>JASXTE010000012.1:22697500-23975000 GCA_030280995.1 Hemileia vastatrix | reverse complement strand
TAATAAAATGCTTTGGTAAGATAGAATGATCAAAAGACAGCAAAAGGAGAGGCCTTTTATAGGCAAAGGAGAGACAAAGCACAGAAATCAAATTCTAAAAACAGTAGGAAAAGAGAGAGAAAAAGAACATTCTAGAAAGAGTATTTCAAATAATAAAGTTATTCCAAAAAGAAGGCGTCAAAAAGATGTATTTACAGAGTATGTCAGAAATACATCAATATTTTTAATATTTACTGTAAATGTCAATCCCAAATAAGAAATTTGATTTTTTTGTATATATTTAATATTATTTGAATATTTAAATCTTATTTTATCTTTGTATTATATTTTTTAAATATAAAGTTTTATTTTTCACAACCTGTCAATTGAGCACGGTGTTAGAGAAAAATATAAGGGACAAAATTATAATTATAATTTTACTTATTTATTTAATTAATTAATTTAATTTTAACATTCTGTAACTAGTTAATTTATAACTAATTTTAATGTAACTAAATGATAATTAAATAATAATTAAAGATGATAAGGTGCGGCTTCATCCAGTAAATAATTACTTATTTCACTGGGTAAGTCTAGTAGCCTGGCTGACACTCCCTCACTCTAAAAAAATAATAAAAAAAAAATGCTATGATTTTTTCTTCTTATACTTTTTAAGTAGAGTAGGAAGATTAGATATCTCCTTCCCAGGTATCCAAGAATCATATTCAGATGATTTATTCTTGAATCTCAATAAGTATTCTGTACCTTTCTCAGCAGTGACTATTCTGTCATTAAAAATTTTTTCAATTTCTGCTGTCTCAGTGATTTCATTTGGGGTTTTCTTTGGTCTACCCCTCCTTTTTGGAAATAAATCACTATTGGATGTGTAAGGTTTCAAAAGAGATATTGGAAAAACAGGATGTTTTCTGTCATATGGGGAATACAGAATAACCTCAACTGCATTATCTCCAATCATTCTTCTGACAACAAAAGGACCAACAAATGGATCTTTTAATTTTTTATTACCTTGTAAGTTGAAGTGGACTGTAGAAATCAACACTTCATCACCCTTTTTAAAAGTGTATTCTTTATGGGATTTGTCCCATCTTTTCTTCTCATATTCAAATGATTTTTCAATACATTTTTGAGCATGATTTCTGCATAGTTGTTGCATTTGAAGAAAAGATTTTACACCAGGATGTATATCCAATTTAGGTATTTTGTTATTGAGAATTTGGGCAGGAGTATTAGGAACATATCCAAGCCAGAGCTCAAAAGGCTTTCTTTGAGTAACAGAATGAACAGTGCTATTATAAGCAAATTCTAACCCAGGAAGTAAGGTAACCCAATCATGAGTGAATATGTCATTATCTTTATACTCAAGGCCAAAGGCACAATATCTTCATATCATGTCCTCTAAAGTCTGAATCATTCTTTCAGCTAAACCATCAGTCTGAGGGTGATGGGCAGTAGAAAGTGTCAGATCACAACCACAAACATCCATCAGAGACATCCAAAATTCAGAAGTAAATTTAGGGTCTCTGTCAGAGATTATGGCTTTAGGAAAACCAGCAGTATTAAACATATGAGACCACCATAAGAAAGCTAATTCTTTAGTGGAAACATCCATGTGGGTAGGGATAAATTTACACATTTTTGTGAATCTGTCCACAATAACCCAACAAGAGTTATAACTGTCTTTACCAGCAATAGGTAATCCTGTTACAAAATCCATGTTTATTATTTGCCATGGAGCATCAGGAGGTTCAATATGTTGCATTAATCCTGCTCTTTTACCAGTTAATCTTTTTGATTTTTGGCATGAATCACAGGATTCAACATATAATTTTGGGTCTTCAGACATATTAACCCACCAAGCAGTGTTCTTAATTCTGATCATTATTTTTTCAAGATCAAAATGTCCAGCTAATATGTCATCATGACAAATTTTCAAGATAATTTCCTTCATAGAAGGAGGAATAACAATAACATTACTCAACTTTCTTCTATAATATAGATATCCTTCATCAATTGAAAATTTTCCTTTTTCCAAACCTTTTTGGTACTTTGGTGGAAGGGTTTTAATTAATGCTTGTATTGAAGCATTCTTTGGATCATTTAATATGGTGCATAACTTTTTCAAGTCAGTGTCCTTATCATATGATTCCAGAATAAGCTGTAATAGCTCTTCTTCCATATCAACCACATATATCCCATGGATATGGATAATTTCATCCTCAGGATCATAAGCAGGATTTGAGTCATCATTTGGTAAGGGTAACCTTGATAACATATCTACATTTGAGTGACCAATACCAGCTCTGTGAATAATTGTCATTCTCCCTCTGTATTCTTGAACAGCCAGCTGCCATCTAAACATATGTCTATTAGGTGTTTTCAAGTTTAAAAGGGATTTAACTGCACTGCAGTCAGTGACAAGTTCAAATTTCTGGTCATCTAGGTAATAATGTAGCTTTTCTAGAGCCCATAATACAGCTAAACACTCTAATTGAGTAGCACCATATTTCAATTCACTATTTCTCAAGGTTCTTGAAATATAACAAATTACTACTTCTGATACCTTATCATTCATCACTTTTTTTTGATGGAGGGCAGCACCAAGACCAATAAAACTGTCATCAGTGTACAAAACAAATGGTTGATCAAAGTCAGGTAAAGCAAGAATTGGTGCTGACATCAAACAGTGTTTCATAGTGTCAAAGGCTCTTTGTCTTTCAGTATTCCAGACAAAAGCAACATCCTTTCTAGTTAATTGGGTAAGGGGTTAAGCTATGACTTGGTAATTTTTAATATACTGTCTATAGTATCCAAACATTCCCAAAAAACTTTGGAGCTCTCTCACTGTTGTAGGAGCCTTCACCTGTTGTATGGCTGCCACTTTGTTCTGGTCAACACATATCTGTAAGCCTGAAACAACATGACCAAGAACTTTTAAAGAATGGAAACCAAATTTACATTTCTTCAAAGCAAGTGTCATATTTATTTCATCCATTTTCTGGAATACTTTACACAGGTGTTTAAGATGGTCCTCAAATGTTTTTGAGAATATAATGAAATATAATGATATCATCAATATAAACCATCAGCCAACCTTCAATTATCTCTTGATGGAATGTGTTATCCATTACTTTTTGGAAAACAGAAGGGGCATTTTTAGGGCCAAATGGCATCCTAATATACTTATAAATACCCATATGAGTGGCAATCATCAGAAAGTTCTGAGAATTTTTCTCAACAGGTACCTGGTGATATCCCTTATTACCATCCAAACAGCTGATATATTTAGCACCCTGTAAAGTAGCATGTATAGAGCTGATTCTAGGTAAAGGATAGATATCATCAACAGTATAAGTATTTAGTGCTCTATAATCACCACATAACCTGGCTTTATCTTTTTCATAAGAAATTAGGACAGGTGAGATAACACAATATTTAGGTGTTTCAACTACCTTTTCAATAATATTCATTTTTAAAAGGGTAGAGATATTATCTTCAATATCTTTTCTCTTTGTGGGAGAAGCAGGATAAGGCTTCTTCTTTAAAATAGGTGGTATATCAGTTAATGGGCAAGACAATGAAAGTTTCATTTCCTCCTTAACTAATCCCAGTTCATGTGACCCATGAGCAAAGGCCATAGGAAAAGATTTTATCAAGTTAATGATGGAATCTTTATCCTCACCAGAAAGGTGTTCTCCAAAAGAGGCATTGTCAATTTCAGACATAAGGGCATGCATTTCCTTTGTAGATCTTCCTTTATATTGAACCACAGAATTACATGTGTTCAATTCTGGTTTTAATAATTTTTTAGGGGAGGAAATCTTAAATTTTCTCTTCCCATTCAACCCCATTGTGAAACATTGGTATGAAGGATCCAATTTTATGCCATACTTGGTTAAAATATCATTCCCTACAATAAACCAATTGCTCAAGTTATCATTTTTCATGACAACAAAATCACAAATATCTCTTACAAAACCATGGTTATATTTAAAAAACACTGTGGCTTTGTATTTACCAATGGGGGACAAAAAAGAGCCATACCCTCTCCAATTTTCAGAAATGATAGGCAACAGTTTAGATTTATAGTCTTGATCTACTGAGGAAAGTGCTCTTTCAGATACTACACTTCCTCCAGCTCCAGAATCCAGAACAACTTCAATGCTGGTTCCATTAATCAAGACTGGTGCCTTAAGAGGGGCAATAACAATTGAGTTATCCTCAATGTTCTTTATGATCTCAGCATCCTCAACTGTAGATAAATCATTATTATCAATGTCAATAGTATTTAAATAATGGATATCCTCTTCCAGCATCAAGATTTCTTGTTGAGATTCATATGAAATATTGCTGGCACAATCACTTGATGTATCATCCAGTACCACTGTGTCATAAGCATGTTCCTCTGTTTGTTCTACAAGATTTATCTTCTTGTCACAAACATGGCCTTTCTGCCAAGGCTTTTTGCACTTGAAGCAAGTGTTTGTTGCATACTTCTTTGGTGCAACAGGGGCAGAAGGCTTACCAACCTTTTCCAGAGGTTTCTGTTGGTAAGTGGAGGGTTTCTCCAAAGGGGTCCTAGGAATGAATCTTCTGGCATCATACTTATTGTTTAGAAGTATCTCATTGCAAGTATTAATGAAAGAAGTGGGTTCTTTGGAGAACTCAGTCCTAGCCACTATCAAGTCTCTCAGAGACATTGGTAATTTATAGAGGATCCTTTCCTTCCATAAATCAACCTCCATATTTGGGTCCATTGCTCTTAAGAGTTTTACAAGTTTCATTAAAAACTCAATAGGTTTATCAGTAGAAGAGCTATATCTAGTTTCCTCATACTGCCTTTGTTGAGCCATTCTGAACTTGGAGCCACCAAATTGTGCTTTAATTAATTTCTTCCAATCCTCCCATGAGTAGTCATTCCCATCCAGGAGAACAGATTCATACCAAATCAGGGCAACATTAGTGAACAAAGAAATTAACTTGGACACAATTTCCTCATCTGGGAGTTTGTAAGAATTTTTTAAGTTATCAATTCTGCAAATAAATTGTTGCCAATCAGAGGAAGAATCACCATCAAATGTTGGGTACTGGTCAAGTTTTGGCCAATTCTTTTGATTTGAGGGAGTCTCCTTAGTACTAGCTTGTTTCTGAGTAAGAAGCAGCTGTAATTTCTCTAATTATGCTGAAATCTCATTGTTTAATTCTGTTGCAGATCCTGGTGCATCATCAGTTTTTGATGGAAACTCAGTGTTATCAACAGGTATTTCTGGATCAATTTTTATTTTAGATGAACTAGCCACAGGTACTGGTTGAGCATCCTGCACTATATGTTCCTTCACAGAAATGTCAGAATATTTTTGGTCATTTAACAATGAGTTCAATGTTTCTTCAATGGTTGTTAGTCTTGTTTTCATTCTTGGAAGACTAGATAAAATTTCATTGATAGTTGCAAAAGATAATTGATTTTTATGTTGAAAAGATGATAAATGGTCACTCAATCTTTTCAGATTTATCTTATCTATTTCTAACTCCTGGCAACAGGCAGATACAGTATCTTTTAGTTTAGACAAATCATTTTTTATATTTTGCCATAAAGCAATTTTCTTTTCATGGGTTGCTTTGTAATGGGACAATTCATCAGAGACTCTCTGTGCTTAACTTTTTAATGCTTGATAACCCTGATCAGTTAACAAACTATTATATCTCTGAGTCAATTGCATATTGTTCATTATATGATTTTGCTTGGCAATAATATCTCTCAAGTGCTCATCATTAATTCTTGCTACATCTGGAGTTTTTCTCAATAAGGAAACTGAGTAACTTTCCAGACTCTCATAGAACTCAGGGTCAAGAGTTTCATCAATCACAGCCATATCAGGATTAATCATTGAGGTAGCAATTAAAAGTAATGGATTTGATACATGAGATAACTGCCTACTATTCCCAGCCTCTATAGGTCTCAAGGTTTCATCCTGCCTTCCAGATTTACCTGAAGGAACAGAGTCAGCCACAAGAAAAGGCACTTGAGAATCAATAGAGGGACGTACCAGGGTTTGCTGGGTATCACCATATTGGGCTTCCTTCTTCTTTTGCCTCCTTGATAAGGGTGGGGAGGAGTGGGGTTTGCCTGGGTGGGCCTTGATGGACCTACCTGAGGTAATTGATGCTGATTTTGAGCTAAGTAGTCCCACTGTGTGTTGAGCCAGTCCCACTGCCACTTGGACACTTCTACCATCTCTTGGGATTGGGGAGCCAATTGTTGTTGATCCCTGGGAGGAAGAGGTTTCCTTTTCTCTTGGAGAGAAGTATTTGTTCTTTTCTCCCATTCTTCCAAGGCATCTACCCTTACCTTTAGTTTTAAGCTTTCTGTCTTTAACTCCTTTATGTGGGTTGACAGATTCTTTATCTGCTGGGACAACGGCATCTTTTTTATCTTGAAGCCTCTTGGAAGCTCTTCTGGTGGTTTTGTCCTGGGTTTCTGATCCTGAGTATTGTCCACTAGGATTTCTACTTCTTCCATTTCCACATCCTGTTTGGGGCAAGGATTTATTAGTTTGAGAAATTCTTCTTGTTAAAGGAGAACTTACAGAAGTAGGCTCATCATAATCAATTAATTCTAGTTCTTCTTCACGTGCAGCAAAGCCACTTTGATCAGTCATCCTAAGATTCTACTGAAATGAAGGAAAAGAGACAAAAAATTAATTAGTCTTTATTTTTAATTTTTATTTAACAGAAAAAATAAAATAAAAATATTAAAAAAAATCTTTTTAGGATAAAAATCAACTTAAATAAAATTAATAAAAAAAATTTTAAAACCAGGATAATGCAATCAACTGTAGAAATAAATTAGAATTTCTATTAATTTTTATTTTTAGGATTTAAATCAACTAATTTATTACCAGGATTTATTGTCAACTGAAATAATCAAAATATGAATCTTTATTGATAAAATTATTTTAACTGATTACCTAACTACCAGGACTTAATGTCAACTGAAGTAATTTAAATATGAATTTTATTTCTTAAAAAGATTTATTGGATTACCAGGACTCAAAGTCAACTGAAGTAATGAAATGTTAATTATTTATTAAAAAAAATATATAATTGTCAGGACAATTTGTCAACTGGAACAATTAATTAATCAGGACAAATGTCAACTGAAAATTATAATAATTATTTTATTTAATAAAAAATATTATTGTCAGGACAGTTTGTCAACTGGAACAATTAAAATTCAAATTAATCAGGACAATTGTCAACTGAAATATGATAATAATTAATATTAATATATAATTATTTTATTACCTCTGGGACTAAGAACAGTTATTGCTCTATGATGGTCAACCAGGAAAAATAAAAAAAAATATAATAATAAAAATAAATTCCAATTACCAGACACCTCCCCCTGCAAAATGAGCAAATTAATGCCACTTACAGAGTGCTGAGTAAAAGGAAATACGTAGCAAATGAAGAGTGAAGAGTAACCCACAAATAGTAATCACAATAATTACCACTATATATACGATCTTTAGTCAGTATATGAACTTAATTTTTGGAGCGCGGTTCGATTCCTATTCGCAGCAAAAACTTTTATCACGTGACTATGAGGTTCGTCGTTTTTCTCGCCTCCACTCGTCCTTTACAGGTGCTTGTACGCTGATGGTCCCCTCGATTACGCCTCAAGTAACGTTGCGCCGTCAATATTTCGGAAAGGTTCCCAATTGTCAAGGTACGCTTTTAGTCTAGAAGTTTTGGTACGAAGTTCTACGAGGATTTATAAGGTTTAAATGGATTCTCAACAAATTTGTACGTATTTCTCAATTCAAAGATGATTGTTTTACTCAATAAAAAGAGGTAGGATTAAAATATTAATATAATTTATAAATTAGAAATACGCTATTGTAAATACTAATGATATAGAGTATAAGAATAAGTTTTTATTGGTTATTGTTGTAATAAAATGGTTTGGTAAGATAGAATGATCAAAAGACAACAAAAGGAGAGGCCTTTTATAGGCAAAGGAGAGACAAAGCACAGAAATCAAATTCTAAAAACAGTAGGAAAAGAGAGAGAAAAAGAACATTCCAGAAAGAGTATTTCAAATAATAAAGTTATTCCAAAAAGAAGGCGTCAAAAAGATGTATTTACAGAGTATGTCAGAAATACATCAATATTTTTAATATTTACTGTAAATGTCAATCCCAAATAAGAAATTTGATTTTTTTGTATATATTTAATATTATTTGAATATTTAAATCTTATTTTATCTTTGTATTTTATTTTTTAAATATAAAGTTTTATTTTTCCCAACCTGTCAATTGAGCACGGTGTTAGAGAAAAATATATAGGACAAAATTATAATTATAATTTTACTTATTTATTTAATTAATTAATTTAATTTTAACATTCTGTAACTAGTTAATTTATAACTAATTTTAATGTAACTAAATGATAATTAAATAATAATTAAAGATGATAAGGTGCGGCTTCATCCAGTAAATAATTACTTATTTCACTGGGTAAGTCTAGTAGCCTGGCTGACAAGATGATTGGAAAAAAGGTGATTGAGGATGACTTCTTTCAAAGCACACTGACATCCTTTAAGAGGAAGTAATTTCAAACAAGTGGTTGTCAAAGATACATTAAATCCTTCAAGACATGTTTGAGTTGAATCTTATCTGTCATGTAGAGTCAATGTCACACAAACATTCAAAAATAAAAATAAAAATAAAATAAAAAAATAAAAATAAAAATAAAAAAAAAAAGAGAGAGAGAGAGAGAGAGAGAGAGAGAGAGAGAATTGACATGTTTTTTTCATTTTTTTTTATTTTTATTTATTTTTATTTTATTTTTTGGTTTGGTTTATTTGGTTTAGTTTAGTTTAGTTTGAAAAAAAAGGAATTGATTATTAATCAGAGTAAGAAAAAAAAAACACACACACACACACACACACAATGGTTTATATAAATTTAACTACTCTCACCACCATATTAGATTATTTTAATTCTAAAGACTAATCAAACTGAATCCCCACCAAGTAGATTGACAACTCAAAGCTTGCATTGGCACCCTTTCATAAAAACAGCCCTTAATGGATGACTGATCCTCCAAACCAAACCCACAAATCATTTAAATTTGACTCCTATTCTCCTACTCACAGACCTTCAATGACCCTTCAACACACAAATAACCCAACATGGACAACAATACAATTGATCTGAGCACGACTTTACCTCACATTTGCTTCAAGTAGATATATATAAGCAGATGATTGAGTAATTTAGATTGAAGGTTTAGAGAGTAAAGTGGCTAACATGTTTGAATCAAGACAAAAAAAAACAGGAAAAGCAGTGACTTGGTAGATGTGGCTTTTGGTGCCTTGAGTATGGATTTGTCAGGCTGTGGTCAAGTACAAAGACATGAACTAGCTTGAATGGTCAGTTGTCTAGAAGATTTTAATGGTCCTATATGAATACTGTAATACTAATCCAATAAGTAGCAAAATATAATCAAAATTAAAGGTCTCAGTAATATAATTCTCACTATTTTTATATATGGCTTACAATCTTTGTAGTTGGTAGAAAAATAGATTTTATAATTCAGATACTATTCAAAAGTCTTATAAAAGTACTAATTGATATGTATTGTAATTGATTTGGTTATATTGGTAAATTGTAAATGATAAGGAATGTAGAAACAAGACCCAAAAACCTCCTCCTTTTATACACACTGAGTTTCCCAATAATTCCCTTGATGTACCATTCAATACACAGTTAATGACGCCTCAAACCAGCTAATAGACATCCCCATCAACATCCCTAGTAACCCATGACATAATTAGACAAGTAAAAACCGTCAAGATCCTGTAATAATAAGGGAAATCCATTAAAATTAAAGAAAAAGACAAAAAGAGAGTACATGCGTATAAAACAATAAGATAAAAGACTAAAGGAGACTTTTTAAGGTTAATAATAGCTTAATAATAAGGGGGATTGAATTTAGAAATGGAGGGGCTAATCCTGACATTATACTACGTGAAATTCCCATCCAAAAATAACCAAAATTGACTGAGAAACCACCCAAACTTAAAAAAGAGCGTGAGATGTGGGGTAACTACATGCAGTCCTTGGCAGGCGCTTGCATGGGTAAATCCTTGACTAAAATTAGGCGAATTTAAGCGTGGTGATGAAATAAGATGCCAAGAATGAGGTTATTAATGAAATTAGTGCATATAAACAAGGTCAATGCACTATTAATTAAGCTAGGACACTAAATAAGCGCCTGTTGCCTATTTTAATGTGTTTCCCCACAGTGGGCGTAGAATGTGGGGTAATTATAGTGTGAAAAAGCTAACGTTGCTAAAAATGAAGCTATTCACATGGGAAAAAAGCAGGCAGTATGTGGCCAGTACACAGAAGCCATTTCTGGCATAAAAAACACCAAATTTGAAAAGTGTTATTTTTATGCTTTAAATAGCCAAATCAATAGTCCTAAATGAGCTCAATTGATCTGTCAAAGCGCATTTTTGATATTCTCAATTTTGTAGCGCATATAGTCAACTTTTAAGTGAAATAAAGTGCATTTCTTGTTTTTTGCGTAAAACAATGAATATAACAGCTTTAAGTGTACTTAAAAATTATGTAGCCTTATACTTAAGGTTCTTAAGATTACCCTAACATATTCCAACTTAATATTAAGTACATAAGACCTATAAAAGGTGGATATATGCATGTATATAAGGTGTTATAATGGCATTTTTTGTGTATTATCATAATTTTACTTATGTATACTGTTTGTGTACTCTCATTTATTGTTCCCATGTATAGTTCATGTGTTTAACTTAACTTATAAGCACTTTTTACTCAGTCCTGGGGATATACAGGCTGACAGTGACAAGACTGTGTGTGTGTGTGTGGCTTTCAGCATTGAAAACTAAAGAGTATGATTAAGACATTTCATCATCATCATCAAATATATATATATATATATATATAACCTCACCTTACCAGCAGATGAGAGTGACCCTCAGCATCAACACCAGCTTGCATGCATCCTAGTAGATCAGAGCAAGATATATGAATGCAATTAAGGTGTCCAGTATGTTGTTCAGAAAAGGTATTTTAAGCTATTTTTGAATGGTATGCTGCATCTGAGGGGAATGAATTTATTTTTTATATTTTTATTTTATTTTATTTTATTTTATTTTATTTTTATTTTTTTTTTGGGGGAGGAGGAGGAGGGGGGGAGGAGGGCAACGCTCTATAAGATGTAATTAAGTTTGAGAGATAATGTCATAAGATGTGGCCTATGCATGAAAGTGAGAGGTGTTCCAGAGTAAAGGAGATGATTGGAAAAAAGGTGATTGAGGATGACTTCCTTTCAAAGCACACTGACATCCTTTAAGAGGAAGTAATTTCAAACAAGTGGTTGTCAAAGATACATTAAATCCTTCAAGACATGTGTGAGTTGAATCTTATCTGTCATGTAGAGTCAATATCACACAAACATTCAAAAATAAAAATAAAAATAAAAAATAAAAATAAAAATAAAAAAAAGAGAGAGAGAGAGAGAAAGAGAATTGACATGCTTATTTTTATTTTTTTTTCTTTTATTTTATTTTATTTATTTTTGGTTTGGTTTGGTTTGGTTTGGTTTAGTTTAGTTTGGTGTGAAAAAAAAAGAAATTGATTATTAATCAGAGTAAGAAAAAAAAAAAACACACACACACACACACACAATGGTTTATATAAATTTAACTACTCTCACCACCATATTAAATTATTTTAATTCTAAAGACTAATCAAACCAAATCCCAACCAAGTAGATTGACAACTCAAAGCTTGCATTGGCACCCTTTCATAAAAACTGCCCTTAATGGATGACTGATCCTCCAAACCAAACCCACAAATCCTTTAAATATGACTCCTATTCTCCTACTCACAGACCTTCAATGACCCTTCAACACACAAATAACCCAACATGGACAACAATACAATTGATCTGAGCACAACTTTACCTCACATTTGCTTCAAGCAGACATATATAAGCAGATGATTGAGTAATTTAGATTGAAGGTTTAGAGAGTAAAGTGGCTAACATGTTTGAATCAAGACAAAAAAAAAAACAGGAAAAACAGTGACTTGGTAGATGTGGCTTTTGGTGTCTTGAGTATGGATTCATGTAATGATATATTAATTAAAAGATTGACTTTTGCTTTGAGTGTCATGTGGAACATGACAGACGCTCAGGTATAATCCAAAAACTCTGTTGAACATGAGAACAATTCATTAACTGATTATTTTCATTTTGTCAGATTGAAAGACTCAATCCATACTCTATCTCAGTTACTCAAACTAATACCTCAGCATCATATCAACCACCTCATTTTTATTTAGTCTCCTATCTCATTACTAATGTGTGTATTTAAATCTGGTAAAGTTCCTCAGTCTGATGTATTGACTCCTGATTCCTTTTTAATTGTGATTCATTTACCTATTTACCAGCATCAGAAACCAGATCAGTAACTAGATAAAAGGACAGACCATATAGTCTCTTTTCCTCAGTTAACTGTTTTTCACTGAAAGTAATGTCTTTCCCATTTCCTTTATATTCTTCCATTTTTTATTCTCTTATTTTATTATATCCTCATATCTTTTAGGTAACTTAATCTGAATCCTTGTGCTTGGGTTTTGCTATTGATTACTTGCATCTGTGAATCCTCTTAAAAAAGGGAGTCTACTTTACTTATCATTTTCCATATTATACTTGAATTATCTTTTATCCTACTTGTAATAAATCTGAGAAAACTGTTTTCATCTGCAGGTGACTTGATGTGAATCCTTGAGCTTGTGTTGTTCATATTGTCTCCTTAGATATCTGAATCCTCCTCAAAAGTTACTCTACTTTACTTTTCATATACCTCATTATACTTGAATTATATTTCGTCCTACTTGAAAATGATCGGAGTTGACTTTTTTCAACTGCAGGTGACTTGATCTGAATCCTTGAGCTTGTGTTGTTCATATTGTCTCCTTAGATATCTGAATCCTCCTCAAAAGTTACTCTACTTTACTTTTCATATACCTCATTATACTTGAATTATATTTCGTCCTACTTGAAAATGATCGGAGTTGACTGTTTTCAACTGCAGGTGACTTGATCTAAATCCTTGAGCTTGTGTTGTGCTATTGCTTACTTGCATCTCTGAATCCTTTATAAAAGGTACTTTACTTTACTTTTCATTTACCTCATTATACTTGAATTATCTTTTGTCCTACTTGAAACTCATCTGAGGTAACTATTTTCAACTGCAGGTGACTTGATCTAAATCCTTGAGCTTGTTTTGTTCATATTGTTTCCTTAGATATCTGAATCCTCCTCAAAAGGTACTCTACTTTACTTTTCATTTACCTCATTATACTTGAATTATATTTTGTCCTACTTGAAAATGATCAGAGTTGACTTTTTACAACTGCAGGTGACTTGATCTGAATCCTTGAGATTATGTTGTGCTATTGTCTCCTTAGACGTCTGAATCTTCATCAAAAAGTACTCTACTTTACTTACCAATTACCTCATTATACTTGAAGTATCTTTTATCCTACATGGAATTTTCTGAGTTGACTGTTTTCAACTGCAGGTGACTTGATCTGAATTCATGAGCTTGTGTTGCGCTCTTGCTTACTTGAATCTCTGAATCCGTTATATAAGGTACTTTATTTTACTTTTAATTTACCTCATTATACTTGAATTATATTTTGTGCTACTTGTGATTTATCTGAGTTAACTGTTTTCATCTGCAGATTACTTGATCTGAATCCTTGATCTTGTGTTATGCTATTGCTAACTTGCATCTCTAAATCCTACTCAAAAGGTACTCTACTTTACTTATCATTTTCCATATTATACTTGCATTGTATTTTTCCCTACTTGTAATTTATCTGAGTTAGCTGTTTTCAACTACAGGTGACTTGATGTGAATTCTTGAGCTTGTGTTGTGACATTTCTTACTAACATCTCTGAATCCTCCTCAAAAAGTACTCTACTTTACTTACCAATTACCTCATTATACTTGAATTATTTTTTGCCCTACCGGAAATTCACCTGAGTTAACTGCATTCAACTGCAGGTGACTTGATCCAAATTCTTGAGCTTGTGTTTCCCTATTGCTTACTTGCATCTCTGAATCCTCCTCAAAAGGTACTTTACTCTACTTATCATTTATCTCATTATACATGAACTATCTTTTATCCTACTTGGAATTCATCTGAGTTAACTGTTTTCAACTGCAGGTGACTTGATCTGATATCATGAGATTGTGTTGTGCAATTGTTTTCTTAGATCTCTGAATCCTCCTCAAAAAGGAATCTACTTTACTTATCATTTACCTCATTATACGTGAACTATCTTTTACCCTACATGGAATTCATCAGAGTTATCTTTTTTCAACTGCAGGTGACTTGATGTGAATTCATGAGCTTGTGATGTGCTATTGCTTACTAACATCTCTGAATCCTCCTTAAAAGGTACTATAATATACTTATCATTTTTCTCATTATACATGAATAATCTTTTGTCCTACTAAAAACTTATCTGAGTTAACTGTTTTCATCTGCAGGTGACTTGATCTGAATCCTTGAGCTTGTGTTGTGATATTGCTTACTTAGATCTCTGTATCTTCATCAAAAGGTTGTCTACTTTACTTATCCATCACTTCATTATACTTGAATTATATTTTGTGCTACTTGTGATTTATCTCAGTTAACTGTTTTCAATTTCAGGTTACTTGATCTGAATCCTTGAGCTTGTGTTGCGCTATTTGTTACTTTCATCTCTGAATCCTATTCTAAAGGTACTCTACTTTAATTATCATTTTCCATATTATATTTGAATTATCTTGCTCCTTACTTGTAATTTATCTGTGTTAACTCTTTTCAACTACAGGTGACTTGATCTGAATCTTTTATCTTGGGTTTTGATATTGCTTACTTGCATCTCTGAATCCTCCTTAAAAGGTAATTTTCTTTACTTATCAACTACCTCATTATACTTAAATTATCTTTTACCATACTTGAAATTTATCTGAGTTAACTGTTGTCAACTACTCTCGTGTCCTAATTAACATTTTTCTGAGTTTACTGTTTTCAACGGGAGGTGACTTGATCTTTTTTAATTATATCTCTGAATCCTCTTCAAAAGGTACTCTACTTTACTTATCAATTACCTCATTATACTTGAACTATCTTTTGACTTACTCTTAATTCATCTGAGTTAACTGTTTTCAACTGCAGGTGACTTGATGTGAATACTTGAGCTTGGGCTGTGCTATTGTCTCCTTAGATGTCTGAATCCTCCTCAAAAAGTACTTTACTTTACTTATCATTTACCTTATTATACTTAAATTATCTTTTGTACTACTTGAAATTCATCTGAGTTAACTGTTTTCAAATGCAGATGAATTGATCTGAATTCTTGAGCTTGTGATATGCTATTGCTAACTTGCATCTCTAAATCCTCCTCAAACATTTCTATACTTTACTAATCATTTACCTCATTATACTTGAATTATCTTTTATCCTACTTGAAATTCATCTGAATTAAATGTTTTCATCTGCAGGTGAGTTGATCTGAATTCCTGAGCTTGTGTTGTGCTATTCTTTGCTTAGATCTCTGAATCCTCCATAAAAGATACTCTACTTCACTTATCATTTGCCTCATTATACTTGAATGATCTTTTGACCTACTTAAAATTCATCTGAGTTAACTTTTTCAACTGCGGGTGACTTGATCTGAATCCTTGAGCTTGTGTTGTAATATTTCACAATTGCATCTCAGAATCCTCTTCAAAAGGTACTCTAATTTACTTATCATTTACCTCATTATACTTGAATTATCTTTTTTCCCTCTTTGAAATTCATCTGAGTTAACTGTTTTCAACTGCAGGTGAGTTGACGTGAATCCTTGAAATTTTTTTGTGCTATTGCTTACTAACATCTCTGAATCCTCCTCAAAAGGTACTCTACTTTACTTACCAATTACCTCATTATACTTGAATTATCTTTTGTCCTACTTGAAATTCATCTAAGTTAACTGTTTTCAAATGCAGGTGACTTGACGTGAATACTTGAAATTGTGTTGTGCTATTGTTTCCTTAGATCTCTGAATCTCCCTCAAAAAGTACTCTACCTTACTTATCATTTACCTCATTATATGTGAATTATCATTTTTCCAATATGAAATTCATCTGAGTTAGCTGTTTTCAACTGCAGGTGACTTGACGTGAATCCTTGAAATTGTGTTGTGCTATTGTTTCCTTAGATCTCTGAATCTCCCTCAAAAGGTACTCTACTTTACTTTTCATTTACCTCATTATACTTGATTTATCTTTTGTCCTACTTTAAATTCATCTGAGAAAACTGTTTTCAACTGCAGATGACTTGATCTTAACTCTTGAGCTTGTGTTGTGCTATTGCTTACTTTCATCTCTGAATCCTCCTCAAAAAGTACTCTACTTTACTTATCATTTTCCATATTATACTTGAATTATCTTTTGTCCTAACTCTACTCTACTTACCAATTACCTTGTTATACTTGAATTATCTTTTACCCTACTTGGAATTCATCTGAGAAGACTGTTTTAAAATGCAGATGACTTGATCTGAACTCATGAGCTTGTGTTGTGCATATTGCCTACTAACATCTCTGAATCCTCCTCAAAAGGTACTCTACTTTACTTACCAATTACCTCATTATACTTGAATTATCTTTTTTCCCTCGTTGAAATCCATCTGAGTTTACTGTTTTCAACTGCAGGTGACTTGAACTGAATTCATGAGCTTGGTTTGTGTTATTTCTTACTTGCATCTCTGAATCCTCCTCAAAAAGTACTCTACTTAACTTTACATTTACCTTATTATACTTGAATTATCTTTTGACCTACTTGAAAATGATCTGAGTTAACAGATTTCAACTGCAGGTGACTTGATCTTAACCCTTGAGCTTGTGTTGTTTTATTGCTTACTTTCATCTATGAATCCTCCTAAAAAAGTATTCTAATTTACTTATCATTTTCCATATTATACTTGAATTATCTTTTTCCCTCATTGAAATCCATCTGAGTTAGCTGTTTTCAACTGCAGGTGACTTGATCTGAATCCTAAAGCTTGTGTTGTGCTATTGCTTACTTAGAACTCTGAATCCTCCTCAAACATTTTTATACTTTACTTATCATTTACCTCATTATACTTGAATTATCTTTTAACCTACTTGAAAATGATCTGAGTTAGCTGTTCTCAAGTGCAGGTGACTGATCTGAATCCTTGAGCTTGTGTTGTGATATTGATTACTAACATCTCTGAATCCTCCTCAAAAGATACTCTACTTTACTTACCATTTATCTCATTAATACTTGAATTATCTTTTTTCCCTCTTTGAAATTCATCTGAGTTAACTTTTTTCAACTGCAGGTGACTTGATGTGAATTCATGAGCTTGTGATGTGCTATTGCTTACTTGCATTTCTGAATCCTCCTCAAAAGGGACTCTACTTTAATTTTCATTTACATCATTATACTTGAATTATCGTTTGTCCTAATGAAATTCAATTGAGTTAACTTTTTTCAACTGCAGGTGACTTGATCTGAATCCTTAAGCTTGAGTTGTGCTATTCCTTACATAGATCTCTGAATCCTCCAAAAATCTACTCTACTTCAATTATAGATTACCTCATTATACTTGAATTATCTTTTGTCCTACTTGAAATTTATCTGAGTTAACTTTTTTCAACTGCAGGTGATTTGATCTGAATCCTTGAGCTTGTGTTGTGCTATTGATTACTAACATCTCTGAATCCTCATCAAAAGGTACTCTACTTTAATTATCATTTTCCATATTATACTTGAATTATCTTTTTCACTCATTGAAATTCATCTGAGTTAGCTGTTTTCAACTGCAGGTGACCAGATCTGTATCCTTGAGCTTGTATTGTGCTATTGCTTACTTGTATCTCTGAATCTTCATTAAAAGGTAGTCTACTTTAATTATCCACTACCTCATTATACTTGAATTATATTTTGTGCTACTTGTGATTTATCTCAGTTAACTGTTTTCAATTGCAGGTGACTTGATGTGAATACTTGAGCTTGTGTTGTGCCATTGTCTGCTTAGATGTCTGAATCCTCCTCAAAAGGTACTCTACCTTACTTACCAACTAACTCATTATACTTGAATTATCTTTTGTCCTACTTGTAATTCATCTGAGTTAACTGTTTTAAACTACAGGTGACTTGATCTGAATCTTTGTAGTTGTGTTTTGATATTGATTACTTGCATCTCTGAATCCTCCTCAAAAGGTACTCTACTTTAATTATCATTTTCAATATTATACTTGAACTATCTTTTGACCTACTTGAAACTCCTCTGAGTTTACTGTTTTCAACTGCAGGTGACTTGATCTGAATCCTTGAAATTATGTTGTGCTATTGTCTCCTTAGACGTCTGAATATTCATCAAAAAGTCCTCTACTTTACTTACCAATTACCTCATTATACTTGAATTATCTTTTGACCTACTTGGAATTCATCTGAGTTAGCTGTTTTCAACTGAAAGTGATTTGATCTGTATTCTTGAGCTTGTGTTGTGATATTGATTACTTTCATCTCTGAATCTTCATCAAAAGGTACTTTTATTTACTTACCAATTATCTCATTATACTTGAATTATCTTTTGTCCTACTTGTAATTTATCTGAGTTAACTGTTTTCAACCCAGGTGACTTGATCTGAATCCTTGAGCTTGTGTTGTAATATTGATTACTAACATCTCTGAAACCTCTTCAAAAAGTACTCTACTTTACTTACCAATTACCTCATTATACTTGAATTATATTTTGTCCTACTTGAAATTCATCTGAGTTAACTGTTTTCAACTGCAGGTGACTTGATCTGAATCCTTGAGCTTGTGTTGTGATATTGCTTACTTGCATCTCTGAATCCTCCTCAAAAGGTACTCTACTTTACTTATCATTTACCTCATTATACTTGAACTATCTTTTGTCGGACTTGAAATTTATCTGAGTTAACTGTTTTCAACTGCATGTGACTTAATCTGAACCCTTGAGTTTGTATTTCCCTAATGCTTACTTGTATCTCTGAATCCTCCTCAAAAGGGACTGTACTTTACTTTTCATTTACCTCATTATACTTGATTTATCTTTTGTCCTACTTTAAATTCATCTGAGAAAACTGTTTTAAACTGCAGATGACTTGATCTTAACGCTTGAGCTTGTGTTTCCCTAATGCTTACTTGCATATGTGAATCCTCTTAAAAAAGGGAGTCTACTTTAATTATCATTTTCCATATTATACTTGAATTATATTTCGTCCTACTTGATATTCATCTGAGTTAACTGTTTTCAACTGAAGGTGACTTGATCTGAATCCTTGAGCTTTTGTTTCCCTAATGCTTACTATCATCTCTGAATCCTCCCCAAAAAGTACTCTACTTACTTTTCATTTACCTCATTATACTTGAATTATATTTCATCCTACTTGAAAATGATTGGTGTTGACTCTTTTTAACTGCAAGTGACTTGATCTGAATCCTTGAGCTTGTGTTGTGATATTGCTTACTTAAATCTCTGAATCCTCCTCAAAAGGTACTCTACTTTACTTACAAATTACCTAATCATACTTGAATTATCTTTTTTTCCTCTTTAAAATTCATCTGAGTTGATTGATTTCAACTGGAGGTGACTTGATCTGAACCCTTGAGCCTGTGTTATGCTATTGCTTACTTGCATTTCTGAATCTTCTTAAAAAAGGGACTCTACTTTAATTATCATTTTCCATATTATACTTGAATTATCTTTTTCCCTCATTGAAATTCATCTGAGTTAGCTGTTTTCAACTGCTAGTGATTTGATCTGAATCCTTGAGCTTGTGTTGTGCTATTGCTTTTTACTGTATCTCTGAATCCTCCTCAAAAGGAACTCTACTTTACCTAAAAATTACCTCATTATAGGTGAACTATCTTTTATCCTACTTGTAATTCCTCTGAGTTAACTGTTTTCAACTGCAGGTGACTTGATCTGAATCCTTGAGCTTGGGTTGTTCTATTTCTTACTATCATCTCTGAATCTTCCCTAAAAGGTAATCTACTTTACTTTTCATTTACCTCATTATACTTGAATTATCTTTTACCCTACTTGGAATTCATCTGAGTTAACTTTTTTCAAATGCAGGTGACTTGATCTGAATTCTTGAGCCTGTGATATGCTATTGCTTACTTAGATCACTGAATCCTCCTCAAAAAGTACTCTACTTTAATTTTCATTTAGCTCATTATACTTGAACTATCTTTTGTCTTAATTGAAATTCATCTGAGTTTACTGTTTTCAACTGCAGGTGACTTGATCTGAATCCTTGAGCTTGTTTTGTGATATTGCTTAATTGCATCTCTGAATCCTCCTCAAAAGGTACTCTACTTAACTTACCAATTACCTCATTATACGTAAACTATCTTTTGTCCTACTTCAAGTTAATCTGAGTTAACTGTTTTCAACTGCAGGTGAATTGATCTGAATCCTTGAGCATGTGTTGTAATATTGATTACTTGCATCTCTGAATCCTCCTCAAAAATTTCTATACTTTACTTATTATTTACCTCATTATACGTAAACTATCTTTTATCCTACTTGGAATTCATCTGAGTTAGCTGTGTTCAACTGCAGGTGACTTGATGTGAATCTATAAGCTTGTGATGTGCTATCTCTAACTAACATCTCTGAATCCTCCATAAAAAGTACTCTACTTTATTTACCAATTACCTCATTATACATTAACTATCTTTTGTCCTACCTGAAATTCATCTGAGTTAACTGTTTTAAAATGCAGGTGACTTGATCTTAATCATTGAGCTTGTGATGTTCTATTTCTTACTAACATCTCTGAATCCTCCATAAAAGGTACTCTACTTTACTTCTCATTTACCTCATTATATTTGAATTATCTTTTTTCCCTCCTTGAAATTCATCTGAGTTAACTGTTTTCAACCACAGGTGACTTGATCTGAATCCTTAAGCTAGTGTTGCCCTAATTCTTACTTGCATCTCTGAATCCTCCATAAAAGGTACTTTACTTTACTTTTCATTTACCTCAATATATTTGCATTATCTTTTTTCCCTCCTTGAAATTCATTTGAGTTAACTGTTTTCAACTGCAGATGACTTGATTTGAATCCTTGAGCTTGTGTTGTGATAAAACTTACTAACATCTCTGAATCCTCCTCAAAATTTTCTATACTTTACTTATCATTTACCTCATTATACTTGAATTATCTATTTTCCTACTTGAAATGAATCCGAGTTAGCTGTTTTCATCTGCAGGTGACTCGATCTGAACCCTTGAGCTTGTGATGTGCTATTGCTTACTAAAATCTCTGAATCCTCCATAAAAGGTACTCTACTTTACTTACCATTTATCTCATTATACATGAAATATCTACTGTCCTACTTGGAATTCATCTGAGTTAACTGTTTTCAACTTCAGGTGACTTGATCTGAATCCTTGAGCTTGTGTTGTTCTTTTTCAAACATTCATCTTTGAATCCTCCTTAAAAATACTCTACTTTACTTTTCATTTACCTCATTATACTTGATTTATCTTTAGTCCTACTTTAAATTCATCTGAGAAAACTGTTTTAAACTGCAGATGACTTGATCTTAACCCTTGAGCTTGTGTTGTGCTATTGCTTACTTTCATCTCTGAATCCTCCTCAGAAAGTACTTTACTTTACTTATCATTTTCCATATTATACTTGAATTATCTTTTGTCCTAACTCTACTCTACTTACCAATTACCTTGTTATACTTGAATTATCTTTTACCCTACTTGGAATTCATCTGAGAAGACTGTTTTAAAATGCAGATGACTTGATCTGAACTCATGAGCTTGTGTTGTGCATATTGCTTACTAACATCTCTGAATCCTCCTCAAAAGGGACTCTACTTTACTTACCATTTACCTCATTTTACTTGAATTATCTTGTGTCCAACTTGAAGTTAATCTGAGAAAACTGTTTTCAACTGCAGGTGACTTGATCTGAACTCTTGAGCTTGTGTTTCCCTAATGCTTACTTGAATCTCTGAATCCTCTTAAAAAAGGGACTCTGTTTTACTTATTAATTATCTCATTATAATTGAATTATCTTTTGTCCTACTTGAAATTCATCTGTGTTAACTAATTTCAAATGCAGGTGACTAGATCTGAATCCTTGAGCTTATGTTGTGCTATTGCTTACTTGCATCTCTGAATCCTCCTCAAAAGGTACTCTACTTTACATATCAATTACCTCATTATACTTGAATTATATTTTAACCTCTTTGAAATTCATCTGAGAAAACTGTTTTCATCTGCAGGTGACTTGATCTGAATCTTTGAGCTTGTGTTGTGCTACTGCTTACTTAGATCTCTGAATCTTCCATAAAAGGTACTCTACTTTACTTATCAATTACCTAATTAAATTGAATTATCGTTTTCCATCTTTGAAATTTATCTGAGTAAACTGTTTTCATCTTCAGGTGACATGATTTGAATCCTTTAGCTTGTGTTGTGATATTGCTTACTAACATCTCTCAATCCTCCTCAAAAGGTACTCTACTTTACTTATCAATTACCTAATTATAATTGAATTATCTTTTTCCCTACTTGAAATATATCTGAGTTAACTGTTTTAAAATGAAGGTGACTTGATCTGAATCCTTGAGCTTGTGTTGTGCTATTTCTTACTTTCATCTCTGAATCCTATTCAAAAGGTACTCTACTTTAATTATCATTTTCCATATTATATTTGAATTATCTTGCTCTTACTTGTAATTTATCTGTGTTAACTGTTTTCAACTACAGGTGACTTGTTCTGAATCTTTGATCTTGGGTTATGATATTGCTTACTTGCATCTCTGAATCCTCCTTAAAAGGTAATTTTCTTTACTTATCAATTACCTCATTATACTTGAATTATCTTTTACCCTACTTGAGATTCATCTGAGGTAACTGTTTTCAACTGCAGGTGACTTGATCTGAATCCTTGAGCTTGTTTTGTGCATATATCTTAATTGCATCTCTGAATCTTCATCAAAAGGTACTTTTCTTTCCTTACCAATTACCTCATTATACTTGAATTATCCTTTGTCCTACTTGAAATTCATCTGAGAAAACTGTTTTCAACTGCAGGTGACTTGATTTGAATCCTTGAGATTGTGTTGTGCTATTGCTTACTTACATCTCTTAATGCTCCTCAAAAGGTACTCTACTTTACTTACCAATTACCTTTTTATACATCAATTATCATTTTTCCTTGTTGAAATTCATCTGAGTTTACTGTTTTCAAGTGCAGGTGACTTGATCTAAATTATTGAGCTTGTGTTTCCCTAATTCTTACTTGCATCTCTGAATCCTCCTCAAAAGGTACTCTACTTTACTCACCATTTACCTCATTATACCTCAATTATCTTTTATCCTACATGAAATAGATCTGAGTTAACTGTTTTAAACTGCAGGTGACTTTTTCTGAAACCTTGAGCTTGTGTTTCTCTAATGCTTACTTGCATCTCTGAATCCTCCTCAAAAAGTACTCTACTTTAATTATCATTTACCTCATTATACTTGTTTTATCTTTTGTCCTACTTGAAATTCATCTGAGTTAACTGTTTTTAAATGCAAATGACTTAATCTGAATCCTTGAGCCTGTGTTATGCTATTGCTTACTTGTATCTCTGAATCCTCCTCAAAAGGTACTCTACTTTACTTACCAATTACCTCATTATACTTTAATTATATTTCGTCCTACTTGAAAATGATCTGAGTTAACTGTTTTCAACTTCAGGTGAATTGATCTGAATCCTTGAGCTTGTGTTGCCCTAATGCTTACTTGTATTTCTGAATCCTTCTAAAAGGTGTCCTGCCTTTATATATTTCACTCTTCTTGAACAATTTTAATATATTTTTTAAGTAGTTTTCTACTTCCATATCTTAAGAATGACTGATAATAACAACCCCACCCCTACCCCTTCTCACACATAAGCTGAAAGAATTATTACCAAACCTTAATTCAGCATAGCATGCACTTTATGAACAGCTATGGTTCTCTGTTTTGTGGAGAGTAACATGTCCCAAGCCCCTTTCAAGAAGTGCAAGTTTTGTTAGTGCCATCAAGTAGCATGAAATGCTTTTAAAAAAAGAACTCAGCCTTCAAGGGTTGATTCTCAACAACCCAATTTTGGTCAATTTCCAAAGATCAAGAAATCATAAAAGACATTGGGGAGGTGTCCATGAAAAATGACTATTTGGTAGTGGATGGAAATGATGAGATATTGGGTCAGGAGGAGAGGCAAGGAAATCTCTGGTTGGGTAGCCAGTTTGAAGAAAGTGAAGAGCCCAATAGCTGCAGATGATGAGGTCAACAAATTTGTTGAGGATGGATCAGAACAGGTAGTGGAGATATCTCCAGGCCTGCTTTAATCATTGAAGCTAATCCTGAGTTTTGAGTAAGAAATTTTAATTTTTGAATTTTTTTTTTGCTTTAGTTGCTAGCTGATCTTTTTTTAGAAGGTGGAGCTCAATAAAGAACTACCTGTCCAAACAGAATTAGAAGTGATAAAACCTTGAGTCAAAGGTTCAGCCTAGGTATCCCCAGGACTGAGTTTTTCTCATTTTTAAAATTAGAAAACCTTAATTTTATTAAGCTTATAAGTAAGAATTATGGTTATTATGCTTACATATATATTTATTACACTATTAAATGACTTATATATGTTTAAATAGCTTATCCATAGCCCCATAATACTTATTAAGGTGCTAATGGAGTCATAATGTACTTATCTTGAGTGATATTAAGTAATTATAGGAATTAATAACTTATATGTATACATAAACCTCATATTCAGTGAAATACGTAGTTATATTATGTATATATAGATCTATAAGCTGGTTTAAACCTCTAAATAACCTATAACCTTCATTTTTATGCTTATTTTAGGTCATAAGGACATATTAAATGGACTCACAATGCCAAAAAAAGCATATACACCTTTTTTCAGGTGCATATATCCAGTTTACATAGCTTAATCTGCTTCCTTTAATCGATTTTCACATACTTATTGGTTGGGATATGATTACTGGGTTAATATGGTTGCTTGGGGATGTTATTGGGGGCTTGGACAGCTGATTTGGTTCCTTGATATGTTTGAGTTTAATTATATACTCTTTGGATGAGTTATTTTACCTGTTTCTTTATGGTATCCGCTTTTATCTGTTTTCTCTATGTATGGTATGGGTTTATAATATCATTGATTGTGATGGAGGGTCCTTACTGGAGGTCTGGATGTTGAAAATTCTTGAATAGGACACCATGGGGAGGTTATGAGGCCTCACAGTGCTGTAATTTCCGGTAAATAGAAGTGACATCATCTGGATTAAAGGTCTGTGCACTCCAGTGAATTTTAGTTTAAGTAAGGGAGGATTTGATGGGTTATTGGACATCACTTACTTACTACAACACAAAAAAAAGAATACTATAAAACAATGATTTTCATATACAAATATATTTTAAAGCCTTTATAAATTGATATTATATTTATATTAGCTATAACTCTATTTTATTTATCTATTTTTCACCACTAGCATGCATAAACATCCAAGTATTGTGAGTTTATATTGAGAAAAAATATTCTATTAGTCTTCCCCTGAGGTTTAATCACTAAATAATTTATAAATAAGTAACTGGACTATTAATAAATACTATTACATCATACTTAGATACTAGCATACACTGACAATTGGGGGTCTTTCCTTAATTATTACTTATTATTTTGTATAAGCCTTAGGAAATGATTATTACTCTAGTATATCTCATACAAACCAAATATTTGGGTCTGCAGCACATTAGTGGGCCATCATACCTCAGTGATTGCGGAAAATAACCCTTATAATAATTTTAATAATTTTTTATAATAAAAATTTGGTATTTACAGTAGTAACTGTACCCAATATAAACCCAAATTCACTTGGTATTTGGTCACCAATATAAAAACCAATTAAATTGGTATTTAGTTAAAGCTTGGTAAGCTAATTATACACCCTTATAAAATAGGTCTAGTTAAACTTAGTATTTAAATTTTTAAAAGATTTTTTCAAATTTTAATTGTATTTTATTTAAATAAATAAAAATATAAATTGAGGGTAAGCTCCAGTGCTTTCATTAGTATTTAAATTACTAATCTTTTTTGTCTACTGATTACCATACAGGTTTTCCCTTTTTTTAGGCGTATAGAATAGTTATTTTAGACATTATGAGTGCTCCAAAAGACAATGTAAGTGATAAACCTGCTTTTAATACCAGGTCTAAGGCTAAATACAATGTACCAGGACATCACTATGGAAGGACAGTCTTATCCCCAGCCAGAAAAAATGAGAATAGAGGAAAAGGATGACACCCTAAAAAAGATAACTATAAAGAAGACAACACCTCCTCTTTAGGATGAACTGTCCCACTTTACCAAAAAATTTCTGAAGCTGGAGGAATCAAAGTTTTTCCATCATAAAAGAGATTGAAAAAGTGGAAAAAAAAACTGCAGGATAGGGTTCCAGAAACTAAACCAAACTCTGAAAGAGCTGAAGGGAGTACAGATAAACTAGCCATCCCCTACCCAAGGAAGATCAAGTCAGTCCCAGGACAAGATCTTGGTGGAGAAATGGAAATGGGATTGGTTTCACCAACAGTGGGCCAGTCACAACTGCAAGACATATCCAGACCCTCATAAGATCACTTCAAATCACCCTTACAAGTTAAAGAAAAAGTACAAAAAAACTAGGGCTTGATCATATCCCTTGGTAAGTAGATAGCCTTCTAAGATTACACATAATACTGATTCTTATAATGCAGGCAATTTAATTGTTGTGAAATATGTCCAGAAGATTGAGGAGGACTTGAGACAATTGGGTTTTGATGTAGATAAAACTGATTTATCTTTTGTCAATAACAATAGTACTATTTATAATAGTAATCCAGTTAATTCTCAGTTTCCAACAGTCATAAGTGAGTTATGAGCTTCACTAAATAGTGAATAAAGTGAAAAGGAAAATGTTGAGTATTTTAATAAAAATTAGACTCTCCATAGAATTCTTTCAGCATTATGGAATATAATGAATGAGTGTGATGAACAGGTAATTAAGCTCACAAGTTAAACAATTTTGTCCTTAACATCAAATATCTCTTTACTAGAAACAAGAAATAAAGAATTAGAAAATGAAAACTTGAATCTAACTCTTAAATATGATTCTTCAACCAATAAACATAGTGAACTTTCAAAAAAATTCTGTGAGTTAGAAAAATTGTATGAAGCACATTTATTAAAATATGAATCAAGAACAAATTTATCTTTAGCACAAACAAATCAAACTGTCTCTGATTTTTTACAAAGATTAAATAAAGTTGAAATTAAAACTGCCAATCTACTAATGAATCAGGATAATGAAAATTACAAACAGTATAGTAACAATTGTTTCATTAGCAAAAATGAATATTAATCATTCCCATTTACACCAAAAATAAAAACTTCTAGTGGAAGTGTCAAATCAGAAAGAAAAAATGTGAGTCACAAATCAGTACAAGAAGAAATACAAGACCATTTATCTAAAGTAAATGAGTTATTGAATTTTCCCAGGATTAGTGAGATTAAATCCAATCAGATGAATTGGCCAAAAATTTACCGGTTGCTAAGGTTGAGGGGAACATTGACAACAAGATGGTTGACCACTTTACTGACTTAACAAAGCAGCTAAAAATATTTTTTTAAGAAACTCAAAAGGCCAACATAGAACCTGTGGCTTCAACATCTACTTCTTCTTATCAACCTGGTGGTTATGAGGGGAGGAACCATGGTTTTTATGGAAATGGTAACTGATTTTATGGGAATGGAAATGGCAATGGTAGTAGTAATGGGATAAAAAATATTTTGAGCTGATTTGTTAAGTCAGCCAAATGATAGGCCACTTTGTTGTCCACATTCCCCTCAACCTTAGAAACAGGTTGACCCATCTGAGCCTTCTTTTCATCTTGAGCTTTGACCATAATGTTTTTGTTTTCAGCCAAACCTTCACTAACCTGGTTGAAATATTGAGTGCAGGATTCTTGATATTTGTCCAATGCCATTAGTTTTAGATTATCCTGGATGTTCTCTTTAATAACCTCTAGAGCCCGAAACTTATGTTCCTCATTTGGCAGATCCTTCATCAAGGTTTTTCTAGACAGTTCCTTTAACAAATACATCCTAATATCCCTACTAAAAGATGACCAGAACAGATCAGTGGCCTGATTTTCATGGCTTATTTCCTCCACCAAAATTAAATATTCCGCCACTTCATAAAAATTTCCACATAACTTTTTAAAGTCTACCATATTGGAAAACAGCACCTTTAGCCAGCCAATCACTGAAAATCTTGTTGAAGTCCGCCATAGTATACCTAACTCCCCATCTATCAACCATTTCTTTTGACAATTTTAACCAGTCCCACTTTCTATATCCATCCATAGCAATGACCTCTTTCTCCACCTCTCTGTAAGCAATAATTAATCAGATTTGGTTCAACATATCCAAATAAGAAGCCCATCCACAGCAGCAGCAGCTTATACCTGCTTAAAAAGCCATTAAACTTCTTCACAATTGAACTTGAACCCATAAAGATACAATCATTACTGTTGCCATGACAGGAAGAGAAGAACCAGAACCACCATATCCAGAAGAAGAAGACATCCCAAAAAGTGAAAGATAAACTGTTAAAGTAAGATAAATGTGTTTTAGATAAGCCTCTTTCAGGCTAAGATAGTCTAAGTAGCAAGTAAGATTGATTAAAAGCCAGAAAATCTTAATTCCATGTTGGGCGCCACCAATGTAGAAAGACTCTTAAAGTTGCCTTGCTGTAAGCAGATTCCAAGGGATTGGATAAACAGAAGAAACCACTGTCTCTTTAAGTTAAATAAAAGTTCAAAGTTAACTAAGCTAAAGGTCTACTTGATAAAGAAAGAATAGTTTATTATTTGATTATAGCGGGTTTGAGATGTAGAATTGATGTTATTTTATGTTTAGGTGAAGAAAATACAACAGTAAAGATGTACCAGAAAAGTTATTTAAATAATTAAAATATTTCTATTTTTCTAAAGTTTATATTTTTATGAACAAGTGTCAAAATCAAGTTCCAGAAGTTGAGACCTTTACAATGATACCCTATAAGTATATGTAAATGTGTTGTGTAATAATATTTATAAAGTGTTATATAAAAGTGTTATTTTATAAGGGTATTAAAATTTTTAAATGTTGTTATTTGTTATTTGTTGTTAATCTCTGATATGATAGTATGTAGCTAAGATCTCCAATGATTTATCTAATATTGTGCCTCCAGCTTTATATGTATAGTTAGGTCATGTGCCATATTTTCACTGCCCAAAGCATCCAGGAGCTTGTCCAGATTATCCCAGAGCTTGTACAGACTTCCGGACTCAATCAAAATATTGAAACCTTAATAAAAACTTCTAGAAAAATAAAAGATGATAGGCTACTTTTTTTCCAAGCTCCCAACTTATTTTTTTAGTTTTCAAAGCCTTATTCATCTAATGAAGCATTATCAAAGTTAAGTAAATTATAAAAAAAAGAAAAATAAATAAAAATACTTTAAAAAAATATTAAAAATAGAAGAAAAATAGTAAAAATTCCAAAAATATTCCTAAAGGCTATTGAGACTCTTGAAATTTATTTAAATGCCCTTTTGAGCCTATACTTGCATTTTTTGATCATTAAATATTTGTTAAATATTTACTTGTAAAATTGACCCTTTAAAACCTCTTATAATGCTCTTTCTTTCAAAATAAATATTATATAAAATCAAATTGGCTTTTCCAATCTTTATAATAATATCCCAAAATCCTCTTTTCATAACCTTAGTGCCGCACTAATCTTTATACTGCCACAATGGGTATCAGTTAGAGAGGTGAAACATGTATGTAAAAATGTACTGATGTTTGGAGAGAAGGTGGAAACTCATTTTTCTTCTCCTTTAGGATATTTGATGATATTGTTAAATGGTAAAGAGGTGAAGGCCCTGGTGTACTCATTGTCACAAATTAACATAATTTCATTGGATTAATAAAATTCAATAGGCTTTCCAATTAAAAATGGTACAGTTCTTAATTTAGGATGTATTGGTGGGTATGCTACTAAACTTATGCAAATTACAGAGCTTGTCAAGTTATGTGTTGGTGGATCTGTTGGTAGGATGCACTTTTATGTGGCCAGAGGATCTGTGTAGATGGCTCTTGTTAGGCCATTTTTAATAAACTTTGAAGCAAGAATAAGTTATCAGACTTGTATGGGTATTGTTTTAGAGATGACTGGTGATGAAATGAGAAGGCTTCATATGCAGTTGGAATCCCCAGGAGATGATGGATGGGAAACTAGGCCTGGACTTAACACTATGTTCCAGTGTTGTGTATGCACCAAGGAGAGGCAGATAAAAAGTTCAGCTTCTGGTGAATTTATTAAAAATGATACTTTTGGAGAACCCCATTTTTTGGGTTAGTTAGGGCTTATTGCTCTAATGTTGTAATCTCTTCTCAAAAAGAGTTCCCGGAAAGCAATAGGTCAGCTCACTTGGAGATAATTCAAGCAAATTCTCAATTATTTTCTGTTGATATATCTTTGGAATATCATTATATGTTGGATTTTTCTATATGTTTATTATCTATATCAAATTCTTCTATAGAATTTTAAAATAATTTAAAGGGAAAAATGTGTTATATTGCATTGGATAAAATTTGGAATGGGAATTTGGATAAAAGTGGTGATATTTGAGGTGAATTACTTTATAGCCTTCAGCAAAAGGATAAACTGAAATTATATCATCAAAATCAACAGAAAAATCTTAGTATAATTAATTCACAAATAAATAATATTTGTGATAATTCTATTTCTGTCCTCCAGAAATAGGTTAAACTTCCAACTTTATTCACTGGAGATTTTGTGATGGAAAATGATAGTAATGTTGCTGAAATATCAAATATGAAATTAGCCAAGTAAAAGGGGGTAGATATTTTAATATTAGATATAAAAATTATATTTCAACTTATTTTGTTTCTCATTCTTATGAAGAAGAAAGTTCTGATATCAAGTTATTTAATTGTGGATCTAGAAGAGATCTTATCCCTTAATTCAAAGTGGATGTCAATGGAGAAAAATATAAAAAGGTAGCTAATAAGGTTAGAACAATTAATGAACTGCTGCAAGATGAATTGAACACAGCTTTGAAGAGGCCAATGTTATCAAGAGATCCATATGACTGTACTTTAGTCAAGATTATGCCAAAATTTTTTGAAACATCAAGAATATCTTTTGAGAGATTGGGTCTTTTTAATTTTGGACCAGAAGTTTAGTTATCAGGTGAAGAAAAGAAGTTGTTGTTGGATTTGATGGTAAAAAGGGAGAAGGCCATTACTTTTGTAGAAGAAGAGAGGGGAATGTTGTAGCATTCTTATGGGGAGCCTTACAAGATTTGTGTGGTCTCTCATGAAGCATGGCAACAAAAACCAATTCCAATTACCACAGCTTTAAAAGATGATTATATTGAAGTAGTTAGAGAACAAATTTGAACTTGATTATATGAGAAATTATCATCAATTTATTCAAGCCCAGTGTTTGCATCCATAAACCTAATAGTAAGATCAGGGTAGTATGTGATATTAGGGAATTAAAAAGGGTTACAATAAAAGATGCTGGTATACCACCTAGTGCAGAGGAGTTTGTGGAGGCATTTTATAAAAGAGTGTTTTATGGGCTAGGAGATATTTTGGGGGGATATTATGAGACAGAGTTACATCTGGATTCTAGCCCTCTCATAACTTTTGATAATCCACTTGGTTGATTAAAACCAACACAATTACCTCAAGGAGAAACATATTTGGTTGCTGTTTATCAAGCTCAGATGGCTTGGATTCTGCAAGATGAAATTTCACAGTATGCCAGTATATTGATGATGGTGGAATAAAAAAATCTTCAACAGATTATGACAATGAAGTATTGAACAAAAATCCAGGGATACAAAAATTTATCTGGAAATATGTGGTCATTTTAGAGAGGATTTTGTTTAGGATTGAAGAAGCAGGTTTAAATATTTCATGTTCCAAATTTTCTTGTTGTGTACCAGCTTTGGAGATCCTAGGTCATGTTGTATGTAGAGAGGGAAGGATCACATCAAAGAAGAAAGTTAATAAAATACAGTCCTGGCCAAGACCCAATAATACAACTGAGGTTAGAGGGTTTTTAGGTGTATGTGTTTATTTCAGAATTTTTATCAAGGAATTTTCTTCATTTGAAGCTCCATTGAGAGGGTTGACTCGAAAGGATTCTGACTGGGAGTGGGATAACGAATGTGAAGCAGAATTTGTGAAGTTGAAGAAGGTAGTTGGGAAAGATATTTCCCTGAATAAACTAGTTTATAGAAAAGATGAATGCAGGATTTATTTAGAAGTTGACTCAATTCAGATTGCTGCTGGGGTGGTCTTGTCCCAAATGGATAAAGCTGGTTATATCAGACCCGTCAGGTATGAATCTGTGGCTTTTACTGAGGTGGAATCAAGATATTCTCAACCAAAATTGGAACTTTGTGGAGTGGTAAAAATTTTAAAGAAATTTCAAAATTTTTTATGGGGTCAAAACTTTGAATTACAAGTGGATGCTAAATCTTTAATTTAAATGATTAATTCCCCAAGCTTACCAAATGCATCCATGACCAGATGGATAGTTTTTATTCAAAGATTTTCTTTTGATTTAGTTCACAAGACTAGATAGAATTTCACTATGCCTGATGGTTTATCAAGAAGACCATCCAATGAAGAGGATTCTGACTTAGAAGAATTGGATGAAGATATACCTTTGATCAAAGCCATCTAAAAAGGTGCTGAATACTTTCCTTACCTCCCCCATGAGATTAAACTGGCAAGTTTAATATGTGTTGATAGCAACAAAGAACTCCCCCATGAGGTTAAACTGGCTGGCTTAATAACTGTAAATGTAGATGATGGAGACCTATACCATCAGGATAAACTGGATAATTGTAAAAATATGGTAAATTATGTGCTTGGGGTGTTTGATGTTATTGTAGATAAATTTGGTGAAAAAGAGAATGGAAAAGATGTGGTGTGTTATGATGAGGATGGTTAAGTAGTGTGGGATAGTAGTAAATTTATGAATGGTGTATATGTTGGACTATTAGAGAATTTGGCTGAAGAGAGGTTGGGTAATACTGAGAATTTTATTTAAAGGAGGCTGGACAAAGAAGAAGTGGTTGAGGTTGAAAGAGAAGTAAAAATGTTAGGAGAAAATTTGGTTAATAAGAGGTTGGAAATTTCAAAGGTGGAAAACTCAAAATTTATTATTTTAAGTAGGTAAAGTCAAGGTCTAAAGTTAATGACTCATTCATGTGCAGTTAATTTAGGTGAAAGGGATGTGCCCATTGATATTATATTATTGGAATTTCAAGATAAATTCTGGGGGAAAACAGGGTTTTATTATATAATGGTTAAATATTTGTTAACATCAGAAAAGCCAGATAATTGTGATAATGATGAACGGGTGGCTACCAAAAGGAATTCTCTAGAATTTCACCTATCTGGTAGAATATTGATGAATAGGAAGTTTCCAAATCCTCAAGTAGATATTACTCAGAAAAAAAGGCTAGAGTTAGTTATGATATCACTGCATGAAGATCTTGGGCATAGAGGTGTTGGAGTGACATATAGACAAATAGCTGATAGATTTTGGTGGCCTGGAATTAAACCAGCTGTTTAGAAAATGAGTTCAGTCATGTGAAGAATGTCAACAAAGGAGTTATCAAAGGCCAAAAGAACCTGGACATGCAACCATAGAAAACACTCTTTTTGGTAAGGTTAGTTGGGATGCAGTTTATAATAAAGAGGTAAGATATAAATATTTAATAGTATCCAGAGATAATTTTTCTGGTTTGGTTGGGGCAGAGCCTCTGATTAATTTAAATGCCAAGAATGTGTGCAGAATTTTCAATGAAAGATTGGGTGTATAGGTATGGTTTGATGAAGTTAGTGACTGTAGATGGAGGTCCTGAATTTGGAACAGAGTTTAGGAAATCCATATCAAGATTTGGATCAAAGGTTGGGGTAGCTACCCCATATTATCCTGAAGCTTAAGGAATGTTAAAAAGTGGGCATCAAGCTATAAAGGATGCTTTAGCCATTAGTATTTTTTGCTGACAGAATCACTGCCAAAAGGACAGCTGGATATTCACAATACAAACCTTTTTTTGGTAAAAAGGCAGTTTTACCAGTTAATCTAGAAGCTGAATTATATATTGGAGTAGACTTGGATATGGTCAGATCTATTGAAGAGTTATTATGTGTGAGAATGGCTCAGCTAGAAAAAAAAGAAGAAACTATAGAGAAGGTATATTCAAAAAATGATGAATATTAGAAGTAAGTCAGTAAGATATTGGGATAATTGGTTGGCACATAGACTCAGAAAATCATTGAAAACTAGAGATATGGTTTTGGTGTATAATAGGATTTTGGAAAGTCAGTGGGGGAAGATGCTTGATGATAGGTGTAATGGACCATATGAAGTTAAGGAACAGTTTTCTGGAGGTTCATATGTTTTAAAGGAGTTGGATGGTGTGGAGTTGAAAAAGAGGGTAGCTGCTGACAAAGTCAAGCAGTTTAATCTAATGGGCACCAGGAGTTCTGAAGAATGACTTTAAAATGAGGATAAACTACCTACTATTGTTTTAAGAAAGTTTCCTCAAAAATAAGATAAATTACTCAACTATTTTTTAAAGATGATATACTCCAAAAAGAGTATAAACTAAAATCTATCATTAAGAGATAAAATCATTAAATTTGAATTTTAAAAATTTTATGGTGAAGATTTGTGATGGAATGTCAAGGGGTCCTTTTGGGTCTAGAAGTTTATTCAAGGTTTTCACGGGATATTTAAGGGTTTTAAAGGTCTCTCAACAAAAGGAACATATTTATAAAATCAATTTGATTAATTTACTCAAATATAAGAGGTAGATTTAAAATATCAATATAGATTATAGATTAGAATTTCGTTGTTGTAAATACTGAAGTTATAAAATATAGAAATAATTGTAGTGTTGTAATTGTAATAATAAAGTAAGTGATAGAAGAATGATCTGAAAAGCACAAAGTAAGAGGCCTTTTTTAGGCAAAAATGAGGGAATAAAATATACGGAATTTACACCATATATTGTAAGCATGTGAGAAAAAGAATGACTGAAAGATTACATATATGACATAAGAATTAAATAAACTGGTACGTCAACAAGGACATCAAATTTATTAGCAATAAAGTTTGAGTTCCTTGGACTGTCACAATTAATTACACAATAATTAATTAATTATATTACTTTCACGGGATTCCAGATCTCTCACTGAGGTAATATAATTGTTTTACAGTTTTTTTTATTATAATTTTATTATTAAATTCTATTCCCATTGACTTATACCATTGAGCACGGTGTTAGGGAGTAAAATTGTAAGGGACATTTTATTTATACTAATTAATTATACTACTTCTTGTACTTAACTATTTAATTGTAAGTAATACTTAAGTAGATAATTAATTATTAGTTAGAAGAAGGGGAGTGGCTTCAACTCAGTAAAATAATTAATTATTTTACCGGTTAAGTCTAGTAGCCTGGCTGACACTCCCTCACTCTAAAAAAACAATAAAAAAAATGCTATGATTTTTTCTTTTCATACTTTCTTAGTAGAGTAGGAAGATTAGATATCTCCTTCCCAGGTATCCAAGAATCATATTCAGATGATTTATTCTTGAATCTCAATAAGTATTCTGTACCTTTTTCAGCAGTGACTATTCTGTCATTTAGAATTTTTTCAATTTCTTCTGTTTCAGTGATTTCATTTGGCGTTTTCTTTGGTCTTCCCCTCCTTTTTGGAAATAAATCACTATTGGATGTGTAAGGTTTCAAAAGAGATATTGGAAAAACAGGATGTTTTCTGTCATATGGAGAATACAAAATAACCTCAACTGCATTATCTACAATCATTCTTCTGACAACAAATGGACCAACAAATGGATCTTTCAATTTGTTATTACCTTGTAGATTGAAGTGGACTGTAGAAATCAACACTTCATCACCCTTTTTAAAAGTGTATTCTTTATGGGATTTGTACCATCTCTTCTTCTCATATTCAAATGATTTTTCAATACATTGTTGAGCATGATTTCTGCATAGTTGTTGCATTTGAAGAAAAGATTTTACGCCAGGATGTATATCCAATTTAGGTATTTTGTTATTGAGAATTTGGGCAGGAGTATTTGGAACATATCCAAGCCAGAGCTCAAAAGGCTTTATTTGAGTAACAGAATGAACAGTGCTATTATAGGCAAATTCCAACCCAGGAAGTAAGGTAACCCAATCATGAGTGAATCTGTCATTATCTTTATACTCATGGTCAAAGGCACAATACCTTCTAATCATGTCCTCTAAAGTCCGAATCATTCTTTCAGCTAAGCCATCAGTTTGTGGATGGTGGGCAGTAGAAAGTTTCAGATCACAATCACAAACATCCATCAGAGACATCCAAAATTCAGAAGTAAATTTAGGGTCTCTGTCAGAGATTATGGCTTTAGGAAAACCAGCAGTATTAAACATATGAGACCACCATAAGTTGAGAATATAATGATATCATCAATATAAACCATCAGCCATTGTTCAATTATCTCTTGATGGAATGTGTTATCGATGAATTTTTGAAAAACTGAAGTGGCATTTTTAGGGCCAAATGGCATCCTAATATACTTATAAATACCCATATGAGTGGCAATCATCAGAAAGTTCTGAGAATTTTTCTCAACAGGTACCTGGTGATATCCTTTGTTACCATCCAAACAGCGGATATATTTAGCACCCTGTAAAGTAGCATGTATAGAGCTAATTCTAGGTAAAGGGTAGATATCATCAACAGTATAAGTATTTAGTGCTCTATAATCACCACATAACCTGGCTTTATCTTTCTCATAAGAAACTAGGACAGGTAAGATAACACATTTTTTAGGTGTTTCAACTACCTTTTCAATAATATTCATTTTTAAAAGCGTAGAGATATTGTCTTCAATATCTTTTCTCTTTGTGGGAGAAGCAGGATAAGGCTTCTTCTTTAAACTAGGTGGTATATCATTTAATGGGAAAGACAATGAAAGTTTCATTTCCTCTTCAACTAATCCCAGTTCATGTGACCCATGAGCAAAGGCCATAGGAAAAGACTTTATCAAGTTAATGATGGAATCTTTATCCTCACCAGAAAGTTTTTCTCCAAAAGAGGCATTGTCAATTTCAGACAAAAGGGAATACATCTCTTTTGTAGATCTTCCTTTACATTGAACTACAGAATTACATGTGTTCAATTCTGGTTTCAATAAATTTTTAGGGGAGGAAATCTTAAATTTTCTCTTCCCATTCATCCCCATTGTGAAACATTGGTATGAGGGATCCAATTTTATGCCATACTTGGTTAAAATATCATTCCCTACAATAAACCAATTGCTTAAGTTATCATTTTTCATGACAACAAAATCACAAATAGCTCTTACAAAACCATGGTTATATTTAAAAAACACTGTGGCTTTGTATTTACCAATGGGGGACAAAACAGAGCCATAACCTCTCCAAATTTCAGAAATGATAGGCATCAGTTTTGATTTATGGTCTTGATCCACTGAAGCAAGTGATCTTTCAGAAACTACACTTCCTCCAGCTCCAGAATCCAGAACAACTTCAATGCTGGTTCCATTAATCAAGACTGGTGCCTTAAGGGGGGCAATAACAATTGAGTTATCCTCAATGTTCTTTATGATCTCAGCATCTTCAACTGTAGATAAAGCATTATTATTAATATGAATAGTATTTAAATAATGAATATCTGTCAAGCGCCACATGACACTCGAGGCAAAATCAACTCATTAAATCAATAATATCGAGTCCTAAATCTATACTTGAAGCGCAGAAAGCAATTCTCCATAGCAACTGCGATTTTCCTTTGTGTACTTACTATTTAACTGCGCTAGCCTAAACTCAAATCTAAATTAGTTAATCTCCCAATAGGGTACATTAGTCCTTTTCAATAAGCGACGCACAGCGCTAGGTTCAACGAAATAGTACAGTAGTAGTTTTCATTAAAGTTTTGTTAATTAATTAAAAAGGGGTAAATTGAGCATGGACGGATATTTAGCGAAGAGGGTCTAAGTGTATGTTAGTAATGGTCAATGGAATGGGAATGGTGCGATGGAAGGGAGGTCAATGCAAGGAGGAACAAAGGATATAAAAGGGGTTGGGTATTTGGTTCGATATTCCTTAGAATTAAATTATAAAATCGTATTTACATTAATAGTGGTAAATCCTTAAGGTTAAAATTATTGTTATTGTATCTTTCTTTTATTTTCTCAATATTCATTTCTAAATCCTAAATCTTTGATTATTGAGTTTACAACCCTTCGTGAGATTTTAAGAATTACTATTACCTTTGAAACTAGTCTATAATTCTTCTTGAACGAGCCTTGAACCTGTAGCTTTTACTTCGAGTGATCTTCGAATCATTTCCTTGAATCATTCCTCTGTGCTTCAAAGAATTTTCTAAATCCCTCATCTCACTTTCAGGAACATCCTCGTCCTTGTGCGTAGGTCTTCCGGTGACAGTATAATTTAATTCTCTATAGTTCTCATTCTTTGCACTACTACGTCCTTTTAGGTGTTTCTAAAATTTTAAATGGCACCTGTTTAACGCACTCCTCCTACGGGCACTACTATTTGAGCTTGCGCTAGAGGCAGGCCAACAGCCACAAGGTCTGTTTCCCACACTCACTCTTTGGAACCACTCGACCTTAGGGAGCGGCAACATTCAGTTCAATCTGTAGAAGACATCCCACAAGATTTTTAGGATTCTAGTGATGAAGAAGAAGGAGAGGATACAATGCACGAGGCACCATCCGCCCCTGCCAATTACCCTTCTGGCCAATCCTCCGAACCTGGACCATCTAACTCTCTGGAAGATTTCATGAGACTTTTCATGAAAACCCTTTCAAATCCAACGTCTTCAGAGGGATCTAAGCTCAAAACTCCTTCTATGAAATCTCCTGACAAATTCGACGGAGATCACCCCGACAGATTGCGACCCTTCTTGCAAACCTGCAAGCTACTGTTCCATAATGACCGTCGAACCTTTAACAGCGACCAATCAAAGGTTGTTTACGCTTCTTCATTCCTAGCCGTGAAAGCAGCAAGATGGTTCGAACCTTATCTACTCATGCTTTCTTCGACAGAAACCCACTTACTTATCAATAATTGGGAAAAGTTCAAGGACCAACTTTTTACGTTGTTTGGGGACCCTAATGAAATGGACAACACGGAAATTGAACTTTATTTTCTTCGCATGAGTGATAATGGTAAAGCTTCTGAATATATCTCAAACTTCAGAGCACTTCAAAATCGAGTAGGTTGGAATGATGCTGCCCTCAAGTATCATTTCAAAAAAGGTCTTCCTTTGAGGATTCTGGATCAATTAAATCTTCACGGTCAGAAGATGACTACCTTAGTGGATTTAATGGATAGAAACCTCGAACTTGACCGCGTTTATCAAGGACGACTTCAACATCATTGATATGCCAACAAATCTCAAGGCCTAAATTTTAAATCGGGACCATCTTCACACCCACGACCAAATCAATCCTCCACCACTCAATCCAAACCCAATAAGGGAAAAGATAAACCTCGACCAAAAGGCTCGACCCCAGGCAATATCAGCAAAGTACTGGATCCTAAAGGGGAGCTTAAAGAAGCTGAGAGGAAGAGACAAGCAGATAATGGGTTATGTATGTATTGTGGGGGTAAGCACAAGTTGGAAGACTGTGTAAAATTGAAGGAAAGAGAAGGTACTAGTTCGAAGTCAAAAAACTAGTAGATAGTTTACTTGTGTGCAAAGCAAACTATCTTATCTCTCCCAGTGCACAGAACCTCCATGTCTTAAGGACTGGAGTTGCCTTACACCGCTTGAGATTCATTCTTTTTAAGGAGGATATCCCCTTCAGTTGTCTTATAGACTCTTGAGCTTCAATTTCTTTTGTTAGTTTATCTTTTGCCGAGAAGCTTCAACTAACATTTACAGATATCGATCGAACTCCAATCTATTTGGTCGAATCAGAGGAACCCAAATATTGGGTAAGTAAGAAAGTTTTATGGGTTTTCAACTTTCCGAACTTTTCCCCCTTCGAGTGGGAATTATCAGTCTTGGACGCCCCAAGGATGGAAGATACCATTCTTGGCAATGACTTTTTAACGCATTGGAATCCCGAAATTGATTGGACTAGGGGATTGATCACCCCACGCTCTAAGTATATTTCTGATTCTTCAATGCAGGTCAATAGGGAGTTAAAAAAACCCGCCTGACAACGTCCTGCTAGAGGACAAGTCTCTGCCAGATGACTTGCAAGCATCTGATCCTTCTTTAAATGAGCAATTGGCTAACCCTTCTAGCTCGATGACTTCACTCAAAGAGGATTTAAATTGCCTCGAAGTAATCGAATTCTGCTCTCTCAATACAGGTATCCCCTCGACAGATTCTCTCAAAGATGAAGAGGACGACCAAATCAACGTTGAAGCCATCAAATCAACTCTACTGGAAATCTACCACAATTTCCTCAATGTTTTCTCAATCCGCAAGGCCGATAAGTTACCACCTCATCGACCCTACGACCATCAAATAGAGTTAATAGGCCCAGTACCTCCGGCAGGTCCTGTCTATTCTTTATCAAAGGACGAATCTCAATTTCTTTGAGACTACATTGCAGAGAATGTAGCCAAAGGTTTCATCAGAGCCAGTAAATCTCCAACCGGCTCCCCTGTCCTCTTTGTAAAAAAGAAGGATGGTAGTCTTAGGTTGTGTGTTGACTATAGAAAGCTCAACACAGTCACAAAGAAGAATGCATATCCTGTTCCTCCTACGTCATTACTTCTTACCCTTTTCAATAGTGCTAATTTCTTTTCTAAAATTGATCTTAGAGGCGCTTACAATCTTATTCGAATTGCGGAAGGTCATGAACCACTGACTGCAATGCGCACTAGATTTGGTAGTTTTGAATATTTAGTTATGCCTTTTGGATTATGTAACGCACCTTCAACTTTTCAAACTTTTGTTAACGATATCTTTCAAGATGTTGTTGAACAATTTGTAGTCGTCTATTTAGATGATATTTTAATATTCTCGAAAACACTGGATGAACATATTCATCATGTTCGACAGGTCCTAAATTGTCTTCGAGATCATGGTCTCTACGCCAAGCATAATAAATGCGAATTCCACCTCAAATCAATTGATTTTTTGGGTTTTACGTTGTCCACTGACAGTTTAGTCATGGATGACAAAAAAGTCCAGAAAATCCTGGAATGGCCTGAGCCCAAAAACATTAAATCACTCCAAGGATTTTTGGGTTTTGCAAACTTCTATAGAAGATTTATTAAAGATTACTCTAAAACTATTTCCAATCTAACTTCTCTTCTTAGAAAAGATATTCCTTTTGTTTTTACTTCTACAGCACGAAAGGAATTCGAAGCACTAAAAACGGTGTTCACCACAGCCCCAATTCTTCCACATTTTGATCCTTCTGCCTCGACAATAGTTGAGACAGATGCGAGCCATTATGCTATTGCAGGGGTCATCTCCCAATTAAATCCTGAAACAAATTTGTTTCATCCTGTTGCTTTTGAGTCACGCAAACTCATAGCCGCAGAATTAAATTATGAAATTCATGACAAAGAGCTTTTAGCTATTATCCATTGTCTTAAAAAATGGCGTTCTTTTATTCTCAGCCTAGATAGTCCTTTTCAAATTTTAACAGATCATAATGCTTTGAAATACTTCATGTCTTCTAAAGTGTTAACCAGGCGTCAAGCCAGGTGGGCTGAATTTTTGTCTGAATTTTCTTTCTCTATTTCCTATTGCCCAGGAAAAAACTGCATTGTCCCAGATATCTTGTCACGTCGGGACGACATTTACCCACAGCGGGGGGACGCATTTGCTGACAAGAACCCAGCAAATGTGCAATCAATCTTCAACGAATCAATGTTAACGACTCATCAACTTAATTTGATGACAATTCAATCTTTTCGAAATCCACTATCCAACATCCTCGAAGCTCAGTCAAAGGACGATTATTGTTTAGGGTTAAAAGACAAAATACTCTCGAAGCAAGGGGCCAAAAGATTTAGTATTGAATCAGATCTATTAGTCTTCGAAGGTAGAGTAGTCATACCCAACAACAATGAGATAAAATTATGGATTTTCAACAGTCGACATGATTCTCCATTAGCTGGTAATTTTGGGGTTGATAAAACCTACCAGTTAATAGCAAGGTATTTCTTCTGGCCAGGTATGACCAGGGAAATCAAGGCCTATATAAAAGCTTTTTACGAATGTAATAGGAATAAGGCTCCCCGTCACCGGAAGCATGGGTTGCTTCAACCACTTCCTATTCCCTCTAAAACTTGGGAATCTTTATCGATGGATTTCATTTCTCAACTTCCTATTTCTAATGATTTTGATGCTATATTAGTAATAGTAGATAGATTTTCAAAAATGTCTATTTTTATTAAAACCACTACTACTGCTACAGCAGAAAATTTGTCAAAATTGTTTCTAGAATATGTATTTTCTAAACACCGCTTACCGAATGATATTATTTGAGATAGAGGCTCATTGTTTGTATCCACATTCTGGACCCAACTGTGTCGACAACTCAATATCACGAGGAATATCTCCACGGCCTATCACCCTGAAACCGATGGTCAAACAGAAAGAGTTAACCAAATCCTCGAACAATATCTTCGAATGTATGTCAGTTACCAACAAGACGATTGGACCACATGGTTACCGTTGGCCAAATTTTCTTATAATAACTCGACTCATTCTTTGACACGACAATCTCCCTTCCAAACCATTTATGGACGACATCCTCGATTCAACTCAATCCATGTAGGAACTAATCATCCTGCGGAACATTATCTTCGAACTATATCACGACTCCAAGAAGAACTTAAAACAAATTTGGAATCAGCGATTCGAAGATACAAGGAACAGGCCGACAAACATCGACAATCTGCTCCTTCCTTTAAACCAGGCGACAAAGTATGGCTCGACGCACGAAACATTCGAACAACAAGACCATCAAAGAAACTGGCTGAAAAGCGCTTGGGACCATTCGAAATCGACTCTGAAGTCTTTAAAACTGCATTTCGACTCAAGTTACCTCCTAAATGGCAGGCGATTCACCCTGTTTTCCATGTATCTCTCCTGGAACTGGCTCGAGAAATATACCCGGGCAAGAACCAACCCCCTCCGGAACCGGTTGAAGTAGAAGATCATCTAGAGTGGGAAGTAAGTCGTATCCTTGATTCAAGAATACGCAAGGGGAAACTTCAATACCTCGTGGAATGGGAAGGCTTCCTCAATGACTCAGACAAAACATCCTGGGAACCAGCCATCAATGTTTCTAACGCTCCTGAACTCCTAAAATCTTTTTATTTGAAATATCCTTTAAAACCAAAACCTTAAAATTTCTTTATTTAAAATTTTCTTCTCTTTTTCTTTCTTTCTTTAAAATCTAAAACACCTCTTAAATTTCTTAGCCTTGTTTTCTTTTTTCTCTCTTCTGTTTTCTTTCTTCTCCTTCTATAAAATTTCCTCCAAAACCAACTAAAAATAAAATCAAAATTAAAATTAAAATAAAATAAAATAAAATAAATAGAATAAACATAAATAATAAAATAAAATAAAAAACTCTTAAATCTCTCTAAATATTTTCTTTCTTTTCTTTTTCAATTCTTTAAATACATTCTTTTCTTAAATTTAAAATTCTCTTCCACAAAATTTATTCTCTCTTTTAAAAACTTTCTTTCCTTCGAATCATCAAATCTTGTACGACACGACCATTTCCTCAAACTTAACTTCAACCTCTAAATCTCCCTATAATAATTCTTTGACACAAATAATTCTTCTTTTCAAATTCTCTTAAATTCTAAATTCTGTTTTTTTCTTTTCTTTCTTCTTCCTCTCTTTTCAACTAAAATTTCTTAAAAAAAAAAAAAAAAAAAAACATATATTTTTCTTTCATTAAATCCTCAATTTAACGAACTCATCTCAACCACAAAACCGTTTCTTTTTTGTTCTCTTTTTTTTCTTACATAAAAATTTCCTTTTAAAAACATTAAAACTTCCTTCAATTAAACAACCTTTTTTCTTTCTTTAAATTTTTTCTTTCAAATTCTAAAATTTTTATTTTAAAACTTCTTTTTTTCTTTTTCTCTCTCTCTCAAATCTTATAAAATTAATAATATTCACCTACAATAAAAAAATAAAAAATAAAACTCAAATACAATTTTTTTCTACTTCTTTACATCTCCTTTTCATTTCAAATCTTTTCTTTTAATTTCTCTCGAACCAATCTTTTCATTTTCTCCAAAACTACCCTTATCTCCTTCCTGCATTTCTCAAATACCTCCTCCTCTCCTACCGGAACCACCTCTCCCATCTCCAAGAGCTCCTCTGCCACGTCAAAGGAAGCAGCGTCGATAATTGTGTCAACCTCCCCACATAGTTCTTCCGCAAACCTTACTCGTCGACCTTGACGAGGTTTCTTCGACCACACCTGGTCCAGGGTGTCATTGGGCTCTTCAACTACTTCCGTGGCCGCAGGGTTTGCCTCAGTTGGTATAATTGGCGCAGGCTCCCCAATCGGCTCTTCAAGGTTATTTGATGTCTAAAACAAAAACTCATCAGTAACTTCATCCTTAAAATAAACAATTAAAACTTACCTCGAAGATGGGGTCAGGCTCTAAAAATAACCTTGGCGCCACTTCGACCTCTACCTCTCCCTCTTCCTCGTCGTCCTCGATGACCACCCGTCGTTTCTTGGGTGCCCGCCCTGTAACAGGGACTTCATCTTCATCTTCCTCCACCAACTCGTCGACCTCTTCCTCGACACCTCGCTTCGAACTCTTGGCCTGGGTTACCCAGGTTGAGATCTCATTGTTCATCTCCTTATCATTTTCCCCCACCGATTGTTCATCTTCGATCAAGACATCCCAAATGTCTTCGACAACCTCTTTGGTTTTAGGAATTACCCAAAACTTAGTCTTGGTAAATCGCTTTTTGATTTCCACGTTCTTCGTCAACGCATCGCACGCCACTCGCCGCCAACGGCAAAACTCGCATTTCTGGCAAGGGCCTTGAGTCGCCGTACTTTCAACACAGAAATACTCCATGCTTTCACAAGCCGTGCAAGTCTGTGAAAACTGTTGTGTGATCATTCCCCCATCCGCTTTAGGGTGTGGAGGCGCAGGTGTGGGAGTGGGGCAGTTCATTATAAAAAAGAGTAATTAAGAAGTGAGGGAAAAAATTATTAGAAAAAGGGAAACTAGTGTGGGAAGATGGCTCAAGCTCAACGGAGTTCGCAATTTTTATACCCGGGCATCTGTCACGCGCCATGTGACACTCGAGGCAAAATCAACTCATTAAATCAATAATATCGAGTCCTAAATCTATACTTGAAGCGCAGAAAGCAATTCTCCATAGCAACTGCGATTTTCCTTTGTGTACTTACTATTTAACTGCGCTAGCCTAAACTCTAAATCTAAATTAGTCAATCTCCCAATAGGGTACATTAGTCCTTTTCAATAAGCGACGCACAGCGCTAGGTTCAAAGAAATAGTACAGTAGTAGTTTTCATTAAAGTTTTGTTAATTAATTAAAAAGGGGTAAATTGAGCATGGACGGATATTTAGCGAAGAGGGTCTAAGTGTATGTTAGTAATGGTCAATGGAATGGGAATGGTGCAATGGAAGGGAGATCAATGCGAGGAGGAACAAAGGATATAAAAGGGGTTGGGTATTTGGTTCGATATTCCTTAGAATTAAATTATAAAATCATATTTACATTAATAGTGGTAAATCCTTAAGGTTAAAATCATTATTATTGTATCTTTCTTTTATTTTCTAAATATTCATTTCTAAATCCTAAATCTTTGATTATTGAGTTTACAACCCTTCGTGAGATTTTAAGAATTACTATTACCTTTGAAACTAGTCTATAATTCTTCTCAAACGAACCTCGAACCTGTAGCTTTTACTTCGAGTGACCTTCGAATCTTTTTGTTGAATCATTCCTCTGTGCTTCGAAGAAGTTTCTAAATCCCTCATCTCACTTTCAGGAACATCCTCGACCTTGTGCGTAGGTCTTCCGGTGACAATATCCTCTTCCAGCATCAAGATTTCTTGTTGAGATTCATATGAAATATTGCTGGCACAATCACTTGATGTATCATCCAGTGCTACTGTGTCATCAGCATGCTCCTCTGTTTGTTCTACAAGATTTATCTTCTTGTCACAAATATGGCCTTTCTGCCAATGCTTGTTGCACTTGAAGCAAGTGTTTGTTGCATACTTTTTTGGTGCAACAGGGGCAGAAGGTTTACCAACCTTTTCCAGAGGTTTCTGTTGGTAAGTGGAGGGTTTCTTCAAAGGGGTCCTAGGAATGAATTTTCTGGAATCATACTTGTTGTTTAGAAGGATCTCATTGCAAGTATTAATGAAAGAAGAGGGTTCTCTGGAGAGCTCAGTCCTAGCCACTATCAAGTCTCTCAGAGACATTGGTAATTTATAAAGGATCCTGTCCTTCCATAACTCAAGCTCCATATTTGGGTCCATTGCCCTTAAGATTTTTACAAGTTTCATTAAAAGCTCAATAGGTTTATCAGTAGAAGAGCTATATCTAGTTTCCTCATACTGCCTTTGTTGAGCCATTCTGAACTTGGAGCCACCAAATTGTGCTTTAATAAATTTCTTCCAATCCTCCCATGAGTAGTCATTCCCATCCAGGAGAACAGATTCATACCACATTAGGGCAACATTAGTAAACAAAGAAATTAACTTGGACACAATTTCCTCATCTGGGAGTTTGTAAGAATTTTTTAAGTTATCAATTCTGCAAATAAATTGTTTCCAATCAGAGGAAGAATCACCATCAAATGTAGGATATTGGTCAAGTTTTGGCCAATTCTTTTGATTTGAAAGAGTCTCCTTAGTACTAGCTTGTTTCTGGGTAAGAAGCAGCTGTAATTTCTCCAATTGGGCTGTAATCTCATTGTCTAATACTTCTGTTGAAGATCCTGGTGCATCATCAGTTTTTGATGGAAACTCAGTGTTATCAACAGGTATTTCTGGAGCTATTATTACTTTAGATGAACTAGCCACAGGTAATATTTGAGCATCCTGCACTATATGTTCCTTCACAGAAATGTCAGAATATTTCTTGTCATTCAACAATGAGTTCAATTTTTCTTCAATGGTTGTTAGACTTGTTTTCATTCTTTGAAGACTAGATAAACTCTCATTGATAGTTGCAAAAGATAACTGATTTTTATTTTGAAAAGATGAAAAATGGTCATTCAATCTTTTCAGATTCATCTTATCTATCTCCACCTCCTGGCAACAGGAAGATAAAGTATCTTTTAGTTTAGACAAATCATTTTTTATATTTTGCCATAAAGCAACTTTCTTTTCATGGGTTGCTTTGTAATGAGACAGTTCATCAGAGACTCTCTGTGATTCACTTCTTAATGCTTGATAACCTTGATCAGTTAACAAACTATTATATCTCTGGGTCAATTGAATATTGTTCATTTTATGGTTTTGTTTGGTAATAATATCTCTCAAGTACTCATCATTAATCTTTGCTACATCTGGAGTGTTTCTCAATAAGGAAACTGAGTAACTTTCCAGACTCTCATAGAACTCAGGGTCAAGAGTTTCATCAATTACAGCCATATCAGGGTTAATCATTGAGGTAGCAATTAAAAGTAAAGGATTAGATACATGAGTTATCTGTCTACTGCTCCCAGCCTCTACTGGTCTCAAGGTTTCTTCTTCCCTCTCAGATTTACCAGAAAGAACAGAATCAGCTACAAGAAATGGCACTTGAGAATCAATAGAGGGGCGTACCAGAGTTTGCTGGGTATGACCATATTGGGCTTTCTTCTTCTTTTTCCTCCTTGATAGGGGTGAGGAGGTGTGGGGTTGACCTGGTTGGGTCTTTAATGACCTGCCTGAGATAACTGATGCTGATTTTGAGACAGGTAGTCCCACTGAGTGTTTAACCAGTCCCACTGCCACTTGGACACTTCCACCTTTTCTTGGGACTGGGGTGCCAATTGTTGTTGATCCCTGGGAGGAAGAGGTTTCTTCTTCTCTTGAAGAAATGTATCTATCCTTCTCACCTTTTCTTCCAGAGCATCTACCCTTGCCTTTAGTCTCAAGTTTTCTGTCCTTAGCTCCTTTATGTGAGTTGACAGATTCTTTACCTGTTGATGCAATGGCATCTTTTTTATCCTGAAGCCTTTTGGAAGTTCTTCTGGTGGGTTTATCATAGGCTTCTGATCCTGAGTTGTGTCTACTAGGATTTCTACTTCTTCCATCTCTACATCCTGTTTGGGGCAAAGATTTATTAATCTGAGAAATTCTTCTTGTTAAAGGAGAACTTACAGAAGTAGGCTCATCATAATCAATCAAGTCTAGTTCCTCTTCACGTGCAGCAGAACCACTTTGGTCAGTCATTTTAAGATTTAACTGAAATGAAGAAAAGAGACAATAAGATTAATTAGTCTTTATTTTTGATTTTTATTTAACAGAAATAAAATAAAAATAAATCTTTTTTAGGATAAAAATCAACTAAATAAAATTAATTTATTAATTCAAAAAAAAATAATTTAAAACCAGGATTATAATATAATCAACTGTAGAAATAAATTAAAAATTTTTATTAAAAATTTTAACTAATTATTTTCAGGATTTAAATCAACTAATTTATTACCAGGTCTTATTGTCAACTGAAGTAATTAAATATTAATCTTTATTAATTGAACAAAATTTCATTAAACTGATAACTTAACTACCAGGACTTAATTTCAACTGAAGTAATTAAATATGAATTTTTATTTTAAAATTTTATTAAACTGATCACTTAACTACCAGGACTCAAGGTCAACTGAAGTAATTAAATATGAATTATTTATTAATTAAAAAAAATATTATTGTCAGGACAATTTGTCAACTGGAACAATTAAAATTTAAATTAGTCAGGACAAACTTCAACTGAAAAATTATAATAATTAATATTAAAATATAATTATTTTATTACGTCTGGGACTAAGAACACTTATTGCTCTATTATGGTCAACCAGGAAAAATAAAAAAAAAATATAATAATAAAAATAAATTCCAAATTACCAGACACCTCCCCCTCTAAAATGAGCAAATTAATGCCACTTACAGAGTGCTGAGTAAAAGGAAATACGCAGCAAATGAAGAGTGAAGAGTAACCCACAAATAGTAATGTCAATAATTACCACGATATATAAGACGTTTAGTCAATATATGAACCTAATTTTTGGAGAGCAGTTTGATTTGTGTTCGCAGCAAAAAATTTTGTCACGTGACGTATGACATTTGCCGTTTTCATCGCTTTCTTGTCCTTACAGGTACTCGAATGCCAATGGTCCCTTTGATTTACGCCCTCAAATCGCAATGCGCCGTCAATAATTTGGGAAGGCCTCCAATTGTCAAGGGGTCCTTTTGGGTCTAGAAGTTTATTCAAGGTTTTCACGGGATATTTAAGGGTTTTAAAGGTCTCTCAACAAAAGGTACATATTTCTAAAATCAATTTGATTAATTTACTCAAATATAAGAGGTAGATTTAAGATATAAATATAGATTATAGATTAGAATTATTTTGTTGTAAATACTAAAGTTATAAAATATAGAAATAATTGTAGTGTTGTAATTGTAATAATAAAGTAAGTGATAAAAGAATGATCTGAAAAGCACAAAGTAAGAGGCCTTTTATACGCAAAAAATGAGGGAATAAAATATACGGAATTTACACCATATATTGTAAGCATGTGAGAAAAAGAATGACTGAAAGGAGTACATATATGACATAAGAATTAAATAAACTGGTACGTCAACAAGGAAATCAAATTTATTAGCAATAAAGTTTGAGTTCCTTGGACTGTCACAATTAATTACACAATAATTAATTAATTATATTACTTTCACGGGATTCCAGATCTCTCACTGAGGTAATATAATTGTTTTACAGTTTTTTTTATTATAATTTTATTATTAAATTCTATTCCCATTGACTTATACCATTGAGCACAGTGTTAGGGAGTAAAATTGTAAGGGAAATTTTATTTATACTAATTAATTATACTACTTCTTGTACTTAACTAGTTAATTGTAAGTAATACTTTAGTAGATAATTAATTATTAGTAAGAAGAAGGGGCGTGGCTTCCACTCAGTAAAATAATTAATTATTCTACCGGTTAAGTCTAGTAGCCTGGCTGACATGGAATGTAATTATTTTTGTTTGAAGTGTTCACAGTGGAACCTTCTAAATTAAATATTGGTAAGTTTGGGGATAATTGATGGGCTGTCTGCTCTATACACAGTTACCCCAAAATGTTCTTTACCATAGTTTCCCTGTTTCTAGTTGAGTCCTGGATTTCTTTTTGTTATATAGGAAGTTCTGTAAGACTATAAACTGAAATACTACAACATCAATCAATTACACTCATTTTTGATGCCAGATTCACAATTTTATCTTTTATATAATTTATTTTTGTTTTTATTTATTTTGTTTTCTAAAATTTTATGTAGAATTTTATTTTATTTTATTTCATTTTATGAATATATTTTAATTTAATTTGTTCAGGGATAATGCTCACTGGTTGTCTCCAATCATTTTTACTAATTGGAGGGAGCCTACCCTGTGATCATTTCTCTATTCTGATTTTATGTTTTTCAAAAATTTTCATATTATTTAAGTTTATTTTCAATTTATTTCTTGTGTATCCCACATCAAGGTGCACTTGGATGTGGGTATGATGTCAGGGGTATGGCTCATCAAATGGCTGGGGGACAAATTTTTAAATAAAAAAAAATTAATTAAAAATAATTAATATTCTTAAATTTTAAAATATAAAAATAAAATTCTCTTTTCTTATATTTTATTTTATTTAAATTATTCAATTTTATTTTAATATATTTTGAAATAGACATGTGGTTACCAATGCTTGTCAAATATGGGATTATATGTTAAGATGTTTGGTTAGTCCTCCAAGACTTTAAGCTGGCTAGTTTTCAAGAATTTTAGAATATTTCATCTTTATGCTTTTGGATCTGTTGGTCCTTCAAGACTTTGAACTGAATACTTATGAAGATTTAAGGATTCTATGGGATCTGTTAGTTTATCAAGACTTAATACTGAAATTCAACAAATATTTTTCAAGATGATATGAATATTTTTTGGGGGAAAGGATTTGTTATGTATTTTGGAATTAATGGAATTTTTGGTCCTCCATGAACCTAAACTGGCCAGTCATCAATCTTTGGCCCACCATGACCAAAAACTGAAAACTACTTTCTGTTTGGTCCACCAAGACATTTAACTCGTAATTCAATCTTTTTATGGACAACTTATGTAGGGATGTGCAGAAGGGTAGTCCAACAAGACTATAAACAGGAAATTAATTAAAAGTTTGATTCTTCAAGGTTTTAGGTAGGGAATTTTTATCTAATTGGATTTTCAATTCAGTAATTTTCAATTTATCACTGGTTCATCAGTACTCATACTGGGTCTCACTGATTTTGATGGAAATGATTCATCTAAATTTAGGAAATGAAGATGTCATAAAATGAACTTATTATAGGTGAAGAAAGATATAGTTTTTAAAATTTTATTGGTGGATATTGTTAAAATCTGAAAATAAAGTTTCTAAGAAAGTCTGGAAATTATGGTTTCTGAAAAACTTTATTAGTGATTAAAAGGCTTGAAAATTTATTTGAATGCTGTGATGCTGAATTATTGAATTTGGATAGTAGTTGGAATATAAGTGGGTCTCTTTGGTAGACTATTTATGTGGAAGTTTGGAGGACCTTATGACAAGAATGTAATAAGAGTAGTCAGCTTAGTGGGAAGCCCAGTGAGAATGAAATCAGAGTATTTGGCTCAGTGGGAGGCCTGCTCTCTCATTCTGTGAAATAAGTAGAGATTGGTAGAGGGGAATCTGATGGGATTCAAAACTTGATCTCAGTAGTGGAATAGTCACAAGGAAAATATGGTTTATTTTAAAGTTTAATTAAAAATATATTGATTTAAAGTCAGATAGATAAGAATGGATCAATAAGACAAGGTATTTCATTGGCCCTAAAGAATTAAAGTATATATGTTAAAGAAGAGAAGAACAGCCAAAAAAAATAATCTCTTTGAAATATTTCAACATAGGTATCAAAAATTTGCATTAAAATCCATCTCTTTATAAGATCTTCATTATTATTGGCTGAAATTTCCTGAAAATAGGTCAAAAATTTATGCTTCATGTCATCAAAAACATCTAAAAAGAGATATCTAGGGAATTTTAAATAATGATTAATATAATAACTCTGCACGCTGCCAACATCATCATTATTTTTTTGATTTCAATAGCTTAGGAGAAAATTAGGAGTTGGAAGAGAATGGTAGTTGAATAAGGAATCAGTAGATGTATATAAAAGATTATGATTTCAAGACAATATTTTAGAGCCAGGAAATAATGTTTCAGAAAAACTGAGTGGAGAAACTGGAATAATGCAATTAGGATCTTGAGAAGGAGGAGGAAGCTCAGGATTAGATTTTTTAGATGAAGAAGGTGTTTTGGCCTTTATGTTTCTGAAGAAGGTGGGAATTTTTTATTCTCTTTTTTGGAATAGTTGGATCAGGAAGAGTGGCTGGTCCAGTATATACATTAGTCCTTGAAGTAATGATTGGAAGTTTAAATTTGCTTTTCTTTAGCCTGAAATGATCACAAGCAGTTCTTCTAGGAAGACCAGGGTTAGAGATCAGGCAAGGAACCTGGTATTTGATGCAAAGTTCACATGGGACAGAAAAATATTTTGAAGACATTTCAGTAGTGATAATGATTAAGATAAAGTGAAAATTGGTTTTCAGGAGTGGTTGGAGTAGATGGTTGAAGAGGATGAAAAGAAAATGAATATGTGTTCAATCAAATATTCAAATTTTAAGAATGGGGACATTCTTCATTGGAGGGAGGATGTGGTATCCTAACAACTAGTAAGGCATTAAGGTTTATTGAAGGAGGATACTGGTAGATAATTATAGAAATTGGATAAGCCAATCTAATATTATATTAATTTATATTTGAGAGAATAGGTGTTATAAGTGGTAAAAAGGGTTAATTTTACAAGTCAAAATTTAAAAATTGTTTAATGGTCAAGAAATTAAATTATAGGCTTAGAGGTTTATGAAAATGAAATACAGGAGTTTCAATAACCTTTTGGAATTTTTGGGGAATTTTTACTATTTTTCTACAATTTTTGATAATTTTATAAATTATTTTTGATTTTTATAAATTACTTAACTTTTATGACTTTTAATTAGATGAATAGGGTTGCACTGGCTATGAAAAATAGTTGGGAATGTAGAAGAGAAGTAGCTACATTATCTTTGATTTTTCTAGATTTTTATTAGGGTTTAAAGGTTCTATTTGAGTCAGGAAGTTTGTACAAGCTCTGGAATTCTCTGGAAAAGCTCCATACGAGCTCTGGGATGCTTCAGGAAGGAAAAATATGGCATGTGACCATCAATACCAGTTAGTAACAAGTCTAAAACACACAAGAAGCAGCGCTGATTTAGTTAAACTGAAAGAAGAAAAGATATAAGAAGAATAGAGAGAAATAATTAAGAAAGAAGAGATAAAGTGAGAAAACAAAGAAAGCAATAAAAGGAGATTCAGAAAGAGAAAACAACAGGAATACCTTTTATCTACATGGTTGAGAAAATGTCATTGGACAACCTATGCGCAGGTTTGAGGGTGATCCTCAGTAAGTGAGATAAAAGGGAAAGGAAATTACAACTTTTAAGCACAGAGGATTACTTCAAGGAAGGGGCTCAGAGATAGGTCTAAGTAATTGTTATTAGTTTGAGATAATATTTGAAGAATAATTAATGTATAATGTAAGGACACTAACTATTATGGTAAATCTCACAAAAGGTTTCAAATTAATAATCAAATGGAAGATTTAAGTATTTAGGATTTAATAAATTTGATTATTAAGAGAGAAAAGGACAAATATAATAATAGCCTAATAAGAATTTGACTACTATCACAAATATATTTTATAATTTAATTCTAAAGAATGTCAAACCAAAGTAACCCCCCTTTAAATATTCTATTCCTCCTTGCACTGACCCATTAACTAACCAGCCACCATATTACTCACAGACCCATATAATCCACTGTAGTTCCCAGTTACCAATCATCTAACCTTATAAAACTTCTTTCCTGTTCCTATTTCCCAGACCTTCTAATTACCCTCAGACCCACAATTAACCCTTTTGAATATTGTCTTGACCTTAGTGCTAGACTGTGAATAGATTGCATATGTTTGAAAATTATAAGTGTCTTTAATTTTAGGATACTTTTAAAGTTTGAATAGTGCATCTAATTTGAGAACACAATAGAATTTAATCTCCCCATGGTTTCTTTTTGCACATTCGTAGTGGGGTAGTTGAGGTGCTTTTGCTTTGAGTGTCACGTAACTTGTGACAGACTCCCAGGTGTAAAATGCAAACTCCGTTGAGAGTGGGAACACTTCATTTCATAAACTTCTACTAACATCTCCTTATATATTTTTTTTTTCAAATTAATTTTTTTTAATTTTAATGCCTGAACATACCAATCCAACCCCTACTCCTCCTCACCCTTGAGCTGATTGGGGGCTTCCCACTCAGCAATTCAAGACTCCCTGCATGGCCTGTGTGTCCATGGACTTATTTTGCGTGGAGAGTACAGCAACTCAAGGTCCAAGAAAGAAGTGTGAGTTTTTCCAATGACGTCAAGTGGTGTGTAACGCCCTGGCTCTTAACAATAATGCCACACTGTTCCCCACTACAAAGTTTTGGTCAATTTCCAACTCAAAGGCCGTTGTCAAAGACATATGGGAAGTTCCCACTACTAGCAATTTGGTGGTGAATGAATTGGAGGGATTAATCCAGGAGGAGAGGTTGGAGATATATGGTTGGGCATGGATGTAGCCTTGGGGAAGCAAAGGATGATAGAGGAGGAAGTAGAAAAGGGTGTTGAAGGCGCTGCAGAACAAGCAATTTAGGAAGCTTCCATGTCAAAGAGACAATGACTGATCATCGAGGATTATGATGAAGAGGAAGTAGAGATGGTGGAGATAAAACCATTGTTTCTTGAGGTTGACCCTGAATTTGGGGTAAGTGATTTAATTTAAATTTTATTACTTCAATAGTAATTGATTTTTTTTGATTTTTTTAGGGGGTGGAGACCACAGATGAGATTTCCGTAGAATCAACTAGTGGGCCAGTCCCTGAGGTTCCTACTGAGGTCAAATGGCCAATTGAAAGTGGTACATTGAATACCAAGGATGCTGACTTATTGGTCAAAGCCTTGGATCGATTATGGTCCAAGAAACCATGCCAAGCTTGTCAAATATTATTTTTTGAGGGTTTATTTGACAAGTTTGGGAAAATTGTGGATTTGGATTCATATGATATCAGGGAGGTGGTGTTTGCTGAAGGTGATGAAGTGTTTGAGAAGAGTCAAAAAGGAATTTGACAAGTCACGGAGAAGATGACGGATTCGATACAAAGAAAATTAGAAGAAAAGGAAAAAAGTAAAGTAGAAAAAAGAAAAATTTTGTTTTGCATATAGTTTTTTTTTGAATATTTTTTTATTTTGATATTAGTTTTTTTTGACTAATTATGTAAAGAAAAGAAAATAAAGAGAAAAGAAAAATCTGTGTTTTAAGAAAGAAAATTTTGAGAGAAGAAAGAAAAAGATTATTTAAGAGGAAAATTCAGAGAAAAGAAAATAAAGGAGATTTAGAATTTAAAAGAAATTTGATTTGAGATTTATTGTTGAAGAAAGTTGTTTTGATTGATGAGTTTTGAGGAAACAGAAAATAAAATAAAATAAAAGAGTTTGAATGTTGAAAGAAAAAAAGAAAGAAAAGAATTTCGGAAAATAATATGATAATGTAATATGAAAATAAATTTTAGAAGAAAGAGAAAAGAGAAAAGAAAAATTTAATATATGTTTTGATTATTTTATTTTTAATTTTATTTTGGTTTTATTTTATTTTATTTTATTTTATTTTTATTTATTTTATTTTATTTTACTTTATGATAAGTTATTTTGTTTTATTTAAAGTTTTAAATTTAGTATTAAAGAAGTATACAGAAATCAGAAATTGAAAAAGAATAGATAAAAGAATTTAAGATTTAAATGATTATGAAGTTTTAAGTTTATTTTGAAAGATATGTTAAGGATTTAAGCTTTTAATTTTTTAGAAAAGAAAATGAAAAAAGAAAATAAACAGAGTAAGAAAGAAAAGAGTGAAAGAATTTAAGGTTTAGGTTTTGAAAATATTTTAAATGAAAAGATTTGATAAGTTCAGGAGCATTAGAAACGTTAATTACTGGTTCCCAGGATGTTTTATTAGTATCTTCAAGGTAGCCTTCTCATTCCACAAGGTATTGAAGTTTCCCTTTGTGCCCTCTTAAATCAAGACTCCAGCTTACTTCCCACTCTAGATGATCTTCTACTTTTACTAGTTCCAGAGGAGGATGGTTCTTGCCTAGGTATATTTCTCAAGCCAGTTCCAAGAGAGATACATGTAAAACAGGATGAATTGATTGCCACTTTGGAGGTAGATTGAGTTGAAATGAATTTTTTGAGATTTCAGCATCAATTTCAAATGGACCCAAGCGTTTCTCAGATAGCTTCCTAGATGGTTGATTGTTTGAATATTTTTTGTGTTAAGCCATACTTTGTTTCCTGGTATAAAGAGTGGAGCAGATTGTGAATGTTTTTCAGCCTGTTCCTTAAACCTTTGATTTGCCACTTCCAGGTTAGATTGAAGTTTGCCTTGAAGTTGTGAAATTGTTTGAAGATAATTTTCAGCATGATGATTTATCCCTACATGAATAAGATTTAATAGAGGATGTAATCCATAGATAGTTTCAAAGGTAGATTGTTTTGTCAAAGAATGTGTTGAGTTGTTATATGCAAATTTGGCCAATGGTAACAAAGTGGTCTAATTGTCTTGTTGATAATTAACATATATTTGAAGGTATTGTTTTATAATTTTATTGACTCTTTCCCTTTGCCTATTGGCTTCAGGATGATAAGCAGTAGAAATATTCCTTGTAATATTTAATTTTCAACATAATTGAGTCCAGAAATTAGAAACAAACAAAGAAACTCTATCTGAAATAGTTTCATTGGGTAATCCATCTTTAGAAAATATGTGTTCTAGAAATAGTTTTGCTAAATCCTCTGCTGTCGCAGTAGTAAAAGTTTTAATTAAAATAGAAATTTTAGAAAATCTATCAACTATAACTAGTATACTATCAAAATTATCTGATGGAGGTAATTGATAAATGAAATCCATCAAAATTGATTCCCAAGGTTTAGAGGGAGCTGGAAGTGGTTGAAGCAGCCCATACTTCCTATGTCAAGGTATCATATTCCTATTAAATTCATAACAGGCTTTAATATAGACCTTGATATCTCTAGTCATTCCTGGACAGAAGAAATCCCTTGCTATTAACTGGTAGGTTTTATCGACCCCAAAGTGACCAGCTAACAGAGAATCATGTCTACTATTGAAAATCCATAATTTCATATCCTTATTATTGGGGATGACTACTCTAGCTTCGAAAACTAATAGACCTGATTTGATACTGAATCTTTTGGCCCCTTGCCTCAAGAGTATTTTTTCTTTAATACCCACACAATAATTATCTTTAGCTTGAGAATCTTGAAAGTTGGATAGTGGATTTAGAATTTTTTGAGTTGTCGTTGTATTGAGTTGATGAGTCATTAATGTTGATTTGTTGAAAATTGATTTGACATTCACTGGGTACTTGTTAGTGAATGCCTCCCCCTGCTCTGGGTAAATTTTGTCTGGATGTGAAAATATGTCTGGAACTACACAATTTTTTCCCAGGACAATAGGTAATAGTGAAAGAAATTTCAGATAAGAACTCAGCCCATCTGGCTTGAAGTCTTTTCAAGACTTTGGAAGATATAAATTGTTTTAAAGCATTATGATCTGTTAATATCTGAAAAGGACTATTAAGACTGAGATGAAAAGAACACCATTTTTTAAGACAATCAATAATAGCAAGGAACTCTTTATCATGAACTTTTAATTTAACTTTGATGTGAGAAATTTGTGTGACTAAAATGCAACAGGATGAAAAAATTTTGTTTCAGGATTTAATTGGGATATAACCCCTTCAATAGAATAATCACTATCATCTGTCTCAACAATTGTCCAAGCAGAAATGTCAAAATGTCAAAGAATTGGAGCTGTGGTGAATGCAGACTTCAATGCTTCAAATTCCTTTTGCACTGTATCAGTGATAAAAAGGGAATATCTTTTCTAAGAAGAGAAGTGATATTTGTAATAGTTTAAGAGTAATCTTTAATAAATCTTCTATAGAAATTTGCAAAACCTAAAAACCCTTGTAAGGATTTTACAGATTTTGGATCCACCCATTCCAATATTTTTTTAACTTTCCTATCATCCATGAAAAGGACTTCAGTGGATAATTTAAAGCTTAAAAAATCAATAGACTTTAGGTGGAATTCACACTTAGTGTGCTTGGCGTAGAGACCATGCTCTCACAAGAAGATTGAGAACCTGTCAGACATGTTCAATATGTTCCTCAAGGGTCTTTGAAAAAAATTTAAATTTCATCTAAATAGACGACAACAAATTGTTTGAGGACATCATGAAAGATATCATTAACAAAGTTTGGAAAATTTGAGGGTGTGTTACATAACCCAAAAAGCATAACCAAATATTCAAAACTACCAAACCTAGTGTGTATTTTTTTTAAAGGTTCATGGTCTTCAGCAATACATATAAGGTTTTAAGCGCCTCTTAGATCAACTTTAGAGAAGAATTTAGCACCACTAAAAAAATTAAGAAGTAAAGACATAGGAGGAATCGGGTATGTGTTCTTCTTAGTCACTGTGTTGAGTTTTCTATAATAAACTCACAACCTAAGACTTCCATCTTTTTTCTTAACAAAAAGAACTTGAGAGCCGTTTGGGGATTTACTGGCTCAAATGAAACCTTTTGCCAAATTCTCTGCAATTTAGTCTCAAAAAAGTTGAGATTCATCCTTTGATAGAGAGTAGACAGGACCTGCCAAAGGTACTGGACCTACTAGCTCTATTTGATGATTTTAGGGTCAATGAGATGGTAGCTTGTTGTCCTTATGGACTGAAAATACATCAAGAAAGTCGTGATAAACTTCTGGTAGAGTTAGTTTAATGGTTTAAATATTGATTTGATTTTCCTCTTAATCATTGAAGAAGTCTGTCAAGGGTAGAACTGAATTTAGAGAGCAAGAATTGTTTATCTCAAGGCTGTTGAAAACCTCTTCAAGTGAGATATATGAGCTAGAAAGGTTAGCCAAATGCTCATTTAGAGAAAAATCAGATGGTTGCAAATCATCTGGAAGAGAGATGTCCTCTAGCAGGACTTGGTCAGATGGGTTCTTTAACTCCCTATTGACCTGCATTGAAGAATCAGAAATATACTTATAGCAAGGGGTTATAAATCCCTCTTACCAATTAATGTCAGGATTCCAATGCATTAAAAAGTCATGGCCAAGAATGGTATCATCCATCCTCGGGGAATCCAAGACTGTTAATTCCCAATTGAAGGAAGGAATATTTGGAAAGTTGAAACCCCATAAAACTTTTTTACTAACCTAATATTTGGGTTCCTCTAATTTGACCAAATAAATTGGAATTTCATTGGTATCCACAAATGTCAGCTTAAGTCTTTTGGCAAAAGATAAACTGATAAATGAAATTGAATCTCCAGAGTCAATAAGGAAACTGAAGGGTATATCCTCTTTAAAAAGAATAAATCTCAAAAAGTTAATGGAAAATCCAGTCATTAGGACATGAAGAATCTCTACACTGGGAGAGATACAATAGTTTGCTTTGTACACAAGTAGACTATTCTATAGTTTTTTTACTTTGAACTTCTACCTTCCCTTTCCTTCAATTTTGCACAATCTTCCAACTTGTGTTTACCCCCACAATACATACACAACCCATTATCTGTCCCTCTTTTCTTTCAGCTTCCTTTAATTACTGTTCAGGATCCAATACCTTATTGATATCTCCAGGAGTAGAGCTTTTAGGTTTATACTTTTCACTTCCTTTGTGACTGGGTTTGGATTGGGTTGGTCGGAAATGATTGTTTAAAGGAGGCCCTGATTTAAAATTTGAAAACATGAGATTCTTACCCATGATGCCTTTGTTGAATTCGTCCTTGATGCGCGCCATCAATTTCAAGGGTCCTATCCATTTATTCCGTCAAACTCTCCATTTTAGGCCTGCGAAGATTCAATTGATCCAGAATCCTTGAAGGAAGTCCCTTTTTGAAATGATATTTGAGAGAAGCATCATTCCAGCTAACTTAAGTTTGTAAAGCCCTGAAATTTGAGATGTACTCATATGCTTTACCATTATTGCTCATGCAAAGGAAATCAAGTTCAATCTCTGCATTGTCAGTTTCATTAGGGTCACCAAACAACATAAAAAGTTGGTGCTCCAAATTTTCACAATTATTAATGAGTAAGTGAGGTTTTCTCAAAGAAATAATGAGTGGATTAGGCTAGAACCACCATGACACCTTTCCTGATAAATAAGAAGAGGCATAAATGAGCTTGGAATGATTTTTACTAAAGGTTTGAGGGTCATTGTGGAATAGTAGCTTGCATGTCTGCAAGGAGGGACGCAATCTTTTAGGATGTTCTCCATCAAATTTGTCTGGAGATTTCATCAAAGGAGTTTTGAATTTAGATCCTTCAGATGAGGTAGGATTAGTGAGGGTTTTAAATTGGAGTTTCATGAATTCCTCCAATGAAGCATTTGGGCCAGAACTTGAAGATTGGCCTGAATGTATGGCATCCAGGGCTGATGGTGCCTTGTGCATGGTGTCCTCCCCTTAATATTCTTTTCTGGAGTCCTCAAAATTCTGAGGAATTTCCTCTAATGATTGAATTGAATGCTTGCACTCCCTTACATCACGCAGTTTGAGGGAGTGAGTGAAAGAAACAGGACGTAATGAGGTTGGCTTATCCCTAGTGCAAGCTCTAATAGTAGCGCCAATGGGATGAGGAGTGCATTGAACATGCCCCATATATAGACTTAGCACTTAAAATTGTAGTAGTATAAAGAATGAGAACTACAGAGAATTAAATTATACTGTCACTGGAAAACCTAGGCTCAGGGTTGAGGGAGATCCCCAGTATGTGAGATAAAAGGGAATGGAAATTACAGCTTCAAAGCACCAAGGATTACTTTGAGGAAGTGGTTCAAAGATAGGTCTAAGTAAGTTTTAATAGTTTGAGATAATCTTTGAAGAATAATTAATGTATAATTTAAGGACACTAAGAATTATGGTAAATCTCACAAAGGGTTAAAACTTAATAATAAAAGGGAAGACTTAAGCATTTAGGATGTAATAAAATTGATTATTAAGAGAGAAAAGGACAAATATAATAATTGTCAGTGTGTGCTAGTATCTAAGTATGATTTAATAGTAAATATTAATGGTTCTACTGCTTATTGTTAAATTATTTAGTGATGAAAACTGAGATGAAGACTGATAAAATTGTTATTCTCAGTATAAACTCACAATACTTTAATTTCTATGCATGTTAGTGGTGGAAAATAGATAAATAAAATATAGTTATAGCTTATATAAAGACAATATCAATTTATAAATTCTTTATAATATATTTATATATGATAATAATTATTTAATAGTTTTTATTTTATGTGTAGTAAGTAAGTGATGTCAAATAACCCGTCAAATCCTCCATTTCTTATACCAAAATCTACTGGAGTGCACAGACCTTCAATCCAGATGATGTCACTGCTATCCCCAGTAATTACAGCTCTGTGAGGGCCCATCACCTCCCAATTGTGTCTACTTCTAGCAGTTTCAACACCCAGAATTCCAGAAATGACTCTCCATCACAGTTAATGATACCACAGACCCATACCATAAGTAGAATAAGCAGATAAAAGCGGATACCATAAAGAAACAGTTAAAAATAACTCATACAAAGAGTGTCAGTATAGTCTAGTATATAAGTATGATATAATAGTGTTTATTAATGGTCCTACTACTTATTGATAAATGATTTAGTTATTAAACCTCAGGGGAAGACTAATAAAATAGTTATACTCAAATAAGACTCACAATACTTGGATTTAAATGCGTGCTAGTGGTGGAAAATAGATGAATAAAATATAGTTATAGCTTATATAAAGATAATATAATTTTATAATGGCTTTATAATATATTTCTAAATGTTAATAATTGTATAGAAGTGTTTGTTGGAGTTGTAGTAATTGAATGATGATCAATAACCGTCAAAATCCCCTCTTACTTATACCCAAATCCACTGGAGTGCACAGACCTTTAATCCAGATGATGTCACTGCTATCCCCGGCAATTACAGCACTGTGAGGGCCCATCACCTCCCCATGTCGTCCACTTCAAGCAGGTTCAACACCCATACCTCCAGTAAGGACCCTCCATCACTATTAATAATAACACAGATCTATACCATAAATAGAAAATCCAGATAAAAGCAGATACCATAAAGAAACAGGTAAAATAAACAATTAAAAAGAGATTTAATGAAACCAAAAGCATATAAAGGAAACAAACAAAATTTCCAAGCCCCCAATAACATCCCCAAGCATCCATATTAACCCAGAAATGTCCTTCCAACCCATAAATCCGTGAATAACCATCCAAGGAACTAAATTAAGTTGTCCAAACTGGGTGTATGCGCCTGATATAGGTGTCTATGCTTCTGTAGGCGTTGTGAGTCCACTGATTTCGTCCATATGACCTAAAATAAGCAGAAAAACAAAGGTTATAGGCTATTAAGGGGCTAAAACTCACTTATATACCTAAATAAACATAATATACTGCATATTTCACTGAATATGATATTTGTGTATACATATAAGCTTATGTATGTCAATAATTACTTCATATCACTTAAGATAAGTATATTATGACTCCTTTAACACCTTAATAAATATTATTAGGCTATGGATAAGCTATTTAAACTACTATAAGTTATATAACAGAATAATAATTATATATATATATAATAAAATAATATATATTATTATTTTAACCTTATTTTTAAGATATAAGCTTAATTTACTAAAGGTTATCTAATTTTAAGCATAAGAAATACTCAGTCCTAGGGATATCTAGGCTTACAAAGAGTGTAAAATGAAACCCAAAGCATATAAAAGAACCAAATAAACTTTCCAAGCCCTCAAGAACATCCTCAAGCAACAATATTAACCCAGCAATGACCTCCCAGCCCATAAATCAGTGAATATCCAACCAAGGAAGCAGATTAAGTTGTCCAAACTGAGTGTATGTGCCTGAAATTGATATCTATGCTTCTGTAGGCGTTATGAGTCCACTGAATACATCCATATGACCTAAAATAAGCAGAAAAACAAAATTTATAGGCTATTTAGAGGCTAAACCCCACTTATAGACCTAAATATACATAATATACTGCATATTTCACTGAATATAAGGTTTATGTATACATATAAGCTTATGTATGTCTATAATTACTTAATTTCACGTAAGATAAGTATATTATGACTCTATTAACACCTTGATAAGTATTATTAGGCCATGGATAAGCTATTTAAGCTATTAAAAGTCATATAATAGTGAAATAATTTTATATATATGTATTATAACCATATATATAAGTATTTCAAACTTATTTAAGTAATAAGCTTAATTTAATTAAGGTTATCTCATTTTAAATATAAAAATTACTAAGTTCTGGGGATACCTAGGCTGACACTCCCTCACTCAAAAAAAACAATAAAAAAATTTTAAGACATTTTAATTAATAAGGAGTGAATAGAAAAATAATTTTAAAATTTTTATGATACATTTACTGAATTAAACAGTATTATTTGGATTTAAATTTTTTTCAAGAGATTTTTAAGATCAGATATTTCATTTTCTGGAATCCACTAGTCATATTCACTTGATTTATTTTTAAACTTTAATAGATACTCAACTCCCTTTTCTTTTTTAAGGTGTCTCTTTTTCAGTTTCTTTTTGATTTCTGCCTTTTAAAATATATCTTTAGGTTGCTGTTTATGCCTTCCTTATCTTCTTGGAAATAGAGCAGTATAATTAGAGTGGTTTGGTTTTATAAGAGAAATAGGAAATACTGGATGTTTTCTATCATATGGTGCATATAGAATAACTTCAACAAGATTGTTACCAACCATCTTTTTTACTACAAATGGTCCAATGAATGGATCCTTCAATATAACATTACCATTTAAATTGAAATTTAGTGTAGAAATAAGGACTTCATCATCCTCTTTGAACATTTGTTCTTTCTGGGCTTTATGCCATCTTTTCTTCTCATACTCAAATGCTTTTTTATACATTCTTGAGCATGCTTTCTGCATAATTCTTGCATCTGAAGAAAAGATTTTTTATCTGGATGGATATTCAATCTAGATAATTTATTAAGAGTTTTAGAAGGGGTATTAGGTACATAACCCAGCCATAACTCAAATGGCTTTTTGCCAGTGACAGAATATACTGTACTATTGTATGCAAATTCTAAACCTGGGATAAGGGTTAACCAATCATGCGTGTATTTGTCATTGTCTTTAAAATTAAGACCAAAAGCGCAGTATCTTCTTATCATATCCTGTAAGGTTTGTATCATTCTTTCTGCTAGCCCATCAGTTTTTGGATGGTGTGCTGTAGAAAGTTTTAATTGACACCCTGAAACATCCATAAGTGATGTCCAGAACTCAGAAGTCAATTTTGGACTTCTGTCTGAAACTATTGCTTTGGGGAAACCTGCTATATTTACCATTTGTTTCCACCATAAGATAGCTAAGCTCTTTGCAGGAACCCCTTTGTGGGTAGGAATAAATTTACACATTTTTGTAAATCTATCTACAATTACCTAGCAGGAGTTATAACTCTTATTCCCTGCTATTGGTAAACTTTTACAAAGTCCATTTTAACTATTTCCCATGTAGCTTTTGGTTGCTCAAGTTGTTGTAATAAACCAGCTGGTTTGCCCGTTAATCTTTTAGATTTTTGGCAAGAATCACATGTCTCAAAATGATTTTGAACATCTTCAGAAATTTTAATCCACCAAGCTGTATTATTTACTCTAGTTAATGTTTTATGGAAGTCAAAATGACCTGCTAATATATCATCATAACATATGCTTAACATTGACTCCTTCATTGAAGGGGGTATTACAATTACATCGCTCAATTTCTTCCTGTAATATATAAAACTATCCTCAATGGATAATCTTCATTTTTCCAATTCTTCTTTATACTTATTTGGCAAAGTTTTTATAAAAAAACTCATTGAATCATTAGTTGGATCATTTGATATTGTAGTAAGTTTACTCAAGTCAGGATCTGAAGCATAATTATCAAGAATTGATTGCATATATTCATCCTCAAAATCTACAATATAAATGCCATAAATTTTAATAATCTCTGTTTCAGGAACATAAGCAGGATTATAATCATTATTTGGTAGAGGTACTCTAGATAACAGATCTTCATTAGAGTGTAAGTTTCCTGCTCTATGTGTAATTGTTATCCATCATCTATATTCTATTACAGCTAATTTCAATCTAAACATATGTCTATTAGGAGTTTTCATGTTTAAGAGTGACTTAACTGCACTACAGTCAGTTATTAACTCAAACTTTTGGTCTTAAAAGTAAGAATGTAGCTTCTCAAGAGCCCATACTACTTCCAAACATTCAAGTTGAGTAGCACCATATTTCAATTCACTACTTCTTAGAGTACGTGAAATATAGAAAATTACTACTTCTGACAATTTCCCTTCAATAAGTTATTTTTGATGCAAAGCAGCACCCAAATCAATAAAACTTGCACCTGTATGTAATACAAAAGGTAATTGGAAATCTGGTAATCCCAAGATAGGAGCTGTCATCAAACATTCTTTTCACTTATCAAAAGCCTATTGTATTTCATTTTCCAAATGAAAGCTTCTGATTTCTTTATCAGTGTGGTCAATGGTGCAGCAATTAATTGGAAGTTTTTTTATCTTTGTCTATAATAACCACACATACCAAGAAAAGATTGTACATCCTTTACATTTTGAGGAATTCCAATATTCTTGATTGCAGCCACCTTATTTTGGTCTACACATATTTTTAAGCCAGATAAAATATGACCAAGCACTATTAAAGACTCAAACCGAAATATACATTTTTTTAATGCAAGGGTTATTTTTATTTCAACCATCTTCTGAAATACCTTCTTTAAATGGATTAAGTGTTCATCATATGTCTTAGAGAACACTATAATGATTTCAATCTATACCATTAACCATCCCTCAATCATTACATTATGGAATGTTATATCCATTGGCTTCTTAAATACTGACAGAGCATTTTTTGTTCCAAATGGCATCCTGACATATTTATATATTCCCATGTGTGTTTTTATCAACAAAAAGTTTTTTGAATTATTTTCAAAAGGAATCTGATGGTACCCTTTATTTCCATCTAGGCAACTTATATATTTAGCACCTTTGAGGGTAGCATTTATAGAGGCAATCCTTGGAAAGGGATAAATATCACCTACTGTAAATGTATTAAATGCTCTATAATCACCCCACAGTATTTCTTTATCTTGTTCATAATAAATTAGCACTGGTGGTATTACACAATATTTTGGTGTAGTTTCAGCCTTCTCAAGAATGTTCATTTTTAATAACATCTTAATATTATTCTCTATGTCTTTCCTCTTCATCGGTAAAGCAGTGTATGGTTTATTTTTAACTCTAGCAGGAATATTATCCATATCACAGGTTAAACTAATATTCATCTCATGATCTTTTACAAGGCCAAGTTCATTGGTCCCATGTACAAAATCCATTGGAAATGCTTTAATTAAGTCCAAAATATTTTATTTCTCAGCTTCACTTTTCTGAGATCCAAATGATACTTTTGAAATTTATGTTTCCAGAAGTTCCATTTCATTGGTTTCTCTTCCTTTGCAAGGAATATCTATGACTGACTCAATGTTTAAGACTGTGTTAAAAGAATTAATATTAAATTTTCCTTTACCATTCATACAAATTGTAAAGTTATTATTAGAAGAGTCTAATTTCACACTAAAATTAGTCAGGATGTCATTTCCAATAATAAAACAGTTACTACATTTGGTATTACTCATTACTACAAAGTCACAAGTTACTCTAACATAACCATGTTGATGTTTAAAGAAAAAAAAAGCTTTGTATCTGCCAATGGGGTGTATTACTTATCCAAAAGCTTTCCAATTTTTACATTGAAGGGGTTCAAGCTTTGACTTATAATCACTATCAATTTTGTGTAATGTATTTGTAGAAACAACAGAGCCAGCAGCTCCTGTTTCCAATACTATATTTACATTGTCTCCAGAAATAATAGCTGGTGCTGTGATAGGTGTTATTCTAAAGTTATCAGCTTGTATATCCTTAATGATTTCAGCATCCTCAAAATTCATTAAAGATTCATTTGAGTCCATATTTAATATTGGATTTTCAAAGATGGACAAATCATCTTCCAACATACAGACTTCATTTTCATCACTATATGAGATATTGCTGTCATAATCACTTGATTCTTTACTTTTTTCAGTTTCAGTTTCAGATTCACGTTGATTTTCAACAATATTTATGTTTTTCTCACATTTGTGACCTTTTACCCAAGGTTTGTTACACTTATAACAAGTATTTGTTTCATACTTTTTAGGTACTACAGGTGCAGTAGGTTTTTTCTGCTTCTCCTGAAGTGATTTTGAATTCTGAGTTTTAACAGGTTCAACATTTTGCTTATAAGTGGAATACCTTGATTCATACTTATGGTTCAATAATATTTCATTGCAAATATTAATAAAATCAGAATATTCAGTAACATTTAATGTTCTAGCTACAACAATGTCTCTGACAGATATAGGTAATTTGTATATTATCTTATCTTTCAATAAGTTAAAATCCATATGAGGCTCAATGGCTTTTAATATTTTGTTTAAATTCATTAAAAATACCATAGGTTTGTCACCATTCAACGGATTATACCTAGTCTTCTCATACAGTCTCTGCGGAGTAAGCCTGAATTTAGAACCTCCAAATTGTTTTTCAATAAGTTGTTTCCATTCAGCCCAGGAGTAGTCTCTACCCTCACTTAAGACAGCTTCAAACCATAATAAAGCAACATCCTTAAATAAAGAAATTAATTTTGATGTTATCTCTTCATCTGGTAACTTATATGAGAATTTCAAGTTGTCAATTCTTTGAATAAAATGTTGCCAATCAGAGCTGGCTTCCCCATCATAAGTTGGGTACTGATCTATTTTAGGCCAGTTCTTCTGATTGGATTTTATCTCACTAATCTTAGGTAAATTCAACAACTCATTTACTTTTGATAAATGGTCTTGAATTTCTTCCTGCACGGATTTGTGACTTACATTTTCAGATTTGACACTACCACCAGATGGTTTCAATTGTGGTGGTATAGGGAAGGAATGAGATTCACTTTTGCCAATGAAAGGATTATTATTATATTGATTATACTTATGATTATCCTGGTTCATTAGTAGATTGGCAGTTTCAATCTCAACTTTAGTTAATCTTTGTAGCAACTCAGAGACACTTTGATTTGTCTGTGCAAAAGATAACTTTGTTCTTGATTCAGTTTTTAATAAGTGTGTTTCATATAATTTTTCTAACTCACAAAATTTGTTTGAAAGGTCATTATATTTATTACTCAATGAATCATATTTAAGAGTTAGAGACAAATGTTCTTTCTCTAATTCTTTATTACGTGTTGCTAATTGAGAAATGTTCAATGTTAAGGATGAAATTGTATCACTAGTGAGCTTAACTGTCTGTTCCTCACAATCAGTCATTCTATTCCACAATGCTGAAACAATTCTATGGACAGTTGGATTATTGTTAAAATATTCCATGTCCTCCTTTTCAATTCTCTCACTCTCCTGTGAACTTCTCATCTCACTAGTAGGTGGTTACAACTGAGGATTAACTGTATTATCATTGTATATAGTACTGTTATTATGGACAAAAGACAAATCAGGTGTATCTACTCTAAAACCTAAATTTCTTAAATCCTCCTCTATTTTTTGTACAGATTTAACATCAATAGAATTACCTATATTGTAATTATCAGTATTATGTCTAATCTGAGAGGGTAAGTTACTTACCAAGGGATGGTTGCCAGTCCTGATTTTTGGCACTTTTTTCCCTTGTAAGGGTGAGTTGAGGAAGTCAGATGAGGGGGTGGATCCCTGTTGCAACTGTGGCTTGTCCACTGTTGGTGAAACCAGTCCCATTTCCATTTGTCTACCAGGATTTTCTCCTGGGAGTGAGTGGACCCTCCTTGGATAGGGGGTTGCTGATTTGATTGACTGGGCTGGCCTCCCTTTAATTCTGCCATTGCCTGATTCATCTGCTGAAATCCTACCTTGCAATTGTTTTGCAACTGCTCTACTTCTTTGAACATGAGAGATTTTGATTCCTCTAGCTTCAGAACCTGTTTGGCCAGGTGGGAAAGTTGATCCTGAAGAGGAGGAGACGTCTTTTTGATAGTTATCTTTTTTAAGAGGGCGTCCTTTTCCTCTATACTCATGCTTTCTGGCTGGGGGTACTGTTGTCCCTCCATGGTGATGTCCTGGAAAGTTTTTATTAGCTTTAGACCTGGTATTATAAGCAGGCTGTTCTCTTACACTATCCTGAGGAGCACTCATATTGTTCAGAATAACAATATTTTACGTCTACAAATGGAAAAAACTCTGTGGAATTAGTAGACAAAAGATATTAGTAATTATATTACTAATAAAAAAGCAATGGAGCTTACCCTGAATTTATATCTTTATTTATTTAAATAAAATATAAGAAAAATTCGAAAAAATCTGTTAAAAATATAATAATAAGTTTAACTAGACCTCTATAAGGGTGAATAATTAGCTTACCAAGCTTTATCCAAATACCAATTTTATTGGGTGTTATATTGGTGTCCAAATACCAAGTGAAATTGGGTTTATATTGGGTACAGTTACTACTGTAAATATCTAATTTTATGGTAAAAAATTAGTACAATTATTATAAGGGTTCTTTTCCGCAATCAATGAGCTATGATGACCCACTAATATGCCGCAGACCCAAATATTTGGTTAATTTTGAGTTGTACTAAGGTAAAAATCACGTCCCAAGGCTTATACTAAATAATAAGTAAAATATAAGGAAAGACCCCCAATTGTCAGTACAGTCTAGTATATAAGTATGATATAATAGTGTTATTTTATGGTCCTACTACTTATTAATAAATGATTTAGTGATTAAACCTCAGGGGAAGACTAATAGAATAGTTATACTCAAATTAAACTCACAATACTTGGATTTAAATGCGTGCTAGTGGTGGAAAATAGAAGAATAAAATATAGTTATAGCTTATATAAAGATAATATCAATTTATAAGGGCTTTATAATATATTTCTGAATGTTAATAATTGTATTGTAGTATTTTTTTGAAGTGTAGTAATTGAATGATGATAATAAACCGTCAAAATCCCTCCTTACTTATACCCAAATCCACTGGAGTGCACAGACCTTCAATCCAGATGATGTCACTGCTATCCCCGGCAATTAAAGCACTGTGAGGGCCCATCACCTCCCCATGGCGTCCACTTCAAGCAGTTTCAACACCCAGACCTCCAGTAAGGACCCTCCATCACTATTAATAATAACACAGAGTCATACCATAAATAGAAATCCCAGATAAAAGCGGATACCATAAAGAAACAGGTAAAATAAAAGATCAAAAAGAGATTTAATGAAACTAAAAGCATATAAAGGAAACAAATAAAATGTCCAAGCCCCCAATAACATCCCCAAGCATCCACATTAACCCAAAAACATATTTCCAACCCATAAATCCGTGAATAACCATCCAAGGAAGTAATTTTAGTTGTCCAAACTGGGTGTATGCGCCTGATATAGGTGTCTATGCTTCTGTAGGCGTTGTGAGTCCACTGATTTCGTCCATATGACCTAAAATAAGCAGAAAAACAAAGGTTATAGGCTATTAAGGGGCTAAAACCCACTTATATACCTAAATATACATAATATACTGCATATTTCACTGAATATGAGATTTATGTATACATATAAGCTTATGTATGTCAATAATTACTTCATATCACTTAAGATAAGTATATTATGACTCCATTAACACCTTAATAAGTATTATTAGGCCATGGATAAGCTATTTAAACTATTATAAATTATATAATAGAATAATAATAATATATATATATAATAAAATAATATATATTATTATTTTAACCTTATTTTTAAGATATAAGCTTAATCTAGTTAAGGTTATCTTATTTTAAGCATAAGAAATACTCAGTCCTAAGGATATTTAGGCTGACAGGGTGGATCCCAGTTGAGATTGTGGCTAGACCACTGCTGACAGAACCAATCCCACTTCCATTTATCTACCAAGATCTTTTCCTGGGACTGATGTGACCCTCCTTGGGTAGGGGGTTGTTTGCTTGGCTGCGCTACCTTTAACTCCGCCAAAGTTTGATTCATTTGCTGAAATCCCACCTTGTAGTTGTTTTGCAGCTGTTCTACCTCCTTTAGCATGGTAGATCTTGACTCCTCTAGTTTCAGAACCTGTTTGGCCAGATGGGACAGTTTATCCTGAAGAGGTGGTGAAGTATTTTTTATTGTTATCTTTTTTAGAAGGGCGTCCTTTTCCTCTATGCTCATTGATTCCAGCTGTGGGTAGGATTGACCCTCCATAGTGATGTCCTGGAACAATATTTTTAGCTTTAGACCTGGTGTTATAAGCAGTTTTATCACTTACATTGTCTTGTGGAGCACTCATTATGTATTTAAATAACAATTCTTCACATCTAAAAAAAAGAAAACCTATATGGTAATTAGTAGACAAAAGTTATTAGCAATACAATTACTAATGAGAGCACTGGAGCTCACCCTAAATTTAAATCTTTATTTATTTATATGAAATATAAAAAAAATTAGAAAAAACCTGTTAAAAATTATATAATAAGTTTAACTAGACCTTTATAAGGGAGAAAAATTAGTTCACCAAGCCTTAACCAAATACCAATTTAATTGGATGTTATATTGGTGTCCAAATTCCAAGTTAAATTGGGTTTATATTGGGAACAGTTACACCTAATTTTTATTATAAATAATTAGTAAAATTACTATAAGGGTTCTTTTCACAATAAGTGAGTTATGATGACCCACTAATTGCTGCAGACCCAAATATCTGGTTTGTATGAGATATACTAGAGTAAAAATCACATTCTAAGGCTTATACTAAATAATAATTAATAATTAAGGAAAGACCCCCAATTGTCACTGTGTGCTAGTATCTAAGTATGATTTAATGGTAAATATTAATGGTCCTAATACTTATTGTTAAATGATTTAGTGATTAAACCTCAGGGGAAGACTAATAAAATAGGTATTCTCAATATAAACTCACAATACTTGGATTTTTATGCATGCTAGTGGTGGAAAATAGATAAATAAAAGATAGTTATAGCTTATATAAAGACAATATCAATTTATAAATTCTTTATAATATATTTATATATGATAATAATTTTTAATAGTTTTTATTTGATGTGTATTAAGTAATTGATGTCCAATAACCTGTCAAATCCTCCCTTACTTATACCAAAATCCACTGGAGTGCACAGACCTTCAATCCAGATGATGTCACTACTATCCCTGGAAACTACAGCACTGTGAGGGTCCATCACCTCCGCATGGTGTCCACTACAAGAATTTTCAACACCCAGACCTCCAGTAAGGACACTCCATCACAGTTAATGATATCACAGACCCATACCATAAATTGAATAAGCAGATAAAAGCGGATACCATAAAGAAACAGGTAAAAATAACTCATACAAAGAGTATAAAATGAAACCCAAAGCATAAAAAGGAACCAAATTAACTTTCCAAGCCCCCAATAACATCCCCAAGCAACCATATTAAGCCAGTAATGATATCCCAACCCATAAATCCATGAAAATCCATCCAAGGAAGCAGATTAAGTTGTCCAAACTGGATATATGTGCCTGAAATAGGTGTATATGCTTGTGTAGGCGTTGTGAGTCCACTGAATACATCCATATGACCTAAAATAAGCTGAAAAATAAAGGTTATAGGCTATTAAGAGGTTAAAACCCACTTATAGACCTAAATATACATAATATAACAACATATTTCACTGAATATGAGGTTTATATATACATATAAGCTTATGTATGTCTATAATTACTTAATATGACTTAAGATAAGTATATTATGACTTCATTAACACCTTAATAAGTATTATTAGTCGATGGATAAGCTATTTAGACTACTATAAGTCATATAATAGTGTAATAATTATATATATATGTATTATAACCATATATATAAGTATGTTAACCTTATTTTTAAGTAATAAGCTTAATGTAGTTAAGATTATCTTATTTTGAAGATAAGAATTACTCAGTCCTAGGGATAACTAGGCTGACATTAATAGTCTAATAAGAATTTGACTACTATCACAAATATATTTTATAATTTAATTCTATAGAATGTCAAACCAAGGTAACCCCCCTTCAAATATTCTATTCCTCCTTTCACTGACCCATTAACCAACCAGCCACCATATTACTTACAGACCCATTTAATCCACTGGAGTTCCCAGTTACCAATCATCTAACCTTATAAACCTTCTTTCCTGTTCCTATTTCCCAGACCTTCTAATTACCCTCAGACCCACAATTACCCCTTTTGAATATTGTCTCAACCTTAGCACTAGACCGCGTGTAGATTGCATATGTTTGAAAAGTATAAGTGTCTTTAATTTTAGGATACTTTTAAAGTTTGAATAGTGCAGCTAATTTGAGAAAACAATAGAATGTAATCTCCCCATGGTTTCTTTTTGCGCATTGCCAGTGGGGCAGTTGAGGTGCTTTTGCTTTAAGTGTCACGTAGCATGTGACAGAAAATTAGTAAAAGCAGCTTCACACACATAATAAAAGTACTACACATGAATGCTAAGTTAATCAGCTTAGTTAACTAGATTTGGAAAAGTTAATTATTAATGAGTATGCAGAATATTACAATTCATTTTAACACTCTTTACTAAATAACTTTACAAATCAAATGGGCTTCCTTCACACCTGTATGGGGTTTTAAGTGGGATTTATTAGTTTGTAGACCTTCCCCACCAGCAAAAATAATTGTTGGAAGATTTCTGTTAGGATTTTAAGTAGGGTTTATTAGTTTGTAACCCCCCCCTACCAGCAAAAATCATTGTTGGAGGAAGAGGAAAACTAAACAAATTTTTAGGGTTTTTAAAATTTAACACATATTTAATATGACAAGAATAGGGAATAGACAACCAAATAAGAGCTCTTATTTCAAAAGGGAGGGGTAGGCCTGAAGAAATGAGTGTCACCGGACGACCTACGCACAAGGTCGAGGATGTTCCTGAAAGTGAGATGAGGGATTTAGAAACTTCTTCGAAGCACAGAGGAATGATTCGAGGAAGTGATTCAAAGGTCACTCGAAGTAAGAGCTACGGGTTCGAGGTATGTTCAAGAAGAATTATAATATAGTTTCAAAGGTAATAGAAATTCTTAAGATCTCACGAAGGGTTGGAAACTCAACAATCAAAGATTTAGGATTTAGAAATGATTATTGAGAAAATAAAGAAAGATACGATAATAACGATTTAACTTAAAAGATTTTACCACTATTAAATGTAAATACGTTTTATAATTTAATTCTAAGGAATATCGAACCAAATACCCAACCCTTTTATATCCTTTATTCCTCCTTGCATTGACCTCCCTCTCATTGCACCATTCCCATACCACAGACCATTAATACACTTAGACTCTCTTCGCTAATATCCGTCCATGCTCAATTTACCCCTTTTAATTAATTAACAAACTTTTAATGAAAACTACTAATGTACTATTACGTTGATCATAGCGCTGTGCGTCGCTTATTAAAATTAAGACTAAGGCACACTATTGAGAGATTGGCTAATTTAGATTTAAAGTTTAGGCTAGCACAGTTGAATAGTAAGTACACAAAGGGGAATTGCAGTTGCTATGGAGAATTGCTTTCTGCGCTTCGAGTATAGATTTAGAACTCAATATTATTGATTTAATGAGCTGCTTTTGCCTCGAGTGTCACGTGGCGCGTGACAATGAGGTGGAAACTGATTTTGAACAGGTTTGGTACCAAAACTATCTATTTCAGGAGGGTGTTACATCTTGTGGCCCTATCCCTGCATTCTCTGACTCTTTCAACACTGGGACCTAACATTCATAGTTGACTCAAGTCTCTGCCTAGTAGAGAGGTGCTTCATTGTTGTTGGTTGAAGGTTTAGGTGATGAGGGAAGCAGAAATTTGCCACCAAATAAGCAGGGGGGGGGTCAGTAGATAGAACATAATCTTAAGTTTTTGCCACCAAAATTAAGTGGCCTAGAGTGAAGAGTGACATAAGTATGGCATCTGCAATTATATGTCATGTGACATGCCTACAAATCAATCATGGATGTGATGAGTTTGTGGTCATGAATTAGGAAAAAAAAATTGGTATAAGAGGCAGGATAATGCACTATTATGCATTCCTTATCCACTAGCCCTTGGGCTAGTGCGTATGAATCTTCCGCAATTAATAATGTCGGATCCGGGGAAAAAAATTCCTGATCCTTAATTGTGGATCCGCTAACGTTGACACCCCCTATTGAAGGGGTTTTATTTGACATAAAAGAAAAAATACTTGACGTGTTAATCTTGGTTATACCTCTACTACTGGTGTAGCCTTAAATATGGATACAAATCAGTATTTGCTCTTAACCCTTCAGGTTTCACATGAAAAATCCAGCATAACTCCAACACAATCAAATCACGCCCTATGCTGAGTTTGAAATAAATGCTCAATTTGAGAATAGACAGCCGAAGGATGCCAGTTAAAATAGTATTGCAATGCTCTAGAGAAACAAACCTGGGACTTGGCAGCAATGCCATAGTTTTTATCGACTTTTCATTACTTGACACGTGTATTTAGATTTTAAGATTTGCAAAAAGTCGTCTTAAAAAATTTACATTAAGCCAAAATTATATCCATTGCAATGGAGAAACTACACAAAAACGTTTTTGAAAGAATGTACTGGTTCAAATGAAGTATTACTTTAAGCAATAGATAAATCAAAGAAACACCAGAGGCTTTGGGTATGCAAATGGGGATAAGTCAACTTATTTTTTATTAAACCCATCATACCTCACTGACTGGGTTCACTCTGAACTTGAGTACAGCCGTTACAATCTAATCAAATATAATATTTGCGAATGAGAAATGTAAACGTCAGCTTCATTGGTTTTTCCGGTTGAAGATTTTCTGATTAGAAAATGTATCTATAAAACACTCACGGGTGAACACTTGTTGTGCTTTTTGGCAGGACAACTTGACATGTTCCTTGGTGATACAAACTATCAAGCATTTTTTAGAGAAATAAATTAGCATGTTTTACGCAGACGTATACCCACATGATAACCTGGGTCAGCTTAATTGAAAGAAAAAACAATTAACACAATAAAGTCTTTCTCACTAGACTCACCACTTTTAGCATTGCCTATACCAACAGCGTATCCATTTTCACAAGTATATACTTGAGAAGGAGTCAACGTCAATTGTTTTTTTACGTCAACACACATGCTCATGGCTTGGTGCATGTACAACCCGTGAGAATTTAAGAGATTAAGATTAATGTATAGAAATCAGAAAAAAAAATCTTGTCAATTATTTTATAATAATTTGAGCATCATAGTTCGACATGAGAATATTGGATAAACTAACCGGCAGCTCCAGAGCAGCTTCCAGGAGAGCAAGTATATCTATATGGAAGAAAATAACTCCCCATGTTTTTCCGCTCGGAACAGTAAATGTGCATGTCTGGAAGGTAAAAACATGTTTAGACCACTGAAAAGAAATTTTAAAACAGTCCATGTACTTTTGCTATTCTCGTCAACCTTCCACATTGCCGCCGAACAACTAGGTCCACCCCCGTCTGCCACAGTGTTTGCTGAGACTGGTGTTTGCGTTTGATCTCCCATAATTGCAGTCGCGAGAAAAAGTTGGCCGACAAGGGCGAAGGAAAGTAATGGTAAAAAAAATTGTAACATGTTTGTAAAACTTTTAATCGAGTTTTGATGAAAAGAATTAAATGGTTTCAGAGTAAGGAATAGTTGAAGAAATACTTTGAACTTGGCTGATATAAGAAACGCTCCTGGCGTGGTTTATATAGGGTGAATGGTAGAGATCCAAGAAAGGAATATATATACCAAGAAAGAAAGAAAGACTGTAAGTACCGTTCACTTTGGTAATACATGAGGGAAGGCATTTTTTACCATGATCGTGATGTTGGAGTATATGTTTTCGGAACTTCAAAAAAATGTTAGCACCGTAAGCGAAGCGAAAAGAATCCAGGTTTCCGTTTTAAGCTCACCTCTCCATAGGAAGCGTAGTTCTTATATTTTCTAATGCTGTGCTGTAAGAGAATGGAGAATCGTTCCACCAAGTTAGCAAACGCCACAAAAAAAAGTGCAACGTTTTCAAGTTAACTAAGCGGAAATCACAATTGCTTTCACAAGCCCAAAAATCAGGGTCTTTAACTCAGCGTAAAGTAGCTATCTCACAGAGTCCTTCGCAAAGGACTCGTTTTGCGTGCACTGTTTCAACCCCTCCTGTAGACACGGCATCAGCCGTAGTATTGGAATGAAGCAATTTTAATTACTAATTAAACAACTTACACCAGAAAAAAAACATGGGCACCTGATAGCAAGTGCCAATCCCTATCTTTGACTTAACTCAATTTCAGCTCAGCTGTCATTCTTCTGGAAAGACTGCACACTGAACAATGAGCACACTAGCTCGCACAACATCAGATCAAAATTACACTTAAATCAAAACTGAAAACAGGGATGGCACTTGATTTTTTGCGGTGTTAGCCGTAGACACGGCATCAGCCGCAATCCAGGAGTGAAACGAGGAAAAATGAGACGCCGTGACGCCGTGTAGTTAGACTAATTTGCACAATATGCTATTAGAGAGCCATCACTGCCCCTCCAGTTTTTTCCTCGCCTTCTGCTTTTTATTTTTATTTTTTTATTTCATACAATCTCACCCAACAAGGGGCATGAAGGAAACGTAAGCTAAATAAGCAAGTATTTACAAACTGAGGGGAGACAAAAACCTAATGAGCAGAAACTAATGGCAATTTAAAATGTAACTCTTTGAAGAAGGCTATTGGGATAACGGCAGATTGTTGGGAAATCTATGAGTATCAACTAAAAATTTTGCCACAGCGTCCATGACAGGCAAATTAGACAAAAGAGAAGAAGTAGTAAAGGATAACTTGTGTTTAGCAACTTCTTTGATAAGAGAGCTACGAATAGTGGAGTGAGCAGGGCAAAAAAGTAAAACATGTTCTGGTGTGTCTTTCGTCCCCATGGAGCAGAGGACGCAGATAGGTGAGTCGACTGCCTTGAAGCGAAACAAGTAATTTTTCAGGGGGGAGTGACCAGAGCGGCACTGGGAAAAAATAGTAGCCCGCGGCCGCGAAAGAGACGAGAGAGTTTTGAAAATTTGAGAGGGTTCAAATTTTCCTCTGAGTTTTTTGAGGACATCTGGAGGTGGGGCTAAAATGAAGAGGGAAGAGTGATGCAATTTTAAGAAAGATTTTAAAGCAGAAACAGACGGAGGAGGAGGGGCAAATGAAAAATAAGACTCAGCATGAGGGGCCAATGGATGAGTGCCATTTGCCAGGGAGTCAACCAATTTGTTTCCCTGGATGCCAGAGTGGCCTGGGCACCATTGCAATTTAAGTTTAAGAGTGGGATTGAGTTCAAAAAGTAGGTTAACCATGTGCACAATGGCACTGAGCAACGCAGCAATAGGGGAAGGTGAAGATAGGGAAGATAATTTCTTAATAACTGCTTGATTATCTGAGAGGATTGTGAGTGAAGGAAGGATGCTATGAAAGGGGTTGGTCAAGAAGAGGCTGAGCCCTGAGAGAATGCCCACCAACTCAGCTTCTAAAACTGAATATACAGAAGCATCACCAAGTTGGGCTACTAGAGGGAGAGGGAGGCTCGGATTGATAGCGGAAGAGAAAACACACTTCTCGGATCTTGACCTATCTGTGTAAATGAAGTGTGAGGGTAGAGGGCAAGATGACAAGGAGCTCAAAAAGTTGTCAAGGGCTTTTTCCTTTGGCATATCAATGACCACCTCAAAAAGAGGGGGAGCCCAGGGAGGGAAACTTGCAAGGGAACGGGAGTCCAAATTACTAAGAGGGAAGTGAGGAGGAAAAAAGCAGGGGGTGGAGATGCAGTTTGGGAGGAGGAGAAGAGATTATTGATCTAGCTAGACTAGCCATCAGATTAGAGGGGGGAATGGTGAGAAGTCTCTCCCATGCTTTACGCATGACAAGATCTAAGCACTGTTTGCTTGAAAGAGAAGCTGAATCATGAAGAAGAAAGCACACAGGGGTAGAACGGAAGCAACCAAGTGCTCTTTGCATGGCCCTATTGTCGACCACTTGCAACATTAGGGGGTATCAATGTTCAGGGATCCACAATTAGGGATGAGGAATTTTTTTTCCCGGGATCAGACATTATTAATTGCTGAAGATTCTTATCCACTAGCCCCGGGACTAGTGGATAAGGAATCCACGATAATGCATTATCCCGCCTCTTATACCCCAATTACCTTTCCTAATTCCTGATCCCAAACTCATCTCATCCATGATGGATTTTCAAGAAAGTCACATGACTCATAATTGCTGATGCCATCCTTAAGTCTTTCCTCACTCTATGCTACTTAATTTTGGCGGCGAACACTTAAGTTTTTTTTCTATCTACGCACCCCAACTGCAAATTTGGCAGTCAATTCCCACTTCCCTCATTACATAACCCACTTATTTCTACCTTCTCAATTTAGGTTATGGCACCTTTGTCCAGACTGGTCATATTCCTATCAAATATAGCATTTCATCTCCTGGAAAAGTATAAACACACACACACATATATATATTTATTAATCACTCTCAATGCTCTCAAAACATCAACCATGCATCTACATACATATATTGATTTCACCTATCTATTCTCATCATCTACTAGGTCAAAATACCTGGTGTTCCTCGTCAAGTCAAGATCTTTGATGGTCGTCCATATTTATTAGAACATGCTATTAAAGCAGATTATGCTTTCGTTCATGTTTGGAAAGCCAATTTGGATGGAAATTGTGTTTTCCGTTATGCTGCTCAAAACTTTGGTGCTGTGATGGCTATAAATGCTAGAGTAACCATTGTTGAAGCTGAGGAAATTGTTCCAATTGGATCTATTGATCCTAATCATGTTCATTTACCTGGTATCTAGTATGTTTTTTTTGTTATAAAAAAGGGGAATTGGTATATCTCAATTGACATGATTCTTTTTTGATTGGTTATTATTGATAAAATCGTTCAAGCAACCCATCAAAAAACAGCAGAAAAAATTATTCTTCAACGTGGCTCCAAAACCAAGCTCTCTTCCTCCTCCTCTTCTTCTTCAAATCCAACCCAACAATCTCCTGCACAGATAAGACGTGATTTGATTGTCAAAAGAGCTGCCAAAGAGTTGAAAGATGGAATGTATGTCAATTTAGGTGTTGGAATGCCTAAGCTCATTCCTTATTTCATTGAACCTGGTATCAAAGTTCATATGCAAAGTGAGAGAGGGATTTTGGGTAAGATATTTTTTTCTACCTTGTATGAGCTAGTATTAAATTTAGCATGCTAGCTTGCGTGGTATAAAAACTGAGTTATTCTTGAGTCACAAATGGATTGAGGTATTGGCACCTGCTAGCAGGTGCCAAGTGTTTTTTTGTGGTGACATTTATGTAAATATGATTATGTAAAAGATTGGTTTCCCATTGCAAGTGAAAAAAATACTAGACCATTCTCTCGAGTATGAAAAAAAGACTCAAATCTGAGTTCACAATAGTTGATGCACGCAAAAAAATGAAAACATAGAAGTATGCAGTCAAAAAAATTTATTTTTTTTATTTTGTACAATCTCACCCAACGAGGGGCATGAAGGAGCAAGACAACATAGTAAATACATGTAATAGGAGGAAATCAGGGTAGGAAGCAGGGCAATAAAGTAATGTGCCACTAATGAGGTAACTGGGTGAGAGGTATATTGTTAGGGAATCTACTGGAGGAAACAAGGAATTTGGCAACTAAGGGAGAAATGGGGGAGGGAGTGAGCAAACTGGAAGTAGTAAAATGAATGTTGTGTTTACGCGCAGCCTTGTGGAGGCTGCATCTGGGAATAGAATGGGAAGGACACAAGAGAAGGACATCTTCAGGAGTGTCTTTAGCAGAAGTGGGGCAAAGGGGGCAGGAAGAGGAGTCCAAGGCTTTAAATCTATACAGGTAGTGTTTTAAAGGGGAATGGCCAGACCGGCATTGTACAAAAGCAGTGGCAAGCACTCTAGGGAGGCAAGCCAGCGTTTTGTACATGCAGAGAGGGTCAAACTTTCCTCTCAACTTCCTGAGATTGTTGGCCTTGGGGGGAGTGAGAAACAGAGATTTAGAGTATGAAGCAAGTTGGGATTTAAGACAGGAGATGGATGGGGGGGACTGAAAGGAGAGGAGAGACTTATCTGATTTAACCATTAGGTGAGAGCCATTGACCAGAAATTCCACAATCACATTTTAAAAGATGCCTGTATGGCCAGGGCACCAGTGGAGAGTAAGAGATAGATCAGGGCAGTGATTTTTTAGCTCGCAGTGGGTGGAAAGAATAGACAGAAAGATGGATGAGGATGAGAGAAAATGGATAGCAGATTGGTTGTCTGTGATGATGATGAGGGACTTGAAGAGCGAGTGGAAAGGGTTGTTGAGGAAGAGCTGGAGGCCTAGAAGGATGCCCATGAGCTCTGACTCAAAGACTGAGAAGAGTGAGATATTGCCAATGCAAGCTCAATGAAAAAGGAAGTGGCATCTGGATGTGATAAAAACAGGAGAAGAGTGAGGATGAAATGAGACCAAACAAGAGATAAAGTAACAAATGACAAGGATGATAAAAGTGATGATTTTGAGGATGGGAGTGTGCAGAAAGTTAGGTAGGCTGGCACATCCAGAAAGTTGTCCAAGATGTGGTTATGAAAAATTGAGTAGAAAATGTCAGATAAGAGGTGAACATTGACACGTAAAGTGTCTAATAACCCAATTATTAGCAAAAATAATTGCGGAAGATAATTGGGGTATGCAGATTGTTTTCCGCAATTAATTTAATTTTGTATCAGTCAACATTGATACCCCCTATTCTTGTTGTTTGAGAGTTAATTCTAGGGTTGTGCCAGACAATGGCAGAATAGTCTGTTCTTGAGTGAATGAGAGATTTAATTAGGAGCTTATACTGATGGAGTGGGATGCCCCAGTCAGATGAAGCAAGATGGTGAATTTTATTGGCAGCTTGAAATCCCTTGGCAATGACTTTTGTGCCATTGGGTTTGAAAGAGAGTGTAGAGTCCAGTTCCATGCCCAGCCATTTAAACAAAGAGACCGGCACCAGAGATTGATCATTGAAAAGAAGAGTAGGGGGAGCTTGCCTTCTGCTTGGTTAAGTGTCCCAACTTGTTGTGGCCACATATCCTTAAAAACACAATTTCAATAAGTAGTAAAATAGACCTTATAACAAAGAGCCTTTCATTTTCATGAAAATGAAATAACAATAACAATAACATGTACTCAACTGTGTCACAGGGGTATATGTATAAATACCTAACCTGAAAATGAAATAAATATATTTCCTTAGAGAAATCACCCAGGTTCCTTTACCAAATAAAACTAGATCACCATCTACTTCTATGTACAGCTAAATGAAAAATGGTTGGTGCAGCTTGAGTGATTTGTCAAGGATTTTCACCCAGCAACCTTGTGGTGAATCCTGCCAAATCTGCCATTAGCTCTGACATTTGATGTTATCCTGCAGCTGGTTTAAAACCAACATTTCTTGTCCCCCCATCCCCTCCCATCCCATCAATTGACCAAATCATTCCCGTGCTGCCTCCCCCATCTCATTGATTGACCAATGTGGTACACATCTCGCAGTAACGCAGCAAATGTCTCAGATAGCAGGAGCACAAAAAAGGGGTCTTCAAGAGCACAGAAAAAGTAGAATCTCTGTGAACAGTTTTTTTGTGTACTATGGCTATACTAGCTGTGGCAAGTAAAGAAATGAAGGAAATGTGTACTGATCTATAAAAAAAGAGGATATGGTATGTACTTGTGATAACTATGGTTAGTGCTAGATGCATACTATGGAGTTAAGGAACAACAACAAGCAATGTCATAAAAATTACCCTAAGGAGATACCTTTTGGGTAAAGCAGTGTTCACCTGTTGAGATGAAAAACAGGTCAAGAAATAAAAGGTAGCAATATGAAAACAAATAGATTGTAAGTAGCGCTCAAAGAAAGGAGTAGCAAGTAAGATCTGAAACATGGAAGTTCTTTGCTCAGTGTGGACAGTTTCAATGCTAGCAGGGACTCATGTTGTGAGCATAGGTTATACAATAGGTACAAAAGTGGTACTGTACCTATTATTAAGTCAGGAATCTCAGGAAAAATAGGGTATGTACAAGAGAGTGGAGTTTCAGGCACTAATAGTAGTTCTTTTCTAGATGTATCAGGAAATATTAGAACCAAGACTTATGCTAACAATTGTACATAGACTAATGAGACATTTAGATACTGTTTGACACTTTTGTATAGTGCTAAAATTATGTAGGAAACCAAGTGGGGAAAAAGAGCATAGGGGTAGAGTGCTTAACATACAGGTGTATATAAACAGCACTCATCTTTTGGTGGAAAGAGTAGTAGCAGTGAGTAGGTAGAAGTATAGAAGAATATTGTAGAGTAAATGTGTGTGTAGACTACAATATAGAGTATTATAGATAAAGAGGAAAAACAGATTTATTTTATTGTATTTTTTTGTACATAACGGTGTGCATACCAGAAGTAGTGCTGTCGAGTTATTTTATTGCTACAGTAAGGATAGTATTGAATAAAGCACTTCAAGAGGGAGTGGCTGAGAATACTAGAGCTTACTGAGCATAGATCTAGCCAACAGGTTTATTACTTATATTAAAATATATATTTCCCTTTTTCTTAAAAAAATCTCTATAAGTTACTCTACTCTCAGCTCCAACACAGTTAAATAACCTTACATATAATATGTGCTTTCACTGTCTTTAAAATTAGAGTGACAGGTGCTTTTTTTTAATAGTTTTTTTCTGTTTTGGAAGAAGAACTAACCCATCTCAGAATGTTTCTATAGCTTAGTATGATAGAACTGTTTCTTTCTAAACCAATTCTTTCCCATGCCACCTCCCATGTCTCATTTCTTGACCGTATCTTTCCCATGTTGCCTCCCCTGTCTTATCAATCAATCAAATTTTTCCCTTGCTGCATCCCCTTTCCCACCAATCCAAGGTGAGTGTCTTTATTCTCTCTTTTTTTTTTCTGCTCTTTTCTCACAGATTTTTTTTCTTTTCTCTTTTTGATCTATCTGCCCAACTGACATGGAGTATCTCAAATATGATTCACATTTAAAGGCCAAGATGGTCATGGCTTCTTTAAAAGGTCAATAACTTTCTCAAATTAATGTATGCAATGGTTCCAAAATCCACTGTAATTCCTTGTCTTGCTGGATCAACCTATACCAAGAAAAAAAGGCCATCATAACTGACCCCAATATTTATCTCAAGTGTGGAAGACACTATAATCTTGATGAGGATCAGCATCAATTCTTGCTACAAATGATCAAGGAAAATCAAACTGTCTATCAAATTGAGTTGCAAAATTTTCTATAAGAAAAGCATGGTCTAAATGTTTGTCAATCAACAATCCATCATGATCTTTTAGACCGGTTCAACATGAGTAAAGAAATCACCAGTAAAGCCCATCCCAAGCAAGACAAGGAAAAACATTAAATCTATATTTCCATGATTGGAACATTTGATCCAAGATGCTTAGTTTTTACTTGTGAGTTTGGTCTTTTGTTTTTTTATTTTTCCTCTCTTGATTTTTTTGTTTAGATGAATAAGGTGTTTCAGTGGATAAATGTCAGGCTAAGATCAACTAAATGGATGTGAACTAGCTTTAAAAGTCTTTGTCTAGAATATTTAAATGGTCCTATATGAATACTCTAGTATAAATCCAACAAATAGTAAAATATAATTCAGAATAAAGGTTTTAGTAATATAACTCTCACTATTCTTATATGTGGCTTACAATCTTTTTAGTTGGTAGAAAAATAGATTCAATAATTTCAGATACTATTCAAAAAGTCTTATAAAAGTACTAACTGATTTGTATTGTAATTTGTTTGGTTATATTGGATAAATTGAAGTGATAAAGAATGCAGAAAACAAGATCCAAAACCTCCTCCTTTTATATACACTAAGTTCACCAATAAATCCCTTGATGTACCATCCAATACAATGTTAATGACGCCTCAAACAACTACTAGACCTCTCCATCAACACCCCTAGTGACCCATAACATAATTAGACAAGCAACAACCACTAAAATCCTATTAATAATAAGGGAGATCCATCAAAATTAAAGAAAAGACAAAAAGAGAGTTTATGCGTGAAAAACAATGATATAAAAGACTAAAGGAGACTTTTTAAGTTTAATTCTAGCTTAATAATAAGGGGAATCTACTGTAGAAATGGAGGGGCTAATCCTGACATTATACTACGTGAAATTCCCATCCAAAAACAACCAATATTGACTGAGAAATCACCCAAAAACTTAAAAAAGAGTGTGAGATGTGGGGTAACTACATGCATTCCTTGGCAGGTGCTTGCACGGGTAAATCCTTGACTAAATTTAGGCGAATTTAAGCGTGGTGATGAAATAAGGTGCCAAGAGTGAGGTTATTAATGAAATTTGTGCATATAAACAAGGTCAATGCACTATTAATTAAGCTAGGACACTAAATAAGCACCTGTCGCCTATTTTAGTGTGTTTCCCCATAGTGGGTGTAGAATGTGGGGTAATTATAGTGTTAAAAAGCTAACTTTGCTAAAAATGAAGCTATTCACACGGGAAAAAAGCAGGCAGTATGTGTCCAGTACACAGAAGCCATTTCTGGCATAAAAACACCAAATTTGAAAAGTGTTATTTTTATGCATTTAAATAGCCAAATAAATAGTCCTCAATGAGCCCAATCGATCTGTAAAAGCGCATTTTTGATATTCTCAATTTTATAGTGCATATAGTCAACTTTTAAGTGAAATAAAGCGCATTTTGTCAGCCTAAATATCCTTAGGACTGAGTATTTCTTATGCTTAAAATAAGATAACCTTAACTAGATTAAGCTTATATCTTAAAAATAAGGTTAAAATAATAATATATATTATTTTATTATATATATATATAATTATTATTCTATTATATAATTTATAATAGTGTAAATAGCTTATCCATGGCCTAATAATACTTATTAAGGTGTTAATGGAGTCATAATGTCAGGCTAAGGTCAAGTACAAGGACTTGAACTAGCTTGAATAGTCAGTTGTCTAGAAGATTTTAATGGTCCTATATGAATACTGTCGATTTAATCCACTAAGTTGTAAAATATAATCAAATATAAAGGTCTCAGTAATATAATTCTCACTATTCTTATATATGGCTTACAATCTTTATAGTTGGTAGAAAAATAGATTATATAAATTCAGATACTATTCAAAAGTATTATAAAAGTACTAATTGATATGTATTGTGATTGGTTTGGTTATATTGGTTAAATTGTAATGATAAAGAATGAAGAAATACAACCCAAAAACCTTCTCCTTTTATACACACTGAGTCCCCCAATGATTCCCTTGATATACCACCCAATACACAGTTAATGAAGCCTCTAAACAACTAATAGACATGCCCATCAACATTCCCAGTAACCCATGACATAATTATAAGAGTAACAACCACCAAAATCCTGTAATAATAAGGGAAATCCATCAAAATTAAAGAAAAAGACAAAAAGAGAGTATATGCGTATAAAACAATAATATAAAAGACTAAAGGAGAATTTTTAAGGTTAATAATAGCTTAATAATAAGGGGGATTGACTTTAGAAATAATGGGGCTAATCCTGACATTATACTACGTGAAATTCCCATTCAAAAATAACCAAAATTGACTGAGAAACCACCCAAAAACTTAAAAAAGAGCGTGAGATGTGGGGTAACTACATGCAGTTCTTGGCAGAGGCTTGCACGGGTAAATCCTTTACTAAAATTAGGCAAATTTAAGCGTGGTGATGAAATAAAGTGCCAAGAGTGAGGTTATTAATGAAATTAGTGCATATAAACAAGGTCAATGCATTATTAATTAAGCTAGGACACTAAATAAGCGCCTGTCGCCTATTTTAGTGTGTTTCCCCACAGTGGGCGTAGAATGTGGGGTAATTATAGTGTGAAAAAGCTAACTTTGCTAAAAATGAAGCTATTCACACGGGAAAAAAGCAGGCAGTATGTGGCCAGTACACAGAAGCCATTTCTGGCATAAAAAACACCAAATTTGAAAAGTGTTATTTTTATGAATTCAAATAGCCAAATCAATAGTTCTAAATGAGCCCAATTGATCTGTCAAAGCGCAATTTTGATATTCTCAATTTTATAGTGCATATAGTCAACTTTTAAGTGAAATAAAGTGCATTTCTTGTTTTTTGCATAAAACAATGAATATAACAGCTTTAAGTGTACTTAAAAATTATGTAGCCTTATACTTAAGGTTCTTAAGATTACCCTAACATATTCCAACTTAATATTAAGTACATAAGACCTATAAAAGGTGGATATATGCGTGTATATAAGGTGTTATAATGGCATTTTTTGTGTATTATCATAATTTTACTTATGTATACTATTTGTGTACTCTTATTTATTATTCCCATGTATAGTTCATGTGTTTAACATAACTTATAATTACTTTTTACTCAGTCCTGGAGATATACAGGCTGACACTCTCCCACCCAAAAAAAACAATAAAAAAAATGATAAGTTATACATTTTATTTTATTAATTTGTAATTTTCAGGTATTCAGAATAAATCTGTAGCATTAAAGATTCAACTTTAAAGAAATAAAACATAATAAAATATTATGAGTACTGGTTTTTTAACCCCTCAGCTGGTTGAACAGAAATTTATTTCTGTTTAAATTTTTTAAGAAGGGTGGATAAATTAGAAATTTCTTTTTCAGGTATCCATTTATCAAATTCATTTGATTTCCCTTTAAATCTTAGTAAATACTCAGTTCCTTTTTCTTAGTAAGGATTCTTTTCTTGAGTATTTTTTCAATCTCTGCTTTTTCCACAATTTCTTCAGGTTGCTTTTTAGGCCTTCCCCTTCTTTTTGGAAATAAGTCAGGATCATTTGCATGGTAAGGTTTCAATAATGAGATAGGGAAAACTGGATGTTTCCTATCATATGGAGCATATAATATGACTTCCACTGCATTATTCCCAACCATTTTATTTACTACAAAAGGTCCTACAAAGGGATCCTTTAATTTAACATTACCTTGTAAGTTAAAATGTAGTGTTGATATGAGGACTTCATCTCCCTTTTTAAATTCAAATTCTTTATGAGATTTGTCCCACCTTTTCTTTTCATATTCAAATGCTTTTTGGATGCATTCCTCTGCATGCTTTCTACACATTTGTTGCATATGAATAAAGGATTTAGTGCCAGGGTGTATATCCAACCTTGGTAGTTTATTTAAAAGATTTACTGGGGTATTTGGTACATATCCCAGCCAGAGTTCAAATGGTTTCTTCTCTGTCACAGAATGAGTTGTGCTGTTATAAGCAAATTCAAGGCCAGGAATTAATGTTACCCAGTCATGTGTGAATTTCTCATTGTCTTTGTATTCTAATCCAAAGGCACAATATCTTCTGATCATGTCTTCTAGAGTTTGTATCATCCTCTCAGCCAGCCCATCAGTTTGTGGATGGTGTGCTGTAGACAATTTTAATTGACAACCTGATACTTCCATCAAAGATGTCCAGAACTCTGAAGTAAATTTAGGATCTCTGTCAGAGATTATGGCTTTGGGGAACCCAGCAGTATTCATCATCTGAGTCCACCATAGTAACGCCAAGTCTTTAGCAGATACCTCATTATGGGTAGGGATAAACTTACACATTTTTGTTAATCTATCCACTATTACCCAGCAAGAATTGAAACTTTCTTTTCCTGCTAATGGCAAGCCAGTTACAAAATCCATGTTTATAATTTCCCATGGAGCTTTTAGCTGCTCTATTTGTTGTAACAACCCAGCTCTCTTCCCAGTTAATCTTTTAGATTTCTGACAAGAGTCACATGTTTCAATGTATTTTTGTACATCCTCTTTCATGTTTATCCACCAGGCTGTATTTTTAACTCTGGTTAATGTTTTGTTAAAGTCAAAATGACCAGCTAAGATGTCATCATGACAAGTACTCAACATTAACTCTTTCATAGAAGGTGGTATTACTATTACATTGCTTAACTTTTTCCTGTAATATATACATCCATCTTCAATTGATAGTTTACCTTTTTCCAACGCATTTTTATACTTTGGAGGCAAGGTTTTAATTAATGCACTCATGGAGGCATTTGTTGGATCATTAAGAATGGTAGATAGTTTAGAAAAATCTTTATCAGATGAATAATTTTCCAATATAGTTTGCATAAACTCTTCTTCTAAATCCACTATATAAATCCCAAATATATGTATAACCTCATTTTCAGGTACATAAGCTGGGTTGTCAGCATCATTTGGCAAAGGACTTCTGGATAATAAATCCACATTTGAATGCAATGTTCCTGCTCTGTGAGTGATTGTCATTCTTCCTCTGTACTCTTGTACAGCTAGTTGCCATCTAAACATGTGCCTATTAGGTGTTTTCATGTTTAGTAATGATTTTACTGCACTGCAATCTGTTATAAGTTCAAACTTCTGGTCTTCCAGATAGTAATGAAGTTTCTCCAAAGTTCACACCATGGCTAAACATTCTAGCTGTGTGGCACCATACCTTAATTCTGTTTTTCTTAAGGTTCTGGATATATAACAGATAACTACTTCAGATAATTTTCCATTTATTATCTGTTTCTGCTGTAAAGCAGCACCCAAACCTATGAAACTTGCATCAGTGTACAAGATAAAAGGTAGGGTGAAATCTGGCAGTCCTAATATTGGAGCTGACATTAAACATTCCTTTAATTTATTAAAGGCGTGTTGTCTTTCATTATTCCAAATAAAAGCTTCATTCTTCCTGATTAATGTTGTTAAAGGGGCTGCAATGGATTGGTAATTTTTAATATATTGTCTATAATATCCACACATACCCAAAAAACTTTGAACCTCTTTTACATTTTTAGGTATCCCAATGTTTTTAATTGCTGCCACTTTATTCTGGTCAACACAAATTTGTAATCCAGATACAACATGTCCAAGTACTTTCAAGGATTGAAATCCAAACTTACATTTCTTTAATGCAATAGTCATATTAATTTCATCCATTTTTTGAAAGACTCTTTTCAGGTGATTTAAAGGTTCATCATATGTCTTTGAAAACACTATGATGTCATCAATATAGACCAATAGCCATCCTTCAACCATTTCCTGATGAAAAACACTATCCATCAATTTTTGGAAGACTGAAGGGGCATTCTTTGGGCCAAATGGCATTCTCACATACTTGTATATACCCATATGTGTGGTTATTAATAAGTAATTTTGAAAATTTCTTTCCACAGGAATCTGGTGGTAACCCTTGTTCCCATCCAGACAGGAAATATATTTTGCTCCTTGTAAGGTAGCATGGATAGAAGCTATCCTTGGTAGAGGGTAAATATCATCTACTGTATATGTATTCAGAGCTCTATAATCACCACATAATCTTGCCTTATCTTTTTCATAAGAGATTAATACTGGTGAAATGACACAATACTTAGGTGTTGTGTCCACTTTTTCAACAATACCCATTTCCAATAACAATTTTATATTGTCTTCAATATCTTTCCTTTTTGCAGGAGATGCTGGGTAAGGTTTCTTTTTTAAGCTGCCAGGAATATTATCCAGATCACAGCTTAGAGAGATTTTCATCTCATGGTCTTTGACCAATCCTAGTTCATTTGATCCATGAGCAAATGCCATAGGATATGATTTAATCAATCTCAAAATGTCTTCTTGTTCAATTTTTGAGAGTTGAGGATTGAAAGAGGCCTTTTGGATTTCATTTTCCAATTCACCCACTTCATTGGTGGTTCTTCCACCTTGCAGTTGTTCTTCTTTAGGAGAAATGGCATATACTGAATTTTCAGAACATATTTTGAATTTTCTTTTACCATTCACCCCTATGGTGAAACAACTGTTTGCAGGATCTAGTTTAATGCCAAATTTTGTCAATAAATCATTGCCAATAATAAACCAATCACTACAATTATTATTATCCATTACTACAAATTCACAAGCTGCTCTAACATATCCATTATTATATTTAAAGAATACAGCAGTTTTGTATTTGCCAATTGGATTTAATACTGAACCAAAACCCCTCCAGTTCTTTGTCTGAACAGGTTCTAGTTTTTCCTGGTACTTACTATCAAGTTTCATTAATGCATTAAGTGAAACTACACTACCTGCAGCCCCAGTGTCAAGAATGGCATTCATTTCTTTTCCACATATGATAATAGGTGCTCTGATAGGTGTTATTTTGTAAGTGTCATGAGATACATCTTTAATTATTTCAGCTTCCTCTATTAAAGTTAAAGATGTGTCTGTATGAGGTATAGCATCATTCAGGAACATTATATCCTGTTCTAATACAAATATCTCATTTTCATCATCACTGTAAGATATGTTACTTTTGCAATCCTCACTGGATTCCACATTCTCATCTTCATGATTACTAGGTTCAGAATTCTGTGAGGTTTCAATAACATTTATTCTTTTCTTACACGTGTGACCTTTAACCCAAGGTTCATTACATTTGTAACAAGTGTTATTTTCTTGTCTCTTAGGGACAAGGTGTCAGTATAGTCTAGTATACAAGTATGATATAATAGTGTTATTTTATGGTCCTACTACTTATTAATAAATGATTTAGTGATTAAACCTCAGGGGAAGACTAATAGAATAGTTATACTCAAATAAAACTCACAATACTTGGATTTAAATGCGTGCTAGTGGTGGAAAATAGAAGAATAAAATATAGTTATAGCTTTTATAAAGATAATATCAATTTATAAGGGCTTTATAATATATTTCTGAATTCTAATAATTGTATTTTAGTGTTTGTTTGAAGTGTAGTAATTGAATGATCATAATAAACCGTCAAAATCCCTTCTTACTTATACCCAAATCCACTGGAGTGCACAGACCTTCAATCCAGATGATGTCACTGCTATCCCCGGCAATTACAGCACTGTGAGGGCCCATCACCTCCCCATGTCGTCCACTTCAAGCAGTTTCAACACCCAGACCTCCAGTAAGGACCCTCCATCACTATTAATAATAACACAGAGTCATACCATAAATAGAAAACCCAGATAAAAGCGGATACCATAAAGAAACAGGTAAAATAAATAATCAAAAAGAGATTTAATGAAACTAAAAGCATATAAAGGAAACAAATAAAATGTCCAAGCCCCCAATAACATCCCCAAGCAACCATATTAAGCCAGTAATGATATCCCAACCCATAAATCCATGAAAATCCATCCAAGGAAGCAGATTAAGTTGTCCAAACTGGATATATGTGCCTGAAATAGGTGTATATGCTTCTGTAGGCGTTGTGAGTCCACTGATTTCCTCCATATGACCTAAAATAAGCAGAAAAACAAAGGTTATAGGCTATTAAGGGGCTAAAACCCACTTATATACCTAAATATATATAATATACTGCATATTTCACTGAATATGAGATTTATGTATACATATAAGCTTATGTATGTCAATAATTACTTCATATCACTTAAGATAAGTATATTATGACTCCATTAACACCTTAATAAGTATTATTAGGCCATGGATAAGCTATTTAAACTATTATAAATTATATAATAGAATAATAATAATATATATATATAATAAAATAATATATATTATTATTTTAACCTTATTTTTAAGATATAAGCTTAATCTAGTTAAGGTTATCTTATTTTAAGCATAAGAAATACTCAGTCCTAAGGATATTTAGGCTGACACTCCCTCACCCCAAAAAAACAATAAAAAAATGTTAAGACATTTTAATTAATCTTAAGGAATGAAATAAAAAAAATTAATTTTTATAATATATATACTGAATGAACAGTATTATTTAGATTTAAATTTTTTCAAGAGATTTTTAAGATCAGAGATTTCATTTTCCGGAATCCACTGGTCATATTCACTTGATTTATTTTTAAATCTTAATAGATACTCAACCCCCTTTTCTTTAGTAAGGTGTCTCTTTTTAAGTATCTTTTCAATTTCTGCTTTTTCCACTATTTCTTCAGGTTGCTGTTTATGCCTTCCTGATCTTCTTGGAAAGAGAGCAGTATCATTAGAATGGTATGGTTTTATAAGAGAAATAGGAAATACTGGATGTTTTCTATCATAAGGTGCATATAGATTAACCTCAACAGCATTACTACCAACCATCTTTTTAACTACAAATGGTCCAATGAATGGATCCTTCAATTTAACATTACCATTTAAATTGAAATGTAGCGATGAAATAAGGACTTCATCACCCTCTTTGAACATTTGTTCTTTATGGGCTTTATCCCATCTTTTCTTTTCATACTCAAAAGCCTTATTTATACATTCTTGAGCATGTTTTCTGCATAATTCCTGCATCTGAAGAAAAGATTTAGTACCTGGATGAATATCCAATCTAGGTAACTTATTAAGAGTTTTAGCAGGGGTATTAGGTACATAACCCAACTATAACTCAAATGGCTTTTTGCCAGTGACAGAATGTACTGTACTATTATATGCAAATTCTAAACCTGGGATAAGGGTTACCCAATCATGCGTGAATTTGTCATTGTCTTTAAAATTAAGACCAAAAGCACAATATCTTCTTATATATCCTTAATGATTTTAACATCCTTAAAATTCATTAAAGATTCATTTGAGTCTATAATTAATATTGGATTGTAAAAGGTGGACAAATCATCTTCCAACATACAGACTTCATTTTCATCACTATATGAGATATTACTGTCATAATCACTTGAGTCATTACTCATTTCTACTTTATTTTCAGATTCATGTTGATTTTCAACAATATTTATGTTTTCCTCACATTTGTGACCTTTAACCCAAGGTTTGTTACACTTATAACAAGTATTTGTTTCATACTTTTTAGGTACTACAGGTGCAGTAGGTTTTTTCTGCTTCTCCTGAAGTGATTTTGAATTCTGAGTTTTTACAGGTTCAACATTTTGCTTATAAGTGCAATACCTTGATTCATACTTATGGTTTAATAATATTTCATTGCAAATATTAATAAAGTCAGAATATTCAGTAACATTTAATGTTCTAGCTACAACAATGTCTCTGACAGATATAGGTAATTTGTATATTATCTTATCTTTCCATAAGTTAAAATCCATATGAGGCTCAATGGCTTTTAATATTTTGTTTAAATTCATTAAAAATACCATAGGTTTGTCACCATTCAACGGATTATACCTAGTCTTCTCATACAGTCTTTGCTGATTAAGCCTGAATTTAGAACCTCCAAATTGTTTTTCAATAAGTTGTTTCCATTCAGCCCAAGAGTAGTCTCTACCCTCACTTAAGACAGCTTCAAACCATAATAAAGCAACATCCTTAAATAAAGAAATTAATTTTGATGTTATCTCTTCATCTGGTAACTTATATGAGAATTTCAAGTTGTCAATTCTTTGAATAAAATGTTGCCAATCAGAGCTGGCTTCCCCATCATAAGTTGGGTACTGATCTATTTTAGGCCAGTTCTTCTGATTGGATTTTATCTCACTAATCTTAGGTAAATTCAACAACTCATTCACTTTTGATAAATGGTCTTGTATTTCTTCCTGCACGGATTTGTGACTTACATTTTCAGATTTGACACTACCACCAGATGGTTTTAATTGTGGTGGTACAGGGAAGGAATGAGATTCACTTTTGCCAATGAAAGGATTATTATTATATTGATTATACTTATGATTATCCTGGTTCATCAGTAGATTGGCAGTTTCAATCTCAACTTTAGTTAATCTTTGTAGCAGCTCAGAGACACTTTGATTTGTCTGTGCAAAAGATAACTTTGTTCTTGATTCAGTTTTTAATAAATGTGTTTCATATAATTTTTCTAACTCACAAAATTTGTTTGAAAGGTCATTATATTTATTACTCAATGAATCATATTTAAGAGTTAGAGACAAATGTTCTTTCTCTAATTCTTTATTACGTGTTGCTAATTGAGAAATGTTCAATGTTAAGGATGAAATTGTATCACTAGTGAGCTTAACTGTCTGTTCCTCACAATCAGTCATTCTATTCCACAATGCTGAAACAATTCTATGGACAGTTGGATTATTGTTAAAATATTCCATGTCCTCCTTTTCAATTCTCTCACTCTCCTGTGAACTTCTCATCTCACTAGTAGGTGGTTGCAACTGAGGATTAACTGTATTATCATTGTATATAGTACTGTTATTATGGACAAAAGACAAGTCAGGTGTATCTACTCTAAAACCTAAATTTCTTAAATCCTCCTCTATTTTTTGTACAGATTTAACATCAATAGAATTACCTATATTGTAATTATCAGTATTATGTCTAATCTGAGAGGGTAAGTTACTTACCAAGGGATGGTTGCCAGTCCTGATTTTTGGCGCTTTTTTCCCTTGTAAGGGTGAGCTGAGGAAGTCAGATGAGGGGGCGGATCCCTGTTGCAACTGTGGCTTGTCCACTGTTGGTGAAACCAGTCCCATTTCCATTTGTCTACCAGGATTTTCTCCTGGGAGTGAGTGCACCCTCCTTGGGTAGGGGGTTTCTGATTTGATTGACTGGGCTGGCCTCCCTTTAATTCTGCCATTGCCTGATTCATCTGCTGAAAACCTACCTTGCAATTGTTTTGCAACTGCTCTACTTCTTTGAACATGAGAGATTTTGATTCCTCCAACTTCAGAACCTGTTTGGCCAGGTGGGACAGTTGATCCTGAAGAGGAGGAGACGTCTTTTTTATAGTTATCTTTTTTAAGAGGGCGTCCTTTTCCTCTATACTCATGCTTTCTGGTTGGGGGTACTGTTGTCCCTCCATGGTGATGTCCTGGAAAGTTTTTGTTAGCTTTAGACCTGGTATTATAAGCAGGCTGTTCACTTACACTATCCTGGGGAGCACTCATATTGTTCAGAATAACAATATTTTACGTCTACAAAAGGAAAAAACTCTGTGGAATTAGTAGAAAAATAATATTAGCAATTATATTACTAATAAAAAAGCAATGGAGCTTACCCTGAATTTATATCTTTATTTATTTAAATAAAATATAAGAAAAATTCGAAAAAATCTGTTAAAAATATAATAATAAGTTTAACTAGACCTCTATAAGGGTGAATAATTAGCTTACCAAGCTTTAGCCAAATACCAATTTAATTGGGTGTTATATTGGTGTCCAAATACCAAGTGAAATTGGGTTTATATTGGGTACAGTTACTACTGTAAATATCTAATTTTTATGGTAAAAAATTAGTACAATTATTATAAGGGTTCTTTTCCTCAATAAATGAGTTATAATGACCCACTAATATGCAGCAGACCCAAATATTTGGTTAATTTTGAGCTGTACTAAGGTAAAAATCACGTCCCAAGGCTTATACTAAATAATAAGTAAAATATAAGGAAAGACCCCCAATTGTCAGTATATTCTAGTATATAAGTATGATATAATAGTGTTATTTTATGGTCCTACTACTTATTAATAAATGATTTAGTGATTAAACCTCAGGGGAAGACTATTAGAATAGTTATACTCAAATAAAACTCACAATACTTGGATTTAAATGCGTGCTAGTGGTGGAAAATAGAAGAATAAAATATAGTTATAGCTTTTATAAAGATAATATCAATTTATAAGGGCTTTATAATATATTTCTGAATACTAATAATTGTATTGTAGTGTTTGTTTGAAGTGTAGTAATTGAATGATCATAATAAACCGTCAAAATCACTTCTTACTTATACCCAAATCCACTGGAGTGCACAGACCTTCAATCCAGATGATGTCACTGCTATCCCCGGCAATTACAGAACTGTGATGGCCCATCACCTCCCCATGGCGTCCACTTCAAGAAGTTTCAACACCCAGACCTCCAGTAAGGACCCTCCATCACTATTAATAATAACACCGAGTCATACCATAAATAGAAAACCCAGATAAAAGCGGATACCATAAAGAAACAGGTAAAATAAATGATCAAGAAGAGATTTAATGAAACTAAAAGCATATAAAGGAAACAAATAAAATGTCCAAGCCCCCAATAACATCCCCAAGCATCCACATTAACCCAAAAACATCTTTCCAACCCATAAATCCGTGAATAACCATCCAAGGAAGTAATTTTAGTTGTCCAAACTGGGTGTATGCGCCTGATATAGGTGTCTATGCTTCTGTAGGCGTTGTGAGTCCACTGATTTCGTCCATATGACCTAAAATAAGCAGAAAAACAAAGGTTATAGGCTATTAAGGGGCTAAAACCCACTTATATACCTAAATATATATAATATACTGCATATTTCACTGAATATGAGATTTATGTATACATATAAGCTTATGTATGTCAATAATTACTTCATATCACTTAAGATAAGTATATTATGACTCCATTAACACCTTAATAAGTATTATTAGGCCATGGATAAGCTATTTAAACTATTATAAATTATATAATAGAATAATAATAATATATATATATAATAAAATAATATATATTATTATTTTAACCTTATTTTTAAGATATAAGCTTAATCTAGTTAAGGTTATCTTATTTTAAGCTTAAGAAATACTCAGTCCTAAGGATATTTAGGCTGACACAAGGGGAGCTGAAGGTTTTTTCTTTTCCACTGGTAACTTACTTGTAGTAGGTTTTACCATGTCAACACTTTGTCTGTAATTACTATACTTGGTTTCATACTTGTGGTTTAATAATATCTCATTGCATATATTAATGAATCCAGAGGTGTCTCTGACAGTTTCAGTTCTAGCTACAATAATGTCTCTAACTGATATAGGCAATTTGTATATTATTTTTTCTTTCCACTCTTCATAATCTATTTTTGCATCCATAGGTTTCATGATTTTTATTAAATTCATTAAGAAGACCATGGGTTTATCTCCAGCATTTGGATTATATCTGGCCCTTTCATACAGTCTTTGTTGAGTGATTGTAAATTTTGGGCCACCAAATTGCCTTTCAATTAGTGCCTTCCATTCATTCCAGGAGTAATTAATTCCCTCACTCAATACAGATTCAAACCATAATAAGGCCACATCTGTAAATAAAGATATTAACTTTGAAGTGATTTCTTCATCTGGTAATTTATATGAAAATTTTAAGTTATCAATTCTTTGTATGAATTGTTGCCAATCAGATTTTGAATCCCCATCAAAAGAAGGGTACTGATCCTACTTAGGCCAGTTCTTTTGGCTAGTTTTAGCTTCCCTAAACTGAGGAATATTGAGTAATTCACTCACTTTAGAAAGATGATCATTAATTTCATCTTTTACTGATTTTATATTCTCAGAGCCCATGACACTATGTTCATGTTCCATCATTGGTTTATCATCAGAGTGTTTCATAAAAACTGGTACTCTTTCTACATAAGAGGTATTATCCTTTATTGTTTCAGTATTTTTCAAAATGTTAGCTACTTCAATTTTTACTCTTTGTAACCTATCTTTTATTACAGGTACATGAGTTAAAGTATCATTTACATTTGAAAAAGACAATTTTACATGTCCCTCTATGGTGGCCATAATATTTTGAGAATGTTCTAATTTAATTTCAAAATTTTTAATCTCAGAATTTAATCTTTTGTTTTCATTGATTAATTCATTATTTGAATTCTCAATAACTTTTAACTTATTGGCTGTTGTACTCAATGATTGTGTGATGTTTAACAATACACTTTCTGTATTATTGTTGGACTCTCTAGAGAATTCTTCCAATTTTTCAATTCTTAATAATAATTTACTAATTATTTTTGATTCCATTGGATTTTCTTTCAGAAAATATTCAATTTTGTCTGTTTCCAATTCAGAAGATTCATCATCAGGGTCAATTTTTAATTCATTTGATTCCATTTTTATATTAATAGTATTTTCCTGGTGATCAATAAAACTATGTACATTGTCCTCATGTAATGACAAGTCTAACATGTTATTTTCAAATGAAAAATTTTTTAAATCCTTATCAATTATATCCAATAACTCTCTATCAATTTCATTACCTATAAGTAATTCATTGTTAGGATTATATAATTGATCTTGAGAAGATGGATGACTTACCACGGTCTTATTCCATTTCCCCTGCCTCTCCTTGGCTTTCCCCTGTAAGGGTGACTGCTGGATCCCTGTTGAGGAGGACTGTTGTAGTTTTGGGAATACCAATCCCACTTCCATTTGCTTACAGTTATCTTTTGGTCCTCTTCTGGGACTGGAGGTGTTGCTGTGGTATTTGGTGCCATTGGTTGTTGATGAGACCTTATATCCACTAGAGCCTGGTTGACTTCTATAAAGCCCTGTGCCGCCCTTTTCTCCAGATTGTTGATCTGGTCTAACATATTGTTTACTCTTATTGTTAGTGTATTCAGTAGGGTTGAGAGGGAGTGAATTTGCTCTTGTAAGGTGTTTTTGGACTTCTTTATTGACATTTGTTTTAAGAGCTTTTGCTTTTCCTCCATGGACATTGGTGGGGTGTTGTTTATTGTTACTGGTGATTCTTGACCCTCCATTTGGATGTCCTGCAACAGGTTTTTCAGCTCTAGTTCTTAAGTTATAAGGTTTTGCCTTATTACTTACAATGTCATTGTTGTCACACATTTTTACGTGGAATTTTAGAGAATTGAAAGTTTAGATTTGAAAAACTTCAAAAAGGAGTTTAATCAGTATTTATTAGTACCACTGAAGACAATTTTATTGCTTACTTATTGGTATTAAGTGAATTTTTAAGTGCCAAAAGTCAAATATGCTTTTATGTGGTCACTTGATTTAACTGGTCTACAATATGTAGCCGTGTATTTATATTTAAAAAAGAAAATTTGTTAGTAAGATTCTTTCTAAATATTAAATGAATTTTACAAACCAATAAAAAGGGATTAAGAGTCCTGTAAAAAGAAAACAATTAATCAGTTTAATTGGTTATTATCTGCAAAGATCACAAATTTAATTGGTCTATTGACAGACTCCCACTAAGAACAATTATATGTTAAATTAGTGGTAAAATTGATGATTCAATATCACAATTTTATTATATAACAGGGCTTCTTTTTCTGAAATCACTATATAAGTGACCCCAACCTGTTGTAATTATCCAAATATTTCTATAGGGATATTATTTACGTGCACCTTCTTTTGAAAATTTAACTTACAGGATTATAACAGAATTCATGAGGAAAGGTCCCCAATTGTCAGGCTAAGGTCAAGTACAAGGACGTGAACTAGCTTGAATAGTCAGTTGTCTAGAAGATTTTAATGGTCCTATATGAATACTGTCGATTTAATCCACTAAGTTGTAAAATATAATCAAATATAAAGGTCTCAGTAGTATAATTCTCACTATTCTTATATATGGCTTACAATCTTTATAGTTGGTAGAAAAATAGATTATATAAATTCAGATACTATTCAAAAGTATTATAAAAGTACTAATTGATATGTATTGTGATTGGTTTGGTTATATTGGTTAAATTGTAATGATAAAGAATGAAGAAATACAACCCAAAAACCTCCTCCTTTTATACACACTGAGTCCCCCAATGATTCCCTTGATATACCACCCAATACACAGTTAATGACGCCTCTAAACAACTAATAGACATGCCCATCAACATTCCCAGTAACCCATGACATAATTATAAGAGTAACAACCACCAAAATCCTGTAATAATAAGGGAAATCCATCAAAATTAAAGAAAAAGACAAAAAGAGAGTATATGCGTATAAAACAATAATATAAAAGACTAAAGGAGACTTTTTAAGGTTAATAATAGCTTAATAATAAGGGGGATTGACTTTAGAAATAATGGGGCTAATCCTGACATTATACTACGTGAAATTCCCATTCAAAAATAACCAAAATTGACTGAGAAACCACCCAAAAACTTAAAAAAGAGCGTGAGATGTGGGGTAACTACATGCAGTTCTTGGCAGACGCTTGCACGGGTAAATCCTTGACTAAAATTAGGTGAATTTAAGCGTGGTGATGAAATAAAGTGCCAAGAGTGAGGTTATTAATGAAATTAGTGCATATAAACAAGGTCAATGCATTATTAATTAAGCTAGGACACTAAATAAGCGCCTGTCGCCTATTTTAGTGTGTTTCCCCACAGTGGGCGTAGAATGTGGGGTAATTATAGTGTGAAAAAGCTAAATTTGCTAAAAATGAAGCTATTCACACGGGAAAAAAGCAGGCAGTATGTGGCCAGTACACAGAAGCCATTTCTGGCATAAAAAACACCAAATTTGAAAAGTGTTATTTTTATGCATTTAAATAGCCAAATCAATAGTTCTAAATGAGCCCAATTGATCTGTCAAAGCGCAATTTTGATATTCTCAATTTTATAGCGCATATAGTCAACTTTTAAGTGAAATAAAGCGCATTTCTTGTTTTTTGCATAAAACAATGAATATAACAGCTTTAAGTGTACTTAAAAATTATGTAGCCTTATACTTAAGGTTCTTAAGATTACCCTAAAATATTCCAACTTAATATTAAGTACATAAGACCTATAAAAGGTGGATATATGCATGTATATAAGGTGTTATAAGGGCATTTTTTGTGTATTATCATAATTTTACTTATGTATACTATTTGTGTACTCTTATTTATTATTCCCATGTATAGTTCATGTGTTTAACATAACTTATAATTAATTTTTACTCAGTCCTGGAGATATACAGGCTGACACATAATATACTTATCTTAAGTGATATGAAGTAATTATTGACATACATAAGCTTATATGTATACATAAATCTCATATTCAGTGAAATATGCAGTATATTATGTATATTTAGGTATATAAGTGGGTTTTAGCCCCTTAATAGCCTATAACCTTTGTTTTTTTGCTTATTTTAGGTCATATGGACGAAATAAGTGGACTCACAACGCCTACAGAAGCATAGACACCTATATCAGGCGCATACACCCAGTTTGGACAACTAAAATTACTTCCTTGGATGGTTATTCACGGATTTATGGGTTGGAAAGATGTTTTTGGGTTAATGTGGATGCTTGGGGATGTTATTGGGGGCTTGGACATTTTATTTGTTTCATTTATATGCTTTTAGTTTCATTAAATCTCTTTTTGATTATTTATTTTACCTGTTTCTTTATGGTATCCGCTTTTATCTGGGTTTTCTATTTATGGTATGACTCTGTGTTATTATTAATAGTGATGGAGGGTCCTTACTGGAGGTCTGGGTGTTGAAACTGCTTGAAGTGGACGCCATGGGGAGGTGATGGGCCCTCACAGTGCTGTAATTGCCGGGGATAGCAGTGACATCATCTGGATTGAAGGTCTGTGCACTCCGGTGGATTTGGGTATAAGTAAGAAGTGATTTTGACGGTTTATTATGATCATTCAATTACTACACTTCAAACAAACACTACAATACAATTATTAGAATTCAGAAATATATTATAAAGCCCTTATAAATTGATATTATCTTTATAAAAGCTATAACTATATTTTATTCTTCTATTTTCCACCACTAGCACGCATTTAAATCCAAGTATTGTGAGTTTTATTTGAGTATAACTATTCTAATAGTCTTCCCCTGAGGTTTAATCACTAAATCATTTATTAATAAGTAGTAGGACCATAAAATAACACTATTATATCATACTTATATACTAGACTATACTGACAATTGGGGGTCTTTCCTTATATTTTACTTATTATTTAGTATAAGCCTTGGGACGTGATTTTTACCTTAGTACAGCTCAAAATTAACCAAATATTTGGGTCTGCTGCATATTAGTGGGTCATTATAACTCATTTATTGAGGAAAAGAACCCTTATAATAATTGTACTAATTTTTTACCATAAAAATTAGATATTTACAGTAGTAACTGTACCCAATATAAACCCAATTTCACTTGGTATTTGGACACCAATATAACACCCAATTAAATTGGTATTTGGCTAAAGCTTGGTAAGCTAATTATTCACCCTTATAGAGGTCTAGTTAAACTTATTATTATATTTTTAACAGATTTTTTCGAATTTTTCTTATATTTTATTTAAATAAATAAAGATATAAATTCAGGGTAAGCTCCATTGCTTTTTTATTAGTAATATAATTGCTAATATTATTTTTCTACTAATTCCACAGAGTTTTTTCCTTTTGTAGACGTAAAATATTGTTATTCTGAACAATATGAGTGCTCCCCAGGATAGTGTAAGTGAACAGCCTGCTTATAATACCAGGTCTAAAGCTAACAAAAACTTTCCAGGACATCACCATGGAGGGACAACAGTACCCCCAACCAGAAAGCATGAGTATAGAGGAAAAGGACGCCCTCTTAAAAAAGATAACTATAAAAAAGACGTCTCCTCCTCTTCAGGATCAACTGTCCCACCTGGCCAAACAGGTTCTGAAGTTGGAGGAATCAAAATCTCTCATGTTCAAAGAAGTAGAGCAGTTGCAAAACAATTGCAAGGTAGGTTTTCAGCAGATGAATCAGGCAATGGCAGAATTAAAGGGAGGCCAGCCCAGTCAATCAAATCAGAAACCCCCTACCCAAGGAGGGTCCACTCACTCCCAGGAGAAAATCCTGGTAGACAAATGGAAATGGGACTGGTTTCACCAACAGTGGACAAGCCACAGTTGCAACAGGGATCCGCCCCCTCATCTGACTTCCTCAGCTCACCCTTACAAGGGAAAAAAGCGCCAAAAATCAGGACTGGCAACCATCCCTTGGTAAGTAACTTACCCTCTCAGATTAGACATAATACTGATAATTACAATATATGTAATTCTATTGATGTTAAATCTGTACAAAAAATAGAGGAGGATTTAAGAAATTTAGGTTTTAGAGTAGATACACCTGACTTGTCTTTTGTCCATAATAACAGTACTATATACAATGATAATACAGTTAATCCTCAGTTGCAACCACCTACTAGTGAGATGAGAAGTTCACAGGAGAGTGAGAGAACTGAAAAGGAGGACATGGAATATTTTAACAATAATCCAACTGTCCATAGAATTGTTTCAGCATTGTGGAATAGAATGACTGATTGTGAGGAACAGACAGTTAAGCTCACTAGTGATACAATTTCATCCTTGACATTGAACATTTCTCAATTAGCAACACTTAATAAAGAATTAGAGAAAGAAAATTTGTCTCTAACTCTTAAATATGATTCATTGAGTAATAAATATAATGACCTTTCAAACAAATTTTGTGAGTTAGAAAAATTATATGAAACACATTTATTAAAAACTGAATCAAGAACAAAGTTATCTTTTGCACAGACAAATCAAAGTGTCTCTGAGCTGCTACAAAGATTAACTAAAGTTGAGATTGAAACTGCCAATCTACTGATGAACCAGGATAATCATAAGTATAATCAAAATAATAATAATCCTTTCATTGGCAAAAGTGAAGCTCATTCCTTCCCTGTACCACCACAATTAAAACCATCTGGTGGTAGTGTCAAATCTGAAAATGTAAGTCACAAATCCGTGCAGGAAGAAATACAAGACCATTTATCAAAAGTGAATGAGTTGTTGAATTTACCTAAGATTAGTGAGATAAAATCCAATCAGAAGAACTGGCCTAAAATAGATCAGTACCCAACTTATGATGGGGAAGCCAGCTCTGATTGGCAACATTTTATTCAAAGAATTGACAACTTGAAATTCTCATATAAGTTACCAGATGAAGAGATAACATCAAAATTAATTTCTTTATTTAAGGATGTTGCTTTATTATGGTTTGAAGCTGTCTTAAGTGAGGGTAGAGACTACTCTTGGGCTGAATGGAAACAACTTATTGAAAAACAATTTGGAGGTTCTAAATTCAGGCTAACTCAGCAGAGACTGTACGAGAAGACTAGGTATAATCCGTTGAATGGTGACAAACCTATGGTATTTTTAATGAATTTAAACAAAATATTAAAAGCCATTGAGCCTCATATGGATTTTAACTTATGGAAAGATAAGATAATATACAAATTACCTATATCTGTCAGAGACATTGTTGTAGCTAGAACATTAAATGTTACTGAATATTCTGACTTTATTAATATTTGCAATGAAATATTATTAAACCATAAGTATGAATCAAGGTATTGCACTTATAAGCAAAATGTTGAACCTGTAAAAACTCAGAATTCAAAAACACTTCAGGAGAAGCAGAAAAAACCTACTGCACCTGTAGTACCTAAAAAGTATGAAACAAATACTTGTTATAAGTGTAACAAACCTTGGGTCAAAGGTCACAAATGTGAGAAAAACATAAATATTGTTGAAAATCAACGTGAATCTGAAACTGAAACTGAAAAAAGTAAAGAATCAAGTGATTATGACAGCAATATCTCATATAGTGATGAAAATGAAGTCTGTATCTTGGAAGATGATTTGTCCATCTTTGAAAATCCAATATTAAATATGGACTCAAATGAATCTTTAATGAATTTTGAGGATGCTGAAATCATTAAGGATATACAAGCTGATAACTTTAGAATGACACCTATCACGGTTCCAGCTATCATTTCTGGTGAAAATGTTAATATAGTATTGGAGACAGGAGCTGCTGGTTCAGTTGTTTCCACTAATACATTACAGAAAATTGATAGTGAATATAAGTTTTAGCTTGAACCACTTCAGAATAAAAATTGGAGAGGTTTTGGATCAGTACTACACCCCATTGGTAAATACAAAGCTGCTGTTTTCTTTAAACACCAACATGGTTATGTAAGGGTAACTTGTGACTTTGTAGTAATGGATAATACAAATTGTAGTAACTGTTTTATCATTGGAAATGATATTCTGACTAAATTTGGTGTAAAATTAGACCCTGCTAATAACAATTTTACAATTGGCATGAATGGTAAAAGGAAATTTAAAATAAATTCTTTTAACACTGTCTTACACATTGAGTCAGTAACAAATTCCCCGTCTAAAGGAAGAAAATCCAATGAGTTGGAACTTCTGGAAACAGAAATTTCAAAAGCATCATTTGGCACTCAGATAAGTGAAGCTGAGAAAGATAATATTTTGGAATTAATTAAAGCTTTTCCAATGGCTTTTGCACATGGTACAAATGAACTTGGCCTTGTAAAAGAACATGAAATGAAGATTAGTTTAACCTGTGATATGGATAATATTCCTGCTAGTCTTAAAAAGAAACCATACCCTGCTTCACCAATGAAGAGGAAAGACATAGAGGATAATATTAAGATGTTATTAAAAATGAACATTCTTGAGAAGGTTGAAACTACACCAAATTATTGTGTAATATCACCAGTGCTGATTTCTTATGAACAAGATAAAGCAAGACTGTGCGGTGATTATAGAGCATTAAATACATTTACAGTAGATGATATTTATCCCTTGCCAAGGATTGCCTCTATACATGCTACCCTTAAAGGTGCTAAATATATAAGTTGCCTAGATGGAAATAAAGGGTACCATCAAATTCCTGTTGAAAAGAATTCACAGAACTTTTTGTTGATAACAACACACATGGGAATTTATAAGTATGTCAGAATGCCATTTGGACCAAAAAATGCTCCATCAGTATTTCAGAAGTTAATGGATATAACATTCCATAATGAAATGATTGAGGGATGGTTAATGGTATACATTGATGACATCATAGTGTTCTCTAAAACTTTTGATTAACACTTAATCCATTTAAGGAAAGTATTTCAGAAAATGGATGAAATAAAAATGACCCTTGCATTGAAAAAAATGTAAATTTGGGCTTGAATCTTTAAAAGTGCTTGGTCATATTGTATCTGGCTTACAAATATGTGTAGACCAAAATAAAGTGGCTGCAATAAAGAATATTGGCATTCCTCAAAATGTGAAGGATGTACAATCTTTTCTTGGAATGTGTGGTTATTATAGACAATATATAAAAAACTACCAATCAATTGCTGCACCACTGACCACACTGATAAAGAAATCAGAAGCTTTCATTTGGAATAATGAAAGACAACAAGCTTTTAATAAGTTGAAAGAATGTTTAATGACAGCTCCTATCTTGGGATTACCAGATTTCCAATTACCTTTTGTATTATATACAGATGCAAGTTTTATTGGACTGTGTCGGTCAGTCGTCTAGAAGAGATAAGAAAAAAAGGAAGAAATGAGAGGAGGAGAAGGAGAAGAGGATTATAGGCAAGAAAAGAAATAAAATTTAATAAAATTATTTAATTTATTGAAAGAAAGCAACGACAAGTGATTTGAGAGGTGACAACAAAATTGGTTTTATTAATATTAATATTATTTAAGTAAGAGTTTCTGCGCGGCAAACAATATAATTACTATTAGACTTAAGGCAACCTTTAAATTGTTATTTAGAATTTTTAATTAGAATCTAATACTAATAAAAATAATAATAAGCGTAATAAATTTATCTTTTAAATTGTTGAGTGTGTAATAAGTGATGAGGCTACAGGGGATTATCCAAGGCCCTTTTATAGGCAATGGGTCCTCTGAAGCGCTACTATATTTGTAAATACAATGATTAGAATGGAATAAAACAAATATATCAAAAGAGTAAATGAAACATAACAATATAGAGAAAAACATGAAACAAATAATTAAAAGCCCAATTAAGAATCCAATTTCCCCGCCATTAATTCCCAAATCAGTTAGTGACAATAGTGAATAAATAAACAAGATTGGAACATAGGAACTATGAGAAATATAATTCCAAACAGATGGTACAATCTGATTAAAGGATATTTTAAGTGAAACAAAAAAATACTTTGACGCAACAAAACATGTAATTAATCTCAATTTAGTATAAATTAATTTATTTGTTTTTTTTTTTTTTTTCTAACACAATTAAGGGTCAAAAGAAGCGTCATTAATTATTGTTTAGTTTTATATGAGAGGTGTTATTTAATATATAAATTTAAATAATTAATTTAAATATATTATAAATCAATTTTACACTTGTAATTATAATATATGTTTTTTAATTAATTAAATATAAATTTATAATTATTAAATACATAAAAATGCGCCATTATTTGTAGAATATATTATATTATGCTCAATTTAATTGTATATAAAAATATATATATAACCAATAAATTTAATGTAACACTTGTATATAATAAAATTCTTATATAATTTCATTATGCAATAAAATATTAAGTTATATTCATTAAATACAAGTCTTACCCACTCTTTAAGGTTTTATAATTTATATATCATTTACTGGACTCCTGGAATAGCCTGGCTGACAGACTGGGTGCTGCTTTGCATCAAAAACAACTTATTGAAGGTAAAATGTCAGAAGTAGTAATCTGCTATATTTCACGTTGTGGTAGCCTAAAGTTTAGTACGGCACCTAAATATGTAAATGGAGTTATTACGGCGTGCAAGATTGGCATTATTATTTTTTTATATATAAAAGGGTTTTATTTAATTTATTTGAGTTTTAAATATGAAGAAATTGGTCACAAGCGAATGCCTACACAAAAACAATTTATTTTACGGAGAAAACTTTTTTTAACGGTCTGAAAAATTTATAAGTATCAAGTCAAGTCACTCAAGAACCTTGGGAAATTTTCCCAGAATTTTTACTATTTTTCTTATATTTTTAAATGAATTTTAAAGTTTTTTAGAAATATTTACGTTTTCAAAAATTACTTAACTTAGATGAATTTTCACGGGGTAATTAGAGCTGCGCAGACTACGAAAATTAATTTGGTATGTAAAGGGGAAGTAGCTCTATTTTGTGTAATTTTTCTAGATTTTTTATTATAGTTTTAAGGTTCTAATTGAGTCCGGAAGTCCGGACGGGCTCCGTAAAGACTCCGCTTTGACTCCGTACGGACTCCGTACGGGCTCCGGATTGACTCTGGAAGAGCTCTGGAGGGGAAAACTTAGGCACGTGACTAGGAATACTTAAGCGCTTCTCAAACTCGAAATTGAGAGGGGGGACACATCATACAGCTTAATCTTTAACCACCACGGTCTCATTTTTTATTACTCAACAAATTAAATAAATTGTAATACCCTTATAACTTTATATTTTTTTTATATTTAACATTTTAGAAATACTATTCAACAATTTAAAACACACTTCATACAGGGTATCTTTAGAAAGGTCTTCGTCGCTGGGACTTGATTATTGCTGTCTCATAAAAATTCAAATTATTATAAAAACATAAAAGTCAATCTTTTCAGAACTTTCACTGGTACACCTTAATTGTTGTTATCAGTATTTCTTTTATCAACAGCCACTTTTATTTAAATCTCAATAAGCGTTAATTATTTTAGAGTTTCATTATTTTTATCAAACAGATCCAAGTAGATTGGTTAGCTTAGTGATTTAGAATTCCCATTTTGTTATTTTTATTGGAAGGACGGGGTTTTCAGCTAAATCCACATATCTCCTCCGGATTCTGCTTACAGCAAGGCGACTGTAAGAGTTTACCTTACCATAACGTACTCTGAGAAGTGGTGAATTGAAATATTGTGCTACTCAACTTGAATGTTTGGCAGTAGTATGGGCTCTTGAAAAGCTACATTATTACCTTGAAGACCAAAAATTTGAGTTAATAACTGACTGTAGTGCAGTTAAGTCACTCTTAAACATGAAAACTCCTAAAAAGACACATGTTTAGATGGCAATTAGCTGTACAAGAATACAGAGGACGGATGACTATTACACATAGAGCAGGAACCTTGCACTCTAATGTAGATCTGTTATCTAGAGTACCTCTGCCTAATAATGATGATAATCCTGCTTATGTTCCTGAATCAGAGATTATTAACATTTATGGCATTTATATTGTAGATCTTGAGGATGAATTTATGCAATCAATTCTTGATAATTATAATTCAGATCCTGACTTAAGTAAATTAACTACAATATTAAATGATCCATCTAATGCTTCAATGAATGTTTTAATAAAAACATTACCAAATAAGTATAAAGAGGCATTAGAGAAAGGAAAATTTTCCATTGAGGATGGTTTTATATATTACAGGAAAAAATTAAGTAATGTAATTGTGATTCCCCCTTCAATGAAGGAGTTAATGTTAAGTATATGTCATGATGATATATTAGCAGGTCATTTTGACTACCATAAAACATTAACCAGAGTAAAAAACACAGCTTGGTGGATTAACATGTCTGAGGATGTTCAGAAATATGTTGAAACATGTGATTCTTGTCAAAAATCTAAAAGATTAACAGGAAAAAGAGCTGGTTTATTACAACAAATTGAGCAACCAAAAGCTCCATGGGAAATCATTAACATGGACTTTGTAACAGGTTTGCCAATAGCAAGGCATAAGAGTTATAACTCCTTCTGGGTAATTGTAGATAGATTTACAAAGATGTGTATATTTATTCCTACCCACAAAGAGGTTTCTGCAAAGGACTTAGCTTTTTTATGGTGGACACAAATGTTAAATACAGCAGGTTTCCCCAAAGCAATAGTTTCTGACAGAGATCCTAAATTTACTTCTGAGTTCTGGACGTCACTTATGGATGTTTCAGGGTGTCAATTAAAACTTTCTACAGCACACCATCCACAAACTGATGGGCTAGCAGAAAGAATGATACAAACCTTATAGGATATGATAAGAAGATACTGTGCTTTTGGTCTTAATTTTAAAGACAATGACAAATTCACGCATGATTGGGTAACCCTTATCCCAGGTTTAGAATTTGCATATAATAGTACAGTACATTCTGTCACTGGCAAAAAGCCATTTGAGTTATGGTTGGGTTATGTACCTAATAACCCTGCTAAAACTCTTAATAAGTTACCTAGATTGGATATTCATCCAGGTACTAAATCTTTTCTTCAGATGCAGGAATTATGCAGAAAACATTCTCAAGAATGTATAAATAAGGCTTTTGAGTATGAAAAGAAAAGATGGGATAAAGCCCATAAAGAACAAATGTTCAAAGAGGGTGATGAAGTCCTTATTTCATCGCTACATTTCAATTTAAATGGTAATGTTAAATTGAAGGATCCATTCATTGGACCATTTGTAGTTAAAAAGATGGTTGGTAATAATGCTGTTGAGGTTAATCTATATGCACCTTATGATAGAAAACATCCAGTATTTCATATTTCTCTTATAAAACCATACCATTCTAATGATACTGCTCTCTTTCCAAGAAGATCAGGAAGGCATAAACAGCAACCTGAAGAAATAGTGGAAAAAGCAGAAATTGAAAAGATACTTAAAAAGAGACACCTTACTAAAGAAAAGGGAGTTGAGTATCTATCAAGATTTAAAAATAAATCAAGTGAATATGACCAGTGGATTCCAGAAAATGAAATCTCTGATCTTAAAAATCTCTTGAAAAAATTTAAATCTAAATAATACTGTTCATTCAGTATATGTATTATAAAAATTATTTTTTTATTTTATTATTTCATTCCTTAAGATTAATTAAAATGTCTTAACATTTTTTTTATTGTTTTTTTTGGTGTGAGGGAGTGTCAGCCTAAATATCCTTAGGACTGAGTATTTCTTATGCTTAAAATAAGATAACCTTAACTAGATTAAGCTTATATCTTAAAAATAAGGTTAAAATAATAATATATATTATTTTATTATATATATATATAATTATTATTCTATTATATAATTTATAATAGTGTAAATAGCTTATCCATGGCCTAATAATACTTATTAAGGTGTTAATGGAGTCATAATATACTTATCTTAAGTGATATGAAGTAATTATTGACATACATAAGCTTATATGTATACATAAATCTCATATTCAGTGAAATATGCAGTATATTATGTATATTTAGGTATATAAGTGGGTTTTAGCCCCTTAATAGCCTATAACCTTTGTTTTTCTGCTTATTTTAGGTCATATGGACGAAATCAGTGGACTCACAACGCCTACAGAAGCATAGACACCTATATCAGGCGCATACACCCAGTTTGGACAACTAATATTACTTCCTTGGATGGTTATTCACGGATTTTTGGGTTGGAAAGATGTTTTTGGGTTAATGTGAATGCTTGGGGATGTTATTGGGGGCTTGGACATTTTATTTGTTTCCTTTATATGCTTTTAGTTTCATTAAATCTCTTTTTGATTATTTATTTTACCTGTTTCTTTATGGTATCCGCTTTTATCTGGGTTTTCTATTTATGGTATGACTCTGTGTTATTATTAATAGTGATGGAGGGTCCTTACTGGAGGTCTGGGTGTTGAAACTGCTTGAAGTGGACGCCATGGGGAGGTGATGGGCCCTCACAGTGCTGTAATTGCCGGGGATAGCAGTGACATCATCTGGATTGAAGGTCTGTGCACTCCAGTGGATTTGGGTATAAGTAAGAAGGGATTTTGACGGTTTATTATGATCATTCAATTACTACACTTCAAACAAACACTAAAATACAATTATTAGAATTCAGAAATATATTATAAAGCTCTTATAAATTGATATTATCTTTATAAAAGCTATAACTATATTTTATTCTTCTATTTTCCACCACTAGCACAAATTTAAATCCAAGTATTGTGAGTTTAATTTGAGTATAACTATTCTAATAGTCTTCCCCTGATGTTTAATCACTAAATCATTTATTAATAAGTAGTAGGAACATAAAATAACACTATTATATCATACTTATGTACTAGACTATACTGACACATTTCTTGTTTTTTGCATAAAACAATGAATATAACAGCTTTAAGTGTACTTAAAAATTATGTAGCCTTATACTTAAGATTCTTTAGATTACCCTAACATATTCCAACTTAATATTAAGTACATAAGACCTATAAAAGGTGGATATATGCGTGTATATAAGGTGTTATAATGGCATTTTTTGTGTATTTATCATAATTTTACTTATCTATACTATTTGTGTACTCTTATTTATTGTTCCCATGTATAGTTCATGTGTTTAACATAACCTATAAGCACTTTTTACTCAGTCCTGGATACATAAAGGCTGACACTCGCCCACCTAAAAAAAACAGTAAAAAAATGATAAGTTATACATTTTATTTATTTATTTGTAATTTTTAGGTATTCAGATTAACAATGTAGCATTAAAGATTATTTTTTAAAGAAATAAAACATAATAAATTATTATGAGTACTGGTTTTCAACCCCTCAGCTGGTTGAACAGAAATTTATTTCTGTTTAAATTTTTTCAGAAGGGTGGATAAATTAGAAATTTCTTTTTCAGGTATCCATTTATCGAATTCATTTGACTTCCCTTTAAATCTTAGTAAATACTCAGTTACTTTTTTTTAGTAAGGATTCTTTTCTTGAGTATTTTTTCAATCTCTGCTTTTTCCAAAATTTCTTCAGGTTGCTTTTTAGGCCTTCACCTTCTTTTTGGAAATAAGTCAGGATCATTTGCATGGTAAGGTTTCAATAATGAGATAGGGAAAACTGGATGTTTCCTATCATATAGAGCATATAATATGACTTCCACTGCATTATTACCAACCATTTTACTTACTAAAAAATGTCCTACAAAGGGATCCTTTAATTTAACATTACCTTGTAAGTTAAAATGTAGTGTTTATATGAGGACTTCATCTCCCTTTTTGAATTCAAATTCTTTATGAGATTTATCCCACCTTTTCTTTTCTTATTCAAATACTTTTTGGATGCCTTCTTCTGCATGCTTTCTACACATTTGTTGAATATGAATAAAGGATATAGTACCAGGGTGTATATCTAACCTTGGTTATTATTTTAAATGATTTAAAATCTGGTGGTAACCATTGTTTCCATCCAGACATGAAATATCTTTTGCTCCTTTTAAGGTAGCATGGATAGAAGCTATCCTTGGTAGAGGGTAAATATCATCTAAAGTGTATGTATTCAGAGCTCTATAATCACCACATAATCTTGCCTTATCCTTTTCACAAGAGATTAATACTGGTTAAATGACACAATACTTAGGTGTTGTGTCCACTTTTTCAACAATACCCATTTCCAACAACATTTTTATGTTGTCTTCAATATCTTTCCTTTTTGCAGGAGAAGCTGGGTAAGGTTTCTTTTTCAAGCTGCCAGGAATATTATCCAAATCACAACTTAAAGAGATTTTCATCTCATGGTCTTTGACCAATCCTAGTTCATTTGAACAATGAGCAAATGCCATAGGATATGATTTAATCAATCTCAAAATATTTTTTCTTAAATTATTGAGAGTTGAGGACTGAAAGAGGCCTTTTTGATTTCATTGTCCAAATCAACCACTTCAGTGGTGGTTCTTCCACCTTGCAGTTTTTCTTCTCTAGGAGAAATGGCATACACTGAATTTCCAGAACATATTTTGAATTTTCTCTTACCATTCACGCCTATAGTGAAGCAACTGTTTGCAGGATCTAGTTTAATGCCTAATTTTGTCAATAAATCATTGCCAATAATAAACCAATCACTAAAATTATTATTATCCATTAAAACAAATTTACATTATTATATTTAAATAATACATCAGTTTTGTATTTGCCAATTGGATTTAAAACTGAATCAAAACCCCTCCAGTTCTTTGTCTGTACAGGTTCTAGTTTTTCCTTATACTTAATGTCAAGTTTCATTAATGTATTAATAGAAACTACACTACCTGCAGCCCCAGTGTCAAGAATGGCATTCATTTCTCTTCCACATATAATAACAGGTGCTCTGATAGGTGTTATTTTGTAAGTATCATGAGATACATCTTTATTTATTTCAGCTTCTTCAATGGAAGTTAAAGATGTATCTGTATGAGGTATAGCATCATTCAGGAACATAATATCCTGTTCTAATACAAATATCTCATATTCATCATCACTGCAAGAAATGTTACTTTTACAATCCTCACTGGATTCCACATTCTAATCTTCATTATTACTTGGTTCAGAATTTTGTGAGGTTTCAATAACATTAATACTTTTCTTACACGTGTGACCCTTAACCCAAGGTTCATTACATTTATAACAAGTGTTATTTTCTTGTCTTTTGGGGACAAGGGGAGCTGAAGGTTTTTTCTTCTCCACTGGAGATTTACTTGTAGTAGGTTTTACTATGTCAAAACTTTGTTTGTAATTATTATACTTGGTTTCATATTTGTGGTTTAATAATATCTCATTGCATATATTAATGAATCCAGAGGTATCTCTGATGGTTTCAGTTCTAGCTACAAAAATTTCTCTAACTGATATAGGCAACTTGTATATTATCTTTTCTTTCCACTCTTCATAATCCATATTTGGATCCATGGCTTTCATGATTTTTATTAAATTCATTAAAAATACCATGGGTTTATCTCCAGCATTTGGATTCTAACTGGCCTTTTCATACAATCTTTGTTGAGTGATTCTGAATCTTGGGCCACCAAATTGCCTTTCAATTAGTGCCTTCCATTCATTCCAGGAGTAATTAATTCCCTCACTCAATATATATTCAAACCATAATAAGGCCACATCTGTAAATAAAGATATTAACTTTGAAGTAATTTCTTCATCAGGTAATTTGTATAAAAATTTTAAGTTATCAATTCTTTGTATGAATTGTTATCAATCAGATTTTGAATCACCATCAAAAGAAGGGTACTGATCTAACTTAGTCTAGTTCTTTTGGCTAGTTTTTGCTTCCCTAACCTGAGGAATATTGAGTAATTCACTTACTTTAGAAAGATGATCATTTATTTCATCTTTTACTGACTTTATATTCTCAGATCCCATGACACTATGTTCATGTTCAATCATTGGTTTATCATCAGAGTGTTTCATAAAAAATGGTACTCTTTCCACATAAGAGGTATTATCTTTTATTTTTTCAGTATTTTTCAAAATGTTAGCTTCTTCAATTTCTACTCTTTGTAACCTATCTTTTATTACAGGTACATGAGTTAAGGTATCATTTACATTTGAATAAGACAATTTTATACGTCCCTCTATGGTAGCCATAATATTCTGAGAATGTTCTAATTTATTTTCTAAAATTTTAATCTCAGAGTTTAATCTTTTGTTTTCATTGATTAATTCATTATTTGAATTCTCAATAATTTTTAACCTATTGGCTGTTGTACTTAATGATTGTATGAGGTTTAATAATACACTTTCTGTATTATTCTTGGACTCTGTAGAGAATTCTTCCAATTTTTCAATTCTTAATAATAATTTACTAATTATTTTTGATTCCATTGGATTTTCTTTTAGAAAATATTCAATTTTTTCTGTGTCCAATTCAGAAGACTCATCATCAGGTTCAAGATTTAATTCATTTGGTTCCATTTTTATATTAATAGCATTTTCCTGGTGGTCAATAGAACTATGTACATTGTCCTCATTTAAGGACAAGTTTAACATGTTATTTTCAAATGAATAATTTTTTAAATCCTTATCAATTATATCTAATAACTCTCTATCAATTTCATTACCTATAAGTAATTCATTGCTAGGATTATATAATTGATCCTGAGAAGATGGATGACTTACCAAGGTCTTATTCCATTTCTCCTGCCTCTCCTTGTCTTTCACCTGTAAGGGTGACTGCTGGAGCCCTGTTGTTGAGGGTTGTTGTATTTTTGGGCGTACCAATCCCACTTCCATTTGCTTACTGTAATTTTTTGATCCTCCTCTTGGGCTGGAGGTGTTACTATGGAACTGTTGGGTGCCACTGTTGGTGGTTGAGCCTTTATCTCTACTAGAGCTTGATTGACTTCTACGAAACCCTGAGCTGCTTTTTTCTCCAGATTGATTATCTGGTCCACTATATTGTTTAACTTATTGTCAAGGTGTTCAGTAGAGTGGAGAGGGAGTGAATTTGTTCTTGTAAGGTATTTTTTGTTTTCTTTATTGATACCTGTTTTAAAAGTTTTTCCCTTTCCTCCAGAGACATTGATGGAGTGATGGTGTTTATGAGGGACTCCTGGCCCTCCATTTGAATGTCCTGTACCAGGTTTCTCAGCTCTAGGTCTTAAGCTATAAGGTTTTGACTTATTACTCATAATATCATTGTTGTCACACATTTTTACATGGAATTTAATCAAAGAATTGAAATTTGAGATTTTTAAAACTTCAAAAAGGAGTTTTATCAGTACTTATTAATACCACTGAAGACAATTTTATTGCTTAATTGTTGGTATAAAGTGAATTTAGAAGTGCCAAAAGTCAAATATGCTTTTATGTGGTCACTTGATTTAACTGGTCTACAATATGTAGCCATGTTTTTATATTTAAAAAAGAAAATTTGTCAGTAAGATTCATTCTAAATTTTAAATGAATTCTACAAAACAATAAAAGGGATTAAGAGTCCTGTTAAAAGAAAACAATTAATCAGTTTAGTTGGCTATCATCTGCAAAGATCACAAATTTAATTGGTCTATTGACAGACTCCCACTAAGAACAATTTTATGTTAAATTAGTGGTAAAAATTTTATCTGCAAAGATCTCAAATTTAATTGTTCTATTGACAGACCCACTAATAACAATTATATGTTAAATTAGTGGTAAAATTGTTGATTCAATATCACAATTTTAATTATATAACAGGGCTTCTTTTTCTGAAATCACTATATAAGTGACCCCAACCTGTTGTAATTATCCAAATATTTCTATAGGGATTTTATTTACGTGTACCTTCTTTGAATTTTTTATTTACTGGATTATAACAGAATTCTTGAGGAAAGGTCCCCAATTGTCAGGATAATATCAACTAAATGAACGTGAACTAACTTGAAAAGTCTTTGTCTAGAAGATTTAAATGGTCCTATATGAATACTGTAGTATAAATCCAACAAATAGTAAAATATAATTCAGAATAAAGGTTTTAGTAATATAACTCTCACTATTCTTATATGTGGCTTACAATCTTTTTAGTTGGTAGAGAAATAGATTCAATAATTTCAGATACTATTCAAAAAGTCTTATAAAAGTACTAATTGATTTGTATTGTAATTTGTTTGGTTATATTGGATAAATTGAAGTGATAAAGAATGCAGAAAACAAGATCCAAAACCTCCTCCTTTTATATACACTAAGTTCACCAATAAATCCCTTGATGTACCATCCAATACAATGTTAATGACACCTCAAACAACTACTAGACCTCTCCATCAACACCCCTAGTGACCCATAACATAATTAGACAAGCAACAACCACTAAAATCCTATTAATAGGGGGTATCAATGTTCAGGGATCCACAATTAGGGATCAGGAATTTTTTTTCCCAGGATCAGACATAATTAATTGCGGAAGATTCTTATCCACTAGCCCCAGGGCTAGTGGATAAGAAATCCACGATAATGCATTATCCCGCCTCTTATACCCCAATTTCCATTCCTAATTCCTGATCCCAAACTCATCTCATCCATGATGGATTTTTAAGAAAGTCACATGACTTATAATTGCTGATGCCATCCTTAAGTATTTCCTCACTCTATGCTACTTAATTTTGGTTGCGAACACATAACATTTTTTTCTATCTACACACCCCAACTGCACATTTGGCGGTGAATTCCCACTTCCCTCATCACATAACCCTTCCACCGGCAACAATGAAACACCTCTCTACTAGGAAGTTACTTCACTCAACAATGAATGCTATTACTTTTCTTTTAGTTCTTTACTATAAATCTGACTCTGATTTGGAAGATGCTTTAGCTTATATGTGTTTTCTTTCCAAAAAGCGTTACATCATCACCAGGGGGCCAAATCTTTATCATGATCCCCAATATGATCTGGCCTCCATTCTCAACATTCCTCATTTAAACTTCGCACAACTTTTTAGAACTTCTCCCGATTCTTTCTTCAAACTTTATCAACTCATCTCCGATCATCCTATCTTCCATAACAATTCTCATAACAAACAGCGTAATCCTGCCATCCAACTTGCTGTTGCTCTATGTCGCTTTGGCTCAAATGGAAATGGTGCTACCGTAAGACGTTTGGATAATCTCTTTAACATAGGATATGGTACCGTGATATTATACACCAAGCGCTGTATGATTGCTATCCTTTCCCTCAAGTCTCAAACTCTTGCTTGGCCAACTCCAGAACAGCGACTTGAATCCTCTCAAGTAATGCAAGCTGAAGGTTTCCCTGGCTGTATAGGTTTTGTTGATGGCACAACCATCCCTTTGAGTCAAAAGCCAGCTCATGATGGCAACCATTATTTTGATCGCAAAAAAAGGTTTCTTCAAAATCTTCTCCAAGTTCTCATCTTTCACAATCTAACTTTTAATCTTCTTTCTAGATACTCTATTGCCGTTCAACTTGTATGCGTTGTCAATAAAAAATTTATTGCTTTTCACAGTGGCTGCCCTGGATCATGTCATGACTCTTCCGTCTTCCAAAGAATGAGGATTTCTCAATCCCCTGAATCATACTTTGACGAATCTCAGTACCTCCTTGCAGACTCAGCATATGCAGGTGGAAAGTACATTATACCTGCTTTCCGTGGTGCAACTTCAGAAAATGACCCCAAAACTAAATTTAATTATCACCTTGCACAATCAAGAGTACGAATTGAACATGCTATAGGTATTTTAAAGGGACGATTTTCTAGTCTTCGGGAGCTCAGAATCCAATTTCAAAAAAAATTGGAGATCTAAACTGCAAATCATTGGATCTTGACTTGCTTAATACTCCACAATATTCTAGCTGATTTAAAGGATGAGTGGAATGATCTTTATGAAGAAGAGGATCCTGAACCACCACTGGCACTCCCCTCCCTTGATTCACAAATCATTCAATCAACCGGCATACGCCCCATTATAATGCCAATTACTCTCCAACATTTCTCTTCACCCTTTTAATTTTTAATTTTTATGTTTTCATACTTTCCAAATGTCCTCTTTGTGTACTTTAATCACTTGGTTTTGTATTTTGGTTTGTTGCATATTCATTTTTTTTTTGAATTTACGGTGAATATCTTTTTTTTGGATGGCTCATTGGTTTTCTTTCACTTCCTCAACATGAAATCACATATTTTCTTATATCGCATATTTTGTCAGTGATTTTTTTTTCATTCATCACTCATATCCTTTTCATCCTCTCCTCAAACATCCCTCAAATATTTTGGTTGCATTTATTTTCTCAACTCAACTCACCAGGTAGGTCATTTTTTTTCTTTTTTCATGGTTTTTTATTTGCTAATCATGATTTTTTTTTTTGCTTTTTTTTTGCTTTTTTTTTGCTTTTTTTTTGCTTTTTTTTTTTTGGTTTTTTTGTTTTTTTTGTAAGTGCTTCTATTATTTTTGTTCTAGGGTAAACTAATTTTTTTTTTTGCTTTTTTCTCTTTTTTATCTTTTTATTTTTTTGTTTTTTTTTCTCTCCTTCACCTCTCTTTATGATCCTCAAGGCTCCCCTTTTTCCCTCTCTTTACCTGTCTCTGACCCCCTTTTTACCCCCTTTTTAGCTGCCTCAAATCCCCCCTTTCCCCCCTCTTTAGGTCCCTCATCACCCCCTTTCCCCTCTTTTTAGGTGCTTCAATACACCCCCCTTCCCCTCTCTTTATGTCCCTCAAACCCCCCCCTTCACCTCTCTTTTCGCGCCACAAACCCCCCCTTCACCTCTCTTTACCCACATCAAACCCCCCCTTTCCCTCTCTTTAGGCGCCTCAAACACCCCCCCTTCCCCCCCTTCTACTCACTTTACCCCCCTACCCAATCGTTATATCCTCCTCTACCCCCCCCCCCCCCCCCCTGTTTATTAACGAACGATCGTTACAGATCGTTTGTTAACATGGAGGTAGGGGGGGGGGGGGGTGGGTGTAGAGAAAGGGGAAAGGGTTTGGGAGGGGGTAAGGTGATTGGAAGGGGGGGGGGGTTTGAGGTGCCTAAGGAGAGGGGAATGGGGGGGGTTTGAGGCGCCTAAGGAGAGGGGAATGGGGGGGGTTTGAGGCGCCTAAGGTGAGGGGAATGGGAGGGGTTTGAGGCACCTAAGGTGAGGGGAATGGGGGGGTTTGAGGCAGCTAAAGAGGGGGGAATGGGGGGGGTTTGAGGCAGCTAATGAGGGGGGAAGGAGGGTGATGAGGGACCTAAAGAGGGGGGAAAGGGGGGTATTTCAGGGGGATTTTGAGGCAGGCAAGAAGAGCATTTGAGGGGGAAAAGGGGACTTTAATGGGAGATAAAGATGGGTTACCAACTTTCAAATAAAGATACTAACAAATTTTTGTTTGTAATTTTGATTATTTTTTTTATTTTTTTTGCAGTAATATAGAAAAAAAAAAAATTCTTTCTGATAAGGACTGTACCTCTTATTTACAAAACAAAAAAGGTTTATAATTTTATTTTTATTTTTTCTATAATTAATTTTTGTGATTTTGATTTTATTTAAATAATTTTTTTATTTTTTATTTTGATTTTACTGATTATTTTTTTTTTCATGATCTTGTGAGAAGGTTTTTAATAACCAATCTTCAGGTTCACTTTTAATTTTTTTTTTAAATTTTTTTTTGTGATTTAATTCTTACTGAAATTTTCTTTTTTGAATGAATTTAATTATTAATTTTTTTTAATAGGATTTTGCTTTGATTGTGTTTTTTAAAATAAAACCTCAGGTTTTTTTTTTATAAATTTTTTTTTTTGGAAAAATTTTTACTGATTTTTTGGTTTTTTTTTCAATTTTTTTTTAAAATAAAAAAACAGCTTTTTTTATTATTAGGTAGGAATTTTTTTTAAAAAAAAATTTGAGTTAAAATTTTATTGAAAATTAATTTTTTTTTCATATCAAAAAAATGTCTTCTTCTTCTGATTCACCCCTTACTTCTCTCTTATCTTCATCTTTATCTTCTTTATCATCTTCATCTTTATCATCTCTATCATCTTCTTTGAAATCAACTCTATCATCTTCTTAGAAATCAACTTCCATACAATCATCTTCTAAATCATCAAAAAAAATTAAATATAATCAGTCTCATCAGAAGAAAAGATATTTAAAAAAAAAGTCTCTCTGCAAAAGTTATTTTCGTCATATCCCAAACATTTTTTTTTATAAAACTAAAGTAGATAAAAAAAATCAATATCCGAAAAAATTACCAGAAGATATCAAATATCTAACAGAATTTGGAGATGATCGAGTTGTTGCAGTTATCAGCAATGCTTTTAAGCCTCAATTCATTTTGGAAGTTCATTCATTCAATGGTGTAAAAGATGAAGCTTTTAATCAACTATCGGATCTTATCATAACTCTTTATCAAATGGCTTTGGTTTGATTACCTATAAGGAATAAGAATTTGTTGGGTGGTATCATGATTGGTTTTGGTTGGAGACCTGGTTTTGTCAAAGGATATTCTCTTGGTATGTCTAATAATTTTTGTTCCATTCTTAATATCATTTCACTTATTTCAATTATATAGGTATATATTCATTGCTCAATAATATCACTAAAGCACAAAAAGATGAAGATTTTCGCTTATGGGACACTCTACCCTACTTTAATTCTTTTCTGCTCTTCGACTCAAAAAGCTCTGTAATAAGGCATTTGAAAAAAAATCATGAACTTGCAACCAAAGTTGGAATACCGAATTGGTGTGACTCCGAATGGGAAGATATCAGCCACTAATATCTTTTATTTTCTAATTTTATTATCACTCATTTTGGATTCCACAATAGGATTCATATTGATAGGAATGATGCCAATTTTCTTACTTTTGGAATATTCTCATATATCAATCCGATAACTGGCCACCCAATACCATCTCCATCTAAAATCAAAGGACATGGTTTATATTTTCCAGACCACCGGTGCATCATTGATTTTGGTTTGGGAAATGGTATCATTGAAACTATTTGGAATTCTTCTAAGGATAATCATCAAACGACCAAAGCTCCTCCTGGTTTGAAATCCTGTCAAGATTTCACTCATTTCGGTTGCTCATTTCAAATCAGTAATAAGTTGATACAAAGAATCAATAAGGTAAAGAAAGAAGGTAAAGTTATTCGATTTAAAAAAACTTTATCTAGATCCAAAAAGTATGGGGATTAGAGTTGTCATCGAAAATTTTATATTTTTTCATAAATTTTTAATAAATATTTTTTATATATCAATTTTCTCAAATAATGTGATGAGCCATCGACCTTGTGTTGTATAACAGGTAATCATGATAACATTTATTTGTTTCATGGGGTTCCTCTTTCCTATACCTGTAGAAAGTCCCAAACTTTTGTTTCTTGACTTGGTCTGCATTTTGGCTTGAGGGATTGTCATTACTTTAAACTAGGGAAATTGATATATATTAGATATTTATTTAATAATTTATGTAATTATATTAAATTTAGATGACTTCCACCCCTTACTTCAATAAAATGAAGGGGGGGGTATTGCCAAATTTTCAAATCTGACATGTGAAATTGATGACTTAGAAAATTTTTGGTGATACCCACCCCTTGCTTCAATAAAATGCAGGGGAGAGTATTGCCAATTTTTTTAAACAGATATAGAATTTTTTTTACTTGTAAATATTTTTGTGATACCCGTCCCTTACTTCAATAAAATCCATGGGGGGGTGTGCCAAAATTTCTTATAAGACTTGTGAAATTCTTGACATGTAAGAATTTTTGGGATACCGGTAAAATGCAGGGGGTAGTAAAGCCAAATTTTCATATAAAACTTTCAAGATTCATGACATGAAAGAATTTTTGTGATACCCACCCCTTACTTCAAAAAAATCCAGGGGTGGGGGATTGTCAAATTTTCAAAGGAGACTTGAAAATTTTATTTAAAAAAAGAATATTTAACATTAAAATACGATATTTCAAGAAATACAGAAAATAATTGTAAAATTTATATACAAATAAATATGAACACATGAAGTGTGAAAGAAATAAAAGAAACTAGTCAACAAAAAATTTCATTAAACGTTCTATTTCTTCAACAGATTTGTTTGCTTTAATGCATTCGATCAAGAAATCTTTCTTTTTAGAACTTTCTTGGAGATCATGCTTATACTTCATTTGTTCCATTAAGTTTTGATGCTCGAGTGTTTTTTCCTTATTTTTGGATTTTTCAATACTAAGAGTTAACTCAAACTTCTTCTCCTCCAAATCTTGGGCCCTACCATCCTTCTGTAAAGAGAGCTCAAACTTCTTCTCCTCCAAATCTTGGATCCGATCATCCTTCCGTAAGGAGAGCTCATACTTCCTCTCTTCCAAATCTTGTACTCTGTCATCCCTCCTTAAAGAGAGCTCGTATTTCTTCTTTTCAAAGCTCAGTGTCTCTTTAGCAATTTCCACTTGTTCTAGAGTGAGAATAAAAATTAACATAAAGTAGAAGAAAAGCAGAGTAAAGTAATAAGAGGGATGATATCACTTACCAGCATCACGTTTCTCTAAAAACTGTTCCATCAAAGAAAAAGGTGTTTGTGATTAAGTATCACTTTTTCGTCTTCTTTGGGAGAGGAAATTTAGACTAGTTGAAGCCCTTCTCTTTTTGTTCAACGTAGCATTTTCCTCCTCATCATTGTCACTAGCTTCAGACTCAGTTGATTGAGGATCCTGGGTTTGTTCATCAGCCTTTTAAGAAATAAGAAAAAGATAAGTAAATAAAAAAATAGAATTGATAAGATAAAAGAAACAGACCTGAGTTAGATTGGGTTGGGTTAAATCGCCAATAGGATCAATAGCAAAGCTATCTAGATTCGTAGAATTTAGAAGAGGGGAGGCTTGAGTGGAGGAAGAGGATGGTAAAAGATTTGCTTCGACATCATGTTCGGAGATAGGATCTTCTCCATCCAACATGTTTACAGGATTAACATCGGCTCGCTCTCCAAAAATTGCATCCATCTCTTTAAAGTAAGGACATAAAGAATCAAGTTTATTGTCTATGGATTTTATACCCTTAGTTATATCAATGTCAGTAACCCCAAAACCAGTGGAAGATGAAAGAGCCTTTGCCTTCTTGTATTTTTCTCGATAATGCTTGAAGCGTTCAGACATCTGTTTAGGAAAAAGATCAATCCTTCCCTTGGTCTTATTGCATAATTCATTTGCCATTAGAAGATAGCCATTAACTTTTGATGTGGGGGGCTGTCCTACTTTAGTGGCATACTCAGTACCAAAACAAGAATCATAGTTAGATTTGGTTTTCAGCCAGTTGATAAGAATGAGATGTTCATCTTTTTTTAATTGAACAGTCTTTGATTTCTTGGCTGAGCAGGGGAAAGAGGAAGTAGTGGGAATTGAAGAACAACTGGGTGATGGCTGCCTTTGAGAAGATCTAGGATGACGAGGCATGCTATTATAAATGAAGATGAAAAGGAGCAGAAACAAGCAGATGAGATAGCGAGATGAAAAGGAGAAGAATCAAATAGATGAAATGGGGAGAAATTCTGAGCGGATAGAATGAACAGGATGGGATGAGAATGGAAGTGCGCAGCAAGGTAGAAGGCTGGGATATCCAGAAAGTTGTCCAAGATGTGGTAATCAAATATTGAGGATAAAAATGTCAGATAAGAGGTGAACATTGACACGTAAAGTGTCTAATAACCCAATTATTAGCAAAAATAATTGCGGAAGATAATTGGGGTATGCAGATTATTTTCCCCAATTAATTTAATTGCGGATCGGTCAACATTGATACCCCCTAATAATAAGGGAGATCCATCAAAATTAAAGAAAAGACAAAAAGAGAGTATATGCGTGAAAAACAATGATATAAAAGACTAAAGGTGACTTTTTAAGTTTAATTCTAGCTTAATAATAAGGGGAATCTACTGTAGAAATGGAGGGGCTAATCCTGACATTATACTACGTGAAATTCCCATCCAAAAATAACCAATATTGACTGAGAAATCACCCAAAAACTTAAAAAAGAGCGTGAGATGTGGGGTAACTACATGCAGTCCTTTCCAGGTGCTTGAACGGGTAAATCCTTGACTAAATTTAGGCAGATTTAAGCGTGGTGATGAAATAAGGTGCCAAGAGTGAGGTTATTAATGAAATTAGTGCATATAAACAAGGTCAATGCACTATTAATTAAGCTAGGACACTAAATAAGCACCTGTCGCCTATTTTAGTGTCTTTCCCCACAGTGGGTGTAGAATGTGGGGTAATTATAGTGTGAAAAAGCTAACTTTGCTAAAAATGAAGCTATTCACATGGGAAAAAAGCAGGCAGTATGTGGCCAGTACACAGAAGCCATTTCTGGCATAAAAAACACCAAATTTTAAAAAGGTTATTTTTATGCATTTAAATAGCCAAATAAATAGTCCTCAATGAGCCCAATCAATCTGTATAAGCGCATTTTTGATATTCTCAATTTTCTAGTGCATATAGTCAACTTTTAAGTGAAATAAAGCGCATTTCTTGTTTTTTGTGTAAAACAATGAATATAACAGCTTTAAGTGTACTTAAAAATTATGTAGCCTTATACTTAAGATTTTTAAGATTACCCTAACATATTCCAACTTAATATTAAGTACATAAGACCTATAAAAGGTGGATATATGCGTGTATATAAGGTGTTATAATGGCATTTTTTGTGTATTTATCATAATTTTACTTATGTATACTATTTGTGTACTCTTATTTATTCTTCCCATGTATAGTTCATGTGTTTAACATAACTTATAATCACTTTTTACTCAGTCCTGGATACATACAGGCTGACAATAAATGTGTGAGCACTACAGGATGGGCTGAAAAGGAAGAGCATACCAAAAGAATTGATCATGAAGCAACAGGAACCTGCTTTAATATAATCTCAGCTATATCTCCTTCTGGCTTGGTAGCAACAACAATTTTAGAAGAAAGTGTATTCCAAGCACAATTTGAATTTCACTTGGAAGAACTTTTAGTACATACTTTTTTTTTAGTTAAAACAAGTAGCTGATTCAGTGTTCTTTTATTAGTTGCCCTTGATGTACCCTTATCCAGGGCCAGACAGTTTTTTGGTAATGGAAAACACTTCCTTTCATCATGAGGGAAAAATTAAGGAAATTTTAGGTAAATTTGGGTGCCTGTTAATCTATCTTCCCTCTTATTGAACAGATTTGAATCCAACAGAGAAAACATTTAGTGTTCTTAAAAGTAACTTGGCAAAAGATGGTAATTTGACAGGGGCGCCTGGAGATGAAATAATAATAGATCATTTTGTCAAGTATCTACTTACTCCTGATTTGATCCAAAAAAACTCAAGGGTTGTGTTTACATTCAATAACTACTTAAAAATATGTTATATCATTAAGATGATTTGCAATGAATTTATATTTTTTCAATATAACTTAATCTCAATGTGAAAATTTAAGTCAAAAATTGGTGTCTTTGCAAGTAAACAATATGATTTTGTTTATCATTTTTTGTGAGAAATAAAAATATAATTATTTTTTAGTTTATTTTTATCATTTTTGTGGAGAAATCAAAAATATATTATTGTTAATAATTTTAAAAAAAATACATATTTTGTTTATTGTTTTTCAAAGAGAAGAAAATATAATTATTTTTCTTAATCAATTTTTTATGAGTCATAACATAAATTTTAAACCACCAAATAGTCTTTATAACCTCCTCTTCTTCAATTTTAAACATCCAGGAAAACCTTTTGCTGTTTGAACTAATGCACAGACCATAGGATCAGGTACCCCAGCATCCACCAATTCACCTTTCTCATAATCCTGAATATATGACCAATCTGTGATTCCAAGTTTTGTGAGGCCTTCTTTCACTGTGGAATTATTAGGATTAACTGGAGCTGAAACAAAAAAATCATTAAAATTTGGTTCAGAAGTTTCCATATTGCTTTCAACAGCATCTGAACCTTGTGGAGAAATACTTCTGAGAGGATATGGTGCTGCAGAGTTATCACTAGATTCTTCACTCTCCTGACTGCTTCCTTTCCCATTCTCATTTATTTTCTGAAGCCAATTGAACATAGGTGCCTTTGGGGGGATAAAATAAGTCACTTCTTTTGGATTTGTGCTCTTTCATTAAATAAAGAAGGCAAATAATCAAAATTAAAAAAATTGAGATCTTGAGATATTACTTACCATTGCATCTGCCCATGTTACTGCCATATTGAGAGTGAGCAAGAAGTATTCCTGTGGGTTTTCAGGATTCAAAACAACATGGCCTACTTCAGATTTAATGTAGTTCTTATTATTCTTGTACAGATCCAAAAGCAGTCAGACTTGTTCAAAGTTTAATTTTCTCCTTTTCAGGCCAGCTGCAATACTTTTTGAACTGGATTCAACATTATTACTCCCCTATAAACGTCAGTAGGCAGAGTATTTCTTTGAGGAATAAATACAATAATTAACTTCAGCAAATAACAAGAAGAGTTACTATTAGCTTACCTTCATAGCTGCTTCCGGATCCTTCTTCTCTAAATAAACATATAAATCTTTCTCAGGTAGGGAAGACATTGCAATTGTTAAGAAGCCCTTGAAATTTTTAAATTTTTAAGCACCTTCTTTTGAAAAGTTGAGACATCACCAGCATTAGGGGCCAGGGAATACCATAAGACTGCTCCACTTTGAACTTCTGTTTGTATAAAGAGTCCCATTCTAGTATTCTCCTGATCATTGATTGTCTTGAAAGCACATTGTTTGAAGTGTTCAAAGTCAGTATTTTCTGTACTCTACTCAAACCTCAGCTTGCCAGGGTCTGGTGATACTTGGTACATAGAGGCAGGGCTTGTGTTTGAATTTGGTTTGTCCTTTGCAAGGTAGAATTTGAATTCAAAAGATATATTTACTACATTATTAGTTTCAACACTCTCAGTTGAGGATTGAGAAAGGCTACATGATGTTTCAAAGGGTTCAAGGTAGAAAGCAGAGTCATGGGATTCATAAGATGTGTCACCACAATAGGAGGTGATTAGTACAGGGTGTGGTCACCAAAAGTGAGGATGAGTAAAAATCTGAAGTAGAAAAGAAAAACCATGAGAAAAGAGCAGAAAGAAATAAAAGAGAGAATAAAGACACTCACCTTGGATCAATGAGACAGGGGAGGCAGGAAGGGAAAGATTTGGTTGATCAATGAGACAGAGGAGGCGGAACAAGAAAAATTTGGTCAATCAATGAGATAGGGGAGGTGGCACAGGAAAAAATTGGTCAATCAATGAGATGGGGGAGGCATCAAAGGAAAGATTTGGTCAATCAATGGGATGGGGGACAAAAAATGTTGGGGTTAAACCAGCAGCAGGATAACATCAAATTTCAGAGCTAATGGAAGATTTGTAAGGACTCACCACAAGGTTTCTGGGTCAAAATCCTTGACAAATCACTCAAGCTGCACCAACTTTTTTTCATATAGCTGTATCACTGTGGGAAAAACTGGGTCACACTTGTATCTCAGTTGAAATTGTCTAGCAATAAAATGACAATAACGTGCAATAAAACATGAAATAGTGTGAGACCACATGTCACTTTTTACAAGACATCAGGTCCTGAAAAAATGTGACACCAGACAGGTCACCATGTCATGCTCATTTACAAGAATAAATTTTATGTTTTAAGTGCAGAACATTAACACCCAAAATGTAAGTGTGACACAATTTTTCCCTGTGATTCTTTAGAGTTTGTGGATGAGACTATGTCACATTTCAAGTTTGGGTGTCAATGTTCAGAAATAAAATGTAACATTGTGCAAGACACATTTTCACACTATTTTACAAGACATTAAGTCCTGAAAAAAAACTTGACACAATTTAGGTAATTCTGTCACACATTTTTTCAAGGCTTAATGTCATGTTTTTCCTACAAGAGTTTCAAATCCAAAAATTAAACATGACATGGTTTTGCCCCCAGTGACTGTCTTGCAGTACAGTGGCTGGATAGAAATTTCTACCTGGTGTATGCATAATTATTTTTTGTGACATCTTCATCCTTGTTTCAGACAAAAAAAACCTCACCAATACCTCAAATAATGGTATCTTTTCTCTTCTTTATTGTGCTCTCTTTCATTGGGTAACACTTATTTATAATTGTCTGCAATACCTTTTTATTAGGAAGAAGTCAAAGTATAATCCTTTTTTTGCCACATTTGTTCAAATGTAACAGTCTCTAGAGATGGTAAACAGACTCTCACTCCAAAAGAAGGCATAGAGCAAAAGATGAAGAATCAAAAAGTCAACTCCCAAATTTCGGAATGATTACCTTCTCATCTCAAAAAACTAGGGCATCAAATATGTTAAAATATAAACCCTTTGTGCTCCTTCTCAAGACAAATTGTCAGGCTGAATTCAAGTACAGAGAGGTGAAATAGCTTGAATAGTCAGTTTTCTAGAAGATTTTAATGGTCCTATATGAATACTGTAGTACAAATCCAATAAGTATTAAAATAAAATCAATATAAAGGTCTCATTAATTTAATATCACTAATGATAAATGGTTTAAAATTTATGGTGGGTAGAAAAAGAGAGATAATAATTCAAACACTAATCAAAGACTTTAAAAGTACTAATGAAATGAATTGTAATTGTATTGGTTATATGTTTTAATTGTAATGATAAAGAATGTAGAAAATAAGAACAAAAACCTCCTCCTTTTACATCCAATAATTCTCCAATGTGTTCCCCTGATTTACAAACACTAGACAAGGCCAATGATGACTCAATCTAGCTAATACACCTGCCCATCAACATAAGTAATGACCAATAACACAATTAGAATGATACCATCTGCCAAAATCCTAGAGTAATAGGAATAATCAATCAAAATAAAAGAATAAGCAAAAAGAGAGTATATATGGATGTGATATCTTAAAATAAAATACTAAAAAAATAAGGAATAACACTAAATATAACATATTATTAAGGGGTATTAATAGTGGAAATAGAGGGGCTAATTATTCCAAGTAAATATGTGAAATCCCAATCAAATTATGAACAATATTGACTGAGAAACCACTGAGAGACCCAAAAAAGGACATGAAATGTGGGGTAACTGAATTCAGTCTCTTTGCAGGTACTTGCATAGGTAAATCCTTGACTAAATAGATCAATTTGAGTGTGGTAGTGAATTAGAGGCACCAATCTTGAGGTTGTTAATGCAATTAGTGCATATAATGAGGTCAATGCTGTCGGTCAGTCGTCTAGAAGATATAAGAGAAGAGGGAAGAAAAGAGAGGAGGACAAGAAGGAGATAGTAGTTTAGAAATAAAAGAAATAAAAACAATTGAAATTATTTAATTTATTTGAGAGAAAGCAACAACGAGTGATTTGAGAGGTGACAACAAATTGGTTTTATTAATATTTAATATTATTTAAGTAAGAGTTCTGCGCGGCAAACACTATAATTACTATCAGACTTAAGGCAACCTTTAAATTGTTATTTAGAATTTTTAATTAGAATTTAATACTAATAAAAATAATAATAAGCGTAATAATTTTATTTTTAAATTGTTGAGTGTGTAATAAGTGATACTTCTACAGGGGATTATCCAAGGCCCTTTTATAGGCAATGGGTCCTCTGAAGCGCTACAAGTGACTATATACAAAATAGTAATGAAGTAAAACAAGAAGATAAAAGAAGACATTTGTAACATAGTAATTAAGAGAAAATTATACGAAAAATAATAAGAATCCCAATTAAGAATATAAAATTCCCATCCCAAATTTCCCAAATCAGTTAATACAAAATAATGAGTAACTAAACAACCCTGTGATCTAAGAACTATGGGAAAAACAAATCAAAACAAGTATTACAATCTGTTTTCAGCATTTCTAAGTGAAACAAATAACATGTTTTGACGTAACAAGGCATGCAATCATTTTAATTCAGTGTAAATTAATATTTATTAATTGTTTTCACTATGTAATTTAATAACTAGTTTAACTGAAACAATTAATTAATTTAATTTGAGAATTTATAATACTATTTTATAAAATAAGTATTATAATTTATTTGATTTTCTTCCTGACACAATTTAAGGGTCAAAAGAAGCGCCATTAATTATTGTTTAATACTATATGAAAGATGTTATTTATTATATAAATTTAAATAATTAATTTAATTATATTATAAGTCAATTTTACACTTATAATTATCATATATGTTTTTTAATTAATTAAATATAAATTTATAATTATTAAATACATAAAAATGCGCCATTATTTGTAGAATATATTATATTATGCTTAATTTAATTGTATATATAAAAATATATATAACCAATAAATTTAATGTAACACTTGTATATAATAAAACTCTTATATAATTTCACTATGCAATAAAATATTAAGTTATATTCATTAAATACAAGTCTTACCCACTCTTTAAGGTTTTATAATTTATATATCATTTACTGGACTCCTGGAATAGCCTGGCTGACACTCCCTCACTCTAAAAAAAAAAAACAATAAAAAAAATTCTAAGATTTTTTCTTTCTGTATTTTTTCAACAGAGCAGGCAGATTTGAAATTTCTTTTCCAGGTATCCATGCATCATGTTCAGATGATTTGTTCTTATATCTCAATAAATATTCAGTACCTCTTTCAGAAGTGATAATTCTATCATTGAGAAATTTATCAATTTCTGCTGTTTCTGTGACTTCCTGAGGGTTCTTCTTAGGTCTTCCTCTTCTTTTTGGAAATAAGTCACTGTTGGAAGTATAAAGTTTAAGCAAAGAAATGGGAAAGACAGGATGTTTCCTATCATATGGAGAATACAATACAACTTCTACTGCATTATCTCCAACCATTCTTTTAACAACAAATGGTCCTACAAAAGGATCTTTTAATTTGTGGTTACCTTGTAAATTGAAATGGACAGTAGAGATCAACACTTCATCACCCTTGTTAAATGTGTATTCTTTATGGGACTTATCCCATCTTTTCTTTTCATATTCAAATGCTTTATCAATACAACTCTGAGCATGTTTTCTGCATAGCTGTTGCATTTGCATAAAAGATTTTACACCAGGGTGTAGTTCCAACTTAGGTAATTTATTATTGAGAATCTGAGCAGGAGTGTTTGGGACATAACCTAACCAAAGCTCAAAAGCCTTTTTCTCAGTGACAGAATGAACAGTGCTATTATATGCAAATTCAAGACCAGGCAAAAGAGTGACCCAATCATGAGTAAATCTGTCATTGTCTTTATATTCTAAACCAAAGGCACAATATCTTCTAATCATATCTTCCAGAGTTTGAATCATTCTTTCAGCTAGACCATCAGTCTGAGGATGGTGAGCTGTAGACAATTTTAACTCACAGCCACAAATATCCATCAAAGAGGTCCAAAACTCAGAAGTGAATTTTGGATCCCTATCAGAGATAATGGCTTTTGGAAAACCAATAATATTAAACATGTAAGACCACCATAAGAAAGCTAATTCTTTGGTGGATACATCTTTGTGGGTTGGAATAAATTTGCACATTTTCGTGAATCTATCCACTATTACCCAACAAGAGTTAAAGCTGTCTTTACCTGCAACAGGAAAACCAGTGACAAAATCCATATTAATGATTTGCCAGGGAGCACTAGGTGCTTCAATATGTTGTAATAACCCTGCCCTTTTACCTGTTAACCTTTTAGATTTTTGGCAGGAATCACAAGATTCAACATATAATTTTGTGTCTTCAGACATATTAGCCCACCATGCAGTGTTTTTGATTCTAATCAATGTTTTTTCAAGATCAAAATGACCAGCTAATATGTCATCATGACAAAGTTTAAGGATAGTTTCTTTCATTGAAGGAGGAATAACAATTACATTGGTAAGCTTCCTTCTATAATATATATAACCATCTTCAATAGAAAACTTTCCTTTATTTAAAGCATTTTGGTACTTTGCAGGAAGAGTTTTTATTAATGATTGAATTGAAGCATTCTTAGGATCATTCAAAATAGTAACTAATTTATTTAAGTCAGAATCTTTATCATATGAATCCAGTATTAACTGTAATAACTCTTCTTCCATATCAACTATAAATATACCATGTATATGAACAGTGTCATCCTCAGGTACATAAGCAGGATTGAAGTCATTATTTGGCAGAGGCAATCTGGAGAGCATATCAACATTAGAGTGAACATTTCCAGCTCTGTGGATAATAGTCATCCTTCCTCTGTATTCCTGAACAGCAAGTTGCCACCTGAACATATGTCTGTTAGGTGTTTTGAGGTTTAAGAGAGATTTCACAGCACTACAGTCAGTTACCAACTCAAATTTTTGGTCATCCAAGTAGTAATGAAGTTTCTCAAGAGCCCAAACAACTACTAAGCACTCCAATTGAGTGGCACCATATTTCAATTCACTATTCCTTAAGGTTCTTGAAATATAACAAATTACAACCTCTGAGGATTTATCATTAATAATTTGCTTTTGGTGAAGGGCAGCACCCAGACCAATAAAGCTAGCATCTGTATAAAGTACAAATGGCTTGTTAAAATCTGGGAGAGCCAATATAGGGGCTGTCATTAAGCAAATTTTCAATGTATTAAAAGCTTTCTGACAGTCATTATTCCAGAGAAAAGCAACATCTTTTCTGGTTAGTTTTGTAAGAGGCAAGGCTATGACCTGATAATTTTTAATATATTTTCTATAATAGCCACACATACCCAAAAAACTTTGGATTTCTCTTACAGAAGTTGGTGCTTTAACATTTTGAATGGCAGCAACTTTATTATGGTCTACACAAATTTGTAAGCCTGACACAACATGGCCAAGGACTTTCAAAGATTGAAAACCAAATTTACACTTTTTTAAAGATAAGGTCATATTGATTTCATCCATTTTTGGAAAACTCTATTCAAGTGAATCATATGTTCATCAAAAGTTTTAGAAAAAACAATAATATCATCAATATAAACCATGAGCCAACCTTCAATAATTTCTTGATGGAAAGTGTTATCCATGACTTTCTGGAAAACTGAAGGAGCATTTTTAGGGCCAAATGGCATCCTAACATACTTATATATTCCCATATGAGTAGCAATAAGCAAAAAATTTTGAGAATTTTTCTCAACTGGAACTTGATGATAACCTTTATTACCATCCAGACAACTAATAAATTTTGCACCTTGCAAGGTAGCATGTATTGAATTAATTCTGGGTAAAGGATAAATATCATCAACAGTATAAGTATTTAAAGCTCTGTAATCTCCACATAATCTAGCTTTATCTTTTTCATATGAAATCAAGACTGGGGAGGTGACACAATATTTGGGGGTGACATCCACTTTCTCAATGATATTCATTTTCAATAATGTTTCAATATTATCTTCAATATCTTTTCTTTTTGATGGAGAAGCAGGATATGGTTTTTTCTTAAGGGAAGGAGGAATATCACTCAAATTACAGGATAAGGTAATTTTCATCTCTTCCTGAACAATTCCCAAGACATGAGAACCATGAGCAAAAGCCATAGGGAAAGAGGTAATAGAGGCAACAATAGAATCCTTTTGTTCATTAGTCAAATGATCACCAAAAGAAGCGGTATTTATTTCATGTAATAAATCATCCATTTCAGTTGTTGTTCTACCTTTACATTGGGTCAGTGAGTTACAAGATTTCAACAAATGCCCAGAAGGTTTAGGAGAAGAAATTTTGAATTTTCTTTTCCCATTCATTCCTAAGGTAAAGCAATTATTTGCTGGGTCCAGTTTCACACCAAACATGGTTAAAATATCATTTCCCATAATAAACCAATTGCTCAAATTATCATTTTTCATGACAACAAACTCACAAATAGCTCTGACAAAACCACCATTATATTTGAAGAATACAGAGGTTTTGTATTTGCCAATAGGAAATAAGGTAGAACCATACCCTCTCCATTTTTCAGAAGTTATAGGCAATAATTTACTCAAATATTCCTTATCCACTGAAGCCAAAGCTTTTTCAGATACTACACTTCCTCCAGCACCAGAATCAAGAACTACATCAACATTTTTACCATTAATGAGAACAGGTGCCTTTAAAGGGGATATAGGAATAGAATTGTTAGTAATATCTTTAATTATCTCAGCATTTTCTACTGAAGATAAATTCAATACACAATCTTCAGATATATTATTTAAATAATGGACATCATGTTCCAACATTAAAACATCTTTAACAGATTCATTGTCATAGGAGATATTACTTTCACAGTCACTGGAAGAATTATTGACATCAAGTTCAATTTCATCAGTGTCTTCATTTTGTTGAACAAGATGAATTTTCTTGTCACAAACATGACCCTTCTGCCACGGTTTGTTACATTTATAACAAGTATTTGTTGCATATTTTTTAGGTGCAACTGGGGCAGAGGGTTTACCAGATTTTTCTGGGAGCTTTATAGAAGGTTTATTCTGATCATTATAAGATTTACTAAGGTAATTCTTTGGTTCATATCTATTGTTGAGTAGTACTTCATTACAGATATTAATGAAAGAAGAATTTTCCCTTACATGCTCAGTTCTAGCAACAATCAAATCCCTAAGAGAATTTGGTAATTTATACAAGATTTTATCTCTCCAAATATCATAATCCATCTTTGGATCAATTGCTCTAAGGATTTTAGTTATTTTCATCAGAAAAACAATGGGCTTTTCAACAGAGGAGGATACATATCTAGTATTCTCATACAGTCTTTGCTGAGCTAACCTGAATTTTGAACCACCAAACTGATTCTCAATCAAGGATTTCCAATCATTCCATGTATAATGATTGTTATCTAAGAGGACAGATTCATACCACATCAAGGCTACATTGGAAAATAAAGAAATTAGCTTAGAAACAATTTCCTCATCAGGTAGTTTATAAGATCTCTTTAAATTATCAATTCTCTGGATAAAGTGTTGCCAATCAGAGGAAGAATCACCATCAAAGGTAGGATATTGGTCTAACTTAGGCCAATTTTTCTGACTACTGGGATGGTCCACTTTTTGGTTTGAATTATTCATTAGTAATAATTCCTGAAGTTTAGCCAGGTGTTCAGAAATTTCATTATTTACAGAACCAGCTGGTGCATGACCATCACAAGATTTTTTGCTAGTAGCAAAAGATTTTACAGACTCATTGTCAGTTTGTTTAATGGTTGAAATATGAGGAAGAAAGGATGAACTTTGTTCAGGTTTTTTCCCTTTATTTTTATGCAGCTTATTTGCAGAAATCTCATTTAATTCATTATTGATGGTTAAGGTTGAGAACTTTTCCTGTAGGTCAGACACATAGTTTCTTATTCTTGGAATTTCAGAAATCTGGTCATTTACTTTTGCAAGAGATAGAACATTTCTGTCCTCAGAAACTGAGTGTTTGGTACTTAGTGCATGGAAATCATTTTTTAGCTTCTTAAACTCATTTTGTAGAGATTTTATTTCATTTTTGAATGAATACTTTTCCTCAATAAGGGGTTTCAATTCACTCAAGGTCTTATGTAGACTGATATTTCTATCTGAGATAGCTCTATGGTCACTTCTTATTTGTTTTTGTTGACTAAGAACAATATTCAAGGTTTCTTTGATTTTTAAATAAGCTGTATCTTGTACAGAAGAACTCACTTTACATTGCAAGTGCAAATTATTTAATCTGTCATTTTCATGGATTAACACATCTCTCACATGTTTGTCTTTCACAATATTAAAATCAAGGGTATCTTTCAATATTTCCTCAGAAGTTTTTTCAATTAAGTTATAGATTTCAGGGGGAACAGAATCATTTTTAATTGCAAGAGAAGGATTAATTAAAGATGTAGAAGTTAAATGTAAAGTTTCATCAAATGACAATTTGCTAATTACATTAATAGGGCTACTAGTTACAGGAAGCTGTCTTTTAACAGGTTTAACTGTTCTTTCACCATGTTCAATAATATTACCTGCAGAAGAAGATTTATTAGAAAACATACCCAAGTGACTATCAACCAAATTACTTACCATGGCAGAGGAGGAAACTTCCCCTGGGACTGGGTTTGGGATTGTGCTTTGGCCTTCTTTCTCCTGCCTTGTTGGTAGGGATGAGGAGGTGGATGGAAATTGGGTGTTCTGGATGGGCCAGGCTGATGATGAGGAGGGTGTTGCACATTCTGTTGGTAGTGACTTATTAGATAATCCCATTTCCATTGCTCTACTTCCATAGTATTTGGATTTTGGATGGTTGAGCTGGGTGGCTGTGAAGGTTGAGCCTGAAATTGAAGCTGATTGGGAGGCAATTGAGGAGGGGCCTGGGCCTGAATCTGGTTCCTGAGTTCTTGGACCTGATCCCACAATGTGTCTACCTTTGCTTTGTACGTCATATTTTCTGTCTTCAACTCTTTTATATGACTGGATAGGTTGCTGATTTGTTGTGGCAGAGGAAGCTTTTTTATTTTGAAGCCTTTTGGAAGACCTTCTTGAGGCACTAGAGGCTTTACTTCCTTCTGTGGTACTGGGGGAAGGGGGTTTGGTTTGTTTGCATTTCCTGTCATTTCCACATCCTGCAGTATGTGAATTCTTTGTGTTAGCATAAGATTTTTTATGACCAACTTTAGAAGAACTTACAGTGTCAGCATCATAGTCAATTTCTATCTCATCCACTTGCATGTTATCCATTTTTTGTGCCAAATTGTTGGACATACTAGTGGGAAGATTTATAATTTACTTTTTACTTTATAAAAAAAATAATAAAAGTTAGTCAATAATTGCTCCAAATAATAAAAAAAAATATTTAATTAATTAAATTATAGAAAAAATAATTTTCAATATAAAGTAATAATTAAAAAATTAATTTTTTAAAAAAAAAATGGATTGCAAGGTTAAATTGGGAATAACAAGTAAGTTAATTCAACCAATTAATTACCAATATTAAATATGGCAATATATTGGGACTAAGCACAATGTACTTTTAAGTCAACCAAAATTAACAATAATTAATAATAAAAAAAAAATTAAATTAATAATTCAATTTGTATTAATAATAATGTCAATTCTTCTAGGACTAAGAGGATTTAACACTCTATAATGGTCAACTAGGAAAAAAAAAAAATTTTAAAATTGAACACTTACACTCAGTGAATCAGCAATTAAGCCACAATCACTGTTATTGCAATAAAAATATAGTAATATGAGTGAGAGGCGCAAAGGTGAACTTACTATAGTGATCGAAAAATCACTTCAAAATAATAAAAAATTAATATTATATAAACCTAAGATGTCGAACCCAAGTTCGAAACACAGTCGCGGAAAAAGTTTCGTTTTGCTAGGTGGTCCGTGCGTTTTGTCGTTCGTCGCCAGGCTCGATCGTCGTCATCGTTTGGAAAGGCCCTCAGTTGTCGGTCAGTTGTCTAGAAGATATAAGAGAAGAGGGAAGAAAAGAGAGGAGGACAAGAAGGAGATAGTAGTTTAGAAATAAAAGAAATAAAAACAATTGAAATTATTTAATTTATTTGAGAGAAAGCAACAAGAGTGATTTGAGAGGTGACAACAAATTGGTTTTATTAATATTTAATATTATTTAAGTAAGAGTTCTGCGTGGCAAACACTATAATTACTATCAGACTTAAGGCAACCTTTAAATTGTTATTTAGAATTTTTAATTAGAATTTAATACTAATAAAAATAATAATAAGCATAATAATTTTATTTTTAAATTGTTGAGTGTGTAATAAGTGATACTTCTACAGGGGATTATCCAAGGCCCTTTTATAGGCAATGGGTCCTCTGAAGCGCTACAAGTGACTATATACAAAATAGTAATGAAGTAAAACAAGAAGATAAAAGAAGACATTTGTAACATAGTAATTAAGAGAAAATTATACGAAAAATAATAAGAATCCCAATTAAGAATATAAAATTCCCATCCCAAATTTCCCAAATCAGTTAATACAAAATAATGAGTAACTAAACAACCCTGTGATCTAAGAACTATGGGAAAAACAAATCAAAACAAGTATTACAATCTGTTTTCAGCATTTCTAAGTGAAACAAATAACATGTTTTGACGTAACAAGGCATGCAATCATTTTAATTCAGTGTAAATTAATATTTATTAATTGTTTTCACTATGTAATTTAATAACTAGTTTAACTGAAACAATTAATTAATTTAATTTGAGAATTTATAATACTATTTTATAAAATAAGTATTATAATTTATTTGATTTTCTTCCTGACACAATTTAAGGGTCAAAAGAAGCGCCATTAATTATTGTTTAATACTATATGAAAGATGTTATTTATTATATAAATTTAAATAATTAATTTAATTATATTATAAGTCAATTTTACACTTATAATTATCATATATGTTTTTTAATTAATTAAATATAAATTTATAATTATTAAATACATAAAAATGCGCCATTATTTGTAGAATATATTATATTATGCTTAATTTAATTGTATATATAAAAATATATATAACCCATAAATTTAATGTAACACTTGTATATAATAAAACTCTTATATAATTTCACTATGCAATAAAATATTAAGTTATATTCATTAAATACAAGTCTTACCCACTCTTTAAGGTTTTATAATTTATATATCATTTACTGGACTCCTGGAATAGCCTGGCTGACAAATGCACTAATAATTAAATTAGGACACTAAATAAGCACCTGTTGCTTTTTTTAGCATGATTCCCCATAGTGGGCATATAATGTGGGGGAATTATAATGTGAAAATTCTAACTTTGCTAAAAATGAAGCTATTCACATGGGACAAATGCAGGCAGTATGTGGCCAGTACACAGAAGCCATTTCTGGCATAAAAAACACCAAATTTGAAAAGTGCTATTTTTATACATTTGATTATCCAAATCAATAGTTCTAATTAAGAAAAACTGCTCTGTCAAGGCACATTTTTATTATTATTAAATTTATAGCACATATATTCAACTTTTAAGTGATTTGAAGCACATTTCTTGTTTTTTCAATAATACAATGAAAACAACAGCTTTAAGTCTACTTAAAAATTATGTAGCCTTATTTTTAAGGTTCTTAAGGTTACTCTGACATATTTCAACTTAATATTAAGTAAATAAGACTTGTTAAGGGGGGATATATGTGTGTATATAAGGTATTATAATGGCATATATTGTATTTAATCATTAATTTCACTTTTGTATACAACATTATTATCTTTATTTATTGTTCCCATATATACTACATGTGTATAAAATTATTTATTAGCAATTTTTAATCACACCACACAATATGGGGGGCTGACTTGCTAGCAAGTCCGCAACTTGAAGTCAGATGGAAATCAGATGGAACTCAGACTGAAGTAATACTAAACTTTCACTTGAAGTATCACACAAATAATAATGGATCTATATTGAAAACATAGTGAAAGTGTGAGGATAACTGAATGGAAGCCAGAAAAAATCATTCCATGAGTCTACTCAATGCAAAGTATTTTTTGAAGCAACTTATTTAAATAATACTTTATTAAATTAAGTTGATCAATAAAAATTGATGGGAAATATTTCAATTCTTAAATACAATAATTTTATTAAAAAATTTCATATTACATATAAAAAAATCAGTGACTTTTTCTATTACTTACAACTGTTTTTACAGAATTGAAAACTATGTTTCAGCTAATATTTTATGGAAGTGAACTCTGTTCTTTGCCCGAAGAACAGAGTTCATCCTCCTATTTTCACACTCTGTTTGCACCAATCTCCATCCCTTTCAATTCTATCAACACATGCTTGTCTTCCCTCCCCATGCCTTTCGCTATCCTCCCAGCCCCACTGTATTCCATCCTCTTTTGATCCCCATTTCACCCCTCTCAACCTCTCCCAGACCCTTTTCTTCAATTAAAATGCCTCGGAACCCTTAATATTCTCTTCCAACTCTTTCCCAACCTTTTCGCTACCCCATATACCCTTCCTCACTTCTCTCTCCAGCCTTTACAACCCTTGTAGCCCCATTTGTGTTCACATGAGCTTCAAGGTGTGTTCAAAGTAAATTCAATACTTCTTCATGATGGTTTCATCACTTCCTCAATGTGTGCTCAAAAAGATATGAATTAGGGTTCAAGGTTGCAGACTTGCTAGCAAGTCCGCCCCCCATATTGCGTGGTGTCAGTCCTTGGAATATCCAGGCTGAAACTTTCCAACCCAAAAAAAACAATAAAAAATTTTTCACAGGGGAAACAACCCTAAACTAAACATCAAGTTCAGTTTTTGGTCACAGGAAACACTTCTGGGTCTGTTTTATGGAGTAAACCTGTTTTGACACGCTCAGAGTGACCCTGGTTGTTCTCACATTTTTTTTTGTTTTTCTGAAATTGGCATCCCTTCTTCTGGCACCTTTTCCCCCACTTCTCTCATCCACAGTAAATATTAAACTTCATATATCTGCCTTTCCTCCCCTTCTCACTCTACTTTACACACCCTCTCATACACTCCTCATTTACTTTTTCTTGCTTCCTCCCAATTCTGCTTTATACCTCAATGCTGGTGTCCATCTCAATATCCATCACTGGTAAAATTTCAATTCTGAATCACACATTTATACATGGGTTCTGACAAGTAGTCTACTTGATGGTAATCAGGAAGCGGTGTGGATGATGCACATTGCCCCTATAACCTTCATTTTGTATGAAAGCTATGGAACCTCATTTGTCTCTCCTTTCTGAATTCTATTTCTTTCTTTAAAACCACAACCTCCTCCACCTTCTCCTCTTCTCTCCACCAACATCTCCCACAGATTGATGAGGAGGAGACATCCAAATCCTCAAGTTGTGGTTACTCAGAAGAAGGGTCAAGATTTGGTGCTAAAGTCCTTGCATGAAGACCTTGGTCATAGAGGCTTTGGGGAGACTTATAGAAGAGTAGCTGACAGATTTTGGTGGCCAGGTATGAAGTTGGCTGTGCAGGGTTGGATTCAATCTTGTGAAGAATGTCAAAGAAGGAGTCACTTGAAACCTAAAGAGGTTGGCCGTGCTACTGGGGAATCAACTGTGTTTGGAAGAGTCAGTTTGGATGCTGTCCATATTAAAGAGGGCAGGTATAAATACTTGATTGTTTCCAGGGATGATTTGTCTGGTTGGGTGAAGGCAGCGCCTCTGGTTAATTTGACTGCCAAGAATTTGGCAGAGTTTTTGAAGAAAGAATGGGTATTTAGGTATGGGTTGATGAAACTGGTCACTGTTGATGGAGGGCCAGAGTTTGGAGCTTAATTCAAAGAAGCTGTGGTAAGTATTGGCTCTAAAGTCAGGGTGTCTACACCTTATTATCCTGAAGCTGAAGGCATGGTTGAAAGAGGCCATCAAGTTATCAAGAATGCTTTGGTGAAGATGTGCAGAGATAGTGCTGAAAAATGGAGGCATTATTTACCCTTGGTTTTATTTTCTGATAGAGTCACTGTAAAGAGGACAACTGGCTATTCTCCTTATGAATTGATTTTTGGTCAGAAGGCTTTTCTACCAGTGGATTCGGAAGCTGTCTCTTATCTTGGAGTTGACTGGGATGATGTGTGCTCAACAGAATATTTGCTCTGTTCCAGGATGCAAAAGTTAGAATGTAAAGAGGAATGTCAAGAGAAGGCATACTCTAGAATGATGAAGATAAGAAATCAATCAGTCAGATACTGGGACAAGAAGTTGGCTCATAGACTCAGGAATACCTTAAAACCTGGTTGTTTGGTTTTTGTGTATAATAGAAGTTTGGAGAGTCAGTGGGGAAAAATGTTTTCTGACAGATGGAATGGACCTCACAGGGTCAAATCTCAAGTTTCTGGAGGTTCTTATGTTTCGGAAGAGTTGGATGGTGCTGTCCTAAAGAAGAGGGTGGCTGCGGATCAGGTGAAGAGGTTTTACCCTAGAGGCACAAGAAGTGAAGAAGACTGACTCTGCAATGAGGATAAATTATGGACCATTCTTTAACTTTGGATTTTTTTGTGGTGATGCTGTGCATCTTTTTGTTGGAAACTTTTTGTTAGAGGGTACCCATGGGTGGGGCCTCTAGATTTTATTTAGGCAAGTGTGGGGGTGACTGATGGGCTGGCTGCTCTATCAAAAGTTACCCCAGATTGTCTGTTTCCAACCCCTTCTCTTAATTTGGTTGAACACTAGCATTAGTTTTTCTTCACAGGTTTTTAGTCCTCTATAAATTTAAACTGGAAATTCTTTTGGTCTTCAAGTTCCGGACTCTTCACGCTTATTAGTTTTGATTTTCTGTGTTGGATGTTGTGTTTTTGTTGGAAGGTACCCAGGGGGGGCTTCTAGATTTTATTTTGGCAAGTGTGGGGGTAAATGATGAGCTGGATGCTCTGTAGAACAGTTACCCCATAATGTCTGTTTCAAGTATTTTGTTTGTCTTAGTTGAATCCTAGTTCTGGTTTTTGTTATTCAGGTTTTAGTCTACTATGACTTTAAACTGTTTTTGGACAGTTTCTTTGTTTACATGGAGTGGTGGCTGATCACTGGTGGCCTCCCATTATTTTTACTTATTGGAGGGAGCCCACCCAGTGATCATTTCTTTGGATTGGACTCTTACTTTTCTTTTGTTCTGATTGCTGTGTTTATGGTTGTGTCAGATAGTAGTTTTAGATTATTTTCTTTTTTCTCTTTTTTTCATTTAATTTTTTTATGGGGTTTATTAGGATGTAAAGAGGAAAAATCACAAAACTTATGGTGTTACCACATCAGGGTCACCTGGATGTGCGCAAGCATTGGTGTGGAAAGGCTCATCAATTAGCTTGGAAATGCTATTTTCTTTTTTATTTATTTCATTTATTTCTGTGTTTCATTTTTTATTATTTTCTTTTAATTTCTAATTTTTTATCATTAATCATTTAAAAATATTTAATTGTGTATCCACATCAAGGTGCACTTGGATGTGGGTAAGGTATCAGGGGATCAGCTCATCAATTGGCTGAGGGATACCATTTGTAATAATTATTCATTTTATATTATTTTGTTTATTTCATCTTAATTTCATTTTCAATTTTTTTAGTATGTTAGTAGTTTAGTAGTTAAAAATAAAAATAAAAATAAAATGTAATAAAAATAAAATAAAAATAAAATAAAAATAAAATAAAATAAAATAAAAATAAAATAAAAATAAAATAAAAATAAAATAAAAATAAAATAAAAATAAAATAAAAATAAAATAAAAATAAAATAAAAATAAAATAAAAATAAAATAAAAATAAAATAAAAATAAAATAAAAATAAAATAAAAATAAAATAAAAATAAAATAAAAATAAAATAAAAATAAAATAAAAATAAAATAAAAATAAAATAAAAATAAAATAAAAATAAAATAAAAATAAAATAAAAATAAAATAAAAATAAAATAAAAATAAAATAAAAATAAAATAAAAATAAAATAAAAATAAAATAAAAATAAAATAAAAATAAAATAAAAATAAAATAAAAATAAAATAAAAATAAAATAAAAATAAAATAAAAATAAAATAAAAATAAAATAAAAATAAAATAAAAATAAAATAAAAATAAAATAAAAATAAAATAAAAATAAAATAAAAATAAAATAAAAATAAAATAAAAATAAAATAAAAATAAAATAAAAATAAAATAAAAATAAAATAAAAATAAAATAAAAATAAAATAAAAATAAAATAAAAATAAAATAAAAATAAAATAAAAATAAAATAAAAATAAAATAAAAATAAAATAAAAATAAAATAAAAATAAAATAAAAATAAAAATAAATTAAAAATAAATTAAAAATAAAATAAAAATAAAATAAAAATAAAATAAAAATAAAATGAAAATAAAATGAAAATAAAATAAAAATAAAAATAAAATAAAAATAAAAATTGTCAGCCAGGCTACTAGACTTACCCAGTGAAATAATTAATTATTTACTGGATGAAGCCACACCTTATCATTTTAATTATTATTTAATTATAATTTAGTTACATTAAAATTAGTTATAATAAATTAACTAATTACAGAATGTTAAAATTAAAAAATTAAATAAATAATTAAAATTAAAAATATAATTTTGTCCCTTATATTTTTCTCTAACATCGTGCTCATTTGACAGGTTGGAAAAAAATAAAATTTTATATTAAAAAATAGATATTAAGATAAAATAAGATTTTAATATTCAAATAATATTAAATATATACAAAAAATTCAAATTTCTTATTTAGAATTGACTTCTACAGTAAATATTAAATATATTTCTGACATACTCTGTAAATACATCTTTTTGACGCCTTCTTTTTAGAATAACTTTATTATTTGAAATACTCCTTCTGGAATGTTCTTTTCTCTCTCTCTTACTACTGTTTTTAGAATTTGATTGCCGTGCTTTGTCTCTCGTTTGCCTATAAAAGGCCTCTCTTTTTGTTGTCTTTTGAATCATCCTTTTTACCAACTTACTTATTACTACAACTACAATATAATATTTGTTTCTTATATCTTATATCTTTAGTATTTACAAGGACGTAATTCTAATCTATAATTTATATAAATATTTTAAATCTACCTCTTATCATTGAGTAAAACATCATCTTTGATTGAGAAATACATACTAAATTATTTAGAGTCCAAGTAATCCTTAAAATCTTCATATAACTCCGTACCAAAGCTTCTAGACCAAAAGTGAACCTTGAAAATTGGGATCCTTTCCAAAATATTGATGGCGCAAAGTTACTTGAGGCGTAATTGAGGGGACCATTGGCGTACAAGTACCTGTAAAGGATGAGTGGAGGCGAGAAAACGACGAACGTCATAAGTCACGTGATAAAAGTTTTTTGCTGTGAACGGGAATCAAACCGCGCTCCAAAACTTCAGTTCATATACTGACTAAAGATCCTATATATCGTGGTAATTATTGTTATTACTATTTGTGGGTTACTCTTCACTCTTCATTTGCTACGTATTTCCTTTTACTCAGCACTCTGTAAGTGGCATTAATTTGCTCATTTTGCAGGGGGAGGTGTCTGGTAATTTGAAATTTAGTTTTATTATTATATTTTTTTTTATTTTTCCTGGTTGACCATACACCACACAATATGGGGGGCGGACTTGCTAGCAAGTCCGCAACCTTGGACCCAAACTCACCATAGATTGAACACACATTGAGCTATTGATAAAGGAACCATACAATCAGGGATGAACACCACTCAGCAGAACAGTTTTAGGTGGGTGTTCAAGTAGAGTTCAGTATGGGTTCAGTATGAGTTAAGTCTGAGTTCCATCTGAGTTCCATCTGAGTTCAGGTTGAGGACTTGCTAGCAAGTCCACCCCCTATATTGCGTAGTGATAATAGAGCAATAACTGCTCTTAGTCCCAGAAGTAATAAAATAATTATATTTTAATATTAATTATTATCATTTTTCAGTTGACAATTGTCCTGATTAATTTGAATTTTAATTTTTCCAGTTGACAAATTGTCCTGACAATAATATTTTTATTAATAAAATAATTATTATAATTTTTCAGTTGACATTTGTCCTTATTAGTTTAAATTTTAATCGTTCCAGTTGACAAATTGTCCTGACAATAATATTTTTTTTATTAATAAATAATTCACATTTAATTACTTCAGTTGACTTTGAGTCCTGGTAATCCAATAAATCTTTTTAATTAATAAAACTCATATTTAATTACTTCAGTTGACATTTAGTCCTGGTAGTTAAGTGATCAGTAATAAAATTTTAAAATAAAACTTCATATTTAATTACTTCAGTTGACATTAAGTCCTGGTAGTTAAGTGGTCAGTTAAAATAATTTTTTATTAATAAAGATTCATATTTGATTATTTCAGTTGACAATAAATCCTGGTAATAAATTAGTTGATTTAAATCCTGAAAATAAAAAATTAATAGAAATTCTAATTTATTTCTACAGTTGATTGTATTATCCTGGTTTTAAATTTTTTTATTAATTTTATTTAAGTTGATTTTTATCCTAAAAAGATTTTTTATTATTATTTTTATTTTATTTCTGTTAAATAAAAATTAAAAATAAAGACTAATTAATTTTTGTCTCTTTCCTTCATTTGAGTAGAATCTTAAAATGACTGACCAAAGTGGTTTTGCTGCACGTGAAGAAGAACTAGACTTAATTGATTATGATGAGCCTACTTCTGTAAGTTCTCCTTTAACAAGAAGAATTTCTCAAACTAATAAATCCTTGCCCCAAAAAGGATAAAGAGATGGAAGAAGTAGAAATCTTAGTGGAAAATACTCAGGATCAGAAGCCCATGACAAACCCACCAGAAGAGCTTCCAAAAGGCTTCAGGATAAAAAAGATGCCGTTGTCTCAGCAGGTAAAGAGTCTGTCTACTTACATAAAGGAGTTAAGGACAGACAGCTTGAGACTAAAGGTAAGGGTAGATTCCTTGGAAGAAAAGGTGAGAAGAACAGATACTTTTTTCCAAGAGAAGAAGAAACCTCTTCCTCCCAGGGATCAACAACAATTGGCTCCCCAATCCCAAGAGATGGTGGAAGTGTCCAAGTGGCAGTGGGACTGGCTCAACACTCAGTGGGACTACTTAACTCAAAACCAGCATCAGTTACCTCAGGTAGGTCCATCAAGGCCCACCCAGGCCAACCCCACTCCTCCCCACCCTTATCAAGGAGGCAAAAGAAGAAGGAAGCCCAATATGGTGATACCCAGCAAACCCTGGTAAATCTGGAAGGCAGGATGAAACCTTGAGACCTATAGAGGCTGGGAATAGTAGAAAGATATCTCATGTATCTAATCCATTACTTATAATTGCTACCTCAATGATTAATCCTGATATGGCTGTGATTGATGAAAATCTTGACCCTGAGTTCTATGAGAGTCTGGAAAGTTACTCAGTTTCCTTATTGAGAAACACTCCAGATGTAGCAAGAATTAATGATGAGCACTTGAGAGATATTATTGCCAAGCAAAATCATATAATGAACAATATGCAATTGACTCAGAGATATAATAGTTTGTTAACTGATCAGGGTTATCAAGCATTAAATAGTGAAGCACAGAGAGTCTCTGATGAATTGTCTCATTACAAAGCAACCCATGAAAAGAAAATTGCTTTATGGAAAAATATAAAAAATGATTCGCCTAAACTAAAAGATACTGTATCTGCCTGTTGCCAGGAGGTAGAGATAGATAAGATAAATCTGAAAAGATTGAGTGACCATTTGTCATCTTTTCAACATAAAAATCAATTATCTTTTGCAACTATCAATGAAAGTTTATCTAGTCTTCCAAGAATGAAAACAAGACTAACAACCATTGAAGAAAAATTGAACTCATTGTTAAATGACCAAAAATATTCTGACATTTCTGTGAAGGAACATATAGTGCAGTATGCTCAACCAGTACCTGTGGCTAGTTCATCTAAAATAAAAATAGATCCAGAAATACCTGTTGACAACACTGAGTTTCAATCAAAAACTGATGATGCACCAGGATCTGCAACAGAAGGATTGAACAATGGGATTTCAGCACAATTAGAGAAATTACAGCTGCTTCTTACTCAGAAACAAGCTAGTACTAAGGAGACTCCTTCAAATCAAAATAATTGGCCAAAACTTGACCAGTACCCAACATTTGATGGTGATTCTTCTTCTGATTGGCAACAATTTATTTGCAGAATTGATAATTTAAAAAATTCTTACAAACTCCCAGATGAGGAAATTTTGTCCAAATTAATTTCTTTGTTCACTAATGTTGCCCTGATTTGGTATGAATCTGTTCTCCTGGATGGGAATGACTACTCATGGGAGGATTGGAAGAAATTAATTAAAGCACAATTTGGTGGCTCCAAGTTCAGAATGGCTCAACAAAGGCAGTATGAGGAAACTAGAGATAGCTCTTCTACTTATAAACCTATTGAGTTTTTAATGAAACTTGTAAAAATCTTAAGGGCAATGGACCCAAATATGGAGTTTGATTTATGGAAGGACAGGATCCTCTATAAATTACCAATGTCTCTGAGAGACTTGATAGTGGCTAGGACTGAGTTCTCCAAAGAACCCACTTCTTTCATAAAACTTGCAATGAGATACTTCTAAACAATAAGTATGATGCAAGAAGATTTATTCCTAGGACCCCTTTGGAGAAACCCTCCACTTACCAACAAAAACCTCTGGAAATGGTTGGTAAACCTTCTGCCCCTGTTGCACCAAAGAAGTAAGCAACAAACACTTGCTTCAAGTGCAACAAGCCTTGGCAGAAAGGCCATGTTTGTGACAAGAAGATAAATCTTGTAGAACAAACAGAGGAGCATGCTGATGACACAGTGGCACTGGATGATACATCAAGTGATTGTGCCAGCAATATTTCATATGAATCTCAACAAGAAATCTTGATGCTGGAAGAAGATATTCATTATTTAAATACTATTGACATTGATAATAATAATTTATCTACAGTTGAGGATCCTGAGATCATAAAGAACATTGAGGATAACTCAATTGTTATTGCCCCACTTAAGGCACCAGTCTTGATCAATGGAACCGGAATTGAAGTTGTTCTGGATTCTGGAGCTGGAGGAAGTGTAGTATCTAAAAGAGCACTTGCTTCAGTAGATCAAGACTATAAATCTAAACTGTTGCCTATCATTTCTGAAAATTGGAGAGGGTATGGCTCTGTTTTGTCCCCCATTGGTAAATACAAAGCCACAGTGTTTTTTAAATATAACCATGGTTTTGTAAGAGCTATTTGTGATTTTTTGTCATGAAAAATGATAACTTGAGCAATTGGTTGATTGTAGGGAATGATATTTTAACCAAGTATGGCATAAAATTGGATCCTTCAAACCAATGTTTCACAATGGGGATGAATGGGAAGAGAAAATTTAAAATTTCCTCCCCTAAAAAATTATTAAAACCAGAATGGAACACATGTAATTCTGTGGTTCAATATAAAGGAAGATCTACAAAGGAAATGCATGTCCTTATGTCTGAAATTGACAATGCTTCTTTTGGAGAACAACTTTCTGGTGAGGATAATGATTCCTTCCTTAACTTGATAAAATCTTTTCCTATGGCCTTTGCTCATGGGTCACATGAACTGGGATTAGTTAAAGAGGAAATGAAACTTTCATTATCTTGCCCATTAACTGATATACCACCTAGTTTAAGGAAGAAGCCTTATCCTGCTTCTCCCACAAAGAGAAAAGATATTGAAGATAATATCTCTACCCTTTTAAAAATGAATATTATTGAAAAGGTAGTTGAAACACCTAAATATTGTGTTATCTCACCCGTCCTAATTTCTTATGAGAAAGATAAAGCCAGGTTATGTGGTGATTATAGAGCACTAAACACTTATACTGTTGATGATATCTATCCTTTACCTAGAATCAGCTCTATACATGCTACTTTACAGGGTGCTAAATATATCAGCTGTTTGGATGGTAATAAGGGATATCACCAGGTACCAGTTGAGAAAAATTCTCAGAACTTTCTGATGATTGCCACTCATATGGGTATTTATAAGTATATTAGGATGCCATTTGGCCCTAAAAATTCCCCTTCAGTTTTCCAAAAAGTAATGGATAACACATTCCATCAAGAGATAATTGAAGGATGGCTGATGGTTTATATTGATGATATCATTATATTCTCAAAAACATTTGAGGACCATCTTAAACACAAGTGTAAAGTATTCTAGAAAATGGATGAAATAAATATGACACTTGTTTTGAAGACATGTAAATTTAGTTTCCATTCTTTAAAAGTTCTTGGTCATGTTGTTTCAGGCTTACAGATATGTGTTGACCAGAACAAAGTGGCAGCCATACAACAGGTGAAAGCTCCTGCAACAGTGAGAGAGCTCCAAAGTTTTTTGGGAATGTGTGGATACTATAGACAGTATATTAAAAATTACCAAGTCATAGCTTTACCCCTTACCCAACTAACTAGAAAGGATGTTGCTTTTGTCTGGAATAGTGAAAGACAAAGAGCCTTTGACACTATGAAAAACTGTTTGATGTCAGCACCAATTCTTGCTTTACCTGACTTTTATCAACCATTTTTTTTGTACACTGATGCTAGTTTCATTGGTCTTGGTGCTGCCCTCCATCAAAAACAAGTGATAAATGTAAAAGTTTCAGAATTAGTAATTTGTTATATTTAAAGAACCTTGAGAAATAGTGAATTAAAATATGGTGCTACTCAATTAGAGTGTTTAGCTGTAGTATGGGCTCTAGAAAAGCTTCATTATTACCTAGATGACCAAAAATTTGAACTTGTCACTGACTGCAGTGAAGTTAAATCCCTTTTAAACTTGAAAACACCTAAAAGACATATGTTTAGATGGCAGCTGGCTGTTCAAGAGTACAGAGGGAGAATGACAATTATTCACAGGGCTGGTATTGGTCACTCAAATATGGATATGTTATCAAGGTTACCTTTACCAAATGATGAATCTAATCCTGCTTATGATCCTGAGGATGAAATTATTCATATCCATGGGATATATGTGGTTGATATGGAGGAAGAGCTATTACAGCTTATTCTGGAATCATATGATAAGGACACTGACTTGAAAAAGTTATGCACCATATTAAATGATCCAAAGAATGCTTCAATACAAGCATTAATTAAAACCCTTCCACCAAAGTACCAAAAAGCTTTGGAAAAAGGTAAATTTTCAATTGATGAAAGATATCTATATTATAGAAGAAAGTTGAGTAATGTTATTGTTATTCCTCCTTCTATGAAAGAAATCATCTTGAAAATTTGTCATGATGACATATTAGCTGGACATTTTGATCTTGACAAAACAATGATCAGAATTAAGAACACTGCTTGGTGGGCTAATATGTCTGAAGACACAAAATTATATGTTGAATCTTGTGATTCTTGCCAAAAATCAAAAAGATTAACTGGTAAAAGAGCAGGATTAATGCAACATATTGAACCTCCTGATGCTCCATGGCAAATAATAAACATGGATTTTAGAACAGGATTACCTATTGCTGGTAAAGACAGTTATAACTCTTGTTGGGTTATTGTGGTCAGATTCACAAAAATGTGTAAATTTATCCCTACCCACAAGGATGTTTCAACTAAAGAATTAGCTTTCTTATGGTGGTCTCATATGTTTAATACTGCTGGTTTTCCTAAAGCCATAATCTCTGACAGAGACCCAAAATTTACTTCTGAATTTTGGATGTCTCTGATGGATGTTTGTGGTTGTGATCTGAAACTTTCTACTGCCCATCACCCTCAGACTGATGGTTTAGCTGAAAGAATGATTCAGACTTTAGAGGACATGATAAAAAGATATTGTGCCTTTGGCCTTGAGTATAAAGATAATGACAGATTCACTCATGATTGGGTTACCTTACTTCCTGGGTTAGAATTTGCTTATAATAGCACTGTTCATTCTGTTACTCAAAGAAAGCCTTTTGAGCTCTGGCTTGGATATGTTCCTAATACTCCTGCCCAAATTCTCAATAACAAAATACCTAAATTGGATATACATCCTGGTGTAAAATCTTTTCTTCAAATGCAATAACTATGTAGAAATCATGCTCAAAAATGTATTGAAAAATCATTTGAATATGAGAAGAAAAGATGGGACAAATCCCATAAAGAATACACTTTTAAAAAGGGTGATGAAGTGTTGATTTCTAGAGTCCACTTCAACTTACAAGGTAATAACAAATTGAAAGATCCATTTGTTGGTCCATTTTTTGTCAGAAAAATGATTGGAGATAATGCAGTTGAAGTTATTCTGTATTCCCCATATGACAGAAAACATCCTGTTTTTCCAATATCTCTTTTGAAACCTTACACATCCAATAGTGATTTATTCCCAAAAAGGAGGGGTAGACCAAAGAAAACCCCAAATGAAATCACTGAAACAGAAGAAATTGAAAAAATTCTAAATGACAGAATAGTCACTTCTGAAAAAGGTACAGAATACTTATTGAGATTCATGAATAAATCATCTGAATATGATTCTTGGATACCTGGGAAGGAGATATCTAATCTTCCCACTCTCACTACGCAATAAAGGGGGTGGACTTGCTAGCAAGTCCCCAACCTGAACTCAGACAGAACTCAGATGGAACTCAGACTGAACTCATATAAAACTCCTACTGAGCTCTACTTGAAGACCCACAAAAACTGTTCTGCTGAGTGGCGTTCATCCCTGATTGTATGGTTCCTTTGTCAATAGCTCAATGTGTGTTCAATCTGTGGTGAATTTGAGTCCAAGGTTGCGGACTTGCTAACAAGTCCGCCCCCTGTATTGCGCCGTGTCTACTAAAAAAGTATAAAAAGAAAAAATCATAGCATTTTTTTTATTGTTTTTTTTAAGAGTGAGGGAGTGTCAGCCAGGCTACTAGACTTACCCAGTGAAATAATTAATTATTTACTGTATGAAGCCGCACCTTATCATTTTAATTATTATTTAATTATAATTAGTTATAATAAATTAACTAATTACAGAATGTTAAAATTAAAAAATTAAAAAAATAATTAAAATTAAAAATATAATTTTGTCCCTTATATTTTTCTCTAACACCGTGCTCATTTGACAGGTTGGAAAAAAATAAAATTTTATATTAAAAAATAGATATTAAGATAAAATAAGATTTTAATATTCAAATAATATTAAATATATACAAAAAATTCAAATTTCTTATTTAGAATTGACTTCTACAGTAAATATTAAATATATTTCTGACATACTCTGTAAATACATCTTTTTGACGCCTTCTTTTTAGAATAACTTTATTATTTGAAATACTCCTTCTAGAATGTTCTTTTCTCTCTCTCTTACTACTGTTTTTAGAATTTGATTGCCGTGCTTTGTCTCTCGTTTGCCTATAAAAGGCCTCTCTTTTTGTTGTCTTTTGAATCATCCTTTTTACCAACTTACTTATTACTACAACTACAATATAATATTTATTTCTTATATCTTATATCTTTAGTATTCACAAGGACATAATTCTAATCTATAATTTATATAAATATTTTAAATCTACCTCTTATCATTGAGTAAAACATCATCTTTGATTGAGAAATACGTACTAAATTATTTAGAGTCCAAGTAATCCTTAAAATCTTCATATAACTCCGTACCAAAGCTTCTAGACCAAAAGTGAACCTTGACAAAAATAAAATAAAATAAAAATAAAATAAAATAAAAATAAAATAAAAATAAAATAAAAATAAAATAAAAATAAAATAAAAATAAAATAAAAATAAAATAAAAATAAAATAAAAATAAAATAAAAATAAAATAAAAATAAAATAAAAATAAAATAAAAATAAAATAAAAATAAAATAAAAATAAAATAAAAATAAAATAAAAATAAAATAAAAATAAAATAAAAATAAAATAAAAATAAAATAAAAATAAAATAAAAATAAAATAAAAATAAAATAAAAATAAAATAAAAATAAAATAAAAATAAAATAAAAATAAAATATAAATAAAATAAAAATAAAATATAAATAAAATAAAAATAAAATAAAAATAAAATAAAAATAAAATAAAAATAAAATAAAAATAAAATAAAAATAAAATAAAAATAAAATAAAAATAAAATAAAAATAAAATAAAAATAAAATAAAAATAAAATAAAAATAAAATAAAAATAAAATAAAAATAAAATAAAAATAAAATAAAAATAAAATAAAAATAAAATAAAAATAAAATAAAAATAAAATAAAAATAAAAATAAAATAAAAATAAAATAAAATAAAACTAAAATAAAATAAAATAAAACTAAAATAATAATAAAAATAAAAATAAAAATAAAAATAAAAATAAAAATAAAAATAAAAATAAAATAAAATAAAATAAAATAAAATAAAATAAAAATAAAATAAAAATAAAATAAAAATAAAATAAAAATAAAAATAAATTAAAATTAAAATTAAAATAAAATTAAAATTAAAATAAAAATAAAAGTAAAAATAAATTAAAATAAATTTTTATATATCTGTTAGCTGTTATTATTTTTCTAGTTAGTAATTTTGTTTTAAATTGTTTATTTAATGATGGGATGAAGAAGCCTCTGGAAGTTGGTCCGGATGGTTATGGCGTTTTTGTTTCTTGTTTGGATTAGAGGAAGAGCTGTGTTCTTTGTGGTGCAGGCAGTGGAGAAAGTATAGGGGTTATAATGGTCTGGAACTGGGTTGGAAGGTAAATTTTGGAAAGAAGAAGAAGAAGTAGGAATGGAGTGCTGGAAAGTGTGCTTGATAATTTGTGACATCTTCCAGTGGTCATCAAGGAGGTGTTTTCTTAGATTCTTCTCAAAATCATTCAATGGACCATGAAGAGCAAAGGCTTTAAGCATTTTTGAACACATCTTGCTAAGGTGTTGCTTCATATCAGCGTAATCCAGTGTCAAGATAGTTTCTAGGGGTTGGCCAGTTCCAAATGCAGTTTCAGGAGGCGGCGTTCCAAATGAAATCAGAAGAATTTTTTCAATAAATATTCTCTTTTGAAGAAATTGTATTTTTTTAATTAATTTTGGTACTTACAGATTGGGAGATCTTCAAATTTGTATGCAGCTGGAATATGTATGGCTGAAGAGTGTTGAATAGGTATTGTAGGAGGGTCCACCAGATGGAGGTATGGATTTTCTGGGTAATTCTTTGAATGGTTTTGAGAAGATGAAGGAGAAGGAGAAGAAAGAGGTTCCTGGGCTCTGGTTGCAGCAGCAGGGCCGTTGTTGTTGTCATTGCTTGTATTATTGCTTGGGGAAGGTTTACTAGATGCTGGCGGAGGAGTGCCAGTTTGATTGAGGGCAGGACAAGGAGATGGTGATCTGGTGACTGATTGGGATCTTCTGGATGAAGATTTAGAAGAAAAATAGGTATCAGAAGAATAATTGGCAGCCAGAGGAGAGGTGAAGTTGTTTTCTCCTGAAGCAACAGGAGTTTTGTGTTTAGAAGCAGTGTTGGCTGTTCTGGTGTTAATAGAAGAAGAAAAGGCGGAGGTACGCATTTCTCTGAGAGCATTAGGAGGTTGTGTTGTTGGATGGAAGAAATTGGTTGTTTTTTGGCTGAATTTGGATGTTTTGAGCCTGATTTTTGTTTTCTGATGAGGCAGGCATGCTGCCTGACAATAGGATAGAAGCCTAGTAGCTGATTTTGGCACCATTTTTGATGAAGTTGCAGAGAGGAAAGAAGATTCTTGGGATGATAAAGCTGGTCTTTTGAGCTTGGGTTTGGGAGTAGAGCAGTGTGATCTTCTGGAAGGAGCAGAAGAAAAAAAGGAAGAAGCAGGTCCATACTCTGGTGACCTGGTAGGTGATCTGGATATATATTTATGTGGAGGTGAAGGTGGAGGTATCGGGTGGTTGGCATCTCTGTCACACCTTCTCTTTTTGGAGTTGCAAGAATCACAGGCCCTGTTATAGAGTTTGGCTTGAGGAGTAGGGAGAGTGAAAGTTCAAGGTCTGCACATGTGGATACACTGTTTGCAAGAATAGTCTTTTGGAGCAGTGAAGCAGGGAAGGTCCGATGGGTTAAATTTAGGTGATCCAGCCATAACCTGTGAAGGAGAAATAGTGGGGAGAAAAGAGATGAATTATCAGATTTATCAGTGATGTGTAGATGATGTAGAAAGAGTGGAATTTCAGAAGGTTGGCAGCGGTGCATTGTGCATGGAGGTGGCACCGCCTTTGCTATGCATCATTCCGTCAAGACTTTAAACTGAAATTTGGAAGCAAGTCCGTCAAGACTTTAAACTGAACACTGGAAAGTCTGTCAAGACTTTAAACTTAACACTGGAACGTCCCTCAAGACTTTAAACTGAACACTGGTACAGTCTCCCAAGACTATAAACTGAGGATGGTTTAATGGTTGAGTCCTTCAGGACTATCAACTGAAAAAGGGAGTTGGTGTGATTCTGGAAGAGGGCATCCAAGGGGGAGTCTGTGAATTTTGTTAAGGCAAGTGTGGGGGTAATTGATGAGCTGGCTGCTCTGTAGACAGTTACCCCAGAATTTTAGTTTTTTCTTTTGGTCTTAAATGTTTTGATCTCTGGTTCTGTCTTTTTTATTTAGGTTTTTAGTCCCCCAAGACTATAAGCTGAGGGTTTTTGAGTCCCCCAAGACTATAAAATAAGGACTGTTAGTCCCCCAAGACGTAAAACTGAGGTTTAGTCCCCCAAGATTGTAAACTGCGGAATTTTTTATGATGATTGGCTACATTCAGCAAGTCTGGAGGAGTCAATATTTTGTTTTATTTATAAGTCAAGACATTAATCAAGAGTCATGAGGCAGAAGAAAATCAAGAGATGTGACAAAATGTTCAGCATTAGCTTTGAATTGGTGTATGAGGTTCTTCCTTTCTCAAGATCCTGTGGGTTTTTAGCAGGAGTGGATTGAAAATAGTTTTATAGGAGATGCTTCTGTTGAGAAGAATGTTGTAGTAATTTGTCCTTAATGGTGGGCAATGGGCTAGGTGGGGGTGTTTCAATAGTTCCCACTTTTTCATCATCGCTGTCAAGATGAAAATGAACTGGAAAATTGTCAGATTGGAGTTCAGTATGAAGAAGTTCTGTGTTTACCATCAGATGGACCAGGGATGGTAGGGGCAGTGGTAGTAGTAGTGTGGACACTCTTTTTTGGAGGGTGTAATTTGTGGACCAGTCTGGGAATCAGAATGGAATGCCTGGATCTTTTGGTACTGGTAGAAGGTGGGTCAGGATGTGGAGAAGGTGAAGAAGTTGCAGAAGACAATGGACCAGGTCTGAAGCAAGTTTTTTTTCTAGAGTGGCAGGCATCACAGGAGGTTCTGTAGGGATGAGCTGGTGGTGAGATGGAGCAGATGAGATTATTGTCAATTCAGTATTGGCAGGGGCCCATGCCAGTAGCAGATTTGGAAAGAAAGCTGAACATGGTGGTTGTGGTATAGGAGAATGTGGAAATTCTCTATTGGAGGGAGGATGTGGTCTTCCAACATTGGCTGAGCCCTTTGTTGGTTTATTTGGTGATGTTTTGGTATGCCTCAAATGGCATTGTTTAATAATTAGGTATTTTTTCTGGAATTACGCAGAAAATATTGGTAATACAGGGATCTGGATGCTACCATTAGATAGCCCTGGGTTTTCTCTATATTTTATGTCTTGAGGACATTTTTCATAACATAAGTATTTGGGGAAAAATTTCTCACTTTTCATTTTTAAAAGATTGCTGTTGAATTTTGTTTTTTGTGTTTTATGGGATAACCTTAAGTCATAGGGTTAAGTGCTTAGTACCATTGGAAAGAGCAGAATTTTCTCTATATTTCATGTTATAATGTTGTTGTAGTGTAATTATGTGTTTTAAGGGTTTTAGTAGTTGTAGGTGAATTTTCTAAGTAGTTTGGGTGTTTTTAATGGTTTTCTGGCTTCAGGGTGGTCAGGCCACTTCAGGCTGGCTTCCCAGTGCCGGGCGGACCACTCACCTCAGTGCTAGAGGGCTGGGAAGCACTTCTAGGGAGGTTTTATGCAATTTGGTGGTCAGGAATGCCAGATTTACAGGTTTGCATGGGCTCTTGATTAGTAGTCTGTGTGTATACAGTAAAGAAAAGAGATTTTGGGGCAACCTTAATTATCATTAAACCATCTGGCAGTGATATCCTTGTTCCTCACTCAGTTTTCACTGTTGTTGGCCACAATTTGGCTGTGTTTTGTTGCAAGTAAGTTCTTCATTTAACTTAGCTTAGCAACTGTTTTCTCTGTTATAGTCTTGCAAGCTATAGCAAGTATCATTGCTGTCTCTGGTGTGGATTTGCAACCTACATCAAGTATCATTTCTTTCTCTGGTGTGGACATTAGTCTGCATTTCAGTACTTTGGTTTGGTAGTCTGTCTGGAGACTACTTTCTTGACTGATCAAGCAGTCAAGTGTGTTTGAAAAAGGGCTTTTGTGGTAACAGGAACCAATTTACTGTAACAGGTAAATCTCACTCTATTTTTCTAGAGGGACAGGGGTTTTTCTTCTGGTTTTACTCCAACTCCCTTGGTCAAGGCCTATAGCTAGTACTATATGATTGTCTACAACGTCTCTCAAGGATGAGAGTTATAAATGAAAAAACTAAAATAAATTAATGATAATCAGAAGCAATAAACTTTCAAAAGGAAAAACTAAAATATGGAAAAAATAATTTTTTTTGAAGGCCATAAACAGGAAATGGAGATGTTTGGGGGATAGAATACTAATACTGAGATACAGATGATATCATTAGCTCCATAGATGATAACTCTTCTGAAATTAATCACAATTTGATGGTTTTGTAATTTTAATCCAGTTATTGTGAAAATTGAGTAGGATTTGGCATATAAGAAGTTCAACTTGCTAAAGCAATCAAATATTTGGTAATGGGAAAAATTATCAATTTAAGATACTTGCCTATTCATCATGAGGAGAAGGTGAACATCAACAATGATAGTTTCATTGATATTAAAAACAAGTGGGCTTTCACCACCTATTAAAATACATGCCATAATGTGAAAAAATAATCCAAACATTTTTCAGTTCTAGATCAAAAAAGATAAAAACTTACCAAATAATTATTGAAGTCAGAAAAAAATTAGAATCCAAGATTTTTTGTTTAAAATGTTGATGAATGTGTGAGATAAAGAAAAATTGGTGGTTTGATGAAGGGTTAAGAATAATAATCTGAAAGGACCTGCTTCACCCACTTGTATAGCCACTTTTTTTAATGATTGATATATTCATTCACTTTTATTCTAGATCATTGGCTTCCTAAAGTAGAAATTATAATGTGATATATATTACAAAAGCTCAAGATTATTCTTAAAGCCCTAACATATATTTTTGCACATAATATGAATTTTACTATTAAGATTTAGCATTTTACACATTTTCAAATTTTGAAAATTTTCTGTGAAAAGAAGTAATAGTGATACGTACTTAACCTTCCAAGCATAATTTTAAGTCTGTAACCTAATTTTTTTTGAATTCATCAAAGGTGCTGAATTGACACACACTGTATATGTACTATAGGACACAAATTACGTTAGCCAACTAGAGTGAGACTTAGTGAATCTCAGAAAATAAAGTGTCAGCCAGGCTATTCCAGGAGTCCAGTAAATGATATATAAATTATAAAACCTTAAAGAGTGGGTAAGAATTGTATTTAATGAATATAACTTAATATTTTATTGCATAATGAAATTATATAAGTATTTTATTATATACAAGTGTTACATTAAATTTATTGGTTATATATATTTTTATATACAGTTAAATTGAACATAATATAATATATTCTACAAATAATGGCGCATTTTTATGTATTTAATAATTATAAATTTATATTTAATTAATTAACAAACATATATTATAATTATAAGTGTAAAATTGATTTATAATATATTTAAATTAATTACTTAAATCTATATATTAAATAATACCTCTCATATTATACTAAACAATAATTAATGACGCTTCTTTTGACCCTTAATTGTGTTAGAAAAAACAAATAAATTAATTTGGACTAAATTGAGATTAATTGCATGTTTTAATGCGTCAAATTATTTTTTGTTTCACTTAAAATGTCCTTTAATCAGACTGTACCATCTGTTTGGAATTATTTTTCTCATAGTTCCTATGTTCCAATCTTGTTTAGTTATTCACTATTTTCACTTACTGATTTGGGAATTAATGACGGGAAAATTGGATTCTTAATTGGGGTTTTAATTAATTGTTTCATGTTTTTCTCTATATTGTTATGTTTCATTTACTCTTTTGATATATTTGTTTTATTCCATTCTAATCATTGTATTTACAAAGATAGTAGCACTTCAGAGGACCCATTGCCTATAAAAGGGCCTTGGATAATCCCCTGTAGCCTCATCACTTATCACACACTCAACAAGTTAAATACCTATTTTATTACGTTTATATTTTTTTATTAGTAATACAAATCTAATTAAAAGTCTATATAACAAATTAAAGGTTGCTTTAAGTCTTATAGTAATTAAAATTGTTTGCTGCGCAGAACCCTTACATTTAAAAATATTATTGTTAATAAAATCTAAGTTTTTGTCACCTCTCAAAGTTGCTCACCTTTGTTTCCCTCTTAAATAAATTAAATATATATTTTTGTGATTTATTTCTTTGTTTTCCCTTGTCCTCCTCCTTCTCTCCTCCTTTTTCTCCTATTTTTCTTACCTCTTCTAGACGACTGACCGACAACTGGGGGCCTTTCCAAACGACAACGACGATTGAGCCTGGCGATGAACGACAAAACGCACGGACCACCTAGCAAAACGAAACTTTTGCCGCGACTGTGTTTCGAACTTGGGTTCGACATCTTAGGTTTATATAATATTAATTTTTATATTATTTTGAAGTGATTTTTCGATCACTATAGTAAGTTCACCTTTGCGCCTCTCACTCATATTACTATATTTTTATTGCAATAACAGTGATTGTGACTTAATTGCTGATTCACTGAGTGTAAGTGTTCAATTTTAAAATTTTTTTTTTCCTAGTTGACCATTATAGAGTGTTAAATCCTCTTAGTCCTAGAAGAATTGACATTTTTTATTAATACAAATTGAATTATTAATTTAATTTTTTTTTATTATTAATTATTATTAATTTTGGTTGACTTAAAAGTACATTGTGCTTAGTCCCAAATATATTGCCATATTTAATATTGGTAATTAATTAGTTGAATTAACTTGATTGTTATTCCCAATTTAACCTTGCAATCCATTTTTTTAAAAAAATTAATTTTTTAATTATTACTTTATATTGAAAGTTATTTTTTCTATAATTTAATTAATTAAAAAATTTTTTTTATATTATTTGGAGCAATTATTGACTAACTTTGATTATTTTTTTATAAAGTACAAAGTAAAATATAAATCTTCCCACTAGTATGTCCAACAATTTTGCAGAAAAAATGGATAACATGCAAGTGGATGAAACAGAAATTGACTATGATGCTGACACTGTAAGTTCTTCTAAAGTTGGTCATAAAAAATCTTACACTAACACAAGAAATTCACATACTGCAGGATGTGGAAATGACAGGAAATGCAAACAAACCAAACCCCCTTCCCCCAGTACCACAGAAGGAAGTAAAGCCTCTAGTGCCTCAAGAAGGTCTTCCAAAAGGCTTCAAAATAAAAAAGCTTCCTCTGCCACAACAAATCAGCAACCTATCCAGTCATATAAAAGAGTTGAAGACAAAAAATATGACGTACAAAGAAAAGGTAGACACATTGTGGGATCAGGTCCAAGAACTCAGGAACCAGATTCAGGCCCAGGCCCCTCCTCAGTTGCCTCCCAATCAGCCTCAGTTTCAGGCTCAACCTTCACAGCCACCCAGCTCAACCATCCAAAATCCAAATACTATGGAAGTAGAGCAATGGAAATGGGATTATCTAATAAGTCACTACCAACAGAATGTGCAACACCCTCCTCATCATCAGCCTGGCCCATCCAGAACACCCAATTTCCATCCACCTCCTCATCCCTACCAACAAGGCAGGAGAAAGAAGGCCAAAGCACAATCCCAAACCCAGTCCCAGGGGAAGTTTCCTCCTCTGCCATGGTAAGTAATTTGGTTGATAGTCACTTGGGTATGTTTTCTAATAAATCTTCTTCTGCAGGTAATATTATTGAACATGGTGAAAGAACAGTTAAACCTGTTAAAAGACAGCTTCCTGTAACTAGTAGCCCTATTGATGTAATTAGCAAATTGTCATTTGATGAAACTTTACATTTAACTTCTACATCTTTAATTAATCCTTCTCTTGCAATTAAAAATGATTCTGTTCCCCCTGAAATCTATAACTTAATTGAAAAAACTTCTGAGGAAATATTGAAAGATACCCTTGATTTTAATATTGTGAAAGACAAACATGTGAGAGATGTGTTAATCCATGAAAATGACAGATTAAATAATTTGCACTTGCAATGTAAAGTGAGTTCTTCTGTACAAGATACAGCTTATTTAAAAATCAAAGAAACCTTGAATATTGTTCTTAGTCAACAAAAACAAATAAGAAGTGACCATAGAGCTATCTCAGATAGAAATATCAGTCTGCATAAGACATTGAGTGAATTGAAACCCCTTATTGAGGAAAATTATTCATTCAAAAATGAAATAAAATCTCTACAAAATGAGTTGAAGAAACTAAAAAATGACTTCCATGCACTAAGTACCAAACACTCAGTTTCTGAGGACAGAAATGTTCTATCTCTTGCAAAAGTGAATGACCAGATGTCTGAAATTCCAAGAATAAGAAACTATGTGTCTGACCTACAGGAAAAGTTCTCAACCTTAACCATCAATAATGAATTAAATGAGATTTCTGCCAGTAAGCTGCATAAAAATAAAGGGAAAAAACCTGAACAAAGTTCATCCTTTCTTCCTCATATTTCAACCATTAAACAAACTGACAATGAGTCTGTAAAATCTTTTGCTACTAGCAAAAAATCTTGTGATGGTCATGCACCAGCTGTTTCTGTAAATAATGAAATTTCTGAACACCTGGCTAAACTTCAGGAATTATTACTAATGAATAATTCAAACCAAAAAGTGGACCATCCCAGTAGTCAGAAAAATTGGCCTAAGTTAGACCAATATCCTACCTTTGATGGTGATTCTTCCTCTGATTGGCAACACTTTATCCAAAGAATTGATAATTTAAAGTGATCTTATAAACTACCTGATGAGGAAATTGTTTCTAAGCTAATTTCTTTATTTTCCAATGTAGCCTTGATGTGGTATGAATCTGTCCTCTTAGATAACAATCATTATACATGGAATGATTGGAAATCCTTGATTGAGAATCAGTTTGGTGGTTCAAAATTCAGGTTAGCTCAGCAGAGACTGTATGAGAATACTAGATATGTATCCTCCTCTGTTGAAAAGCCCATTGTTTTTCTGATGAAAATAACTAAAATCCTTAGAGCAATTGATCCAAAGATGGATTATGATATTTGGAGAGATAAAATCTTGTATAAATTACCAAATTCTCTTAGGGATTTGATTGTTGCTAGAACTGAGCATGTAAGGGAAAATTCTTCTTTCATTAATATCTGTAATGAAGTACTACTCAACCATAGATATGAAACAAAGAATTACCTTAGTAAATCTTATAATGATCAGAATAAACCTTCTATAAAGCTCCCAGAAAAATCTGGTAACCCTCTTCCCCAGTTGCACCTAAAAAATATGCAACAAATACTTGTTATAAATGTAACAAACCGTGGCAGAAGGGTCATGTTTGTGACAAGAAAATTCATCTTGTCGAACAAAATGAAGACACTGATGAAGTTGAACTTGATGTCAATAATTCTTCCAGTGACTGTGAAAGTAATATCTCCTATGACAATGAATCTGTTAAAGATGTTTTAATGTTGGAACATGATGTCCATTATTTAAATAATATATCTGAAGATTGTGTATTGAATTTATCTTCAGTAGAAAATGCTGAGATAATTAAAGATATTACTAACAATTCTATTCCTATATCCCCTTTAAAGGCACCTGTTATCATTAATGGTAAAAATGTTGATGTAGTTCTTGATTCTGGTGCTGGAGGAAGTGTAGTATCTGAAAAAGCTTTGGCTTCAGTGGATAAGGAATACTTGAGTAAATTATTACCTATAACTTCTGAAAAATGGAGAGGGTATGGTTCTACCTTATTTCCTATTGGCAAATACAAAACCTCTGTATTCTTCAAATACAATGGTGGTTTTGTCAGAGCTATTTGTGAGTTTGTTGTCATGAAAAATGATAATTTGAGCAATTGGTTTATTATGGGAAATGATATTTTAACCATGTTAGGTGTGAAACTGGACCCAGCAAATAATTGCTTTACCTTGGGAATGAATGGGAAAAGAAAATTCAAAATTTCTTCTCCTAAAACCTCTGGGCATTTTTTGAAATCTTGTAACTCACTGATCCAATGTAAAGGTAGAACAACAACTGAAATGGATGATTTATTACATGAAATAAATACCGCTTCTTTTGGTGATCAGTTGACTAGTGAACAAAAGGATTCTATTGTTGCCTCTATTACCTCTTTCCCTATGGCTTTTGCTCATGGTTCTCATGTCTTGGGAATTGTTCAGGAAGAGATGAAAATTACCTTATCCTGTAATTTGAGTGATATTCCTCCTTCCCTTAAGAAAAAACCATATCCTGCTTCTCCATCAAAAAGAAAAGATATTGAAGATAATATTGAAACATTATTGAAAATGAATATCATTGAGAAACTGGATGTCACCCCCAAATATTGTTTCATCTCCCCAGTCTTGATTTCATATGAAAAAGAAAAAGCTAGATTATGTGGAGATTACAGAGCTTTAAATAATTATACTGTTGATGATATTTATCCTTTACCCAGAATTAATTCAATACATGCTACCTTGCAAGGTGCAAAATTTATTAGTTGTCTGGATGGTAATAAAGGTTATCATCAAGTTCCAGTTGAGAAAAATTCTCAAAATTTTTTGCTTATTGCTACTCATATGGGAATATATAAGTATGTTAGAATGCCATTTGGCCCTAAAAATGCTCCTTCAGTTTTCCAGAAAGTTATGGATAACACTTTCCATCAAGAAATTATTGAAGGTTGGCTCATGGTTTATATTGATGATATTATTGTTTTTTCTAAAACTTTTGATGAACATATGATTCACTTGAATAGAGTTTTCCAAAAAATGGATGAAATCAATATGACCTTATCTTTAAAAAAGTGTAAATTTGGTTTTCAATCTTTGAAAGTCCTTGGCCATGTTGTGTCAGGCTTACAAATTTGTGTAGACCATAATAAAGTTGCTGCCATTCAAAATGTGAAAGCACCAACTTCTGTAAGAGAAATCCAAAGTTTTTTGGGTATGTGTGGCTATTATAGACAATATATTAAAAATTATCAGGTCATAGCCTTGCCTCTTACAAAACTAACCAGAAAAGATGTTGCTTTTCTCTGGAATAATGACTGTCAGAAAGCTTTTAATACATTAAAAAGTTGCTTAATGACAGCCCCTATATTGGCTCTTCCAGATTTTAACAAGCCATTTGTAATTTATACAGATGCTAGCTTTATTGATCTGCGTGCTGCCTTTCACCAAAAGCAAATTATTAATGATAAATCCTCAGAGGTTGTAATTTGTTATATTTCAAGAACCTTAAGAAATAGTGAATTGAAATATGGTGCCACTCAATTGGAGTGCTTAGCAGTTGTTTGGGCTCTTAAAAAACTTCATTACTATTTGGATGACCAAAAATTTGAGTTGGTAACTGACTGTAGTGCTGTGAAGTCTCTCTTAAACCTAAAGACACCTAACAGACATATGTTCAGGTGGCAACTTGCTGTTCAAGAATACAGAGGAAGGATGACAATTATCCATAGAGCTGGAAATGTTCACTCTAATGTTGATATGCTCTACAGATTTCCTCTGCCAAATAATGACTCAAATCCTGCTTATGTACCTGAAGATGATACTGTTCATATCCATGGTATATTTATAGTTGATATGGAAGAGGAGTTATTACAATTAATACTGGATTCATATGATAAAGATTCTGATTTAAATAAATTGGTTACTATCTTAAATGATCCTAAGAATGCTTCAATTCAAGCATTAATAAAAACTCTTCCTGCAAAGTACCAAAATGCTTCAAATAAAGGAAAGTTCTCTATTGAAGATGGTTATATATATTATAGAAGGAAGCTTACCAATGTAATTGTTATTCCTCCTTCAATGAAAGCAACTATCCTCAAACTTTGTCATGATGACATATTAGCTGGTCATTTTGATCTTGAAAAAACATTGATTAGAATCAGAAACACTGTATGGTGGGCTAATATGTCTGAAGACACAAAATTATATGTTGAATCTTGTGATTCCTGCCAAAAATCTAAAAGGTTAACAGGTAAGAGAGCAGGGTTATTACAAAATATTGAAGCACCTAGTGCTCCCTGGAAAATCATTAATATGGATTTTGTCACTGGTCTTCCTGTTGCAGGTAAAGACATCTTTAACTTTTGTTGGGTAATAGTGGATAGATTCACAAAAATGTGCAAATTTATTCCAACCCACAAAGATGTATCCACCAAAGAATTAGCTTTCTTATGGTGGTCTTACATGTTTAATATTATTGGTTTTCCAAAAGCCATTATCTCTGATAGGGATCCAAAATTCACTTCTGAGTTTTGGACCTCTTTGATGGATATTTGTGGCTGTGAGTTAAAATTGTCTACAGCTCACCATCCTCAGACTGATGGTCTAGCTGAAAGAATGATTCAAACTCTGGAAGATATGATTAGAAGATATTGTGCCTTTGGTTTAGAATATAAAGACAATGACAGATTTACTCATGATTGGGTCACTCTTTTGCCTGGTCTTGAATTTGCATATAATAGCACTGTTCATTCTGTCACTGAGAAAAAGGCTTTTGAGCTTTGGTTAGGTTATGTCCCAAACACTCCTGCTCAGATTCTCAATAATAAATTACCTAAGTTGGAACTACACCCTGGTGTAAAATCTTTTATGCAAATGCAACAGCTATGCAGAAAACATGCTCAGAGTTGTATTGATAAAGCATTTGAATATGAAAAGAAAAGATGGGATAAATCCCATAAAGAATACACATTTAACAAGGGTGATGAAGTGTTGATCTCTACTGTCCATTTCAATTTACAAGGTAACCACAAATTAAAAGATCCTTTTGTAGGACCATTTGTTGTTAAAAGAATGGTTGGAGATAATGCAGTAGAAGTTGTATTGTATTCTCCATATGATAGGAAACATCCTGTCTTTCCCATTTCTTTGCTTAAACCTTATACTTCCAACAGTGACTTATTTCCAAAAAGAAGAGGAAGACCTAAGAAGAACCCTCAGGAAGTCACAGAAACAGCAGAAATTGATAAATTTCTCAATGATAGAATTATCACTTCTGAAAGAGGTACTGAATATTTATTGAGATATAAGAACAAATCATCTGAACATGATGCATGGATACCAGGCAAGGAAATTTCAAATCTGCCTGCTCTGTTGAAAAAATACAAAAAGAAGAAATCTTAGCATTTTTTTTATTGTTTTTTTTAGAGTGAGGGAGTGTCAGCCAGGCTATTCCAGGAGTCCAGTAAATGATATATAAATTATAAAACCTTAAAGAGTGGGTAAGAATTGTATTTAATGAATATAACTTAATATTTTATTGCATAATGAAATTATATAAGTATTTTATTATATACAAGTGTTACATTAAATTTATTGGTTATATATATTTTTATATACAGTTAAATTGAACATAATATAATATATTCTACAAATAATGGCGCATTTTTATGTATTTAATAATTATAAATTTATATTTAAATAATTGAAAAACATATATTATAATTATAAGTGTAAAATTGATTTATAATATATTTAAATTAATTACTTAAATTTATATATTAAATAATACCTCTCATATGATACTAAACAATAATTAATGACGCTTCTTTTGACCCTTAATTGTGTTAGAAAAAACAAATAAATTAATTTGTACTAAATTGAGATTAATTGCATGTTTTGTTGCGTCAAATTATTTTTTGTTTCACTTAAAATGTCCTTTAATCAGACTGTACCATCTGTTTGGAATTATTTTTCTCATAGTTCCTATGTTCCAATCTTGTTTAGTTATTCACTATTTTCACTTACTGATTTGGGAATTAATGACGGGAAAATTGGATTCTTAATTGGGGTTTTAATTAATTGTTTCATGTTTTTCTCTATATTGTTATGTTTCATTTACTCTTTTGATATATTTGTTTTACTCCATTCTAATCATTGTATTTACAAAGATAGTAGCACTTCAGAGGACCCATTGCCTATAAAAGGGCCTTGGATAATCCTCTGTAGCCTCATCACTTATCACACACTCAACAAATTAAATAACTATTTTATTACGTTTATATTTTTTCATTAGTAATACAAATCTAATTAAAAGTCTATATAACAAATTAAAGGTTGCTTTAAGTCTAATAGTAATTAAAATTGTTTGCTGCGCAGAACCCTTACATTTAAAAATATTATTGTTAATAAAATCTAAGTTTTTGTCACCTCTCAAAGTTGCTCACCTTTGTTTCCCTCTTAAATAAATTAAATATATATTTTTGTGATTTATTTCTTTGTTTTCCCTTGTCCTCCTCCTTCTCTCCTCCTTTTTCTCCTATTTTTCTTACCTCTTCTAGACGACTGACCGACATAAAGTCACAAACTAATGTAATACTACATACAATTCTGTAAATGTAAAGGGACTTTTAAGCAAGTCTTTGCCTAACCCCTTAATTTTTCAGATGACAAAATAACTGTTTCCTTTTAATTACATCAATTCTCTGATAAACCCCTTACTTCTCTTTTTACTTTCCTATATCTTATTCCTTGGTTAATTATTTTATTATATTATTTAGCCATTCCTTTTCATTTTACTTTTTTAGATTATTATATCTTTTAATTCAGATTTATGCATTTTTAGGTTGGTGAGGGCACTTTTCTGACTCTTTGATCATTTTTTGATTATTTTGGTATCTTATCTTGCTAGTTATTTGAGCTATTTAACATTGAGTTTTGATGTATATAATGAAAAGATTTGTTACACTTTATTCTAGCCTCTTAAAAATTATAAAAGAATTAAAAGAATTATTATGTATTTATTTAATTTATTAGAGTCTTTATTAAAAATAATTAAATAAGATGATTACTTATTAATTTAAGAATTACTATTTCTCTATCAACTGTATTTGTCAGCCTGTATGTATCCAGGATTGAATAAAAAGTGCTTATAAGTTATTTTAAACACATGAACTACACATGGGAACAATAAATAAGAGTACACAAATAGTATACATAAGTAAAATTATGATAAATACACAAAAAATGCCATTATAACACCTTATATACACACATATATCCACATTTTATAGGTCTTATGTACTTAATACTAAGTGGGAATATTTTAGGGTAATCTTGAGAGCCTTAATTATAAGGCTACATAATTTTTAAGTACACTTAAAGCTGTTATATTCATTGTTTTACGCAAAAAACAAGAAATGCGCGTTATTTCACTTAAAAGTTGACTATATGCGCTATAAAATTGAGAATATCAAAAATGCGCTTTGAAAGATCAATTGGGCTCATTGAGGACTATTGATTTGGCTATTTAAATGTATAAAAATAACACTTTTAAAATTTGGTGTTTTTTATGCCAGAAATGGCTTCTGTGTACTGGCCACATACTGCCTGCTTTTTTCCTGTGTTAATAGCTTCATTTTTAGAAAAGTTAGCTTTTTCACACTATAATTACCCCACATTCTACTCTCACTGTGGGGAAACACACTAAAATAGGCAACTGGCGCCTATTTAGTGTCCTAGCTTAATTAATAGTGCATTGACCTTGTTTATATGCACTAATTTCATTAATAACCTCACTCTTGGAACCTTATTTCATCACCACGCTTAAATTCGCCTAAATTTAGTCAAGTATTTACCCGTGAAAGCGCCTGCCAATGACTGCATGTAGTTACCCCACATCTCACGCTCTTTTTTAAGTTTTTGGGTGATTTCTCAGTCAATATAGGTTATTTTTGGATGGGAACTTCACGTAGTAAAATGTCAGTATTAGCCCCTCCATTTCTACAGTATATTCCCCTTCTTATTAAGCTATAATTAAACTTAAAAAGTCTCTTTAGTCTTTTATATCATTGTTTTTCACGCATATACTCTCTTTTTGTCTTTTCTTTAATTCTGATGGATCTCCCTTATTATTAATAGGATTTTAGTGGTTGTTGCTTGTCTAATTATGTCATGGGTCACTAGGGGTGTTGATGGAGAGGTCTATTAGTTGTTTGAGGCGTCATTAACATTGTATGGGATGGTACATCAAGGGATTTATTGGTGAACTTAGTGTGTATAAAAGGAGGAGGTTTTTGGGTCTTGTTTTCTTCATTCTTTATCACGTCAATTTAACCAATATAACCATACAAATTACAATACAACTCAATTAGTACTTTTATAAGACTTTTGAATAGTATCTGAAATTATTAAATCTATTTTTCTAACAACTAAAAAGATTGTAAGCCACATATAAGAATAGTGAGAATTATATTACTGAAACCCTGATTTTGATTTATATTTTACTATTTGCTGGATTTATATTACAGTATTCAGATAGAACCATTTAAATCTTCTAGACAAAGACTTTTCAAGCTATTTCACGTCCATTTAGTTGATCTTAGCCTGACAATTGGGGACCTTTCCTCAAGAATTCTGTTATAATCCAGTAAGTGAAATTTTCAAAGAAGGTGCACGTAAATAAATCCCTATAGAAATATTTGGATAATTACAACAGGTTGGGGTCACTTATATAGTGATTTCAGAAAAAGAAGCCCTTTTATATAATAAAATTGTGATATTGAATCATCAATTTTACCACTAATTTAACATTAAATTGTTATTAGTGGGAGTCTGTCAATAGACCAATTAAATTTGTGATCTTTGCAGATAATAAACCAAATAAAAATGATTAATTGTTTTCTTTTAACAGGACTCTTAATCTTTTCTTTTTATTGGTTTGTAACATTCATTAAATATTTAGAAAGAATCTTACTGGCAGTTGTTTTCTTTTAAATATAAATACACAGCTACATATTGTAGACCAGTTATGTCAAGTGACCACATAAAAGCATATTTGACTTTTGGCACTTATAAATTCACTTAATAACAATAAGTAAGCAATAAAATTGTCTTCAGTGGTATCAATAAATAATAATAAAACTCCTTCTTTGAAGTTTTTATATCTAAACTTTCAATTCTTTAAATTCCACGTAAACATGTGTGACAACAATGACATTTTAAGTAATAAGGCAAAACCTTATAACTTAAGAACTAGAGCTGAAAGACCTGTTACAGGAAATCCAAATGGAGGGTCAAGACTCACCAATAATAGTAAACAACACCCCACCAATATCCATGGAGGAAAAGGAAAAGCTCTTAAAACAAATGTCAATAAAGAAGTCCAAAAACACTTTACAAGAGAAAATTCACTCCCTCTCAACCCTATTGAATACACTAACAATAAGAGTAAAAAATATGGTAGACCAGATCAACAATCTGGAGAAAAGGGTGCCACAGGGCTTTATAGAAGTCAACCAGGCTCTAGTGGAAATAAGTTCTCATCAAAAACCAGTGGCACCAAATACCACATCAACACCTCCAGCCCCAGAGGAGGACCAAAAGATAACAGTCAGCAAATGGAAGTGGGATTGGTATGCCCAAAACTACAACAACCCTCCTCAACAGGGATCCTGCAGTCACCCTTACAGGTGAAAGACAAGGAGAGGCAGGGGAAATGGAATAAGACCTTGGTAAGTCATCCATCTTCTCAGGATCAATTATATAATCCTAGCAATGAATTACTTATAGGTAATGAAATTGATAGAGAGGTATTAGATGTAATTGAGAAGGATTTAAAAAATTATTCATTTGAAAATAACATGTTAGACTTGTCTTTCAATGAGGACAATGTACATAGTTTTATTGACCACCAGGAAAATACTATTAATGTAAAAATGGAATCAAATAAACTAAATCTTGACCCTGATGATGAGTCTTCTGAATTAGACACAGAAAAAGTTGAATATTTTCTAAAAGAAAATTCAATGGAATCAAAAATAATTAGTAAACTATTATTAAGAATTGAAAAATTGGATGAATTCTCTAGAGAGTCCAACAATAATACAGAAAGTGTATTATTAAGCCTCACACAATCATTGAGTACAACAGCCAACAAGTTAAAAATTATTGATAATTCAAATAATGAATTAATCAATGAAAACAAAAGATTAAACTCTGAGATTAAAAATTTAGAAAATAAATTAGAACATTCTCAGAATATTATGGCTACCATAGAGAGGATGTGTAAAATTGTCTTTTTCAAATGTAAATGATACCTTGACTCATGTACCTGTAATAAAAGATAGGTCACAAAGAGTAGAAATTGAAGTAGCTAACATTTTGAAAAATACTGAAAAAATAAAAGATAATACCTCTTATGTGGAAAGAGTACCAGTTTTCATGAAAGTTTAATGCCATATTTTGTCAATAAATCATTGCCAATAATAAACCAATCACTAAAATTATTATTATTCATTACTACAAATTCACAAACTGCTCTTACATATCCATTATTATATTTAAAGAATACAGCAGTTTTGTATTTGCCAATTGGATTTAATATTGAACCAAAACCCCTCCAGTTCTTTTTTTGAACAGGTTCTAGTTTTTCCTTATACTTACTGTCAAGTTTCATTAATGTATTAATAGAAACTACACTACCTGCAGCCCCAGTGTCAAGAATGGTATTCATTTCTCTTCCACATATAATAACAGGTTCTCTGATAGGTGTTATTTTGTAAGTATCATGAGATACATCTTTAATTATTTCAGCTTCTTCAATGGAAGTTAAAGATATACCTGTATGAGATATAGCATCATCCAGGAACATTATATCCTGTTCTAATACAAATATCTCATTTTCATCATCACTGTAAGATATGTTACTTTTACAATCTTCACTGGATTCCACATTTTCATCTTCATGATTACTTGGTTCGAAATTCTGAGAGGTTTTAATAACATTTATTCTCTTCTTACATGTGTGACCCTTAACCCAAGGTTCATTACATTTGTAACAAGTGTTATTTTCTTGTCTCTTAGGGACAAGGGGAGCTGAAGGTTTTTTCTTTTCAACTGGTAACTTACTTGTAGTAGGTTTTACCATGTCAACACTTTGTCTGTAATTACTATACTTGGTTTCATATTTGTGGTTTAATAATATCTCATTGCATATATTAATGAATCCAGAGGTATCTCTGATGGTTTCAGCTCTAGCCACAATAATGTCTCTTACTGAAATAGGCAACTTGTATTTGAACATGAGCATGGTGTCATGGGCTCTGAGAATATAAAATCAGTAAAAGATGAAATAAATGATCATCTTTCTAGAGTAAGTGAATTACTCAATATTCCTCAGGTTAAGGAAACAAAAACTAACCAAAAGAACTGGCCTAAGTTAGATCAGTACCCCTCTTTTGAAGGGGATTCAAAATCTGATTGGCAACAATTCATACAAAGAATTGATAACTTAAAATTTTCATATAAATTACCTGATGAAGAAATTACTTCAAAGTTAATATCTTTATTTACAGATGTGGCCTTATTATTGTTTGAATCTGTATTGAGTGAGGAAATTAATTACTCCTGGAATGAATGGAAGGCACTAATTGAAAGGCAATTTGGTGGCCCAAAATTCAGAATCACTCAACAAAGATTGTATGAGAAAACAAGATATAATCCAAATGCTGGAGATAAACCCATGGTCTTCTTAATGAATTTAATAAGAATCATGAAAGCTATGGATCCAAAAATGGATTATGAAGAGTGGAAAGAAAAAATAATATACAAGTTGCCTATTTCAGTAAGAGACATTATTGTGGCTAGAGCTGAAACCATCAGAGATACCTCTGGATTCATTAATATATGCAATGAGATATTATTAAACCACAAATATGAAACCAAGTATAGTAATTACAGACAAAGTGTTGACATGGTAAAACCTACTACAAGTAAGTTACCAGTTGAAAAGAAAAAACCTTCAGCTCCCCTTGTCCCTAAGAGACAAGAAAATAACACTTGTTACAAATGTAATGAACCTTGGGTTAAGGGTCACACATGTAAGAAGAGAATAAATGTTATTGAAACCTCTCAGAATTTTGAACCAAGTAATCATGAAGATGAAAATGTGGAATCCAGTGAAGATTGTAAAAGTAACATATCTTACAGTGATGATGAAAATGAGATATTTGTATTAGAACAGGATATAATGTTCCTGGATGATGCTATACCTCATACAGATACATCTTTAACTTCCATTGAAGAAGCTGAAATAATTAAAGATGTATCTCATGATACTAACAAAATAACACCTATCAGAGAACCTGTTATTATATGTGGAAGAGAAATGAATACCATTCTTGACACTGGGGCTGCAGGTAGTGTAGTTTCTATTAATACATTAATGAAACTTGACAGTAAGTATAAGGAAAAACTAGAACCTGTTCAAAAAAAGAACTGGAGGGGTTTTGGTTCAATATTAAATCCAATTGGCAAATACAAAACTGCTGTATTCTTTAAATATAATAATGGATATGTAAGAGCAGTTTGTGAATTTGTAGTAATGAATAATAATAATTGTAGTGATTGGTTTATTATTGGCAAAGATTTATTGACAAAATATGGCATTAAACTAGATCCTGCAAACAGTTGTTTCACCATAGGAGTGAATGGTAAGAGAAAATTCAAGATATGTTCTGAAAATTCAGTGTATGACATTTCTCCTAGAGAAGAACAACTGCAAGGTGGAAGAGCCACCAATGAAGTGGTTGAATTTGAAAATGAAATACAAAAGGCCTCTTTCAGTCCTCAACTCTCAAAAATTGAAGAAGAAAATATTTTGAGATTGATTAAATCATATCCTATGGCATTTGCTCATGGTTCAAATGAACTAGGATTGGTCAAAGACCATGAGATGAAAATCTCTCTAAGCTGTGATTTGGATAATATTCCTGGCAGCCTAAAAAAGAAAATTTACCCAGCATTGCCTGCAAAAAGGAAAGATATTGAAGACAATATAAAAATGTTGTTGGAAATGGCTATTGTTGAAAAAGTGGACACAACACCTAAGTATTGTGTTATTTCACCAGTATTGATCTTTTAAGAAAAATATAAGGCAAGATTATGCAGTGATTATAGAGCTCTGAATACATACACAGTAGATGATATTTACCCTCTACCAAGGATAGCTTCTATCCATGCTACTTTACAAGGAGCAAAATATATTTCCTGTCTGGATGGAAACAAAGGTTACCACCAGATTCCTGTGGAAAGAAATTCTCAAAATTACTTATTAATAACCACACATATGGGTATATATAAGTATGTGAGAATGCCATTTGGCCCAAAGAATGCGCCTTCAGTCTTCCAAAAGTTGATGGATAGTGTTTTTCATCAGGAAATGGTTGAAGGATGGCTATTGGTCTATATTGATGACATCATAGTGTTTTCAAAAACATATGATGAAAATCTAAATCACCTGAAAAGAGTATTTCAAAGAATGGATGATATTCATATGACAATTGCATTAAAGAAATGTAAATTTGGATTTCAATCTTTGAAAGTACTTGGACATGTTGTATCTGGATTACAAATTTGTGTTGACCAGAATAAGGTGGCAGCAATTAAAAACATTGGTATACCTAAGAATGTAAAAGAAATTCAAAGTTTTTTGGGTATGTGTGGATATTATAGACAATATATTAAAAATTACCAATCTATTGCAGCTCCTTTGACAACATTAATCAGGAAAAATGAGGCTTTCATTTGGAATAATGAAAGACAACACGCCTTTAATAAATTAAAGGAATGTTTAATGACAGCTCCAAATTTAGGATTTCCAGATTTCACCTTACCTTTTATATTGTACACTGATGCAAGCTTCATAGGTTTAGGTGCTGCTTTACAGCAGAAACAGATAATAAATGGAAAATTATCTGAAGTAGTTATCTGTTATATATCCAGAACCTTAAGAAAAACTGAATTAAGGTATGGTTCCACACAGCTAGAATGTTTAGCCGTGGTGTGGGCTTTGGAGAAGCTTCATTACTATCTGGAAGATCAGAAGTTTGAACTTATAACAGATTGCAGTGCAGTAAAATCATTGCTAAACATGAAAACACCTAATAGGCACATGTTTAGATGGCAACTAGCTGTACAAGAATACAGAGGAAGAATGACAATCACTCACAGAGCAGGAACATTGCATTCTAATGTGGATTTATTATCTAGAAGTCCTTTGCCAAATGATGCTGACAACCCAGCTTATGTACCTGAAAATGAGGTTATACATATATTTGGGATTTATATAGTGGATTTAGAAGAAGAATTTATGCAAACTATATTAGAAAATTATTCATCTGATAAATATTTGTCTAAACTATCTACCATTTTTAATGATCCAACAAATGCCTCCATGAGTGTATTAATTAAAACCTTGCCTCCAAAGTATAAAAATGCGTTGGAAAAAGGTAAACTATCAATTGAAGATGGATATATATATTACAGAAAAAAGTTAAGTAATGTTATAGTAATACCACCTTCTATGAATGAGTTAATGTTGAGTACTTGTCATGATTACATCTTATCTGGTCATTTTGACTTTAAAAAACATTAATCAGAGTTAAAATTACAGCCTGGTGGATAAACATGAAAGAAGATGTACAAAAATACATTGAAACATGTGACTCTTGTCAGAAATCTAAAAGATTAACTGGTAAGAGAGCTGGGTTGTTACAACAAATAGAGCAGCCAAAAGCCCCATGGGAAATTATAAACATGGATTTTGTAACTGGCTTGCCATTAGCAGGAAAAGAAAGTTTCAATTCTTGCTGGGTAATTGTGGATAGATTAACAAAAATGTGTAAATTTATCCCTAACCATAAAGAGGTATCTGCAAAAGACTTAACATTACTATGGTGGACTCAGATAATGAATACTGCTGGGTTCCCCAAAGCCATAATCTCTGACAGAGACCCTAAATTTACTTCAGAGTTCTGGACATCTTTGATGGAAGTATCAGGTTGTCAATTGAAATTGTCTACAGCACACCACCCATAAACTGATGGGCTGGCTAAAGAAATGATACAGACTCTGAAAGATATGATCAGAAGATATTGTGCCTTTGGATTAGAATACAAAGGCAATGAGAGATTCACACATGACTGGGTAACATTAATTCCTGGCCTTGAATTTGCTTATAACAGCACAACTCATTCTGTAACAGAGAAGAAACCATTTTAACTCTGGCTGGGATACGTACCAAATACCCCAGTAAATCATTTAAATAAATTACCATGGTTGGATATACACCCTGGTACTAAATCCTTTATTCATATGCAACAAATGCGTAGAAAGCATGTAGAAGAATGCATACAAAAAGCATTTGAATATGAAAAGAAAAGGTGGGACAAATCTCATAAAGAATTTGAATTCAAAAAGGGGGATGAAGTCCTAATATCAACACTACATTTTAACTTACAAGGTAATGTTAAATTAAAGGATCCCTTTTTAGGACCTTTTGTAGTAAGTAAAATGGTTGGTAATAATGCAGTGGAAGTCATATTATATGCTCCATATGATAGGAAACATCCAGTTTTCCATATCTCATTATTGAAACCTTACCATGCAAATGATCCAGACTTGTTTCCAAAGAGAAGGGGAAGGCCTAAAAAGCAACCTGAAGAAATTGTGGAAAAAGCAGAGATTGAAAAAATACTCAAGAAAAGAATCCTTACTAAAGAAAAAGGAACTGAGTATTTACTAAGATTTAAAGGGAAATCAAATGAATTTGATAAATGGATACCTGAAAAAGAAATTTCTGTTCAACCAGCTGAGGGGTTAAAAATCAGTACTCATAATAATTTATTATGTTTTATTTCTTTAAAGTATAATCTTTAATGCTACAGAGTTAATCTGAATACCTAAAAATTACAAATAAATAAATAAAATGTATAACTTATCATTTTTTTACTGTTTTTTTGGGTGGGCAAGTGTCAGCCTGTATGTATCCAGGACTGAATAAAAAGTGCTTATAAGTTATGTTAAACACATGAACTATACATGGGAACAATAAATAAGAGTACACAAATAGTATACATAAGTAAAATTATGATAAATACACAAAAAATGCCATTATAACACCTTATATACACGCATATATCCACCTTTTATAGGTCTTATGTACTTAATATTAAGTGGGAATATGTTAGGGTAATCTTGAGAACCTTAATTATAAGGCTACATAATTTTTAAGTACACTTAAAGCTGTTATATTCATTGTTTTACGCAAAAAACAAGAAATGCGCTTTATTTCACTTAAAAGTTGACTATATGCGCTATAAAATTGAGAATATCAAAAATGCGCTTTGAAAGATCAATTGGGCTCATTGAGGACTATTGATTTGGCTATTTAAATGCATAAAAATAACACTTTTAAAATTTGGTGTTTTTTATGCCAGAAATGGCTTCTGTGTACTGGCCACATACTGCCTGCTTTTTTCCCGTGTGAATAGCTTAATTTTTAGCAAAGTTAGCTTTTTCACACTATAATTACCCAACATTCTATTCCACTGTGGGGAAACACACTAAAATAGGCGACAGGCGCTTATTTCGTGTCCTAGCTTAATTAATAGTGCATTGACCTTGTTTATATGCACTAATTTTGTCAGCCAGGCTGTCCCACAAGCCAAGTAATAAACATACAATTTTATTGGAGTTAATAAATGACATGATAATTGCAGATTATGTATATATATTAAATTTATATTACATAATAAATTATATTAAAATATTATTTTATAATTAAAATAAATTTTATACTAATTTTTTTATCATATAAATTAAGTATACATTAAAATAATTATTATATTCCATATAAAGAGGTGTTATGTGTATTAAATGAATAATTAATTACATGTTGATAATATAATTATATCTTATTAAATTATCTTATATTTTAATTACATTAATTTTTAAATTTAAATTGAACCCTTTTCATATTCAAAATTATCCATAATTACTGACGTTGTTTTTTGACCCTTATTTGTGATGAATATTAAATGCATTATAATATTTATTATAATAAACTTAAAAATTCTAAAATTGGTTCAGTAGAAAATTTAATTACTTGTTTCAACTAGTTATTACATAGTCAAAACAATTTATTAATTTTCTACAGACTAATACAAAAATTGATTACAATATTTTGTTGCGTCAAAACATTCCATTTTCTTCACTTAAAAAATCTATAAAAAATATTGTTATACTTAATTTGATTACTTTTTCACATGGTTCTCATTTCTCAGGGTTGTTTAATTACTCACTATCTTACTTAAATGATTTGGGAAATGGTTGCGTGAAAATTGTTTTCTTAATTGGGATTTTGTCACCGGACGACCTACGCACAAGGTCGAGGATGTTCCTGAAAGTGAGATGAGAGATTTAGGAACTTCTTCGAAGCACAGAGGAATGATTCGAGGAAGTGATTCGAAGGTCACTCAAAGTAAGAGCTACAGGTTCGAGGTTTGTTCCAGAAGAATTATAAAATAGTTTCAAAGGTAATAGGAATTCTTAAGATCTCACGAAGGGTTGGAAACTCAATAATAAAATATTTAGGATTTAGAAATGAATATTGAGAAAATAAAAGAAAGATACAATAACAATGATTTAACTTTAAAGATTTACCACTTATTAATGTAAATACGATTTATAATTTAATTCTAAGGAATATTGAACCAAATACCCAACCCTTTTATATCCTTTGTTCCTCCTCGCATTGACCTCCCTTTCATCGCACCATTCCCATACCATTGACCATTACTAACATACACTTAGACCCTCTTCGCTAAATATCCGTCCATGCTCAATTTACCCCTTTTTAATTAATTAACAAAACTTTAATGAGAAACTACTACTGTACTATTTTGTTGAACCTAGCGCTGTGCATCGCTTATTGAAAAGGAGACTAAGGCACCCTATTGGGAGATTGACGAATTTAGATTTGGAGTTTAGGCTAGCACAGTTAAATAGTAAGTACACAAAGGGGAATCGCAGTTGCTATGGAGAATTGCTTTCTGCGCTTCGAGTATAGATTTAGGACTCGATATTATTGATTTAATGAGTTGCTTTCGCCTCAAGTGTCACGTGGCGCGTGACAGATGCCCGGGTATAAGAATCGTGAACTCCGTTGAGCTTGAGCCATCTTCTCACACTAGTTTCCCTTCTTCTATAATTTTTTCCTCACTTATTAATTTCCCTTTTATAATGAACTGCCCTACTCCCACACCTAGGCCTCCACACCCTAAAGCGGATGGGGGAATGATTATGCAACAATTTTCACAAACTTGCACGGCTTGTGAAAGCATGGAATACTTTTGTGTCAAAAGTATGGCAACTCGAGGCCCTCGCCAGAAATGCAAGTTTTGCCGTTGGCGACGAGTGGTGTGCGATGCGTTGACGAAGAACGCAGAGATCGAACAACGGTTTACCAAGACCAAGTTTTGGGTAATCCCTAAAACAGAAGAGATGGTCGAAGACATTTGGGATGTCTCGGTTGAAGATGAACAATCGGTGGGGGAGAATGATAAGGAGCTCAATAAAGAGATCACAACCTGGGTAACCCAGGCCATGAGTTCAAAGCGGGTGTCGAGGAAGAGGTCGACGAGTTGGTGGAGGAAGATGAAGATGAAGTCCCTGTTCCAGGGTGGGCACCCAAGAAACAACAGGTGGTCATCGAAGACAACGAGGAGGAAAGAGAAGCCGAGGTAGAGGTGGCGCCAAGGTTATTCTTAGAGCCTGACCCCATCTTCGAGGTAAGTTTTCAATTGTTATTTTTTTAAGAATGAGGTTACTGATGAGTTTTGTTTAGAAATCGAATACCCTTGAAGACCCGATTGGGGAGCCTGTGCCGCTTTTACCAACTGAGGCAAACCCTCTGGCCACGGATGTAGTCGAAGAACCTGAAGACACACTGGACCAGGTGTGGTCGAAGAAACCTCGTCAAGGTCGACGAGTAAGGTTCGCAGAAGAGTTGTGTGGGGAGGTCGACACAATTATCGACGCTGCTTCCTTCGATGTGGCAGAGGAACTCTTGGAGATTGGAGAGGTGGTTCCGGTAGGAGAGGAGGAAGTATTTGAGAAATGCAGGAAAGAGATAAGGGTAGTTTTGGAGAAAATGAAAAGATTGGTTCGAGAAAAATTAAAAGAAAAAATTTTAAATGAAAAGGAGATGTAAAGAAATAGAAAAGTAGAATTGTATTTTATTTTTTTTTATTTTTTTATTGTAGGTGAATATTATTAATTTTATAAGATTTGGGAGAGAGAGAAAAAAAAAAGAAGTTTCAAATAAAATTTTGCTTTTAGAATTTGAAAGAAAAAATTTAAATAAAGAAAGAAAAAAGTTGTTTAATTGAAGGAAGTTTTAAGGTTTTAAAAGAAAAAATTTATGTAAGAAAAGAGAGAGAAAAAGAAATGGTTGGTGATTGAGATGAGTTTGTTAAATTGAGAATTTAATGAAAGAAGAATTTGTTATTTGCGAAAAGTTGTTGATTGATTTTTTTTTTTTTTTTTTTTTTTTTTTTAGGAAATTTTAGTTGAAAAGAGATGAAGAAGAAAGAAGAAAAAACAGAAAAACAGAATTTAGAATTTAAAGAGAATTTGAAAAGAAGAATCATTTGTTCAAAGAATTTTTATAGGGAGATTTTAGAGGTTGAAGTTAAGTTCAAGGAAATGGTCATGTCGTACAAGGTTTGATTATTTGAAGGAAAGGAAGTTTTAAAAGCGAGAATAAATTTTTAGGAAAGAAATTTTTAAAGAGAATTTTAATTTTAAGAAAAGAATGTATTTAGAGAATTGAAAAAGAAAAGAAAGAAAATATTTAGAGAGATTTTAAGAGTTTTTTATTTTATTTTATTATTTATGTTTTATTCTATTTATTTTATTTTATTTTATTTTATTATTTATATTTATTCTATTTATTTTATTTTATTTTATTTTAATTTTGATTTTAATTTTAGTTGGTTTTGGAGGAAATTTTATAGAAGGAGAAGAAAGAAAAAGAAGAGGAGAAAAAAAAGAAAACAAGGCTAAGAAATTTAAGAGGTGTTTAGATTTTAAAGAGAGAAAGAAAAAGAAAAGAAAATTTAAATAAAAGAAATTTTAAGGTTTTGGTTTTAAAGGATATTTCAAATGAAAAGATTTTAGGAGTTCAGGGGCGTTAGAAACATTGATGGCTGGTTCCCCGGATGTTTTGTCTGAGTCATTCAGGAATCCTTCCCATTCCACGAGGTATTGAAGTTTCCCCTTGCGTATTCTTGAATCAAGGATACGACTTACTTCCCACTCTAGAGGATCTTCTACTTCGACCGGTTCCGGAGGGGGTTGGTTCTTGCCCGGGTATATTTCTCGAGCCAGTTCCAGGAGAGATACATGGAAAACAGGGTGAATTGCCTGCCATTTAGGAGGTAACATGAGTCGAAATGCAGTTTTAGAGACTTCAGAGTCGATTTCAAATGGTCCCAAGCGCTTTTCAGCCAGTTTCATTGATGGTCGTGTTGTTTGAATGTTTCGTGCGTCGAGCCATACTTTGTCGTCTGGTTTAAAGGAAGGAGCAGATTGTTGATGTTTGTCGGCCTGTTCCTTGTATCTTTGAATCGCTGATTCCAAATTTGTTTTAAGTTCTTCTTGAAGTCGTGATATAGTTCGAAGATAATGTTCCGCAGGATGATTAGTTCCTACATGGATTGGGTTGAATCGAGGATGTCGTCCATAAATGGTTTCAAAGGGAGATTGTCGTGTTGAAGAATGAGTCGAGTTATTATAAGCAAATTTGGCCAATGGTAACCATGTGGTCCAATATTCTTGTTGGTAACTGACATACATTCGAAGATATTGTTTGAGGATTTGATTAACTCTTTCTGTTTGACCATCGGTTTCAGGGTGATAGGCCCAGGAGAGGTTCCTCGTGATATTGAGTTGTCAACACAGTTGGGTCCAGAATGTGGATACAAACAATGAGCCTCTATCTGAAATAATATCATTTGGTAAGCCGTGTTTAGAAAATACATATTCTAGAAACAATTTTGACAAATCTTCTGCTGTAGCAGTAGTAGTGGTTTTAATGAAAATAGACATTTTTGAAAATCTATCTACTATTACTAATATAGCATCAAAATCATTAGAAAAAGGAAGTTGAGAAATGAAATCCATCAATAAAGATTCCCAAGGTTTAGAGGGAATAGGAAGTGGTTGAAGCAACCCATGCTTCCGGTGACGGGGAGCCTTATTCCTATTACATTCATAACAAGCTTTTATATAGGCCTTGATTTCCCTGGTCATACCTGGCCAGAAGAAATCCCTCGCTATTAACTGGTAGGTTTTATCAACCCCAAAATGACCAGCTAATGGAGAATCATGTCGACTGTTGAAAATCCATAATTTTATCTCATTGTTGTCGGGTATGACTACTCTACCTTCGAAGACTAATAGACCTAATTCAATACTAAATCTTTTGGCCCCTTGCTTTGAGAGTATTTTGTCTTTTAACCCTAAACAATATTCGTCCTTTGACTGAGCTTCGAGGATGTTGGATAGTGGATTTCGAAAAGATTGAATTGTCATCAAATTAAGTTGATGAGTCGTTAACATTGATTCGTTGAAGATTGATTGCACATTCGCTGGGTTCTTGTCAGCAAATGCGTCCCCCCACTGTGGGTAAAAGTCGTCCCGACGTGACAAGATATCTGGGACAATGCAGTTTTTACCTGGGCGATAGGAAATAGAGAAGGAAAATTCAGACAAAAATTCAGCCCACCTGGCTTGACGCCTGGTTAACACTTTAGAAGACATGAAGTATTTCAAAGCATTATGATCTGTTAAGATTTGAAAAAGACTATCTAGGCTGAGAAGAAAAGAACGCCATTTTTTAAGACAATGGATAATAGCTAAAAGCTCTTTGTCATGAATTTCATAATTTAATTCTGCGGCTATGAGTTTGCGTGACTCAAAAGCAACAGGATGAAACAAATTTGTTTCAGGATTTAATTGGGAGATGACCCCTGCAATAGCATAATCGCTCGCATCTGGCTCAACTATTGTCGAGGCAGAAGGATCAAAATGTCGAAGAATTGGGGCTGTGGTGAACACCGTTTTTAGTGCTTCAAATTCCTTTCGTGCTGTAGAAGTAAAAACAAAAAGAATGTCTTTTCTAAGAAGAGAAGTAAGATTGGAAATAGTTTTAGAGTAATCTTTAATAAATCTTCTATAGAAGTTTGCAAAACCCAAAAATCCTTGGAGCGATTTAATGTGTTTGGGATCAGGCCATTCCAGGATTTTCTGGACTTTTTTGTCATCCATGACTAAACCGTCAGTGGACAATGTAAAACCCAAAAAATCAATTGATTTGAGGTGGAATTTGCATTTATTATGCTTGGCGTAGAGACCATGATCTCGAAGATGATTTAGGACCTGTCTAACATGATGAATATGTTCATCTAGTGTTTTCAAGAATATTAAAGTATCATCTAAATAGACGACTACAAATTGTTCAACAACATCTTGAAAGATATCATTAACAAAAGTTTGAAAAGTTGAAGGTGAGTTACATAATCCAAAAGGCATAACTAAATATTCAAAACTACCAAATCTAGTGCGCATTGCAGTCAGTGGTTCATGACCTTCTGCAATGAGAATCAGATTGTAAGTGCCTCTAAGATCAATTTTAGAAAAGAAATTAGCACCATTGAAAAGGGTAAGAAGTAATGACATAGGAGGAACAGGATATGCATTCTTCTTTGTGACTGAGTTGAGCTTTCTATAGTCAACACACAACCTAAGACTACCCTCCTTCTTTTTTACAAAGAGGATAGGGGAGCCGGTTGGAGATTTACTGGCTCTGATGAAACCTTTGGCTACACTCTCTGCAATATAGTCTCGAAGAACTTGAGATTTGTCCTTCGATAAAGAATAGACAGGACCTTCTGGAGGTACTGGGCCTATTAACTCTATTTAACAGTCGTAGGGTCAATGAGGTGGTAACTTATCGGCCTTGCGGATTGAGAAAACATCGAGGAAATCGTGGTAGATTTCCGGTAGAGTTGATTTAATGGCTTCAACGTTGATTTGGTCGTCCTCTTCATCTTTGAGAGAATCTGTCGAGGGGATACCTGTATTGAGAGAGCAGAATTCGATTACTTTGAGGCAATTTAAATCCTCTTCGAGTGAAGTCATTGAGCTAGAAGGGTTAGCCAATTGCTCATTTAGAGAAGGATCAGATGCTTGAAAGTCATCTGGCAGAGACTTGTCCTCTAGCAGGACGTTGTCAGGCGGGTTGTTTAACTCCCTATTGACCTGCATTGAAGAATCAGAAATATACTTAGAGCGTGGGGTGATCAATCCCTTAGTCCAATCAATTTTGGGATTCCAATGCGTTAAAAAGTCATGGCCAAGAATGGTATCGTCCATCCTTGGGGCGTCCAAGACTGATAATTCCCACTCAAAGGGGGGAAAGTTCGGAAAGTTGAAAACCCATAAAACTTTCTTACTTACCCAATATTTGGGTTCCTCTGATTCGACCAAATAGATTGGAGTTCGATCAATATCTGTAAATGTTAGTTGAAGCTTCTCGGCAAAAGATAAACTAACAAAAGAAATTAAAGCTCCAGAGTCTATAAGACAACTGAAGGGGATATCCTCCTTAAAAAGAATGAATCTCAAGCGGTTTAAGGCAAATCCAGTCCTTAAGACATGGAGGTTCTGTGCACTGGGAGAGATAAGATAGTTTGCTTTGCACAAAAGTAAACTATCTACTAGTTTTTTGACTTCGAACTAGTACCTTCTCTTTCCTTCAACTTTACACAGTCTTCCAACTTGTGCTTACCCCCACAATACATACATAACCCATTATCTGCACGTCTCTTCCTCTCAGCTTCTTTAAGTTCCCCTTTAGGATCCAGTACTTTGCTGATATCGCCTGGGGTCGAGCCTTTTGGTCGAGTTTTATCCTTTCCCTTATTGGGTTTGGATTGAGTTGAGGAGGATTGATTTGGTTGTGGGTGTGAAGAAGGTCCCGATTTAAAATTTAGGCCTTGAGATTTGTTGGCATATCGAAGATGTTGAAGTCGTCCTTGATAAACGCCGTCAAGTTCGAGGGTTTGATCCATTAAATCCGTTTAAGTAGTCATCTTCTGACCGTGAAGATTTAATTGATCCAGAATCCTTGAAGGAAGTCCTTTCTTGAAATGATACTTAAGGGCAGCATCATTCCAACCTACTCGAGTTTGAAGTTCTCTGAAGTTCGAGATATATTCAGAGGCTTTACCATTATCACTCATGCGAAGAAAATCAAGTTCAATTTCTGCGTTGTCCGTTTCATTAGGGTCCCCAAACAACGTAAAAAGTTGGTCTTCGAACTTTTCCCAATTATTGATAAGTAAGTGGGTTTCTGTCGAAGAAAGCATGAGCAGATAAGGTTTGAACCATCTTTCTGCTTTCCCGGCTAGGAATGAAGAAGCGTAAACAACCTTTGATCGGTCCCTGTTAAAGGTTCGAGGGTCATTATGGAACAGTAGCTTGCAGGTTTGCAAGAAGGGTGGCAATCTGTCGGGGTGATCTCCGTCGAATCTGTCAGGAGATTTCATAGAAGGAGTTTTGAACTTAGATCCCTCTGAAGACGTTGGATTTGAAAGGGTTTTCATGAAAAGTCTCACGAAATCTTCCAGAGAGTTAGATGGTCCAGGTTCTGAGGATTGACCAGAAGGGTGATTGGCTGGGGCGGATGGTGCCTCGTGCATTGTATCCTCTCCTTCTTCTTCATCACTAGAATCCTCAAAATCTTGTGGGATGTCTTCTACAGATTGAACTGAGTGTTGCCGTTCCCTAAGGTCGAGTGGTTCCAATGAGTGAGTGCGGGAAATAGACCTTGTGACTGTTGGCCTGCCACTAGCGCGAGCTCTAGTAGTAGCGCCCGGAGGAGGAGTGCGTTGAACAGGTGCCATTTTAAAACTTTAAAAACACCTAAAAGGACGTAGTAGTGCAAAGAATGAGAACTACGGAGAATTAAATTATACTGTCACCGGACGACCTATGCACAAGGTCGAGGATTTTCCTGAAAGTGAGATGAGAGATTTAGGAACTTCTTCGAAGCACAGAGGAATGATTCAAGGAAGTGATTCAAAGGTCACTCAAAGTAAGAGCTAAAAGTTCGAGGTTTGTTCGAGAAGAATTATAAAATAGTTTCAAAGGTAATAGGAATTCTTAAGATCTCACGAAGGGTTGGAAACTCAATAATCAAAGATTAAGGATTTAGAAATGAATATTGAGAAAATAAAAGAAAGATACAATAAAAATGATTTAACTTTAAAGATTTAACACATATTAATGTAAATATGATTTATAACTTAATTCTAAGGAATATTGAACCTAATACCCAACTCTTTTATATCCTTTGTTCCTCCTCGCATTGACCTCCCTTCCATTGCACCATCCCCATACCATTGACCATTACTAACATACACTTAGACCCTCTTCGCTAAATATCCGTCCATGCTCAATTTACCCCTTTTTAATTAATTAACAAATCTTTAATGAAAAACTACTACTGTACTATTTTGTTGAACCTAGCGCTGTGCGTCGCTTATTGAAAAGGAGACTAAGGCACCCTATTGGGAGATTGACTAATTTAGAGTTGGAGTTTAGGCTAGTGCAGTTAAATAGTAAGTACACAAAGGGGAATCACAGTTGCTATGGAGAATTGCTTTCTGCGCTTCAAGTATAGATTTAGGACTTGATATTATTGATTTAATGAGTTGCTCTTGCCTCGAGTGTCACGTGGCGTGTGACAGATTTTAATTAATTGTTTCATCTTTTTCTCTCCATTGTTATGTTTCAATTATTTTCTTTTATCTTTTTGTTTCATCCTATTATTATTTTGTTTATACTCAGTGGTAGCGCCTCATTGGTCCCTTTGCCTATAAAAGGCCTTGTGTTATTTCATTTTTGTTCATCACTTACAACTCAACATATTTTTTAATTACACTATAAAATTCATTTTATTTACAACTATTTAAACTGAGTTATGGTAAGGTAAACTCTTACAGTTGCCTTGCTGTAAGCAGAATCCGGAGGAGATATGTGGATTTAGTTGAAAACCCCGTCCTTCCAATAAAAATAACAAAATGGGAATTCTAAATCACTAAGCTAACCAGTCTACTTGGATCTGATTGATAAAAATAATGAAACTCTAAAATAATTAACGCTTATTGAGATTTAATGATTGTAGCTGTTGAGAAAGAAATACTGATAACAACAATTAAGGTGTACCAGTGAAAGATCTGCAAAGATTGACTTTTATGTTTTTATAATAATTTGAGTTTTTATGAGACAGCAATAATCAAGTCCCAGCGACAAAGACCTTTCTAAAGATACCCTGTATGAAGTGCGATTTAAATTGTTGAATAGTATTTCTAAAATGTTAAATATAAAAAATATAAAGTTATAAGGGTATTACAAATTTATTTAATTTGTTGAGTAATAAAAAAATGAGACCGTGGTGGTTAATGATTAAGCTGTATGTTGTTTCCCCCCTCTCAATTTCGAGTTTGAGAGGCACTTAAGTATTCCTAGTCACGTGCCTAAGTTTTCCCCTCCAGAGCTCTCCCAGAGTTAATCCGGAGCCCGTACAGAGTCCGTCTGGACTTCCGGACTCAATTAGAACCTTAAAAACTATAATAAAAAATCTAGAAGAATTACACATAATAGAGCTACTTCCCCTTTATATTCCAAACTAATTTTCGTAGTCTGCGCATCCCTAATTACCCCGTGAAAATTCATCGAAGTTAAGTAATTTCTGAAAACGTAAATATTTCTATAAAACTTTAAAATTCATTTAAAAATATAAGAAAAATAGTAAAAATTCTGGGAAAATTTCCCAAGGTTCTTGAGTGACTCGACTTGATACTTATAAATTTTTCAGACTTTAAAAATAAGTTTTCTCCGTAAAATAAGTTGTTTTTTGTGTAGGCATTTGCTCGTGACCAATTTCTTCATATTTAAAACTCAAATAAATTAAATAAAACCCTTTTTTATAAAAATAATAACACCAATCTTGCATGCCGTAATAACTCCATTTACGTAATTAGGTGCCATACTAAAATTTAGGCTACCACATCCTCCCTCCAATTGAGAATGTCCCCGTTCTTAAAACTTTGCATAAGTGGTCGAACACAATATTCATCTTTAACCTTCAACCACCATCTTCTTTAATCAACTATAAAATTCATCTTCATCAATATGTCTTCCAAAGAACTTGTCGCTCCATGTGAACTCTGCGCTCGATACCAGGTACCTTGTTTAATGTCCAACCCTAATCTTCCTGGCAGGACAGCTTGCGACTTATGCCATGTGAAAAAAGTCAAATGTAACCGGCCAATAGTTCCTTCTAAAACAAACGTATATTTAGGACCAGCAGCTCTCCCTGATCCCTCAACTTCTAAAAAGCGATCCAAAATTCCTGTCTTCTTAAAACGAATAAGATCAAAAACAGCTTCAAAAGTTCAATCTTCATCAGCGGATCCCGGCCTAATTTTGCCTTCACAAGATCCTAATCCTATAACGCCAGTGCCCCCAACTAACTTTGCTGAGACTATTTTTCCTGGCTCTAAATGTAAGACCCTATTTATCTTACTAAAAAAACTTTTAATCAAAATTGACTAAACCTATGACTTAATAACATATTTGAACTTCTAGCTGTCGAAATAACCAACACTGATGATGTTGGTAGAGTGAAGACGGACTATATCAATCATTATCCAAATTTTCACCGCTATCTTTTTCTTGACTTTACTAATGAGTTGAAACGAAAAATGCTGGCCTATTTTCAAGAAACTCCAGCTAATAACCATGAAGACCTCATGAAAAGAAGAATTTTAATGCAAAGCTTTGATAATGATGTTGAACAATTTCAAAGAAATTATCTTTTCTAACAGTATAACTTGATAAAATTTTGTTTTTGCTTGGTCTTCTTTAACTTTCAACATAAATGTTGTTTTCTTTCTTCTCTGGCTTGATATAACATAAAATAAAATAATATAAATCTTGTGATGATTCCACTACTGAGAGCAAGGTTTGAATCCCTTCAGACTCCCATATACCAGTCTTCCTTCTTGTCACAGCATTGAGAGAGTGGATCTTCCTATGAGCCAAATACTCCTGATTCCAACCTCATAGGGCCCCCCACTGAGCCGAATTCTATGATTCCAATCTCACCATAAGGTCCTCCAAGCTTCACACCAAAAAATGGCCTAACACTGAGGCACTAAAAAAATTATTCCCTAAAATCCAACTACCATCCTAACTTCTGATTCCTTCATCACAATTTTCAAACTTTTCTATACAGCAAACCCATAAAATACTTTCGCCAGGCTTCCAATAATAATTTTAACTTTAGACAATGTTAAAGCGCCACAAATTTCACCTAATTAACCATTATGCTTTCATTAGCATCATCACCACCTAAAATTTTAACCTCCTAAAGCTTATCAGAACCCAATTCCAGAAATAAATGAATAACCAGTGTAGAGTCTTAGTGGACAGTGATAAATTAAAATATTGAATTGAGTTATCCCAAACTAGATTCACATTCCAATTTAAAGTCTTGGTAAACCAAACATATAATCGATTGCCAGTTTATGGTCTTGGTGGACCAAAGATCGTTTAGGTGCATAAATAACTTGATATATTCCTAAATAAGGCCTAGGCTTGACCAAAGATTGAATAAATTTGATAATCCAGTTTAATGTCATAGTGGACCAAACATTTGATCAACAAGTAATCCAGTATAAGGCCATAGTGGTCCAATTAATGTTGAATTATCCTGCAGATATTAATTTTCCAGTTTAAAGTCATAGTGGACTAAACAATGAATTAACTACCAGATTAAAGTCATGGTGGACCACACATTTGATCAATAAGAAATCCAGTTTAAGGTCATGGTGGACCCAACAGCTTGATAACAGTCCAGTTTAAGGTCTTGGTGGACCTAACAAATCCAATAAAAAAATTTTAACGATAGTCTTGAAAATTGGCCAGTTTAAAGTCTTGGAGGACTAACAGCTCCAAAATTTGTATATAAAAAAACCCTTAAAGAACGTCTTGAACAGTAGCCAGTTTAAAGTCTTGGAGGACTAACAGATCCAAAATACATATAAAAAACCTTAAAGAACGTCTTGAACAGTAGCCAGTTTAAAGTCTTGGAGGACTAACAGATCCAAAATACGTGTAAAAAAAACCTTAAAGAGTGTCTTGAACAGTAGCCAGTTTAAAGTCTTGGAGGACAAACAGCTGTCTTGAAGTGAAATCCCATAGGTATTGAGTTCCCCTAGACGCTGTTTCCTGTCTAAACTAAATGAATAAAACTAAAAAGAATGAAAACTAAAAAAATAAAACTGAGAAATATAATAATTTTGATTTAATTAATTAATTTTTTTATTTTATTATTTTATTTTTATTTTTATTTTTTTTTATAATTATTTTATTTTTATTTAATTTTAATTTTAATTTTATTTTTTTATTTTTATTTTTTATTTTTTTATTTTTATTTATTTATTTTATTTATATTTTATTTTATTTTTTTTTAAAAAAATTGTTTTTAGTTTAAAATAAAAGATTTAGAAAAGATAGTTTTGAAATAAAAGTTAAAATTTAAATTTTTAAAGAAAGATAAAAAAAGTAATAATAAAAAAATTTTCAAAAAGAAAAATTTTAAAAGATGCCCCCCGGCCATTTGATGAGCCGTACCCTCGACATCATACCCACATCCAAGTGCAACTTGATGTGGTTACACAATTTTGAGAAATTGAAAAGAAAAGAAAATAAATTAAAGTTTTTAAAAGATAATTTTATAATGATGATCACTGGGTGGGCTCCCTCCAATTTATAAAAATGATTAGAGACCACCAGTGAGCATCACCTTTACAATAATTCATAATACACTACGCAATATAGGGGGTGGACTTGCTAGCAAGTCCTCAACCTGAACTCAGATGGAACTCAGATGGAACTCAGACTGAACTCATACTGAACCCATACTGAACTCTACTTGAACACCCACCTAAAACTGTTCTGCTGAGTGGTGTTCATCCCTGATTGTATGGTTCCTTAATCAATAGCTCAATGTGTGTTCAATCTATGGTGAGTTTGGGTCCAAGGTTGCGGACTTGCTAGCAAGTCCGCCCCCCATATTGTGTGGTGATATATATTAAAGAAAAGAAATCACAATCTAACATAAAAAAATCAAAAACAAAATAAAATAAAAAAAATCTTGAATACGGCGTTGAGAGCGGTGTCTCTTGATTCGTTCCAGTTTATAGTCTTAGTGGACTTCCTATAATTAAAAGACAAAGCCAGGATTCAACTAGAAACAGGGAAAATTTTTGAAACGAACATTATGGGGTAATTGTGTATAGAGCAGCCAGCCCATCAATTACCCCCACACTTGCCAATATTAAATTAAGAAGGTTCCCCTGTGAACACTTCTTCCAATAAATTTTTAAAATTTTTCCAACACTATCTTCACCCATATTTTAAGAATTTTAAGTTTTTAAAAATTTCAAAGAAGGTCTTCTTAAATTTCGTTAAGTTTCATCATAGTTTCTTCGACCATATACAGTGTAACGATAGTAAAGTATTTTGATAAAAAGAAGATAGTTTATCCTCGTTGCGGAGGAATCCATAAAATTTCGTTGATATCATAGTTTATCCTCGTTGCGGAGGATCCATAAAATATCATAAATATCATAGTTTATCCTCATTGCAGAGGTATCCATAAAATTTCATAAATATTATAGTTTATCCTCATTGCAGAGGTTGATAAGATTTTTATAAACATCATAGTTTATCCTCATTGCGGAGGAATCCATAAAATTTTTATAAACATCATAGTTTATCCTCATTGCGGAGGATAATAAAATTTGATAATTGTCATAGTTTATCCTCATTGAGGAGGATAATAAAATTTCATTGATATCATAGTTTATCCTCCTTGCGGAGGAATTCATAAAATTTTGTCAATATCATAGTTTATCCTCATTGCAGAGGAATCCATAAAATTTGATAAATGTCATAGTTTATCCTCGTTGCGGAGGTAGACTTCGGCACTCCTGGTGCCTCTAGGATAGAACTGTTTCACTTGATTGGCCGCTACCCTCTTCTTCAATACTACTCCATCCAACTCTTCTAACACATATGAACCGCCGGAAACTTGCTCCTTGATTTTATATGGTCCATTCCACCTATCTGCAAACATCTTTCCCAACTGACTTTCCAAACTCCTATTATACACCAGGACCATATCACCTGGGTTCAAAGGTTTCCTTAATCGATGTGCCAACCGCTCATCCCAATATCTAACTGATTGATTTCTGATCTTCATCATCCGCGAATATGCCTTTTCTAAATATTCTTCTTTCTTTTCTAGCTGCATCATTCTTGCACACAATAATTCTTCAGTAGTTTTGACCGTGTCCCAGTCAACTCCAAGATATGATTCAGCTTCTAAATCAACCGGTAAAACTGCTTTCTGTCCAAAAACAAGTTCATAAGGTGAAAATCCGGTCGTCCTTTTGGCAGTGATTCGATCAGCAAATAAAACTAAAGGTAAATAGTGCCTCCACTTTTCGGCACTTGTCCCACACATTTTAACTAAAGCATCCTTGATAACTTGATGCCCTCTTTCAACCATGCCTTCAGCTTCAGGATAATATGGGGTTGCTACCCTAACCTTTGATCCAACTTTTAATACGGCCTCTTTAAACTCTGTCCCAAATTCAGGACCTCCATCTACCGTTACCAATTTCATCACTCCATATCGATACACCCAATTATTCAAAAAAAATTCTGCCACATTTTTGGCAGTTAAATTAATAAGAGGCACTGCCTCTACCCAACCAGATAAATCATCTCTGGCCACAATTAAATATTTATACCGTCCCTCTTTTATATGAACGGCATCTAAACTAACTCTCCCAAAGAGCGTATATTCACCGTTTGCGCGTCCAGGTTCTTTTGGCCTTAAATAAATTCGTCTTTGACATTCTTCGCATGACTGAACCCACTGTTTAACAGCCATCTTCATGCCAGGCCACCAAAATCGATCAGAAATTCTTCTAAACGTTTCTCCAACGCCTCTATGCCCGAGATCTTCATGCAGTGATTTCAAAACTAATTCTTTCCCCTTCTCTTGAGTTAAAACTACTTGAGGATTTGGATACCTTCTCCTCATTAAGCGTCGACCAGATAGGTAAAACATAGATGACTTCCTCTTGATAGCCACCCATTCATCATCTTCACAATCTTCTGGCCTCTCTAATGTCAACAAATATTTGACTAACAAAAAATAAAAACCAGTCTGACCCCAGACTTCATCTTGAAAATCGATTAATATAACATCAATAGGGAATTCTCTATCACCAATATAGCCTGCACATGAATGAGCCAATAATCGTTGACCCCTAAATAAATCTTTAATCAAGATATGTCGTCGTTTTTCTTCTGAACCTTTGGATCCTTCGTAAACCGTATTTGAAAATACCTCTTTCTCTTTATCCACCCTTTTATTTAAATTCTCTAATTCTCCAACATATACACCATTCCTTAATTTACTACTATCCCACACTACTAATCCATCTTCCTCTACATACACCACATCTTCTTCTACCTCCTTTCTACCGAATTTGTCTACACCTTTTCCAACACCTTTATTAACATAAAAACTATTTTCCAGTTTATCCTCTTGGTGGAGGTCATCATCACCATATTCTAAACACAATAGTCCTGCCAGTTTAACCTCATGGGGGAGGTATGGAAAGTCTTCAGCTCCTTTAGTGCTGGCTTTGATAATAGGTATATCTTCATCGAACTCTTCTGAGTCTGGATCTTCTTCAGTGGGTGGTCTCCTTGATAAACCATCTGGCATAGTAAAAGTTTTTCCAGGCTTATGAACTAAATCAAAAAAAAATGTTGAATAAAAGCTACCCATCTTGTCATGGGTGCGTTCGGTAAACTTGGGGAATTAATCATCTGGATTAACGATTTTGCATCCACTTGCAACTCAAAATGTTGCCCCCACAAAATATGCTGAAGTTTCTTCAGTATTTTTGCCACACCACATAATTCCAATTTCAGTTGAGAATATCTTGATTCGACCTCAGTAAATACTACAGATTTATACCTAACTGGCCTGATGTAACCAGCTTTATCCATCTGAGACAAAACCGCCCCAGCTGCAACCTGACTTGAATCAACTGCTAAATAAATTCTACCAGCATCTTTTCCATAATCCAACTTGTGCAGGACTAAATCCTTCCCTAAAACCTCCTTCAACTTCACAAATGCCTTCTCACACTCTTCATCCCACTCCCAGTCTGCATCCTTTCTTGTTAACCGTCTCAATGGAGCTGCCAATGAAGAAAAGTCCTTGATAAACATTCTAACATATACACAAACGCCTAAAAACCCTCTAACTTTGGTCCTATTCTTGGGTCTTGGCCAGGACTGAATTTTGTTAACTTTCTTCTTGGACATAATCCTACCCTCTCTACATACCACATGGCCTAATATTTCTAAGGCTGGCACACAACATGAAAATTTTGAACCTGAAATAGTTATCAGCCTCTTCAATTCGAAACAAGATTCTTTCTAAAGTAATTTCAAACTCCCAAATGAATTTGCGTATCCCGGCATTCTCTTCCAACACCTGGTTATCATAGTCGGTTGTTGGTCCCTTAATTCCTCCATCATCTATAAAGATTCCAGCATATTGTGGAATTTCATCTTGAAGGATCCAAGCCATCTGAGCTTGATAAACTGCAACCGAATTTGTTGCTCCTTGAGGTAATCTTGTTAACTGTAAACGTCCAAGTGGCGTATCAAATGTAGTGAGAGGCCTTAAGTCTGGATGTAACACTCTCTCATCATATCCACCCATAATATCTCCCAAACCATAACACACTCTCCCTGCAAACGCTTCAATGAACTCCTCAGCACTAGGCGGTATCCCAGCATCCTTTATTGTAACCCTATTTAATTCCCTAAGATCATGAACAACTCTAAGCTTGCCATTCGGTTTCTTGATACAAAATACCGGACTAGAAAAACTTGACGTTGATTGCTCATACAGTCCAGTGCGTACCCGTTCTCTGACAACTTCAATATAGGCTTCTTTTAATGCAGCCGGAATAGGAATAGGTTTCTGCTGCCACGGTTCATGACATACCACAGGAATCTTGTAAGGCTCCCCATAGGAATGCTTCAACACACCCCTCTCCTCTTCTAAAAAAGCAATGGCCTTCTCTCGCTTGACCATCACATCCAACAACAACTTCTTCTCTTCTCCAGACAACCAACCATCAGGTCCAAAATTAACAACACCCAGTCTCTCAAAAGTGATTCTTGACGTCTCAGAAAATTCAGGCGGATTCTTTACCAAGGGACTTTCATAAGGATTTCTTGATAACCTTGGTCTTCTCAAGGGTGGATTTAATTCAGCAGGTAGCAGTTCATTAATAGGTCGAACTTTATTTGCTACTTTCTTATATTTGGCTGCGTCCACATCTAAATAAACTTGAGGTAAAACATTTACTTTTGATTCACCATTAAAAATTTCATCAAATAAATCTTCTTCATTGTCAGAATTGGAATAAGAAAAATTAGAAAAATATTTTATTTCATTATTAAATTTTACCCTTTTCTCCTTTCCCTCGTCTAATTCACTACGCAATATAGGGGGTGGACTTGCTAGCAAGTCCTCAACCTGAACTCAGATGGAACTCAGATGGAACTCAGACTGAACTCAGACTGAACCCATACTGAAATCTACTTGAACACCCACCTAAAACTGTTCTGCTGAGTGTTGTTCATCCCTGATTGTATGGTTCCTTTATCAATAGCTCAATGTGTGTTCAATCTATGGTGAGTTTGGGTCCAAGGTTGCGGACTTGCTAGCAAGTCCGCCCCCCATATTGTGTGGTGATTTATAAACAGATTTTCCAACACCTTTGCTTCCCTTATCCAACAGTAAATCACCCGTAAAGAAAGTTGGCAGTTTAACCTCTTTCTGGAGGACCAGAATTGAATTTTCACAAAAATTGTTTTTTTGTGTTTTAATTATACTGAGATTTTTAATTGGATTTTGATGTGATTTTTGCAGTTTACCCTCTTTCTGGAGGTCCAAAATAGAAGGAGATACTTGCAGTTTAACCTCTTGCTGGAGGTACAAAATAGAAGGAGATAATTGCAGTTTAACCTCTTGCTGGAGGTCTGGAATAACATTTTCACATAAGTTATTTTTTTGTGTTTTACTTATACTGAGATTTTTAATTGGGTTTTGATAAGTTTTTCGCAGTTTACCCTCTTGTTGGAGGTCCAAAATAGAAGGAGATACTTGCAGTTTAACCTCTTGCTGGAGGTACAAAATAGAAGGAGATAATTGCAGTTTAACCTCTTGCTGGAGTTCCGGAATAACATTTACACATAAGTTATTTTTTTGTGTTTTACTTATACTGAGATTTTTAATCGGGTTTTGATAAGTTTTTCGCAGTTTACCCTCTTGCTGGAGGTTTAAAATAGAAGGAGATACTTGAAGTTTAACCTCTTGCTGGAGGTCTGGAATAACATTTTCACATAAGTTATTTTTTTGTGTTTTACTTATACTGAGATTTTTAATCGGGTTTTGATAAGTTTTTCACAGTTTACCCTCTTGCTGGAGGTCAAAAAACATAACCTTCCAATTTTTATCCAACCTAATTTGGCCCATTTTGCCTTTTTCACCGTTTTTAAATTTAATAGAAAAACCGGGTAAATCCAATAAACATATAGAAAAGTCCAAAATGTATTTGCACTCCAAAGTAATATTAACAGAAAATAATTGAGAATCCACTTGAATTATCTCCAAGTGAGCTGACCTATTGCAATCTGGGATCTCATCCTGAGGAGAGATTACAACATTAGAGTGATCAGCCCCTGCTACCCTAAAAAATGAGGGCATCCATCCCTTTCCAACAAACATAATTCACCAGAAGCCGTCCGTTTTATATGCCGCTTCTTGGTGCAAACACAACACTGGCACAGAGTAGTAATCCCAGGCCGTGTTTCCCAACCTTCATCTCCAGGAGGCGCTAACCGCATATGTAACCTCCGCATATCTTCACCAGTGATCTCCAAACTAATCCCCATGCAAGCTTTATACCCTATCCTGGCCTCAAAATCCATAAAAAAAGGACCACCAAGAACAGTTTTGACTGCTCCTCTGGCCACATAAAAGTGAACCTTACCAACAGATCCACCAATGCCTAAACTGACATGCTCAGCTGTACCCATCAGCTTGGTTGCATGCCCTCCAATGCCTCTGAGGTTTCCCCCAGTTCCACTTTTAATTGGCAAGCCTATACTCGTCGCTTGCTCCAATGAAATTAAATTAATTTGAGACCCTGAATCGACCAAGGCCTTTACTTCTTTACCGTTAAGATTTACCACCAGGTAACCCAGGGGAGCGGAAAAATGTGTATCTACATCTTCCTCAAACTTTTCAGCATTTTCACAAATATATTCCACCTCTCCAGTGGAAACCCGACGCCTCGTCAAATGCTTCTTTTGCTTTTCAGCAAGCGCCGGACTAATCGTAAATAAATCCCGCAAAGATAAGGGAATCTTCAGTTGATTCACCCTATTTAAAATTGCGTCCATCGCATTAGCTTGACCAGAAACTACTGGCCGCTCATACTGGACCTTTGATTTAACAACCTTGGCCCTGGGTACCTCTTGAGGTCCAACCGAGCCATCTTCACCCCCCATTATAACATCTTCACTTTCTATAACCCTAACTCCGTCACCAGCTTCTTGCACTAATCCTGATCCATCGCTTGTCCTTCTTACTCCCTCCATTGGGATGGGACCACTAAAACTTGGTCTGGGTAGAGACGCCAACGGTACGTCCTCCTCAGAATCCGAATCATCCTCTGGCATAGGCTCACCATTTAAATCAAACTTGCCATAACTAGGGGGCCCCATATCAGCAATCCCCTTCTGCATTTTATATAATTCGTCCTTAGAGTAAGGGTTCAATTTGTTGGCAGCAGTTTGAGCACTAGAATTCTTGTCCTTAGAGTAAGGGTTCACTTTGTTATTGGCCTTGCCAGGATTAGCCCTCAATTGGCTCTGAATGCTACTCTTCGCCTTAGTAGCAGCTGCTCTTCTAGCAGCATTAACATCGTATTCGCCAGCCATACAGCTACCCTCCACCTGTGCAACCGTCGCCAGCTCTAAACCACCAAAAGAAGTAGAAAATGTGGCTTTACTGACCTCTTTCTCCTTGCCCTTGTCAGCTTTACCACCATTACCATTACCATTTTTGCCACTCTTGGCATTAACATCTTCATCCGTCACCTCTTCAAACCTAGCTCTCCTTTCAGCCGTTAAACTTCTTCTGACCAAATCAGAAGGAGACTGTCCATCACTGGGCTTGATGAACGAACCATCAGGAAATTTATAAACTTTACCATCAAATAAAACTCGCCCAGAATCCATATCCTTATCAAGAGCAAAACAAACTGTTGCTCTGTGCCCCCTCCTATTACAATAGGAGCACACCTTTGGCTCATCGTAGCCACCTCTATATCCATTACCATCATTACCACCATTTCTCCCATTGCCTGGGAAGCGGTTACCATTATTATTGCCATTATAATTTCGACGTTCATAACCTCTGGACTGATAAGAAGTCGACGTCGACGAAGAAGAGATTGGGGCCTTGTTGGCCTTCTGAGTCTCTTGGACAAATATTTTTAATTGTTTCGTTAAATCGGCCAAGTGATCGACCATCTTATTGTCTACATTGCCCTCAACTTTAGCAGCCAGTAATCCCATTTGTGCCTTCTTGGCCTCCTGGGCTTTGACCATAATATCATTGTTTTCGGCCAAAACTTCGCTAACCTTGCTAACATATTGAGTGCATGACTCTTGATATTTGTCCAATGCCAATAACTTTAGATGGGCTTGAATGTTGTCCTTGATAACCTCCAGAGCCGGCAGTTTCTGCTCACCATTAGGCAGTTCCTTCATCAAATATTTTCTTGAAAGATCCTTCAAGACGTCCATTCAAATATCCCTACTGCATGCTGTCCAAAACAAATCTTTTGCTTGATTCTCATGCACTAACTCATCCACCAATATGAGATATTCCACCACTTCATCAAACTGAACACAGAGCTTTTTGAAGTCAGCCATAGAAGAAACTCCACCTTTTGCTTGCCAGTCTCCAACAATTTTATTGAGGTCCATCATAGTAAACCTAACACCCCATCTATCAACCATAGCTTTAGAAAGCTTAACCCAATCCTTGTCCTTAAATGCCTGCATAGAAATAACCTCTTTTTCCACCTCCCTATCAGCAATAAAAAACCTAACTTGCTTCACCATATACACATGAGAAGCACCATCAACAGCAGCAGCAGCTTCATACCTGCTAATGAACCATTTAACCTCCTCCCCATCAAACTTTGGGCCATCCCAAGAAACAATTCTAACTGAGGGAGTAAGAGGGTTAGAAGATCCAGAAGCAACAGCAGAAGAAGACATCCCAATAAGTAATTAAAAGTGTTAACAATCGATAAAACAACAAGCCTCTTGCAGGCCAATAACAAAAATCCAATTAGAGTTCCAGAAAATAAACCTCCTGCAGGCTAAGAACGTTCTTGATCCAAGTAAGTCTCTAAAGAAAGCTAGAGAAATTGAAACCCCACGTTGGGCGCCAACTATGGTAAGGTAAACTCTTACAGTCGCCTTGCTGTAAGCAGAATCCGGAGGAGATATGTGGATTTAGTTGAAAACCCCGTCCTTCCAATAAAAATAACAAAATGGGAATTCTAAATCACTAAGCTAACCAGTCTACTTGGATCTGATTGATAAAAATAATGAAACTCTAAAATAATTAACGCTTATTGAGATTTAATGATTGTAGCTGTTGAGAAAGAAATACTGATAACAACAATTAAGGTGTACCAGTGAAAGATCTGAAAAGATTGACTTTTATGTTTTTATAATAATTTGAGTTTTTATGAGACAGCAATAATCAAGTCCCAGCGACAAAGACCTTTCTAAAGATACCCTGTATGAAGTGCGATTTAAATTGTTGAATAGTATTTCTAAAATGTTAAATATAAAAAATATAAAGTTATAAGGGTATTACAAGTTTATTTAATTTGTTGAGTAATAAAAAAATGAGACCGTGGTGGTTAATGATTAAGCTGTATGTTGTTTCCCCCCTCTCAATTTCGAGTTTGAGAGGCACTTAAGTATTCCTAGTCACGTGCCTAAGTTTTCCCCTCCAGAGCTCTCCCAGAGTTAATCCGGAGCCCGTACAGAGTCCGTCCGGACTTCCGGACTCAATTAGAACCTTAAAAACTATAATAAAAAATCTAGAAAAATTACACATAATAGAGCTACTTCCCCTTTATATTTCAAACTAATTTTCGTAGTCTGCGCAGCTCTAATTACCCCGTGAAAATTCATCGAAGTTAAGTAATTTCTGAAAACGTAAATATTTCTATAAAACTTTAAAATTCATTTAAAAATAAAAGAAAAATAGTAAAAATTCTGGGAAAATTTCCCAAGGTTCTTGAGTGACTCGACTTGATACTTATAAATTTTTCAGACCGTAAAAATAAGTTTTCTCCATAAAATAAATTGTTTTTTGTGTAGGCATTCGCTCGTGACCAATTTCTTCATATTTAAAACTCAAATAAATTAAATAAAACCCTTTTTTATAAAAATAATAACACCAATCTTGCATGCCGTAATAAATACATTTACGTACTTAGGTGCCATACTAAACTTTAGGCTACCACAGCGTGTCTGCCTATTTAAGTAATAAAATAAAATATTAAAGGTTGTGATAAGAATATTTTAGTATTAATAGTTGATAATTGAACAGAGAGAATAAACAGTACTTACTTTATTAACCACATTGATCCTCGTCCATTTTTATTAAAAGTCTTATAAATTTTTATTATTAAAATTATATACTTCTTTATTTCATTTCCTTTTTATTTCCCCTTCTACCTTCTTTTTTTCACCTCCTTCTAGACGACCGGCTGACAATTGGGGACCCCTCCGAATAATCAACGATTGACTTTTACGACTTTTTGGACAAACGTCATAACGCACGGACCACCTTGCGCGAAAAGTAGAACTTTTTCCGCGAACGTGAATCGAACCGGGGATCTAACTTTTAGGTTTATATATTCTTAAAAGTTATATATTTTTGTGGGTGATTTAACAATCACTACTGTAAGTCAACCTTTGCTCCTATCAACTCTTATACTAGATTTTTTACTGCAATAACAGTGATTGTGGCCTTGTGCTGAGTCACTGAGTGTAAGTGTTCATTTATTAAATTTTTTTTTCCTAGTTGACCATTATAGAGTGTTTAATTCCTCTTAGTCCTAGAAGAAATTAACATTATTATTAATAAAAATTGAATTATCAAATTAATTTTTTTTATTATAAATTTTTGTTTAATTTTGGTTGACTTAATTAGTACTTTGTACTTAGTCCCATATATTACCATATTTAATTTTGGTAATTTAATTAATTGGTTGAAAATAACTTAATTTTTTATTCCCAATTTTCCTTTGCAGTCCATATTATTAATTATTTTTTAAAAATATTACTTTATATTTAAAAAAAAATTTTTTTTATAATTTAATTAATAAAAATTTTTTTTTTAATATTTTGAGCAAATTATTAACTGAATTTTATTAATTTTTTTTTTTTAAGAAATTAATATTCCCACTATTATGTCCAACAAATTGGCTGAGAGTATGGATAACATGCAAGTGGATGAAATTGAAATTGATTATGATGCTGATACTGTGAGTTCTTCTAAAGTTGAACATAAAAAATCTTATGCTAACAAGAAAAATTCACATAATTCAGGATGTGAAAATTACAGGAGACGTAAACAAATCAAACCCCCTTCCCCCAGCACAACAGAAGGAAGTAAAACCTCCAGTACCTCAAGAAGGTCTTCCAAAAGAATTCAAAATAAAAAAACTTCATCTGCCACAACAAATCAGCAACCTGTCCAGTCATATAAAAGAGTTGAAGACAGAAAATATGACATACAAAGCGAAAGTAGACACCTTGGGGGATCAGGTTCAAGAACTCAGGAACCAGATTCAGGCCCAGGCCCCTCCTCAGTTTCAGGCTCAACCTTCGCAACCCTCCAGCTCCTTCACCAAAAATCAAAGTACTCTGGAAGTAGAGCAATGGAAATGGGATTATCTAATGACTCACTACCAGAAGAATGTGCAACATCCTCCTCATCATCAGCCTGGCGCATCCAGAACACCCAATTTCCATCCTCCTCCTCATCCTTACCAAAAAGCAGGAGAAAGAAGGCCCAAGCCCAATCCCAAACTCAATCTCAGGGGAAGTTTCCTCCTCTGCCATGGTAAGTAATTTGGTTGATAGTCACTTGGGAATGTTTTCTAATAAGTCTTCTTCTGCAGGTAATATTATTGAGAATGGTGAAAGAACAGTTAAACCTGTTAAAAGACAGCTTCCTGTAACTAGTAGCCCTATTAATGTAATTAGAAAATTATCCTTTGATGAACCTTTACATTTAACTTCTACTTCTTTAATTAATCCTTCTCTTTCAATTAAGAATGATTCTGTTTCCCCTGAAGTCTATACCTTAATTGAGAAAAGTTCTGAAGAAATATTAAAAGATAACTGTCAGTCAGTCGTCTAGAAGTAGGTAAGAAAAGGTGGAAAAATGGAGGAGGACAAGAAGGAAAATAAAAGAAATAAAATATAAAAAGATTATTTAATTTATTGAGAGGAATCAACGACGGTTTTCTTGAGAGGTGACAAAAATGAGGTTATTATTAATTAGTAATATTATTATGATGTAAGGACTATGCGCAGCAGACACTATGATCACTATCAGACTTAAAGCAACCTTTAAATTGTTATATAGAATTTTAATTAGAATTTTATTACTAATAAATAGAATATAAATGTAATATAAAAAGTGTATTTAATTTGTTGAGTGTATAGTAAGTGTTGGGGCTACAGGGGATTAAAAAGGCCTTTTTGTAGGCAATGGGCCCTCTGAAGCGCTACTATATTTGTAAATACAAGAAACATAATAGAATAAAACAAGAATTTAAAAAGAATAAGTGAAACATAACAATGTAGAGAAAAATATGAAACAAATAATTAAAAACCCCAATTAAGAATCCAATTTTCCCGCCATTAATTCCCAAATCAGTTAGTAAAAATAGTGAATAACTAAACAAGCCTGGAACATAGGAACTATGAGAAAAATCATTCAAAACAGATGGTACAGTCTGATTTAAGGATTTTTAAGTGAAACAAAAAAAATATTCTGACGCAAAAAATATGTAATTTATTTCAATTCAGTATTAATTAATTTTTCCTGACACAATTTTAGGTCAAAAGAAGCGTCATTATTTATTGTTTAATATTATAAGATATGATATTTAATATATAAATATAATTAATTAATTTAATTATATTATAAGTAACTTTTACACTTATAATTATAATATATGTTTTTAATTAATTAAATATAAATTTATAATTATTAAATACATAAAAAATGTGCCATTATTTGTAGAATATATTATATTATGTTAAATTTAAATGTATATAAAAAATTTATATAACCAATAAAATTAATATAACACTTGTATATAATAAAATACTTATATAATTTTATTATGCAATAAAATATTAATTTATATTCATTAAATACAATTCTTACCCACTCTTTCAGGTTTTATAAGTTACATATCATTTACTGGACTCCTGGAATAGCCTGGCTGACACCCCCTCACTCTAAAAAAACAATAAAAAAAATGCTAAGATTTTTTCTTTTTGTATTTTTTCAACAGAGTAGGCAGATTTGAAATTTCCTTACCAGGTATCCATGCATCATGTTCAGATGATTTGTTCTTATATCTCAATAAATATTCAGTACCTCTTTCAGAAGTGATAATTCTATCATTGAGAATTTTATCAATTTCTGCTGTTTCTGTGACTTCCTGAGGGTTCTTCTTAGGTCTTCCTCTTCTTTTTGGAAATAAGTCACTGTTGGAAGTATAAGGCTTAAGCAAAGAAATGGGAAAGACAGGAAGTTTCCTATCATATGGAGAATACAATACAACTTCTACTGCATTATCACCAACCATTCTTTTAACAACAAATGGTCCTAAAAAAGGATCTTTTAATTTGTGGTTACCTTGTAAATTGAAATGGACAGTAGAGATCAACACTTCATCACCCTTGTTAAATGTGTATTCTTTATGGGATTTATCCCATCTTTTCTTTTCATATTCAAATGCTTTATCAATACAACTCTGAGCATGTTTTCTGCATAGCTGTTGCATTTGCATAAAAGATTTTACACCAGGGTGTAGTTCCAACTTAGGTAATTTATTATTGAGAATCTGAGCAGGAGTGGTTGGGACATAACCTAACCAAAGCTCAAAAGCCTTTTTCTCAGTGACAGAATGAACAGTGCTATTATATGCAAATTCAAGACCAGGCAAAAGAGTGACCCAATCATGAGTAAATCTGTCATTGTCTTTATATTCTAAACCAAAGGCACAATATCTTCTAATCATATATTCCAGAGTTTGAATCATTCTTTCAGCTAGACCATCAGTCTGAGGATGGTGAGCTGTAGACAATTTTAACTCACAGCCACAAATATCCATCAAAGAGGTCCAAAACTCAGAAGTGAATTTTGGATCCCTATCAGAGATAATGGCTTTTGGAAAACCAATAATATTAAACATGTAAGACCACCATAAGAAAGCTAATTCTTTGGTGGATACATCTTTGTGGGTTGGAATAAATTTGCACATTTTTGTGAATCTATCCACTATTACCCAACAAAAGTTAAAGATGTCTTTACCTGCAACAGGAAGACCAGTGACAAAATCCATATTAATGATTTTCCAGGGAGCACTAGGTGCTTCAATATTTTGTAATAACCCTGCTCTCTTACCTGTTAACCTTTTAGATTTTTGGCAGGAATCACAAGATTCAACATATAATTTTGTGTCTTCAGACATATTAGCCCACCATACAGTGTTTCTGATTCTAATCAATGTTTTTTCAAGATCAAAATGACCAGCTAATATGTCATCATGACAAAGTTTGAGGATAGTTGCTTTCATTGAAGTAGGAATAACAATTACATTGGTAAGCTTCCTTCTATAATATATATAACCATCTTCAATAGAGAATTTTCCTTTATTTAAAGCATTTTGGTACTTTGCAGGAAGAGTTTTTATTAATGCTTGAATTGAAGCATTCTTAGGATCATTTAAGATAGTAACAAATTTATTTAAATCAGAATCTTTATCATATGAATCCAGTATTAATTTTAATAACTCCTCTTCCATATCAACTATAAATATACCATGGATATGAACAGTATCATCTTCAGGTACATAAGCAGGATTTGAGTCATTATTTGGCACAGGCAATCTGTAGAGCATATCAACATTAGAGTGAAAATTTCCAGCTCTATGGATAATTGTCATCCTTCCTCTGTATTCTTGAACAGCAAGTTGCCACCTGAACATATGTCTGTTGGGTGTCTTTAGGTTTAAGAGAGACTTCACAGCACTACAGTCAGTTACCAACTCAAATTTTTGGTCATCCAAATAGTAATGAAGTTTTTTAAGAGCCCAAACAACTGCTAAGCACTCCAATTGAGTGGCATCATATTTCAATTCACTATTTCTTAAGGTTCTTGAAATATAACAAATTACAACCTCTGAGGATTTATCATTAATATTTTGCTTTTGGTGAAGGGCAGCACCCAGACCAATAAAGCTAGCATCTGTATAAAGGACAAATGGCTTGTTAAAATCTGGAAGAGCCAATATAGGGGCTGTCATTAAGCAACTTTTTAATGTATCAAAAGCTTTTTGACAGTCATTATTCCAGAGAAAAGCAACATCTTTTCTGGTCAGTTTTGTAAGAGGCAAGGCTATGACCTGAAAATTTTTAATATATTGTCTATAATAGCCACACATACCCAAAAAACTTTGGATTTCTCTTACAGAAGTTGGTGCTTTCACATTTTGAATGGCAGCAACTTTATTATGGTCTACACAAATTTGTAAGCCTGACACAACATGGCCAAGGACTTTCAAAGATTGAAAACCAAATTTACACTTTTTTAAAGATAAGTTCATATTGATTTCATCCATTTTTTGGAAAACTCTATTCAAGTGAATCATATGTTCATCAAAAGTTTTAGAAAAAAAAATAATATGATGAATATAAACCATGAGCCAACCTTCAATAATTTCTTGATGGAAAGTGTTATCCATGACTTTCTGGAAAACTGAAGGAGCATTTTTAGGGCCAAATGGCATCCTAACATACTTATATATTCCCATATGAGTAGCAATAAGCAAAAAATTTTGAGAATTGTTCTCAACTGGAACTTGATGATAACCTTTATTACCATCCAGACAACTAATAAATTTTGCACCTTGCAAGGTAGCATGTATTGAATTAATTCTGGGTAAAGGATAAATATCATCAACAGTATAAGTATTTAAAGCTCTGTAATATCCACATAATATAGCTTTATCTTTTTCATAAGAAATCAAGACTGGGGAGATGACACAATATTTGGGGGTGATATCCACTTTCTCAATGATATTAATTTTCAATAATGTTTCAATATTATCTTCAATATCTTTTCTTTTTGATGGAGAAGCAGGATATGGTTTTTTCTTAAGGGTAGGAGGAATATCACTCAAATTACAGGATAAGGTAATTTTCATCTCTTCCTGAACGATTCCCAGGACATGAGAACCATGAGCAAAAGCCATAGGGAAAGAGGTAATAGAGGCAACAATAGAATCCTTTTGTTCACTAGTCAACTGATAACCAAAAGAAGAGGTATTTATTTCATGTAATAAATCATCCATTTCAGTTGTTGTTCTACCTTTACACTGGATCAGTGAGTTACAAGATTTCAATAAATGCCCAGAAGTTCTAGGAGAGGAAATTTTGAATTTCCTTTTCCCATTCATTCCTAAGGTAAAGCAATTATTTGCTGGGTCCAGTTTCACACCAAACATGGTTAAAATATCATTTCCCATAATAAACCAATTGCTCAAATTATCATTTTTCATGACAACAAACTCACAAATAGCACTGACAAAACCATTATTATATTTGAAGAAAACAGAGGTTTTGTATTTGCCAATAGGAAATAAGGTAGAACCATACCCTCTCCATTTTTCAGAAGTTATAGGTAATAATTTACTCAAATATTCCTTATCCACTGAAGCCAAAGCTTTTTCAGATACTACACTTCCTCCAGCACCAGAATCAAGAACTACATCAACATTTTTACCATTAATGATAACAGGTGCCTTTAAAGGGGATATAGGAATAGAATTGTTAGTAATATCTTTAATTATCTCAGCATTTTCTACTGAAGATAAATTCAATACACAATCTTCTGATATATTATTTAAATAATGGACATCATGTTCCAACATTAAAACATTTTTAACAGATTCATTTTCATAGGAGATATTACTTTCACAGTCACTGGAAGAATTATTGACATCAAGTTCAACTTCATCAGTGTCTTCATTTTGTTCAACAAGATGAATTTTCTTGTCACAAACATGACCCTTCTGCCACGGTTTGTTACACTTATAACAAGTATTTGTTGCATATTTCTTAGGTGAAATTGGGGCAGAGGGTTTACCAGATTTTTCTGGGAGCTTTGTATAAGGTTTATTCTGATCATTATAAGATTTACCAAGGTAATTCTTTGGTTCATATCTATGGTTGAGTAGTAACTCATTACAGATATTAATGAAAGAAGAATTTTCCCTTACATGCTCAGTTCTAGCCACAATTAAATCCCTAAGAGAATTTGGTAATTTATACAAGATTTTATCTCTCCAAATATCATAATCCATCTTTGGATCAATTGCTCTAAGGATTTTTGTTATTTTCATCAGAAAAACAATGGGCTTTTCAACAGAGGAGGATACATATCTAGTATTTTCATACAGTCTCTGTTGAGCTAACCTGAATTTTGAACCACCAAACTGATTCTCAATCAAGGATTTTTAATCATTCCATGTATAATGATTGTTATCTAAAAGAACAGATTCATACCACATCTCAGAGATACTTCTGGGTTTATTAATGTATGCAATGAAATATTATTGAAACATAAATATGAAACCAGGTTTAATAATTACAAACAGAGTGTTGAGGTAGTAAAACCTACTACAAATAAGTTACCAGTTGAGAAGAAAAAACCTTCAGCTCCCCTTGTCACTAAAAGACAAGAAAATAACACTTGTTACAAATGTAATGAGCCTTGGGCTAAAGGTCACACTTGTAGGAAAAGAATAAATGTTATTGAAAACTCACAAGATTCTGAACCAAGTAATCATGAAGATGAGAACTTGGAATCCAGTGAGGATTTTATGAGTAAAATTTCTTACAGTGATAATGAAAATGAGATATATGTATAAGAACAGGATATTATGTATTGAATGATGCTATACCTCAGACAGATACATCCTTAACTTCCATTGAAGAAGCTGAAATTATTAAATATTTATCTCATGATACTTAAAAAAGAACACCTATCAGAGCGCCTGTTATTATATGTGGAAAAGAAATTAATGCCATTCTTGACACTGGGGCTGCACATAGTGTAGTTATTATTAACACATTAATGAAACTTGATAGTAAGTATAAAGAAAAACTAGAATTCGTACAGACAAATAACTGAAGGGGTTTTGGTTCAGTATTAAATCAAATTGGAAAATACAAAACTGCTGTATTCTTTAAATATCATAATAGATATGTAAGAGCAGTGTGTGAATTTGTGGTAATGAATAATCATAAATATAGTGATTGGTTTAATATTGGTAACAACTTATTGACCAAATTTGGAATTAAATTAGATCCTGCAAATAGTTACTTAAATATAGGTGTAAATGGAAAAAGAAAATTCAAGATTTGTTCTCAAAATTCAATTTATTCCATTGCTCCTAAAGAAGAACAACTGAAAGGTGGAAGAACCACCTCTGAAGTTGTAGAATTGGAAAATGAAATCCAAAAAGCCTCTTAGTACTCAACCCTCAAAAATTGAAGAAAACAATATATTGAGATTGATAAAATCTTATCCTAATTTGGATAATATTCCTGGAAGCTTGAAAAAGAAACCTTACCCAGCTTTTCCTGCAAAAAGAAAGACATTGAAGACAACATTAAAATGCTTCTAGAAATGGGTATTGTTGAAAAAGTGGACACAAAAACTAAGTATTGTGTTATTTCACCAGTTTTAATATCTTATGAAAAAGATAAGGCAAGATTATGCAGTGATTATAGAGCTCTGAATACATTCACTGTAGATAATATTTACCCTCTACCAAGGATAGCTTCTATCCATGCTACCTTACAAGGAGCAAAATATATTTCCTGTCTAGATGTAAACAAAGGTTACCACCAGATTCCTGTGGAAAAGAATTCTCAGAATTACTTACTAATAGCCACACATATGGGAATATATAAATATGTGAGTGTGTCTTTTGGCCCAAAGAATGCCCCTTCAGTCTTCCAAAAATTGATGGATAGTATTTTTCATCAGGAAATGGTTGAAGGATGTCTTTTGGTTTATATTGATGACATCACAGTGTTTTCAAAAACATATGATGAACATTTAAATCACCTGAAAAGAGTATTTCTGTCAGTATATTCTAGTATATAAGTATGATATTATAGTGTTATTTTATGGTCCTACTACTTATTAATAAATGATTTAGTGATTAAACCTCAGGGGAAGACTAATAGAATAGTTATACTCAAATAAAACTCACAATACTTGGATTTAAATGCGTGCTAGTGGTGGAAAATAGAAGAATAAAATATAGTTAAAGCTTTTATAAAGATAATATCAATTTATAAGGGCTTTATAATATATTTCTGAATACTAATAATTGTATTTTAGTGTTTGTTTGAAGTGTAGTAATTGAATGATGATAATAAACCGTCAAAATCCCTTCTTACTTATACCCAAATCCACTAGAGTGCACAGACCTTCAATCCAGATGATGTCACTGCTATCCCCGGCAATTACAGCACTGTGAGGGCCCATCAGCTCCCCATGGCGTCCACTTCAAGCAGTTTCAACACCCAGACCTCCAGTAAGGACCCTCCATCACTATTAATAATAACACAGAGTCATACCATAAATAGAAAACCCAGATAAAAGCGGATACCATAAAGAAACAGGTAAAATAAATGATCAAAAAGAGATTTAATGAAACTAAAAACATATAAAGGAAACAAATAAAATGTCCAACCCCCAATAACATCCCCAAGCATCCACATTAACCCAAAAATATCTTTCCAACCCATAAAATCAGTGAATAACCATCCAAGGAAGTAATTTTAGTTGTCCAAACTGGGTGTATGCGCCTGATATAGGTGTCTATGCTTCTGTAGGCGTTGTGAGTCCACTGATTTCATCCATATGACCTAAAATAAGCAGAAAAACAAAGGTTATAGGCTATTAAGGGGCTAAAACCCACTTATATACCTAAATATACATAATATACTGCATATTTCACTGAAGATGAAATTTATGTATACATATAAGCTTATGTATGTCAATAATTACTTCATATCACGTAAGATAAGTATATTATGACTCCATTAACACCTTAATAAGTATTATTAGGCCATGGATAAGCTATTTAAACTGTTATAAATTATATAATAAAATAATATATATTATTATTTTAACCTTATTTTTAAGATATAAGCTTAATCTAGATAAGGTTATCTTATTTTAAGCATAAGAAATACTCAGTCCTAAGGATATTTAGGCTGACACTCCCTCACACCAAAAAAAACAATAAAAAAAATGTTAAGACATTTTAATTAATCTTAAGGAATGAAATAATAAAATAAAAAAATAATTTTTATAATACATATACTGAATGAACAGTATTATTTAGATTTAAATTTTTTCAAGAGATTTTTAAGATCAAAGATTTCATTTTCTGGAATCCACTGGTCATATTCACTTGATTTATTTTTAAATCTTAATAGATACTCAACTCCCCTTCTTTAGTAAGGTGTCTCTTTTTAAGTATCTTTTCAATTTCTGCTTTTTCCACTATTTCTTCAGGTTGTTGTTTATGCCTTCCTGATCTTCTTGGAAAGAGAGCAGTATCATTTGAATGGTATGGTTTTATAAGAGAAATAGGAAATACTGGATGTATTCTATCATAAGGTGCATATAGAATAACCTCAACAGCATTATTACCAACCATCTTTTTAACTACAAATGGTCCAATGAATGGATCCTTCAATTTAACATTACCATTTAAAATGAAATGTAGCGTTGAAATAAGGACTTCATCACCCTCTTTGAACATTTTTTCTTTATGGGCTTTATCCCATCTTTTCTTTTCATACTCAAAAGCCTTATTTATACATTCTTGAGCATGTTTTCTGCATAATTCCTGCATCTGAAGAAAAGATTTAGTACCTGGATGAATATCCAATCTAGGTAACTTATTAAGAGTTTTAGCAGGGGTATTAGGTACATAACACAACCATAACTCAAATGGCTTTTTGCCAGAGACAGAATGTACTGTACTATTATATGCAAATTCTAAACCTGGGATAAGGGTTACCCAATCATGCGTGAATTTGTCATTGTCTTTAAAATTAAGACCAAAAGCACAGTATCTTCTTATCATATCTTCTAAGGTTTGTATCATTCTTTCTGCTAGCCCATCAGTTTGTGGATGGTGTGCTGTAGAAAGTTCTAATTGACACCCTGAAAAATCTATAAGTGATGTCCAGAACTCAGAAGTAAATTAAGAATCTCTGTCAGAAACTATTGCTTTGGGGAACCCTGCTGTATTTAACATTTGTTTCAACCATAAAAAAGCTAAGTCCTTTGCAGAAACCTCTTTGTGGGTAGGAATAAATATACACATCTTTGTAAATCTATCTACAATTACCCAGCACGAGTTATAACTCTTATGCCCTGCTATTGGCAAACCTGTTACAAAGTCCATGTTAATGATTTCCCATGGAGCTTTTGGTTGCTCAATTTGTTGTAATAAACCAGCTCTTTTTCCTGTTAATCTTTTAGATTTTTGACAAGAATCACATGTTTCAACATATTTCTGAACATCCTCAGACATGTTAATCCACCAAGCTGTGTTTTTTACTCTGGTTAATGTTTTATGGTAGTCAAAATGACCTGCTAATATATCATCATGACATATACTTAACATTAACTCCTTCATTGAAGGGGGAATTACAATTACATTACTTAATTTTTTCCTGTAATATATAAAACCATCCTCAATGGAAAATTTTCCTTTCTCTAATGCCTCTTTATACTTATTTGGTAATGTTTTTATTAAAACATTCATTGAAGCATTAGATGGATCATTTAATATTGTAGTTAATTTACTTAAGTCAGGATCTGAATTATAATTATCAAGAATTGATTGCATAAATTCATCCTCAAGATCTACAATATAAATGCCATAAATGTTAATAATCTCTGACTCAGGAACATAAGCAGGATTATCATCATTATTAGGCAGAGGTACTCTAGATAACAGATCTACATTAGAGTGCAAGGTTCCTGCTCTATGTGTAATAGTCATCCGTCCTCTGTATTCTTGTACAGCTAATTGCCATCTAAACATGTGTCTATTAGGAGTTTTCATGTTTTAAGAGTGACTTAACTGCACTACAGTCAGTTATTAACTCAAATTTTTGGTCTTCAAGGTAATAATGTAGCTTTTCAAGAGCCCATACTACTGCCAAACATTCAAGTTGAGTAGCACCATATTTCAATTCACCACTTCTCAGAGTACGTGAAATATAGCAGATTACTACTTCTGACATTTTACCTTCAATAAGTTGTTTTTGATGCAAAGCAGCACCCAGTCCAATAAAACTTGCATCTGTATATAATACAAAAGGTAATTGGAAATATGGTAATCCCAAGATAGTAGCTGTCATTAAACATTCTTTCAACTTATTAAAAGCTTGTTGTCTTTCATTATTCCAAATGAAAGCTTCTGATTTCTTTATCAGTGTGGTCAGTGGTGCAGCAATTGATTGGTAGTTTTTGATATATTGTCTATATTAACCACACATTCCAAGAAAAGATTGTACATCCTTCACATTTTGAGGAATGCCAATATTCTTTATTGAAGCCACTTTATTTTGGTCTACACATATTTGTAAGCCAGATACAATATGACCAAGCACTTTTAAAGATTCAAACCCAAATTTACATTTTTTCAATGCAAGGGTCATTTTTATTTCATCCATTTTCTGATATACTTTCCTTAAATGGATTAAGTGTTCATCAAACGTTTTAAAGAACACTATGATGTCATCAATGTATACCATTAACCATCCTTCAATCATTTCATTATGGAATGTTATATCCATTAACTTCTGAAATACTGATGGAACATTTTTTGGTCCAAATGGCATCCTGACATATTTATAAATTCACATGTGTGTTGTTATCAACAAAAAGTTCTGTGAATTCTTTTCAACAGGAATTTGATGGTACCCTTTATTTCCATCTAGGCAACTTATATATTTAGCACCTTTAAGGGTAGCATGTATAGAGGCAATCCTTGGCAAGGGATAAATATCATCTACTGTAAATGTATTTAATGCTCTATAATTACCGCACAGTCTTGCTTTATCTTGTTCATAAGAAATCAGCACTGGTGATATTACACAATATTTTGGTGTAGTTTCAACCTTCTCAAGAATGTTCATTTTTAATAACATCTTAATATTATCCTCTATGTCTTTCCTCTTCATTGGTGAAGCAGGGTATGGTTTCTTTTTAAGACTAGCAGGAATATTATCCATATCACAGGTTAAACTAATTTTCATTTCATGTTCTTTTACAAGGCCAAGTTCATTTGTACCATGTGCAAAAGCCATTGGAAAAGCTTTAATTAATTCCGAAATATTATCTTTCTCAGTTTCACTTATCTGAGTGCCAAATGATGCTTTTGAAATTTCTGTTTCCAGAAGTTCCAACTCATTGGATTTTCTTCCTTTAGACGGGGAATTTGTTACTGACTCAATGTGTAAGACAGTGTTAAAAGAATTTATTTTAAATTTCCTTTTACCATTCATGCCAATTGTAAAATTGTTATTAGCAGTGTCTAATTTTACACCAAATTTAGTCAGAATATCATTTCCAATGATAAAACAGTTACTACAATTTGTATTATCCATTACTACAAAGTCACAAGTTACCCTTACATAACCATGTTGGTGTTTAAAGAAAACAGCAGCTTTGTATTTACCAATGGGGTGTAGTACTGATCCAAAACCTCTCCAATTTTTATTCTGAAGTGGTTCAAGCTTAAACTTATATTCACTATCAATTTTCTGTAATGTATTAGTGGAAACAACTGAACCAGCAGCTCCTGTGTCCAATACTATATTAACATTTTAACCAGAAATGATAGCTGGAACCGTGATAGGTGTCATTCTAAAGTTATCAGCTTGTATATCCTTAATGATTTCAGCATCTTCAAAATTCATTAAAGATTCATTTGAGTCCATATTTAATATTGGATTTTCAAAGATGGACAAATCATCTTCCAACATACACACTTCATTTTCATCACTATATGAGATATTGCTGTCATAATCACTTGATTCTTTACTTTTTTCAGTTTCAGTTTCAGATTCACTTTGATTTTCAACAATATTTATGTTTTTCTCACATTTGTGACCTTTGACCCAAGGTTTGTTACACTTATAACAAGTATTTGTTTCATACTTTTTAGGTACTACAGGTGCAGTAGGTTTTTTCTGCTTCTCCTGAAGTGTTTTTGAATTCTGAGTTTTTACAGGTTCAACATTTTGCTTATAAGTGCAATACCTTGATTCATACTTATGGTTTAATAATATTTCATTGCAAATATTAATAAAGTCAGAATATTCAGTAACATTTAATGTTCTAGCTACAACAATGTCTCTGACAGATATAGGTAATTTGTATATTATCTTATCTTTCCATAAGTTAAAATCCATATGAGGCTCAATGGCTTTTAATATTTTGTTTAAATTCATTAAAAATACCATAGGTTTGTCACCATTCAACGGATTATACCTAGTCTTCTCATACAGTCTCTGCTGAGTAAGACTGAATTTAGAACCTCCAAATTGTTTTTCAATAAGTTGTTTCCATTCAGCCCAAGAGTAGTCTCTACCCTCACTTAAGACAGCTTCAAACCATAATAAAGCAACATCCTTAAATAAAGAAATTAATTTTGATGTTATCTCTTCATCTGGTAACTTATATGAGAATTTCAAGTTGTCAATTATTTGAAAAAAATGTTGCCAATCAGAACTGGCTTCCCCATCATAAGTTGGGTACTGATATATTTTAGGCAAGTTCTTCTGATTGTATTTTATTTCACTAATCTTAGGTAGATTCAACAAATCATTCACTCTTGATAAATGGTCTTGTATTTCCTCCTGTACGGATTTGTGACTTACATTTTCAGATTTGACACTACCACCAGATGTTTTTAGATGTGGTGGTATAGGGAAGGAATGAGATTCACTTTTGCCAATGAAAGAATTATTATTACATTGATAATACTTATGATTATCCTGGTTCATTAGTAGATTGGCAGTTTCAATCTCAACTTTAGTTAATATTTGTAGCAACTCAGAGACACTTTGATTTGTCTGGGCAAAAGATAACTTAGTTCTTGATTCAGTTTTTAATAAATGTGTTTCATATAATTTTTCTAACTCACAAAATTTGTTTGAAAGGTCATTATATTTATTACTCTATGAATCATATTTAAGAGTTAGAGACAAATGTTCTTTCTCTAATTCTATATTACGTGTTGCTAATTGAGAAATGTTCAATGTAAAGGATGAAATTGTATCACAAGTGAGCTTAACTGTCTGTTCCTCACAATCAGTCATTCTATTCCACAATGCTGAAACAATTCTATGGACAGTTGGATTATTGTTAAAATATTCCATGTCCTCCTTTTCAATTCTCTCACTCTCCTGTGAACTTCTCATCTCACTAGTAGGTGGTTGAAACTGAGGATTAACTGTATTATCATTGTATATAGTACTGTTATTATGGACAAAAGACAAGTCAGGTGTATCTACTCTAAAACCTAAATTTCTTAAATCCTCCTCTATTTTTTGTACAGATTTAACATCAATAGAATTACCTATATTGTAATTATCAGTATTATGTCTAATCTGAGAGGGTAAGTTACTTACCAAGGGATGGTTGCCAGTCCTGATTTTTGGCGCTTTTTTCCCTTGTAAGGGTGAGCTGAGGAAGTTAGATGAGGGGGTGGATCCCTGTTGCAACTGTGGCTTGTCCACTGTTGGTGAAACCAGTCCCATTTCCATTTGTCTACAAGGATTTTCTCCTGGGAGTGAGTGGACCCTCCTTGGGTAGGGGGTTGCTGATTTAATTGGCTGGGCTGGCCTCCCTTTAATTCTGCCATTGCCTGATTCATCTGCTGAAATCCTACCTTGCAATTGTTTTGCAACTGCTCTACTTCTTTGAACATGAGAGATTTTGATTCCTCCCACTTCAGAACCTGTTTGGCCAGGTGGGACAGTTGATCCTGAAGAGGAGGAGACGTCTTTTTTATAGTTATCTTTTTTAAGAGGGCGTCCTTTTCTTCTATACTCATGCTTTCTGGCTGGGGGTACTGTTGTCCCTCCATGGTGATGTCCTGGAAAGTTTTTGTTAGCTTTAGACCTGGTATTATAAGCAGGCTGTTCACTTACACTATCCTGGGGAGCACTCATATTGTTCAGAATAACAATATTTTATGTCTAAAAAAGGAAAAAACTCTGTGGAATCAGTAGACAAATAATGTTAGCAATTATATTACTAATAAAAAAGCAATGGAGCTTCTCCTGAATTTATATCTTTATTTATTTAAATAAAATATAAGAAAATTCGAAAAAATCTGTTAAAAATATTATAATAAGTTTAACTAGACCTCTATAAGGGTGAATAATTAGCTTACCAAGCTTTAGCCAAATACCAATTTAATTGGGTGTTATATTGGTGTCCAAATACCAAGTGAAATTGGGTTTATATTGGGTACAGTTACTACTGTAAATATCTAATTTTTATGGTAAAAAATTAGTACAATTATTATAAGGCTTCTTTTCCGCAATCAATGAGTTATGATGACCCACTAATATGCAGCAGACCCAAATATTTGGTTAATTTTGAGCTGTACTAAGGTAAAAATCACGTCCCAAGGCTTATACTAAATAATAAGTAAAATATAAGGAAAGACCCCCAATTGTCAGTATAGTCTAGTATATAAGTATGATATAATAGTGTTATTTTATGGTCCTACTACTTATTAATAAATGATTTAGTGATTAAACCTCAGGGGAAGACTAATAGAATAGTTATACTCAAATAAAACTCACAATACTTGGATTTAAATGCGTGCTAGTGGTGGAAAATAGAAGAATAAAATATAGTTATAGCTTTTATAAAGATAATATCAATTTATAAGGGCTTTATAATATATTTCTGAATACTAATAATTGTATTGTAGTGTTTTTTTGAAGTGTAGTAATTGAATGATGATAATAAACCGTCAAAATCCCTTCTTACTTATACCCAAATCCACTGGAGTGCACAGACCTTCAATCCAGATGATGTCACTGCTATCCCCGGCAATTACAGCACTGTGAGGGCCCATCACCTCCCCATGGCTTCCACTTCAAGCAGTTTCAACACCCAGACCTCCAGTAAGGACCCTCCATCACTATTAATAATAACACAGAGTCATACCATAAATAGAAAACCCAGATAAAAGCGGATACCATAAAGAAACAGGTAAAATAAATGATCAAAAAGAGATTTAATGAAACTAAAAGCATATAAAGGAAACAAATAAAATGTCCAAGCCCCCAATAACATCCCCAAGCATCCACATTAACCCAAAAACATCTTTCCAACCCATAAAATCCGTGAATAACCGTCCAAGGAAGTAATTTTAGTTGTCCAAACTGGGTGTATGCGCCTGATATAGGTGTCTATGCTTCTTTAGGCGTTGTGAGTCCACTGATTTCGTCCATATGACCTAAAATAAGCAGAAAAACAAAGGTTATAGGCTATTAAGGGGCTAAAACCCACTTATATACCTAAATATACATAATATACTGCATATTTCACAGAAGATGAGATTTATGTATACATATAAGCTTATGTATGTCAATAATTACTTCATATCACTTAAGATAAGTATATTATGGCTCCATTAACACCTTAATAAGTATTATTAGGCCATGGATAAGCTATTTAAACTATTATAAGTTATATAATAGAATAATAATTATATATATATATAATAAAATAATATATATTATTATTTTAACATTATTTTTAAGATATAAGCTTAATCTAGTTAAGGTTATCTTATTTTAAGCATAAGAAATACTCAGTCCTAAGGATATTTAGGCTGAAAATTTCAAAAGATGTATGAAATTAATATGAAAATTGAATTATAGAAATGTCAGTTTGGATTTCAATCCTTGAAAGTACTTTGACATGTTGTATCTGGATCACAAATTTGTGTTGACCAGAACAAAGTGGCAGCAATTAAAAACATTGGTATACCTAAGAATGTGAAAGATGCTGAAAGTTTTTTGGGTATGTGTGGATATTATAGACAATATATAAAAAACTACCAATCTATTCCAGCCCTTTTAAAAACATTAATCAGGAAAAATGAGGCTTTCATTTGGAATATTGAAAGACAACATGCCTTTGATAAATTGAAGGAACGTTTAATTTCAGCTCCAATATTGGGACTACCAGATTTTAACCTACCTTTTATCTTGTACACTGATGCAAGCTTCACAGGGTTAGGTGCTGCTTTACAGCAGAAACAGATAATAAATGGAAAATTATCTGAAGTAGTTATCTGTTATATATCCAGAACCTTAGAAAGACAGAATTAAGGTATGGTGCCACCCAACTGGAATTTTTAGTCATTGTGTGGGCCTTTGAGAAACTTCATTACTATCTAGAGGACTAGAAGTTTGAATTAATAACAGAGTGCAGTGCAGTAAAATCATTATTAAACATGAAAACACCTAATAGGCACATGTTTAGATGGCAAATAGCTGTACAAGAGTACAGAGGAAGAATGACAATCACTCACAGAGCAGGAACATTGCATTTTAATGTGGATTTATTATCCAGAAGCCCTTTGCCAAATGATACTGACAACCCAGCTCATGTACCTGTAAATGAGGTTATACATATATTTGGGATTTATATAGTGGATTTAGAGGAAGTTTTAATGCAAACTATATTAGAAAATTATTCATCTGATAAAGATTTGTCTAAATTACCTACCATTTTAAATGATCCAACTAATGCCTCTATGAGTGCATTAATTAAAACCTTACCTCCAAAGTATAAAAATGCATTGGAAAAAGGTAAACTGTCAATTGAAGATGGATATATATATTACAGGCAAAATATAGGTAATGTAATAGATATACCACCTTCTATGAAAGAGTTAATGTTGAGTACTTGTCATGATGACATCTTAATTGGTCATTTTGATTTTAACAAAACATTAACCAGAGCCAAAAATACAGCCTGGTGGATAAACATGAAAGAAGATGTACAAAAATAAATTGAAATATGTGACTATTGTCAGAAATCTAAGGATTAACTGGGAAGATAGCTGGGTGGTTACAACAAATAGAGCAGCCAAAAGCTCCTTGGGAAATTATAGACATGGATTTTGTCACTGGCTTGCCATTAGCAGGAAAAGAAAGTTTCAATTCTTGCTGGGTAATTGTGGATAGATTAACTAAAATTTTTAAATTTATCCCTATCCATAAAGAGATATCTGCAAAGGAATTGACATTAATATGGTGGACTCAAATGATGAATACTTCTGGGTTTTCCAAAGCCATAGTTTCTGATAGAGACCCTAAATTTACTTCAGAGTTCTGGACATCTTTGATGGAAGTATCAGGTTGTCAATTGAAATTTTCTACAGCACACCACCCATAAACTGATGGGCTGGCTAAAAGAATGATACAGACTCTGAAACATATGATCAGAAGATATTGTGCCTTTGGATTAGAATACAAAGGCAATGAGAGATTCACACATGACTGGGTAAAATTAATTCCTGGCCTTGAATTTGATAATAATAGCACAACTCATTCTGTGACAGAGAAAAAAACCATTTAAACTCTGGTTGGGATATGTACCAAATACGCCAGTAAATCATTTAAATAAATTACAAAGGTTAGATCTACAACCTGGTACTAAATCATTTATTCATATGCAAAAAATTTGTAGAAGGCATGCAGAAGAGTACATTCAAAGAGCATTCAAATATGAAAAGAAAAGGTGGGATAAATCTCATAAAGAATTTGAATTCAAAAAAGGAAATAAAGTCCTAATTTCAAAACTACATTTTAACTTAAAATGTAATGATAAATTGAAGGATCCCTTTGTAGGACCTTTTATAGTCAGAAAAATGGTTGGTAATAATGCTGTGGAAGTCATATTATATTCTTCACATGATAGGAAAAATCAAGTTTTCCATATCTCATTATTAAAACCTTGCCATGCAAATGATCCTGACTTATTTCCAAAAAGTAGAGGAAAGCCTAAAAAGAAACCTGTAGAAATTGTGGAAAAAGCAGAGATTGAAAAAATACTCCAGAAAAGAATCCTTACCAAAGAGAAAGGAACTGAGTATTTATTAAGATTTAAGGTAAAATCAAATGATTTTGATAAATGGATACCTGAAAAAGATTTTTCAAATCTATCCTCCCTTCTTAAAAAATTTAAACAGAAACCAAATTCTGTTCTTCTAGCTGAGGGGTTGAAATTAGTACTCATAATATTTTATTATATTTTATTTCTTTAAATAATTAATCTTTAATGCTACAAAATTTTTGAAAACCTTAATAATAAAATTAAAAAATGTATAACTTATAATTTTTTTATTGTTTTTTTGGGTGGGAAAGTGTCACCCTGGATATCCTTAGAACTGAGTAAAAAGTACTTATAAATTATGAAAAATACATAAACTATACATGGGAATGATAAATAAAAGTACACAAGTTGTATACATAGGTAAAAAGTATGGTAAAATACAATATATGCCATTAAAACACCTTACCGACATGCATATATCCACCTCTTTTAAGTCTTATATACTTGATATTTTGTTTTAATATGTTATGGTAATCTGAAGAACCTTAAATATAAGGCTACATATTTTTTAAGTAGACTTAAAGCTTTTGATTTCATTGTTTTATGTGAAAAACAAGAAATGTGCTTTAAATCACTTAAAAGTTAACTATATGAGCTATAAATTTAATAATATTAGAAATGCACCTTGAAATTTCAATTTTTCTTAATTAGGACAACTGATCTGGCTACTCCAATGCATAAAAGTAAAAATTTTCAAATTTGGTGTTTTTTATGCCAGAAATGGATTCTGTGTACTTGCCACATACTGCCTGCATTTTTCCTGTGTGAATAGCTTCATTTTTAGCAAAGTTAGCTTTTTCACACTATAATTACCCCACATTCTATGCCCACTGTGGGGAAACATGCTAAAATAGGTAACAGGCGCTTATTTAGTGTCCTAATATAATTATAAGTGCATTGGCCTTATTATCTGCACTAATTTCATTAATAATCTCAAGCTTGGTGCCTTTAATTGACTACCATGCTTAAATTCACATAAATTAGTCAAGGATTTACCCATGAAAGTGCCTGCCAAGGACTGCATGTAGCTACCCCACATCTCACGCCCTTTTTTGGGTTTTTAAGTGGTTTCTCAGTCAATATTGGTTATTTTTGAATGGGGATTTTGTGTAGTTTATTTTCACAATTAGCCCCAAAATTTCTACTCTTAATCCCCCTCAATATTGAGTAATATTTAGTCTTATTATTTCTCTTTTTAGTCTTTTATTTTAGGGTATTAGACACATACACTCTCTTTTTTGCTTATTCTTTATTTTTGATTGATTATCCCTATTACTAAAGGATTTTGGTGGGTGATTTAATTCTAACTATGTTGGTGGTAATTATTTATGTTGTTATACAGGTGTATTAGCTTGAATGAGGCATCATTAGCAATGTATAGAGCTGGTAAATCAAGGGGTTCATTGGAGGAATTATCTGGTATAAATGGAGGGGGTTATTGATTTTGTTTTCTTCATTCTATATCATTACAATCAAATATATAACCAATACAATTACAATACATATCAATAGTACTAATGAAGTCTTTAAATATTATCCAAATTATTACATCTATTTTTCTACCAACTATAAGATTGTAAGCCATATATAAGTAGTGAGATTTAAACTACTGAGACCCTTATATTAGGGGGTATCAATGTTCAGGGATCTGCAATTAGGGATCAGGAATTTTTTTTCCTGGGATCAGAAATTCTTAATTGCTAAAGATTCTTATCCACTAGCCCCAGGGCTAGTGGATAAGGAATCCATGATAATGCATTATCCTGCCTCTTATACCCCAATTTCCATTCCTAATTCCTGATCCCAAACTCATCACATACATGATTGATTTCTATGCAAGTCACATGACATAAAATTGCAGATTTTATGAATGAAAGTAGTCCAAGATGTGGTTATGACAGAAAGTTGTCTGATATGTGGTTATGAAAAATTGAGTAGATAAATGTTGGATAAGAGGTGAACATTGACACTTAAATTGTCTAATACCCGATTATTAGCAATAATAATTGTGGAAATTAATTGGGGTATAAGTATTTTTATCCGCAATTAATTTAATTGTGGATCCCTGAACATTTATACCCCCTATTGAGTTATATTTTAATACTTATTGGATTTTTACTACAGTACTCATATAGGACCATTAAAATCTTCTAGTGAATTGACTATTCAAGCTAGTTCACATCTCTGTACTTGATCTCAGCCTGAAAGAGGCCTTAAAGAAAGCACCTTTTTTGGAATTTTCAGAGACTGTCTTTCTTTTTTTAGTCTCATCTGGAAATTTCATCTTAATCAGCTACCAGAGTGATAATGCTAACTTCAAATATAATGAAAATCAATTTTAACCTAAATCTAACCTCTAAGGAATGAGATATTGAAAGAAATCTAAAAATAAATGAATCTAAACTGAAAAATTGACCACTTGGTTACCTGATTATGATGGGAATTCAGGAGGTAGAACAGAGGTTGAAGTCCAAAAAAATTGAATTTATAGTGGCACCCAAGTCTGTGCCTGAACCGAAAATACTAATAATTACCACTAGAGCACATGTTTGTTTTTCAATGGGGCACAAAATTACACAACAGTTACAAAGCAAATTTTTTTTGCACTTAAGACCCACCTAAGACCATTAAGTGCCAAAAAAAATTATTACATAACTTTTGCGTAATTGTTGCACCATTTTTGTGCCCAAAGACAAAACAAACATTTATTCTAGTTCACCCTGTGTCCTTACTGTTCACCTTTTTCAGGAAGGATACTTTTAAACAATAAATAAAATTCTAATAACTTTGAATAAAGAGGTAGAATATTTGCCAACTTCTCTAACACAGACGTCCAGTCTAACATAAGAAAAAAAGGAAAGTTATAGATTATTTATCTCATCTCATAGTAAATAAGTTAATGAAGCCAAAGATCAATACTGAACATTTTTCAATAGAAAATTACTTTCCAAAGCCTTTTCTTAATAAAAAATAAAGCTTACAATTCTTTTGATTCATTGGTTAAAATAGTAAGTTTTTATACTCCAAAGAAGGTGATTTGGTCCTTAAATGGTCCAGTAAGTAGGGAACTCAGGTAACAACATATTGAGGCCACATCCACTTTACTAGCAAAATATTTTGTAATTGAAAGTGAACCAAGGACAGCATTTCAATAACTGAACCATCATTTGACACTTTAGGAGTTTACAGGTTAACAAAACCAAAAGATAAGGTTAATAGTCATAGAAATGAAAACTGATGAGTTGTTTTATTATGAAGTTTAATATTGTACCAGACTCTCAACTCTTGATCACAAATCACTTAGCAGTATTTGTGGGGTACTTACTAGAAAATATCCTTGCTTATTACTTAGTAGATATTAGAATTTTAATTAAAATGAAGAATGAAAATAATGAATATAATAAAATGTATAAGTTGGCCTGGAGGATTTGGCCAAAAGCAAATAGAGAATGGAGGGGATACCACTTGACCCATATAAGAGGATGATGATGGGGAGATCACTCAACCTGTTGTGGTCTTCCAAAATTGGCAGGGTCCTTTGTTGTGCGGTTTGGTGCTGTTTGGGAATGCCTTAATTGACATTGGTTGAAGAATCGGGTGTTTTTCTGAATTTTTTCTCTTAATATTTGGACTGTGGGTATGTGGGTACTACCATTGGATAGCCCCAGTTTTTCTCTACATTTCGTGTCTTGTGGACATTTTTCATATTCTAAGTTTTAAGGGGTCATTTCCTCATATTTCCTTATAAAAGATAGCTGTTTAATTTTGTTTTTCGTGTTTTGTGGGCTAACCTTAAGTCTTAGGCTTAAGTGCTTAGTACCATTAGATAGGGCTAATTTGGCTCTACGTTTTATGTCTCAATGTTGTCATAGCTTAATTTTGTGTTTTAGGGGTTTTAGTAGTTGTAGTGAAGTTTTCTAAGTAGATTAGATGTTTTTAGTGGTTTTCTGGCTTCAGGGAGGCGGGGCCACTTCAGGCGGCCCTCCCACCTCTGTTTTAGAAGGTTGGGGAGCGCTTCTGAAGGGTTTTTATTCAATTTGGCTGGTACAGCTGCCAAATGCGTTGCTGTGCATCAATCTTAGAGGGTGGTCTGTGTGTATATACTGCATAAGACAGTTTGGGGGAACTTTAATAATCATACAACCATCTGGTGATCATATACGGTTTCTCAGGCAGTTTTCACTGTTGTTGGCCACAATTTAGCTGTGTTTTTTTGCAAGTAAGTTCTTCAGTTAGCTTTACTAGCAACTGTTTTCTCTGTTATAGTCTTGCAAGCTATAGCAAGTATCATTTCTGTCTCTGGTGTGGATTTGCAACCTACATCAAGTATCATTGCTTTCTCTGGTGTGGAAATTGGTCTAAATTTCAGTTCTTTGGTCTGGTAGTCTGTCTGGGGACTACTTTCTTGGCTGATCAAGCAGTCAAGTGTAGTGGAAAGGAGGCTTTTGGTAAACAGGAACCAATTGACTGTAGCAGGTAAATCTCACTTGTTATTCTAAAGGAACAGGTTGTTTTCTCTCTGGTTTTACTCCAACTCCCTTGGTCAAGGCCTATAGCTAGTACTATAGGATTGTCTACATTTCTGGCGCCCAACATGGGGAGTAGAACCTGCTAGTTCTTTGTAATCTCTGTTTTCTTTTGTTGGCTCTCTTTGGTGTTTTGGTCTGGAAGAATGGCTTCTGGTTCTTCTATTCCTGTGGTGACTGTCAGTGGGGGGATGGTCCTCCTGCTGTGATGGTTAGGGAGTGTGTTAGGATTAAAACTTGGGATGGAACCAAGTTTAATGGTGAAGATGTGAAGTGATTTCTGAAGAAGTATGAAACTGCTGCTGGTGTGGATGGTGCTTCTTACCTGGACATGGTGAAGCAAATTATCTTCTTCATTGGTGATAGGGCAGTGGAGAAGGAGGTTGTGGCCATGCCTGGCTACAAGAAGAGGGATTGGAAGTTGCTGTGTAGGGAGATGGTGGACAGATGGGGTGTCAGGTTCACTATGGTGGATCTGAATAAGGTTGTCAGTGAATGGCAATCATTTGGTGGTGTTGGTAACTTGCATATTTACAGGAAGTTTCTGCTGCAGTTTGGTCCTGTGGTGGAATATTTGGTGGAAGTAAAGGAGCTGGCACATGAAAATGCTGCCAAGGATGTTTTTTGGTCTGCCCTGGCTAGAGATGTCAGGATGGATGTGTTGAAGGAGCTGTCAAGGAAGGACTTGATGAAGACTCTTTCTAATGGGGATCAGAAGTTGCCTGCCTTGTAAAAGGTTAAGGAGGCTGTAGAGGCCCATTTGAAGTTATTGGCTGTGGACACCTATCAGGAGGGGTGTGCCAAGTATGTCAGCAAAGTCAGTGAGGCTTTGGCTGAAGAGGAGGTTAGAGAAGAATTTGGTGCAGGTTCCCAAACAAGAGAGTGACCCTGTCAGCCTATATATCCCTAGGACTGAGTATTTCTTATGCTTAAAGTAAGATAACCTTAAGTACATTAAGCTTATATGTTAAAAATAAGGTTAAAACAATTATATATATGATTATAATACATATATATATAATTATCACACTATTATATAAATTATAGTAGTTTAAATAGCTTATCCATAGCCTATTAATACTTTTTAAGGTGTTAATGGAGTCATAATATGCTTATCTGAAGTGATATTAAGTAATTATTGGCATACATAAGCTTAAATGTATACATAAAGCTCATATTCAGTGAAATATGCAGTATATTATGTATATTTAGGTCTATAAGTGGGTTTTAGACTCTTAATAGCCTCTAACCTTTGTTTTTCTGCTTATTTTAGGTCATATGGACAAAATCAGTGGATTCACAACGCCTACAGAAGCATAGACATCTATATCAGGCACATACACTCAGTTTGGACAACTTAATCTGCTTCCTTGGATGGATATTCACGGATTTATGGGTTGGGAGGTCATTGCTGGGTTAATATGGATGCTCGGGAATGTTATTGGGGGCTTTGACACTTCATTTGTTTCCTTTATATGCTTTGGGTTTCATTAAATCTCTTTTGGATTGCTTATTTTACCTGTTTCTTTATGGCATCTGCTTTTATCTGGATTTTCTAATTATGTTTTGGGTCTGTGTTATCATTAATTGTGATGGAGGGTCCTTACTGGAGGTCTGGGTATTTAATCTGCTTGAAGTGGACGCCATGGAGAGGTGATGGGCCCTCACAGTGCTGTAATTGCCAGGGATAGCAGTGACATCATCTGGATTGAAGGTCTGTGCACTCCTGGGGATTTGGGTATAAATAAGGAGGGATTTTGACGGTTATTTATCATCAATTACTTACTACATTTAAATCAAACACTTCAATACAATTATTAACATTTATAAATATATTATAAAGCCTTTTATAAGTTTATATTATCATTATATAAGCTATAACTATATTCTATTCATCTATTTTCCATCACTAGCATGCATTTAAATCCAAGTATTGTGAGTTTTATTTGAGTATAACTATTTTATTAGTCTTCCCCTTAGGTTTAATCACTAAATCATTTATCAATAAGTAGTAGGAACATAAATAAACACTATTATATCATACTTATATACTAGACTATACTGACAGACCCTGTGGTGGAGAAGTTGGCTGATCTGACAAAACAGCTACATATTTTTTTTCAGGAGGCTAAGAAGGTCAATAAGGCTTCTTCTCAGCCTAGATATTTTGATAGGAGGGCTTGTAGAAGTGATCCTTGGGTCTGCTTTTATTGCAGGAGGAGGGGGCACAAGTCCAATGATTTTTGGGCTCTGAACAGGGATGTGTCTGATGGAAAGGTGGAGTTTGATAGAAGGGTTTTAAAGTTCCCTGATGGCTCTTTTGTGAAGCCCAGTGAGGGGCAGGCTCCTGTTTATTTGGTCAGGAGAAGGGGTGGTTTCAATCAAAGGAGGCCAAGGTTTGAGGAGATTGCTGATCAGGGGAAGTCTTCTGGTAAAGAAGAGGATGATGTCAAGGGAAAGGGGAAAGAGGTTAATAAGGTCTCTTTTTCTACTTCCTTTGGTGGCTTAGAGTTGTATTCTTGTGGTGGTCAGTCAAGTGGTGAATTCTTGGCTGGTGTTTATGATGTGGAAGCCGGAAAGGTGGGAAGGCCTGAGAGTAGTTCTCAGGCACAACCAAAGCCAAAGGCTTCAAAGGTGGATCCTAATCTGAGTGCGGCTAGGAAGAAGTACAGCAAAGAGGAGCTGTACAAGATGCAGAAGTGAATGGCAGACATGGGCCCCCCTAGTTTTAGTGCATTGGACATGAATGGTGAGCCAATGCCCATGGATGTTGATTCTGACTCTGAGGAGGATGTCCCTTTGGCTTCATTGCCAAAGCCTGTTGGAGTTAGAGGGTCTGGTGAGGGATCTGGTTAGGTTCCTGTTGATGGTAAATCCGTTGGTGGTGCTGGTCCTCAAGAATCTTCTAGGACCAAGGTGGTGAAGGCAAAGGCTCACTTTGAGAAGCCAGTGGTTTCTGGTCAATCTAATGTTATGGACTCTTTTCTGGAAAGGATGAATCAGGGTCAGGTTTCCCTTTCTTATGGGGAATTGTATGCTATCAGTCCTGGGTTGGCTGATAGACAAAAAAGGTTGCTGACCAGGAGAAGAGTGTCTTCTGGGGAAGTGGAATACATATGTGATTCTGCTGAAAAGTTTGGAGAGGGGTTGGAAACTCATTTTTCTGCTCCTCTGGGTTATTTCAATGTCACTCTGAATGGCAGGGAGGCTAGGGAATTGGTGGATTCAGGTTCTCAGATTAACCTGATTTCTTTGTTTGAGGCTAATCATATGGGCCTCCCCATCAAAACTGGTATTGGTGGAAATTTGAGAGGGATTGGTGACCATGTCACCGAATTGGATGGAACTCTGAGTTTGTGAAGTAAGATGTTGGTGGAGCCTCAGGGAGGGTTCATTTTTTATATTGCTAAAGGAACAGTTAAAGCTGTTTTTGGGTGGGCCATTCTTGATGGATTTTCAGGCAAGAATTGGCTATCAATTTGACATGGTGATTAGTTTGGGGTTAACTGGTGAAGATGAGATAAGGCTTCAAATGAGTTTATAATCTCCTGGAGATGATGGTTGGGAGTCCAGGCCTGGTTTGTCTTCCATTTGTCAATGCATGGATTTTTGTAGGAGAAGAAGAGATGTGGGTGCTGCCTCTGGTTTTTTGGAGTGTGGCTCAGGCTCTAGTGAGGGTCTGTCTTTTTAAGAGTGATGAGGGCTTATCACCCTATTGCTACAACCTCTCCCCAAGATGAGGAAATCCCAGGTTGTAGTAGGTCAGCTCCCTTGGAGATATACCACGTGGATTTTCAAATGTCTCTTTTTAATGTTTCTCTTCTCTGCAAGTATTCTTCAAGTTTTTTATCAAGTCTCTGTTCTCTCTCAAGATTCTCAAGTTGAAGGAGGAAATGAAAGTTCCTTACCATCAGATGGACCAGGGATGGTGGAACTGGTTGTATTATGGGTTGTGGCACTCTTCTGGGAAGGGTGTAGCTTTTTGATGATTCTGGGTATCAGGATGGATGGCCTAGATCTTTTGGTGCTGGTAGAAGATGGACCAGGTTGAGGTGGAGGCAAAGGTGTTTCAGAGGATAATGGACCGGGTCTGTAGCAGGTCTTCTTCCTGGAGTGCAAACATCACAGGACATTCTGTATGGATGGGCCGGAGGTGTGATGGTGCAAATTAGATTATTGTCAATGCAGTGTTGGCAGGGGCCCATGTCAGCAGCAGATTTGGAAAGAAAGCTGAACATGGTGGTTGTGGTATAGGATAATGTGGACATTTTCTATTGGAGGGAGGATGTGGTCTTCCAATATTGGAAGGGGCCTTTGTTGTGTGGTTTGGTGCTGTTTGGGCATGCCTTAATTGACATTGGTTGAAGAATTGGGCGTTTTTCTGGATTTATTCCGTGAATATTTGGACTGTGGGTATGTGGGTACTACCATTGGATAGCCCTGGTTTTTCTCTACATTTCGTGTCCCATGGACATTTTTCATATTCTAAGTTTTAAGGGGTCATTTCCTCATATTTCATTATAAAAGATAGCTGTTTAATTTTGTTTTTCATGTTTTGCGGGCTAACCTTAAGTCTTAGGCTTAAGTGCTTAGTACCATTAGATAGGTCTAATTTGGCTCTAAGTTTTATGTCTCAAAGTTGTCATAGCTTAATTTTGTGTTTTAAGGGTTTTAGTAGTTGTAGTGAAGTTTTCTAAGTAGATTAGATGTTTTTAGTGGTTTTCTGGCTTCAGGGAGGCGGGGCCGCTTCAGGCGGCCCGCCCACCTCTGTTTTAGAAGGTTGGGGAGCGCTTCTGAAGGGTTTTTATTCAATTTGGCTGGTACAGCTACCAAATGCGTTGCTGTGCATCAATCTTAGAGGGTGGTCTGTGTGTATATACTGCATAAGACAGTTTGGGGGAACTTTAATAATCATACAACCATCTGGTGATCATATCGGTTTCTCAGGCAGTTTTCACTGTTGTTGGCCACAATTTGGCTGTGTTTTTTTGCAAGTAAGTTCTTCAGTTAGCTTTACTAGCAACTGTTTTCTCTGTTATAGTTTTGCAAGCTATAGCAAGTATCATTGCTGTCTCTGGTGTGGATTTGCAACCTACATCAAGTATCATTGCTTTCTCTGGTGTGGAAATTGGTCTACATTTCAGTTCTTTGGTCTGGCAGTCTGTCTGGGGACTACTTTCTTGGCTGATCAAGCAGTCAAGTGTATTGGAAAGGAGCCTTTTGGTAAACAGGAAACAATTTACTGTAGCAGGTAAATCTCACTTGTTTTTCTAAAGGGACAGGGGTTTTTCTCTCTGGTTTTACTCCAACTCCCTTGGTCAAGGCCTATAGCTAGTACTATAGGATTTTCTACACCTTATGAATTAAAGTAAACAAGGAGAACACTCAACCTGTGAGATGGTGGTGAGGCAAGGATGACACTCAAATTGACTTTAGAGCTGGGGACAACACTCTACCCGGTATGGAAATAATGCACAAGGATGACACTCTACTTGGCTTACAATGTGGGAAAGACACTCTATCCAACTTAGGATCTGGGGAAAACACTCTACCCAGTAAGGAAATAATATGATGTGATGCAAAGGATCTTAGGCTGATGATAGTTAGGAGCAAACAAAGACAAATACATATTTCATGTTAGTAAATTATAAAGAGTGTAACATGAAATAATAGTAAGAATCAGAATATAAAATTACTGATGATAGTTAGGAGCAAAAAAATATAGCAAAAATATTGAGTGTCACAATCTATGTATACTCTCAACTATCATCAGTATAGGTTTAATCATTAATATAGGTTTCAATAAATGTAATGTAATTACGTCAGCCTGTATATCTCCAGGACTGAGTAAAAAGTAACTATAAGTTATGTTAAACACATGAACTATACATGGGAATAATAAATGAGAGTACACAAATAGTATACATAAGTAAAATTATGATAATACACAAAAAATGCCATTATAACACCTTATATACACGCATATATCCAACTTTTATAGGTCTTATGTACTTAATATTAAGTTGGAATATGTTAGGGTAATCTTAAGAACCTTAAGTATAAGGCTACATAATTTTTAAGTACACATAAAGCTGTTATATTCATTGTTTTATGCAAAAAACAGGAAATGCGCTTTATTTTGCTTAAAAGTTGACTATATGCGCTATAAAATTGAGAATATCAAAATTGCGCTGTGACATATCAATTAGGCTCATTTAGAACTATTGATTTGGCTATTTAAATGCATAAAAATAACACTTTTCAAATTTGGTGTTTTTTATGCCAGAAATGGCTTCTGTGTACTGGCCACATACTGCCTGCTTTTTTCCCGTGTGAATAGCTTCATTTTTAGCAAAGTTAGCTTTTTCACACTATAATTACCCCACATTCTACGCCCAATGTGGGAAAACACACTAAAATAGGCGACAGGCGCTTATTTAGTGTCCTAGCTTAATTAATAATGCATTGACCTTGTTTATATGCACTAATTTCATTAATAACCTCACTCTTGGCACTTTATTTCATCACCACGCTTAAATTCGCCTAAATTTAGTCAAGGATTTACCCGTGAAAGCGCCTGCCAAGAACTGCATGTAGTTACCCCACATCTCACGCTCTTTTTTAAGTTTTTGGGTGGTTTCTCAGTCAGTTTTGGTTTTTTTTGAATGGGAATTTCACGTAGTATAATGTCAGGATTAGCCCCATTATTTCTACAGTCAATCCCCCTTATTATTAAGCTATTATTAACCTTAAAAAGTCTCCTTTAGTCTTTAATATTATTGTTTTATACGCATATACTCTCTTTTTGTCTTTTTCTTTAATTTTGATGGATTTCCCTTATAATTACAGGATTTTGGTGGTTGTTACTCTTCTAATTATGTCATGGGTTACTGGGAATGTTGATGGGCATGTCTATTAGTTTTTTAGAGGCGTCATTAACTGTGTATTGGGTGGTACATCAAGGGAATCATTGGGGAACTCAGTGTGTATAAAAGGAGGAGGTTTTTGGGTTGTATTTCTTCATTCTTTATCATTACAATTTAACCAATATAACCAAATCAATTACAATACATATCAATTAGTAATTTTATAAGACTTTTTAATAGTATCTGAATTTATATAATCTATTTTTCTACCAACTATAAAGATTGTAAGCCACATATAAGAATAGTGAGAATTATATTACTGAGACCTTTATATTTGATTATATTTTACAACTTAGTGGATTAGAACTACAGTATTCATATAGGACCATTACAATCTTCTAGAAAACTGACTATTCAAGCTAGTTCACGTCCTTGTACTTGACCTTAGCCTGAAAATTGGGGACCTTTCCTCAAGAATTCTGTTATAATCCTGTAAGTGAAATTTTCAAAAGAAGGTGCACGTAAATAATATCCCTATAGAAATATTTGGATAATTACAACAGGTTGGGGTCACTTATATAGTGATTTCAGAAAAAGAAGCCCTGTTATATTATAAAATTGTGATATTGAATCAACAATTTTACCACTAATTTAACTTATAATTGTTATTAGTGGGTCTGTCAATAGACCAATTAAATTTGAGATCTTTGCAGATAAAATTTTTACCACTAATTTAACATAAAATTGTTCTTAGTGGGAGTCTGTCAATAGACCAATTAAATTTGTGATCTTTGCAGATAATAAACCAATTAAACTGATTAATTGTTTTCTTTTAACAGGACTCTTAATCTTTTCTTTTATTGGTTTGTAAAATTCATTAAATATTTAGAAAGAATCATACTGACAGTTGTTTTCTTTTGAATATAAAAACACGGCTACATATTGTAGACCAGTTAAATCAAGTGACCACATAAAAGCATATTTGACTTTTGGCACTTAAATATTCACTTCATACCAATAAGTAAGCAATAAAATTGTCTTCAGTGGTATTGATAAATACTGATAAAACTCCTTTTTGAAGTTTTCATATCTAAACTTTCAATTCTTTAAATTCCACGTAAAAATGTGTGACAACAATGACATTGTAAGTAATAAGGTGAAACCTTATAACTTAAGACCTAGAGCTGAAAGACCTGTTACAGGACATTCAAATGGAGGGCCAGGACTCTCCCATAATCAACAACACTCCGTCAATGTCTCTGGAGGAAAGGGAAAAGCTTTTAAAGCAGGTTTCAATAAAGAAAACAAAAAATACTTTACAAGAACAAGTTCACTCCCTATCCACCCTACTGAACACCTTGACAATAAGAGTCAACAATATAGTGGACCAGATCAACAATCTGGAAAAGAGAGCAGCTCAAGGTTTCATAGAAGTCAACCAAGCTCTAGTGGACATAAAGACTCAACCACCAACAGTGGCACCCAACAATTCCATAGCAACACCTCCAGCCCAAGAGGAGGACCAAAAAATTACAGTAAGCAAATGTAAGTGGGATTGGTACGCCCAAAACTACAACAATCCTCAACAGCAGGGCTCCAGCAGTCACCCTTACAGGGGAAAGGCAAGGAGAGGCAGGGGAAGTGGGATAAGACCTTGGTAAGTCATCCAACTTCTTATGATTAATTATATCAACCTGAAAAAAAATTACTTATAAGTAATGAGATTGATAAGGAAATATTGGATATTATTGATAAGGATTTAAAGGATTATTCATTTGAACAGAATATGTTAAACTTGTCTTTACATGAGGACAATGTAAATAGTTTTATTGATCACCAGGAAAATACTATTAATATAAAAATGGAATCAAATGAATTAAATCTTGACCCTGATAATGAGTCTTCTGAATTGGACACGGAAAAAATAGAATATTTTTTAAAAGAGAATCCAATGGAATCAAAAATAATAAGTAAATTATTATTGAGAATTGAAAAATTGGAAGAGTTCTCAAAAGAGTCAAACATTAATACAGAAAATGTATTATTACAACTAACACAATCATTGAGTACCACAGCCAATAAATTAAAAATTATTGAAAATTCAAATAATGAATTAATCAATGAGAATAAAAGATTAAAATCTGAGATTAGAAATTTAGAAAGTAAATTAGAACACTCTCAGAATATTATGGCTACCATAGAGGGACGTGTAAAATTGTCTTTTTCAAATGTAAATGATACCTTAAATCATGTACCTGTGATAAAAGATAGATTACAAAGAGTAGAAATTGAAGTAGCTAACATTTTGAAAAATACTGAAACAATAAAAGATAATACCTCTTATGTAGAAAGAGTACCAGTTTTTATGAAACACTCTGATGATAAACCAATGATTGAACATGAACATAGTGTTATGGGCTCTGAGAATATAAAATCAGTAAAAGATGAAATAAATGATCATCTTTCTAAAGTAAGTGAATTACTCAATATTCCTCAGGTTAGGGAAGAAAAAACTAGCCAAAAGAACTGGCCTAAGTTAGATCAGTACCCTTCTTTTGACGGGGATTCAAAATCTGATTGGCAACAATTCATACAAAGAATTGATAACTTAAAATTTTCATATAAATTACCTGATGAAGAAATTACTTCAAAGTTAATATCTTTATTTACAGATGTGGCCTTATTATGGTTTGAATCTGTATTGAGTGAGGGAATTAATTACTCCTGGAATGAATGGAAGGCACTAATTGAAAGGCAATTTGGTGGCCCAAAATTTAGAATCACTCAACAAAGACTGTATGAAAGGGCCAGATATAATCCAAATGCTGGAGATAAACCCATGGTCTTCTTAATGAATTTAATAAAAATCATGAAAGCTATGGATCCAAAAATGGATTATGAAGAGTGGAAAGAAAAAATAATATACAAGTTGCCCATATCAGTTAGAGACATTATTGTAGCTAGAACTGAAACTGTCAGAGACACCTCGGGATACATTAATATATGCAATGAGATATTATTAAACCACAAGTATGAAACCAAGTATAGTAATTACAGACAAAGTGTTGACGTGGTAAAACCTACTACAAGTAAGTTACCAGTGGAAAAGAAAAAACCTTCAGCTCCCCTTGTCCCTAAGAGACAAGAAAATAACACTTGTTAAAAATGTAATGAACCTTGGGTTAAAGGTCACACGTGTAAGAAAAGAATAAATGTTATTGAAACCTCACAGAATTCTGAACCTAGTAATCATGAAGATGAGAATGTGGAATCCAGTGAGGATTTCAAGAGTAACATATCTTACAGTGATGATGAAAATGAGATATTTGTATTAGAACAGGATATAATGTTCCTGAATGATGCTATACCTCATACAGACACATCTTTAACTTCCATAGAGGAAGCTGAAATAATTAAAGATGTATCTCATGATACTTACAAAATAACACCTATCAGAGCACCTATTATCATATGTGGAAAAGAAATGAATGCCATTCTTGACACTGGGGCTGCAGGTAGTGTAGTTTCACTTAATGCATTAATGAAACTTGATAGTAAGTACCAGGAAAAACTAGAACCTGTTCAGACAAAGAACTGGAGGGGTTTTGGTTCAGTATTAAATCCAATTGGCAAATACAAAACTGCTGTATTCTTTAAATATAATAATGGATATGTTAGAGCAGTTTTTGAATTTGTAGTAATGGATAATAATAATTGTAGTGATTGGTTTATTATTGGCAATGATTTATTGACAAAATTTGGCATTAAACTAGATCCTGCAAACAGTTGTTTCACCATAGGGGTGAATGGTAAAAGGAAATTCAAAATATGTTCGGAAAATTCAGTATATGCCATTTCTCCTAGAGAAGAACAACTGCAAGGTGGAAGAACCACCAATGAAGTGGGTGAATTGGAAAATGAAATCCAAAAGGCCTCTTTCAGTCCTCAACTCTCAAAAATTGAACAAGAAGACATTTTGAGATTGATTAAATCATATCCTATGGCATTTGCTCATGGATCAAATGAACTAGGATTGGTCAAAGACCATGAGATGAAAGTCTCTCTAAGCTGTGATCTGGATAATATTCCTGGCAGCTTAAAAAAGAAAACTTACCCAGCATCTCCTGCAAAAAGGAAAGATATTGAAGACAATATAAAATTGTTGTTGGAAATGGGTATTGTTGAAAAAGTGGACACAACACCTAAGTATTGTGTCATTTCACCAGTATTAATCTCTTATGAAAAAGATAAGGCAAGATTATGCGGTGATTATAGAGCTCTGAATACATATACAGTAGATGATATTTACCCTCTACCAAGGATAGCTTCTATCCATGCTACCTTACAAGGAGCAAAATATATTTCTTGTCTGGATGGGAACAAGGGTTACCACCAGATTCCTGTGGAAAGAAATTCTCAAAATTACTTATTAATAACCACACATATGGGTATATATAGGTATGTGAGAATGCCATTTGGCCCAAAGAATGCCCCTTCAGTCTTCCAAAAATTGATGGATAGTGTTTTTCATCAGGAAATGGTTGAAGGATGGCTATTGGTCTATATTGATGACATCATAGTGTTTTCAAAAACATATGATGAACATTTAAATCACCTGAAAAGAGTCTTTCAAAAAATGGATAAAATTAATATGACTATTGCATTAAAGAAATGTAAGTTTGGATTTCAATCCTTGAAAGTACTTGGGCATGTTGTATCTGGATTACAAATTTGTGTTGACCAGAATAAGGTGGCAGCAATTAAAAACATTGGGATACCTAAAAATGTAAAAGAGGTTCAAAGTTTTTTGGGTATGTGTGGATATTATAGACAATATATTAAAAATTACCAATCCATTGCAGCCCCTTTAACAACATTAATCAGGAAGAATGAAGCTTTCATTTGGAATAATGAAAGACAACACGCCTTTAATAAATTAAAGGAATGTTTAATGTCAGCTCCAATATTGGGACTGCCAGATTTCACCCTACCTTTTATCTTGTACACTGATGCAAGTTTCATAGGTTTGGGTGCTGCTTTACAGCAAAAACAGATAATAAATGGAAAATTATCTGAAGTAGTTATCTGTTATATATCCAGAACCTTAAGAAAAACAGAATTAAGGTATGGTGCCACACAGCTAGAATGTTTAGCCGTGGTGTGGGCTTTGGAGAAACTTCATTACTATCTGGAAGACCAGAAGTTTGAACTTATAACAGATTGCAGTGCAGTAAAATCATTACTAAACATGAAAACACCTAATAGGCACATGTTTAGATGGCAACTAGCTGTACAAGAGTACAGAGGAAGAATGACAATCACTCACAGAGCAGGAACATTGCATTCAAATGTGGATTTATTATCCAGAAGTCCTTTACCAAATGATGCTGACAACCCAGCTTATGTACCTGAAAATGAGGTTATACATATATTTGGGATTTATATAGTGGATTTAGAAGAAGAGTTTATGCAAACTATATTGGAAAATTATTCATCTGATAAAGATTTGTCTAAACTATCTACCATTCTTAATGATCCAAAAAATGCCTCCATGAGTGCATTAATTAAAACCTTGCCTCCAAAGTATAAAAATTTGTTGGAAAAAGGTAAACTATCAATTGAAGATGGATATATATATTACAGGAAAAAGTTAAGCAATGTAATAGTAATACCACCTTCTATGAAAGAGTTAATGTTGAGTACTTGTCATGATGACATCTTAGCTGGTCATTTTGATTTTAACAAAACATTAACCAGAGTTAAAAATAAAGCCTGGTGAATAAAACATGAAAGAGGATGTACATAAATACATTGAAACATGTGACTCTTGTCAGAAATCTAAGAGATTAACTGGGAAGAGAGCTGGGTTGTTACAACAAATAGAGCAGCCAAAAGCTCCATGGGAAATTATAAACATGGATTTTGTAACTGGCTTGCCATTAGCAGGAAAAGAAAGTTTCAATTCTTGCTGGGTAATAGTGGATAGATTAACAAAAATGTGTAAGTTTATCCCTACCCATAAAGAGGTATCTGCTAAAGACTTGGTGTTACAATGGTGGACTCAGATGATGAATACTGCTGGGTTCCCCAAAGCCATAATCTCTGACAGAGATCCTAAATTTACTTCAGAGTTCTGGAAATCTTTGATGGAAGTATCAGGTTGTCAATTAAAATTGTCTACAGCACACCATCCACACACTGATGGGCTGGCTGAGAGGATGATACAAACTCTAGAAGATATGATCAGAAGATATTGTGCCTTTGGATTAGAATACAAAGACAATGAGAAATTCACACATGACTGGGTAACATTAATTCCTGGCCTTGAATTTGCTTATAACAGCACAACTCATTCTGTAACAGAGAAAAAACCATTTGAACTCTGGCTGGGATATGTACCAAATACCCCAGTAAGTCATTTAAATAAACTACCAAGGTTGGATATACACCCTGGCACTAAATCCTTTATTCATATGCAACAAATGTGTAGAAAGCATGCAGAAGAATGCATCCAAAAATCATTTGAATATGAAAAGAAAAGGTGGGACAAATCTCATAAAGAATTTGAATTTAAAAAGGGAGATGAAGTCCTCATATCAACACTACATTTTAACTTACAAGGTAATGTTAAATTAAAGGATCCCTTTGTAGGACCTTTTGTAGTAAATAAAATGGTTGGGAATAATGCAGTGGAAGTCATATTATATGCTCCATATGATAGGAAACATCCAGTTTTCCCTATCTCATTATTGAAACCTTACCATGCAAATGATCCTGACTTATTTCCAAAAAGAAGGGGAAGGCCTAAAAAGCAACCTGAAGAAATTGTGGAAAAAGCAGAGATTGAAAAAATACTCAAGAAAAGAATCCTTACTAAAGAAAAAGGAACTGAGTATTTACTAAGATTTAAAGGGAAATCAAATGAATTTGATAAATGGATACCTGAAAAAGAAATTTCTAATTTATCCACCCTTCTTAAAAAATTTAAACAGAAATAAATTTCTGTTCAACCAGCTGAGGGGTTAATAAACCAGTACTCATAATATTTTATTATGTTTTATTTCTTTAAAGTTGAAATCTTTAATGCTACAGATTTATTCTGAATACCTGAAAATTACAAATTAATAAAAGAAAATGTATAACTTATCATTTTTTTATTGTTTTTTTTGGGTGGGCGAGTGTCAGCCTGTATATCTCCAGGACTGAGTAAAAAGTAACTATAAGTTATGTTAAACACATGAACTATACATGGGAATAATAAATGAGAGTACACAAATAGTATACATAAGTAAAATTATGATAATACACAAAAAATGCCATTATAACACTTTATATACACGCATATATCCAACTTTTATAGGTCTTATGTACTTAATATTAAGTTGGAATATGTTAGGGTAATCTTAAGAACCTTAAGTATAAGGCTACATAATTTTTAAGTACACTTAAAGCTGTTATATTCATTGTTTTATGCAAAAAACAGGAAATGCGCTTTATTTCGCTTAAAAGTTGACTATATGCGCTATAAAATTGAGAATATCAAAATTGCGCTGTGACAGATCAATTGGGCTCATTTAGAACTATTGATTTGGCTATTTAAATGCATAAAAATAACACTTTTCAAATTTGGTGTTTTTTATGCCAGAAATGGCTTCTGTGTACTGGCCACATACTGCCTGCTTTTTTCCCATGTGAATAGCTTCATTTTTAGCAAAGTTAGCTTTTTCACACTATAATTACCCCACATTCTACGCCCAATGTGGGGAAACACACTAAAATAGGCGACAGGCGCTTATTTAGTGTCCTAGCTTAATTAATAATGCATTGACCTTGTTTATATGCACTAATTTCATTAATAACCTCACTCTTGGCACTTTATTTCATCACCACGCTTAAATTCGCCTAATTTTAGTGAAGGATTTACCCGTGCAAGCGCCTGCCAAGAACTGCATGTAGTTACCCCACATCTCACGCTCTTTTTTAAGTTTTTGGCTGGTTTCTCAGTCAGTTTTGGTTATTTTTGAATGGGATTTTCACGTAGTATAATGTCAGGATTAGCCCCATTATTTCTACAGTCAATCCCCCTTATTATTAAGCTATTATTAACCTTAAAAAGTCTCCTTTAGTCCTTAATATTATTGTTTTATACGCATATACTCTCTTTTTGTCTTTTCCTTTAATTTTGATGGATTTCCCTTATTATTACAGGATTTTGGCGGTTGTTACTCTTCTAATTATGTCATGGGTTACTGGGAATGTTGATGGGCATGTCTATTAGTTGTTTAGAGGCGTCATTAACTGTGTATTGTGTGGTACATCAAGGGAATCATTGGGGAACTCAGTGTGTATAAAAGGAGGAGGTTTTTGGGTTGTATTTCTTCATTCTTTATCATTACAATTTAACCAATATAACCAAATCAATTACAATACATATCAATTAGTACTTTTATAAGACTTTTGAATAGTATCTGAATTTATATAATCTATTTTTCTACCAACTATAAAGATTGTAAGCCACATATAAGAATAGTGAGAATTATATTACTGAGACCTTTATATTTGATTATATTTTACAACTTAGTGGATTAGAACTACAGTATTCATATAGGACCATTAAAATCTTCTAGAAAACTGACTATTCAAGCTAGTTCACGTCCTTGTACTTGACCTTAGCCTGACAAATTATGTTCACAGAAATATATATTTTTATGTAGCTGAGTGAGTGACACATAATGTCATTTTTAGATTTTGTGTTAATAATATAATAATAATAGGCAAGTTATAATTCCACAACCTATTTTTGATACTGATACAACCTACAATACATTTTTTTTGTTTGATGCACTCTTATGGCACCAAATGAAATCATGTACTTACTACTAATCACATATTATATCATATGCAATAATATATACACTTGTTCAAACCCTGTGCTAGGTATCATTCTTCCCTTGCTCTCACTCTTGCTTTTGCTTTTGCTCTCACTCTTGCTTTTGCTTTTGCTCTCACTCTTGCTGTCGGTCAGTCGTCTAGAAGAGATAAGAAAAAAAAGGGAAGAAATGAGAGGAGGAGAAGGAGAAGAGGATTATAGGCAATAAAAGAAATAAAATTTAATAAAATTATTTAATTTATTGAAAGAAAGCAACGACGAGTGAATTGAGAGGTGACAACAAAATTGGTTTTATTAATATTAATATTATTTAAGTAAGAGTTTCTGCGCAGCAAACAATATAATTACTATTAGACTTAAGGCAACCTTTAAATTGCTATTTAGAATTTTTAATTAGAATCTAATACTAATAAAAATAATAATAAGCGTAATAAATTTATCTTTTAAATTGTTGAGTGTGTAATAAGTGATAAGGCTACAGGGGATTATCCAAGGCCCTTTTATAGGCAATGGGTCCTCTGAAGCGCTACTATATTTGTAAATACAATGATTAGAATGGAATAAAACAAACATATCAAAAGAGTAAATGAAACATAACAATATAGAGAAAAACATGAAACAAATAATTAAAAGCCCAATTAAGAATCCAATTTCCCCGCCATTAATTCCCAAATCAGTAAGTGACAATAGTGAATAACTAAACAAGATTGGAAACATAGGAACTATGAGAAATATAATTCCCAACAGATGGTACATTCTGATTAAAGGATATTTTAAGTGAAACAAAAAATAATTTGACGCAACAAAACAAGCAATTAATCTCAATTTAGTCCAAATTAATTTATTTGTTTTTTCTAACACAATTAAGGGTCAAAAGAAGCGTCCTTAATTATTGTTTAGTATCATATCAGAGGTATTATTTAACATATAAATTTAAGTAATTAATTTAAATATATTATAAATCAAATTTACACTTGTAATTATAATATATGTTTTTTTAATTAATTAAATATAAATTTATAATTATTAAATACATAAAAATGCGCCATTATTTGTAGAATATATTATATTATGCTCAATTTAATTGTATATATAAAAATATATATAACCAATAAATTTAATGTAACACTTGTATATAATAAAATTCTTATATAATTTCATTATGCAATAAAATATTAAGTTATATTCATTAAATACAAGTCTTACCCACTCTTTAAAGTATTATAATTTATATATCATTTACTGGACTCCTGGAATAGCCTGGCTGACACTTGCTCTTGCTCTAGTTTTTGACTTTTTTTTTCTTAGACTGCTTGTTTCTTTTTGAGTATCTATATTTTACAAGCTAAAATGAATGTATAGTTTTTGTTCATGCTTAGTTTATAAGGTAATTTAGCTGATTAATTTTATGTCTTGTAAAAAAATAATCAATATATTGTAATCAAATTGCAATGAGATTTTAGAGCAGAAGTATCAGCTGCACTTTCTACAGGAAACCATAATCTCTGAAAACCACCTAAAACATTACTCCAAGCATTAATAGAAGGAAATAAAGTTCTAAAATATAAAGGTGGAATGGGTGCACCTTCCCACAATATCCCCTGACAAAAGTGAGCAGATTGGTGGTCATTTGTATTTGACTTTCTCTGGTAATAAAAGGCCATTTGATTTTAGTTTTTCCTGAGTGAGCGCAAGTAAGTCAGACATGCTCAGTCTGACCATTAGAGTCTTTGTTGGAACATTTGCAAGAGATACTTGCTCCTTGTCTGGCAGCAAAGATATTAGAAGCTTCTTTTGTTTCATCTAAGGTGGGAAAAATTGTGGGCTTGGGTATCAGTGCTAACATTGAGGAAGTCAAAGAGTGGAAAATTTTTTTCTCATGGAAGGGGTAAACAAGTGTATGTATTATTGCATACAATATAATATGTGATTAGAAGTAAGTACATGATTTCATTTGGTGGCGTAAGAGTGCATCAAACAAAAAAAATTGTATTGTAGGTTGTATCGGTATCAAAAATATGTTGTGGACGTGTAACCTGCCTAATAATAATAATAATAGACAAGTTTTCCGAAGGAGTTAACTAAGAAAATAGCTTAAAAGCTGACAGTAGACTACACCAGAAAAAAACATGGCCACCTGATAGCAGGTGCCAATCCCTATCTTTCACTTAACTCAATTTCAGCTCAGCTGTAATTCTTCTGGAAAGACTGTGCACTAAACAATGGGCACACTAGCTTGCACAACATCAAATCAAATTTACTCTTAAATCAAAACTGAAGATAGGGATAGGCACCTGCTAGCAGCTGCAACTTGATTTTTTGCGGTGCTACTCATTGAAACACTCGTTGAACTAAGTTTCAGCTGGGTTCTGCGCAAAGACATACAGAAAGAAAACCCAGATCATAACTATCTTCTACTTGCTATCCAAAAGGTTCCAAACTGGTTAAAAGCTAAATCGAGCGAGGAATCCTCCTCCTCTCTCCATACTAGCTGTCAGCCTGTATATCTCCAGGACTGAGTAAAAAGTAACTATAAGTTATGTTAAACACATGAACTATACATGGGAATAATAAATGAGAGTACACAAACAGTATACATAAGTAAAATTATGATAATACACAAAAAATGCCATTATAACACCTTATATACACGCATATATCCACCTTTTATAGGTCTTATGTACTTAATATTAAGTTGGAGTATGTTAGGGTAATCTTAAGAACCTTAAGTATAAGGCTACATAATTTTTAAGTACACTTAAAGCTGTTATATTCATTGTTTTATGCAAAAAACAAGAAATGCGCTTTATTTCACTTAAAAGTTGACTATATGCGCTATAAAATTGAGAATATCAAAATTGCGCTTTGACAGATCAATTGGGCTCATTTAGAACTATTGATTTGGCTATTTAAATGCATAAAAATAACACTTTTCAAATTTGGTGTTTTTTATGCCAGAAATGGCTTCTGTGTACTGGCCACATACTGCCTGTTTTTTTCCCGTGTGAATAGCTTCATTTTTAGCAAAGTTAGCTTTTTCACACTATAATTACCCCACATTCTACGCCCACTGTGGGGAAACACACTAAAATAGGCGACAGGCGCTTATTTAGTGTCCTAGCTTAATTAATAATGCATTGACCCTGTTTATATGCACTAATTTCATTAATAACCTCACTCTTGGCACTTTATTTCATCACCACGCTTAAATTCGCTTAATTTTAGTCAAGGATTTACCCGTGCAAGAGCCTGCCAAGAACTGCATGTAGTTACCCCACATCTCACGCTCTTTTTTAAGTTTTTGGGTGGTTTCTCAGTCAATTTTGGTTATTTTTGAATGGGAATTTCACGTAGTATAATGTCAGGATTAGCCCCATTATTTCTACAGTCAATCCCCCTTATTATTAAGCTATTATTAACCTTAAAAAGTCTCCTTTAGTCCTTAATATTATTGTTTTATACGCATATACTCTCTTTTTGTCTTTTTCTTTAATTTTGATGGATTTCCCTTATTATTTCAGGATTTTGGCGGTTATTACTCTTCTAATTATGTCATGGGTCACTGGGAATGTTGATGGGAATGTCTATTAGTTGTTTAGAGGCGTGATTAACTGTGTATTGAGTGGTACATCAAAGGAATCATTGGGGAACTCAGTGTGTATAAAAGGAGGAGGTTTTTGGGTTGTATTTCTTCATTCTTTATCATTACAATTCAACCAATATAACCAAACCAATTACAATACATATCAAGTAGTACTTTTATAAGACTTTTGAATAGTATCTGAATTTATATAATCTATTTTTCTACCAACTATAAAGATTGTAAGCCATATATAAGAATAGTGAGAATTATATTACTGAGACCTTTATATTTGATTATATTTTACAACTTAGTGGATTAGTACTACAGTATTCATACAGGACCATTTAAATCTTCTAGACAACTGACCATTCAAGCTAGTTCACGTCTTTGTACTTGACCTTAGCCTGACAATTGGGGACCTTTCCTCAAGAATTCTGTTATAATCCTGTAAGTGATATTTTCAAAAGAAGGTGCACGTAAATAATATCCCTATAGAAATATTTGGATAATTACAACAGGTTGGGGTCACTTATATAGTGATTTCAGAAAAAGAAGCCCTGTTATATTATAAAATTGTGATATTGAATCAACAATTTTACCACTAATTTAACTTATAATTGTTATTAGTGGGTCTGTCAATAGACCAATTAAATTTGAGATCTTTGCAGATAAAATTTTTACCACTAATTTAACATAAAATTGTTCTTAGTGGGAGTCTGTCAATAGACCAATTAAATTTGTGATCTTTGCAGATAATAAACCAATTAAACTGATTAATTGTTTTCTTTTAACAGGACTCTTAATCTTTTCTTTTATTGGTTTGTAAAATTCATTAAATATTGAGAAAGAATCATACTGACAGTTGTTTTCTTTTGAATATAAAAACACGGCTACATATTGTAGACCAGTTAAATCAAGTGACCACATAAAAGCATATTTGACTTTTGGCACTTTAAATATTCACTTCATACCAATAAGTAAGCAATAAAATTGTCTTCAGTGGTATTGATAAATACTGATAAAACTCCTTTTTGAAGTTTTCATATCTAAACTTTCAATTCTTTAAATTCCACGTAAAAATGTGTGACAACAATGACATTGTAAGTAATAAGGTAAAACCTTATAACTTAAGACCTAGAGCTGAAAGACCTGTTACAGGACATTCAAATGGAGGGCCAGGACTCTCCCATAATCAACAACACTCCGTCAATGTCTCTGGAGGAAAGGGAAAAGCTTTTAAAGCAGGTTTCAATAAAGAAAACAAAAAATACTTTACAAGAACAAGTTCACTCCCTATCCACCCTACTGAACACCTTGACAATAAGAGTCAACAATAAAGTGGACCAGATCAACAATCTGGAAAAGAGAGCAGCTCAAGGTTTCATAGAGGTCAACCAAGCTCTAGTGGACATAAAGAAACAACCACCAACAGTGGCACCCAACAATTCCATAGCAACACCTCCAGCCCAAGAGGAGGACCAAAAAATTACTGTAAGTAAATGGAAATGGGATTGGTACGCCCAAAACTACAACAATCCTCAACAGCAGGGCTCCAGCAGTCACCCTTACAGGGGAAAGGCAAGGAGAGGCAGGGGAAGTGGGATAAGACCTTGGTAAGTCATCCAACTTCTTATGATCATTATTACAACCTGAAAATAAATTACTTATAGGTAATGAGATTGATAAGGAAATATTGGATATTATTGATAAGGATTTAAAGTATTATTCATTTGAACAGAATATGTTAAACTTGTCTTTACATGAGGACAATGTAAATAGTTTTATTGATCACCAGGAAAATACTATTAATATAAAAATGGAATCAAATGAATTAAATCTTGACCCTGATAATGAGTCTTCTGAATTGGACACGGAAAAAATAGAATATTTTTTAAAAGAGAATCCAATGGAATCAAAAATAATAAGTAAATTATTATTGAGAATTGAAAAATTGGAAGAGTTCTCAAAAGAGTCAAACATTAATACAGAAAGTGTATTATTACAACTAACACAATCATTGAGTACCACAGCCAATAAATTAAAAATTATTTAAAATTCAAATAATGAATTAATCAATGAGAATAAAAGATTAAAATCTGAGATTAGAAATTTAGAAAGTAAATTAGAACACTCTCAGAATATTATGGCTACCATAGAGGGACGTGTAAAATTTTCTTTTTCAAATGTAAATGATACCTTAAATCATGTACCGGTGATAAAAGATAGGTTACAAAGAGTAGAAATTGAAGTAGCTAACATTTTGAAAAATACTGAAACAATAAAAGATAATACCTCTTATGTAGAAAGAGTACCAGTTTTTATGAAACACTCTGATGATAAACCAATGATTGAACATGAACATAGTGTTATGGGCTCTGAGAATATAAAATCAGTAAAAGATGAAATAAATGATCATCTTTCTAAAGTAAGTGAATTACTCAATATTCCTCAGGTTAGGGAAGCAAAAACTAGCCAAAAGAACTGGCCTAAGTTAGATCAGTACCCTTCTTTTGACGGGGATTCAAAATCTGATTGGCAACAATTCATACAAAGAATTGATAACTTAAAATTTTCATATAAATTACCTGATGAAGAAATTACTTCAAAGTTAATATCTTTATTTACAGATGTGGCCTTATTATGGTTTGAATCTGTATTGAGTGAGGGAATTAATTACTCCTGGAATGAATGGAAGGCACTAATTGAAAGGCAATTTGGTGGCCCAAAATTTAGAATCACTCAACAAAGACTGTATGAAAGGGCCAGATATAATCCAAATGCTGGAGATAAACCCATGGTCTTCTTAATGAATTTAATAAAAATCATGAAAGCTATGGATCCAAAAATGGATTATGAAGAGTGGAAAGAAAAAATAATATACAAATTGCCTATATCAGTTAGAGACATTATTGTTGCTAGAACTGAAACTGTCAGAGACACCTCTGGATTCATTAATATATGCAATGAGATATTATTAAACCACAAATATGAAACCAAGTATAGTAATTACAGACAAAGTGTTGACGTGGTAAAACCTACTACAAGTAAGTTACCAGTGGAAAAGAAAAAACCTTCAGCTCCCCTTGTCCCTAAGAGACAAGAAAATAACACTTGTTACAAATGTAATGAACCTTGGGTTAAAGGTCACACGTGTAAGAAAAGAATAAATGTTATTGAAACCTCACAGAATTCTGAACCTAGTAATCATGAAGATGAGAATGTGGAATCCAGTGAGGATTGCAAGAGTAACATATCTTACAGTGATGATGAAAATGAGATATTTGTATTAGAACAGGATATAATGTTCCTGAATGATGCTATACCTCATACAGACACATCTTTAACTTCTATAGAGGAAGCTGAAATAATTAAAGATGTATCTCATGATACTTACAAAATAACACCTATCAGAGCACCTATTATCATATGTGGAAAAGAAATGAATGCCATTCTTGACACTGGGGCTGCAGGTAGTGTAGTTTCACTTAATGCATTAATGAAACTTGATAGTAAGTACCAGGAAAAACTAGAACCTGTTCAGACAAAGAACTGGAGGGTTTTTGGTTCAGTATTAAATCCAATTGGCAAATACAAAACTGCTGTATTCTTTAAATATAATAATGGATATGTTAGAGCAGTTTGTGAATTTGTAGTAATGGATAATAATAATTGTAGTGATTGGTTTATTATTGGCAATGATTTATTGACAAAATTTGGCATTAAACTAGATCCTGCAAACAGTTGTTTCACCATAGGGGTGAATGGTAAAAGAAAATTCAAAATATGTTCTGAAAATTCAGTATATACCATTTCTCCTAGAGAAGAACAACTGCAAGGTGGAAGAACCACCAATAAAGTGGGTGAATTGGAAAATGAAATCCAAAAGGCCTCTTTCAGTCCTCAACTCTCAAAAATTGAACAAGAAGATATTTTGAGATTGATTAAATCATATCCTATGGCATTTGCTCATGGCTCAAATGAACTAGGATTGGTCAAAGACCATGAGATGAAAATCTCTTTAAGCTGTGATCTGGATAATATTCCTGGCAGTTTAAAAAAGAAACCTTACCCAGCATCTCCTGCAAAAAGGAAAGATATTGAAGACAATATAAAATTGTTGTTGGAAATGGGTATTGTTGAAAAAGTGGACACAACACCTAAGTATTGTGTCATTTCACCAGTATTAATCTCTTATGAAAAAGATAAGGCAAGATTATGCGGTGATTATAGAGCTCTGAATACATATACAGTAGATGATATTTACCCTCTACCAAGGATAGCTTCTATCCATGCTACCTTACAAGGAGCAAAATATATTTCCTGTCTGGATGGGAACAAGGGTTACCACCAGATTCCTGTGGAAAGAAATTCTCAAAATTACTTATTAATAACCACACATATGGGTATATATAAGTATGTGAGAATGCCATTTGGCCCAAAGAATGCCCCTTCAGTCTTCCAAAAATTGATGGATAGTGTTTTTCATCAGGAAATGGTTGAAGGATGGTTATTGGTCTATATTGATGACATCATAGTGTTTTCAAAGACATATGATGAACATTTAAATCACCTGAAAAGAGTCTTTCAAAAAATGGATGAAATTAATATGACTATTGTATTAAAGAAATGTAAGTTTGGATTTCAATCCTTGAAAGTACTTGGACATGTTGTATCTGGATTACAAATTTGTGTTGACCAGAATAAAGTGGCAGCAATTAAAAACATTGGGATACCTAAAAATGTAAAAGAGGTTCAAAGTTTTTTGGGTATGTGTGGATATTATAGACAATATATTAAAAATTACCAATCCATTGCAGCCCCTTTAACAACATTAATCAGGAAGAATGAAGCTTTCATTTGGAATAATGAAAGACAACACGCCTTTAATAAATTAAAGGAATGTTTAATGTCAGCTCCAATATTAGGACTGCCAGATTTCACCCTACCTTTTATCTTGTACACTGATGCAAGTTTCATAGGTTTGGGTGCTGCTTTACAGCAGAAACAGATAATAAATGGAAAATTATCTGAAGTAATTATCTGTTATATATCCAGAACCTTAAGAAAAACAGAATTAAGGTATGGTGCCACACAGCTAGAATGTTTAGCCGTGGTGTGGGCTTTGGAGAAACTTCATTACTATCTGGAAGACCAGAAGTTTGAACTTATAACAGATTGCAGTGCAGTAAAATCATTACTAAACATGAAAACACCTAATAGGCACATGTTTAGATGGCAACTAGCTGTACAAGAGTACAGAGGAAGAATGACAATCACTCACAGAGCAGGAACATTGCATTCAAATGTGGATTTATTATCCAGAAGTCCTTTACCAAATGATGCTGACAACCCAGCTTATGTACCTGAAAATGAGGTTATACATATATTTGGGATTTATATAGTGGATTTAGAAGAAGAGTTTATGCAAACTATATTGGAAAATTATTCATCTGATAAAGATTTGTCTAAGCTATCTACCATTCTTAATGATCCAACAAATGCCTCCATGAGTGCATTAATTAAAACCTTGCCTCCAAAGTATAAAAATGCGTTGGAAAAAGGTAAACTATCAATTGAAGATGGATATATATATTACAAGAAAAAGTTAAGCAATGTAATAGTAATACCACCTTCTATGAAAGAGTTAATGTTGAGTACTTGTCATGATGACATCTTAGCTGGTCATTTTGACTTTAACAAAACATTAACCAGAGTTAAAAATACAGCCTGGTGGATAAACATGAAAGAGGATGTACAAAAATACATTGAAACATGTGACTCTTGTCAGAAATCTAAAAGATTAACTGGGAAGAGAGCTGGGTTGTTACAACAAATAGAGCAGCCAAAAGCTCCATGGGAAATTATAAACATGGATTTTGTAACTGGCTTGCCATTAGCAGGAAAAGAAATTTTCAATTCTTGCTGGGTAATAGTGGATAGATTAACAAAAATGTGTAAGTTTATCCCTACCCATAAAGAGGTATCTGCTAAAGACTTGGCGTTACAATGGTGGACTCAGATGATGAATACTGCTGGGTTCCCCAAAGCCATAATCTCTGACAGAGATCCTAAATTTACTTCAGAGTTCTGGACATCTTTGATGGAAGTATCAGGTTGTCAATTAAAATTGTCTACAGCACACCATCCACAAACTGATGGGCTGGCTGAGAGGATGATACAAACTCTAGAAGACATGATCAGAAGATATTGTGCCTTTGGATTAGAATACAAAGACAATGAGAAATTCACACATGACTGGGTAACATTAATTCCTGGCCTTGAATTTGCTTATAACAGCACAACTCATTCTGTAACAGAGAAGAAACCATTTGAACTCTGGCTGGGATATGTACCAAATACCCCAGTAAATCTTTTAAATAAACTACCAAGGTTGGATATACACCCTGGCACTAAATCCTTTATTCATATGCAACAAATGTGTAGAAAGCATGCAGAAGAATGCATCCAAAAAGCATTTGAATATGAAAAGAAAAGGTGGGACAAATCTCATAAAGAATTTGAATTTAAAAAGGGAGATGAAGTCCTCATATCAACACTACATTTTAACTTACAAGGTAATGTTAAATTAAAGGATCCCTTTGTAGGACCTTTTGTAGTAAATAAAATGGTTGGGAATAATGCAGTGGAAGTCATATTATATGCTCCATATGATAGGAAACATCCAGTTTTCCCTATCTCATTATTGAAACCTTACCATGCAAATGATCCTGACTTATTTCCAAAAAGAAGGGGAAGGCCTAAAAAGCAACCTGAAGAAATTGTGGAAAAAGCAGAGATTGAAAAAATACTCAAGAAAAGAATCCTTACTAAAGAAAAAGGAACTGAGTATTTACTAAGATTTAAAGGGAAATCAAATGAATTTGATAAATGGATACCTGAAAAAGGAATTTCTAATTTATCCACCCTTCTTAAAAAATTTAAACAGAAATAAATTTCTGTTCAACCAGCTGAGGGGTTAAAAAACCAATACTCATAATATTTTATTATGTTTTATTTCTTTAAAGTTGAATCTTTAATGCTACAGATTTATTCTGAATACCTGAAAATTACAAATTAAATAAAATAAAATGTATAACTTATCATTTTTTTTATTGTTTTTTTTGGGTGGGCGAGTGTCAGCCTGTATATCTCCAGGACTGAGTAAAAAGTAACTATAAGTTATGTTAAACACATGAACTATACATGGGAATAATAAATGAGAGTACACAAACAGTATACATAAGTAAAATTATGATAATACACAAAAAATGCCATTATAACACCTTATATACACGCATATATCCACCTTTTATAGGTCTTATGTACTTAATATTAAGTTGGAGTATGTTAGGGTAATCTTAAGAACCTTAAGTATAAGGCTACATAATTTTTAAGTACACTTAAAGCTGTTATATTCATTGTTTTATGCAAAAAACAAGAAATGCGCTTTATTTCACTTAAAAGTTGACTATATGCGCTATAAAATTGAGAATATCAAAATTGCGCTTTGACAGATCAATTGGGCTCATTTAGAACTATTGATTTGACTATTTAAATGCATAAAAATAACACTTTTCAAATTTGGTGTTTTTTATGCCAGAAATGGCTTCTGTGTACTGGCCACATACTGCCTGTTTTTTTCCCGTGTGAATAGCTTCATTTTTAGCAAAGTTAGCTTTTTCACACTATAATTACCCCACATTCTACGCCCACTGTGGGGAAACACACTAAAATAGGCGACAGGCGCTTATTTAGTGTCCTAGCTTAATTAATAATTCATTGACCCTGTTTATATGCACTAATTTCATTAATAACCTCACTCTTGGCACTTTATTTCATCACCACGCTTAAATTCGCCTAATTTTAGTCAAGGATTTACCCGTGCAAGAGCCTGCCAAGAACTGCATGTAGTTACCCCACATCTCACGCTCTTTTTTAAGTTTTTGGGTGGTTTCTCAGTCAATTTTGGTTATTTTTGAATGGGAATTTCACGTAGTATAATGTCAGGATTAGCCCCATTATTTCTACAGTCAATCCCCCTTATTATTAAGCTATTATTAACCTTAAAAAGTCTCCATTAGTCCTTAATATTATTGTTTTATACGCATATACTCTCTTTTTGTCTTTTTCTTTAATTTTGATGGATTTCCCTTATTATTTCAGGATTTTGGCGGTTATTACTCTTCTAATTATGTCATGGGTCACTGGGAATGTTGATGGGAATGTCTATTAGTTATTTAGAGGCGTGATTAACTGTGTATTGAGTGGTACATCAAAGGAATCATTGGGGAACTCAGTGTGTATAAAAGGAGGAGGTTTTTGGGTTGTATTTCTTCATTCTTTATCATTACAATTCAACCAATATAACCAAACCAATTACAATACATATCAAGTAGTACTTTTATAAGACTTTTGAATAGTATCTGAATTTATATAATCTATTTTTCTACCAACTATAAAGATTGTAAGCCATATATAAGAATAGTGAGAATTATATTACTGAGACCTTTATATTTGATTATATTTTACAACTTAGTGGATTAGTACTACAGTATTCATACAGGACCATTTAAATCTTCTAGACAACTGACCATTCAAGCTAGTTCACGTCTTTGTACTTGACCTTAGCCTGACACTAGCCCTCATGAATGTTGCAGGCTAAGGTGCTCGTGATTCATCGCATCAACTTTATCGCAGGAAACTTATCAGGAGGATCTCACCTACGAATCCCAACATAACCACAACATAATCAATCTAAATTAAAAATTCAATTTGAAATTAAAGCTCAATTTGAACACTGGTGTCAAAAAGGTAAAAAAATCCAGTCAAAATAATACTTCCATGCTCAAAAGTGATGAACTTGGGGCTTACAAGTGATGGAATATTTTTTTGTTTGCTTGTTAGTAATTGACACGTACATTCACATTTCAAACTCTTCAAAATGCGGTTCTAAAATTTTTACATCAGACTACTACTATGCATTGCGATGAAGCAATTGCAAAACAATATTTTTGAAGGAATGCACTGGCCAAAATAATGTATTTTTCTAAGTGGTGGATAATCGAGCAAACACCCATGTGTGGGGTATGCAATTGTAAATAAGTCTACTAATTTCTAGTTGAAACCATCTTATCTGATTAGTTGAGGTTATTGGATGCAAGAGTACATCCAGCACAATCTAATTATATTCAGCATTTGAAAAGACAAGTTGTAAACTTTAGCTCTCTTTCTTTTATTTCTGGAGACTTGCTGATTATACTCACGGGTGAAGTTTTGATCTATTTTTTTGCAAGCCAACCTAGCGTGTTCATCGGTGACGCAAACTATCAAGCAATTTTCCGAAAAAAAAAAAGTTATTTTGCGCACAAGCAAGCGAAACAAAAACTTAGGTCAGTTTCATTAAAAGAAAATGAAACAATAAATAAAGGGAGGCCTTCAAGGGACCAACTTTTTTGTGCTTGGGAGGCCATTTTTTTTCTGCTTGGGAGACCACCTTTCTATTTTTAGTCTCATTCGTCTATTTTCATCTTAACTAGCTACCAGAACAATAAACCTCACTTAAAGAATGAGGAAAAGTGATGGTAATCTAACGCTAACATCTATGGAATGAAATAATGATAGAAATCTGACACTAAAATTTAAAGCAGGAAAAAGCAAGGGTAATTTAACACTATCATCAGTGGAGGGCAGTCACAAGCAAGAGATACTGCTAACTTAATAGGGAGAAAACACTAAAAATAGAAAGGTGGTCTCCGTTGCAGCTCAAAAAGGTGGTCCCTTTAAGGCCTTCCTAAATAAATTCTAGTCTCGTTCACTAGACTCACCATTATCATTCATATTTTGACCAATCATGTATCCTTCTTTACAAGAAAACCAATGAGAAAAAACCGCTGGGTCATTTGGCGTATTTATGTTATCACACATGCTCATGGCTTTGTGCACAACCCATTGAATGATAAGCGATAGAAACGAATGTATAAAAATCAGAATCAATAATATTTTCAATTATATATGATGGTAATTTTTTATAATAACTTGAATTTAGAATGATTGGTGAGCAAACCAGCAAATCCAGTGCAGTTCAAGGGAGGGCAGAAATATTTCGTTTCGATAGTACGATTTTTCCAGGCTTTCTTTTCGATACAGGAAATCCTCGGCCCTAAAAAGTAAAAAGAGGTTTACACCACTGGATGGATATTAAAAAACTGTTCATGTACCTTCTTTTCGCTCGTTAGTCGGCAACATTGCCACCTCACAAGTATGAACACCCAATGAACCTGGTACATTTTTAGGAGAGACTGGCTTTTGAGCTAGCGCATGTATTATGGCTGTCGCTAGAAAAAGTTGGGTGACAAGGGCCAAGGAAAATAATTGTGAAAATTTATGCAGCATGGTTTTTAACCTTTTAATTGTTTTTCCTTCTTTATGAAAAAAGAAAAGTAGACTTTTGAAGGGAGAAAAATGATTGAAAGGATACTGTGAAATTGGGCGATACGAGAAATATATTTAATTTCGCTTACTTACAGTGCATGGTAGAGATTTTTTTTTTAAAAATATAGATAAAGAAGGTGGGCCGTGAAACAAAGCATGCGTACTGTCCTAATATATTGCCATGGGGGGTGGCATTTTTTTCCATGATCGTGATGTTGCAGTACAAGTTTTCAGAACTTCGAAGAAATTCTGCGTCTGTGAGAGCATGTACAGTGGCCGGACAATAATTTCCACCTGTTTTTTTCGCTCATAAATCCCTTAATATTCACTCTACAGACATGAGCTTGTACATTTCTAACTCATGCGACCATGTAGAATAGGACTGTCACAAAATGAACACAGCCGGACACCAATTCGTAGAAAGATTACATTTTTCAAAAAAACATCATTCTTGAAATCGACAACGAGCAAGTTGACAAGTCTATCCTTTTCTTTAATGAAAGGGATGGGTTTTTTTATTTTTTTATTCATACAATCTCACCCGACAGGGGGCATGAAGGAGAAACGCAGACACATAAGGTGGTAAATACATAATAGGGATAGACCAAAGATAATGGGGAGACACTAATGGCAATTTAGTAGGTAACATTTAGATAGAAATTACTTAGGTGAAGACAGGTTGTTAGGGAATCTACGAGAATCAACTAAAAATTTTGCTACAGCCGCCATGGCAGGGGAACTAGACAAGAGGGCTGTAGTAGTAAAGGGTAGCTTATGCTTTGCTACTTCCTTAATAAGTGAGTGACGGATATCTGAGTGAGCACGACAAAAAAGTAGGAGATGCTCAGGCATGTCCTTTGCCGTAGAAGAGCAAAGTGAACAGAGTGGAAAGTCAACAGCCTTGAAGGGAAAGAGATAATTATTTAGAGGGGAGTGGTCGGAGCGGCACTGAGCAAAGGCGGTTGCTTGTGCTCTTGGGAGCATAGAAGGAGATTTAAAAAATGTTGATGGCTCACATTTTCCTCTGAGTTTCCTAAGAACCTCTTGAGGTGGAGGAGCAGAGAGAAGCAATGAATGATGATTTTAAAGCTGAGACGGATGTTGAAGGAGGAGTGAAAGAAAAAAAAGACTCAGCAAATGGGGCAAGGGGGTGAGAACCAGAGGCCAAGGTATCAACCAGCTCATTTCCCGGTATGCCTAAGTGGCCAGGACACCATTGCAAATTAAGTTTCAATGAGGGATTGTGGTCATGAATTAGGCTAACTGAATCAGAAATAGCAAACAGTGCAGAAGCATTTGAGGAAGGTGAGGATAGTGAGGATAGTTTTCTAATGACCGCTTGGTTGTCTGACAGGATGGTGAGAGATGAAAGGATGCTGTGGAAAGGGTTAGCTAAAAAGAGGCAGAGACCTAATAAAATTCCCACAAGTTCAGCTTCAAAAACTGAAAAGAGGGAAGCGTCACCAATTCAGGAAACCATAGGGAGAGGGAGGCCCAGATCTAAGGCTGTGGAAAAGACACCTTCTGTCAGTATAGTCTAGTTATAAGTATGATATAATAGTGTTAATTTATGGTCCTACTACTTATTGATAAATGATTTAGTGATTAAACCTCAGGGGAAGACTAATAAAATAGTTATACTCAAATAAAACTCACAATACTTGGATTTAAATGCGTGCTAGTGGTGGAAAATAGACGAATAAAATATAGTTATAGCTTATATAAAGATAATATCAATTTCTTGTGGCTTTATAATATCCTTCTAAAGGTTAATAATTGTATAGTAGTGTTTGTTTGAGTTGTAGTAATTGAATGATGATAAATAACTGTCAAAATCCCTCCTTACTCATACCCAAATCCACTGGAGTGCACAGACCTTCAATCCAGATGATGTCACTGCTATCCCTGGCAATTACAGCACTGTGAGGGCCCATCACCTCCCCATGGCCTCCACATCAAGCAGTTTCAACACCCAGACCTCCAGTAAGGACCCTCCATCACAATTAATGATAACACAGATCCATACCATAAATAGAAAATCCAGATAAAAGCGGATACCATAAAGAAACAGGTAAAATAAACAATCAAAAAGAGATTTAATGAAACTAAAAGCATATAAAAGAAACAAATAAAATGTCCAAGCCCCCAATAACATCCCCAAGCATCCACATTAACCCAGAAACATCCTTCCAACCCATAAATCCGTGAATAACCATCCAAGGAAGTAATTTTAGTTGTCCAAACTGGGTGTATGCGCCTGATATAGGTGTCTATGCTTCTGTAGGCATTGTGAGTCCACTAATTTCGTCCATATGACCTAAAATAAGCAGAAAAACAAAGGTTATAGGCTATTAAGGGGCTAAAACCCACTTATATACCTAAATATACATAATATACTGCATATTTCACTGAATATGAGATTTATGTATACATATAAGCTTATGTATGTCAATAATTACTTCATATCACTTAAGATAAGTATATTATGACTCCATTAACACCTTAATAAATATTATTAGGCCATGGATAAGCTATTTAAACTATTATAAGTTATATAATAGAATAATAATTATATATATATATAATAAAATAATATATATTATTATTTTAACCTTATTTTTAAGATATAAGCTTAATCTACTTAAGGTTATCTTATTTTAAGCATAAGAAATACTCAGTCCTAAGGATATTTAGGATGACACCTTCTCTTGATCTTGAACCATCAGTGTAAATGAAATGAGAAGATAAGTGTCAGTATAATCTAGTATATAAGTATGATATAATAGTATTTATTTATGGTCCTACTACTTATTGATAAATGATTTAGTGATTAAACCTCAGGGGAAGACTAGTAAAATAGTTATACTCAAATAAAACTCACAATACTTGGATTTAAATGCATGCTAGTGATGAAAAAAAAGATGAATAGAATATAGTTATAGCTTATATAATGATAATATCAACTTATAAAAGGCTTTATAATATATTTCTAAATGTTAATAATTGTATTGAAGTGTTTTTTTTAAATGTAGTAAGTAATTGATGATAAATAACTGTCAAAATCCCTCCTTACTTATACCCAAATCCCCTGGAGTGCACAGAACTTCAATTCATATGATGTCACTACTATCCCCGGAAATTACAGCACTGTGAGTGCCCATCACCTCCCCATGGCTTCCACTTCAAGATGATTCAACACCCAGACCTCCAGTAAGGACCCTCCATCACAATTAATGATAACACAGATCTATACCACAAATTGAAAATCCAGATAAAAGCGGATACCATAAAGAAACAGGTAAAATAAGCAATCAAAAAGAGATTTAATGAAACCCAAAGCATATAAAAGAAACAACTGAAATGTCCAAGCCCCCAAAAACATCCCCAAGCATCCATATTAACCCAGAAATGACCTCCCAACCCATAAATCTGTGAATATTCATCCAAGGAAGCAGATTAAGTTGTCCAGACTGAGTGTATGTGCCTGAAATAGATGTTTATGCATCTGTAGGCGTTGTGAGTCCACTGATTTCATTCATATGACCTAAAATAAGCAGAAAAACAAAGGTTATAGGCTATTAAGGGGCTAAAACCCACTTATATACCTAAATATACATAATATACTGCATATTTAACTGAATATGAGATTTATGTATACATATAAGCTTATGTATGTCAATAATTACTTCATATCACTTATGATAAGTATATTATGACTACATTAACACCTTAATAATTATTATTAGGCTATGGATAAGCTATTTAAACTACTATTATTTATATAATAGAGTAATAATTATATATATATGTAATATAATCATATATATTATTATTTTAACCTTATTTTAAAGATATAAGCTTAATTTACTTAAGGTTATCTTATTTTAAGCACAAGAAATACTCAGTCCTAGGGATATCTAGTCTGACACTCCTTCACCCAAAAAAACAATAAAAAAAATGTTAAGACATTTTAATTAAAAGTAAGGAGTGAATAGAAATTTTTTTTTTAAATTTCTATAATACATATACTGAATAAACAGTATTATTTTGATTTAAATTTTTTCAAGAGATTTTAAAGATCAGAGATTTCATTTTCTGGAATCCACTGGTCATAGTCACTTGATTTATTTTCAAATCTTAATATATACTCAACTCCCTTTTCTTTAGTAAGGTGTCTCTTTTTAAGTATCTTTTCAATTTCTGCCTTTTCAACTATTTCTTCAGGTTGCTGTTTATGCCTTCCTGATCTTCTTGGAAATTGAACAGTATCATTAGAATGGTATGGTTTTATAAGAGAAATAGTAAATACTGGATGTTTTCTATCATATGGTGCATATAGAATAACCTCAACAGCATTATTACCAATCATCTTTTTAACTACAAATGGTTCAATGAATGGATCCTTCAATTTAACATTACCATTTAAATTGAAATGTAGTGTTGAAATAAGGACTTCATCACCCTCTTTGAACATTTGTTCTTTATGGGATTTATCCCATCTTTACTTTTCATACTCAAACGCCTAATTTATACATTCTTGAGCATGTTTTCTGCATAATTCTTGCATCTGAAGAAAAGATTTAGTACCTGGATGGATATACAATCCAGGTAATCTATTAAGAGTTTTAGCAGGGGTATTAGGTACATAACCCAACCATAACTCAAATGGCTTTTTGCCAGTGACAGAATGTACTTTACTATTGTATGCAAATTCTAAACCTGGGATAAGGGTTACCCAATCATGTGTGAATTTGTCATTGTCTTTAAAGTTAAGACCAAAAGCACAATATCTTCTTATCATATCTTCTAAAGTTTGTATCATTCTTTCTGCTAGCCCATCAGTTTGTGGATGGTGTGCTGTAGAAAGTTTTAATTGACACCCTGAAAAATCTATAAGTGATGTCCAGAACTCAGAAGTAAATTAAGAATCTCTGTCAGAAACTATTGCTTTGGGGAACCCTGCTGTATTTAACATTTGTTTCAACCATAAAAAAGCTAAGTCCTTTGCAGAAACCTCTTTGTGGGTAGGAATAAATTTAAACATCTTTGTAAATCTATCTACAATTACCCAGCAGGAGTTATAACTCTTATGCCCTGCTATTGGCAAACCTGTTATAAAGTTCATGTTAATTATTTCGCATGGAGCTTTTGGTTGCTCAATTTGTTGTAATAAACCAGCTCTTTTTCCTGTTAATCTTTTAGATTTTTGACAAGAATCACATCTTTCAACATATTTCTGAACATCCTCAGACATATTAATCCACCAAGCTGTGTTTTTTACTCTTGTTAATGTTTTATGGTAGTCAAAATTACCTGCCAATATATAATCATGACATATACTTAACATTAACTCCTTCATTGAAGGGGAAATTACAATTACATTACTTAATTTTTTCCTGTAATATATAAAACCATCCTCAATGGAAAATTTTCCTTTTTCTAATGCCTCTTTATACTTACTTGGTAATGTTTTTATTAAAACATTCATTGAAGCATTAGATGGATCATTTAATATTGTAGTGAGTTTACTCAAGTCAGGATCTGAAGCATACATATCAAGAATTGATTGCCTAAATTCATCCTCAAGATCTACAATATAAATGCCATAAATGTTAATAATCTCTGATTCAGGAACATAAGCAGGATTATCATCCTTATTAGGCAGAGATACTCTAGATAACAGATCTAAATTAGAGTGTAAGGTTCCTGCTCTATGTGTAATAGTCATCAGTCCTCTGTATTATTGTACAGCTAATTTCAATCTAAAGATGTGTCTATTAGGAGTTTTCATGTTTAAGAGTGACTTAACTGCACTACAGTAAGTTATTTACTCAAATTTTTGGTCTTCAAGGTAATAATGTAGCTTTTCAAGAGCCCATACTACTGCCAAACATTCAAGTTGAGTAGCACCATATTTCAATTCACCACTTCTCAGAGTACGTGAAATATAGCAGATTACTACTTCTGACATTTTACCTTCAATAAGTTGTTTTTGATGCAAAGCAGCACCCAGTCCAATAAAACTTGCATCTGTATATAATACAAAAGGTAATTGGAAATCTGGTAATCCCAAGATAGGAGCTGTCATTAAATATTCTTTCAACTTATATAAAGCCTGTTGTCTTTCATTATTCCATATGAAAGCTTCTGATTTCTTTATCAGTGTGGTCAATGGTGCAGCAATTAATTGGTAGTTTTTTATATATTGTCTATAATAACCACACATTCCAAGAAAAGATTGTACATCCTTCACATTTTGAGGAATGCCAATATTCTTTATTGCAGCCACCTTATTTTGGTCTACACATATTTGTAAGCCAGATACAATATGACCAAGCAATTTTAAAGATTCAAACCCAAATTTACATTTTTTCAATGCAAGGGTCATTTTTATTTCATCCATTTTTTGAAATACCTTCTTTAAATGGATTAAGTGTTCATCATATTTTTTATAGAACACTATGATGTCATCAATGTATACCATTAACCATCCTTCAATCATTTCATTATGGAATGTTATATCCATTAACTTCTGAAATACTGATGGAGCATTTTTTGGTCCAAATGGCATCCTGACATATTTATAAATTCCCATGTGTGTTGTTATCAACAAAAAGTTCTGTGAATTCTTTTCAACAGGAATTTGATGGTGCCCTTTATTTCCATCTAAGCAACTTATATACTTAGCACCTTTGATGGTAGCATGTATAGAGGCAATCCTTGGCAAAGGATAAATATCATCTACTTTTAATGTATTTAATGCTCTATAATCACCGCACAGTCTTGCTTTATCTTGTTCATAAGAAATTATCACTGGTGATATTACACAACATTTTGGTGTAGTTTCAAACTTTTCAAGAATGTTCATTTTTAATAACATCTTAATATTATCCTCGATGTCTTTCCTCTTCATTGGTGAAGCAGGATATGGTTTCTCTTTAAGACTAGCAGGAATATTATCCATACCACAGGTTAAACTAATCTTCATTTTATGATCTTTTACAAGGACAAGTTCATTTTTACCATGTGCAAAAGCCATTGGAAATGCTTTAATTAAGTCCAAAATATTATTTTTCTCAGATTTACTTATCTGAGTGCCAAATGATGCTTTTGAAATTTTTTGTTTCCAGAAGTTCCATCTCATTGGATTCTCTTCCTTTACACGGAGAGTTTGTTACTGACTCAATGTGTAGACTGTGTTAAAAGAATTTATTTTAAATTTCCTTTTACCATTCATTCCAATTGTAAAATTGTTATTAGAAGGGTCTAATTTCACACCAAACTTAGTTAGAATATCATTTCCAATAATAAAACAGTTACTACAGTTAGTATTGTCCATTACTACAAAGTCACAAGTTACTCTTACATAACCATGTTGATGTTTAAAGAAAACAGCAGCTTTGTATCTACCAATGGGTTGTAGCACTGATCCAAAACCTCTCCAATTTTTACTCTGAAGTGGTTCAAGCTTAGACTTATATTCATTATCAATTTTCTGTAATGTATTAGTAGAGACAACAGAAAAAGCAGCTCCTGTGTCAAATACTATATTAACATTTTCACCAGAAATGATAGCTGGAACCGTGATAGGTGTCAATCTAAAGTTATAAGCTTATATATCTTTAATGATTTCAGCATCTTCAAAATTCATTAAATATTCATTTGAGTCCATATTTAATATTAGATTTTCAAAGATGGAGAAATCATCTTCCAACATACAGACTTCATTTTCATTGTTATATGAGATATTGCTGTCATAATCACTTAATTCTTTACTTTTTTCAGTTTCAGATTCAGATTCACGTTGATTTTCAACAATATTTATATTTTTCTCACATTTGTGACCTTTAACTCAAGGTTTGTTACACTTATAACAAGTATTTGTTTCATACTTTTTAGGTACTACAGGTGCAGTAGGTGTTTTCTGCTTCTCCTGAAGTGTTTTAGAATTCTGATTTTTTACAGGTTCAACATTTTGTTTATAAGTGGAATACCTTACTTCATACTTATGGTTTAGTAATATTTCATTGAAAATATTAATAAATTCAGAATATTCAGTAACGATAATTGTTATAGCTTCAACAATGTCTCTGACAGATATAGGTAATTTATATATTACCTTATCTTTCTATAATTTAAAATCCATATTAGGCTCAATGGCTTTTAATATCTTATTTAAATTCATTAAAAATACCATAGGTTTGTCACCATTCAACAGATTATACCTAGTCTTCTCATAAAGTCTCTTCTGAGTGAGCCTGAATTTAAAACCTCCAACTTGTTTTTCAATTAGTTGTTTCCATTCAGACCAAGAGTAATCTTTACCCTCACTCAAGACAGCTTCAAACCATAATAAAGCAACATCTTTAAATAAAGAAATTAATTTAGATGTTATTTCTTCATCTGGTAACTTATATGAGAATTTTAAGTTGTCAATTATTTGAAAAAAATGTTGCCAATCAGAACTGGCTTCCCCATCATAAGTTGGGTACTGATATATTTTAGGCAAGTTCTTCTGATTGTATTTTATTTCACTAATCTTAGGTAGATTCAACAAATCATTCACTCTTGATAAATGGTCTTGTATTTCCTCCTGTACGGATTTGTGACTTACATTTTCAGATTTGACACTACCACCAGATGGTTTTAGATGTGGTGGTATAGGGAAGGAATGAGATTCACTTTTGCCAATGAAAGAATTATTATTACATTGATAATACTTATGATTATCCTGGTTCATTAGTAGATTGGCAGTTTCAATCTCAACTTTAGTTAATATTTGTAGCAACTCAGAGACACTTTGATTTGTCTGGGCAAAAGATAACTTAGTTCTTGATTCAGTTTTTAATAAATGTGTTTCATACAATTTTTCCAACTCACAGAATTTGTTTGAAAGTTCCTTATATTTACTACTCAATGAATCATATTTAAGAGTTAGGGACAAATGTTCATTCTCTAATTCTTTATTACGTGTTGACAGTTGAGAAATATTTAATGTTAAGGATGAAATTGTATCACTAGTAAGCTTAACTGTCTGTTCCTCACAATCAGTCATTCTATTCCACAATGTTGAAACAATTCTATGGACAGTTGTATTATTGTTAAAATACATCATGTCTTCCTTCTCAATTCTCTCACTCTCTTGTGAAATTCTCATCTCACTAGTAAGTGGTGGAAACTGAGGATTAACTGTATTATAAATACTACTATTGTTATTGACAAAGGACTATTCAGGTGTATCTACTCTAAAACCTAAATTTCTTAAGTCCTCCATTATTTTCTGCACAGATTTTACATCAATAATGTTACCTACTTTGTGATTATCAGTATTGTGTTCAATCTGAGAGGGTAATCTACTTACCCCAGGATAGATGCCAGTCCTGATTTTTGGTGCTTTTTTCCTTTGTAAGGGTGAACTAAGGAAGTCTGATGAGGTGGTAGATCCCTGTTGCAGCTGTGGCTGGTCCATTGTTGATGGAACCAGTCCCACTTCCATTTGTCTACCTGGATTTTCTCCTGGGAGTGATGTGACCCGCCTTAAATAGGGGGTTTCTGACTTGGTTGACTTGGCTGGCTTCCCTTTAGCTCTGCCAGTGTCTGATTCATTTGTTGAAACCCTACCTTGAAATTGTTCTGTAATTGCTCTACCTCTTTGAACATGAGTGCCTTGGATTCTTCCAACTTCAAAACCTGTTTGGCCAAGTGGGATAGTTGATCATGAAGATGAGGAGACGTCTTTTCTATGTTTATCTTTTTTAAAAGGGCATCTTTTTCCTCTATGCTCATGTTCTCTGCCTGGGGGTATTGCTGACCCTCCATGGATATGTCCTGGATAGTTTTTGTTAGCTTTAGACCTGGTATTATAAGCAGGCTTGTCACTTACACTGTCCTGAGGAGCGCTCATATTGTTAATAATGATAATATATCACGTCTACAGAAAGGAAAAAATCTGTGGAATTAGTAGACAAAAGTTATTAGCAATGTTATTACTAATAAAAAAGCACTGGAGCTTACCCTGAATTTATATCTTTATTTATTAAAATAAAATAAGAGAAAAATTTGAAAAAATCTGTTAAAAATAAAACAATAAGTTTAACTAGATCTTTATAAGAGTTTATAAATAGCTTATTAAGATTTAACCAAATACAAAATTAATTGGGTTTTATATTGGTGACCAAATACCAAGTGAAATTGGGTTTATATTGGGTACAGTTACTACTGTAAATACCTAATTTTTAATATAAATAATTAGTAAAATTATTTTAAGGGTTCTTTTCCGCAATCACCGAGTTATGATGACCCACTAATATGCAGCAGACCCAAATATTTGGTTATTTTGAGCTATACTAAAGTAAAAATCACGTCCCAAGGCTTATACTAAATAATAAGTAAAAATTTAGGAAAGACCCCCAATTGTCAGTATAGTCTAGTATATAAGTATGATATAATAGTATTTATTTATGGCCCTACTACTTATTGATAAATTATTTAGTGATTAAACCTCAGGGGAAGACTAGTAAAATAGTTATACTCAAATAAAACTCACAATACTTGGATTTAAATGCCTGCTAGTGGTGGAAAATATATAAATAGAATATAGTTATAGTTATATAATGATAATATCAACTTATAAAAGGCTTTATAATAAATTTCTAAATGTTAATAATTGTATTGAAGTGTTTTATTTAAATTTAGTAAGTAATTGATGATAAATAACTGTCAAAATCTCTCCTTACTTATACTCAAATCCCCTGGAGTGCACAGACCTTCAGTCCAGATGATGTCACTGCTATACCTGGAAATTACAGCACTGTGAGTGCCCATCACCTCCCCATGGCTTCCACTTCAAGAATATTCAACACCCAGACCTCCAGTAAGGACCCTCCATCACAATTAATGATAACACAGATCTATACCAAAAATAGAAAATCCAGATAAAAGCGGATACCATAAAGAAACAGGTAAAATAAGCAATCAAAAAGAGATTTAATGAAACCCAATGCATATAAAGGAAACAATTGAAATGTCCAAGCCCCAAATAACATCCCCATGCATCCATATTAACCCAGCAATGACCTCCCAACCCATAAATCTGTGAATATTCATCCAAGGAAGCAGATTAAGTTGTCCAGACTGAGTGTATGCGCCTGAAATAGATGTTTATGCTTCTTTAGGTGTTGTGAGTCACCTAAAATAAGCAGAAAGAAAGTTTATAGGCTATTAAGGGGCTAAAACCCACTTATATACCTAAATATACATAATATACTGCATATTTCACTGAATATGAGATTTATGTATACATATAAGCTTATGTATGTCAATTATTACTTAGTATCACTTAAGATAAGTATGTTATGACTCCATTGAAACCTTAATAAGTATTATTAGGCTATGGATAAGCTATTTAAACTACTATTATTTATATAATAGAGTAGTAATTATATATATGTAATATAATCATATATATTATTATTTTAACCTTATTTTAAAGATAAAAGCTTAATTTACTTAAGATTATCTTATTTTAAGTATAAGAAATACTCACTCCTAGGGATATCTAGGCTGACAATAAGGGGTGATAGGAAAAGGATTCAAACAACTGCTCAAGGGACTTTTCCTTAGTTGGAGCAATAAATGTCTCAAATAAGGGAGACGCCCAAGGAGGGAACGAGGCTAAGGTTTTCATGTCCATATTTTTGAGCGGAAAGAGTGGGGGAAAAGGGCTGGTTAGAGAAAAAGGATGGAGAGGGTGTCTATGTAGCTTGGGTGAGGTGGCGTGGAGGATTGACTTTTCCAAACGCGCCATTGGGTTGGAGTCAGGAATGGTTAGGAGTCTTTCCCATGCCTTGTGTAAAGCAATATCTAAAATTTGTTTACATGAGAGGGAAGCTGAGTCATGTAGGAGAATGCACACTGGAGTGGAGTGAAAAAATCCAAGTGCTCTTCTAATAGCCCTGTTGTCTACAACCTGCAGCTTTCTTGATGTGCGAGAAATAGTTTTGGGATTGTACCACACAATGGCAGCATAATCTGTTCTTGAATGAATAAGTGAGTTAATGAGAAGCTTGTACTGATGAAGAGGAATACCCCAGCCAGACAAAGCAAGCCAATGTAGAGCTGTGGCAGCTTGAAGCCCTTTAGCAACTAGCATAGTGCTGTTGGGCTTAAAGAAAGCATTGAGTCCAGTTCAATACCCAACCATTTGATATAAGGAACTGGCTTAAGAGAGTGGCCATCAAAGATTAGTGAGGGGGGAGATTTTAAAAGTGGGAGGCGTTTGGTAAGTAATAACTATTTAGTTTTAGACAAACCAAAAACGGCCGCATGTGAGTGACCCCATCCAAGTGCCTCTTCACCAATTTGAGCTAGTGTATTGGTGACTTTCTCAGGGTCTTTGTTGGAAGAAAGAAATATGATGTTGTCAATATATCCAATTTCCAAGCAGGACCTAGAGATGGAAGAAAGCATGAGTAATTTAGAATGATATATTATATATAAGAGAGGGGATAAGGGGGAGCCTTGGGGAAGGCCTTTAGGGAAGAAAGCATGAGGTGATTTGTAAGAGGAGAATGAGATATTGGTGCTTCAACCCTCTAAGAAATTATTGATAAGATATATTAGGTCCCTGGGGAGTGGGAGTGAAAGAAGGGTGCGATAAAGCCTCTGTGTGTTGACAGATACAAAAGCTCCTTTTCCATCTAGGGAAAGAGCCACAAAAAACTTACCTAGACACCATTTTTCATTGATCCAAACAGTGAGGTGAAGTAGAGCATCAGATGTGCTTCTCAGAGGGAGACAACCATAATGATTTTCAGGGAGAAGGTTTCCTGATTCTTTCAGCCTAAAAATCCCTAGGACTGAGTATTTCTTATACTTAAAATAAGATAACCTTAAGTAAATTAAGCTTATATCTTAAAAAAGGTTAAAATAATAATATATATGATTATATTACATATATATATAATTATTACTCTATTATATAAATTTTAGTAGTTTAAATAGCTTATACATTGCCTAATACTAATTATTAAGGTGTTAATGGAGTCATAATATACTTATCATAAGTGATATGAAGTAATAATTGACATACATAAGCTTATATGTATACAAAAATCTCATATTCAGTGAAATATGCAGTATATTATGTATATTTAGGTATATAAGTGGGTTTTAGCCCCTTAATAGACTATAACCTTTGTTTTTCTGCTTATTTAAGGTCATATGGACGAAATCAGTGGACTCACAACACCTACAGAAGCATAAACATCTATTTAAGGCGCACACACTCAGTCTGGACAACTTAATCTGCTTCCTTGGATGAATATTCACAGATTTATGTGTTGGGAGGTCATTGCTGGGTTAATATGGATGCATGGGGATGTTATTGGGGGCTTGGATATTTAAATTGTTTCCTTTATATGCTTTGGGTTTCATTAAATCTCTTTTTGATTGCTTATTTTACCTGTTTCTTTATGGTATCTGCTTTTATCTGGATTTTCTATTTGTGGTATAGATCTGTGTTATCATTAATTGTGATGGAGGGTCCTTAATGGAGGTCTGGGTGTTAAATCTGCTTGAAGTGGACACCATGGGGAGGTGATGGGCCCTCAAAGTGCTGTAATTGCCGGGGATAGCAGTGACATCATCTGGATTGAAGGTCTGTGCACTCCAGGGGATTTGGGTATAAGTAAGGAGGGATTTTGACGGTTATTTATCATAAATTACTTACTAAAATTCAATACAACACTTCAATAAAATTATTAACATTTAGAAATATATTATAAAGCCTCTTATAAGTTGATATTATCATTATATAAGCTATAAATATATTCTATTTATCTATTTTCCACCACTAGCACACACTTAAATCCAAGTATTGTGAGTTTTATTTGAGTATAACTATTTTATTAGTCTTCCCCTGAGGTTTAATCACTAAATCATTTATCAATAAGTAGTAAGACCATAAATAAATACTATTATATCATACTTATATACTAGACTATACTGACAATGGGGGGTCTTTCCTTGATTATTGTTGATTTTTTAGTATAAGCCTTAGGACGTGATTTTTACTTAGTATAGCTCAAAACAAACCATATTTTTGGGTCTGTTGCATTTTAGTGGGTCATCATAACTCAGTGATTGCGGAAAAGAATCTTTATAATAATTGTACTAATTTTTTATAATAAAAATTAGGTATTTTCAGTAGTAACTGTACCCAATATATACTCAATTTCACTTGGTATTTGGACACCAATATAAAACCCAATTAAATTGGTATTTGGTTAAAGCTTTATAAGATATTTATTCACCATTATAAAGATCTAGTTAAACTTATTGTTTTATTTTTAACAGATTTTTTTAAATTTTTCTTATATTTTATTTAAATAAATAAAGATATAAATTCAGTGTAAGCTCCAGTGCTTTTTTTGTTAGTAATAACATTGCTAATAACTTTTGTCTACTAATTCCATAGAGTTTTTCCTTTCTGTAGACGTGATATATTGTCATTGTTAACAATATGAGTGCTCCTCAGGACATTGTAAGTGAAAAGCCTGCTTATAATACCAGTTCTAAAGCTAACAAAAACTATCCAGGACATAACCATGGAAGGTCAGCAATACCCCCAGGCAGAGAACATGAGCATAGAGGAAAAAGATGCCCTTTTATAAAAGATAACCATAAAAAAGACCTCTCCTCCTCTTCAGGATCAACTATCCCACTTGGCCAAACAGGTTTTGAAGTTGGAAGAATCCAAGGCACTCATGAACAAAGAGGTAGAGCAATTACAGATCAATTGCAAGGTAGGGTTTCAACAAATGAATCAGACACTGGCAGAGCTAAAGGGGGGCCAGCCAAGTCAACCAAATCAGCAACTTCCTGTCCCAGGCGGGTCAACTCACTCCCAGGAGAAAATCCTGGTAGAAAAATGGAAGTGGGACTGGTTCCATCAACAATGGGCCAGCCACAGCTGCAACAGGGATCCAAAACCTCATCTGACTTCCTCAGTTCACCCTTACAAAGGAAAAAAGCGCCAAAAATCAGGAGTGGAATCTATCCCATGGTAAGTAGATTACCGTCTCAGATTGAACACAATACTGATAATTACAATATAGGGAATCATATTGATTTTAAATCTGTGCACAAAATAGAGGAGGATTTAAGAAATTTAGGTTATAGAGTAGATACACCTGACTTGTCTTTTGTCCACAATAACAGTACTATTTATAATGATAATAAAGTTAATCCTCAGTTTCCACCTCCTACTAGTGAGATGAGAAGTTCACAGGAGAGTGAGAGAATTGAAAAGAAAGACATGGAATATTTTAACAATAATCCAACTGTCCATAGAATTGTTTCAGCATTGTGGAATAGAATTACTGATTGTGAGGAACAGACAGTTAAGCTCACTAGTGATACAATTTCATCCTTGACATTAAATATTTCTCAATTAGCAACACGTAATAAAGAATTAGAGAAAGAAAATTTGTCTCTAACTCTTAAATATGATTCATTGAGTAGTAAATATAATGAACTTTCAAACAAATTCTGTGAGTTAGAAAAATTGTATGAAAAACATTTATTGAAAACTGAATCAAGAACTAAGTTATCTTTTTCCCAGACAAATAAAAGTGTCTCTGAGTTGCTACAAAGATTAACTAAAGTTTAGATTGAAACTGCCAATCTACTAATGAACCAGGATAATCATAAGTATAATCAATATAATAATAATCCTTTCATTGGCAAAAGTGAATCTCATTCCTTCCCTACATCACCACAACTAAAACCATCTGGTGGTAGTGTCAAATCTGAAAATGTAAGTCACAAATCCATACAGGAGGAAATACAAGACCATTTATCAAGAGTGAATGAGTTGTTGAATTTACCTAAGATTAGTGAGATTAAATACAATCAGAAAAACTGGCCTAAGATAGATCAGTACCAACTTATGATGGGGAAGCCAGCTCTGGTTGGCAATATTTTATTCAAAGAATTGACAACTTGAAATTCTCATATAAGTTACCAGATGAAGAAACAACATCTAAACTAATTTCTTTATTTAAGGATGTTGCTTTACTATGGTTTGAAGCTGTATTTAGTGATGGTAAAGATTACTCTTGGGCTGAATGGAAACAACTTATTGAAAAACAATTTGGAGGTTCTAAATTCAGGCTTACTCAGCAGAGACTTTATGATAAGACTAGGTATAATCTGTTGAATGGTGACAAACCTATGGTATTTTTAATGAATATAAATAAAATATTAAAAGCCATTGAGCCTCATATGGATTTTAACTTATGGAAAGATAAGATAATATATAAATTACCTATATCTGTCAGAGACATTGTTGTAGCTAGAACATTAAATGTTACTGAATATTCTGACTTTATTAATATTTGCAATGAAATATTATTAAACCATAAGTATGAATCAAGGTATTCCACTTATAAACAAAATGTTGAACCTGTAAAAATTCAGAATTCAAAAACACTTCAGGAGAAGCAGAAAAAACCTACTGCACCTGTAGTACCTAAAAAGTATGAAACAAATACTTGTTATAAGTGTAACAAACCTTGAGTTAAATGTCACAAATGTGAGAAAAATATAAATATTGTTGAAAATCAACGTGAATCTGAATCTGAAACTGAAAAACATAAAGAATCAAGTGATTATGACAGCAATATCTCATATAGTGATGAAAATGAAGTCTGTATGTTGGAAGATGATTTCTCCATCTTTGAAAATCTAATATTAAATATGGACTCAAATGAATATTTAATGAATTTTGAAGATGCTGAAATCATTAAAGATATACAAGCTTATAACTTTAGATTGACACCTATCACGGTTCCAGCTATCATTTCTGATGAAAATGTTAATATAGTATTTGACACAGGAGCTGCTGGTTCTGTTGTTTCTACTAATACATTACAGAAAATTGATAGTGAATATAAGTCTAAGCTTGAACCACTTCAGAGTAAAAATTAAACAGGTTTTGGATCAGTACTACACCCCATTGGTAGATACAAAGCTGCTGTTTTCTTTAAACATCAACATGGTTATGTAAGAGTAACTTGTGACTTTGTAGTAATGGACAATACTAACTGTAGTAACTGTTTTATTATTGGAAATGATATTCTAACTAAGTTTGGTGTGAAATTAGACCCTTCTAATAACAATTTTACAATTGGAATGAATGGTAAAAGGAAATTTAAAATAAATTCTTTTAACACAGTCTACACATTGAGTCAGTAACAAACTCTCCGTGTAAAGGAAGAGAATCCAATGAGATGGAACTTCTGGAAACAAAAAATTTCAAAAGCATCATTTGGCACTCAGATAAGTAAATCTGAGAAAAATAATATTTTGGACTTAATTAAAGCATTTCCAATGGCTTTTGCACATGGTAAAAATGAACTTGTCCTTGTAAAAGATCATAAAATGAAGATTAGTTTAACCTGTGGTATGGATAATATTCCTGCTAGTCTTAAAGAGAAACCATACTCTACTTCACCAATGAAGAGGAAAGACATAGAGAATAATATTAAGAGGTTATTAAAAATGAACATTCTTGAAAAGTTTGAAACTACACCAAAATGTTGTGTAATATCACCAGTGCTAATTTCTTATGAACAAGATAAAGCAAGACCGTGCGGAGATTATAGAGCATTAAATACATTAAAAGTAGATGATATTTATCCTTTGCCAAGGATTGCCTCTATACATGCTACCCTCAAAGGTGCTAAGTATATAAGTTGCTTAGATGGAAATAAAGGGTACCATCAAATTCCTGTTGAAAAGAATTCACAGAACTTTTTGATGATAACAACACACATGGGAATTTATAAATATGTCAGGATGCCATTTGGACCAAAAAATGCTCCATCAGTATTTCAGAAGTTAATGGATGTAACATTCCATAATGAAATGATTGAAGGATGGTTAATGGTATACATTGATGACATCATAGTGTTCTATAAAAAATATGATGAACACTTAATCCATTTAAAGAAGGTATTTCAAAAAATGGATGAAATAAAAATGACCCTTGCATTGAAAAAATGTAAATTTGGGTTTGAATCTTTAAAAGTGCTTGGTCATATTGTATCTGGCTTACAAATATGTGTAGACCAAAATAAAGTGGCTGCAATAAAGAATATTGGCATTCCTCAAAATGTAAAGGATGTACAATCATTTCTTTGTATGTGTGTTTATTATAGACAATATATAAATACTACCAATTAATTGCTGCACCATTGACCACACTGATAAAGAAATCAGAAGCTTTCATTTGGAATAATGAAATAAAACAAGCTTTTGATAAGTTGAAAGAATGATTAATGACAGCTCCTATCTTGGGATTACCAGATTTCCAATTGCCTTTTGTATTATATACAGATGCAAGTTTTATTGGTCTGGGTGCTGATTTGCATCAAAAACAATTTATTGAAGGAAAAATGTCAGAAGTAGTAATTTGCTGTATTTCACTTACTCTAAGAAGTAGTGAATTAAAATATGGTGCTACTAAACTTGAATGTTTGGAAGTAGTATGGGCTCTTGAGAAGCTACATTATTACCTTGAAGACCAAAAATTTGAGTTAATAACTGACTGTAGTGCAGTTAAGTCACTCTTAAACATGAAAACTCCTAATAGACACATGTTTAGATGGCAATTAGCTATTCAAGAATACAGAGGAGGGATGACTATTACTCATAGAGCAGGAACCTTACACTCTAATGTAGATCTGTTATCTAGAGTACCTCTGCCTAATAATGATTACAATCCTGCTTATGTTCCTGAATCAGAGATTATTAACATTTATGGCATTTATATTGTAGATCTTGAGGATATGCAATAAATTCTTGATAGGCATGTTTCAGATCCTGACTTGATTAAACTCACTACCATATTAAATGATCCATCTAATGCTTCAATGAATGTTTTAATAAAAACATTACCAAAGAAGTATAAAGAGGCAGTAGAAAAAGGAAAATTTTCCATTGAGGATGGTTTTATATATTACAGAAAAAAATTAAGTAATGTAATTGTAATTCCCCCTTCAATGAAGGAGTTAATGTTAAGTATATGTCATGATGATATATTGGCAGGTCATTTTGACTACCATAAAACATTAACCACAGTAAAAAACACAGCTTGGTGGATTAATATGTCTGAGGATGTTCAGAAATATGTTGAGACATGTGATTCTTGTCAAAAATCTAAAAGATTAATAGGCAAAAGAGCTGGTTTATTACAACAAATTGAGCAACCAATAGCTCCATGGGAAATTATTAACATGGACTTTGTAACAGGTTTGCCAATAGCAGGTCATAAGAGTTATAACTTCTGCTGGTTAATTGTAGATAGATTTACAAAGATGTGTAAATTTATTCCTACCAACAAAGAGGTTTCTGCAAAGGATTTAGCTTTTTTATGGTGGACAAAAATGTTAAATAAAGAAGGTTTCCCCAAAGCAATAGTTTCTGACAGAGATCCTAAATTTACTTCTGAGTTCTGGACATCACTTATGGATGTTTCAGGGTGTCAATTAAAACTTTCTACAGCACACCATCCACAAACTGATGGGCTAGCAGAAAAAATGATACAAACTTTAGAAGATATGATAAGAAGATATTGTGCTTTTGGTCTTAACTTTAAAGACAATGACAAATTCACACATGATTGGGTAACCCTTATCCCAGGTTTAGAATTTGCATACAATAGTAAAGTACATTCTGTCACTGGCAAAAAGCCATTTAAGTTATGGTTGGGTTATATACCTAATACCCCTGCTAAAACTATTAATAAATTACCTAGATTGGATATCCATCCAGGTACTAAATCTTTTCTTCAGATGCAAGAATTATGCAGAAAACATGCTCAATAATGTATAAATAAGGCATTTGAGTATGAGAAGAAAAGATGGGATAAAGCCCATAAAGAACAAATGTTCAAAGAGGGTGATGAAGTCCTTATTTCAACACTATATTTCAAATTGAATGGTAATGTTAAATTGAAAGATCCATTCATTGGACCATTTGTAGTTAAAAAGATGGTTGGTAACAATGCTGTTGAGGTTATTCTATATGCACCTTATGATAGAAAACATCCAGTATTTCCTATTTCTCTTATAAAACCATACAATTCTAATGATACTGCCCTATTTCCAAGAAGATCAGGAAGGCATAAACAGCAACCTTAAGAAATAGTTGAAAAGGCAGAAATTGAAAAGATACTTAAAAAGAGACACCTTACTAATGAAAAGGGAGTTGAGTATCTATTAAGATTTGAAAATAAATCAAGTGAATATGACAAGTGGATTCCAGAAAATGAAATATCTGATCTTTAAAATCTCTTGAAAAAATTTAAATCAAAATAATACTGTTTATTCAGTATATGTATTATAGAAATTTAAAAAAAAATTTCTATTCACTCCTTACTTTTAATTAAATTGTCTTAACATTTTTTATTGTTTTTTTGGGTGAAGGAGTGTCAGACTAGATATCCCTAGGACTGAGTATTTCTTGTGCTTAAAATAAGATAACCTTAAGTAAATTAAGCTTATATCTTTAAAATAAGGTTAAAATAATAATAAATATGATTATATTACATATATATATAATTATTACTCTATTATATAAATTTTAGTAGTTTAAATAGCTTATACATAGCCTAATAATAATTATTAAGGTGTTAATGTAGTCATAATATACTTATCATAAGTGATATGAAGTAATTATTGACATACATAAGCTTATATGTATACATAAATCTCATATCCAGTTAAATATGCAGTATATTATGCATATTTAGGTATATAAGTGGGTTTTAGCCCCTTAATAGCCTATAACCTTTGTTTTTCTGCTTATTTTAGGTCATATGAATGAAATCAGTGGACTCACAACGCCTACAGAAGCATAAACATCTATTTCAGGCGCACACACTCAGTCTGGACAACTTAATCTGCTTCCTTGGATGAATATTCACAGATTTATGTGTTGGGAGGTCATTTCTGGGTTAATATGGATGCTTGGGGATGTTTTTGGGGGCTTGGACATATCAATTGCTTCCTTTATATGCATTGGGTTTCATTAAATCTCTTTTTGATTTCTTATTTTACCTGTTTCTTTATGGTATCCGCTTTTATCTGGACTTTCTATTTGTGGTATAGATCTGTGTTATCATTAATTGTGATGGAGGATCTTTACTGGAGGTCTGGGTGTTGAATCTGCTTGAAGTGGAAGCCATGGGGAGGTGATGGGCACTCACAGTGCTGTAATTGCCAGGGATAGCAGTGACATCATCTGAATTAAAGGTCTGTACACTCCAGGGGATTTGGGTGTAAGTAAGGAGGGATTTTGAAGGTTATTTATCATCAATTACTTACTTCAATTAAAATAAAACTTCAATACATTTATTAACATTTAGAAATATATTATAAAGCCTCTTATAAGTTGATATTATCATTATATAAGCTATAACTATATTCTATTTATCTATTTTCCACCACTAGCACACATTTAAATCCAAGTATTGTGAGTTTTATTTGAGTATAACTATTTTATTAGTCTTCCCCTGAGGTTTAATCACTAAATCATTTATCAATAAGTAGTAGGACCATAAATAAATACGATAATATAATAATTATATACTAGACTATACTGACATATTTCATGTAAAAGGACAAACAGTTGATAAGCATAGAATCCAATAGTTTTCCCATAGTGTTGAGAAGTGAAATAGGGCAGAAATCACTGGGGATAGAGTAATTGGGGCGGCCTGGTTTGAGAATGATAACTGTTTTGGCATGTTTCCAAGTTTTAGCGTATTATCACGTGTACAGGCACTGCTGAAACAGAGGTAGCAGAATATTAGCAATTGCCTGGGGATTACAGGGGAGAAATGCATTTGGGATTCTATCTGGGCCCGGAGCTCTGCTTTTTTTGGTCTTGAGAAGGGTGGTTATGAGTTCATTTGCAGTGAAGGGAGGAGAATGGGGAACATGAATGGGGAAAAGGGGTGGTGAGTCTGGCAAATAACAGGGGATTGAGGCTAATGATGTTCTTTCAAAAATCATGGAGGCCTTTAAAAGGTTATCAGTAATGATGGACTCCCCTTCATCTGTAAAGGGTGGGTTAGATCGTGGGTCAGAAGGAAGTGAGAGGTACTTAGCAGGCTTGTGGAGGGTGAGGGGAGTGAGAGAAGAGAGGAAATTTCTCCAGTGAGATTTGCGAAGGAATTTTATTTTGGATTGGAACAGTTTACGTGCTAACAAAAACTCGGCTGTGTTGTGGGGAGTAGGGGAGGCGCACATTATTGCTGGGCACTGTAACAGGTCTTCTTGAGGGGATCCAAGATTTCCCTGTTCCACCATACACAACACAACAAGCTGGGCTGCTTCAGAGGGACAAAACATTCCATTAGTTTGATAAAAAGGGAAGTGATATTTTTGGCAGCCTGATCTTAGTCAGAAGGGGAGGAGGGGGTGAGAGGGGGAACAGTGGAGAGCAAAGAATAAAGAGGACACTCATCATACATTTTCCAGTTGCAAAAAGGTTTGTGTGTATTCAGGAGGAGAGAGAGAAAGAAATGAGTAATGATTGATTGGTGGTCAGAAAGATGTGAGGAAGATCCATCAATATCTGTAACACAGCTAATCACTAAATTCAGTGCCATACTATTTGCAAATACAAGGTCACTTGCTGAAGTAAAATTCTTTGTGTTGTAAAATGTAGGAAAACCTTGTTGAGAGATTAAAATCAAGTTCAATTCATTGATGGAGTCTAAAAAGGGAGTTGCTTCAGGATGATTGTAGGAGTGTTTTTCCACACAAGCCCACAAGTCATGATGAAGGTTAGAGTCAGTGAAAAGGAGAGTAGGGATATTAATAAAAGTAGAGAGAGAAGTAAAAATATGTTGTGTGGTTGAAAAGATTTGAGGCAGGTTATAAAAATTAACAAATAAAAAAAGTGAAGGAATTTGATTGATGAAAAGGAGTGTGAGGTCTAAGGAAGGAGAAGGGAGTGAAGTAAAAAGATGAAAAGGGAGTTTTTTTATTTATGTATAAGCAGAAACAGACGGGTGAAGAGTGAGGAGAGGGACAAGAGAACTGAGGAATAACCAGGTGCCACACCTGGGCAGGTGCAGGAGAGAAATGGTCTGGTGAAAAAAAAGGTTCTTGGATGGCAAGGATTTCATAGAACGGAGCTGAAACATCATTAAAAAGAGAATGGAAAATGTAAAAGGAGCGGTGAAAATTTAATTGAAAAACAGTAAAAGGAAGCTTATGCAATTCACTACGCAATATAGGGGGTGGACTTGCTAGCAAGTCCTCAACCTGAACTCAGATGGAACTCAGACTGAACTCATACTGAACTCATGCTGAACTCTACTTGGACACCCACCTAAAACTGTTCTTCTGAGTGGTGTTCATCCCTGATTGTATGGTTCCTTTATCAATAGCTCAATGTGTGCTCAATCTGTGGTGAGTTTGGGTCCAAGGTTGCGGACTCGCTAGCAAGTCCTCCCCCCATATTGCGTGGTGATTGATTGGGATGTCCTGTCATAAAGATTTATTGAGGGGGCAGTCAGGCAAGTGTGGGAGGTGGAAGATGAGAGGGGTGGCAGGATCAGTAAGAAGAGCCTGGAGAGAAGTTTGAGCAGTCTTCACTGGGTGATCATGAGGTAGAGAATCAATACATCTGAAGCACACAGGTGATGACAGCTTCTGCACTTTGCATGACTTGGAGCTGTGATGGCTGGCACAATTAGAGCACCTGGGAGGAAGGGAACAGTGGATAGATAAGTGTTCCTTACTCCAACACTTGAAGCAGGTGCTACGTCTGTGATTGACAGCCTCAGTACGGAAAACCTGACCTTCAATATAAAGGGGAAAGGGAGGAGAAGGAGAGGATAAGGCATTAGCAATATTTTTGTCAAGCAGGTGAAGTACAGAAGAGGAATTATTTTTCCCCATCCTTGATTCAGGTCTTCTTAACCAGGTGACACAATATAAAGACTTGAGTGTTTCAGGATTATCACTGATCAAAGTTTCAACATCTGTTTGACTATCAAAATCATAATAAGTCGGAACCCCATGGACCACCACAGATTAAGTAGGGGTTTTGTAGATGAGGCCTTAGGGGAACCATGATTTCCACACGTTGATGAGAGAATATAGGTCACTTGGGGTGGCAACAATGATTTTAAAATCATTAGATTTGTGCCGAATGATACCACAGATGTGGATGACAGAGTTAGTAGCACAGTTGATAATGTTTTTGGTGTTAATTTTATTGTTAATCATGGTAAGGAGTTGAGAGTTGGATGCATCAATGAGGACTGGGGATGAAGGGTTGGACTGCTTGATAGTGAAATGAGGGAGGCCTTCTGGAGGATGAGTGTGCATAGCAGGGGGAGGGGAAGTGGAGGAGACAGCTTGTGCGAAGGAAGAGAAAGATGAGGGGACACTTTTTGAGGGAGGATGGGCAGGTGCAGAGGGGGAAGGAAGTAGGGTAACACAGGTGAGGAGCTTGTTATTTTATTGTTGAGTGTAGAGATATATGGAGCAGGAGCGTTAGGTGGCACTTGGTGGAAATCAGATTGGCTAGCGTGGTTGGAAATGGCTGAAGCAAGGGCCTTGATGTCAGATACAACTCCCTTATGTACTGTGACTTTTGTGCCCTTGCATGGCGGTTCCTTGATTGTGTCAAAAGGTTTTGTGAGGGAGGAGGACAGGGCAACTGCATTGGTTGCTTGAGAGATATCAACAAGTAGGACCACTCTAGCGGCAGTGGAGTACAGGTTGACTAATGATGGAAGGCGGGGGCGAGGAGCAGCAGTAAGTCTGAAATCCACAAATGGGTTGGCTGGGTTGTGGCAAGAATAGTCAATAGTTTATGGTTGGGAGGCAGGAGGAACGTCTTGTGTAGCAACAGAGGGATCAAAAAAGAGCTCAGGGTGAGCTTCTCTTGCTTCCTCCAAGGAGAGACTGGGGTCATCTCTAGGGGGCCTATAGGGGGATGAGGGAGAGGAAAATCTACGCCTTTTGGGATGGAAAGCAGGTTTGGGGGGAGGAAGAGCGATTGGAAAGGAGGAGGGATCAGATTCACATGTATCTTCAATCACAGGAGGAATAGATTTTGGCAGAGGCTGGGATTCTGGAGCCAGAGGAGGTAAGGAAGAATGGGGGAGGGCGGTAAAAACGGCGGCACATCTGCTGCAACTGGCGCATCAATAAGTATATGATTTTTCTTCTGGTCAGAAGCCATTATGGGATGGGGTTGGTATGAGCGTTGAGCAAAAAAGATTGGTGAAAAATGGACAAAATTGAGCACAAAAAGCATCACCAAGATGTAGCTTTAATGTTTGCTTCCCTGAAAACTTGCACCTTTGAAAGCAAAGATGCAATCAAGTTTCTGAAATATGGTCGGAAAATCCATTCCAAGCCTATCTAAAGGCATTAAACATAGCAGAAACTTTCATTGGGTGATAAAATTACAAAAATATATTTTTGAGGTGTTTTCATTTGTTTGCAACAAGGCTTGAATAATGTGATGTGTCAGGAGCACAGATTGTGTTTTAATTGGAATAATATGTAGATGTTTTAACTATTGTGATCTTCATTTCATGGATGAGATGTCATTTGCAAGCTGAGGACCCTGTTGTAGTTTGAGTGAAAAGCAGAGAAAAAGGTAAATATTGGATAAGAGATTAATGATTAGTTTGGCAAGAAAAGAGAAAGAAAACACAAATTACCAAAATTTGAAATGTAAATCATAAAATTAGTATGATCTTGAGGAGTGAGTAGAAATGGTGGTGGTGTTAGGAAGAAGAAAAATAGGCCAATAACCTGGATTATGCATGCACCAGGTGAAGACTTCTGTCTGGCCACTGTACAGTGCCCTACCAAAAGTCTTTGAATGGTCATTTTTTGATGTCACTTATTAGAAATCCTGTCGATTTCTTGAAACACAGTCTGTCCTTTTTCAAAAACTTTACATTTCCCATTCATCCAAATTCCATTCACTACGCACATTGTAAGATTTCCCTGATGGGGATATCCAGCGCAAGTTGGGGATATTGTAGTGAGAGACATAAGGATAGAAAAATATGTGTCAGAAAAATATGTGCAAGGAAAATATCTGTAAGGAAAATACGTGCAAAAAAATATGTGAGAAAAATAAGTGTAAGAAAAATATCTTGCAACCTTGGGAATTTTTTTTTAATTTTTTCTTCTCCAAAAAAATGATTTTTTATTTCATTATTTGGTTTTTTTCTGTTTTTTTACAATATTTTTTTGAAAAAAGAATTCTCATGGTTTCAAATGATTTTTTTTACACTTAAATTTCCCCACTTATTTTTCTTGCACTTACTGTTCTTACATTTATTTTTCTTTCCTTATGTCTCTCCCTAAAATATCCCTAACTCGCGCTCGATATCCCCATCAGGGATATCTTACTTGGTGCGTACTAATAATAGTCTGTGATGCCTCAGCTCAAGTACAACATCCCTTCCTAAGAAAAGTCTCACCACTGTGCAGTAAAAGCATAGATATCCCATTGATAGATAAAACTTAGAATGCTTGTCAAGAATAGGGGGTATCAATTTTCAGGGATCCCCAATTAGGGATCATGATATTTTTTTCCTGGTGTAGACAATCCTATAGTACTAGCTATAGGCCTTGACCAAGGGAGTTGGAGAAAAACCAGAGAGAAAATCCCCTGTCCCTTTGGAAAAATAGAGTGAGATTTACTTGCTAAAGTAAGTTGGTTCCTGTTTTGCTAAAGCTCCTTTTTAACACACTTGACTGCTTGATGAGCCAAGAAAGTAGTCCCCAGATAGACTACCAGACCAAAGAACTGAAATGTAGAACAAAGTCCACACCAGAGACAGCAAAGATACTTGATGTAGGCTGCAAATCCACACCAGAGACAGCAATAATACTTGCTATAGCTTGAAAGACTATAACAGAGAAACCGGTTGCCAAAGTTAAGTTAAATGAAGAACTTACTTGCAACAAACACAGCCAATTGTGGCCAGAAAACAGTGAAAACTGAGTGAGGAACAATGATATCACCTACGGATGGTTGTATGATGATTAAGGTTGCCCCAAACTGTCTTATTCACTATGTACACACAGATCACTAACTAAGAGCCCATGCGCACCCACCAATCTGGCGCCTGTACCCTCCAAATTGCATAAAAAACCCTCCTGGAGCGCTCCCCAACCTCCTAAAACAGAGGCGGGCGGGCCGCCCGACATCGGAGATGCCGCCTTAAGCGGCCCAGCCTCCCTGAAGCCAGAAAACCAATAAAAACCACTAATCTACTTAGAAAAATTAGCTACAACTAATAAAACCTTTAAAACATGGAATTTCACTATAACAACATTGAGACATGAAATATAGAGAAAAATTAGCTCTATCAAATGGTACTAAGCATTAACCCTAAGACTTAAGGTTAGCCCGTAAAACACGAAAAACAAAATTAAACAGCAATCTTTTATAAATGAAAAATGAGGAAATGACCCCTTAAAACTCAGAATATGAAAAATGTCTTCAAGACATAAAATATAGAGAAAAACCATGACTATCCAATGATAGTACCCACATACCTGCAGACCCAATATCCATGGAATAAAACCAGAAAAATACCCAATTCTTTAACAGATGTCAATTAAGACATGCACAAACCGCGCCAAATCACACAACAAAGGCCCCTGCCAATGTTGGAAGACCACATCCTCCCTCCAATTGAGAATTTCCGCATTTATTCTTCATCCAACCACCATGTTTAACCTTCTTCCCAAATCTGCCTCTGAAATGGGCCCCTGCCAATACTGCATCGACAATAATTTAATCTGCGCCATGAAACCACCTGTTCATCCATACAGAACGTCCTGCGATGTCTGCCAATCCAGAAAGAAGACCTTCCACAGACCTGGTCCACTTTCTTCCACAACAGATTCACCTCCAGCTCAACCTGGTCCTTCTTCTGCCAGCACCAAAAGATCTAGGCCATCCATCCTGATACCCAGATTAATCAAAAATCTCCACCCTTCCCAGAAGAGTGCCACAACCCATAAAACAACTAGTTCCCCCATCCCTGGTCCATCTGATGGTAAAGAACATTCATTCCTTCCTTCAACTTTAAAACTGATAACTTCTCAGTTCCTCCCTCTTCTGATAGTGATGATAACAATGTAGGATCCATTGCACCACCAACACCAACACACTTGCCCACTATCAAGGCCAAGCTCCAACAACACACATCTCAACAGAAACAACTTCTGCTTCACTACTTCTAATCCACTCCTGCTAGAGATCCACAGGACATTGAGAACAGAAGACACCTCATTCACCAGTTCAAGGCTAATTCTGAACACTTCATTTCATCTCTTGATTCCCTCTGTAATTCCACTAGTACTTGAGTTTGATTCAGAAAAGAAAAATTGACCACACCCTCTATAGGATGTAACCACAAACAACCCTCAGTTTTAAATATTGGGGGACCATCCTCATTTTATAGTCTTGGGGGACTCAAAAACCCTCAGTTTAAAGTCTTGGGGGACTCAAAAACCTAAATCATAAACCCAGAACCAGAGATCAACCACATTAAGACACAGAGAGAAAACTAACATTCTGGGGTAATTGTTAATAGAGCAGCCAGCCCATCAATTACCCCCAAACTTGCCTTAGCTAAATTTGGAGGCTCCCCCTGTGGATACCCTCCACCAATCTTTCAAAAACAACTCCAACAACAAAACCCTTTTTCCTCAGTTTATAGTCTTGGGGGACTTACAACCCTCAGTTTAAAGTCTTGGGGGACTAAACCAACAACAATCCTCAGTTTAAAGTCTTGGGGGACTAAACCAGTGTTCAGTTTAAAGTCTTGACGGACTAATCTTGATAAAATCTTAAAACCAGCCAGTTTAAAGTCTTGGAGGACTAACTGAAACCAGATTTCAGTTTAGAGTCTTGATGGACTGACTTGATAACATAGCTTTTTCAGTTTAGAGTCTTGATGGACTGACAGAATTTTGCATAAAATGGACGCAGCCAATTTCATGCAGCACACCTCTACAGCCAGCCTGCTGAACTTCCACCTTCACTTCATCATCTACCCATCACTGACAAAAATCTCCTCCTATCGCTTTTCATCATCTTTTATCACCACAGATCATGGCTGGATCTCCTGATGTTAACCCTTCTACTCTCCCTTGCTTCACTGCTCCCAAGGACTATGCCTGCAAACAGTGCATCCACATGTGCAGACCTTGCACATTCACTCTTCCAAATCCTGAATCCAAATTCTACAACAGAGCTTGTGATTCTTGCTATTCTAAAAAGAAAAGATGTGACAGAGACACAAACTACCCTATTCCTCCTCCTTCACCTTCCCACAAATACATCTCTAGATCCCCTACTAGATCCCCAGAGCTTAGTCCTTCCTCTTCCTCTCTATCTTCTGCTCCTTCCAGAAGATCCAGAAGCTCAGCTTCCCGCACTCTTCCCAAAATTCCAGCCTCAGCCTCCCAAGAAACTGCTTTTATCTCCGCCAAAGTAGCTCCAAAAGCTTCAAGATCAACTCCCAGGCTTCTAGACCGCATCCAGGAGGCCTGCCCGCCTCACCAAACAGTGAAAATCAGGGCCAAAACCTCCAAAAACGGCCAGAAAATAGCCAAATTCATCCAGACAACAACAACAACTCAACCCAACTACCTCCTACTGCTCCCAGAGAAATGCAATCCACCCTTCCAAAGTCCAAAAGCACCAAAATTTACCAGATTTCTAAGAGAACTTCCAGAGAACCCCAAGAAGAAACCAGAACACCACACACTGCTCCACAACAACAACTTTGTCCCCAACTAAGACAAAGAAACTACACCTCTCCTCTGTCAGCCAACTACTCTTCTGACAGTTCCATCTCTTCAAATTCTCCATCCAGAAGAGAGCAGTCTGCTTCCAAATCCCCCTCTCCTGCTCCATCCTTTAACAACCCTGGTACTCCATCACCAGCACCTCCTCCAGCTGAATCCAACAAAAATAAAAACCACAACAACAACAATCTCACTGCTCCAACTAGGCCCCAGGAACATCAGCATCCCAGTTCACCTTCTCAGGATCCTTCAGAGGAAGACCATGAGAATCCATATCTTTCCCTAGTTGATCCACCCACTATGACCATTACACAATCGTCAGAGATCCAAATCCCAGCTGCTTACAGATTTGATGAGCTTCCAATCTGTAAGTACCAAATTAATTATTCCATTTCTTCAACAAAAATAATTACTGATCCAATTCTTCTTGTCTAGTTGGCACCCCTCCTCCTGAATCTATTATTGGAGTTGGCCAAACTTTTGAAACTTCTTTGACCCTGGATTATGGAGACATGAAGAAACACCTAAGCACCATGTGTTCCAATATGCTAAAAGCCTTTGCCCTCAATGGACCTTTGAATGACTTTGAAAAATCCCTGAGAAAGCGCCTACTAAACGACCACTGGAAAATGTCTAGGATCATTAAACACACACTCCAGCACTCCATTCCTCCTCTGAACTTCCATATAATCTAATTCCTGACCATTACAATCCCTATCATCTCTCCAGCAGGATGCACTTCAAAGAACACAGTGCTTCCCACAATCCCAACAAAAAACAAAAACGTCATCACAATCCAGACCAGCCTCCAGAAGCTTCATCATCCAGACAATGAGCTCCTGCAAAAAGATTAGAAACATAATAATAATATAAAACAATTAATAAAAAATAATTTCAGAATTTTTTTTTTTTTTTACTACTAATATAATAAATTAAAAAATTTATAAATGAAATGAAATTAAATAAGATAAATGAAATAAAATAAAATATAAAAAACAATAGAAATGGTATCCCCCAGCCAATTGATGAGCTGATCCCCTGATACCTTACCCACATCAAAGTGCACCTTGATGTGGATACACAATTAATTCTTTTAAATGGTTAACAGAAAAAAAATTTCAAAAAAATTAGAAATTCAGAAGATAATAAAAATAATGAAACACAGAAACACATGAAATAAATAATAAATAAAAAAGAAAATAGCATTGCCCGGCCAATTGATGAGCCTTTCCCCACCAATGCTTGCCCATATCCAGGTGACCCTGATGTGGTAACACCCTATATTTTTGATTTTATAATTTTAAACAACCCCCATAAAAAATTAAAAGAGAAAAAGAGAAAAAAAGAAAATAATCTAAAACTGCTATCTAGCAAAAGCATAACTGCAAAATCAAATAAAGTCCAGCTCCATAAATGGTCCAATAAGGGAAAGTCCGGTCCGTAGAAATGATCACTGGGTGGGCTCCCTCCAATAAGTAAAAATGATGGGAGACCACCAGTGATCCACCACCAATCTAAAAGAACCAAAGATAAAGAAGCCAGTCCCAAACCAGTTTAAAGTCATAGCGGACTTGAACCTGAATAATAAACAACAGAACTAGAATTCAACTAGGAAAAACAAAGACTTGAAACAGACATTCTGGGGTAACTGTTCTACAGAGCAGCCAGCTCATCAGTTACCCCCACACTTGCCAAAATAAAATCTAGAAGCCCCCCCCCCTGGGTACCTTCTAACAAAAACACAACATCCAACACAAAAAACCAAAACCAATAAGAGTGAAGAGTCCGGAACTTGAAAACCAGAGGAAATTCCAGTTTAAAGTCATAGAGGACTAAAACCTGTGAAAAGAAACAAATACTAGGGTTCAACCAAATTAAGAGAAAGGGTTGGAAACAGACAATCTGGGGTAACTGTTGATAGAGAAGCAAGCCCATCGGTCACCCCTACACTCGCCAAGATCAAATCTAGAAGCCCCACCCATGGGTACCCTCTAACAAAAGTTTCCAACAAACAGATGCATAGCATCACCACAAAAAACCAAAATTAAATAATGGTCCATAGTTTATCCTCATTGCGGAGTCAATCTTCTTCATGCCTAGTGCCTCTGGGATAAAATCTCTTCACTTGGTCTGCAGCCACCCTCTTTTTCAAGACTGCACCATCCAACTCTTCCAAAACATAAGAACCTCCAGACGCCTGAGATCTGACTCTGTAAGGTCCATTCCATCTGTCAGAAAAAATTTTCCCTCACTTACTCTCCAAGCTTCTATTTTACACCAAAACCAAACAACCAGGTGTCAAGAGATTCCTGAGTCTATGAGCCAACTTCTTGTCCCAGTATCTGACTGATTGATTCCTAATCTTCATCATTCTAGAGTATGCCTTCTCTTGACATTCCTCTCTATATTCCAACTGTTGCATCCTGGCACAGAGCAAATCTTCTGTTGAGTGCACGTCATCCCAATCAATTCCAAGATAAGAGACAGCTTCCAAGTCCACTGGTAGAACGGCTTTCTGACCAAAAATTAACTCATAAGGAGAATAGCCAGTTGTCCTCTTCACAGTGACCCTATCAGCAAATAAAACCAAGGGTAAATAATGCCTCCACTTTTCGGCACTATCTCCACACATCTTCACCAAAGCATTCTTGATAACTTGATGGCCTCTTTCAACCATGCCTTCAGCTTCAGGATAATACAGTGTAGCCACTCTAGCCCTAGAACCAACACTAGCCACAGCTTCTTTAAATTTGGCACCAAACTCTGGCCCACCATCAACAGTCACCACCTTCATCTACCCATACCTATAAATCCACTCTTTCTTCAAAATCTCTGCCACATTCTTGGAAGTAAAATTAACCAGAGGCACTGCCTCAACCCAACCAGACAAATCATCCCTAGCAACAATCAAGTATTTGTACCTGCCGTCTTTAATATGGACAGCATCCAGACTGACTCTTCCAAAAACAGTTGATTCACCAGTAGCCCGGCCAACCTCTTTAGGTTTCAAACGACTTCTTCTTTGACATTCTTCACAAGATTGAACCCAACCCTGCACAGCCAACTTCATACCCGGCCACAAAAATCTGTCTGCTACTCTTCTATAAGTCTCCCCAAAGCCTCTATGACCAAGTTCTTCATGCAAAGACTTCAAAACCAATGCTTGACCCTTCTTCTGAGTCACCACCACTTGAGGATTCGGATGTCTCCTTCTCATCAACCGCCTTCCTGACACATAAAATCCAGGACTCTTCTTCTTGATTGCCAACCAAGTATCATCATCACAACTATCTGGCCTCTCCAAGGTCAACAGATATTCCACCAAAATAAAAAAAAACCCAGACTCACCCCAGGTCTCATCTTCAAAATCCAACAAAACAAAATCCAAGGGTACAACTCTGTCATCAAAATCACCAGTGTGAACATGAGCCAATTGAGCAGCCTAACCAGGACACCAATCCTTAAATTTTGGCACGTCCTTCTCTTTCCATTGAACCTTGTGAGAATCCAGTTCACTAACAAAAACACCCTTTTCCAATTTTGAGCTGTCCCAAACAACAACTCCATCTTTATCAACAAAAACATCCTGATCACCAGAATCAAGATCAGATCCAGCCAGTTTAGCCTTTTGGGGGAGGTAAGAACAATCATCCAGTTTAGCCTCATGGGGGAGGAGAGAACAATCATCCAGTTTAGCCTCATGGGGGAGGAGAGAACAATCATCCAGTTTAGCCTCATGGGGGAGGACAGAACAATAATCCAGTTTAGCCTCATGGGGGAGGACAGAAAAATCATCCAGTTTAGCCTCATGGGGGAGGAGAGAAAAATCCTCAGCACCCTTTGTGCTGGCTCTAACCACTGGAAAATCTTTGTCAAACTCTTCAGAATCAGAATCCTCATCTGTAGGTGGCCTCCTTGATAATCCATCAGGCGTAGTAAAAGTTTTACCTGGTTTGTGTACCAGGTCAAAAGAAAAATGTTGAATAAATGCCACCCACCTAGTCATTGGAGCATTTGGAAGACTAGGTGTATTGATCATCTGAACCAAAGATTTTGCATCCACCTGCAGCTCAAAATGCTGCCCCCACAAAAGCGTCTGTAGCTTCTTTAAAATTTTAGCTACGCCACACAATTCCAACTTAGGTTGAGAATACCTAGATTCCACCTCATTAAACACCACAGACTCATACCTTACTGGCCTGACCCCCCCTGTCTTATCCTCCTGAGACAAAACAGCACCAGCAGCAATATAACTTGAGTCCACTGCCAGATAAATCTTTCCAGCACCAACACCATAATCCAACTTGTGAAGAATTATATCTTCACCAACAATCTTTTTCAACTTCTGAAAAGCCTCTTCACACTCTTCAGTCTATTCCCAATCTGCATCTTTTCTGGTCAACCTCCTTAAAGGTGAAGCCAACAAAGAAAAATTCTTAATAAATATCCTGACATATACACATACACCCAAAAATCCCCTGACTTCAGCAGTATTTTTAGGCCTTGGCCATGACTGAATTTTATTAATCTTCTTCTTTGCCATAATCCTTCCCTCTTTACATACCACATGACCCAGAATTTCCAAATCAGGAACACAACAACAGAATTTTGACCCTGAAATGGTCAAACCAGCCTCTTCAATCCTGAACAACACTCTCTCTAGAGTTATTGCATATTCCCACACAAACCTCCTTATGCCAGGGTTCTCCGCTAACACCTCATTACCATAATCAGTGGATGGTCCTTTAATTCCACCATCATCAATAAAAATACCAGCATGAGTAGGAACCTCATCCTGAAAAATCCAAGCCATCTGTGCTTGATAAACTGAAACTGAATTAGTTTCTCCTTGAGGCAACCTAGTGAGCTGAAATCTTCCCAAAGGAGTCTCAAAAGTTGTGAGAGGCCTTGAATCCGTATGTAGTTCCCTCTCATCATAACCACCTATAATATCACCCAAACCATAACACACCCTTCCAGCAAAAGCTTCAAAAAAATCCTCTGCACTTGGCGGCATACCAGCGTCCTTGATAGTGACTCTATTCAAGGCTATAAGATCATGAACCACCCTCAACTTCCCATTCTGCTTCTTTACACAGAACACCGGACTTGAGTAACTGGATGTTGATTGTTCATATAAACCAGTCCTGACTCTTTCCCTAACAATCTCTACAAAATCCTCTCTATTAGTGGCTGGAATCGGAATAGGTTTGATTTGCCAAAATTCATGACAAACAACAGGAATCAAGTAAGGTTCCCCATAACAGTGCTTCAATACACCCCTTTCCTCCTCAACAAATGCCACAGCTTTTTCCCTTAGCACAATAACGTGCAACAACAACTTCTTTTCTTCCTCAGACAACCACCCATCAGGACCAAAATTAACAACTTTCAATCTTTCAACGGTCACCCTAGCCGTCTCTACAAATTCTGGAGGATTCTTCACCAAAGGAGTACAGTACGGATCTCTTGACAAAGGAGGTCTCTTCAAAGGCGGATTCAAACCCACAGGCATAGGCTCATTGACAGGCCTAATCTTCTGCGCTACCTTCTTATACTTTGCCGCTCCACCTTCAACTTGAGGGATCTTCAGGAAATCTTCACCACCAGACCTGGAACAAAAACCAAGGGTTTCCCCATTGCTCACATGTGTGGCCAAGGTAATGTTTTTGAAAGGTGTAGAAGAAACCCTAGCGGTGCACAATTGGGAGGACTTACTTTTACACTCCAATCTCACCACTCCAAAACTTTTCCGCATTTCCACATCTTCATCCTCACTTCCAACTTCCAAATCTTCAAATCTTGATTCATCTTCTGAATCAAATCTTCTAAAATTGTGCAGTTTATCCTCATGCTGGAGGCCCAAAAATCGATCTTGATGATCTTCTCTCTTCAAAATTTTTCTGCAGTTTAACCTCATGCTGGAGGCCCAAAAATAGATCTTGACGATCTTCACAAAAATATTTTGCATCTTCTTTCATCATTATCTTCAGATTTTTTTCTTGATTTTCATGAATTATCCTGAAATTTTTATCTTCTTTTCTTGAGTTTTCTTCTGACCTACAAAAATAACCAGGGGTTTCCCCAATTCTCACAGGTGTGGCCCAGGTAATATTTTTGAAAGGTGTAGAAGAAACCCTAGCGGTGCACAATTGGGAGGACTTACTTTTAGACCCCAATCTCACCGCCCCAAAAATTTTCCGCATATCTTTCAATAAAGATATATAACCAATTTTCTTCTTTGAATTTGAATTAAAAATAATTAAAAATCTTGAGAGAGAACAGAGACTTGATAAAAAACTTGATGAATACTTGCAGAGAAGAGAAACATTAAAAAGAGAAAGTTGAAAATCCACTTGGTATATCTCCAAGGGAGCTGACCTACTACAACCTGGGATTTCCTCATCTTGGGGAGAGGTTGTAGCACTAGGGTGATCAGCACTCATTACTATAAAAAAGACAGACTCTCAATAGAGCCTGAGCCGCACTCCAAAAAACCAGAGGCAGCACCCACTTCCTTCCTTCTCCTGCAGCAGTTTATGCACTGGCACATTTAAGATAAACCAGGCCTGGTCTCCCAACCATCCTCTCCAGGGGATGATAACCTCATGTGAAGCCTCCTTTCGTCTTCACCAGTCAACTCCAAACTGATTCCCAAATCAAATTGATAACCAATTCTTGCATGAAAATCCATCAAGAATGGCCCACCCAAAACTGCTTTTACATTACCTTTAGCAATGTAAAAATGAACCTTCCCTGAGGCTCCTCCAACATCTAACTTCACAAACTCTGAAGTTCCAACCAATTCAGTGACATGGCCACCAATCCCTCTCTAATTCCCACCAATACCAGTTTTGATGGGGAGGCCCATATGAGTTGCCTCAAACAAAGAAATCAGGTTTATCTGAGAACCTGAATCCACCAATGCCATTGCCTCCCTGCCATTCAGAGTGACATTGACATATCCCAGAGGAGCAGAAAAATGAGTTTCCAACCCCTCACCAAACCTTTCAGCAGAATCACAAATGTATTCTACCTCACCAGAAGAAACCCTTCTCCTGGTCAACAACTTCTTCTGCCTATCAGCCAACCCTGGACTGATAGCATACAATTCCCCATAAGATAGGGAAACCTGACCCTGATTCATCTTTTCCAGGACAGAGTCCATAAAATTAACTTGACCAGACACTACTGGCCTCTCAAAGTGAGCTCTTTGCTTAACCACCTTGGTCCTAGAAGCTTCTTGAGGGCCAGAACCACCAACAGATTTACCATTAACAGGAACCAAACCAGATCCCTCACCAGAACCTCTGACTCCAACAGGCTTTGGTAATGAAGCCAAAGGGACATCCTCCTCAGAGTCAGAATCCACCTCCATTGGCATTGGCTCACCATTCAGGTCCAATGTGCCAAAACTAGGGGGCCCATATCAGCCATACCCTTCTGCATCTTGTACAGCTCCTCTTTGCTGTACCTCTTTCTAGCTTCACTCAGCTTAGGATCCCCCTTTAAACATTTGGCTTTGGTTGGGCCTGAGAGCTGCTCTTAGGCCTACCCACCTTTCCTGCTTCCACATCATAAACACCAGCCAAGCATTCACCACTTGACTGTCCACCACAAGAATACAACTCCAAACCACCAAAGGAAGTAGAAAAAGAGACCTTATTGACCTCCTTCCCCTTTACCTTGACGTCCTCATCTACCTTAACACAAGACTTCCCCTGATCAGGAATCTCCTCAAACCTTGGCCTCCTTTGATTGATACCACCCCTTCTCCTGACCAAATCAACAGGAGCCTGCCCCTCACTGGGCTTCACAAAAGAACCTTCAGGGAACTTAAAAACCCTGCCATCAAACTCCACTTTTCCTTCAGACACATCTCTGTTCAATGCTAAACAATCATTGGACCTGTGCCCCCTCCTACTGCAATAAGAGCAAACCCAAGGATCACTCCTACCAGCCCTCCTTTCAAAATCTCTAGGCTGAGTAGGTGCCTTATTAACCTTCTTGGCCTCCTGGACCAAAATGTGCAGCTGATTTGTCAGATCAGCCAACTGCTCCACCATTGGGTCCCTCTCCTGTTTGGGAACCTGCACCAAATTTTTCTCCTCCTTCTTCTCCCTAACTTTCTCTTCAGCCAAAGCCTCACTGACTTTGCTGACATATTTGGCACACCCCTCCTGATAAGTGTCCACAGCCAATAACTTTAAATGGGCCTCAACAGCCTCCTTCACCTTATCCAAGGCAGGAAACTTCTGATCCCCATTAGAAAGAGTCTTCATCAATTCCTTTCTTGACAACTCTTTCAACACATCTATCCTGAAATCTCTAGCCAGGGCAGACCAAAAAACATCCTTGGCAGAATTTTCATGTGCCAGCTCCTCCACTTCCACCAAATATTCTACCACAGGATCAAACTGTAGCAGAAACTTCTTGTAACTATGTAAGTTACCAACACCACCATAAGATTGCCATATACTGACAACCTTGTTCAGATCCACCATAGTGAACCTGACACCCCATCTATCTACCATTTCCCTAAACAACAATTTCCAATCCCTCTTCTTGTAGCCAGACATGGTCACAATCTCCTTCTCCACTGACCTATCACCAATGAAGAAGATAATCTGCTTCACCATGTCCAGGTAAGAAGCACCATCCACTCCAGCAGCAGTTTCATACTTCTCTAGAAAGCACTTGACATCCTCCCCATTAAACTTGGTACCATCCCAAGTTTTAATCCTCACACACTCCCTAACCATCACAGAAGGAGGACCATCCCCCCCCACTGACAGTCACCACAGGAATAGCAGAACCAGAAGCCATTCCTCCAGTCCAAAACACCAAAAAGAGCCAACCAAAGAAAACAGAGATTCCAAAGAACTAGCAAGTTCTACCCCACGTTGGGCGCCAGAAATGTAGACAATCCTATAGTACTAGCTATAGGCCTTGACCAAGGGAGTTGGAGAAAAACCAGAGAGAAAATCCCCTGTCCCTTTAGAAAAATAGAGTGAGATTTACTTGCTAAAGTAAGTTGGTTCCTGTTTTGCTAAAGCTCCTGTTTAACACACTTGACTGCTTGATGAGCCAAGAAAGTAGTCCCCAGATAGACTACCAGACCAAAGAGCTGAAATGTAGAACAAAGTCCACACCAGAGACAGCAAAGATACTTGATTTTGGCTGAAAATCCACACCAGAGACAGAAATAATACTTGCTATAGCTTGCAAGACTATAACAGAGAAAACAGTTGCCAAAGTTAAGTTAAATGAAGAACTTACTTGCAACAAACACAGCCAATTGTGGCCAGAAAACAGTGAAAACTGAGTGAGGAACAATGATATCACCTCCGGATGGTTGTATGATGATTAAGGTTGCCCCAAACTGTCTTATTCACTATGTACACACAGATCACTAACTAAGAGCCCATGCGCACCCACCAATCTGGCGCCTGTACCCGCCAAATTGCATAAAAAACCCTCCTGGAGCGCTCCCCAACCTCCTAAAACAGAGGCGGGCGGGCCGCCTTACATCGGAGATGCCGCCTTAAGCGGCCCGGCCTCCCTGAAGCCAGAAAACCAATAAAAACCACTAATCTACTTAGAAAAATTAGCTACAACTACTAAAACCTTTAAAACACGGAATTTCACTATAACAACATTGAGACATGAAATATAGAGAAAAATTAGCTCTATCAAATGGTACTAAGTACTTAACCCTAAGACTTAAGGTTAGCCCGTAAAACACGAAAAACAAAATTAAACAGCAATCTTTTATAAATGAAAAATGAGGAAATGACCCCTTAAAACTCAGAATATGAAAAATGTCTTCAAGACATAAAATATGGATAAAAACCATGACTATCCAATGATAGTACCCACATACCCGCAGACCCAATATCCACAGAATAAAACCAGAAAAATACCCAATTCTTTAACAGATGTCAATTAAGAAATGCACAAACTGCGCCAAATCACACAACAATGGCCCCTGCCAATGTTGGAAGACCACACCGGGATCAGAAATTAAGAATAGTGGAAGATTCTTATCGACTAGCCCCAGGGCTAGTGGATAAGAAATCCACAATAATGCATTATCCCACCTCTTATACCCCAATTTCCATTCCTAATTCCTGATCCCAAACTCATCACATCCATGATGGATTTGCAAGAAAGTCACATGACTCATAATTGCTGATGCCATCCTTAAGTCTCTCCTCACTCTATTCCACTTAATTTTGGTGGCAAACACTTAAGTTTTTTTTCTATCTACACACCCCAACTGCACATTTGGCGGTGAATTCCCACTTCTCTCATCTAGATTTGATATGTAGGATGTTATTGGGTTTATGGTGTTATTAGTGGATTTTTTCATATTTAGGAGATAGTTAGTAGTGATTATGGAGGCTTAATCTAGGGTCACTTATTATGTCTCAGCTTAATTTCCTTTCTTTTCTCTTCATTTTGGTATCCCTTATGGGTGGTTACCTTGTTTTATAGGGTAGTTATGGTGTTATTATTGGTATTTATCGGATGTTTATTGATTAGTGGTGCTTATGTAGGCTTAAGCTAGGGTCACTTATTATGTCTCATCTTATTGTCCTTTTTTTTTTCATTTTGGTATGTCTTATGTGTGTTTATCTTGTTTATTAGTGAAGTTATGGGTTTTTAGGGTTTTTAGGGTTTTTATGGGTTGTATGGGTGTTTTAGGGCCTAGAAGCGGCCCTCCCGCACCCAAACGGCCTGCCTGCCCTTAAGTGGCTTGGCCGCCTGGGCGCCGGGGAAGCACTAAAATGCACTTTTATGCATGAAAAAGGCTGGGAAAGCTGGATTTCGGGCAGGGAATTGGTCAGGGTGGTCTGTGCGCTGGCTGTATGATGCGTGTGTGGGAATATTTTTAGGGAATCATATTATCTATTTACTCATTGACTCTCTTTTCCTCACTGTATCATTGGCTGGTTTTTTGTTGGAATATATTACTGTTCATTTCAACTCTTTCTGGCAGTCTGTCTGGACTATTATCTTCACTTTTAAAGAGGTCAAGAGTGTTTAATTAGAGGGTCTAGAAAACAGATCTCCAATTTGCTGCAACAGGTAAATCTCACTTGTTTTTCTAAAGGGACAGGGGTTATTCTTTCTGGTTTTACTTCAAATCCCTTGGTCAAGGCCTATAGCTAGTACTATAGGATTGTCTACATTTCTGGCGCCAAACGTGGGGTACAAATCTGTTGGCTTTTTGGAATCTCTGTTGATCTAGGCTTTTCTCTTTGGTGGATCTCCTTTGGTGGATTTTGGATTTGGTTCTATATCTCTTTGTAGTTGGTCTAGGGGTCTTCTTTTCTGTTGGATTTGGTCCCTCCTTGGTCTCTAAGGCTCTTGGGGGGGACTTTGGCTATCTTTGGTGGAGATTGGAGGCTGTAACTTGGAATTCCTAGAATGGTTATGATTCAGTCTTGGGATGGTTCAAGGTTTTTGGGTAAGGATGCAAAGGAGTTTTTGGCTAGGTTTGAGGTTGCTGGTGAGATTGATGGGGCCTCACTGTTGGACATGGTTAGGCAAGTAATCTTTTTCATTGGTAATAGAGAGGTGGAGAAGGAAGTTTCTGGCATGGCAGGATATAGGAGTCAGGACTGGGGAAAGTTGAAGATTTAAATGGTGAAAAGGTGTCCTACTACTTTCTCAATGGTGGATCTTCATGGGATTTCTAGGAAGTTGGAATTGAAAGGTGGTGTAACTTCTCTTTCTCAGTATGGGGAATTTATGGAGGAGTTTGGGGAGGCTCTGGACTATCTGGTATATAATGATATATTACCACATGAAGATGGAGCCAAGTATGTATTTTGGAGTTCCATGCGTAGGAATGTAAAGGTGGAGGTTATGGAGATTCTTTTCAAGGCTGACTTGATGAAGACTCTTCCAAATGGGGAAAATAGGATTCCTGGTATGGCTATTCTGAAGGAGGTTATTTTGGGATATTTGGATGGTATGATGGATTGGGATGTGGAATATGGAGAGGAAATCCTGTTGGATGGAGAGGTTCAGGAGACTGTGGTGGAAAATTCAGTTTCTAGGGAGGAGTTGGAGCCATCAATTTTGGAAGATGGGGACTCTGATGATGTTTGTGAAACTGATTTTTCTTTTCCAAAGGATGCCATGGGATCTCAGGAATGTGCTTCACTGGATGTTTTGGAAATTTACACATTGGAGGATCAGTGTATTTCCTCAAGTTTGGGTGAATTATGTGGGAAGGAGGACTTGTCTGGTCATGAAGAAGGATTTTGGGATATTGAGAAGGAATCTGTGGTGGATCAATGGTTGCTGTGGGATGATTATTTTTCTTTCTCAAGCTCAGATAATGGCTTATTGGAGGAGGATGTATCAGTTGAATTTTTGGATGGACAGAAAGATTCTGTCTTGGATCTTTTTCTCATAGAGGAAGATTATTTACAGGTGGTTCCCTCAAAGTCTGAAGCTCTCTGCTTGGAGGAAGATTTTTTTTTTGATGTTATGGATGTTATTCTGTACTATTTTGCAGATTCTAAGCAAGATTCATGTAGGGAAGGAGAAAATTGTGATGTTTTGGATGTCAATGGTATGGAGGTTGATTTTAAAGATGTTGTGGAGGTTCCAGATGTTTCACAGGGTGGAGAATTTATGGATTCTGGTAATGTGAACTATGGTAGACTCAGTGTATGGAGGATGATGGAAGATTTGTTTGGAGATCTGATTTTGGGATATCAGAATTGGAAGAGTAGATTAGGGGGTTCAAGCCCTAGGGGCAAACTTATTGGTTTAAACCTTGGGACTTCAAGAATCTGATTCCTCCGAAATGAGGATAAACTATTTAATTTGTTTTGGTTTTGCTTAATTTGGCCTCTATGTATTTGGTCAGGATTTTTTTTTCCAATTCTTATCAGTCTCTCTGGTTCAAGTCTCTATATAAAAATGGAAGTCTGGGCCGCTTCAGGCGGCACCTCCAACGTTGGGTGGCCCGCCCATAATGAAAAAAAAAAAAATCTTAGTATAATGAAGATGGAAGAAAAGAAAAATTAAAGTGAAGATGGGTATTTTATTTAAAAGAAAATGAAGATAAAAATGAAGATTATTGGTTTTATTTCACCTCCAGCATGAGGTTAAACTTCAAAATTTTATTTCTAAATTGGATTTTTTTGGATTTCAAGAATTTTAATGGTTTTTTAATGGTTTTGGTTTTTTATGGGAGAAGATTTGTGTTGAAAAATCCTTTTTGTTAGAAGGTACCCAGGGGTGGGGCTTCTAGATTTTATTTTGGCTAGTTTGGGGGTGACTGATGGGCTGGCTGCTCTATCAACAGTTACCCCAGATTGTCTGTTTCCAACCCCTTCTCTTAATTTTGTTGAATTCTAGTATTGGTTTTTTTTCTTTAACAGGTTTTTATTCCACCATGACTTTAAACTGGAAATTCTTTTGGTATTCAAGTGCTGGACCCCTCATGCTTATTGGTTTTGTTTAATTTTGTTGGATGTTGTGTTTTTGTTAGAACATACCCAGGGGTGGGGCTTCTAGATTTTATTTTGGAAAGTGTGGGGGTAACTGATGAGCTGGCTGCTCTGTAGAACAGTTATCCCAGAAAGTCTGTTTCAAGCCTTTGGTTTTTTTCTAGTTGAATTCTAGTGTTGTTTTTTGTGATTCAGGTTTTTAGTCCTCTATGACTTTAAACTGGATTGCCTTGGATGTCTTTTGGTTCTTTTGGATTGGTGGTGGATCACTGGTGGTCTCCCATCATTTTTACTTATTGGAGGGAGGCCACCCAGTGATCTCTTCTGTTGACCTGGAGCTGGCTTTGCTATGTAGTTCTAGGGTGTTGGATGTGAAAGTAGTGGATTCAAGATTATTTTCTTTTTTTCTCTTTTTTTTCTTTTAATTTTTTTATGGAGGCTATGTTTGTTTAAAGACTCAAGATAGGGCTCTGGAAATGTTTTTGGTAGAAGAGGAGGAGTCAAAATAAAAAAATAAAAAATAATTTTTTTTTTTTAGGTGTGACCACATCAAGGTGCGCTTGGATGTGTGTAAGGTATCAGGGAATCAGCTCATCAATTGGCTGGAAGATACCATTTTATTTTGTTTTATTTAGTAAAGGAGGTTAAATGTTTTGGCTTTGATGGTTCTTGGTTTGGGGATATATGGGCTATATCTTCAAGAGTTTTTTTTCTGGAAGGTCCTCCAAGAATTTAAACTGATCTTTTATTTATGGGCTATATCTTCAAGATTTTTTTGGAAAGTCCTTCTAGACTTTAAACAGATCTTTTAATTACAGGCTCAAGATTTTTTGATTTCCATCAAGACTTTAAACTGAAAATTCTGTTAGTCCTCCAAGAATTAAAACTGGCTAGTTTTTAAAGATTTATTCAAGAATTTAATTTTACTACAGTGGATCTAGTAGTCCTCCAAGACTTTAAACTGGCTGGTTTCAAGAGTTTGTCAAGAAGTAGTCCGTCAAGACTTTAAACTGAACACTGTGTTAGTCCCCCAAGACTTTAAACAGTGGATTATTGATGGTAGTTCCCCCAAGACTATAAACTGAGGAATGGGAGGTAGTGTGATGTGGAAGTTTAAAGGCAGAAGGATCCAAGGGGGAACTTCTGAATTTTGTAAACGTAAGTTTGGGGGTGACTGATGGGCTGGCAGCTCTATATACAGTTACCCCAGAAAGTTAGTTACTTCTCTAAATATTTTTCTGGTTGATCTCTGGTTCTGGGTTCTGTGATTCAGGTTTTTCCAGCCCCCCAAGACTATAAAATGAGGATTTTTGGAGTCCCCCAAGACAATAAACTGAGGGCTGTTAGTCCCCCAAGACTTTATACTGAGGGCTTTTAGTCCCCCAAGACTTTAAAATGAGGGTTGTGAGTCCCCCAAGACTATAAAATGAGGAATTTTTTATGCTGGTAGAAGGTTATAGTCAGGAAGACTTGTCAACTGGATATCACTTTTCATTGTTGGAGGCTGGTACAGTCAGAGTTGGAATTCAGGAACAGAAGAAAGAGATTCTTTTCAAAGAGATAGATTTAATTAAAAGGCATGGTTCAAGAGAAGTTTTAAAGAAGAAGCTTGGATTGCTGGTTCAGAAGTTCACTTAGGATGGAATAGGATCTGGTGGAAGAGAGAAATAAGCTGTTTGTAAAGATTCTGGATAGGTGTTCAAGCATGGTTTTGGCAAAGGAAGAATGGGGACATTCTTGATTGGAGGGAGGATGTGGTAATCCAAACCTGGGTGGACCTTTGGAGTGCATATTGTGGGGTATTTGGTATGTAGGATGTTATTGGGTTTATGGTGTTATTAGTGGATTTTTTCATATTTAGGAGATAGTAAGTAGTGATTATGGAGGCTTAAGCTAGGGTCACTTATTATGTCTCAGCTTAATTTCCTTTCTTTTCTCTTCATTTTGGTATCCCTTATGGGTGGTTACCTTGTTTTATAGGGTAGTTATGGTGTTATTATTGGTATTTATCGGATGTTTATTGCTTAGTGGTGCTTATGTAGGCTTAAGCTAGGGTCACTTATTATGTCTCAGCTTATTGTCCTTTTTTTTCTTTTCATTTTGGTATGTCTTATGTGTGTTTATCTTGTTTATTAGTGAAGTTATGGGCTTTTATGGGTTGTATGGGTGTTTTAGGGCCTAGAAGCGGCCCACCCTCCCCCAAGAGGCCTGCCTGCCCCTAAGCGGAGCCGCCTTCAAGCGGCCTGGCCGCCTGGGCGCTGGGGAAGCGCTAAAATGCACTTTAATGCATGAAAAAGGCTGGGAAAGCTGGATTTTGGGCAGGGAATTGGTCAGGGTGGTCTGTGTGCTGGCTGTATGATGCGTGTGTGGAAAGATTTTTAGGAAATCATCTTATCTCTTTACTCATTGCCTCTCTGTTCCTCACTGTCTCATTGGCTGGTTTTTTTTTGGAATATATTACTGTTCAATTCAACTCTTTCTGGCAGTCTGTCTAGGACTATTATCTTCAATTTTAAAGAGGTCAAGAGTGTTTAATTAGAGGGTCTAGAAAACAGATCTCCAATTTGCTGCAACAGGTAAATCTCACTTGTTTTTCTAAAGAGTCAGGGGTTGTTCTTTCTGGTTTTACTCCAACTCCCTTGGTCAAGGCCTATAGCTAGTACTATAGGATTGTCTACACCGTTTGCTAGTAATTTAACTTGGACATCTGGAGCAAATGGTAATCGGTTCTCCAATGAGGTTTATTGTGATAAGGATGCAAGTGAGTATACTTTAAGAATATTTTTTCCTAAAGATACGGAAAAAAATACCATTCATATGAAGTACGATAAGACCCAACCACAACAAACAGGTGGAGAACTTATGTTTCCCGAAATTTGAAGTAAAATTAACTTTGAAGCAGCTAATGGAATAACAGTGATGTTATGGCCTGCCAATCAACTGAGGCATTTTACCTCAAGATTTCATGAAATTCATGGCTTCACAAGGATAGGTTCTTCTATTCAAATCAGCACTAGAATTTTTCATGCTATAGTAAAGCTTAATGTTTTGATATTGATATTTAAGAGTACTTGGAAATTAAAGAAGAAAAAGATAGGTATAAATATTTGATTAGTGCTTTGACAGTTTTTTTGAAAAGAGATGACTTAATAGAGGAAGAAATAAATTCAGCAAAGTATTATTTATCTAATGTTAACACAAATCTAATTTTTTTTGATAATTAAATATTAAAAATTTATATCATATTTATACAACTTAATGTGAAATTAAACATGATAAATACTGGGAGCAGCTGTAACATTTTCAGTTGTGATGATTAAAGTATTATCTTTTTTTTTATTTGTGAAATAGAATAATTTTTTTTTCATAATATTATAAGAAAATTTGATTTACTTTTGAAGAAATATATAAGTTGTGAAATCTTTAAATGTCATTTTTATTAAATTGGTAGCAAAGGTTCTAAAATAAAAAAACCATAATTAAGAATTTGAAATATATTAGCCATAAAATTGTGCTTTTAATGCTACCAAATTAACTGTATAGTATTTTAGGTCAAACAAGCTTATTAATAAAAAAGTTAATAATAAAGAGTTGATGAAAGAATTTTGAATCAAAAATAGATTAAATTGTATTTTTTTTAAGAATACACACATTTAATTATTTAAGTTTTTCTACTTCTTATTAAAAATGTTACAATCAATGAAAATTTTTTTAATAATTAATAGATTATTTAATATTAAAGGTAAAGTAACAAAACTAGAGCAGTTATGATATTTTTATATAAACAATAAAATATTTAAGAATTTAATACAAGTATTTGAAATCATATAAGTAGATTTTATAATCTTTGTTATTGCTGGACTTACAATAATTTTTTTTAATAATTAATTTAGAAAATCATGTCAAAGGTTTCTTAATAAATTTCAAAGATAGTCACATGTTTGACGTATTTGAAGGAAAATAACTTGAATTATACAAGATAAATCATATACACAGAACTTTATCTATTTAAATGTTGGAATACTAATTTATTGAAAGGCTATGTTTAGCAAAAAAAAGTGATACTGGCTGAATGGAGCTCCAGTGATTAAGAAAATCTGCAGAAATAGCCCTAGCAATTCCCGGAGGACTTGGGGTATCAAATTTTAAAGGAAATGGATCACACTTGTCTATAAAAGGTTTTATTAATGTTAAAATATATTTATTTAAATTTTTCCAAATTATTTCTTCCATAAAATGATTTTTTTTCATGTAAATTAAGAAACTTAATTTCTGAAATTACCTCCAAGCAATCAGCTGCTGAAGCCAATCTATGATCTTGAGAGCTCAGAAATAAACCACGGACAACATCAATTATATAGAATGTGAAAGATTGATATCGGTGGTAGGAGTATTCAGAATTTATCTTGTTTAGTGCAGCCTTTTGTTTCTGTCTCATTATAGTCAGTTCAGTATTTTTGTTTTTCTGACTTGATTGTTGAGCTTCGCTAGTCTTGCCACTTGATATTGTTGAAGCACAATATTTTGATTTAAGAATGATAATTGACATAATTATATCAATGATAATATTTCTGATTTGAAGAAGAGTTGACATTGATATATCACGGGTTTGAAGTGCAGTGGGACCAACTTCTAAGCCATCAGGAATTGGACTCTTCAGATTTGAAAGGTGAGCTAGAAGCTGAAGACCACGTTCAATAGGACAATTTGAGTTAATGTTTTGATGTGATGGAAGGTGGCTGAATTCATGTGCGGTCAGATAAAGTGAAGATGATATAAGAGATACCCATGAAGAACGGCAGTGGTCACTTGGGATCATTAATCTCATGAGCATTCGGATAAGATTGGATTCAGGGTGATCTGATTTCTTTGTTGAGGAAAGAATTTCAGTATTTAAACCATCAGGATCACATAAATCTTCTATTTTTTCGAAATCAATATTATCGAGTACCCATAGCTGTGAGCTATCAATCTCTAAAAAAATATTTGCTACAAAAGAAAAAAAAATAAGTAAAAGAACAAATTCAAGACTAAAAATTAAGGTAACTTACATAACTCAGTAATTTTTGAAAGCCAATCTTCTCCACAAGATTTTTCCAAATGAAAAGTAAACATTGGAATATTTAACATGGTCTCTTGGGAAGAAGTAGAAGAGCGTAACTTGAGGAGAGTAACAATTTCCAACCACGACCTGAAGACCTTTGCCGTGCTGATTCTACCTTTATAAAAATTATGAATTTTACAGAATTCCTCCTGCAAATCAGAGTCTTTTAGAACTGAGGGTGAATAAGTTAGAGGTTTTTTTGATATCTTGATTGGAGTTGATTTCATTGGTAGAGAAGCTTTCAAAGTGGACAAAGTAGGTAATTTAGGAGGTGATGGGTATTGATTCTTAGAAATGAAGGAATTTGGTGATGAGTGGTTTGAATCATCATCTTTATCAAACATATCGTCATGTCTTGAAGAATATTTTAAAGTTTGCTTGTTTTGATGAGCAATCATAGCTTCATATTCTGACAGTTCATCATCACTATTTTCATTTCTATTTTCATCATCTTCATCAGGGAGAGGGCGTTTATGGATGGAACAATCTACAGTAGGTGAGTTTCTGGTACAGAATATCAAAAGAAAGATAAAAAGTACAATATGTAGGCAATAAAAGAGTTATATGATATAATTTTAAAGATAAAAGAATAACAATAAAAAAAGGAAACAAGAATATACTCATTATCAAAGCCTTTGCTTTTTTTTTTGAGATTTATTATTTGATACATCAGAAAATTCATTAGCAGAAGCCGGTTTAATACATTGAACAAAAGAGGAGCCTTGGTTTAATTTCTTTTTCTTGGAGCAGATAACAGGTGTTTCAAGATTTTCCTTAGAAGTTGGAGCATGAGTTGAAGCTGATGGTTCATCTGTCTCATCATCATCCCTAATGACAATGATTTCATCAGGAGGAATCATACCCTCCTCGTAAGCTACAAATATATATGAAGAAAAAAAATATTAATAATCTTATCTACTAATTTAAAAGGAGACAAAAAAAGTGAAGAACATACATTTTTCAAGGCTTTTCACATATTGGAGTAAGTCATTACAAGGGTTAGATAAATATGAAGGAGAAGGATTATTGTTAAGGATCTTGACAAGTTCTTCTGTTTTATCTCTATCCAATTCAAGTAAATTGCGATACTGAACTCTCTTTATTTCTTGCCTCTTATTGCTAAGTACAGGAGGGTTAGGTGCACTGCCATGTGGCAGACATGGTGCAAGCTCAAAAGCTTCAAAGCGAGTATCAATCAGAGAGTGGGATGAAACACATTTGGGCGCTGTAAAATCAATTTTTTGAAAAAAAAGATATAGAACATAAGTGAAATATATAAATTAAGAGAGAGGAACATGATATACATACAAAGTGGAGGTGTAGGATTTTGAATACTAGACATATTGATTAATGAATATTAAAAAAAAGTATTTGATATCAAAAAATTATGATGTAATGTGATGAATAATTATAAGAAACTCTATTCTAGAAAATTGAAGTTGATAATTTAATAGGATAAAAAATTGAATAAGATTAAAATTAAAGTGAGGATGAAAGAAACATAAAACATAAAGAGGGGGATTTTATATTATTTGAGCTTTTTTTAACATGTATTATTCATAGTGGGATAAACTGAGTAACATGCTAAATCACAATCTGTTTATATTGAAGCGAAAATTGATGTAGCTAACAGAAAATACTAGGAATTCTTTGGGGACTTTTAGTGTGAAAAACAAATAATAACAAATGTATATCCCATATGCAAATTGCCACGAGTAAATACAAAATTTTTTAAATTAGAATTTACTCCTAAACAATGGAGATACACTTAATTAGTATATTTATGAAAAAAAAGGATAATGCTTTATAAATATTTGTTAAATTTACTTTCAGATGACAATGCAAGATTCACAAATATACTTATATGCCTCATCAAACAAGAAATGAATTATAAATATAAAATTGGTAACACTACAATTTAAGATAAGAATTTGTTTTTTAAGTGACAGGAGGAGTGTCAGGCTAGGGTGTGGGAACCATGACCAAACCATTGATAAACTTGGATACAACTAAGGGAAAAAAAATTGAATAGTTTTATTTAACAATATATCTTAGTCTGCACAAGATATTGCATTGTTGTCCCTAACTAAACCAATATTGTTACTTTTCAAAAGTTATAGGACTACTAAGTTGATAAAATATTATTATGAATCACCCAATAAATACCTTAAGCAAATTCAAAATTATTAAAACATTAATATTCAATTTGAGATTTTTATTAGCTAATTTTTCACAACTTACCACAGTTTTGATTAATATAATAAAACTTGAAAAAAATTGTTTATATAACCTAGAAATGGGTGCAAGAAAATGATGAAACATATGACTTGAAACTTAACTCATACACTATTGATAAACTTCATGGATCCTTATTAATTTCTATCAAAATTAATTTTGAGACTGGCATATTGAATTTTAGCTATGACCAAGTACTGTAAGTGCCATGGTTTGTATTCAATATATTGGTGTTGAAATTAATTTTGATAGGAATTAACAAGTATCATATGGCACCATGCATGAAACCCTGACAGAAACCACCAAATTTATAAGGCAATGAACCTCATAATTTTGATCAAAATAAATGTAGACCCCTGCATATTGAATACAAGCCATTTCACATGGACTACACAGACATAGATAAAATTCAACATGCATGGCTTAAAATTAATTTCGATCGAAATTAACCAAGGCATTAAAACATCAATTTTTATATGGTGTACTTTATCAAACCAGTTAATCTAACTACTTAGCTTACCGTTACTTATTGGAATTTTATGCATAGTCCATGTCCATATTAATTCAGATCAAAATTAAAGTTGACTAATACATAATGAATACATGCTATGCCACTTACACTTGCCAGGCATAGCTACCATTAAATATGCCAGTATCAAAAATTAATTTTGATCGAAATGAATGAGCATGATAATCATGAATTTCTGGAGTCAACTGCTTATTTTTATGCATGGTGCCTTGCCAACATTAATTTCGATCGAAATTACTTTTGATACTGGCATATTGCATGTAGCTATGCCTGGAAAGTGTAAGTGGCATAGTGTGTATTCATTATGTATTGCTCAAAATTAATTCCAATTGAATTTAATATTGACATTTTCATATTGAACCCAAGCCAGCAAACAACCCAAAAGATTCTTCATAAAACTGCCCATTAATTTCGATCGAAATTAAGGCTGACCATATACATATTGAATGGTAGTTATATCTGGTCTGAGTAAGCAGAGGTTACTTATATTCAATATGTATTGGTCAACATTAATTTTGATTAAAATTAATGAGCATTTTGATCATTAACTTTTTTAGTCTGTTAGTTGTTTCAATGCATAATGGCATGCCAACATTAATGTTGATAAAAATTAATGTTGAAATGATATAATGCTTTTTTGCATGACATGTAAAGGACAGCAAGTATTTTTAAGTATTGAAATTTACTATACATGTTGAGGGTAAATATAAAATTTACATATCCATATTAATTTCTATAAAAATGAATGTTGACCAATACATAATAAATAGTAAATATGCCTGGTTAGTGTAAGTGGCATAGCTTTTTTTCAATCTGCACTTGGCAACATTAATTTCGATCAAAATTAAGGTTCATGATTATCATCAATTTATGCAGTCAGTTGCTTACTGTTATGAATGGTAACATGTCAACATTAATTTTAATAAAAATTGAATTTGACATGCCACTAAGCATTTTTCTGTAAGATGAAAAGTAGGGCCCTCTATTCTTAAGTAAACACATTACAATGCATATTGAGCATGTATATATCATTTACACATTAATATTAATTTCAATCAAAATTAATGTTGACCAATACACATTGAACACAAGCTTTACAACTTACACACACCAGATATAACTACCATTCAATATTTATATGGTCAACTCTAATTTCGATCGAAATTAATGAGCAGTTTTATGAAGAATTTTTTGGGTTGTTTGCTGGTTTGGGTTCAATATGCAAATGTCAATATTAAATTCTATTGAAATTAATGTTGACAAATACATAATGAATACACATTATGCCACCTACACTTTCCAGGAATAGACACCATGCAATATGACAATATCAAAATAAATTTCGATTGAAATTAATGTTGGAAGGGCACCATGCATTAAAATATGCAGTTGACTCCTTTAATTCATGATTAACATGCTCATTGATTTTGATCAAAAACAATTTTGATACTGGCATATTTAATGGTAGCTATGCCTGGAAAGTGTAAGTGGCATAGCATGTATTCACTATGTATTGGTCAACATTAAATTCGATTGAATCTAATATGGATACATAAATGTGACATAAAGAGGTATGGACCATCAATTTGTTGAAAATACATTTTTATATCTCATACATTTTTTTTTCTTAAAAAAATGTTACTCTCTCTCAATATCACATTATAACATTTACCAAGCTGCTTTGAAAAAAAAACAGAATACATAAAATTCAATATAAGATAGCTATATTACACAGAAGATCACCGTTATACCTAAGTTATGATGATGTTGATGCTCTATCAATTGCTTCCCGAATCTTTACCAGATCAATATCAGCTCCAACCCCAAGTGACTCACGTTAATTCACAGATAATCCTTGCAAAAATGTTGCTGAATAGCAATTCTTGAGGAGGTATTTGGGAACATTGAATACACCATTTTGTGCAACTGTCCTTTCTGATGACCATGAATATGTTTTTAATGCTGATTTTCTTTGAGCTGGTGTATGGGCTAAGTCCTTTGTCATCTTATCCATTTTTTTAAACAAATCATTGAGTTCAGGATTTTGCCATCCAAGAATAGCTCTGATAGGTGCAGTTGGGGCTGGTTCTGGGCCTTCCTCAATATCAGAGATGCACCTAGTATCATGAAAAAGCACAACAAAACATGGCACATCACTGCATAGATTTCTTGCTAACTTTTAGCGTGCACTAGCAATCTGAATTCCAACTAAATCAGCTTCATAATAAAAAAAAGCAAAGTAAAATAAAAAACTTACCTTTGTCCGATAACGTTTTACTTGTGCCCTTTCCCTCTTTTAGATCTTTTCTCATGCTACCCTTTCCTCTTCTTGCCCAAATAACCTTATCATCTCCTTCCCCTTATTAACTACCCCTTTCTTAATAACACATTGAGTGAACTGAAGCTTTGACTGATCGATTGTATTCAAGGTGGTGAGCCATCTGGTACAGTGGTCGCATACTATGCTTCCCATCACTTGATTCCAAGTTGATTCCAAAAAATCAGGGCAAGTCCAATCAAAGGCAAATTCCCAAAAACCTTTTTCTTGCAATTCACGCTCTAAGATTCTTTTGAAAGAAAGTGGGATCGGTGCTCCTCCTTTTAGTCCTCGAGGCTCAGGTGCTGGAAAAAATTTGGGTAGTCAAATTTTGGATCGCAAGAAGGCTATAGAATTGGTTATCAGAAATTGTCTATCAGCTGCAGAATTGGCACAGTTAGAAGATTGGACTTGGGTTAGGACAGTTTGAATTGGTTCCAAGCTTTCCAATTTTCAATCTCCAAAGGTGTTGGGCTCGCAGGATATTTTGTTATTTGTGTTGGTCCCCCAAGACAATACTTCAGAAAGTGGTAAATATTTCTATTTAGACTGTCTGAGCTCCTGGGAACATCATTCCTTCTAACTAAGCCTCTTACAGCCCTTAACCCCCATTCTCGTTCATGAGACTCTGCTGAATTGAGTCTGTGGTAATCACTGATACCCATAATGATTGAGGGATTCACTAACAATTCAAATAAGTTAATTAAATTTGTTATTTTTCATTAAAAGAATACACTAAAAATTTGACTTACCAGCTCCACTTGTGCTTGCTCCTTGGTTAGGCTGAGCAGATAATGATTGGTCTCCAAAAAATTCCCTCAATACTTCACTAGCCCAATCTCTTCCTAGCTGATCTGCATGCTGATCAGCACTTTCAGGAGCAGAAGGATGATTGGGATTAAAATTTCTCAGTTCTGCATGAGACTCTTGGCCTGGATTGGGATTAGGTGGTGGGTTAGGATTAGATGGTACAGATTGAGATGCATCTGGAGGTGGATCAGCAGCGGGTGGTGGTGGAGTATTTCCAGTATTAGTATGTTGAGGTGGAAAAAAATAGGAATCAGTTGGGTCAACAGACATCCCTTCAAAATTATCATCCATAATGAACTGTAATAAAAGAAAAGAAAAGAAAAATAATCAGTCTTTAAAATTTATACCTATCAAAGTTAAAGTAAAAAAAGATACAATGTTTATAGTCTTGTTAACATGTATGTTATCTTGGGGAAAAATAAAGTGAATAATATATAGCTATCAGCTAAAGTGGGAAGGTCAAACTATTTATAGTAGACGAATGAGCAAGAAGATTATTCATTAAGTAACAATTTTATCATATTTCTAATTATCATGATTTTCTTTCTTTCATTCTTACATTTAAGATAAAAATGACTCATTGAAAGCATGGGTTCTCTCGCAATAAAAGCAACCAAAGTAAATTTTCACTGATTTATGATAAGGTAAGTTGGATGGATTGCATTTTTTAATCGAGCATTGAACTATTTCTTTCACCATTTACAAACATCACCAATCCTACAAATTTCCCGAATCCCAAATTAACACAAAGATGTTAGTCAACAGAAAATAAATTTGATTAATTTTTTTAATCACTACTGTCTTCAGTCCGATGGCAGTGACAACCTTGTCTTTGATTCCAAAAATTCCTTTTTTGTGCTTGACAGTAGCTGCATGTCCAAATATTGCATCTTTCTTAATCACAATTTGAGTTGCTTTGGCTACTCTTACTAACCAACAATGCACTTGTGGGAAAAGCTCATAGGGATCCTTTGATGTTTCTTCTGGATGGAGCTGCTTGAAAGGACTTACTATTAAATATATTTGATCATTCTCTTCCTTTGACCTGAAAAGATCATCAATTTGCCCAAACTGGCTATCTTTTCCATAGTAGAACTCAATTGTTGAATTAGCAATGTGTCGATGGTAGCTAGTAAACCTCTTTCCATGTATCAATATGCTTGCTACATTTTCAACTACCCAATCCCCACTTTTCTCCAATGGTGTCAAAGCCCGTCTTGAAGTTTCTTATCCCATTTGTGCCCTTACCCATTTAGTAAATAATGCCATACTTAGATGGATCTATTTGTTTTGTTTATCAAGATCAATATGGATTTTTTTAGTCTCACATTGATCATTATCTTCAGCTTCACCAAGATCTAATACCCTAGACTTCCGATACCAATGTTTGAGCATTGTTAGCGGTATCTCTCCTGTGGCAAATATTAATGAATTAGAACAGCTGAGTTTTAAATCATTGCTTACAAACATTACATACGTGGATGGTGATTGTTTGGAATTTCAGATAATATATGATTCACCTGCTCTCCAGACCAAGTAGATGTACCTGATGGTGAACCAAGACGCTTTATCATTTCAGGATAATTTTAAGTGATATGAAGATTTGGCTTTGAATTAATATTCTTCCAACCCTCTTCCAGGCACTCACAATACTCTAACAGAAATTGATCTAGATCTTTAATCTCATTAGTCTGTATATTTTTCAATGTCAAAAAATTGGTGATCAAGCATAATGTTACAAGTGACTTGAGAAGATAATATTCTCTTGGTTTTTCAGCTGAGGAAGCTGAAGATTCAGATTCTTTAAGTTTTACAAACCAAAGGGGTATAAGTGACAAAAGGAAGTAGAGAGTATACAGCATGTGCCATTCTGCTGCCTTGAGGGATCCTTCCTTTTTAGATCATACTGATTTTAGAACTCGTGTTAGCCAGGAAGGCCTTCTTACTTGATCAATCATCTTCCATACAACCTGTAGCTCTTCTTCTGTTATTTGTGGATTACTACTACCTTAATTTTCTTTCTCCTTACCTTTCCTTTTGTTTTCTTCATCTCTAGCTGTCTCATTTGATGAGTTAGATCCTTCACTCTGTGATATGCTAATGCTCCATTGCCTTAATTTATACAATTAATTCCTACTGCCACTGCTGTGAGACTTTAATGAGGCCAAATTGCTATGTGGAGGAATATATTTGGAGCTGGATGACCTACTCTGGCTTCTTGATCAATTTGTTCCCAATCCTTCACTATCTAGTATATGATGACTTGATGACTGTCTTGAACTTGTAAGTCTTTGCCGCTTATGCTCTCTTGTGTGTCCTGTATCATTATCATCATTATTTGTGGTGCTTAAGCTACTTCTAAGTTTTTTAGAATGTTTGTGCAGTGAAGTATCAGAATAGAAATCGTCATCTTCTTCTCTTACGTGCCAATTTTTATCTTTTTCTAGCTTTCTTTCCAGATCTTTTGCTGCATTTTGGATTTAAAAATAGCTTAGACTGTGATCTTTTAGGTTTCCAAGAATATGTGAATGCATAACATCAATTGAGCAATACTCAGTTGGATGCCAATATTCAAGGTTATTCAGATCACTCCATTGTACCCCATGATTCTGAACAATTGATACACGCTCACAATGCGACTTAGAATTTTTCCACTTTGTTGCCCAGCACATATGATCCTCATGATTCTGTAATGAAAAATTTACCACATTTTTTTCACTAATTTCATCTTTAGAAATATTACAGAACGAGCAGAACATTCTTTCAGAGTGACTCAAAAAGCCAGCCAATTTTTGTATTGCAGGAATGTCACCTATCAAAGAGAACAATGCAACTCTTAATTTCCAGCCTTGCGGATTAAGGTGCGTCTTTTCAATTAATATACCATCCCATAGAGTTTGTAGATCATTAACCAGAGTTTTTAGAAGGTGATTAAGCTGTTCACTTGTCGGTTTTGTTGGTCCAGGTATAATATCATATAAAAAAAGATTTTCCATTTTGTATCTATCTTCTTGAGGTAGGTTCATACACACCATCATAATATTGCCTACAGACTTCTGATGACGTCCAAACCTATTACCACCAGGCATAAACCAGTTGACATATAAAGTAAAAGTTAAGTTTCCTGAAGTTATCATATATTCATCATCATTGCCACCCAGAGATGGAGTGGTAATGGGTAAGTTTTTCCAAATTGAACCATCACAAACATCCTTCATCAAATGACACTCTACATTGTCTGCCACAGGGGTTTTCTTCTCAATCAGAAACTCAAATTTGAACATTTTGATCTTTTCCTTAAGCCAGTCAATCAAAGAATGGTGATGAAATGTTTTAAGAGATAAGTATTTTACATGTTTTTGATGTTCCCTCATCAAATACAGCCTTTCATCACATTTAACTACAAATTGTCCTGCTCCAAACATTTTTAAATAGCACTTTGATGATGAAAAAATAGGTTGATTGAAACATAGTATAGATGGTTGAAATTCAGAGTTATACTCATAAAGAGCATAGCATTTAGGACAGCATGTTTTAGTGAAAAAAGATTGATTGAGCTTTAATAAACTAAAAACCGTATCTATTGAGTGTGGGATCAGGTGGACAATGCTATCAGAATCCAGTCTTCCACTATCAGCTAGAAGTTTGAGCTTCTTAATTTTTTCATCCAAAAATTGAGTAAACCTTCTTTGCTCAAATGATGAATCAGAGAAAGCTTTTCTGCCTGCTACATAATTATTTGGCTATACCGTTCCCCAAGATTTGAGTTTCTAGAGACTGTTGAAGATACTTCTGCCCCCAATAGCGACTGCCCCTATATAATAAGTCACCGAAACATCATAAAGACCTTTATTCTCACTTTGAACTATAGATATACAGCTTACTGTTTCTGTGGAGCTGGAACATCCAATTTTAAGTGGATTTTTAGAAGAAATAACCATCTGGGCCTTCCTATTTATTCCCTCTTGATTTTTTGTGTAAGAATTAGAGCTTTTAAAATCCATACCAACTTCAAAGGACCCAGAAGAAGTTTGATACTTTCTATTGACACATCCAAGCTCTTGAAATTGACATACATGAAAAAATGGAGGCATTGTAATTGTGATAAATGTAGGATTAAGTAAGCTGTTGGAAGTTACCAATTGAAGGTATTCCTTTTTTTGAAAGGAACTAGCTAATATAAGCTACATTTTTTATCAAAAGAATATTATGGAATATGTGTTGAAATTACTTAAGTTTAAATGTTTAATTTTTAATCTGATAAATTATATATTAATTAAAAGTTATGCAGTCTACTTTATTTGTATTCTCTATACTCTCTGCATTTGTAAAACAATGCATGCATGTTTATCAGAATATTTTCTATAATAGAAAAGATTCTATTGTACACACAAGCATCTTTATTATTTTTCTATCAAATGGCTTCTGAGTTATATCTAACTACCCTATAATTATTCGATTTTAGTAAAAAAAATTAGTTATGGACTATAAGAAAAGTAATCCATATTTTTAACATAATTATTTAAAAAATTACCCCAAAAATCAAAGTTAAACCCAAAAATAAGGTTTCTTTTTGTAAAAAACAATCACAAACCTATTTCATTCACTTTGAAAATTGGTCTGTACTAGGTAGGATTTTTCCTAAAGAAATAATCAAAAATACTCAAATAATAGATGCTACAAAAGTGTAAACCTTAAAGCATTACAAAAAATCTGAAAACTTGTATAAATTTTCATACATAAATGTGATGAAGTGACACCCTAGTCTATTTATTCAGGTTGAAAAAATTACTCAATGGAATATGTATTACTATCATATTGGACCAAAAATAATTTTTTTATAATCAAAAAATGAACATAGCCTCACATTTATCAAATTATTTTTGTGGAAACATTTTTTGAAAAGAAAAAAAAATCCTTTTCACAAATGAGTCCGCTTTTATCACATAATCATTCTCTTCCTTTTGTACCATTCCTTTAGAGTTAAAATTGCATATAAAAATAAAATTAATGCATATTATAATTCCATAAAGTTGAAATATTTCTTATTCTTAATTTTTGTGATACTTTTCCTTAAATCAACTTTGATCATAAAGTTTTGAAGCTCCAAAATTTATCCTTCCTCTTTGTTTAATTTTATTGAACACTTTCTTAATCTAATTTTTATGAACCTTATTAGCTCTTACTTTCCTCATAAAAACCTGCCCAAAAACACACAAACACTTAATAGAGTTTTTAATGAGACTTTGCCTCCATTCAATTCTCACTTTTGTAGATCTATACACAATTTTTGTCCAACACTTTTGGATATGTCAAAAGAATCAAATGGATGGAAACAAAACCCTACTGAAGAGCAATTAGACAGATTTTCATCATTTGACATGAATTCTTGTAACATCCCCTTTGAACTACCTCATCCAGAATCAAATTCAGCTGTTTTGGAAAAGTTTCCCCTAATTTTCTGTGAATCTTTTATTGACCACCTTGGCATGTGTGGTTTCCCAGGGTTAACTTTTGCTTGTAACCTAGATTGGTTTGACAAATAGAACCAGGTCTTGACAAATATTCTCATTAAACACTGGGACAATGCCTTAAAAACCAATAATTTGATTGCATATCTAATTTACTCAACTCAAATTAGCTTCTCAAATCAAATGGGGGTTCTTCACCATAGGTTTTTAGGTCATTCTGATAAATTAAGACTTGAGAAGGATTCTTATAGCTCTCAAGAAATAATCAAAGTGAGAAAGCATATATATAGAATAAAAAAAAGTATGAAAATCCCCTTTTTTCAACAATTTTTATTTATGACCTTTTTCAAATAACAATGATTCTTAGAATTAAGTTAACCAAACTAAACTTCTTAAAAAACTTCCACATTTCAAAACTTATCACAACCTTTTTACAAACATCAACAGTTTTCAGACACCAAAATTGATAATAATGGATCTTTAAGACGTATCTTAATGCATTGGAGGTCTGAAGATTTTTCTAAAGTTGCACAAAATCTTGACCAACAACACTTTGATATACAAGATAATTTGACATACTCTGGAAGTGTGCTAAAGGACTTGGCCTTGTACAAAAGATTCAGTTTGGTTTCAACATTATCAACTAACCTTAATCCTTCTCATGTCCCCTGGGGTTTGCCGAATGACTGTTATTCTCCCATATATCTTGCATCTCTAAATCCTCAACAACTCAGACTTTTAAATCCTCAAAATTCCATAAATTTACCTGCTCTCCTTGAAGTTCTTGCTTCCTTTAATGTGAGTTATTGTCAAACTCCCTTAATAATAGGTATGCACACTCATAATCCTCATTTCCACTCTTTGGGACACTTAGCCTCGAAAACAAAAACATAATTTTAACAATTACTATTATCATTAAAATTTATAGAATTTTAATTTGGCTTACAATGTTAGCTCCATCTTTCCTTTGAGTCTTATACATGCTGAATTCTATACTTCCATGCACAAAATAATTCAAAATATTTACTTCATTTTTCTGCCCCATTCTATACAGCTGATAAACAGCCTGCTGCTCAACTGCTGGATTCCAATTCGGCTCCTATTTCAACATTGAACATATAAAAAATTCAATATTCTTGTTCTTAATATGAAATGTAAGACATTTAGCTCACCATTATATATACATTTTGAGCACACTTGAGATCTATACCCACTCCTGAAGCCTGAATTGTTACAACCAAAACTTGGCAATTTTTATTAAAATGGAATTCATGCATATTTTTTTCTTGCTTTTTCCTGCTGAGTTAACCCATAGGCTGGGTATACCTAATATTGTGGTCATCTATAGCCATTTTTATTCTATTTTGAAATATTAGAAAATTGTTTTTAAAAAGCCAACACAGTTTTGTAAAAAAATTCATTATAGAATCACTAACATCTGCAAAAAGTCTGCAAAGTTGGAGAATATAACAGCTTTCAGAAAATTTATGCCCCTTTCACCAGAAAAAAAGTTTTTCAAGTGGCCTATAAGATGACAAATCTTTGCGGAATGCTGCCAGGTAAAATCAAAAGTTGGATTTTCATCCAGATTTTTGTAGATTCAATGGTTGCAGAATTTTCTTAAAATCATCAGCTCTCTAAGAAACTCAGATGAGTCCCAAGGGAGGTCAGTGCTTCTGGAGGGCCCATATTGCTCAGTGAATCCTTCTTGAAGCACATCAAGTTTAGACCTCCATGGATCTTCTAATTGAACTGAGATCCCCCTTTGAATCTTTTTTGGAAGAGAAAAAATTGCATCTTTTGTTCTACCTAGGCTTATGACTTTCATTAAGTGATTTATTGATTTAAAAGAATTAGCCTTTCCTTTTTGCAGACTTGGAAAAAGGAAATTCTTCCATAACCAGTCTTCTTGCCACTTTTCAATTCTAAGAAAAAATATGAGACTTTGAAGGTCAGTGGGCCTGTTCTGAAGTGGAGTTCCAGTCAAGCATAGTCAGTGTTGGGATTCCAAGTCAAATATTGTTTGAGCCCTCTATGAGTAAAGATTTTTAATGTAACCAAAAGAATATTTATAAAAATTGATTATAAAAATTAAGTTTTAAGTTTTAGATATAGAAATGGGGACTAACTGAGCTTCATCTAAAACAACTCTATAACAAAAGATTTTTTGAGTCACTGGTATCTTTTTTTGGCTTTGATTTTTTGACATTGTTGGGCTAGCTGTTTCATAGGTTTTTAAAAAAATAGCAGTGTCCTGTAGCTCATTGACGTTAAAATTTTGACAATCATTCCCATAAAGAACCTTGAAAGGAAGCGCATTATCTTCAAAGTGCACACTTATTTCATTGATCCAATTCGATAGTGTTGCCAGTGGGCATATAATCAGTGTGGCTGAACTCCAATTAATACCTTCTTAATTTTCTGATACCTGGAAATGTCTTGCTTCACTTTGAGTTGCACTTATAAGGGAAAGAGTTGACAGCCTCTTTCACAAACCCATATCATGAGCGAGTATTGACCTGTTTCCTTTGGGGGTTAATTTATTGTTAGGAAACTGATCTTTATAGTCATCAAATCCAGTTCTAAGCCAATGGTTTTCCTGGTGCCTCCACATGATATCCAACTTTTCCTTTAACATTTTTTCATTGTCAATCATAAAATTTATTGCTTTTCGTTGATGTGTTTTGAGAACTGTTTTGATTCCTTGGATAAGTTGATCAGCTTTCCAATCTTGAGTACTCTGAGATGTTTGGAAAGAGCCTTCAAAAATTACATGTGGGATATTAAAAAATATAGTGGAGTTGTAGTTCAAGATCGGACATAAATTAATTTAAGCAGAATAAAATGCTTCTTTAGCAAGACTGATTAGTGTACTTGAAGAAAAGAGGCATCCCCAAAGTTGATACTGATTACCAAAAACTGGAACCAAGTAAGCATGAAAATAGAATGGCTTCATAGGATTCAAGGCACTTCTTTGGTTTGAATGGTGAGATCCAAACCCAATGTCACCCAATAGTGGTCCAATGTGCTGAATCTACACTTGAGAAAGATTACCGACAAGGGATGGTTTTCTTTCTTCAAATTGTCCAAAAATATGAACATTCAAATGGACTCGCTGTAAAATTGTGGGGGTTGGTGAGTTTTATAATCTTGAAATTACATTCATATAAATTTGATCGATCATTATTGAGAACTGTCCAACACATCTGAGACTTGACATATTAAGTAAGAATAGTATCTGAAGATAGTGGTTGTTAAAAGATGAATTGAACCAAAAAATGAATAATCAGTTTTGAATAAAACGAGAAAATAACTTTTTAGCATACACTACACTAAGATAATAATTCTTTCACATGTATTATTATTATCTTTTTAAAAAATACTGGAAGTGAATGAATGATAACTGAAATAAATAATATGGCTTAACAATAAATCTTGAGCCTATAGAGTAAATTTGGGTTTGTGGAAGAAGAAAAATTTTCTTAATAAAAATGTGCTTTATTGTTACATTATAATCACAAAAAAGAATAATTTCACTCTTATTACACTTATTTATGTTTCTGTCTAATAGTAAAATGCTTTAGATGGCAGTTCAAAATCCAAATTGAAACTACTACCTAGAACTATGTCTTGATACTAACATACTTTTTGTAAGTCTTTGGAAAGACACTTATGGTGATCTCAATAATATTAAAATTGATTTGAATTGTATTTTTTATCAAATATCTATGTGGTCTAATGTAATAATTGAGATACTACAATTTAACCTTCTGTTACAAACTTAGAAAGAAAATATCTGTAGATTTTTTAGACCGAATATCAAATTTTGCTTTCCACAAAATGGGAAAGTGAATATTATGATATGTTAAGTGATATGTTCAATATTTTCTCAATCTGTGCTCATCTGAAGATCAAAGTAATCACCAAGCTCCAAGAGATCTGTGATTGAGTTTTGTTGAATCTAGGTCTAACTGATTACCAAATCTTTGTCCAATTGATTTAAATCTGGTTTCACAATGAATTCCCAACAGCTTTCCAACAGCTTTCCAACCACTTCCCAACATTTTTAAATAAGGGGTATTGCTAGAAATCCCCCCCAAATTTTCTGTGGTGTTTTATTAGTATAATAATTATTTTAAGTTAAAACAAGTACTTATTCTAACAAAATTACTAATTTTTAGAATATAACATTAATAATTTATTTAATAAAGTGCTTTAACTTGTTTAATACTTTGATTATAAAATTATGAGTCAAAAAATCTCCCAATATTTCTATTTAATAAGATATTAAAGGTATTGTTTAATATATAAATTAAATTGAGTAATTTAATTACATTATAAGCCAATTTCATACTAATAATTATGATATATGTTTATCATTAATTAATTATAAAGTTATAATTATTAAATACATAAAAATGCGCCATAATTTATAGAATATAAAATTTATTATTCTTAATTTAAATGTATATATAATTTATATAATATTAAATTAATATAATACTTATTTAAATTATATTTAATAAGATACTTATATAATTTCATTATGTAATATAATATTAATTTATATACATAATATGCAGATTTTTAATCCCTCTTTTGGTTCCAGTAAATTAACATAACATTTACTGGGCTCCTGGTATAGCCTGGCTGACAACACTTTTGTTATTTGAAATTTCTTATTTTGGAAAATGTTTTTATCTCAAACTCCTGTATTGTAGGTGTTAACTCTGTGTGCTCTCTCTCTATCCTTTTTCCTATAAAAGGCCTTCCATTTTGTGCTGTTTTAATCATTCATTATCATTTACAATCTATTATATACAAACAAAATCATTTTTATTACTACTAATTCTGCTTTAGTACTTACATTTACATAAATCTAAATTGCATAAGTAATAAAAATTTTATCTCTTTACTTTTAATTAAGTAATTAATTATAAAAGATAAAAACTAGGTACCTGTTTTGAAATCCTTGAGTTATCTACCTTCTCCGCCATTTGGACTGCCATAAAATCTTCTAGACCATGAGAACCCCTTGAAAGTTGGGGAACTTTCCAAATTTTTGACAGAACATTGTTATCTTGAAGGCAGAAAAAGAGGGACTATCAACGTCGAGGTAACATTAAGGACAAGTTGACAAGGAAAGCAACTAACATCATCAACCACGTGAGTTATATTTTTGCTGCGACTGGGAATCAAACTGCAATCCAAAACTTTGGTTCATATATTGAAAATAGTCTTATATAATTGTGGTAATTATATTAATGACTATTTGTAGGTCAACTTTTGTGTTTCATTGTCTACATATATCTTTTTTACGCAGCACTCTTTAAGTGGCATTAACTTAGTCATTTTACAGGGGGAGGTGCCTGGTAAATAAAATAATTTTTTTTTCCTAGTTGACCAAGATAGAAATATATTTTTCTTAGTTCTAGAAGTAATATTAAAATTAAATTAATTATTTTATATTATTTTTTTGATTATTTCAGTTGACCTCTGTCCTGATAATTAAGAAATTATATTATTGCTTCAGTTGTCAAATTGTCCTGGCAGTAAAATAATAATATTTAAAAATAGTTGAATTGATTATAATAAAATTATTTCAGTTGAAAATAAGTCCTTGTAATTAAATTATTTCTGTTGATATTAAGTCCTGTTAATTAAATTCTTCAGTTTAATTTTAGTCCTGATAATAATCAACATATACATTACTAATTAATAAATTATTTTATTATTTCAGTTGATTTATTTTAATCCTGGTTATAAAATTATCAAAATTAATAAAAATTGTGATTATTATTTCAATTAATTTTTGTCCTGAAAAACAATTATATTTTAATCATTCCAATTGATTACAAAATCCTATTTATTATATATATACTAAAAAAAACTTTTTCTTTTATTTTCCTTTAAAAAAAGTAAAAATAATAACTGATTAATTTCTAATATTTCTTTCTCTCAGTTCAGGTTAATTACAACTATGACTGATCAAGGTGCTTCTGCTGGCCATGATGAGGATCTAGATTTAATTTATTATGATGAATCTTCTTCTGTAATTTCTCCTTTGACTACAAAACTGGCTCAAATTAATCAATAACTGGACTAATCAGGATGTTGAAATTCAGGAGATAGAGATATTAGTGGAGACAACTGCTCAGGATCAAAATCTTTCAATCACCCCCCCAGAAGAGCTTTCAAAAGGCTTCAAAATATTAAAGATGCCCTTGAATCAGCAAGTCAGAAATCTCTCCACCCACATCAAGGAGTTTAGGTCATAAAATCTCAAACTAAGTTCAAAAACAGACTCTCTATAAGAAAAGGTAAGAAAAATTGAGTCTTTCCTTCAAGAGAAAAGAAAACCTCCCCCTCCCTCAAAAGCCCTTCCACAATTGGCTCCCCAGAAACAATTAAAGGTGGAAGTCTCAAAGTTGCAGTGGGATTGGCTAAACACCAAGTGGGATTATCTTTCCCAACAACAACAACAACAACAACAAGTACCTCAGGCAGGTCCTTCAAGAACCAATCAGTTCAACCCCACAACTCCTCACCCCTATCAAGGAGGAAGAAAGAGAAAAGACTATCACATTCAATTCTTTCCCAAGCCATTTTAAGCACCTCTATTGAATCTCAAGTACGATTTCTTGTTACTGATTCAGTTTTTTCAGGCAAATCTGGAAGAAGAGATGAGACTGTGAAACCAGTAGAGGCTGAGAGTAGTAGAATAATTGATCAATATTCTAATGTATCTAATCCTTTGGTTTTGATTGCTACTTCAATGATAAATCCTGATATGGCTATTATTGATGAGACACTTGATCCTGAGTTTTATGAGAATCTGGAAAGTTATTCTGTCTCCCTATTGAGAAAAACTCCAGATGTAGCTAACATTCATGATGAATATTTGAAGGATATTATTGCTAAACAAAATCATATAATGAAAAACAAGAAATTGACTCTGAAATTTAATATTTTGTAAACTGAACAGGGTTATCAAACATGGAGGAGTGAGTTACAGAGAGTTTTTGATGATTTGTTTTATTACAAAGTAACTCATGAAAAGAAAGTTTATTTGTAGAAAAATATCAAGAATTATTTGTCTACATTAAAGGATACTGTGTCTATCTATTTCCAGGAGCTAGAGGGACATAAGTTGAAATTAAAAAGATTAGGTGACCATTATTCATCTTTTAAAAATAAGAACCAGTTTTCTTTGCAACCATCAATGAGAGTCTATTTAGTATTCCAAGAGTGAAAACTAGGTTAACAACCATTGAAGAGAAATTGAATTTATTGGTACATTATCAAAAGGTTTCTGACATTTCTTTGAAAGAACCTATTGTGCAGGATACCACAATCTTACCTGCTCCTAGCTCATCTAAAGTATAATTAGTGCTAGAAATTCCTGAAGATATCACTGAGTTTCCATCAAAACTTGATGATGTACCTGGATCATCTACAGAAGGTTTAACCAATGATATTACTGCCCATTTGGAGAAATTAAAGCTCCTTCTCACTCAGAAAAAAGCTTGTAATAAGGAGACTACTTTAAATCGAAAGAATTGGCCAAAACTTGACCAGTATCGAAAATTTGATGGTGACTCTTTCTCTGATTGGCAACAGTTCATCTGCAGGATTGATAATTTAAAAAATTTTTATAAACTTCCTGATGAGGAAATTGTGTCAAAATAAATTTCTTTATTTACAAATGTAGCCCTAATGTGGTATCAATCTGTTCTCTTGGATAAAAATGAATGCTCATGGGAATATTGGAAGAAGTTAATTTAAGCACAATTTGGTGGTTTCAAGTTTAGGATAGCTTAACAAAGAAAGTACAAGGAAACTAGATATAGCTCTACTACTGATAATCCTATTGATTTCCTGATGAAACTTGTAAAAATCTTGAGGGAAATGGACCCAAATATGGAGTTTGAGTTATGGAAGGACAGGATCCTCTATAAATTAGCTATGTCTCTGAGAGGCTTAATAGTTGCTAGGACTGAGTTCACAAGAGAACCTTTTTCATTCATAAGTACTTGTAATGATATACTTCTAAAAAACATGTATGATGCTAGAAGATTTGTTTCTAGAACTCCATTGGAGAAAACCTCCAATAACAAACAAAAACTTCTGGAAAAGGCTGGTAAACCTTCCGCCCCTGTTTCACCCAAAAAGTATGCCACAAACACTTGATTCAAATGCAGAAAGCCTTGGCAGAAAGGCCATGTTTGTGACAAGAAGATAAATCTTGTTGAACAGACAGAAGAGCATACTGATGACATAATAGCCCTGGATGATACTTCAAGTGATTGTTCCAGCAATATTTCATATGAATCTCACCAGGAGATTTAAATTCTGGAAGAGTCTATTCATTATTTAAATAATATTAATATTGAGAATAATGATTTTTCCGCAGTAAAGGATGCTGAGATCATAAAAAACCTTGAGGACAGCTCAATTATTATTTCCCCTCTCAAGGCACCAGTCTTTATAAATGGAAATAACATTTAGGTTGTATTAAATTCTGGAGCTGGAGGAAGTGTAGTATCTGTAATATCACTTGCTCCAGTGGACCAAGATGATAAATCAAAACATATGCCTATCATTTCTGAGAATTGGAGAGGTTATGGCTCTGTTTTGTCCCCCATTGGTAAATACAAAGCCACAGTAATTTTCAAATATAACCATAGTTTTGTAAGAGCTATATGTGATTTTGTTGTCATGAAAAATGATAACTTAAGCAGTTGGTTCATTTTGTGAAATGAAATTTTAACCAAATATGGCATAAAATTGGATCCTTCAAACCAATGCTTCACAATGGGGATGAGTGGGAAGATAAAATTTAAAGTTTCCTCCCCCAAAAAATTATTAAAACAAGGATTAAACACATGTCATTCTGTAGCTCAATATAAAGGAAGATATACTAAAGAAATTCCTGATCTTGTGTTTGAAATTTACAATGCCTCTTTTGGAGAACAAATTTCTGGTGAGCATAAAGATTTTTCATCATTAAATTGATAAAATCTTTTCTTATCGCCTTTGCTGATGGGTCACATGAATTAGGATTGGTAAATAAATATATTAAACTTTAATTATTTTTCCCATTAACAGAAATCCCACCTAGTTTAAGGAAGAAGCCTTATCCTGCTTCTCCCACAAAGAGAAAAGATATTGAAGACAATATCTCTCCCCTTTTAAAAATAAATATTATTGAAAAGGTAATTGAAACACCTAAACATTGTGTTATCTCACCAGTCCTAATTTCTCATTAGAAAGATAAATCCAGTTTATGTGGTGATTATAGAGAATTTAACTCTTATACTTTTGATTATATCTATCTTTTAACCACAATTAGCTCTATACATGCTACCCTACAAGTTTCTAAATATATCAGCTGTTTGGGTGGTAACAAGGGATATCACATGGTACCTGTTGAGAAGAATTTTCAGAATTTTCCGATGATTGCTACTCATATGGGTATTTATGAGTATGTTAGGATTCCATTTGGCCCTAAAAATGCCCCTTCAGTTTTTCAAAAAGTTATTGATAACACATTCCATCAAGAAATAATTGAAGGATGGCTGATGGTTTATATTGATGATATCATCATATTCTCAAAAAAATTTGAGGACCAACTTAATCACCTGGTTATAATATTCCATAAGATGGTTGAGACAAATATGACACTTGCTTTGAAGAAATGCAAATTTTTTTCATTCATTAAAAGTGCTTGGTCATGTTGTCTCAGATTTACAATATGTGTTGACCAAAAGTAAGTGGCAGCCATAAAACAGCTGAAGGCTCCTACCACAGTTAGAGAGCTCCAGAGTTTTTCTGGAATGTGTGGATACTATAGAAAGTATAATAAAAATTACCAATTCATAGCATTACCCCTTACCCAATTGACTAGGAAAGATGTTGCTTTTGTCTTTCCACCTTGTGCTGTTTTTATTCATTCCATTACAACATGAATTTTATTATATACACACCAAAATTATTTTTATTACCACTACTACTGCTTTATTACTTACATTTGTGTAAATATAAACCTTATGATTAATAATAATATTTTTCCTATACCTCTTCCTTGAGTAATTAATCACAAAGATAAAAATCTACATACCTGTTTTTGATATCCTTGAGTTTTCAACCTTCACCACCATTTGGACCATCATAAAGTTTTCTAGACCATGAAGATTCCTTGATTGTTGGGTGCCTTTCTGAATTTTTATTGACACATTTTTATCTTGAAGCTGGAAAACAAGGGACCTTTGACTCCAAGGACCAATCAAGTCTTGTTGACAACTGAAAACAATAAATGTCATCAAAAACGTGACCTGGGAGTTGAAACTTGCCCCAAATCTAAGGTTTATATAGGTTTATTTATCCTATATATTTGTAGTGACTATACCAGATACTATCTGTAGGTTTCACTCTGCTTATTTCATCTTTCACATATATTTTTTTACTAAGCAATCTTTAGTAGCATTAATTTTTTCACATTACAGGGGGAGGTGCCTGGTAAATAAAAAAATATTTTTTCCTAGTTGACCAATATAGAGAAATTGTCGGTCAGTTGTCTAGAAGAAGGTAAGGAAAAGAGGAGAAAAGGAGGAGAAAAGGTGGAGGACAAGGGAAAAATAAAAGAAATAAATTATAATAAAATATTTAATTTATTTAAAAGGAAAACAACGGCAAGCAACTTTGAGAGATGACAAAAACTTAGGATTTATTAATAATAATACTATTTAATGTAAGGGTTCTGCGCGGCAAACACTTTTAATTACTATCAGACTTAAAGCAACCTTTAAATTTTTATATAGAATTTTAATTAGAATTGTATTACTAATAAAAAAATATAAACGTAGTAAAATAGTATTTAATTTGTGGAGTGTATAATAAGTGATGATGCTACAGGGGATTATCCAAGGCCCTTTTATAGGCAATGGGTCCTCTGAAGCGCCACTATGTTTGTAAATACAATAGTTAGAATAGAATAAAACAAATATATCAAAGAGTAAATGAAACATGACAATGTAGAGAAAAACATGAAACAAATAATTAAAACCCCAATTAAGAATCCAATTTTCCCGCCATTAATTCCCAAATCAGTAAGTAAAAAATAGTGAATAACTAAACAAGATTGGAAAATAGGAACTATGAGAAAAATAATTCCAAACAGATGGTACAGTCTGATTTAAGGATATTTTAAGTGAAACAAAAAATACTTTGACGCAACAAAACATGTAATTAATCTCAATTTAGTATAAATTAATTAATTGGTTTTTCCTGACACAATTAAGGGTCAAAAGAAGCGTCATTAATTATTGTTTAGTATTATATGAAAGGTGTTATTTAATATATAGATTTAAATAATTAATTTACATATATTATAAGTCAATTTTACATTTATAATTATAATATATGTTTTTCAATTAATTAAATATAAATTTATAATTATTAAGTAACATAAAAATGCGCCATTATTTGTAGAATATATCATATTATGTTCAATTTAAATGTATATAAAAATTTATATAACCAATAAAATTAATATAACACTTGTATATAATAAAATACTTATATAATTTTATTATGCAATAAAATAATAATTTATATTCATTAAATACAATTCTTACCCACTCTTTCAGGTTATATAAGTTACATATCATTTACTGGACTCCTGGAATAGCCTGGATGACAGAAATACTGTTTTTACTCCTAGATGCAATAAACTTATTTAATTAATTATATTTTTTTTATTTATTTCAGTTGAAAATTGTCCTGATAATTAAAATCATATTTTATTGCTTCAGTAGATAATTTTCCTGGAAGTTAAATATTAGGGGGTATCAAAGTTAGAAATATTCCATTTCAAAATACCTCTTTTTTCCACCAAATAAACCATGATTTTTTTAAGGAATTCCATCTTGTGCCCCCAAAACATATTTTTACTGAGAGTTAATATCATGCTTGTGGCTTTCTTTTTCTGCTGTGAAATACCTTTTCAATAATTACAAAATTCTAACTTTGATACCCCCTAGTAAATATATATATTACTTGAATTAATTATATTGAAATACTTAAGTTGAAATCAAAGTCCTGGTAATAAAAATTTCAGCTGACTCATATTCATGATAATTATATATCAATAGGGGGTATCAATTTTCAGGGATCCGCAATTAGGCATCAGGAATTTTTTTCCCTGTTATCAGACATTATTAATTGTAGAAGATTCCTATCCACTAGCCCCAGGGCTAGTGGATAAAGAATCCACAATAATGCACTTTCCTGCCTCTTATACCCCAATTTACATTCCTAATTCCTGATCCCAAAATCATCACATCCATGATAGATTTTTAAGAAAGTCACATGACTTATAATTCCTGATGCAATCCTTAAGTCTTTTAACACTCTATGATACTAATGTTTGGTGGCAAACACATATAATTTTTTCTCATCCTTATGTGTCTCTTCACTCTATGATACTTGATTTTGGTGTCAAACACATAATATTTTTTTCTATCTACACACCCCACCTGCTCATTTGGTGGTGAATTTGCACTTCCCACTGTAGAAAATCCTATAGTACTAGCTATAGGCCTTGACCAAGGGAGTTGAATAAAACACAGAGAGAAAATCCCCTGTCCCTTTAGAAAAAAAAAGTGAGATTTACCTGCTACATTAAATTGGTTCCTCTTTGCTAAAGCCACTTTTCCAACACACTTTACTGCCTGATGAGCCAAGAAAGTAGTCACCAGACAGACTACCAAACCAAAGAACTGAAATGTAGACCAATGTCCACACCAGAGAAAGCAATGATACTTGATGTAGGTTAAAAGTTTACACCAGAGACAGAAATAATACTTGATATAGCTTTCAAGACTATACCAGAAAAAAAAGTTGCCAAGTTAAGTTAAATGAAGAACTCACCTTGCAACAAACGCAGTCAATTGTGGCCAAGAGAAAGTGAAAACTGAGTGAGAAACAAGGATATCACCTCCAGATGGTTGTATGATAATTAAGGTGTCATGCACCACGTGACACTCGAGGCAAAAGCAGCTCATTAAATCAATAATATCAAGTTCTAAATCTATACTCGAAGCGCAGAAAGCAATTCTCCATAGCAACTGCAATTCCCCTTTGTGTACTTACTGTTCAACTGCACTAGCCTAAACTCTAAATCTAAATTAGTCAATCTCTCAATAGTGTGCCTTACTCTCATTTTCAATAAGCGACGCACAGCGCTAGGATCAACGTAATAGTACATTACTAGTCTTCATTAAAAGTTTGTTAATTAATTAAAAGGGGCAAATTGAGCATGGATGGATATTAGCGAAGAGGGTCTAAGTGTATGTTAGTAATGGTCAATGGTATGGGAATGGTGCGATGAGAGGGGGGTCAATGCAAGGAGGAATAAAGGATATAAAAGGGTTGGGTATTTGGTTTGATATTCCTTAGAATTAAATTATAAAACGTATTTACATTTAATAGTGGTAAAATCTTTAAGTTAAATCATTGTTATTGTATCTTTCTTTTATTTTCTCAATAATCATTTCTGAATCCTAAACCTTTGATTATTGAGTTTCCAACCCTTCCTGAGATCTTAAGGATTCCTATTACCTTTGAAACTATCTTATAATTTTTCTGGAACATACCTCGAACCTGTAGCTCTTACTTCAAGTGACCTTTGAATCACTTCCTTGAATCATTCCTCTGTGCTTCGAAGAAGTTCCTAAATCTCTCATCTCACTTTCAGGAACATCCTCGACCTTGTGCGTATGTCGTCCGGTGACAGTATAATTTAATTCTCCGTAGTTCTCATTCTTTGCACTACTACGTCCTTTTAGGTGTTTTTAAAGTTTTAAAATGGCACCTGTTCAACGCACTCCTCCTATGGGCGCTACTACTAGAGCTCGCGCTAGGGGCAGGCCAACAGCCACAAGGTCTGTTTCCCGCACTCACTCTTTGGAACCACTCGACCTTAGGGAACCGCAACATTCAGTTCAATCTTTAGAAGACATCCCACAAGATTTTGAGGATTCTAGTGATGAAGAAGAAGGAGAGGATACAATGCACGAGGCACCATCCGCCCCAGCCAATCACCCTTCTGGTCAATCCTCAGAACCTGGACCATCTACCTCTCTGGAAGATTTCATGAGACTTTTCATGAAAACCCTTTCAAATCCAACGTCTTCAGAGGGATCTAAGTTCAAAACTCCTTCTATGAAATCTCCTGACAAATATGACGGAGATCACCCCAACAGATTGCGACCCTTCTTGAAAACCTGCAAGCTACTGTTCCATAATGAACCTCAAACTTTTAACAGCAACTGATCAAAGGTTGTTTACGCTTCTTCATTCCTAGCTGGGAAAGCAGCAAGATGGTTCAAACCTTATCTGCTCATGCTTTCTTCGACAGAAACCCACTTACTTATCAATAATTGTGAAAAGTTCAAAGACCAACTTTTTACGTTGTTTGGGGACCCTAATGAAACTGACAACGCAGAAATTGAACTTGATTTTCTTCGCATGAGTGATAACTGAATATATCTCGAACTTCAGAGCACTTCAAACTCAAGTAGGTTGGAATGATGCTGCCGTTAGGTATCATTTCAAGAAAGGACTTCCTTTGAGGATTCTGGATCAATTAAATCTTCACGGTCAGAAGATGACTACTTTATTGGATTTAATCGATTGAGCCCTTGAACTTGACGGCGTTTATCAAGGACGACTTCAACATTGTTGATATGCCAACAAATCTCAAGGCCTAAATTTTAAATCGGGATCTTCTTCACACCCACAACCAAATCAATCCTCCTCCACTCAATCCAAACCCAATAAGGGAAAGGATAAACCTCGACCAAAAGGCTCGACCCCAGGCAATATCAGCAAAGTACTGGATCCTAAAGGGGAACTTAAAGAAGCTGAGAGGAAGAGACGAGCAGATAATGGGTTATGTTTGTATTGTGGGGGTAAGCACAAGTTGGAAGACTGTGTAAAGTTGAAGGAAAGAGAAGGTACTAGTTCGAAGTCAAAAAACTAGTAGATAGTTTACTTGTGTGCAAAGCAAACTATCTTATCTCTCCCAGTGCACAGAACCTCCATGTCTTAAGGACTGGAGTTGCCTTAAACCGCTTGAGATTCATTCTTTTTAAGGAGGATATCCCTTTCAGTTGTCTTATAGAATCTGGAGCTTCAATTTCTTTTGTTAGTTTATCTTTTGCCGAGAAGCTTCAACTAAAATTTACAGATGTCGATCAAACTCCAATCTATTTGGTCGAATCAGAGGAACCCAAATATTGGGTAAGTAAGAAAGTTTTATGGGTTTTCAACTTTCCGAACTTTCCCCCCTTCGAGTGGGAATTATCAGTCTTGGATGCCCCAAGGATGGACGATACCATTCTTGGCCATGACTTTTTAACGCATTGGAATCCCGAAATTGATTGGACTAAGGGATTGATCACCTCACGCTCTAAGTATATTTCTGATTCTTCAATGCAGGTCAATAGGGAGTTTAACAACCCGCCTGACAATGTCCTGCTAGAGGACAAATCTCTGCCAGATGACTTGCAAGCATCTGATCTTTCTCTAAATGAGCAATTGGCTAACCCTTCTAGCTGGATAACTTCACTCAAAAAAGATTAAAATTGCCTCGAAGTAATCGAATTCTGCTCTCTCAATACAGGTATCCCCTCGACAGATTCTCTCAAAGATGAAGAGGACGACCAAATCAACGTTGAAGCCATTAAATCAACTCTACCAGAAATCTACCACAATTTCCTCGATGTTTTCTCAATCCGCAAGGCCAATAAGTTACCACCTCATCGACCCTACGACCATCAAATAGAGTTAATAGGCCCAGTACCTCCGGCAGGTCCTGTCTATTCTTTGTCGAAGGACGAATCTCAAGTTCTTCGAGACTACATTGCAGAGAATGTAGCCAAAGGTTTCATTAGAGCCAGTAAATCTCCAACCGGCTCCCCTGTCCTCTTTGTAAAAAAGAAAGACGGTAGTCTTAGGTTGTGTGTTGACTATAGAAAGCTCAACACAGTCACTAAGAAGAATGCATATCCTGTTCCTCCTATGTCATTACTTCTTACCCTTTTCATTGGTGCTAATTTCTTTTCTAAAATTGATCTTAGAGGCGCTTAAAATCTGATTCGTATTGCAGAAGGTCATGAACCACTGACTGCAATGCACACTAGATTTGGTAGTTTTGAATATTTAGTTATGCCTTTTGGATTATGTAACGCACCCTCAACTTTTCAAACTTTTGTTAATGACATCTTTCAAGATGTTGTTGAACAATTTGTAGTCGTCTATTTAGATGATATTTTAATATTCTCGAAAACACTTGATGAACATATTCATCATGTTCGACAGGTCCTAAATCGTCTTTGAGATCATGGTCTCTACGCCAAGCATAATAAATGCAAATTCCACCTCAAATCAATTGATTTTTTGGGGTTTACGTTGTCCACTGACGGTTTAGTCATGGATGACAAAAAAGTCCAGAAAATCCTGGAATGGCCTGAGCCCAAAAACATTAAATCGCTCCAAGGATTTTTGGGTTTTGCCAACTTCTATAGAAGAATTATTAAAGATTACTCTAAAACTATTTCCAATCTTACTTCTCTTCTTAGAAAAGACATTCCTTTTGTTTTTACTTCTACAGCACGAAAGGAATTCGAAGCACTAAAAAAGGTGTTCACCACAGCCCCAATTCTTCGACATTTTGATCCTTCTGCTTTGACAATAGTTGAGACAGATGCAAGCGATTATGCTATTGCAGGGGTCATCTCCTAATTAAATCCTGAAACAAATTTGTTTCATCCTGTTGCTTTTGAGTCACGCAAACTCATAGCCGCAGAATTAAATTATGAAATTCATGACAAAGAGCTTTTAGCTATTATCCATTGTCTTAAAAAATGGTGTTATTTTCTTCTCAGCCTAGATAGTCCTTTTCAAATTTTAACAGATCATAATGCTTTAAAATACTTCATGTCTTCCAAAGTGTTAACCAGGCGTCAAGCCAGGTGGGCTGAATTTTTGTCTGAATTTTCCTTCTATATTTCCTATCGCCCAGGTAAAAACTGAATTGTCCCAGATATCTTGTCACGTCGGGACGACGTTTACCCACAGCGGGGGGACGCATTTGTTGACAAGAACCCAGCAAATGTGCAATCAATCTTCAACGAATCAATGTTAACGACTCATCAACTTAATTCGTTTACAATTCAATCTTTTTGAAATCCACTATCCAACATCCTCGAAGCTCAGTCAAAGGACGAATATTGTTTAGGGTTAAAAGACAAAATACTCTCGAAGCAAGGGGCCAAAAGATTTAGTATTGAATCAGGTCTATTAGTCTTTGAAGGTAGAGTAGTCATACCCGACAACAATGAGATAAAATTATGGATTTTCAACAGTCGACATGATTCTCCATTAGCTGGTCATTTTGGGGTTGATAAAACCTACCAGTTAATAGCGAGGGATTTCTTCTGGCCAGTTATGACCAGGGAAATCAAGGCCTATATAAAAGCTTGTTACAAATGTAATAGGAATAAGCCTCCCCGTTACCGGAAGCATGGGTTGCTTCAACCACTTCCTATTCCCTCTAAACCTTGGGAGTCTTTATTGATGGATTTCATTTCTCAACTTCCTTTTTCTAATGATTTTGATGCTATATTAGTAATAGTAGATAGATTTTCAAAAATGTCTATTTTCATTAAAACCACTACTACTGCTACAACAGAGGATTTGTCAAAATCGTTTCTAGAATATGTATTTTCCAAACACAGCTTACCAAATGATATTATTTCAGATAGAAGCTCATTGTTTGTATCCACATTCTGGACCCAACTGTGTCGACAACTCAATATCACGAGGAACCTCTCCACGGTCTATCACCCTGAAACGGATGGTCAAACAGAAAGAGTCAACCAAATCCTTGAACAATATCTTCAAATGTATGTCAGTTACCAACAAGACGATTGGACCACATGGTTACCATTGGCCAAATTTGCTTATAATAACTCGACTCATTCTTCCACACGACAATCTCCCTTTGAAACCATTTATGGACGACATCCTCAATTCAACTCAATCCATGTAGGAACTAATCATCCTGCGGAACATTATCTTTGAACTATATCACGACTTCAAGAAGAACTTAAAACAAATTTGGAATCAGCGATTCAAAGATACAAGGAACAGGCCAACAAACACCAAAAATCTGCTCCTTCCTTTAAACCAGGCGACAAAGTATGGCTCGACGCACGAAACATTTGAACAACACGAACATCAAAGAAACTGGCGGAAAAGCGCTTGGGACCATTCGAAATCGACTCTGAAGTCTCTAAAACTGCATTTCGACTCAAGTTACCTCCTAAATGGCAGGCGATTCACCCTGTTTTCCATGTATCTCTCCTGGAACTGGCTTGAGAAATATACCCGGGCAAGAACCAACCCCCTCCGGAACTGGTCGAAGTAGAAATCATCTAGAGTGGGAAGTAAGCTGTATCCTTGATTCAAGAATGCGCATGGGGAAACTTCAATACCTCGTGGAATGGGAAGGCTTTCTCAATGACTCAGACAAAACATCCTGGGAACCAGCCATCAATGTTTCTAACGCCCCTGAACTCCTAAAATCTTTTCATTTGAAATATCCTTTAAAACAAAAACCTTAAAATTTCTTTTATTTTAAATTTTCTTTTTCTTCTTCTTTTTTCTCTTTCTCTTAAAATCTAAAACACCTCTTAAATTTCTTAGCCTTGTTTTCTTTTTTTTTTCTGTCTTCTTATTCTTTCTTCTCCTTCTATAAAATTTTCTCCAAAACCAACTAAAAGTAAAATCAAAATTAAAATTAAATAAAATAAAATAAAATAAATAGAATAAACATAAATAATAAAATAAAATAAATAGAATAAACATAAATAATAAAATAAAATAAAAAACTCTTAAATCTCTCTAAATATTTTCTTTCTCTTTTTCTTTTTCAATTCTCTAAATACATTCTTTTCTTAAATTTAAAATTCTCTTTAAAAATTTCTTTCCTAAAATTTATTCTCTCTTTAAAACTTTCTTTCCTTCGAATCATCAAATCTTGTACAACACGACCATTTCCTCGAACTTAACTTCAACCTCTAAATCTCCCTATAAAAATTCTTCGAACAAATGATTCTTCTTTTTCAAATTCTCTTTAAATTCTAAATTCTGTTTTTTTCTTCCTCTCTTTTCAACTATAAATTCCTAAAAAAAAATCAATCAACAACTTTTCGCAAATAACAAATTCTTCTTTCATTAAATTCTCATTTAAACAAACTCATCTCAATCACCAACCACTTTTTTTTTCTCTCTCTTCTCTTACATAAATTTTTCTTTTAAAAACTTAAAACTTCCTTCAATTAAATAACTTCTTTCTTTCTTATTTAAATTTCTTCTTTCAAATTCTAAAGCAAAATTTTATTTAAAACTTCTTTTTTTCTCTCTCTCCCAAATCTTATAAAAATAATAATATTCACCTACAATAAAAAAAAATAAAATAAAACTAAAATACAATTCTACTTTTCTACTTCTTTACATCTCTCCTTTTCATTTCAAATTTTTCTCTTTTAATTTTTCTCGAACCAATCTTTTCATCTTCTCCAAAATTACCCTTATCTCCTTCCTGCATTTCTCAAATACCTCCTCCTCTCCTACCGGAACCACCTCTCCAATCTCCAAGAGTTCCTCTGCCACGTCGAAGGAAGCAGCGTTGATAATTGTATCGACCTCCCCACACAACTCTTCTGCAAACCTTACTCGTCGACCATGACAAGGTTTCTTGGACCACACCTGGTCCAGCGTGTCTTCAGGTTCTTTGATTCCACCTGTGACCGGAGGGTTTGCCTCAGTTGGCAAAAGCGACGCAGGCTCCCCAATTGGGTCTTCAATGGTATTCGATGTCTAAACAAAACTCATCAGTAACCTCATCCCTAAAAAACAACAACTAAAAGCTTACTTAAAAGATGGGGTCAGGTTCTAAGAATAACCTTGGAGCCACCTCTACCTCTGCTTCTCTCTCCTCCTTGTCATCTTCAATGACCACCCGTCATTTCTTGGGTGTCCGCCCTGGAACAGTGACTTCATCCTCATCTTCCTCCACCAATTCGTCAAATTCTTCTTCGACACCCCATTTCGAACTCGTGGCCTGGGTTACCCAGGTTGTGATCTCGTTGTTCAACTCCTTATCATTCTCCCCCACCAATTGATCGTCTCCAACCGAGACATCACAAATGTCTTCGACCACCTCTTTTGTTTTAGGGATCACCCAAAACTTGGTCTTGGTAAATCGTTGCTCAATCTCTGCGTTCTTCGTCAACGCATCGCATGCCACTCGTCGCCAATGGCAAAACTTGAATTTCTGGCAAGGGCCTCGAGTCGCCGTACTTTCGACACAGAAGTATTCCATAGCTTCACAAGCCGTGCAAGCCTGGGAAAACTGCCGAGTAATCATTCCCCCATCTGCTTTAGGGTGTGGAGGCGTAGGTGTTGGAGTAGGACAATTCATTATAATAGGGAAATTAATAAATAAGGAAAAAAAATATATATATAGAGGAAGGGAAACTAGTGTGAAAAGATGGCTCAAGCTCAACGGAGCTCGCAATTCTTATACCCGGGCATCTGTCACGCGCCACGTGATACTTGAGGCAAAAGCAGCTCATTAAATCAATAATATCAAGTTCTAAATTTATACTCGAAGCGCAGAAAGCAATTCTACATAGCAACTGCGATTCACCTTTGTGTACTTACTGTTCAACTGCGCTAGCCTAAACTCTAAATCTAAATTAGTCAATCTCTCAATAGTGTGCCTTAGTCTCATTTTCAATAAGCGACGCACAGCGCTAGGATCAACGTAATAGTACATTAGTAGTCTTCATTAAAAGTTTGTTAATTAATTAAAAGGGGTAAATTGAGCATGGATGGATATTAGCGAAGAGGGTCTAAGTGTATGTTAGTAATGGTCAATGGTATGGGAATGGTGCGATGAGAGGGGGGTCAATGCGAGGAGGAATAAAGGATATAAAAGGGTTGGGTATTTGGTTTGATATTCCTTAGAATTAAATTATAAAATGTATTTACATTTAATAGTGGTAAAATCTTTAAGTTAAATCATTGTTATTGTATCTTTCTTTTATTTTCTCAATAATAATTTCTGAATCCTAAACCTTTGATTATTGAGTTTCCAACCCTTCGTGAGATCTTAAGGATTCCTATTACCTTTGAAACTATCTTATAATTCTTCTCGAACATACCTCGAACCTGTAGCTCTTACTTCAAGTGACCTTCAAGTCACTTCCTCGAATCATTCCTCTGTGCTTCAAAGAAGTTTCTAAATCCCTCATCTCACTTTCAGAAACATCCTCGACCTTGTGCGTAGGTCGTCCGGTGACATAAGGTTACCCCAAATTGTCTTATTTACTATGTACACACAGACCACTATCTAAGAGCCCATGCACACCAATGAATTTGGCATTCTTGAGCGCAAAATTGCATAAAACCCCTCTAGAAATGCTTCCCAGCCTTCTAGCACTGAGGCGGGCAGTCTTCCTGATGTCCGGTGGCCCTCCTGAGGTGGCGGGATAACCCTGAAGCCAGAAAACCACCAAAAACCCCCAAAAAATACCCAAAATACTTAGAAAAATATACTATGACTACTAAAACCTTTAAAACACATAATTAAGCTATAACAACATTGTGACATAGAATGTAAAGAAAAACTAGCTCATTCTAATTTTACTAAGCACTTAACCCTAGGACTTTAGTTTAGCCCTTAAAACACAAAAAACAAAATTAAACAGCTATCTTTTTAGATGAAAAATGAGAAATAATCCCATTAATACTTAAAATCTGAAAAATGTCATAGAGACATAAAATATAGAGAAAAACCGGGGCTATCCAATGGTAGTACCCACATACCTTCAGTCCCAATATTAGCTGGATAGATCCAGAAAAACACGCAATTATTAAACAAAACCATTTAAGACATATCAAAACAATGCCAAATAGACCAACAAAGGGCTCTGCCAATGTTGGAAGACCACATCCTCCCTCAAATAGAGAATTTCCACATTCTCCTTCATCACATCCACCGTGTTCAGATTTCTTTCCACATCACTAGTGACATGTGTCCTTGCCAATACTGCATTGACAACAATATCATCTGTACCATCACACCACCGGTTTATCCCTACAGAACCTCCTGTGATGCCTGTCACTCTAGGAAGAAGACTTGTTTCAGACCTGGTCCATTTTCTTCTTCAACATCTTCTCCTCCCCCACAACCTGACCCACCTTCTACCAGCACAAAACAATCCACACCATCCATCCTGATCCCCTGACTGGTCAAAAAATTACACCCTTCAAAAAAGAGTGCCAACCCCGCTATAACTAATAGCTCTACCATTACTGGTCCTTCTGATGGTAAGCCCAATACTTCTTCATACTGAAATTCAATCTGAAAAATTTCCAGTTCATTCCCATCCTGAAAGTGATGATGACAATGTGAAAGCCATTGAAGCACCCCCACCTAATCCCTTTCCCACCATCAAAGACAAATTCCAACAACATTCTTCTCAACAGAAGCATCTCCTCCTAAATTACTTCCAATCCACTCCTTCCAGGAATATACAGGACCTTGAGAAAAGGAAGAACCTAATTCATCAGCTTAAAGCCAATGCTGAACATTTTGATACATCTCTTGATTCTTTTCTGTAATTGTTTCTTTCCTGAAAATCTTGATTTAGAAATAAAGAAAATAATGTAGTTTCCTCAGTTTAAAGTCTTGAAAGACTAATCCTCAGATTTAAGTCTTGAAGGAATAACAGCCCTCATTTTATAGTCTTGGGGACTCAAAAAACCTCAGTTTATAGTCTTGGGGGACTCCAAAACCTGAATCAAAAAGACAGAACCAAAGATCAAAACATTAAAGACCAAAGAAAAAAACTATCATTCTGGGGTAACTGTTCCACAGAGTAGCCAGCTCATCAGTTACCCCCACACTTGCCTTAACAAAATTCAGAGACTCACCCTTTAGATGCCCTCTTCCAAAATCACACCAACTCCTATTATCAGTGTATAGTCCTGAAGGACTCAACCCTTTAGCCATCCTCAGTTTATAGTCTTGGGGGACTATTCCATTTCTCAGTTTAAAGTCTTGATGGACTGACCACGGTTGTCTGTCTATCTAGTATATAAGTATGATTTAATAATATTTATTAATGGTCCTACTACTTTTTTATAAATAATTTAGTGATTAAACCTAAGGGGAAGACTAATAAAATAGTTATACTCAAATAAAACTCACAATACTTGGATTTAAACGTGTGCTAGTGGTGGGAAATAGATAAATTGAATATAGTTATAGCTTATATAATGATAATATCAATTTATAAAGGCCTTATGATATATTTCTTAATGATAATAATTGTATTTAAATGTTTAATTGAATTGTAGTAAGTAAGTGATGTCCAATAACCGTCAAAAATCCTCCCTTACTTATACCAAAATCCACTGGAGTGCACAGACCTTCAATCCAGATGATGTCACTTCTATCCCCAGATATTACAGCACTGTGAGGGCCCATCACCTCCCCATGGCGTCCACTTCAAGCAGATTCAACACCCAGACCTCCAGTAAGAACCCTCCATCACAATTAATGATAACACAGACCCATACCATAAATAGAAAATCCAGATAAAAGTGGATACTATAATGAAAAAGGTAAAATAACTTATCCAAAAGGATTAAAAAGAAACCCAAAGCTTATAAAGGAAAAAAATAAAATGTCCAATCCCCCAATAACATCCCCAAGCATCCATATTAACCCAGCTATTACCTCCCAACCCATAAATTTATGAATATCCATCCAAGGAAACAGATTAAATTGCCAAAACTGAGTATATGCGCCTGAAATAGATGTATATGCTTCTGTAGGCATTGTGAATCCACTGAATATGTCCATATGACCTAAATTAAGCAGAAAAACAAAGGTTATAGGCTTTTAAGAGGCTAAAACTCACTTATAGACCTAAATATACATAATATACCGCATATTTCACTGAATATGAGATTTATGTATACATATAAGCTTATGTATGTCAATAATTACTTAATATCACTTGAGATAAATATATTATGATTCCATTAACACCTTAATAAGTATTATTAGGCTATAGATAAGCTATTTAAACTACTATAAGTTATATAATAGTGTAATAATTATATATATATGTATTATAACATATATATAAGTGTTTTAACCTTATTTTTAAGATATAAGCTTAATGTTTTTAAGGTTATCTTATTTCAAACATAAGAATAACTCAGTCTTGGAGATAGCTAGGCTGAAACTCACTCACACCAAAAAAAACAAAAAAAAATTTTAAGAAATTTTAATTAATAAGTAAGGAGTGACTTGAATAATTTTAAATTTTCTATAATACATATACTGAATAAACAGTATTATTTTGATTTAAACTTTTTCAAGATATTTTTAAGATCAGAGATTTCATATTCTGGAATCCACTGGTCATATTCCTTGATTTATTTTTAAATCTTAATAGACACTAAACTCCCTTTTCTTTAGTAAGGTGTCTCTTTTTAAGTATCTTTTCAATTTCTGCCTTTTCAACTATTTCTTCAGGTTGCTGTTTATGCCTTCCTGAACTTCTTGGAAATAGAGCAGTATCATTAGAATGGTATGTTTTTTTAAGAGAAATAGGAAACACTGGATGTCTTCTATCATATAGTGCATATAGAATAACCACAACAACATTCTTACCAACACTCTTTTTAACTACAAATGCTCCAATGAATGGATCCTTCAATTTAACATTACCATATAAATTGAAATGTAGTGTTGAAATAAGGCATTCATCACCCTCTTTGATCATTTGTTCTTTATGGGCCTTATCCCATCATTTCTTCTCATACTCAAACACCTTACTTATACATCCTTGAGCATGTTTTCTGCATAATTCTTGCATCTGAAGAAAAGACTTAGTACCTGTATAGATATCCAATCTAGGTAATTCATTAAGAGTTTTAGCAGGGGTATTAGGTACATAACCCAACCATAACTCAAATGGCTTTTTGCCAGTGACAGAATGTACTGTACTATTGTATGCAAATTCTAAACCTGGGATAAGGATTACCCAATCATGCTTGAATTTGTCATTTTCTTTAAACTTAAGACCAAAAACACAATATCTTCTTATCATATCTTCTAAAGTTTGTATCATTTTTTCTGCTAGCCCATCAGTTTGTGGATGTTATGCTGTAGAAAGTTTTAATTGACACCCCAAAACATCCATAAGTGATGTCCAATACTCAGAAGTAAATTGAGGATCTCTGTCTGAGACTATTGCTTTAGGGAAACCTGCAATGTTTAACATTTGGGTCCACCATAAAAAAGCTAAGTCTTTTGCCGAAACCTCTTTGTGGGTAGGAATAAATTTACACATTTTTGTAAATCTATCTACAATTACCCAGCATGAGTATTAACTCTTATGCCCTGCTATTGGAAAACCTGTTAAAAAGTCCATGTTAATTATTTCCCTTTGAGCTTTTAGTTACTCAATTTGTTGTAATATACCAGCTCTTTTGCCTGTTAATCTTTTAGATTTTTGACAAGAATCACATGTCTCAACATATTTTTGAACATCCTCAGACATGTTAATCCACCAAGCTGTATTTCTTACTCTAATTAATGTTTTATAGCAGTCAAAATGACCTTCTAAGATATCATCATTACATATACATAACATTACCTCCTTCATTGAAGGGGAAATTACAATCACATTGCTTAATTTTTTCCTGTAATATATAAAACCATCCTCAATGGAAAATTTTCCTTTTTCTAATGCTTCTTTATACTTATTTGTTAATGTTTTTATTAAAACATTCATTGAAGCATTATATGGATCATTTAATATTATAGTGAGTTTACTCAAGTCAGGATCTGAAGCATACATGTCAAGAATTGATTGCATAAATTCATCCTCAAGATCTAAAATATAAATTCCATAAATTTTAATAATCTCTGATTCAGGAACATAAGCAAAATTATCATCATTATTAGGCAGAGGTACTCTAGATAACAAATCTAAATTAGAGTGTAAGGTTCCTGCTCTATGTGTAATAGTCATCAGTCCTCTGTATTATTGTACAGCTAATTGCCATCTAAAGATGTGTCTATTAGGAGTTTTCATGTTTAAGAGTCACTTAACTGCACTACAGTCAGTTTTTAACTCAAATTTTTGGTCTTCAAGGTAATAATATAGCTTCTCAAGAGCCCATACTACTTTTAAACATTCAAGTTGAGTAGCACCATATTTCAATTCACTTCTTCTTAGAGTACGTGAAATATAGCAAATTACTACTTCTGACATTTTTCCTTCAATAAGTTGTTTTTGATGCAAAGCAGCACACAGACCAATAAAACTTGCATCTGTATATAATACAAAAGGCAATTGGAAATCTGGTAATCCCAAGATAGGAGCTGTCATCAAACATTCTTTTAACTTATCAAAAGCCTGTTGTCTTTCATTATTCCAAATGAAAGCTTATGATTTCTTTATCAGTGTGGTTAATGGTGCAGCAATAAATTGGTAGTTTTTTATATATTGTCTATAATAACCACACATATCAAGAAAAGACTGTAAATCCTTTACATTTTGAGGAATGCCAATATTCTTAATTTCAGCCACCTTATTTTGGTCTACAAATATTTGTAAGCCAGATGCAATTTGACCAAGCACTTTTAAAGACTCAAACACAATTTTACACTTTTTCAATGCAAGGTTCATTTTTATTTCATCCATATTCTGAAATACCTTCTTTAAATGGATTAAGTGTTCATCATATGTCTTAGAGAACACTATGATGTCATCAATATATACCATTAACAATCCCTCAATCATTTCATTATGGAATTTTATATCCATTAACTTCTGAAATACTGATGGAGTATTTTTTGGTCCAAATGGCATTCTGACATATTTATAAATTCCCATGTGTGTTGTTATCAACACAAAGTTCTGTGAATTTTTTTCAACAGGAATTTGATGGTACACTTTATTTCCATTTAGACAGCTTATATATTTAGCACCTTTAAGGGTATCATGTATAGAGGAAATCCTTGGCAAGGAATTATATAATTTACTGTAAATTTATTTAATGCTCTATAATCACTGCACCATCTTTCTTTATCTTGTTCATAAGAAATTAGCACTGGTGATATTACACAATATTTTGGTGTAGTTTCAACCTTTACAAAAATGTTCATTTTTAATAACATCTTAATATTATCCTCTATATCTTTCCTCTTCATTGGTGAAGCAGGGTATGGTTTCTTTTTAAGACTAGCAGGAATATTATCCATATCACAGGTTATACTAATTTTCATCACATGATCTTTTACAAGGCCAAGTTCAATTGTACCATGTGCAAAAGCCATTGGAAATGCTTTTATTAAGTACAAAATATTATTTTTCTCAGCTTCACTTATCTGAGTGTCAAATGATGCTTTACAAAATTCTGTTTCCAGAAGTTCCATCTCATTGGATTCTCTTCCTTTGCACAGAATATTTGTTACTGACTAATGTGTAAGACTGTGTTAAAAGAATTTATTTTAAATTTCCTTTTACCATTCATGCCTATTGTAAAATTGTTATTAGCAGGGTCTACTTTCACACCAAACTTAGTCAGAATATCATTTCCAATGATAAACAGTTACTACATTTAGTATTATCCATTACTACAAAGTCACAAGTTACTCTTACATAACCATGTTGATGTTTAAAGAAAACAGAAGCTTTGTATCTACTAATGGGATGATGTACTGATCCAAAACCTCTCCAATTTTTACTTTGAAGGGGTTCAAGCTTAGACTTATATTCACTATCAATTTTCTGTAATGTATTAGTGGAAACAACAGAACCAGCAGCTCCTGTGCCCAATTCTATATTAACATTTTCACCAGAAAAGATAGCTGGAACCGTGATAGGTGTCATTATAAAGTTATCAGCTTGTATATCTTTAATGATTCAGCATCCTCAAAATTCATTAAAGATTCATTTGAGTCCATATTTAATATTGGATTGTCAAAGATGGACAGATCATCTTCCAACATACAGACCTCATTTTCATCACTATATGAGATATTAATGTCATAATCACTTGAATCTTTACTTTTTTCTGTTTCAATTTCAGATTCATGTTGATTTTCAACAATATTTATATTCTTCTCACATTTGTGACCTTTCACCCAAGGTTTGTTACACTTATAATAAGTATTAGTTTCATACTTTTTAGGAAGTACAGGTCCAGTAGGTTTTTTCTGCTTCTCCTGAAGTGTTTTTGAATTCTGATTTTTAACAGGTTCAAGATTTTGTTTATAAGTGGAATACCTTGCTTCATACTTATGGTTTAACAATATTTCATTGCAAATATTAATAAAGTGAGAATATTCAGTAACATTAATTGTTCTAGCTACAAAAATGTCTCTGACAGATATAGGTAATTTATATATTATCTTATCTTTCCATAAGTTAAAATCCATGTAAGGCTCAATGGCTTTTAATATTTTATTTAAATTCATTAAAAATACCATAGGTTTGTCACCATTCAACGGATTATACCTAGTTTTCTCATAAAGTCTCTGCTGAGTGAGTCTGAATTTAGAACCTCAAAATTGTTTTTCAATTAATTGTTTCCATTCAGCCCAAGAGTAATCTTTACCCTCACTCAAAACAGCTTCAAACATAATTAAGCAACATCCTTAAATATAGAAATCAATTTTGATGTTATTTCTTCATCTGGTAACTTATATGAGAATTTCAAGTTGTCAATTCTTTGTATAAAATGTTGCCAATCAGAGCTGGCTTCCCCATCATAAGTTGGGTACTGATCTATCTTAGGCCAGTTCTTCTGATTGGATTTTATTTCACTAATCTTAGGTAAATTCAATAACTTATTTAATCTTGATAAATGGTCTTGTATTTCCTCCTCTTAGGTAAATTCAATAACTCATTTACTCTTAATGAATGGTCTTGTATTTCCTCCATTTGTGACTGACATTTTCTGATTTGACACTACCACCAGATGGTTTTAGTTGTGGTGGTATAGGGAAGGAATGAGATTCACTTTTGCCAATGAAAGGATTATTATTATAATGAGTATACTTATGATTATCCTGGTTCATTAATAGATTGGCAGTTTCAATCTCAACTTTAGTCAATCTTTGTAGCAGCTCAGAGACACTTTGATTTGTCTGGGAAAAAGATAACTTAGTTCTTGATTTATTTTTCAATAAATATGCTTCATATAGTTTTTCTAACTCACAGAATTTTTTTAAAAGTTCACTATATTTATTACTCAATGAATCATACTTAAGAGTTAGAGACAGATGTTCATTCTATAATTCTTTATTTTGTGTTGCCATTTGTGAAATGTTTAATTTTAAGGATGAAAATGTATCACTTGTGAGCTTAACTGTCTTTCTCACAATCAATCATTCTATTCAACAATGCTGAAACAGTTCTATGGACAGTTGGATTTTTTTTAAAATACTCCATGTTTTCCTTCTCAATTCTCTCACTATCTTGTGAACTTCTAATCTCACTAGTAAGTGGTGGCAACTGAGGATTAACTGTGTTATTATTATAAATAGTACTGTTGTTATTGACAAAAGACAAGTCAGGTGTATCTACATCAAAACCTAACTTTCCTAAGTCCTCCTCAATTCTCTGTTCAGATTTGACATCAATAATAATATCTATATTGTAATCATTAGTATTGTGTTCATTCTGAGAGGGTAATTTACTTACCACAGGATTTGTGTGAGCCCTGATTTTTGGCGCTTTTTTTCCCTTGTAGGGGTGAACTGAAGAAGTCTGATGAAGAGGAGGATCCCTGTTGAAGCAGTGACTGGACCATTGTTGATGTAACCAATCCTACTTCCATTTGTCTACCATTATTTTATTCTAGGAGTGATGTGACCCTCCTGTGGTAGAGGGTTTCTGACTTGGCTGGCCTCCCTTTAGCTCTGCCAAGGTTTGATTCATCTGCTGGAATCCTACTTTGCAATTTTCCTGCAATAGCTCTACTTCCTTCAGCATGAAAGACTTTGATTCCTTCAACTTCAGGACCTTTTTTGAAAGATTGGAAAGTTGATCCTGAAGAGGAGGAGATGTCTTTTTTATTTTAATCTTTTTTAAGAGGGCCTATTTTTTCTCTATACTCATTTGCTGTGGCTGGGGGTATGATTGACCCTCCATGGTTATGTCCTGGAGCAATGTTTTAATTAGCTTTACACCTGGTATTATAAGAATGCTTCTCACATAAATTGTCCTGGGGAGAACTAATTTTGATAAGAGTAACAATATTTTACGTCTACAAAAGAGAAAACCTATATGGCAATTAGTAGACAAGAATTATTAGCAATACAATAACTAATAAAAGCTCTGGAGCTTATCCTGAATTTATATCTTTATTTATTTAAATAAAATATATACGAAAAATTTAAAAAAATCTGTTAAAAATAAAATAATAAGTTTAACTAGACCTTTATAAGGGTGAATAAATAGCTTACCAAGCTTTAACTAAATACCAATTTATTTCGGTGTTATATTAGTGACCAAATACCAAGTGAAATTAGGTTAATATTGGGTACAGTTACTAGTGTAAATACCTAATTTTTATAATAAAAAATTAGTACAACTATTATAAGGGTTCTTTTCCACAATTATTGAGTTATGATGACCCACTAATGTTCAGAAGACCCAAATATTAGGCTTGTTTGAGCTATACTAAAGTAAAAATCACGTCCCAAGGAATATACTAAATAATAAGTAAAAACTAAAGAGAGACCCCCAGTTGTCAGTGTATCTAGTATATAAGTATGATTTAAAAGTATTTATTAATGGTAATACTACTTTTTTATAAGTTATTTAGTGATTAAACCTCAGGGGAATACTAATAAAATAGCTATACTCAAATTAAACTCACAATACTTGTATTTAAATGTGTGCTAGTGGTGGAAAATAGATAAATAGAATATAGTTAAAGCTTATATATTGATAATATCAATTTATAAAGGCCTTATAATAAATTTCTAAATGATAGTAATTGTGTTTAAATGTATAATTGAATTTTAGTAAGTAAGTGATGTCCAATAACTGTCAAAAATCCTCCCTTACTTATACCAAAATCCACTGGAGTGCACAGACCTTCAATCCAGATGATGTCACTGCTATCCCCAGCAAATAAAGCACATTTAGGGCCCATCACCTCCCCATGGTGTCCACTTCAAGAAGATTCAACACCCAGACCTCCAGTAAGAACCCTCCATCACAATTAATAATAAAACAGACCCATACCATAAATAGAAAATCCAGATAAAGGCGATACCGTAAAGAAACAGGTAAAATAACTAATCCAAAATGAATAAAATTAAACCCAAAGCATATAAAGAAACAAATTAAATGTCCAAGCCCCCAATAACATCCCCAAGCATCCATATTAACCCAGAAATGACCTCCCAACCCATAAATCCGTGAATATCCATCCAAGGAAACAGATTAAGTTGTCCAAACTGAGTACATGTGCCTGAAATAGATGTATATGCTTCTGTAGGCGTTGTGAATCCACTGAATATGTCCATATAACCTAAAATAAGCATAAAAACAAAGGTTATAGGCTATTAAGAAGCTAAAACTCACTTATAGACCTAAATATACATAATATACTGCATATTTCACTGAATATGAGATTTATGTATACATATAAGCTTATGTATGACAATAATTACTTAATATCACTTAAGATAAATATATTATGACTCCATTAACCCCTTAATAAATATTATTAGGCTATGGATAAGATATTTAAACTACTATAATTTATATAATAGTTTAATATTTATATATATATGTATTATAACATATATATAAGTGTTTTAACCTTATTTTTAAGATATAAGCTTAATGTTTTTAATGTTATCTTATTTTAAACATAAGAATAACTCAGTCTTTAAGATACCTAGGCTGACAATGGTGTTCATTTTAAAGTCTTGACGGACTAACTCAGTGTTCGTTTTAAAGTCTTGACAGACTAAAACACATTTTGCATAAAAGGGTGGAGCCAGCTCCATGCACAATGCTCTGCAGCCCACCTGCTGAACTTCCACTCTCTTCATCATCTACCATCACTGATAAAATTTTCTATCATCTCTTTTCTTTTATTGTTGTTCCTTTACAGATCATGGCTGAATCCCCAGACTTTGACCCATTGTACCTTCCTTGCTTCACTGCTCCAAAAGATTATGCTTGTAAACAGTGCATCCACATGTGCAGGCCTTGTACCTTCACTCTTCCTACTCCTCAGGCCAATTCTATAACAGAGCCTGTGATTCTTGCAACTCTAAAAAGAAAAAATGTGACAGAGACCCCAGCTATACAATACCTCCACCTTCACCTTCCCATAAATACATTTCCAGATCTCCTTGAAGGTCACCATAACTTGGACCTGCTTCCTTATCTTTATCTTCCGCTCCTTTCAGAAGATCACACAGTTCTATTGCCAAAACAATCCCTAAAAGACCTTCTGAATATTCTCAAGAATCTGCTTTTACCCCAGAAATTTTAGCCAAATAAGCTTAAAAATCAGCTCCTAGGCGGTCCTCCCAATATTGGGCGGCCCACCCGCCTTTCCAGAAAGCAAAAATCAGGCTCAAAACTGCCAAATTCAGCCAGATAATAGCCAAAATCCACCATTAAACACAAACAACTCTACGCAAAAACATTTTAGTGCTCCTAGAGCAATGAGTACACACAAAAATTCTTTCTCCAACAACCCAAAGTTCTTTTTCCGAAAACCCTGAAAATTCCAACATCTCTAGAAGGCCTGCCAGAGGACCTCCTGAAAACACCAGAGCACTCAAAGCTGCTCCCAAACAAAAATCTCCTGTTCCACCAAGAAGAACTAACTACACATCTCCTCTGGCCACCAATTATTCCTCTGATAGTTCACTTTCTTCTAGATCTTCATCTAGAAAATCAAAATCAGCTTCCAGGTCACCTTCTTCTTGTCCTTCATTCAACAACCCTAGTACTCCACCACCAGTGTCCAACCCAACTGGGCCAAGCAGTAATAATATACACAACAACAGCAGCCCTGCTGCTCCAACCAGACCACAGGAACTCCCTCCTTCTATTCCATCTTCTAAACACCATTTAGAGAATGATCATGAGAGTCCATACCTCTATCTGGTTGATCCTCCTTCAACATCCATTCCACATTCTTCAACAGTCCACATTTCGGCAACATACAAATTTGAAGAGCTCCCAATCTGTAAGTACTAAATTAATAAAACCAATTTCTATAACAGAGAACAATTACTGATCTCATTCTTCTGTATAGTTGGAACCCCGCCTCCTGAAACTACAATTGGGATTGGCCAACCTCTAGAAACTACCTTAACGCTGGATTACACCAACATGAAACAACACCTAAGCATGATGTGTTCAAACATGTTTAAGGCCTTTGCTCTCCACTGTCCATTGGATGAGTTTGAAAAGAATCTGAGAAAAAAGCTCCTTTATGACCACTGAAGATGTCTAGAATAATCAAGCACACCTTCCAACACTTTATCCCTGCTTTTTCCACTTCTTCCCAAAATTTACCTTATACTCCAGTCTCTGACCATTACAACCCATATACGCTTTCCAGCTGCCTACATCACAAAGTAAATAGTTCTTCCACCAATCCTAACAAAAAGCAAAAACACCACCATAATCCAGACCATCTGCCGGAGGCTTCTTCTTCCAGACATTAAAATAAAAAAAGAAATTAATAATTCACTAACTAGAAAGAACAATAATAATTAACAGATATGTAACAAAATTTGTTTATTTTTATTTTATTTTATTTTATTTATTTTTATTTTTACTTATTTTTATATATACAAATATTTATTATTTTTATTTTTATTTTTATTTTTATTTTTATTTTTATTTTTATTTTTATTTTTATTTTTATTTTTATTTTTATTTTTATTTTTATTTTTATTTTTATTTTTATTTTTATTTTTATTTTTATTTTTATTTTTATTTTTATTTTTATTTTTATTTTTATTTTTATTTTTATTTTTATTTTTATTTTTATTTTTATTTTTATTTTTATTTTTATTTTTATTTTTATTTTTATTTTTATTTTTATTTTTATTTTTATTTTATTTTTATTTTTATTTTTATTTTTATTTTTATTTTTATTTTTATTTTTATTTTTATTTTTATTTTTATTTTTATTTTTATTTTTATTTTTATTTTTATTTTTATTTTTATTTTTATTTTTATTTTTATTTTTATTTTTATTTTTATTTTTATTTTTATTTTTATTTTTATTTTTATTTTTATTTTTATTTTTATTTTTATTTTTATTTTTATTTTTATTTTTATTTTTATTTTTATTTTTATTTTTATTTTTATTTTTATTTTTATTTTTATTTTTATTTTTATTTTTATTTTTATTTTTATTTTTATTTTTATTTTTATTTTTATTTTTATTTTTATTTTTATTTTTATTTTTATTTTTATTTTTATTTTTATTTTTATTTTTATTTTTATTTTTATTTTTATTTTTATTTTTATTTTTATTTTTATTTTTATTTTTATTTTTATTTTTATTTTTATTTTTATTTTTATTTTTATTTTTATTTTTATTTTTATTTTTATTTTTATTTTTATTTTTATTTTTATTTTTATTTTTATTTTTATTTTTATTTTTATTTTTATTTTTATTTTTATTTTTATTTTTATTTTTATTTTTATTTTTATTTTTATTTTTATTTTTATTTTTATTTTTATTTTTATTTTTATTTTTATTTTTATTTTTATTTTTATTTTTATTTTTATTTTTATTTTTATTTTTATTTTTATTTTTATTTTTATTTTTATTTTTATTTTTATTTTTATTTTTATTTTTAATTTTATTTTTATTTTTATTTTTATTTTTATTTTTATTTTTATTTTTATTTTTATTTTAAACTACTAACATACCAAAAAAACTTGAAAATAATAAATAAAATAAACAAAAATATGAGAGCTGAAAAAAATTAAAATGAAATGAATAATAATAACAAGATGAGATAAATAATAGTTACAAACGGTATTCCCCAGCCAATTGATGAGCTGATCTCCTGATACCTTACCCACATCCAAGTGCACCATGATGTGGATACACCTTTAAATAATTTTTAAATGAATTGGGAAAAAATAAATTAATAAAATAATATAAATAAAGAAATTATGAAATAAATAGAAATCAAAGAAAATAATAAAAAAGAAAATAGAATTGCCCAGCCAATTGATGAGCCTTTCACCACCAATGCTTGCCCTGTCACCACATCAGGGTGACCCTGATGTGGTGACACCATATAATATAATTTTGTGATTTTTACCTCTTTATATCCCAATAACCCCCATAAAAAATTAAAAGAAAAAAAAGAAAAAAAAGAAAAAAATCTAAAACTACCATCAAACACAACCATAGACACAAAATTAAAGGAAAGAAAAAAACAAAGTCCAGTCCAAGAAAATGATCACTGGGTGTGCTACCTCCAATAAGTAAAAATGATGGGAGACCACCAGTGATCCACCACCAATCTAAGTAGACCAAAGAAGCCAGTCCCAAGCCAGTAAGCCAGTTTATAGTCATAGTGGACTTGAAACCTGCATAACAAAAACCAGAACTAGGATTCAACTAAGACAAACAAAAAACTTGAAACAGACATTTTAGGGTAACTGCTCTACACAGCAGCCAGCTCATCAGTTACCCCCACACTTGCCAAAATAAAATCTAGAAGCCCAACCTGGTTACCTTCTAACAAAAACACAACATCCAACACCATAAACAAAAACCAATAGGTGTGAAGAGTCCAGCACTTGATGACCAAAAGAATTTCCAGTTTAAGGTCATAGAGGACTAAAAACTGTGAAGAAAAACCAATTCTAGGGCTCAACCAAATTAAGAGAAGAAGTTGGAAACAGAAAATCTGGGGTAACTGTTCATAGAGCAGCCAGCCCATCAGTTACCCCCACACTTGCAAAAATAAAATATAGAAGCCCCACCCATGGGTACCTTCTAAATAATAAGTTTCCAAAAAAACAGATGCACAGCATCACCAAAATCAAAAATTATAGAATGGTCCATAGTTTATCCCCATTGAGGAGTCAATCTTCTTCACTTATAGTGCCTCTAGGGTAAAATCTCTTCACCTGATCAGCAGCCACTCTCTTCTTTAAGACTTCACCATCTAACTCCTCCAAAACATAAGAACCTCCAGACAGCTGAGATCTGACTCTGTAAGGTCCATTCCATCTGTCAGAAAACATCTTTCCCCACTGACTCTCCAAACTTCTATTATACACCAAAACCAAAAAACCAGGTCTCAAGGGATTCCTGAGTCTGTGAGCCAACTTCTTGTCCCAGTATCTTACTGATTGATTTCTTATCTTCATCATTCTAGAGTATGCCTTCTCTTGACATTCCTTTCTACATTCAAACTGTTGCATCCTGGCACAGAGCAAATCTTCTGTTGAGCACACATCATCCCAATCAATTCCGAGATAAGAGACAGCTTCCAAATACACTGGTAAAAAAGCTTTCTGCCCAAAAATTTATCCATAAGGGGAATAGCCAGTTGTATTTTTCACAGTGACCCTATCAGTAAGTAACACCAAGGGTAAATAATGCCTTCATTTTTCAGCACTATTTCCACACATTTTCACCAAAGCATTCTTGATAACTTGATGGCCTCTTTCAACTATGCCTTCCGCTTCAGGATGATAAGGTGTGTCAACTCTGACTTTAGAACCAATACTTGTCACAGATTCTTTAGATTTGGCTCCAAACTCTGGCTCACCATCACCAGTCACCAACTTCATCAACCCATACCTAAACACCCATTCTTTCCTCAAAAATTCTGCCAAATTTTTGGCAGTCAAATTAACCAGAGGCACCTCCTCAACCCAACCAGACAAATCATCCCTGGAAACAATCAAGTATTTATACCTTCCTCTCTGATATGGACAGCATCCAAACTGACTCTTCCAAACACAGTTGTTTTACCAGTAGCACGGCCAACCTCTTTAGTTTTCAGGTGACTTCTCCTTTGACATTATTCACAAGATTGAACCCAACCCTGCACAGCCAACCTCATACCTGGCCACCAGATTCAATCTGCTACTCTTCTATAAGTCTCCGCAAAACCTCTATGACCAAGGTCTTCATGCAAAGACTTAAACACTAACTCTTGACCCTTCTTCTGAGTCACCACTAACTGAGGATTTGGATTTTTTCCTCCTCATCAACCTCCTTCCTGAGACATAAAATCCAGGACTTTTCTTTGTGATTGCCACCCAAGTATCATCATCACAAATATCTAGCCTCTCCAAGGCTAACAGATATTCAACAATAATAAAATAAAACCCAGTCTGACCCCAGGTCTCATCTTAAAAATCCAACAGAACAACATCCAAGGTTACAACCCTGTCATCGAAATCTCCAGTGTACACATGAGAAACATGCCCAGCCCATCTGGGACACCAATCCCTAAATTTTGGCACCTCCTTTTTCTTCCACTGAATCTTAAGAGAATCCATTTCACCAACAAAAACACCATTCTCCAATTTTGAGCCATCCCGAAAAATGGCCCCATCTTCATCAACAAAAAAAATCCTGATCACCAGAATCAAGATCAGAACCATCCAGTTTAACCTCTTGGTGGAGGAGAGAACAATCTTCCAGTTTAGCCTCATGGAGGGGGGAGGGAGAGAAAAATATTCAGCACCCTTTGTGCTGGACCTAAGCACTGGGAAATCTTCATAAAATTCTTCAGAGTCTGAATCGTCATCAGTGGGTGGTCTCCTTGATAATCCATCTGGAATTGTAAAAGTTTTTTCAGGTTTGTGTGCCAGGTCAAAAGAGAATTTCCGAATAAATGCCACCCACCTAGTCATTGGAGAATTTGGAAGACTAGGTGTATTGATCATTTGAACCAGAGATTTTGCATCCACCTGCAGCGCAAAATGCTGCCCCCACAAAAATGTTTGCAGCTTCTTTAAAATAATTTTCTGCACCACACAATTCCAACTTAGGTTGAGAATATCTAGATTCAACCTCATTAAACACCACGGACTCATATCTTACTGGCCTGACCCTCCCAGTATTATCTTCCTGAGACAACACAGAAGCAGCAGCAATATAACTTGAGTCCACTTCCAGATAAATTTTTCAAGCACCAGCTCCATAATCCAACTTGTGAAGAATAATATCTTCACCCACCACCTTAATTAATTTCTAAAAACCCTCTTCACACTCTTCAGTCCATTCCCACTCCACATCTTTCCTGGTCAACCTTCTTAAAGGTTAAGCCAACAAAGAATAATCTTTAATAAAAATCCTGACATACACACAAACCCCCAAAAATCCCCGGACTTCAGTAGTATTTTTGGGCCTTGGCCATGACTGAATTTTATTGACCTTCTTCTTTGCCATAATTTTTCCCTCCTTAAATAAAACATGACCCAGAATTTCCAGAGCAGGAACGCAGAAACAAAACTTTGACCCAGAAATTGTCAAACCAGCCTCTTCAATCCTAAAAAATACTCTCTCTAGAGTAATTGCATATTCCCAAACAAATCTCCTTATTCCTGTGTTCTCCTTCAGAACCTCATTTCCATAATCAGTGGAGGGTTCTTTAATTCCACTGTCATCAATAAAACTAACAACATGAGCCAGAACCTCATCCTGTGAAATCCAAGCCATTTGAGCTTGATATACTGCTACTGAATTAGTTTCTCCTTGAGGCAACCTAGTGAGCTGAAATATTCCCAGAGGAGTCTCAAATGTTGTAAGTGGATGTGAATTTGTGTGAAGTTCCCTTTCATCATAACCACCCATAATATCACCCAAACCATAAAACACCCTTTGTCAGCCTATATATTTCTAGGACTGAGTATTTCTTATACTTAAAATAAGATAAACTTAAGTAAATTAAGCTTATATTTTAAAAATAAGCTTAAAACAATAATATATATTATTATATTACATATATATATAATTATTACTCTATTATATAAATTATAGTAGTTTAAATAGCTTATCCATAGCCTAATAATGCTTATTAAAGTGTTAATAAAGTCACAATATACTTTTCTTAAGTGATATTAAGTATTTATTGACATACATAAGCTTATATGTATACATAAATCTCATATTCAGTGAAATATGCAGTATATTATGTATATTTATGTATATAAGTAGGTTTTAGCCTCTTAATAGCCTATAGCCTTTCCTCTTCTTCTTATTTTAGGTCCTTTGGACGTATCCATTGGACTCAAAACGCCTAAAGAAGCGTAAACATCTATTTCAGCGCATACACTCAGTCTGGACAACTTAATCTGCTACCTTGGATGGATATTCACGGATTTATTGGTTTTGAGATGTAATTTCTGGGTTAATAAGGATTCTTTGGGATGTTATTTTGGGCTTGGACATTTCATTTGTTTCTTTTATATGCTTTGGGTTTCATTATATTCTCTTTGGATGAGTTATTTTACCTGTTTCTTTAGGGTATCCGCTTTTATCTGGATTTTCTATTTATGGTATGGGTCTGTGTTATCATTAATTGTGATGGAGGGTCCTTACTGGAAGTCTGGGTGTTGAATCTGCTTGAAGTGGACGCCATGGGGAGGTGATGGGCCCTCACAGTTCTGTAATTGCCAGGGATAGCAGTGACATCATCTGGATTGAAGGTCTGTTCACTCCAGTGGATTTTGGTGGTTATTAGACATCACTTATTTACTACAGTTCAAATAAACATTACAAAAAAATTATTCTTATTCAAAGATATATAATAAAGCCATTATAAATTGATATTATTATTTTATAAGCTATAAATATATTATATTAATCTATTTTACACCACTAGCACACGTTTAAATCCAAGTATTGTGAGTTTTATTTGAGTATAACTCTTTTATTAGTCTTCCCCTAAGGTTTAATCACTAAAGAATTTATTAATAAGTAGTAGGACCATTAATAAATACTATTAAATCATACTTAAATACTAGATACACTGACAATTGGGGGTCTTTCCTTAGTTTTACTTATTATTTAGTATAAGCCTTGGGACATAATTTTTACTTTATTATGGCTCAAAAGAAACCAAATATTTGGGTCTGCTGCATATTAGTGGGTCATCATAACTCAGTGATTGCGAAAAAGAGCCCTTATAGTAATTGTACTAATCTTTTATAATAAAAATTAGGTATTTACAGTAGTAACTGTACCCAATATAAACCCAATTTCACTTGGTATTTGGTCACCAATATAACACCCAATTAAATTGGTATTTGGTTAAAGCTTGGTAAGCTATTTATTCACCCTTAGAAAACTCTATTTAAACTTATTATTTTTTTAACAGATTTTTTCGAATTTTGTTACATTTTATTTAAATAAATATAGATTTAAATTCAGGGTAAGCTCCAGTGCTTTTTATTAGTAATAACATTTCTAATACTTTTAATATACTAATTTCAATAGGTTTTCCTTTTTGTAGACGTGATATATTGTTATTTTTATCAATATTAGGGCTCCCCAGGACCATGTAAGTGAAAAGCTTGCTTATAATACTAGGTCTAAAGCTAACAAAAACATTGCTCCAGGACATAACCATGGAGGGTCAGTTATACCCCCAGGCACAGCAAATGAGCATAGAGGAAAAAGACCCCCTCTTAAAAAAGATTACCATAAAAAAGATGTCTCCTCCACTTCAGGATCAACTATCCCATCTGGCAAAACAGGTATTGAAGTTAGAAGAATCAAAGTCTCTCATGCTCAAGGAGGTAGAGCAATTACAAAACAATTGCAAGGTAAGATTTTAGCACATGAAACTATCATTGGCAGAGCTAAAGGGAGGCCAGCCAAGTCAGAAACCCCCTACTCCAGGAGGGTCACATCACTCCCAGGAGAAAATACTGGTAGACAAATTGAAGTGGGATTGGTTCCATCAACAATGGTCTAGTCACAACTGCAACAAGGATCCTCCTCCTCATCAGACTTCCTCAGTTCACCCATACAAGGGAAAAAAAAAGTGCCAAAAATAAAGGCTCACACAAATCCCGTGGTAAGTAGAATACCCTCTCAGAGTGAACACAATACTGATAATTACAATGTTGGTAATATTATTGATGTCAAATCTGTACAGAAAATAGAGGAGGACTTAAGAAAATTAGTTTTTAGTGTAGATACACCTGACTTGTCTTATTTCAATAACAACAGTAGTATTTATAATACAGTTAATCCTCAGTTGCCACCACTTACTAGTGAGATGAGAAGTTCACAAGAGAGTGAAAGATCTGAGAAGGAAGACATGAAGTATTTTAACAATAACTCAACTGTCCATAGAATTGTTTCAGCATTGTGGAATAGAATGACTGATTGTGAGGAACAGACAATTAATCTCACAAGTGATACAATTTCATCCATAACATTAAATATTTCTCAACTGGCAACACCTAATAAAGAATTAGAGAATGAAAATTTGTCTCTAACTCTTAAATATGATTCATTGAGTAGTAAATATAGTGAACTTTCAAACAAATTCTGTGAGTTGGAAAAATTGTATGAAACACATTTATTGAAAACTGAATCAAGAACTAAGTTATCTTTTGCCCATACAAATCAAAGTGTCTCTGAGCTGCTACAAAGATTAACTAAAGTTGAGATTGAAACTTCCAATCTAATAATGAACCAGGATAATCATAAGTATACTCAGTATAATAATAATCCTCTCATTGGCAAAAGTGAATCTCATTCCTTCCCTATACCACCACAACTAAAACCATCTGGTGGTAGTGTCAAATCAGAAAATGTAAGTCACAAATGGAGGAAATACAAGACCATTTATTAAGAGTAAATGAGTTATTGAATTTACCTAAGAGGAGGAAATACAAGACCATTTATCAAGATTAAATAAGTTATTGAATTTACCTAAGATTAGTGAAATAAAATCCAATCAGAAGAACTGGCCTAAGATAGATCAGTACCCAACTTATGATGGGGAAGCCAGCTCTGATTGGCAACATTTTATCCAAAGAATTGACAACTTGAAATTCTCATATAAGTTACCAGATGAAGAAATAACATCAAAATTGATTTCTATATTTAAGGATGTTGCTTAATTATGTTTGAAGCTGTTTTGAGTGAGGGTAAAGATTACTCTTGGGATGAATGGAAATAATTAATTGAAAAACAATTTTGAGGTTCTAAATTCAGACTCACTCAGCAGAGACTTTATGAGAAAACTAGGTATAATCCGTTGAATGGTGACAAACCTATGGTATTTTTAATGAATTTAAATAAAATATTAAAAGCCATTGAGCCTAACATGGATTTTAACTTATGGAAAGATAAGATAATATATAAATTACCTATATCTGTCAGAGACATTTTTGTAGCTAGAACAATTAATGTTACTGAATATTCTCACTTTATTAATATTTGCAATGAAATAGTGCTAAACTATAAGAATTAAGCAAGGTACTCCACTTATAAACAAAATATATAACCTGTTAAAAATCAGAATTCAAAAACACCTCAGGAGAAGCAGAAAAAACCTACTGGACCTGTACTTCCTAAAAAGTATGAAACTAATACTTATTATAAGTGTAACAAACCTTGGGTGAAAGGTCACAAATGTGAGAAGAATATAAATATTTTTGAAAATCAACATGAATCTGAAATTGAAACAGAAAAAATTAAAGATTCAAGTGATTATGACATTAATATCTCATATAGTGATGAAAATGAGGTCTGTATGTTGGAAGATGATTTGTCCATCTTTGAAAATCCAATATTAAATATGGACTCAAATGAATCTTTAATGAATTTTGGGGATGCTGAAATCATTAAATATATACAAGCTAATAACTTTAGAATGACACCTATTACGGTTCCAGCTATCATTTCTAGTGAAAATGTTAATATAGTATTGGGCACAGGAGCTGCTGGTTCTGTTGTTTCCACCAATACATTACAGAAAATTGATAGTGAATATAAGTCTAAGCTTGAACCCCTTCAAAGTAAAAATTGGAGAGGTTTTGGATCAGTACATCATCCCATTGGTAGATACAAAGCTGCTGTTTTCTTTAAACATCAACATGGTTATGCAAGAGTAACTTGTGACTTTGTAGTAATGGATAATACTAAATGTAGTAACTGTTTATCATTGGAAATGATATTCTGACTAAGTTTGGTGTGAAATTAGAACCTGCTAATAACAATTTTACAATAGGCATGAATGGTAAAAGGAAATTTAAAATAAATTCTTTTAACACAGTCTTACACGTTGTCAGTAAAAAATATTCTGTGCAAAGGAAGAGAATCCAATGAGATGGAACTTCTGGAAACAGAAATTTCAAAAGCATCATTTGGCACTCAGATAAGTAAATCTGAGAAAAATAATATTTTGTACTTAATAAAAGCATTTCCAATGGCTTTTGCACATGTTACAAATGAACTTGGCCTTGTAAAAGATCATGAAATGAAGATTAGTTTAACCTGTGATATGGATAATATTCCTGCTAGTCTTAAAAAGAAACTATACCCTGATTCATTAATGAAGAGGAAAGACATAGAGGATAATATTAAAATTTTATTAAAAATGAACATTCTTGAAAAGGTTGAAACTACACCAAAATATTGTGTAATATCACCAGTGCTCATTTCTTATGAATAAGATAAAGCAAGACTGTGCGGTGATTATAGAGCATTAAATACATTTACAGTAGATGATATTTATCCCTTGCCAAGGATTGCCTCTATACATGCTACTCTTAAAGGTGCTAAGTATATAAGTTGCTTAGATGGAAATAAAGGGTACCATAAAATTCCTGTTGAAGGTGCTACTCAACTTGAATGTTTGGCAGTAGTTTGGGCTCTTGAGAAGCTATATTATTACCTTGAAGACCAAAAATTTGAGTTAATAATTAACTGTAGTGCAGTTAAGTCACTCTTAAACATGAAAACTCCTAGTAGACACAAGTTTAGATGGCAATTAACTGTACAAGAATACAGAGGACGAATGACTATTACACATAGAGCAGAAACCTTACACTCTAATGTAGATTTGTAATCTGGAGTACCTCTGCCTAATAATGATGATAATCCTGCTTATGTTTCTGAATCAGAGATTGTTAACATTTATGGCATTTATATTGTAGATCTTGAGGATGAATTTATGCAATCAATTCTTGATATGTATGCTTCAGATCCTGACTTGAGTAAACTTACTACAATATTAAATGATCCATATAATGCTTCAATGAATATTTTAATAAAAACATTACCAAATAAGTATAAAGAGGCATTATAAAAAGGAAAATTTTCTATTGAGGATGGTTTTATATATTACAGGAAAAAATTAAGTAATGTAATTGTAATTTCCCCTTTAATGAAGGAGTTAATGTTAAGTATATGTCATGATGATATATTAGCAGGTCATTTTGACTACCATAAAACATTAACCAGAATAAAAAACACAGCTTGGTGGATAAACATGTCTGAGGATGTTCAAAAATATGTTGAGACATGTGATTCTTGTCAAAAATCTAAAAGATTAACAGGAAAAAGAGCTGGTTTATTACAAAATATTGATCAACCAAAAGCTCCATGGGAAATAATTAACATGTACCTTGTAACAGGTTTGCCAATAGCAGGGCATAACAGTTATAACTCATGCTGGGTAATTGTAGATAGATTTACAAAGATGTGTAAATTTATTCCTACCTACAAAGAGGTTTCTGCAAAGGACTTAGCTTTTTTATGGTGTTCACAAATGTTAAATATAGCAGGTTTTCCCAAAGCAATAGTTTCTGAAAGAGATCCTAAATATACTTCTGAGTTCTGAACATCACTTATGGATGTTTCAGGGTGTCAATTAAAACTTTCTAAAGCACACCATCCACAAACTGATGGGCTAGCAGAAAAAATGATACAAACTTTAGAAGATATGATAAGAAGATATTGTGCTTTTGGTCTTAACTTTAAAGACAATGACAAATTCACGCATGATTGGGTAACCCTTATCTCAGGTTTAGAATTTGCATACAATAGTACAGTACATTCTGTCACTGGCAAAAAGCCATTTGAGTTATGGTCGGGTTATGTACCTAATACCCCTGCTAAAACGCTTAATAAATTACCTAGATTGGATATCCATCCAGTAACTAAATCTTTTCTTCAGATGCAAGAATTATGCAGAAAACATGCTCAAGAATGTATAAATAAGGTGTTTGAGTATGAGAAGAAAAGATGGGATAAATCCCATAAAGAACAAATTTTCAAAGAGGGTGATGAAGTCCTTATTTCTACACTACATTTCAATTTAAATGGTAATGTTTAATTGAAGGATCCATTCATTTGACCATTTGTAGTTAAAAAGATGGTTGTTAACAATGCTGTTGAGGTTATTCTATATGCACCATATGATAGAAAACATCCAGTACTTCCTATTTCTCTTATAAAACCATACCATTCTTATGATACTGCTCTATTTCCATGAAGATCAGGAAGGCATAAACAACAATCTGAAGAAATAGTTGAAAAGGCGGAAATTGAAAAGATACTTAAAAAGAGACACCTTACTAAAGAAAAGGGAGTTTAGTGTCTATTAAGATTTAAAAATAAATCATGTTAATATTACCAGTGGATTCCAGAAAATGAAATCTCTGATATTAAAAATCTCTTGAAAAAAATTTAAATCAAAATAATACTTTTTATTCAGTATATGCAACATTGAAATTTTAAAAATTATTTTTCTATTCACTCCTTACTTTTAATTAAAATGTCTTAACATTTTTTTATTGTTTTTTTTGTGTGAGGGAGTGTCAGCCTAGATATCCATAAAACTGAGTATTTCTTATACTTAAAATAAGATAACCTTAAGTACATTAAGCTTATATTTTAAAAATAAGGTTAAAACAATAATATATATTATTATATTACATATATATATAATTATTACTCTGTTAAATAAATTATAGTAGTTTAAATAGCTTATCCATAGACTAATAATGGTTATTAAAGTGTTAATAAAGTCACAATATACTTTTCTTAAGTGATATTAAGTATTTATTGACATGCATAAGCTTATATGTATACATAAATCTCATATTCAGTGAAATATGCAGTATATTATGTATATTTAGGTATATAAGTGGGTTTTAGCCTCTTAATAGCCTATAACCTTTGTTTTTCTGCTTATTTTAGGTCATATTGACATATCCAGTAGACTCACAACGCCTACAGAAGCATAATCATCTTTTTCAGGCGCATACACTCAGTCTGGACAACTTAATCTGCTTCCTTGGACGGATATTCACGGATTTATGGGTTGAGAGGTCATTTCTGGGTTAATAAGGATGCTTGGGGATTTTTTTGGGGGCTTGGAAATTTCATTTGTTCCCTTTATATGATTTGGGTTTCATTATATTCTCTTTGGATGAGTTATTTTACCTGTTTCTTTATGGTATCTGCTTTTATCTGGATTTTCTTTTTATGGTAATGGTCTGTGTTATCATTAATTGTGATGGAGGGTCCTTACTGGAGTTCTGGTTGTTGAATCTTCTTGAAGTGGACACCATGGAAAGGTGATGGGCCTCACAGTGCTTTAACTGCTGGGGATAGCAGTGACATCATCTGGATTGAAGGTCTGTGCACTCCAGTGGATTTTGACATAAGTAAGGGAGGATTTTGGTGGTTATTAGACATCACTTACTTACTACAATTCAAATAAACATTACAACACAATTATTCTTATTCAAAGATATATTATAAAGCCATTATAAATTGAAATTATCTTTATATAAGCTATAACTATATTATATTCATCTATTTTCCACCACTAGCACGCATTTAAATCCAAGTATTGTGAGTTTTATTTGAGTATAATTATTTTATTAGTATTTAACTGAGGTTTAATCACTAAAGAATTTATTAATAAGTAGTAGGAACATTAATAAATACTATTATATCATACTTAAATACCAGATACACTGACACTCTTCCAGAAAAAGCTTCCACAAAGTCTTCTGCACTTGTCTGCATCCCGCATCCTTGATAGTGACTCTATTCTAGGCCCTAATATCATGCACCACCCTCATTTTCCCATTCTCCTTCTTAACACAGAAAACCGGACTTGAGTAACTAGAAGTTGATTTTTCATACAATTCTGTTCTGACTCTTTCCCTAACAATTTCTATAAAATCATCCCTAATAGCAGCTGGAGTTGGAATAGGTTTGATTTGCCAAGGCTCATGAAAAACCACATGAATTAAGTAAGGTTCCTCATAAGAGTGTTTCAACACACCCCTTTCTTCTTCAATAAATGCCACCTCTTTCTCCATGAGCACAATAATATGCAACAACAACATCTTTTCCTCATCAGACAACCACCCATCAGGACTAAAATTAACAACTTTCAACCTTTCCACAGTCACCCAAGCAGTTTCCACAAAATCAGGAGTATTCTTCACCAGAGGAGTACAGCAAGGATCTCTTGACAACAGAGGTCTTTTCAAAGGAGGATTCAAACCTACAGGCATAGGCTCATTGACAGGCCTAATCTTCTGGGCTACCTTCTTATACTTTGCAGCTCCACCTTCAACTTGAGGGATCTTCAGGATGTCTTCACCACCAGACCTGGAACAAAAACCAAGGGTTTCACCATTGCTCACATGTATGGCTAAGGTAATGTTTTTGAAAGGTGTTGAAGAAATCCTAGTGGTGCACAATTGGGAGGACTTACTTTTAGACCCCAATCTCACCACTCCACAAATTTTCCGCTATTCCACATCTTCATACTCACTTCCATCTTCTAATTCTTCAAATCTTGATTCATCTTCTGAATCACATCTTCTAAAATTTTGCAGTTTATGATAATGTGGGAGGCTCAAAAATTGATCATGATGATCTTCTTTCTTCAAAAGCTTATGCAGTTTAACCTCATTCTGGAGGCTCAAAAATTGATCTTCATGATCTTTTCAAAAATAATTCTTTTCTTCTTTTTTGATTATTTTCAGATTTTTTTCTTCCTTTTCTTCAGTTATCTTGAAATTTTTATTTTATTTTTTTAAGTTTTCTTCCATCCTACAAAAATAACCAGCAGTTTCCAAAATGCTCACATACCTGGCCAAGGTAATGTTATTGAAAGGCATAGAAGAAAGCTTAGCAGTTCACAATGGGAAGGACTTACTTTTAGACCCCAATCTCACCACCCCAAAGCTTTTCCGCATATCTTTCAATGAAGATATATAGCCAATCTTCTTTTTTGAACTTGAATTAAAAATAATTGAAAATCTTGAGAGAGAACAGATACTTGATAAAAAACATGAAGAATACTTGCAGAGAAGAAAAACATTATAAAGAGAAAGTTTAAAATCAGCTTGGTATATCTCCAAGGGAGCTGACCTACTACAACCTGGGATTTCCTCATCTTGGGGAGAGGTTGTAGCACTAGGGTGATCAGCCCTCATTACTCTAAAAAAGAAAGACTCTCACTAGAGCCTGAGCCACACTCCAAAAAACCAGCGATGGCACCCACTTCCCTTCTTCTCCTACAACAATCCATGCACTGGCATATTGAAGACAACCCAGGCCTAGTCTCCCAGCCATTATCTTCAAGAAATGACAACTTCATCTTCACCAGTTAGCTCCAAACTGATTCCCATATCAAACTCATCCAATTCTTGCTTGAAAATCAATCAAGAAAGGTACACCCAAAAAAGCTTTTACATTACTTTTGACAATGTAAGAATGAACCTTCCTTGAGTCTCCACTGACATCCAGCTTCACAAATTCAGATGTCCCAATCAACTTAGTAACATGGCCACCAATCCCTTTTAAATTTCCACTAATTCCTGTCTTGATGGGGAGCCCCAGATGAGTAGCCTCAAACAAAGAAATTGGGTTAATCTGAGAACCTGAATCAACCTATGCCCTAGCCTCCCTGCCATTCAGAGTGACATTGACGAATCCCAGAGGTACAGAAAAATGAGTCTCCAACCCCTCACCAAACTTCTCAGCAGAATCACAAATTTATTCCACCTTCCCAGAAGAAACCCTTCTCATGGTAAACAACTTTTTTTGTCTATCAGCCAACCCAGGACTGATAGCATACAAATCCCCATAAGAAAGGAAAACCTAACCCTGATTCATACTTTCCAGAACCGAGTCCATATCTTTAAATTGGGCAGAAACTACTGGCCTCTCAAAGTGAGCCCTTGGCTTCACTACCTTGGTCCTAGAAGATTCTTGAGGACCATCACCACCAACAGATTTAACATCAACAGGAATCAAACTAGATTCCTCACCAGCACCTCTTAATCCAGCAGGCTTTGGAAATGAAGCTAAAGGGACATCCTCTTCAGAGTCAGAGTCATCATCCATAGGCATTGTCTCACCATTCATGTCCAATGCACCAAAACTAGGGGGGCCCATACCAGAAATCCCCTTCTGCATCTTGTACAGCTCCTCTTTGCTGTACTTCCTCCTAGCTGCACTCAGCTTAGGATCCACCTTTGACGCCTTAGGCTTTGGTTGAGCCTGAAAACTACTCTTAGGCCTTCCCACATTTCCAGCTTCAACCTCATAAACACCAGCCAAGCATTCACCACTTGACTTTCCACCACAAGAATACAACTCCAATCCACTAAAGGAAGTAGAAAAAGAGACCTTATTAACCTCCTTCCCTTTTCCCTTGACATCATCATCTGCCTTAGCAGAAGACTTCCCCTGATTAGGAATCTCCTCAAACCTTGGGCTTCTCTTATTGAGACCACTCCTTCTCCTGACCAAATCAACAGGCGTCTGCCCCTCACTGGGCTTCACAAATGAACCATCTGGGAACTTGAACACCCTGCCATAAAACTCCACCTTTCCCTCTGACATATCTTTGTTCAGAGCCCAACAAACATTGGACTTGTTCCCCCTTCTGCTGCAATTAGAGCAGACCCAAGGATCACTCCTACCAGCCCTCCTATCAAAATCTATAGGCTGAGAAGGAGCCTTATTGGCCTTCTTAGCCTACTGAACAAAAATTTGTAGCTGTTTTTTCAGATCAGGCAACTGCTCAACCACTGGGTCCCTCTCCTGTTTGGGAACCTTCACCATACTCTTCTCCTCCTTCTTCACCCTAACTTCCTCTTCAGCCAAAGCCTCACTGACTTTGCTGACAGATTTGGCACACCCCTCCTGATAGTTGTCCACAGCCAATAACTTCAAATGGTCCTTCACAGCCTCCTTCACCTTGTCCAAGGCAGGAAACTTCTGATCCCCATTGGAAAGAGTCTTCATCAAGTCCTTCCTTGAAAGATCCTTCAACACATCCATCCTGCTTCTCTAGCCAAGGCAGACCAAAAAACATCCTTGGCAGAATTTTCATGTGCCAGCTCCTCCACTTCCACCAAATATTCCACCACAGGATCAAACTGTAGCAGAAACTTCCTGTAACTGTGAAGTTACCAACACCACCATAAGACTTCCATACACTGACAACCTTGCTCAGAACCACCATAGTGAACCTGACACCCCATATATCCACCATCTCCCTACACAATAACTTCAAGTACCTCTTCTTGTAGCCAGACATGGCCACAACCTCCTTCTCCACTGCCCTATCACCAATGAAGAAAATAATCTGCTTCACCATGTCCAGGTAAGAAGCACAATCTACACCAGCAGTAGTTTCATACTTCTCCACAAACCACTTCACATCTTCACCATTAAACTTGGAACCACCCCTAGTTTTAATCCTAACACATTCCCTAACCATCACAGCAGGAGGACCTTCCCCCCCACTGACAGTCACCACAGGAATAGATGAACCAGAAGCCATTCAAAGACAACAGAGATTCTAAAGAGCTAGAAGGTTCCACCCCATGTTGGGCACCTGAAATGTAGACAATCCTATAGTACTATCTATAGGCCTTGACCAAAGGAGTTGGAGAAAACTCAGAGAGAAAATCCTCAGTCCCTTTAGAAAAAAAAAGTGAGATTTACCTGCTACAGTAAATTGGTTACTGTTTTCTAAAGCCCCTTTTCCAACACACTTGACTTCCTGATCAGCCAAGAAATTAGTCTCCAGAAAGACTACCAAACCAAAGAACTGAAATGTAGACCAATGTCCACACCAGAGAAAGCAATGATACTTGATGTAGGTTGCAAATTCACACCAGATACAGAAATAATACTTGATATAGCTTGCAAGACTATACCAGAAAAACAAGTTGCCAAGTTAAGTTAAATGAAGAACTCACCTTGCAACAAACACAGTCAATTGTGACCAAGAAACAGTGAAAACTGAGTGAGGAACAAGGATATTACCTACATATGGTTGTATGATAATTAAAGTTTCCGCAAACTGTCTTATTCACTATGTAGACGCAGACCACTATCTAAGAGCCCATACACACCAATGAATTTGGCGTTCTTGAGCACAAAATTGAATAAAAAACCCCTCTAGAAATGCTTCCCAGCCTTCTAGCACTGAGGCAGGCAGTCTGCCTGACATCGGGAGGCCCTCCTGAGGCGGCCAGACCACCCTGAAGCCAGAAAACCACCAAAAATCCCTGAAAATACCTAAAATACTTAGAAAAACATACTATGACTACTAAAACCTTTAAAACACATAATTAAGCTATAACAACATTGTGAAATAAAATTTAGAGAAAAATTAGCTCATTCTAGTGGCACTTGGAACTTAACCCTAAAACTTAAGGTTAGCCTGTAAAACATAAAAAACAATATTAAACAGCTATCTTTTTAAATGAAAAATTTAAAATAATCCCTTTAATACTTAAAATCTGAAAAATATCACAAGAGAAAATATAGAGAAAAACCGGGGCTATCCAATGGTAGTACCAACATCATTGCAGTCCCAATATTTGTTGAATAAATCCAGAAAAACACCCAATTACTGAATAATGCCATTTAAGACATCAAAAAAATGCCAAATAGACAAACAAAGGGCTCCACCAATGTTGGAAGACCACACCACTCATCACCTAAACCTTCTATTGACAATAATGAAGCACCTCTCTACTAGGATGCAACTTCAACAAGCTATGAATGCTATTATTTTAGTTTTAGCCGCTGACTCTGATTCTGACTCTGGTTTGAAAGATGCTTTAGCTTATATGTCTTATCTTTCCAAAAAGTGTTACATCACCCTAAGGGGGCCATATCTTTATCATGATCCCAGATTTGATCTCCTCTTCATTCTCAACATTCCTCAACTAACCTTCACTCAAATATTTCGAACTTCTCATGATTATTTTCTCAAACTTTCTCAACTCATCTCCAATCATCAAATATTCCATAATAATTCCTATAACAAAAAGTGTGATCCTACCTTTAAACTTGCTGTTGCACTATTTTGCTTTGGTCTAAATGGAAATGGTGCTGCTTTAAGACCTTTAGATAATCTCTTTACCATAGGATATGGTACTGTCATATTATACACCAAGTGCTGCATGATTGCTATACTTTCTCTCAAGTCTCAAAACACTTACTTGGCCAACTCCACAAAAGCAACTTGAATCCTCTCAAGTAATGCAAGATGAAGGTTTCCCTGTATGTTAAGGTATTGTTGATGTTACCACTATACCTTTAAGTAAAAAGCCTGCTCATGATGGCAACTATAATTTTGATTGAAAAAAAATTTCTTCAAAATATTCTCTGATTTCTCATCTTTCATAAACTAAATTTTTATCTTCTTTGAAGATACTTTATTGCTGTTCAACTTTTCTGTGATGTAAACAAAAAGTTTATTGCTTTTCATAGTGGCTTGCCTGGCTCATGTCATGACTCTTCCGTCTTCCAAAGAATGAGGATTTCTCAAGCCCCAAACTCATATTTTGACAAATCTCAGTACCTCCTTGCAGACTCAGCATATGCAAGTGGGGAGTAAATTATACTTGCTTTCTGTGGTGCAACCTTAGAAAATGACCCCAAAACCACCTTTAATTATCACCTTTCCCAATCAAGAGTACAGATTGAACATGCTATTGGGATTTTAAAGGGAAGATTTTCTAGTCTCTGGGAACTCCAAATCCAATTTCAAAAAAAAATGTAAATAAAAATTGCAAATCATTGGATAATGACTTGTGTTATACTCCACAATATCCTAGTTTACTTAAAGGATGAGTGGAATTATATTTATGAAGAAGAGGATCCTGAACCAGCACCGGCTCTCCCATCCCTTGAATCACAATACATTCATTCAACTGGCATACGCTCTGTCATTATGCCAATTACCCTCCACCATTTAGGCTCACAACCCTTTTAATTTTTTGTTTTCATACTCTCTAAATGTCCACTTTGTATACTTTATTCACTTGGCTTGGTATTTTTGTTTGTTGGATATTCATTTTTTTTGAATTTATGGTGAATATCTCTTTTTTGGATGGTATGGTAAGGTAAACTCTTACAGTCGCCTTGCTGTAAGCAGAATCCGGAGGAGATATGTGGATTTAGCTGAAAACCCCGTCCTTCCAATAAAAATAACAAAATGGGTGTTCTAAATCACTAAGCTAACCAATCTACTTAGATCTGATTTATAAAATAATGAAACTCTAAAATATTTAACGCTTATTGAGATTTAAAGAAAGTGGCTGTTGATAAAAGAAATACTGATAACAACAATTAAGGTGTACCAGTGAAAGATCTGAAAAGATTGACTTTATGTTTTTATAATAATTTGAATTTTTATGAGACAGCAATAATCAAGTCCCAGTGATGAAGACCTTTCTAAGATACCCTGTATGAAGTGTGTTTTAAATTGTTGAATAGTATTTCTAAAATGTTAAATATATAAAAAAATATAAAGTTATAAGGGTATTACAATTTATTTAATTTGTTGAGTAATAAAAAATGAGACCGTGGTGGTTAAAGATTAAGCTGAATGATGTGTCCCCCCTCTCAATTTCGAGTTTGAGAAGTGCTTAAGTATTCCTAGTCACGTGCCTAAGTTTTCCCCTCCAGAGCTCTTCCAGAGTCAATCTGGAGCCCGTACGGAGTCGAAGCGGAGTCCGTCCGGACTTCTGGACTCAATTAGAACCTTAAAACTATAATAAAAAATCTAGAAAAATTACACATAATAGAGCTACTTCTCCTTTACATACCAAACTGATTTTCGTAGTCTGCGCAGCTCTAATTACCCCGTGAAAATTCATCGAAGTTAAGTAATTTCTGAAAACGTAAATATTTCTATAAAACTTTAAAATTCATTTAAAAATATAAGAAAAATAGTGAAAATTCTGGGAAAATTTCCCAAGGCTCTTGAGTGACTCTACTTAATACTTATAAATTTTTCAGACCGTAAAAATAAGTTTTCTCCGTAAAATAAATTGTTTTTGTGTAGGCATTCGCTCGTGACCAATTTCTTCATATTTAAAACTCAAATAAATTAAATAAAACCCTTTTATATATAAAAAAATAATAACGCCAATCTTGCACGCCATAATAACTCCATTTACATATTTAGGTGCCGTACTAAACTTTAGGCTACCACATCCTCCCTCCAATCGAGAATGTCCCCATTCTTATAACTTTGCATAAGTGGTTGAGAAATTCCAAAAGAATTATCTTTTCTAATAAAATAATTTGATAAATTTGTTTTAGCTGGTCTTCTTTTAAATCTTTATAATAAAAACGTTGTTTCTTCTTCTCTGGCTTGATATAACATAAAATAAAATAAAATAAATCTTGTGATGATTCCACTACGAGAGCAAGGTTTGAATCCCTTCAGACTCCCATATACCAGTCTTCCTTCATGTCACAGCATTGAGAGAGTGGATCTTCCTATTAGCCGAATACTCCTGATTCCAACCTCATAGGGCCCCCCACTGAGCCGAATTCTATGATTCCAATCTCGCCATAAGGTCCTCCAAGCTTCACACCAAAAAAAATGGCCTAACTATGAGGCACTAAAAAAAATCATTCCCTAAAATCCAACTACCATCCTAACTTCTGATTCCTTCATCACAATTTTCAAACTTTGCTATACAGCAAACCCATAAAATACTTTTTCCAGGCTTCCAATAATAATTTTAACTTTAGACCATGTTAAAGCGCCACAAATTTCACCTAATTAACCATTATGCTTTCTTTAGCATCATCACCACCTAAATTTTTAACCTCCTAAAGCTATCAGCACCCAATTCCAGAAATAATTAAATAACCAGTTTAGAGTCTTAGGGGACAGTGATAAATTAAAAGATTGAATTGAGTTATCCAAACAAGATTGACATTCCAATTTAAAGTCTTGGTAGACCAAACATATAATCGATTGCCAGTTTATGGTCTTGGTGGACCAAAGATCGTTTAAGTGCATAAATATCTTGATATATTCCTAAGTAAGGCCTAGGCTTGACCAAAGATTGAATAAATTTGATAATCCAGTTTAATGTCATAGTGGACCAAACATTTGATTGACAAGTAATCCAGTATAAGGCCATAGTGGTCCAATGAATGTTGAATTATCCTGCAGATATTAATTTTCCAGTTTAAAGTCATAGTGGACTAAACAATGAATGAACTACCAGTTTAAAGTCATGGTGGACCAAACATTTAATCGATAAGAAATCCAGTTTAAGGTCATGGTGGACCCAACAGCTTGATAACAGTCCAGTTTAAGGTCTTGGTGGACCTAACAAATCCAATAAAAAATTTTAACGATAGTCTTGAAAATTAGCCGGTTTAAAGTCTTGGAGGACTAACAGATCCAAAATATGTGTAAAAAAACCGTAAAGAATGTCTTGAAAAGTAGCCAGTTTAAAGTCTTGGAGGACTAACAGATATCTTGAAGTAAAATCCCATTGGTATTGAGTTCTCCTAGACCCTGTTTCCTGTCTAAACTAAATGAATAAAACTAAAAAGAATGAAAACTAAAAAAAATAAAACTAAGAAATATAATAATGATTTTGATTTAATTAATAAATTTTAATTTTAATTTTAATTTTTTTTTTTTTTTTTATTATTATTATTATTTTTATTTTATTTTATTTTTATTTATTTTATTTTTATTTTATTTTTATTTTATTTTATTTTTTTTTTAATTTTAATTTTTTTTTTTTTTTTTTAAAATTTAAAATAAAAGATTTTAGAAAAGATAGTTTTGAAATAAAAGTTAAAATTTAATTTTAAAGAAAGATAAATGAATGTGAAAAGAAAGATAAAAAAAAGTACTAAAATAAAATTTTAAAATAAAATTTTAAAAGATGCCCCCCGGCCATTTGATGAGCCGTACCCTCGACATCATACCCACATCCAAGTGCAACTTGATGTGGTTACACAATTTTGAGAAATTGAAAAGAAAAGAAAATAAATGAAAGTTTTAGAAGATAATTTTTATAATGATGATCACTGGGTGGGCTCCCTCCAATTTATAAAAATGATTAGAGACCACCAGTGAGCATCACCTTTACATTAATTCATAATATATATTAAAGAAAAGAAATCACAATCTAACATAAAAAATCAAAAACAAAATAAAAAAAATCTTTAATCCGGCGTTGAGAGCGGTGTCTCTTGATTCGTTCCAGTTTATAGTCTTAGTGGACTTCCTAAAATTAAAAGACAAAGCCAGGATTCAACTAGAAACAGGGAAAATTTTGGAAACGAACATTATGGGGTAATTGTGTATAGAGCAGCCAGCCCATCAATTACCCCCACACTTGCCAACATTTAATTAAGAAGGTTCCCCTGTGAACACTTCTTCAAACAAATTTTAAAATTTTTCCAACACTATCTTCACCCATATTTTAAGAATTTTAAATTTTGAAAATTTTCAATGAAGGTTTTCTCGTATTTCGTTATGTTTCATCACAGTTTCGTTGCCCATATGCAGTGTAACGATAGTAAATTATTTGATAAAAAAAAAGAAGATAGTTTATCCTCCTTGCGGAGGTCGTCATAAGATTTTTATAAACATCATAGTTTATCCTCATTGCGGAGGAATCCATAAAATTTCGTAGATATCATAGTTTATCCTCATTGCGGAGGAATCCATAAAGTTTCATTGATATCATAGTTTATCCTCATTGCGGAGGAATACATAAAGTTTCATTGATGTCATAGTTTATCCTCATTGCGGAGGAAGACTTCGGCACTCCTGGTGCCTCTAGGATAGAACCGTTTCACTTGATCGGCTGCTACCCTCTTCTTTAATACTACTCCATCCAACTCTTCTAGCACATATGAACTGCCGGAAACTTGCTCCTTGATTTTATACGGTTCATTCCACCTATCTGCGAACATCTTTCCCCATTGACTTTCCAAACTCCTATTATACACCAGGACCATATCTCCTGGGTTCAAAGGTTTCCTTAATCGATGTGCCAACCGCTCATCCCAATATCTAACTGATTGATTTCGGATCTTCATCATCCGCGAATATGCCTTTTCTAAATATTCTTCTTTCTTTTCTAGCTGCATCATTCTTGCACACAATAATTCTTCAGTAGTTTTGACCGTGTCCCAGTCAACTCCAAGATATGATTCAGCTTCTAAATCAACCGGTAAAACTGCTTTCTGTCCAAAAACAAGTTCATAAGGTGAAAATCCGGTCGTCCTTTTGGCAGTGATTCGATCAGCAAATAAAACTAAAGGTAAATAGTGCCTCCACTTTTTTGGCACTTGTCCCACACATTTTAACTAAAGCATCCTTAATAACTTGATGCCCTCTTTCAACCATGCCTTCAGCTTCAGGATAATATGGGGTTGCTACCCTAACCTTTGATCCAACTTTCAATACGGCCTCTTTAAACTCTGTCCCAAATTCAGGACCTCCATCTACCGTCACCAATTTCATCACTCCATATCGATACACCCAATTATTCAAAAAAAATTCTGCCACATTTTTGGCAGTTAAATTAATAAGAGGTGCTGCCTCTACCCAACCAGATAAATCATCTCTGGCCACTATTAAATATTTATACCGTCCCTCTTTTATATGAACGGCATCTAAACTAACTCTCCCAAAGAGTGTATATTCACCGGTCGCGCGTCCAGGTTCTTTTGGCCTTAAATAACTTCGTCTTTGACATTCTTCGCATGAATGAACCCACTGTTTAACAGCCATCTTCATGCCAGGCCACCAAAATCGATCAGAAATTCTTCTAAACGTTTCTCCAAAGCCTCTATGCCCGAGATCTTCATGCAGTGATTTCAAAACTAATTCTTGCCCCTTCTGTTGAGTTATAACTACTTGAGGATTTGGATACCTCCTCCTCATTAAACGTCGACCAGATAGGTAAAACGTAGATGACTTCCTCTTGATAGCCACCCATTCATCGTCTTCACAATCTTCTGGCCTCTCTAAAGTCAACAAATATTTGACTAACAAAAAATAAAAACCAGTCTGACCCCAGACTTCATCTTGAAAATCGATTAATATAACATCAATAGGGACTTCTCTATCACCAATATCACCTGCACATGAATGAGCCAATAATTGTTGACCCCTAAATAAATCTTTAATCGAGCTATGTTGACGTTTTTCTTCTGAACCTTTGGATCCTTTGAAAACCACATTTGAAAATACCTCTTTCTCTTTATCCACCCTTTTATTTAAATTCTCTAATTCTCCAACATATACACCATTCCTTAATTTACTACTATCCCACACTACCAATCCATTTTCCTCTACATACACCACATCTTCTTCTACCTCCTCTCTGCCGAATTTATCTACACCTTTTTCAACACCTTTTTTAACATAAAAACTATTTTCCAGTTTATCCTCTTGGTGGAGGTCATCATCATCATAATCTAAACACAATAGTCCTGCCAGTTTAACCTCATGGGGGAGGTATGGAAAGTCTTCAGCTCCTTTAGTGCTGGCTTTGATAATAGGTATATCTTCATCGAACTCTTCTGAGTCTGAATCTTCTTCAGTGGGTGGTCTTCTTGATAAACCATCTGGCATAGTAAAAGTTTTGCCAGGCTTATGAACTAAATCAAACAAAAAATGTTGAATAAAAGCTACCCATCTCGTCATGGGTGCGTTCGGTAAACTTGGGGAATTAATCATCTGGATTAACGATTTCGCATCCACTTGCAACTCAAAATGTTGCCCCCACAAAATATGCTGAAGTTTCTTCAGTATTTTCGCCACACCACATAATTCCAATTTTGGTTGAGAATATCTTGATTCGACCTCAGTAAATACTACAGATTCATACCTAACTGGCCTGATGTAACCAGCTTTATCCATCTGAGACAAAACCGCCCCAGCTGCAATCTGACTTGAATCTACTGCTAAATAAATTCTGCCAGCATCTTTTCCATAATCTAACTTGTGCAGGACTAAATCCTTCCCTACAACCTCTTTCAACTTCACAAACGCCTTCTCACACTCTTCATCCCACTCCCAGTCTGCATCCTTTCTCGTTAACCGTCTCAATGGAGCTGCCAATGAAGAAAAGTCCTTGATAAACATTCTAACATATACGCAAACGCCTAAAAACCCTCTAACTTCGGTTGTATTCTTGGGTCTTGGCCAGGACTGAATTTTGTTAACTTTCTTCTTGGACATAATCCTACCCTCTCTACATACCACATGGCCTAATATTTCTAAGGCTGGCACACAACATGAAAATTTTGAACCTGAAATAGTTAAACCAGCCTCTTCAATTCGAAACAAGATTCTTTCTAAAGTAATTGCAAACTCCCAAATGAATTTGCGTATCCCCGGATTCTCTTCCAACACCTGGTTATCATAGTCGGTTGTTGGTCCCTTAATTCCTCCATCATCTATAAAGATTCCAGCATATTGTGGAATTTCATCTTGAAGGATCCAAGCCATCTGAGCTTGATAAACTGCAACCAAATTTGTTGCTCCTTGAGGTAATCTTGTTAACTGTAAACGTCCAAGTGGTGTATCAAATGTAGTGAGAGGCCTTGAGTCTGGATGTAACTCTCTCTCATCATATCCACCCATAATATCTCCCAAACCATAACACACTCTCCCTGCAAACGCTTCAACAAACTCCTCAGCACTAGGCGGTATCCCATCATCCTTTATTGTAACCCTATTTAATTCCCTAAGATCATGAACAACTCTAAGCTTGCCATTCGGTTTCTTGATACAAAATACAGGACTAGAATAACTTGACGTTGATTGCTCATACAGTCCAGTGCGTATCCGTTCTTTGACAACTTCAATATAGGCTTCTTTTAATGCAGCCGGAATAGGAATCGGTTTCTGCTGCCACGGTTCATGACATACCACAGGAATCTTGTAAGGCTCCCCATAGGAATGCTTCAACACACCCCTCTCCTCTTCTACAAAAGCAATGGCCTTCTCTCGCTTGACCATCACATCCAACAACAACTTCTTCTCTTCTCCAGACAACCAACCATCAGGTCCAAAATTAACAACACCCAGTCTCTCAAAAGTGATTCTTGACGTCTCATAAAATTCAGGCGGATTCTTTACCAAGGGACTTTCATAAGGATCTCTTGATAACCTTGGTCTTCTCAAAGGTGGATTTAATTCAGCAGGTAGCGGTTCGTTAATAGGTCAAACTTTATTTACTACTTTCTTATATTTGGCTGCGTCCACATCTAAATAAACTTGAGGTAAAACATCGCCATTAAAACTTTCATCAAATGAATCTTCTTCATTGTCAGAATCGGAATAAGAAAAATTAGAAAAATATTTTATTTCATTTTTAAATTTTACCCTTTTCTCCTTTCCCTCGTCTAATTTATAAACAGATTTTCCGTCACCTTTGCTTCCCTTATCCAACAGTAAATCACCCGTAAAGAAAGTTGGCAGTTTACCCTCTTGCTGGAGGACCGGAATTGAATTTTCACAAAATTTATTTTTTTGGGTTTTAATTATACTGAGATTTTTTATTGGATTTTGATGTGATATTTGCAGTTTACCCTCTTGCTGGAGGTCCGTGATAGAAGGAGAGAATTGCAGTTTAACCTCTTGCTGGAGGTCTGGAAACAAATTTTCACAAAAATTATTTTTTTGTGTTTTAATTATACCGAGATTTTTAATTTGGTTTTGATAAGATTTTTGCAGTTTACCCTCTTGCTGGAGGTCCATAATAGAAGGAGATACTTGCAGTTTAACCTCTTGCTGGAGGTCCAAAAACATACCCTTCCAATTTTTATCCAACCTAATTTGACCCATTTTGCCTTTTTTACCATTTTTAAATTTAATAGAAAAACAGGGTAAATCCAATAAACATATAGAAAAGTCCAAAGCGTATTTGCACTCCAAAGTAATATTAACAGAAAATAATTGAGAATCCACTTGAATTATCTCCAAGTGAGCTGACCTATTGCAATCCGGGATCTCATCCTGAGGAGAGATTACAACATTTGAGCGATCAGCCCCTGCTACCCCAAAAAATGAGGGCATCCATCCTTTTCCAACAAACATAATTCACCAGAAGCTGTCCGTTTAATATGCCGCTTCTTGGTGCAAACACAACACTGGCACAGAGTAGTAATCCCTGGCCGTGTTTCCCAACCTTCATCTCCAGGAGGCGCTAACCGCATATGTAACCTCCGCATATCTTCACCAGTGATCTCCAAACTAATCCCCATGCCAGCTTGATACCCTATCCTGGCCTCAAAATCCATCAAAAAAGGACCACCAAGAACAGTTTTGACTGCTCCTCTGGCCACATAAAAGTGAACCTTACCAACAGATCCACCAATGCCTAACCTGACATGCTCAGCTGTACCCATCAGCTCTGTTGCATGCCCTCCAATACCTCTGAGGTTTCCCCCAGTCCCACTTTTAATTGGCAAGCCTATACTCGTTGCTTGCTCCAATGAAATTAAATTAATTTGAGACCCTGAATCGACCAAGGCCTTTACTTCTTTACCGTTAAGAGTTACCACCAGGTAACCCAGGGGAGCGGAAAAATGTGTATCTACATCTTCCCCAAACTTTTCAGCATTTTCACAAATATATTCCACCTCTCCAGTGGAAACCCGACGCCTCGTCAAATGCTTCTTTTGCTTTTCAGCAAGTGCCGGACTAATCGTAAATAACTCCCCCAATGATAAGGGAATCTGCAGTTGATTCACCCTATTCAAAACTGCGTCCATCGCATTAGCTTGACCAGAAACTACTGGCCGCTCATACTGGACCTTTGATTTAACAACCTTGGCCCTGGGTACCTCTTGAGGTCCAACCGAGCCATCTTCACCCCCCATTATAAAATCTTCACTTTCTATAACCCTAACTCCGTCACCAGCTTCTTGCACTAATCCTGATCCATCGCTAGTCCTTCTTACTCCCTCCATTGGGATGGGACCGCTAAAACTTGGTCTGGGTAGTGACGCCAACGGTACGTCCTCCTCAGAATCTGAATCATCCTCTGGCATAGGCTCACCATTTAAATCAAACTTGCCATAACTAGGGGGCCCCATATCAGCAATCCCCTTCTGCATTTTATATAATTCGTCCTTAGAGTAAGGGTTCAATTTGTTGGCGGCAGTTTGAGCACTAGAATTCTTGTCCTTAGAGTAAGGGTTCACTTTGTTATTGCCCTTGCCAGGATTAGCCCTCAATTGGCTCTGAATGCTACTTTTCGCCTTAGTAGAAGCTGCTCTTCTAGCAGCGTTAACATCGTATTCACCAGCCATACAGCTACCCTCCACCTGGGCAACCGTCGCCAGCTCTAAACCACCAAAAGAAGTAGAAAATGTGGCTTTACTGACCTCTTTCTCCTTGCCCTTGTCAGCTTTACCACCATTACCATTACCATTTTTGCCACTCTTGGCATTAACATCTTCATCCGTCACCTCTTCAAATCTGGCTCTCCTTTCAGCCTTTAAACTTCTTCTGACCAAATCAGAAGGAGACTGTCCATCACTGGGCTTGATGAACGAACCATCAGGAAATTTATAAACTTTACCATCAAATAAAACTCGCCCAGCATCCATATCCTTATCAAGAGCAAAACAAACTGTTGCTCTATGACCCCTCCTATTACAATAGGAGCACACCTTTGGCTCATCGTAGCCACCTCTATATCCATTACCACCATTCCCACCATTTCTCCCATTGCCTGGGAAGCGGTTACCGTTGTTATTGCCATTATAATTTCGACGTTCATAACCTCTGGATTGATAAGAAGTTGACGTCGACAAAGAAGCGATTGGGGCCTTATTGGCCTTCTGGGTTTCTTGAACAAATATTTTTAATTGTTTCGTTAAATCGGCCAAGTGATCGACCATCTTATTATCTACATTACCCTCAACTTTGGCAGCAGGTAATCCCATTTGAGCCTTCTTGGCCTCCTGGGCTTTGACCATAATGTCGTTGTTTTTTGCCAAAACTTCACTAACCTTGCTAACATATTGAGTGCATGACTCTTGATATTTGTCCAACGCCAATAACTTGAGATGGGCCTGAATGTTCTCTTTGATAACCTCCAGAGCCGGCAGTTTCTGCTCACCATTAGGCAGTTCCTTCATCAAATCTTTTCTTGAAAGATCCTTCAAGACGTCCATATGAATATCCCTGCTGCATGCTGTCCAAAACAAATCTTTTGCCTGGTTCTCATGCACTAACTCGTCCACCAGTATGAGATATTCCACCACTTCATCAAACTGAACACAGAGCTTTTTGAAGTCAGCCATAGAAGAAACTCCACCTTTTGCTTGCCAGTCTCCAAAAATTTTATTGATGTCCATCATAGTAAACCTAACACCCCATCTATCAACCATAGCTTTAGAAAGCTTAACCCAACCCTTGTCCTTGAATGCCTGCATAGCAATAACCTCTTTTTCCACCTCCCTATCAGCAATAAAAAACCTAACTTGCTTCACCATATCCACATGGGAAGCACCATCAACAGCAGCAGCAGCTTCATACCTGCTAATGAACCATTTAACCTCCTCCCCATCAAACTTTGGGCCATCCCAAGAAACAATTCTAACTGAGGGAGTAAGAGGGTTAGAAGATCCAGAAGCAACAGCAGAAGAAGACATCCCAATAAGTAATGAAAAGCGTTAACAATCGATAAAATAACAAGCCTCTTGCAGGCCAATAACAAAAATCCAATTAGAGTTCCAGAAAATAAGCCTCTTGCAGGCTAATAACGTTCTTGATCCAAGTAAGTCTTTAAAGAAAGCTAGAGAAATCGGACCCCCACGTTGGGCGCCAACTATGGTAAGGTAAAATCTTACAGTCGCCTTGCTGTAAGCAGAATCCGGAGGAGATATGTGGATTTAGCTGAAAACCCCGTCCTTCCAATAAAAATAACAAAATGGGTGTTCTAAATCACTAAGCTAACCAATCTACTTAGATCTGATTTATAAAGTAATGAAACTCTAAAATATTTAACGCTTATTGAGATTTAAAGAAAGTGGCTGTTGATAAAAGAAATACTGATAACAACAATTAAGGTGTACCAGTGAAAGATCTGAAAAGATTGACTTTATGTTTTTATAATAATTTGAATTTTTATGAGACAGCAATAATCAAGTCCCAGTGATGAAGACCTTTCTAAGATACCCTGTATGAAGTGTGTTTTAAATTGTTGAATAGTATTTCTAAAATGTTAAATATATAAAAAAATATAAAGTTATAAGGGTATTACAATTTATTTAATTTGTTGAGTAATAAAAAATGAGACCGTGGTGGTTAAAGATTAAGCTGAATGATGTGTCCCCCCTCTCAATTTCGAGTTTGAGAAGTGCTTAAGTATTCCTAGTCACGTGCCTAAGTTTTCCCCTCCAGAGCTCTTCCAGAGTCAATCCGGAGCCCGTACGGAGTCCGAACGGAGTCTGTACGGAGTCGAAGCGGAGTCCGTCCGGACTTCCGGACTCAATTAGAACCTTAAAACTATAATAAAAAATCTAGAAAAATTACACATAATAGAGCTACTTCCCCTTTACATACCAAACTGATTTTCGTAGTCTGCGCAGCTCTAATTACCCCGTGAAAATTCATCGAAGTTAAGTAATTTCTGAAAACGTAAATATTTCTATAAAACTTTAAAATTCATTTAAAAATATAAGAAAAATAGTGAAAATTCTGGGAAAATTTCCCAAGGCTCTTGAGTGACTCTACTTAATACTTATAAATTTTTCAGACCGTAAAAATAAGTTTTCTCCGTAAAATAAATTGTTTTCGTGTAGGCATTCGCTCGTGACCAATTTCTTCATATTTAAAACTCAAATAAATTAAATAAAACCCTTTTATATATAAAAAAATAATAACGCCAATCTTGCACGCCATAATAACTCCATTTACATATTTAGGTGCCGTACTAAACTTTAGGCTACCACAATGGCTCATTGGTTTTCTTTCACCAGCTCAACATGACATTGCATATTTTCTGAAATCGCATAATTTTTCACTGTTTCTTTTTTTCATTCATCCCTCATATCCTTTTCCTATCCTCCTCCAACATCCCTCAAAAAATTTGGTTTCATTTATTTTCTCATCTCATCTCTCCAGGTAAGTCATTTTATTCTTTTTTTGATTTTTTGACTACTAATTATATTTTTTTTGTTTTTTTCTGTTTTTTTATTTTTTGTAAATAAATTTTTTTTAAGTGGTTATTTATGATTTCAATGTTAAATTTAACCTTTTTTTTCTCTCCCTCTTTTCTTTCTTTTTTAGCTCCATCACCCTTCTCTTCATCCCTCCTTGGAATTTTCATTATTCCCCCTTTCCCATATTTCAATTTTTTTTGGCTCCATGTCATTATAACACATAAATTTCACAATCTTTATGCATTTCACTTCATATTCAATTTCCCCACAATTCCAACATCAATCTTTCTCACTCTATTTTTCCTACTTTTCAATCAAGGTAATATTCATCTCCTTTTTCCATGCCTATATGATATCTCATTCCTTTTATAAAAATTTCATACTTAAATATATGTATGACTCTTATCTTGATAACAGTGAACTTAATTAACTCCTTTTGTTCTCATCTCCATTACCACTTCTCAAGTTTTCGTAAAATATTGAAAATCAGACTTGGAATTAGGATTAGGTTTATTTTAATCTAATTATCTTTTTAATGAAGATTTTCCTGAAGGCCATCTTCTTTTCCCACAAACAGATTTGAATTTGGTTCAGTGGTTGCTGAGATATTGACCATTAAAGTTGAGCCTTTTTTTCCCAATTTAAATTTTTATTTCATTTTTTTATGTAAAAATTAGGGTTAGCTTTATTTAAATTACATTTCCTTTAACTGAAGATTCTAATAAAGCCTATCTCTCATTTCCCACAAACAGGTTTGAATTAGGTTGAGTGGTTTCTGAGATTTTGACCTTTGAAGTGGGGGCTTTTTTTTCCAAATTTCACTTATCTTTTTTCACATTTTTATATTGAATAATTAGAGGATAAGGATATTGAAACTCTTATCTGATTATTATCTAGGCTTTTATCTCCCTCTTTTTAGACTTTTCATCATCACTGTTTAAGTTTATGTGCAAACTTGAAAAGTAGAGTCAGAATTATGGTTAGTGTCAGCCAGGCTGCTAGACTTACCCAGTGAAATAATTAATTATTTTCTGGATGAAGCCACACCTTATCATTTTAATTTTTTAATTATAAATTAGTTACATTAATATTACTTATAATAAATTAACTAATTACAGAATGAGAAAATTAAATGAATAATTAAAATTAAATATAAAATTGTCCCTTATATTTTTATTCTCTAACACCGTGCTCATTTGAAAGGTTGGAAGAAATAAAGATTTATATTAAAAATAGATTTTAAATTAAAATAAAATTTTAATATTCAAATAAAAATAAATATAAATAAAAAATTCAAATTTCTTATTTAGAATTGACTTCTACAGTAAATATTATATAAATTGATGTATTTCTGACATACTCTGTAAATACATCTTTTTGACTCCTTCTTTTTAGAACAACTTTATTAATTGAAAATACTCCTTCTGGAATATTCTTTCTCTCTCTCTCTCATACTACTGTTTTTAGAATTTCATTGCCATGCTTTGTCCCTCCTTTGCTTATATAAGGCCTCTCTTTTGGTTGTTTTTTATTCATTCATTACTTACTTATTTTATTACAACTATTTACAATCCCTTTATTACTATTTATTACTGCCTTAGTACTTACATTAATTGTAATTCTAATCCATTAATTATGATAATAATCCAACCTTTTACCTCTAATTATTGAGTAAATAATCTTTAAGATAAGAAAATATGTACCAAAGTTTGAATCTCTTAAAACACATTGTTACCACCATTGGACCTCCCTATGAAACCTTCTAGACTTGAAAGACCCCTTGACAGTTGAGAACCTTTCCAAATCTTCAACGGCGCATCATTATCTTTAGGACCAGAGACCGTGGGACCATTGCCATTGAGGTACCTATAAGGACGAGTAGAAGACAAAAATGACAAACCTCATATATCAAGTGACTTATTTTTTACTGTGAATGGGAATCAAACCATGCTCCAAAATTTAGGCTTATATACTAACTAATAGTTATATATTTCGTGGTAATTATTAATTACTATTCGTGGGTCAATTTGCACTCTTCAAACTCTTTATATTTCCTTTTACTCAGCACTCTCTAAGTGGAATTAATTTGCTCATTTTACAGGGGGAGGTGTCTGGTAAATTGAAATTTTTTTTTTCATTTATTTTCCTAGTTGACAAAGATAGAGAAATTGTGATCTTAGTCCTAGAAGTAATAAATTTTTATTTTTTAAATTAATTTTAATTTTCAGTTGACTTTGTCCTGATAAATTAAAATATATATTTTTTTTTGTTCCAGCTGACAAATTGTCATGACAATAAAAATTTTAATAATTAATAAAAAATAAAACTATATTAAATTATTTCAGTTGACATAGGGTCCTCGTAATTAAATATCATTCAGTTTATTTAAATTCTGATAATTATCATAAATTAATTTTTTAAATTAAAATTTGTTTTTATTTCTTCAGTTTATTTCTTGTAAATCCTGGTTATAAGATTATTTTGAATTAATAAATAATTGATTATTATTTTCAGTTGATTTTGTCCTGAAGAATTTTATCATCTTTTTATTATTATTTCTCTTTTAAAAATCAAAAATAAAACTGATTCATCTTATTGTTTCTTTCCCTCACTTCAGGTTAGATTTAAACAATGACTAACCAAGTTTTTTCTGCTGCACGTGAAGATTAACTGGATCTGATTGATTATGATGAGGCTACTTCTGTGAGTTCTCCTTTAACTACAAAATTAGCTCAAATTAATAAATCATTGAACCAATCATAGTGTGTAAATGGAGGAAGTGGAGATTCTGGTAGAGACAAATGCCTAGGAACAAAAACCTTCAATAAACCCCCCAGAAGGGCTTCCCAAAGGCATCAAGATAAAAAAGATGCCCTTAAACCAGAACGTAAAAAATCTTTCTACTCACATCAAGGAGTTGAGGACAGAAAACCTCAAGCTGAGGTCAAGAATAGACTGTCTAGAAGACAAGATAAGAAACATAGAGTCTTTTCTTCAAGAGAAGAAGAAACTCCTCCTCCAAAAGCCACTCCACAACTGGCACCCCAGCAACAAGAAAAGGTGGAAGTCTCAAAGTGGAAGTGAGATTGGCTGATAACCCAGTGGGATTATCTGTCCCAAAAACAACAGCAACAAGCACCTCAGGCAGGTCCTTCAAGAACAAATCAGTTCAATCCAACACCTCCTCATTAGCATCAAGGAGGAAGAAGGAAAAAGAAAAACCACATCCAAGTCTTTCCCAAGCCTTGGTAAGTCCCTCTATTGAATCTCAAGTACCATTTCTTCTTTCTGATCCAGTTCCTTCATGTAATTCTGGCAGAGGGGATGTAACTATGAGACCAGTAGAGGTTGATAAGAGTAGACAAATCACTCAATTTTCTAATGTATCTAATCTTTCATTTTTAATTGCTACTTCAATGATAAATCCTGATATGGCTATGATTGATGAAACACTTGAGCCTGAGTTTGATGAGAATCTGGAAAGTTACTCTGTTTCTTTATTAAGAAACACTCCAGATGTAGCAAAAATTAATGATGAATACTTGAGAAATATTATTGCTAAACAAAATCATATCATGAACAACATGCAATTAACTCAGAAATACAATAGTTTGTTAATTGGACAGGGTTATCAAGCATTAAGGAGTGAGTTACAGAGAGTTTCCGATGATTTGTTTCATTACAAAGCAACTCATGAAAAGAAAGTTGCTTTATGGCAAAATATCAAAAATGATTTGTCTAAACTACAAGATACTGTGTCTGCCTGTTACCAGAAGATAGAGGTAGATAAGATGAAACTGAAAGTATTGAGTGATAATTATTCATCTTTTCAAAATAAAACACAGTTATTTTTTGCAACAATCAATGAGAGTTTATCTAGTCTTCCAAGAGTGAAATCCAGACTAACAACCATTGAAGAGAAATTGGATTCATTATTTAATGATCAAAAATATTCTGAAACTTCTTTAAAGGAACATATGGTACAGGATTCTCCAAGTTTATCTGTTGCTAGTTCATCTAAATTATTATTAGATTCAGAAATGCCTGTTGATACCACTGAGTTTCCATAAAAAATTGATGATGCAACAGGATCTTCAACAGAAGGATTAAACAATGAGATTACTGCACAATTGGAGAAGTTACAGCTTTTTCTTACTCAGAAACAAGCTAATACTAAGGAGGCTCCTTCAAATCAAAAGAATTGGCCAAAACTTGACCAGTACCCAACATTTGATGGTGATTCTTCTTCTGATTGGCAGCAATTCATTTGCAGAATTGATAAGTTAAAAAATTCTTACAAACTCTCAGATGAGGAAATTGTGTCTATGTTAATTTCTTTGTTTACCAATGTAGCCCTAATGTGGTATGAATCTGTTCTCCTGGATAGGAATGACTACTCATGGGAAGATTGGAAAAAATTTATTAAAGAAAAATTTGGTGGCTCCAAGTTTAGGATGGCTCAACAAAGGCAGTATGAGGAAACTAGATATAGCTCTTCTACTGATAAACCTATTGAGTTCTTAATGAAACTCATGAAAATCTTGAGGGAAATGGACCCAAATATGGTGTTTGAGTTATGGAAGGACAGGATCCTTCATAAATTACCAATGTCTTTGAGAGACTTGATAGTGGCCATGACTGAGTCCTTCAGAGAAACTTCTTCCTTCATTAATACTTGTAATTAGATCCTTCTAAAAAAAAGTATGATGCCAGAAGATTCATTCCTAAAACCCCTTTGGAGAAATCCTCCACTTACCAACAGAAACCTCTGGAAAAGGTTGGTAAACCCTCTTATCCTGTTGCACCATAAGAGTATGCAACAAACACTTACTTCAAGTGCAACAAGCCTTTGCAGAAAGGTCATGTTTGGGACAAGAGGATAAATCTTGTTGAACAAACTAAGGAGCAGGCTGATGACACAATAGCACTGGATGATACTACAAGTGATTGTGTCAGAAATATTTCATATGAATCTCAACAAGAAATCTTGATTCTGGAAGAAGATATTCATTATTTAAATACTATTTATATTGATAATAATAATTTATCTAGAGTTGAGGATGCTGAGATCATAAGGAACATTGAGGATATCTCAATTGTTATTGTCCCTCTCAAAGCACCAGTCTTGATCAATGGAACCAGCATGGATTTTTTTCTGGATTCTGGAGCTAGAGGAAGTGTAGTATATGAAAAAGCACTTGCTTCAGTGGATCAAGACTATAAATCAAAACTGATGCCTATCATTTCTGAAAATCGGAGAGGTTATGGCTCTGTTTTGTTCCCCATTGGTAAATACAAAGCCACAGTGTTTTTTAAATATAACCATGGTTTTGTAAGAGCTATTTGTGATTTTTTTGTCATGAAAAATGATAATTTAAGCAGTTTCTTTATTATAGGAAATGACATTTTAACCAAATATGGCATAAAATTAGATCCTTTAAACCAATGTTTCACAATGGGGATATGTGGGAAGAGAAAATTTAAGATTTCCTTCCCCAAAAAATTGTTAAAATCAGAATTGAGCACATTTAATTCTGTGATTCGATATAAAGGAAGGTCTACAAAGGAAATGCATGCTCTTATGTCTGAAATTGACAATTCTTCTTCTGGAGAACAACATTCTGGTGAGGATAAAGATTCCATCATTAAATTGATAAAGTCTTTTCCTATGGCCTTTACTCATTGGTCACATGAGCTAGGATTATTAAAGAAGAAATAAAACTTTCATTATCTTGTCCATTAAATGACATATCACCTAGTTTAAAGAAGAAGCCTTACCCTGCTTCTCCCACAAAGAGAAAAGATATCGAGGATAATCTATCTACCCTTTTAAAAATGAATATTATTGAAAAGGTAGTTGAAACACCTATATATTGTGTTATCTCACCAGTCCTAATTTCTTATGAGAAAGATAAAGCCAGGTTATGTGGTGATTACAGAGAATTGAATACTTATACTGTTGAAGATATCTACCCTTTACCTAGAATTAGCTCAATACATGCTACCTTACAAGGTGCTAAATATATAATCTGCTTGGATGGTAACAAGGGATATCACCAGGTACTTGTTGAGAAGAATTCCCAGAATTTTCTGATGTTTGCTACTCATATGGGTATTTACAAGTATGTTAGGATGCCATTTGGCCCTAAAAATTCCCCTTTAGTTTTTCAAACAGTTATGGATAACACATTCCATCAAGAGATAATTGAAGGATGGCTGACGGTTTATATTTATGATATCATTATATTCTCAAAAACATTTGAGGACCATCTCAACCACCCGTGTAAAGTGTTCCTCAAAATGGATGAAATAAATATGACACTTGCTTTGAAGAAATGTAAATTTGGGTTCCATTCTTTAAAATTTCTTGGTCATGTTGTTCAGGCTTACAGATATGTGTTGACAAAAACAAAGTGGCAGCCATACAACAGGTGAAGGCTCCTACCGCAGTTAGAGAGCTCCAGAGTTTTTTGGGAATGTGTGGATGCTATAGACAGTATATTAAAAATTACCAAGTCATAGCTTTACCCCTCACCCAACTGACTAGAAAGGATGTTGCTTTTGTCTGGAATATTGAAAGACAGAGAGCTTTTGACACTATGAAACACTGTTTGATGTCAGCATCAATTCTTGCTTTACCTGACTTTAATCAACCATTTTTTTTGTAAACTGATGCCAGTTTTATTGGTCTTGGTGCTGTCGTCCATCAAAAATAAGTGATGAATGATAAAGTATCAGAAGTAGTAATTTGTTATATTTCAAGAACCTTGAGAATTAGTGAATTGAAATATGGTGCCACTCAGCTTGAATGTTTAGCCATATTTTGGGCTCTAGAAAAGCTACATTATTACTTAGATGACCAGAAATTTAAACTTGTTACTGACTGAGGTGCAGTTAAATCCCTTTTAAACTTGAAAACACCTAACAGACATATGTTCAGATGGCAGTTAGCTGTTTAGGAATACGGAGGGAAAATGACAATTATTCCTAGGGCTGGTATTGTTCACTCAAATGTGGATATGTTATCAAGGATACCTTTACTAAATGATGACTCTAATCCTGCTTATGATCCTGAGGATGAAATTATTCATATTCATGGGATATAAGTAGTTGATATAGAGGAAATGCTATTACAGCTCATTCTGGATTCATATGATAAGGAAACTGACTTAAAAAAGTTATGCACAATATTAAATGATTGAAAGAGTTCTTCAATACAAGCATTAACTAAAACCCTTCCAACAAAGTGCCAGAAGGCTTTGGAGAAAGGTAAATTTTAAATTGATGAAGGATATCTATATTATAGAAGAAAGTTGAGTAATGTCATTGTTATTCCTCCTTCTATGAAAGAAATCCTCTTGATAATTTGTCATCATGACATGTTAGCTGGACATTTTGATCTTGAAAAAACAATGATCAGAACTAAAAACACTTCTTGGTGGGTTAATATGTCTGAAGACATCAAATTATATGTTGAATCTTGTGATTCTTGCCAAAAATCAAAAAGATTGACTGGTAAGAAAGCTGGCTTAATGAAACATATTGAACCTCCATATGCACCATGGCAGATAATAAACATGGAGTTTGTAACAGGATTACCTTTTGCTGGAAAAGACAGTTATAACTCTTGTTGGGTTATTGTGGACAGATTCACCAAAATGTGTAAATTTATCCCTACTCACAAGGATGTTTCCACTAAGGAATTAGCTTTCTTATGGTGGTCTCATATGTTTAATACCGCTGGTTTTCCTAAAGCCATAATCTCTGACAGAGACCCTAAATTTACTTCTGAATTTTGGATGTCTCTGATGGATGTTTGTGGTTGTGATATGAAACTACCTACTGCCCATAACCCTCAGACTGATGGATTAGCTGAAAGAATGATTCAGACTCTAGAGGACATGATAAGAAGGTACTGTGCCTTTGGCCTTGAGTATAAAGACATTGACAGATTCCCTCATTATTGGGTTACCTTATTGCCTGCGTTGGAATTTTCTTATAATAGCACTGTTCATTCTGCTACTCAAAGAAAGACTTTTGAGTTCTGGCTTGGATATGTTCCAAATACTCCTGCCCAAATTCTTAATAATAAAATACCTAAATTGGATTTACATCCTGGTGTAAAATCTTCTCATCAAATGCAACAACTTTGCAGAAGTCATGCTCAAAAATGTATTGAAAAATCCTTTGAATATGAGAAGAAGAGATGGGACGAATCCCATAAAGAATACACTTTTAAAAAGAGTAATGAGGTGTTGATTTCCACAGTCCACTTCAATTTACAAGGTAATAACAAATTGAAAAACCCATTTGTTGGCCCATTTTTTGTAAGAAGAATGGTGGGTAATAATGCAGTTGAAGTTATTTTGTATTCCCCGTATGAAAGAAAACATACTGTTTTTCCAATATCTCTTTTGAAACCTTACACATCCAATATTGATTTATTTCCCAAAAGGAGGGGAAGATCAAAAAAGACCTTTAATGAAATCACTGAGACAGCAGAAGTTGATATGATTCTAAATGACAGAATAGTTACTTCTGAAAAATGTACAGAATACTTATTGAGATTCAAGAATAAATCTTCTGAATATGATTCTTGGATACCTGGGAAGGAGATATCTAAACTTCCTAATCTGATAAAGAAATACAAAAAGAAAAAATCATAACATTTTTTATTATTTTTTTAGAGTGAGGGAGTGTCAGCCAGGCTTCTAGACTTACCCAGTGAAATAATTAATTATTTACAGGATGAAGCCACACCTTATCATTTTAATTTTTTAATTATAAATTAGTTACATTAAAATTACTTAAAATAAATTAACTAATTACAGAATGAGAAAATTAAATGAATAATTAAAATTAAATATAAAATTGTCCCTTATATTTTTATTCTCTAACACCGTGCTCATTTGACAGGTTGGAAGAAATAAAGATTTATATTAAAAATAGATTTTAAATTAAAATAAAATTTTAATATTCAAATAAAAATAAAAATATATAAAATATTCAAATTTCTTATTTAGAATTGACTTCTACAATAAATATTAAATAAATTGATTTATTTCTGACATACTCTGTAAATACATCTTTTTGAAGCCTTCTTTTTAGAACAACTTTATTAATTTAAAATACTCCTTCTGGAATATTCTTTTTTTCTCTCTCTCATACTATTGTTTTTAGAGTTTCATTGCGGTGCTTAGTCCCTCCTTTGCTTATATAAGGCCTCTCTCTTGGTTGTTTTTTATTCATTCATTACTTACTTATTTTATTACAACTATTTACAATCCCTTTATTACTATTTATTACTGCCTTAGTGCTTACATTAACCGTAATTCTAATCCATTAATTATAATAATAATCCAACCTTTTACCTCTAATTATTGAGTAAATAATCTTTAAGATAAGAAAATACGTACCAAAGTTTTAATCCCTTAAAACCCGTTGTTACCGCCATTGGACCTCCCTATAAAACCTTCTAGACTTGAAAGACCCTTTCACTGTTAGTTTGATTTGAATCAATTGACCGTTTAGCTGAAGATACTTTCAGGTTAAATTAACAAACTAAATTTTGTGAGTTTTATTTTTTTTCCTGTTTATTTTTTTGGTTTTGACGCAGATTTTTTTTTGTCCAGAGAAAAAATATAATATTTTATTTTGGTTTAATTTTTTGATTATCATTTTCTTTATCATTTTTTTCAAGGACTTTTGAAACCTTTTTGAATTTTTATGGCAGTTTTTGGGGCGTTTTCAAGGGACTTTCAGTACACTTTTTTTTTAAACTTTTGAAAAAGCTTTTGGACACTTTTGGGACTCTTTTTTGGAAATTTTTGAGACTATTTCTTTCAGGTAGTTTGAGGAGAGCTTTTTAGGTAAGTTTCATCTAATTTTGTTTAATTTTTTCTTTTATATTGATATTTTTGTTTTTTATTTTTTAGAAAAAAATGACTGAGAATCTAGACTCATCTAAAAATAAAGAAATGTCTTCCTCAAACTCATCCCTTTTGTCACTTCCCTGAATATCTTCATCTTCTCTTTCTTCTCTTTCATCAATATCATTTCTTCCAAAACCTGGTCACAATAGAAATTTTATAAGCAAAAAACAATTTGGTTCCAAATTTATTGGAAGTTCAACTGGCTTCAGTTACTTAAAAAATAGATTATTACAGAAAAAACTTATCCAAAAAAACTACCTGAAAATATAAATTTTTTTCCTGAGCCTATAACAAACAAAAAATTAAATTCAAGTAAAAATGAAGAAGATAAGACTTTAAATAAAAAAAATTGCTGTTGTTTCTAATTCTTTCAAACCTTAATTTATTTATGAGATTCACTCATTTGTAGAAAATACAAATGAAATGTTTCAAAATTTATCAGATCTTATATTATATTGACTTTGTATCAAATGGCCTTAGCTTATCAACCTTTATCAAAAAAAATATTATTGGAGGCTTCATGTATGGTATTGGTAGAAGACCAGGATATGACAAAGTTTTTTCACTTTGTAAGCTTATTTATAGATTAATGAATATAAAAAGAATTATTATTCTTTCTACATGTATTTATTCTTTAGTCCAAGATCTTACTGCCTAAGAAATGAAAAAAGATTTAAAAAATGGGACTCCTTGTCAACATTCAGCCATTTATTAGCTCATAAATTAAAGAATATATTTCAATATTCTTTTTAATGTAATCATCAATTGGGAAAATGGTTTAGAATCCCTAAAGATACAGAATGGCTAAAACATGTTGATGATGATCTTTTTACTTCTAATGTCACAGTAACCTTTGGTGGTTTTTATAACAGAATTCTGTACTTAATATTAAGTTGGAATATGATAAGGTAAATTTAAGAACCTTAATTATAAGGCTACATAATTTTTAAGTATACTTAATGCTGTTATTTTCATTGTTTTATGCAAAAAACAAGAAATGTGCTTTATTTCAATTAAAAGTTGATTATATGCACTATAAATTTAAAAATATTAAAAATGCGCTTTGACAGTTCAATTTGTCTCATTTAGGACTATTGATTTGGCTACTTAAATGCATAAAAATAACACTTTTCAAATTTGGTGATTTTTATGCCAGAAATGGCTTCTGTGTACTGGCCACATACTGCCTGCATTTTTCCCGTGTGAATAGCTTCATTTTTAGCAAAGTTAGCTTTTTCACACTATAATTACCCCACATTCTAAGCCCACTGTGGGGAAACACACTAAAATAGGCAACAGGCACTTATTTAGGGTCCTGGATTAATTAATAATGCATTGACCCTCTTTATATGCACTAATTTAATTAATAACCTCACTCTTGGCGCCTTATTTCACTACCATGTTTAAATTCGCCTAATATAAGTCAAGGATTTACCTGTGAAAGGGCCTGCCAAGGACTGCATGTAGTTACCCCACATCTCACACCCTTTTTTGGGTTTCTAAATGGTTTCTCAGTCAATTTTGGTCATTTTTGAATGGGAATTTCAGGTAGTATAATGTCAGGATCAGACCCATCATTTCTACAGTGAATCCCCCTTATTATTAAGCTCTTATTAACCTTAATTTTCCCTCTTTAGTCTTTTATATTGATGTATAATATGCATATACTCTATTTTTTACTTATTCTTCAATTTTGATGGATTTTCCCTATTATTCCAGGATTTTGGCGGGAGTTACTCTTCTAATTATGAAATGAGTCACTATGGATGTTGATGGAAATTTCTATTAGTTGGATGAAGGCCTCATTAACTGTGTATTGTACTGGTAAATCAAGGGACTCATTGGGGAACTTATTGTGTATAAAAGGATGAGGTTTTGTGTCTTGTTTTCTGCATTCTTTATCATTACAATTAAAAATATAACCAATACAATTACAATACATATCAATAGAACTTATAAAGGCTTTGAATAGTATCTGAATTTATTAAATCTTTTTTTCTACCAACTATAAGATTGTAAGCCATATATAATTAGTGAGATTAAAATTACTGAGACCCTTATATTGAGTTATATTTTAATACTTATTGTATTTGTACTACAATATTCATATAGGACCATTAAAATATTCTAGACAACTGACCATTCAATCTAGTTCACGTCTTTGTACTTGATCTCATCCTGACAATCTCCATCACCAGCTTCTTTCACCAATCCAGATCCATCACTGGTTCTCCTCACCCCTTTCATAGGAGTAGGACCAGAAATACTTGGTGTGGGAAGAGACACTATTGGTACATCTTCCTAAGAATCAGATTCATCTTCTTCAAGCATATGATCACCATTTAAATCAAATTTTTCATAACTGGGAGGATCCATATCTGCCATTACCTTCTGCGTTTTGTATATTTTTTCTTTGGTGTAAGGTTTCTTTCCAATCTTTTTTATTTCAGCCTTTCCCGGTTTAGCCCTAATTTGACTTTGTATGCTACTTTTAGCTTTAGTAGCAGCTGCTATTCTGCAAGCATCAACATCATATTCACCAATAATACAATTTCCATCCACCTTAGCAACTGTTCCCAACTCTAATCCACCAAATGAAGTTGTAAAAGTAGCCTTATTGACCTCCTTTTTTTTACCCTTATCTATTTTTCACCATCAGTAAAACCATTCTTTTTATCACCTTAAATATTATTATCATCATCAACAGTTAATTTTTCAAATCTGGCTCTCCTTTCAGCCATCAAATTCCTTCTAGCTAAATTGGAGGGTGCTTTCCTGTCACTGGGTTAAATAAAAGATCCATCAGGGAATTTGCAAGCCTTTCCATCAAATTTTACTCTACAAGCCTGCAAGTACTTATACAAAAAATTTCAGTCTGCTGCTTTGTGCCCCCTCCTATCACAATAGGAGCACACCCTAGGTTCTCAATAACCACCTTTATAGCCATTTCCACCATTACCATTACCACAACTACTGCCATTAAACCAGTTTCCATTTTCATTTTTTCCATAATTCCTACTCCAATAACCTCTTCATTGATAAAAAGAAGAAGCAGATGTTGAGGCCACCGGCACTCTGTTGGCCTTCTGAGTCTCTTGAACAAATATTGTGAGCTGCTTAGCTAAGTCAGCTAAATGGTCCTTCATGTTTTTATCAACATTCCCTTCTAACTTAGCATTAGGCTAACCCAACTGAGTCTTCTTTTCCTCCTGAGCCTTGACCATAATATCATTATTTTCAGCCAAAACTTCACTGATCTTGCTAACATATTGAGTGCAGGATTCTTGATACCGGTCCAAAGCCATAAGTTTTAAGTATGCCTGAATATGTTCTTTGATGACCTCTAAAGCAGGAAGCATTTTTTCCCCATTTGGCATGCTCTTCATCTTTTTCTTACTAGAAACCTCTTTTAAAACATCCATTCTGATGTCCCTACTAAACGTTGACCAACACAAATACTTTGCCTGATTTTCATGGCCAATCTCCTTCATAAGAGTCAAATAATCCACCACTTCAGTAAACTTCCTGCATAAACTTTTGAAGTCCACCATATTAGAAACACCACCTTTAGCTTTCCAATCACTAAAAATCAGGTTGGGGTCTACCATAGTATACTTAATACCTCGTATATCAACCATCTCCTTTGACAATTTTAACCAGTCCCACTTCTTATAGCCCTCCATTTCAATAATCTCCAATTCCACCTCTCTATCTGCAATGAAAAACCTAACCAGCTTCACCATGTCCGAATGTGAAGCACAATCAACAGTAGCAGCAGCTTCATAAAAATTCAGGAACCATTTAAATTCTTACCCATCAAACTTGGGCCCATCCCAAGATACAATCCTGACTGACGCGTTAACAGGAAGAGAAACACCAAATCCAGAAGCAGAAGACATCCAAAAATTAGAAGATAAAACTGTTAAAATAAAATAATAATTGTCTTAATAAGCCTCTTTTAGGCTAAGCAAGTACAGATACAAAGTAAGATCCATTAAAAGCTATAGAATTCAAAACCCCAAGTTGAATGTTTCCAATTAAGAAAGACTCTTACAGTTTCCATGCTGAAAGCAGAATCCAAGGGAGTTGGATAAACCAAAGACAAACCTATCCCTTTAAGTTAATAAAGAGTTTACAATTAAATAGGCTATAACCTCTACTTGTTATGAAATTACCAATAAACTATTTGTTATCACCAGTGTTTATATGTTTAATCCGTGTTCTTTAATAATAAGTGAAAGAAGCACAACAGTGAAGCTGTATTTAAAAAAGTTATTTGAATGATTGAAAAATATATTTTTATGAATCCTTTATTTTTTTTTGATTTAGTTGTTAAATTTAGATCCCTTATTAGAGACCTTTAAAATAGTAACCTATAAGTTATTGAATGTGATGTTGAGTAAAATTTATTAATCTTTATTTAAAAATGTTATATGTATAAGGTTATTACAATTTTATAATTTGTTATGTAAATAATAATGTGGTTGTTATTATGTGATGTTGTGATTTTTAATTATTAAGATAAAAGTTGTTAGATAGAATGTTAGCTGTTTGATAATGATCTCTAATTTTGAGTCTACAGGATTCAAATTCACAGTATGTCATGTGCGTCATTTCACCCAGTTAGAGCATCCTGGAGCTCGTCCAGAAATTTCCAGAGTTCATACAGAGTTTTTCTGGAGCATTCCAGAGCTTGTACAGACTTCTGGAATCAATTAGAACCTTAAAATACCACTTAAAAATCTAGGAAAATTACAGATGATAGTTCTACTTTTTCTTTCTAATCCCTTTCCATTTTCAAAGTATGCCTAGCCCTATTTACTTAGTAAAAAATTATCAAAGTTAAGTAAATTGTGAAAAATCAAAAATAATCAAAAATACTTTATAAAATTATTAAAAATAGTAGAAAAATAGTAAAAATTCCATAAAAGTTTCCCAAAGCTCTTGGGACTCCTGAATTTAGTTTGTATGCACTTTTAGACTTATACTTGCATTTTCTGACTGATAATTATTCATTTAATGTTGACTTGTAAAATTACCCTCTTAAACACTTTTATATACTCATTTTCTTATATATAACCATTATAAAATTAGATTGGCCTTCCCAATCTCAAAATCATCTCCATAAATTCTCTTTTAATAAGCTTTAATTCCATACTAAAATTTAGACTTCCACAGCACTTGGCAAGATCTTTGAATCAATCATTACTAAACCCCTCACTCATTATATTAAAACTCATAACCTTCTCCCTTCATCTTAACTTGGTGGACCTAAAGGCCTTGAAGAATATGATGCTCTTTTGTTACATAACATATGGGTCAAAGATTTCTGGAGGTAAGGTCACACAGTAGCGTGTCTTTTCTTGGATGTAAAAATTTCCTCCCCTTCAGTTAAACTCAAAGCACTTCTCCATTATATGCCACAATCTCTATCCCCAAATACATATCTCAACTTATCTCAAGTTTTTTATCTAACCCTTTGACTTCAATGGCTTTTGCAGAATATATATCCCCCCCAAATAATTTCCTTCTGGTATTTTTCAGGGCTCCCCTCTTTCCCCACTGCTTTACACAATTTTCACTGCTGAGTTACTGAACATGTTATCTGCTTACCCTTCCTCTCTCACTCTTGCATACATAGATGACATTGCTATCACAGCATCTCACAAATACCCATCCCAACTACACTCAATGGAACAAGAACTTCTTTTTCAAGATATTTTGTGGTGAGACCAAAGAGGAACTATCTTTGACTTATTGAAAAAAAATTGGATTTACTTATCAAAATTCAAGAAGTGCTTACTCAACCATCCAATCTGCTTGAATGATGAGAAAGTTATTCTGGTGCGGTCATCTAACATTGGCTGGGGCCTTTGTTGTGTAGTTTGGTACTATTTGGTGATGTCTTAAATGGCATTGATTTCTCTTTATGGTGTTTTTCTAGATTCATGGGCTGAATATTGAAGTTGTGGGGATGAGGCTATTATTATTGGATAGCCCTGGTTTTTCTCTATGTTTTATGTTATAATGACTTATTTGCATATTTTAAGGTTTAAGGTGTTTTATGTTGTTTTATGTTTTTTTAGTTGTTTTTAGTGGTTTTCTGGCTTCAGGGGGGCCAGCTGACTCAGATGTAGTGTTGGCTGGTTTGTCTAGAAAGAAGGAAAGAAGAAGAGGATAGAAGTGAAATAAAAGAAAAGAAGAGGGAAGGAAAGGATGATGGGATAATAAAATACACCACAGGAAATCTAGGGGTGAATTGCTAGCAATCCCATCTCTTGAAATTTAGAGTGTCCCTTAAATATGCCAGGTTTATGAATACTTTATAAACATAAGTAAATTAGAGTTAGATTTACATTTATTCTCAGATTGATTATAGACAGAATATCAACTGATTCCAAATTATGCACAAGTTGATCCTCCAGAACTTGATTTTGGTCCTCTGATGAGAACAAATTGAGCACAAATTGATCTAACCTAAGCTTATGCATATATAATAATTCAGGATACTTGCTCTATTAAATTTGATAATAAAAAAATATTGATGAATTTATATTAAAAAAATTATTATGTAAGATATTAAATTATAAATTTAGGCATCATAGGAGGGCACGTAATAGAACTTAATTATACTATGTGACACCTTAATACTGTATCACGCAGTTTGAAACATTTAAAACAAAATGAGTCATGATGGGCAATGAAATTGCTTGGACAGACACTTTCAAAATTAATACTGACCATAATACACAAGTATGAAACCTTGGCATCTATCAAATAAAAGATTTTCCTTCTGATAAATGGATTTTTCTCAGTTACTACCTGCTAAAAAGTGTCCTTCTGAGGTTTGTCTGACCTTCAGGGGGTAATTTGGCCACATCACACTACTTCTAATTTCCATGATTGACCAAAACATCATCCTCATTCCCATCTAAAGAGTTGATCTCATCTGACTGTGGCTGATCAAAGGGGTCCACCACAAGTTTAGCCAAAATTTTGGTGAACACTTTTTTGATGGATAGTGACTAACTGGTGCTTTCCGAAATTTTCCACCTCAAGTTAGGATAAACTTCAGGAGGATAAATTTATTATGAATACCAAATTAACTGAAGAATACTTTTGCCCTAGCTACTCTGCATCATAAAAGTGTCCAACTGAGGTTTAGCCATAATTCAGGTAGACACTTTTGGAAAGGCACAGTCTGATGGGTTTAATATCTATATATGGCAATAAGTATCAGTTTTCTATCAACATGGAACTAGAATTAATTTAATATGGCCAAAGTGTCCACCTGAAGTTTGGCCAAAATACAGGTGGAAATTTTTATGAGGATTACTTGATGAAATGAAGAAGACTTGCAATGACTTTCCATCATAAAATTTTCAAACTTAAGTTTATCAAAAATTGTGGTGACACTTTTGCCAGATCCAGTCATATGGGATCAACTCTCTATATGGCAATGAGAATCAATTTTTAGTCAATCATGGCATTAGAAGTAATTTTATATGGAAAAACTTTCCACCTGATTTTTGGCCAAAAATAAGTTGGAATTGTTTATGAGGAATACTAGATTAACTAAAGAAGACTTGCACCCTACTACTGTCCATCATAAAAGTGTCCACCAGAAGAATTCTCAAACTTGTGGTTGACACCTTTGGCCTGGTCCAGCCATATGGGATCAATTCTGCATAGGGAAATGAGGATTTAATTTGGTCAATCATGGTACTAGAAGTAATTTGATATAGATAAAGTGTCCAACTAAATATTGGAAAAAAATCAGTTGAAAACTTCATCTAGTTTTTCAAAAAATCAAATTAAGTAAAATTTTATTCCTGATGATGCCCATTTTATCCAACACCTCTTCTGAGCCTTGAAAGTAGGCATTTAGCTTGAATTTTGAATTTCATATAAAATCCCTATTATTCAACCTATTTCTTTTTATCCCTTTTTTTTCTTTTAGATATCAATTAATTTTATGTAAAACAAATCATTTTCATAATTATTTACCTGTATTTAATAGAATTATTAAAGGTTTAACATCACCCTGTAAGCATTTGGCACATGTTTTTTTGCTATACTAATAAAAATAATAATATACTGGTAAAAAAAATTGATCAAATGATAAAATATTAATAAAACAGAAAGATCAAATTCCAGTGGATATGTTTTAAAAAAATACCAGTTGCACTGAAGAAGAGCTGCACCCTAGATACTCACCATCAAAAAAGTGTCCAGCACAAGTTCGGCCGAACTTGTGCTGGACACTTTTGGTCAGTTGCAGTCATATGAGATCAATTCTCGCTATGGCAATGTAAAAAAATTTTTGGATAAAAAATTTCACTAGAAGTAGTTTTACATAGCCAAATTTTCTACCTAGATTTCATCCAAACCACAGGTGCACAATTTTTTATCTTTGAAAAAAAGTCAATTTAGTACAATTTATCCCTGATGGCTCTCATTTGCTTCAACACCTCTACTGGCCTTTGATAGTAGGAATATTACTTGTATTTCTTTTTTCATATTTGATCCCTTTAACTTAATTTTTTATTCCTAATATTGCTTTTGGATATCAATTAATAATTTTTAAAATAAACTATTTTCATATTTTTATAAATTTATTTAATAATATTATAAATGGCATAACATCACCTGGTATGCATTTGGCACATGAGTTTTTTCTATACTTATAAAATTAATAATATAATGGCAACCAAAATTTAATCAAATGATTTTAATAAGTGAGGAACAAATATAAAATACAAGTAGACATGTTTGTAAGAAATACTAGATGAACTGAAGAAAAATTCTAACCTAGCTACTCTACATTAAAAAAGTGTCCAGCACAAGTTCGGCCAAACTTGTGCTGCACACTTATGGTCAGGTGCAGTCAGATGGGATCAATTCTCTCTATGGAAATGAAGATAAATTTTTGATATAAAATTACACTAGAAGTAGTTTGATATGGCAAAATTTTCATGCTGAAGTTTTGGTAAAGCTCAAGTGGATTTTTTTTTTATTTTTACAAAAAAGAAAATTTAGTGCAAGTTTAGCCCTGATTGTTCTAATTTAATTCAACATCTCTTTTTTCTGTTTATGGCAGGAATTTAACTTGGATTTTAATTTTCATCTTTGATTTCTTTTATTTTACTTTATTCCTCTCATATTGCTTTTGGATAGAAGTTTATTTTTTGTAAAATAAATCATTTTCATATTTTTTCACCTTTATTTAATAATATTATAAAAGGTGTCAGCCAGGCTATTCCAGGAGTCCAGTAAATGATATGTAACTTATAAAACCTGAAAGAGTGGGTAAGAATTGTATTTAATGAGTATAAATTATTATTTTATTGCATAATAAAATTATATAAGTATTTTATTATATACAAGTGTTATATTAATTTTATTGGTTATATAAATTTTTATATACATTTAAATTGAACATAATATAATATATTCTACAAATAATGGCACATTTTTATGATACTTAATAATTATAAATTTATATTTAATTAATTGAAAAACATATATTATAATTATAAATGTAAAATTGACTTATAATATATGTAAATTAATTATTTAAATTTATATATTAAATAACACCTTTCATATAATACTAAACAATAATTAATGACGCTTCTTTTGACCCTTAATTGTGTCAGGAAAAACCAATTAATTAATTTATACTAAATTGAGATTAATTACATGTTTTGTTGCGTCAAAGTATTTTTTGTTTCACTTAAAATATCCTTAAATCAGACTGTACCATCTGTTTGGAATTATTTTTCTCATAGTTCCTATGTTCCAATCTTGTTTAGTTATTCACTATTTTTACTTACTGATTTGGGAATTAATGGCGGAAAAATTGGATTCTTAATTGGGGTTTTAATTATTTGTTTCATGTTTTTCTCTACATTGTTATGTTTCATTTACTCTTTGATATATTTGTATTATTCTATTCTAACTATTGTATTTACAAACATAGTGGCGCTTCAGAGGACCCATTGCCTATAAAAGGGCCTTGGATAATCCCCTGTAGCATCATCACTTATTACACACTCAACAAATTAAAGATAAATTTATTACGCTTATTATTATTTTTATTAGTATTAAATTCTAATTAAAAATTCTAAATAACAAATTAAAGGTTGCCTTAAGTTTGATAGTAATCATAGTGTTTGCCGGGCAGAACTCTTACTTAAATAATATTAATATTAATAAAACTAATTTATTGTCACCTCTCAAATCACTCGTCGTTGCTTCCTCTCAAATAAATTAAATAATTTCAATTTGTTTTTATTTCTTTTATTTCTAAACCACTATCTCCTTCTTGTCCTCCTCTCTTTTCTTCCCTCTTCTCTTATCTCTTCTAGACAACTGACCGACAAAAGTTGTAACATCACCCAGTATTCATTTGGCACACAATTTTTTGCTATACTGATAATATTAATAATATAATGGTGAGAAAAAATTAATCAATTGATAAATATGAGTGAGGCACAAAGATTTAATAACAGTGGAAATGTTTATAAGAAATTTCAGATAATTAAAAATGACTTGCACCCTGGATACTCTTCATGGTAAGAGTGTCCAGCACAAGTTTGGCCAAACTTGTGATGGACACTTTTGGTTGCATGCCGTCAGACGCAATCAATTCTTTTTATGGAAATTAGACTGAATTATCACTCCATCATTGCACTGAAAGTAGTTTTACATAGACAAATCGTCCCCTGGAAGTTTGTCCAAACCTAAGATAGACAATTTTTTCCTTTGGTAAAAAGTAAATTTGATCCATGTTAATCTATGATGGTGCTCATTTTTTCTGAAGCCTCTACTGGCTCATGATAGCAGAAATTATACTTAATATCTTTATTTCATGTTTGATCTCTTTAATTTTAATCTTACCCTTTTATTTATCCTTTAGCTTTTAAATATCAATTTTATTTTGGTCAAACTGATAACTTTCAAATTTTTTTATATTTATTATATTATATTATTAAAGTTGTAAAATCATCCAGTGTACATTCATTACACATTTTTTTGCTATAGTAAAAACATTAATAATATAATGGTGACTAAAAAATAATCAAATAATAAATATGGATGACACAGAAAGATCAAATACCCTTACACATTTTTAAAATGAATATAAGATTAACTGAAGAAGACTTGCACCCTAGCTACTCTCCATCATAAAAGTGTCCAGCACAATTTCAGCTGAGCTTGTGCTGGACACTTTTGGTTGCATGCAGTCAGATAGGATAAGTTTACTCAATGGAAGTTAAAATGAATTTTTGCTCAATCATTGCACAAGAAGTAGCTTTATACTGCTATACTATCCTTCTGATTTTTTGGAAAACATCAGGTGGACACTTTTATTAATTTTAAAAAAAAGAAAAAATATTCCAAATCTAGAACTGGTGGTGCAAATTTGGTCTGAAAACTCAAATTATCTTTGATGGCAGAAATTTTATTTGAATGTTTAATTTCATATTTAATCACTTTTATTTTACTTTTTTATTCCTGTTTTTGCTTTCAAATATAAATTTATTTATTGTAAAACTAATAATTTTCATATTTTTTTTACTTTTATTTAATAAGATTATGAAAGATGTAGCATCTCCCAGTATGCATTTGGCTTACAAATTTTTTCAATACTAATAACATTAATATTATAATGGTGAAAAACAATGAAGCAAATGATAAATATGAATGACACAGAAAGATCATATACAAGTGGATTTGTTTATAAGGAATACCTGATGAACTGAAAAAGACCTGCATCCTAGATACTCACCATCATAAAAGTGTCAAGCATATGTTCGGCCGAACTTGTGCTGGACACTTTTGGTTGCATGCAGTCAGATGGGATAAATTTACTCTATGGAAATGAAAATGACATTTTGCTCTATCATTGCACAATAAGTAGTTTGATATTGTTAAAATGTCCTCCTGATGAATTTTCAAAACTCATCAGGACACTTTGTTTGGTTTAACAAAAAAGAAAATATAGTGCAAGTTTAGCCCTGGTGGTGCACATTTGATCTAACACCTCTACTTGTTATTGATAGTGGGAATTTTCCTTATATTTTTATTTCTTATTTTATCCCTTTTATTTTACTTTTTTATTGCTCATATTGCTTTGGATATCAATTTTTAATTTTTAAAATAAATAATTTTCATACTCTTATACCTTTATTTAATAATATATGATTAAAGGTGGAACACCACCTGGTATGCATTTTTCACACAAGTTATTACTATAGTAATAACGTTAACAATATAATGATGACAAAAAATTAATCATATGGTAAATTTAAATGACACAGAAAGATCAAATTCCAGTGGAAATGTTTATAAGAAATCCCTTTTGAGTTTAAGAAGATTTGCTGTATGCCTACTTTCAATAATAAAAGTGTCCAGCACAAGTTCAGCCAAACTTGTGCTGGTCACTTTTGGTTGCATGAAGTCATATGAGATAAATTCTCACTATGGCAATAAAAAATGATATTTCACTCAATTATTGAAGTAAAGAATGTTTAATATTGTAAAATTGTCCCCTGGATGTCTGTCCAAACCTCAGTTCAAAATTTTTAACCTATACATAAAAGTAAGTTTAGACCAAGTCTTGACCTAGGGGTCCCCAACTGTCCCAACATCACTTCTGGCTCTTCATAGTAAAAATTTTACTTGTATTTTTTATTTCGTATTTGATCCCATTTATTTTCATTTTACTTTTCTATTACTCATTTTAATTTTAAATATCAATTTATTTATTTAAAAACTAAACATATTCATATTTTTTTAACTTTATATATTAATATTATTAAGGTTGTAACATCACCAATTTCGCATTTGGCATGCAGGTTTTTGCTATACTAGAAACATTAATAATATATATGGTGACAAAAAATTAATTATAAGATAAATATGAATGATAAAAAAAAGTTAAAAACCCAATAGAAATGTGAAAAAAAAACTGATGTACTGAGAAACACTTCCACCCTAGCTACTCTCCATCATAAAAGTGTCCAGCACAAGTTCGGCTGAACTTGTGCTGGACACCTTTGTTCAGGTGCAGTCAGATGGGATCAATTCTCTCTGTGGAAATTAAATTAAGAAAAATGCTAAATAATTACATTAGAAGTAGTTTGGTATGGCTGAATTATCCACCTTGAGTTTTTCCAAACCTCAGGTGAAAAATTTTTTATCTTTAAAAAAAAATAAATTTTATCAAATTTAGCCCTGATGGCACCCATTTGTTTCAACACCTCTACTGGCTCTTGAAGGCAGGAATTTTTCTTGAATTTTTCTTTTTTCATATTTGATATCTTTTAATTTACTTTTTTATCACTCAAGTTACATTTGGATATTAATTTATATTTTTGGAAAAGAAATCATTTTCATAATTTTTTAACATTTTTTAATAATATTATAAAAGGTGTAATATAACATGGCATGAATTTGGCGCACAAGTTTTTTCTGTACTAATAAAATTAATAAAATTCTAATGACAAAAAATTAATCAGATAATAAAATATGAATAAAACAGAAAGATCAAATACCATTTGACATGTTTTAAAAAAATAACAGTTGCAATGAAGAAGACCTGCACCCTAGCTACTCTCCATCATATAATTGTCCAGCACAAGTTCGGCCGAACTTGTGCTGGACACTTTTGGTCAGGTGCAGTCAGATGGGATCAATTTTCTCTATGGAAATGAAAAAAATTATTTGATAAGAAACTTCACTAGATGTAGTTTGATATAGCTGAATTATCCACCTAGAGTTCATCCAAACCACAGGTACACAATTTTTTATCTTTAAAAAACAATCAATTAAGTAAAATTTATCCCTGAAGGCTCTCATTTGCTTCAACATCTCTACTGGCCTTTGATATTAGCAATAATACTTGGATTTCTTTTTTCATATTTGATCGCTTTAAATTAATTTTTTATTCCTCATATTGCTCTTGGATATCAATTAATAAATTTTAAAATAAATTATTTTAATATTTTTATACATTTTTTAATAATATTATAAAATGTGTAACATCACTCAGTATGCATTTGGCACACGATTTTTTACTATACTTATATAATTAATAATATAATTAAGACAAAAAATTAATCAAACAATATGTATGAGTGAGGCACAAAGATAAAATACCAGTAGACATGTTTGTAAGAAATACCAGATAAACTGAAGAAAAATTCTACCCCAGCTGCTCTCCATCATAGAAGTGTCCAGCACAAGCTCGGCCGAACTTGTGCTGGACACTTTTGGTCATGTGCAGTCAGATGGGATCAATTCTCTGTATGGCAACAAAAAAAATTTTTTATCAAATTTCACTAGAAGTAGTTTGGTTTAGCTGAATCATCCACCTGCTGTTCTGCCCAATATCAGGTGTATAATTTTTTATCTTTAAAGAAAAGGTCACTTATTACAATTAAGCCCTGATGGCTCCCATTTGCTTTAACACCTCTACTGGCTCTTGATAGCAGGAATTTTACCAGTATTTTTTTCATATTTTAACTCTTTGACTTTTATTTTACTCTTTTATTCCTCTTTTTACTTTTAAATTTCAATTTAATTTTTGTAAAACTATTACTTTCCATATTTATTTACATCTATTTTAAAAAATTATTGAAGGTATAACTTCACATGGTATGCATTTTGCACACAAGTTTTTGCTATACTAATAACATTAATAATATATTGGTGATAAAATATTAATTGGATGATAAATATGAAAGATACAGACTGATCAAATACCAGTAGACATGTTTATGAGAAATACAAGATGAATGAACTGAAGAAAATTTCCACCCAAGCTACTCTCCATCATAAAAGTGTCCAGCACAAGTTTGGCCGAACTTGTGCTGGACACTTTTAGTCACGTGCAGTCAGATGGGATCAATTCTCTATATGGCAACAAAAAAACATTTTTTATTAAACTTCACTACAAGCAGTTTTGTTTAGCTGAATCATCCACCTGTTGTTCTTCCCAACCTCAGGTGTATAATTTTTTATCTTTAAAAAAAAGGTCACTTATTAAAATTTAGCCCTGATGGCTCCCATTTTTTTCAACACTTCTACTAGCTCTTGAGAGCAAGAATTTTACTAGTATTTTGTTTTTCATAATTGATCTCTTTGAGATTAATTTTACCTTTTTATCCCTCATATTGCTTTTGTATATCAAATTATTTTTTGTAAAACAAATCATTCTCATATTTTTTCACCTTTATTTAATAATATTATAAAAGGTGTAACATCACCCGGTATGCATTTGGCACACGAGTTTTTGCTATACTTATAATATTAATAATATAATGGTGACAAGAAATTAATCTAATGATAAATATGAGTGAGGCACAAAGATCAAATACCAGTGGACATGTTTATAAGAAATACCAGATGAACTGGAGAAAAATTCCACCCTAGCTAACCTCCATCATAAAAGTGTCCAGCACAAGTTCAGCCAAACTTGTGCTGGACACTTTTGGTCACATGCAGTCTGATGTGATCAATTCTCTCTATTGCAATGAAGATGAATTTTTCTTCAATAATTGCACTAGAAGTTGTTTTATATGGCAAAATTGTCATCCTGAAGTTTTTGTAAAGCTCCAGTGGATTTTTTTTTATTTTTACAAAAAAGAAATTATAGTCCAAGTTTAGTGCCACTGGTGGGCGTTCACCCCATCATGTCTACTTGCTCTTGATGGGAGGAATTTCACTTTAATTTTTTATTTCATATTTGATCCCTTTAATTTTACCTTTTTATCCCTCATATTGCTTTTGGATATCAACTTATTTTTTGTAAAACAAATCATTTTCATATTTTTTTACCTTTATTTAATAATATTATAAAAGGTGTAACATCACCCGATATGCATTTGGCACACAAGTTTTTGCTATACTTATAATATTAATAACATAATGGTGACAAAAATCAATCAAATGATAAATATGAGTGAGGCACAAAGGTCAAATACCAATTAATCAATAGTTCTTTTTAATATTATAAATTTTTTGATTAAATAAAATGGTAATAATGAATTATATTTTTCATCCACAATTCCACTCTAATGATTCCCACTGCACAAAAAGGGTTAACTTGGTCCTTTCTTTACTGCTTGTGCATATATTTTATTTCCCACAGTACTACAATTTTTTGTAGTGATTATCCCACATCTGATTCAGGAATATTTTTAAACAATATAAGTTTTTTTTACAAAAGACCTTATCATATCCAATATCCCACAAAAAATACAACCTGTTTTTGTATTAAAGCCCGTTAATTATTAAGAAATTGTTAAAATAATTAGATTAGTCCCTGGCACAGCTAGATCCATACCAACCGACCTAAAGTCTTTTCAATATTGAAAACAATTAAATAAAATTATGATATCATACTAAATTATGGGCACCAACCATAATTCAGCACTTCTCATTTGCTCTGCTACAAAATGAGTGCATGTAGCATTTTTCTAACGTCGGACTGTTTTTCTTCCTTCCCTCACACCTTTAGTCCAGAATGAAAATTTAGTATGAGTTTTGGTCAAAATGGTTTGCCAGTGTTATCTGTATGCAATATGAATTCATATTGCATATTTCTATTTATGCATAAAATATACTCATTAAGCATCATTTTTTTTGCATTTTTCAATCATTATGCATATTTATGCATATTCATATGCATATTCATTACAAAGATTTATATGCATATTAATATATTTTATTCATATACGTATATGCACCTTTTTTTTGCATATTTAATATGCATATTTTTAATGCATATTCAATATGCATATTTTTATGCATATTTTTTATGCATAATCACTATGCATATTTTTATGCATATTTTTATGCATATTTTTTATGCATATTTTTTCTTGATGGTCATTATGCATACACTTTGGATAGGCAATTCACATCAATTTTTAGCATGCAATAAGTATCCACCATGCGAATTCAAATGCATATGCATCTATATCATACACGCAACATATATTCAAGTTTAATATTTGAATATTAAGGTATGCTAAGTGATGTTGTTCAACCTTTTGCCAAACCTGAGATTAACTGATGTTCAATGTGGTTCTTAAGCTCTGCTCAAGGAGGGATTGTTCTGGATTCAATCTGTGACAGTTTATTTTTTCAATGTTTTTTCATCAGATTTAAAAACATCTTTCTGACAGTTTCAGGATGGTTTCCCAACAGTTTCCTGACAAATTCCTTATAGTTTCAAAAAGAGGGAACTGCTAGCAGTTCACCCCCAAATTTCCCGTGGTGATAATTATTTTGGTAGACAAAAGATGACAAGGGGTGAACTGGTTATACTAGTAAGTAACTTATTTTTTTCTCTCTGCTCAAATATCAACAAACTAACTATTAAAAATTATAAAAAACCCATTAATTTTTATTTAATATTGAAGGGGACTGAAGCGCCACAAAAATAATAAAATGTAATGTAATATTTAATTTATGATGAGTAACCAAGTGATGAGGCTACAGGGGATTTTCCAAGGCCTTTTTATAGGCAAGGGGTCCTCTGAAGCACCACAAATGAGTATTTAAAAAATAGTAATAAGGTACAACAAGAATATAAAAAAATAAAACTAAAACATAGATATTGAGAGAAAAACATGAAACAACTAATTAAACCCATGAGTAAGAGGCTAATTTTCCAAGTATAGTTTCTGTCAGCCAGGCTACTAGACTTATCCAATAAAATAATTAATTATCTTACTGAGATGAAGCCACGCCTTTCAATTCTTATTAATAATTAATTATCTATTATTTATTTATATATTACTTACAATTAACTAGCTAAGTACAATAATTAAATTTAGTAATTAATAAAAATTAATAAATGTCCCATATATTTCTACTCCCTAACACCGTGATCAATAATAAAGTTGAAAAGGGAATAAAAATATTATTAAAATATTAAAAATCTAAAAAATTCAAATTTCTTTATTAAGAAATTAAAATTTCCATTAAAACAACATTTTAAATCAAATGTTTTATACTAAGTGTGACAAACTAAGGGAACTCAAGTTTTATTTCAAATAAAAATGATACCTTTTATTGGTGCACCATTTAGTATATCTTTTTATATTTCACATACTCTCTTAATTTAGTTTTTTCCTCTCACACACTTTTATTAGGTGGTGTTAACTCTGTGTTTTTATCTCTCACATTTTGCCTATAAAAGGCCCTCCATTTTTTGTACCTTTTGATTCATTCCATTACTTACTCATACTACAAAACTATTTACTTTACTAACATATTTATTACTATTTATTATTGCTTTAGTATTTACATTCTCGTAATTCTAATCCATTAATTATAATAATAATTTATATTCTTACCACTTTATATTGAGTAAAATAATCAAAAAGATAAGGAAATACGTACCCCAAACTTGAAATCCAAAAATCCGCTTGTCAGTGCCATTGGACCGCCATTAAAAACCTTCTTGACTTAAAAGACCCCTTGAAAACTGAGGCCCTTTCTGAAGAGTTGATGGCGCATCGATATCTTGAAGCTGGAAACTGAGGGACCATCGACAACGAGGTGCCAATAGGACAAGTATACAACAAAGACAACAAAGATCATCAGCCACATTATTAACTTTTTTGCTGCGACTGGGAATTGAACTGCACTTCAAAACTTAAGTTTATATATTGACTATAGTTACATATATTTGTGGAAATTATATTGATTACTATTTGTGGGTCACTTTTCACTCTTCATACTCTACGTATTTCCATTTACTCAGCACTCTGTAAGTGGCATTAATTTGCTCATTTTACAGGGGGAGGTGTCTTGTAATTTGGAATTTTTATTTTTTTTCCTAGTTAAAAAAGATAGAACTAGAGTGTTCTTATTACTAGAAGTAATATAAAATATTTTATTATTATTATATTATATTATTTTTTTCTACAGTTGACTTTGTCCTGATAAATTATAATAATATTGTTGTTCCAGTTGACAAATTGTCCTGACAATAAAATAAATTAATAAAAATAAATTATTTTATAATTATTTCAGTTGACATCAAGTCCTGGTAAATAAATATCATTCAGTTGATTTTAATCCTGATAATTATCAAAATTTAATTTATTGTTTAAAAAATTAATTTTATTTCTTCAGTTGATTTCTTTTAATCCTGGTTATAATATTATTTTGAATTAAGAAAAATTGTGATTATTATTTCAGTTGATTTTTTGCCTGAAGATTTTTTAATTCTTTTTCTTATTTTTCTTTTAAAAGCAAAAATAAAACTAATACATCTTAATATTTCCTTCCCTCAGTTCAAGTTAAATTTAAAAAATTACTGATCAAGATGTTTCTGCTACCCATGAAGAGTAATTGGATCTGATTGATTATGATTAAAATACTTCTTTAAGTTATCCCTTGACTACAAAATTGGCTCAAATTAATCAATTATTGGACCAATGAGGAAGTGGAAATACTAGTTTAGACAAATGCTCAGGAACCAAAGCCTTCCATCAATCCCCTAGAATGACTTCGCAAAGGCTTCAAAAAAAATGCCTTTACCTCAGCAAGTAAAGAATCTCTCCACCCACATAAAGGAACTGAGGACAGAGAACTTAAGACTGAGAGCAAGAACAGATTCACTAGAAGAAAAGGTAAGAAAAATAGATGCCTTTCTTCAAGAGAAGAGGAGACCCCCTCCCCCCAGGGATCTTCCACAATTGGCTCCCCAGCAACCAGAAAAGGTGGAAGTATCAAAGTGGCAGTGGGATTGGTTAAACACCCAGTGGGATTATCTGTCTCAACATCAGCAGCCTCAAATGCCTCAGTTAGGTCTGGCAAGACCCAGTCAATTCAACCCAACAAATCCTCACCCTTATCAAGGAGGCATAAAAAGAAAAAACATTCTTCAGATCTTTCCCAAGCCTTGGTAAGTCCCTCAATTGAATCTCAAGTACCATTTCTTGTTGCTGATTCAGTTCCTTCAGGTAATTCTGGAAAAGGATATGAAACTGTGAGACAAGTAGAGGCTGATAAGACTAAACAAATCACTCAATATTCTAATGTATCTAATCCTTTAGTTTTAATTGCTACTTAAATTATAAATCCTGATATGGGTATTATTGATGAACCACTTGAGCCTGAGTTTTATGCGAATCTGAAAAGTTACTCTGTTTCTTTATTGAGAAACACTCCAGATGTAGCAAAAAATAATGATGAATATTTGAGAGATATTATTACTAAACAAAATCATATCATGAACAACATGCAATTGACTCAGAAATATAAGATTTTTTTAACTGAACAGGGTTATCAAGCATTGAAGAGTGAATTACAGAGAGTTTCTGATGATTTGTTTAATTACAAAGCAACTCATGATAAGAAAGTTGCTTTATGGAAAATATCAAAAATGATTTGTCTAAACTACAAGATACTGTGTCTATCTATTTCCAGGAGCTAAAGGTAGATAAGATGAACCTGAAAAGATTGAGTGATCATTATTCATCTTTTTCAAAATAAAACCCAGTTATCTTTTGCAACAATCAATGAGAGTTTATCTAATCTTCCAAGAGTGAAAACCAGACTAACAACCATTGAAGAGAAATTTGATTCATCAGTTAATGATCAAAATTATTCTGACATTTCTGTGAAGGAACATATGGTACAGGATGCTCCAAATTTAGAAGCTGCTAGTTCATCTAAGTTAAAATTAGATTCAGAAATGCCTGTTGATACCATTGAGTTTCCATCAAAAATTGATGATGCACCAGGATCTTCAACAGAAGGATTAAACAATGAGATTACTGCACAATTGAAGAAGTTACAGCTGCTTCTTACTCAGAAACAATCTAATACTAAGGAGACTCCTTCAAATCAAAAGAATTGGCCAAAACTTGACCAGTATCCAACATTTGATGGTGATTCTTCTTCTGATTGGCAGAAATTCATTTGCAGAATTAATAACTTGAAAAACTCTTACAAACTCCCAGATGAGGAAATTGTGTCCAAGTTAATTTCTTTATTTACCAATGTAGCCATAGTGTGGTATGAATCTGTTCTCTTGGATAGGAATGACTACTCATGGGAATATTGGAAGAAATTGATTAAAGAAAAATTTGGTGGCTCCAAGTTTAGGATGGCTCAACAAAGGCAGTATGAGGAAACTTAATATAGCTCTTCTACTGATAAACCTATTGAGTTCTTAATGAAACTTGTAAAAATCTTCAGTGAAATGGACCCAAATATGGAGTTTGAGTTATGGAAGGACAGGATCCTTTATAAATTACCAATGTCTTTGAAAGACTTGATAGTGGCCAGGACTGAGTTCTACAGAGAACCTTCTTCCTTCATTAATACTTGTAATGAGATCCTTCTAAACAACAAGTATGATTCCAGAAGATTCATTCCTAGAACCCCTTTGGAGAAACCCTCCACTTACCAACAGAAACCTCTGGGAAAGGATGGTAAATCTTCTGCCCCTGTTGCACCTAAAAAGTATGCAACAAACACTTGCTCCAAGTGCAACAAGCCTTGTCAGAAAGGCAATGTTTGTGGCAAGAAGATAAATCTTGTTGAACAAACTGAGGAGCATGCTGATGACACAATAGCACTGGATGATACTTCAAGTGATTGTGTCAGAAATATTTCATATGAATCTCAACAAGAAATCTTGATTCTGGAAGAAGATATTTATTATTTAAATACTATTGATATTTATAATAATGATTTATCTACAGTTGAGGATGCTGAGATGATAAGGAACATTGAGGATAACTCAATTGTTGTTGCCCCTCTCAAAGCACCAGTCTTGATCAATGGAGCCAGTATTGAAGTTGTTCTGGATTCTGGAGCTGGAGGAAGTGTAGTATATGAAAGAGCACTTGCTTCAGTGGATCAAGACTATAAATCAAAACTTATGCCTATCATTTCTGAAAATTGGAGAGGTTATGGCTCTGTTTTGTCCCCCATTGGTAAATACAAATCCACAGTGTTTTTTAAATATAACCATGGTTTTGTAAGAGCTATTTGTGATTTTGTTGTCATGAAAAATGATAACTTAAGCAGTTGGTTTATTATAGGAAAGGATATTTTAAACAAGTATGGCATAAAATTGGATCCTTCAAACCAATGTTTCACAATGGAGATGAATGGGAAGAGAAAATTTAATATTTCCTTCCTCAAAAAATTATTAAAACCAGAATTGAATACATGTAATTCTGTGATTCAATATAAAGGAAGATCTACAAAAGAAATTCTTGCCCTTATGTCTGAAATTGACAATCCTTCTTTTGAAGAACAACTTTCTGGTGAGGATAAAGTTTCCATCATTAAATTGATAAAATATTATCCTATGGCCTTTGCTCATGGGTCACATGAACTAGGATTAGTTAAAGAATAGATGAAACTTTCAATATCTTGTCCATTAACTGACATACCACCTAGTTTAAAGAAGAAGCCTTATCCTGCTTCTCCCACAAAGAGAAAAGATATTGAAGACAATATCTCTACCCTTTTTAAAATGAATATTATTGAAAAGGTAGTTGAAACACCTAAATATTGTGTTATCTCACCTGTCCTAATTTCTTATGAGAGAGATAAAGCCAGGTTATGTGGTGATTTTAAAACATTAAATACTTATACTGTTGATGATATCTATCCTTTACCAAGAATTAGCTCTATACATGCCACCTTACAAGGTGCTAAATATATCAGCTGTCTGGAAGGTAACAAAGAATATCACCAGGTACCTGTTGAGAAGAATTCCCAGAATTTTCTGATGTTTGCTACTCATATGGGTATTTATAAGTATCTTAGGATGCCATTTGGCCCTAAAAATTCCCCTTCAGTCTTTCAAAAAGTTATGGATAACACATTTCATCAAGAGATAATTGAATAAATGGCTGATGGTTTATATTTATGATATCATTATATTCTCAAAAACATTTGAGGACCATCTTAACCACCTGTGTAAAGTGTTCCTCAAAATGGATGAAATAAATATAACACTTGTCTTGAAGAAATCTAAATTTGGTTTTCATTCCTTAAAAGTGCTGGGTCACGTTGTTTCAGGGTTACAGATATGTGTTAACCAAAACAAAGTGGCAGCCATACAACAAGTGAAGGCTCCTACCACAGTTAGAGAGCTCCAGACTTTTTTGGGAATGTGTGGATACTATAGACAGTATATTAAAAATTACTAAGTCATAGCTTTACCCCTTACCCAATTTACTAGAAAGGATGTTGCTTTTGTCTGGAATATTGAAAGACAGAGAGCTTTTGACACTATGAAACACTGTTTGATGTCAGCATCAATTCTTGCTTTAACTGACTTTAATCAACCATTTTTTTGTACACTGATTCCAGTTTTATTGGTCTTGGTGCTGCCCTCCATCAAAAACAAGTGATGAATGATAAAGTATCAGAAGTAGTAATTTGTTATATTTCAAGAACCTTGAGAAATAGTAAATTGAAATATGGTGCCACTCAGCTTGTATGTTTAGCAATAGTGTGGGCTCTAGAAAAGTTACATTATTACTTAGATGACCAGAAATTTGAACTTGTCACTGACTGCAGCACAGTTAAATCCCTTTTAAACATGAAAACACCTAACAGACATATGTTCAGATGGCAGTTAGCTGTTCAGGAATACGGAGGGAGAATGACAATTATTCCTAGGGCTGGTATTGTTCACTCAAATGTGGATATGTTATCAAGGTTACCTCTACCAAATGAAGACTCTAATCCTGCTTATGATCCTGAGGATGAAATTATTCAAATTCATGGGACATATGTGGTTGATATAGAGGAAGAGCTATTACAGCTTATTCTGGATTCATATGATAAGGACACTGACTTGAAAAAGTTATGCACAATATTAAATGATTGAAAGAGTTCTTCAATACAAGCATTAATTAAAACCCTTCTAACAAAGTACCAGAAGGCTTTGGAAAAAGGTAAATTTTCTATTGATGAAGGATATCTATATTATAGAAGAAAGTTGAGTAATGTCATTGTTATTCCTCCTTCTATGAAAGAAATCATCTTGAAAATTTTTCATGATGACATATTAGCTGGACATTTTGATCTTGAAAAAACAGTGATCAGAATTAAAAACACTGCTTGGTGGGTTAATATTTCTGAAGACACCAAATTATATGTTGAATCTTGTGATTCTTGCCAAAAATCAATAAGATTGACTGGTAAGAGAGCTGGATTAATGCAACATATTTAACCTCATGATACACCATGGCAGATAATAAATATGGATTTTTTAACAGGATTACCCATTGCTGGAAAATACAGTTATAACTCTTGTTGGGTTATTGTGGACAGAATTACAAAAATGTGTAAATTTATCCCTACTCACAAGGATGTTTCCACTAAAGAATTAGCTTTCTTATGGTGGTCTCATATTTTTGATACTGCTGATTTTCCTAAAGCCATAATCTCTGACAGAGACCCTAAATTTACTTGTGAATTTTGGATGTCTCTGATGGATGTTTGTGGTTGTGATCTGAAACTTTCTACTGCTCATCACCCTCAGACTGATGGATTAGCAGAAAGAATGATTCAGACTTTAGAGAACATGATAAGAAGGTATTGTGCCTTTGAACTTGAGTATAAAGACAATGACAGATTCACTAATGATTGGGTTACCTTACTTCCTGGGTTGGAATTTGCTTATAATAGCGCTGTTCATTCTGTTACTCAATGAAAGCCTTTTGAGCTCTGGCTTGGATATGTTCCCAATACTCCTGCCCAAATTCTTAATAACAAAATACCTAAATTGGATATACATCCTGGTGTAAAATCTTTTATTCAAATGCAACAACTATGTAGAAATCATGCTCAAAAATGTATTGAAAAATCATTTGAATATGAGAAGAAAAGATGGGACAAAACCCATAAAGAATACTGTCAGCCTAAATATCCTTAGGACTGAGTATTTCTTATGCTTAAAATAAGATAACCTTAACTAGATTAAGCTTATATCTTAAAAATAAGGTTAAAATAATAATATATATTATTTTATTATATATATATATAATTATTATTCTATTATATAATTTATAATAGTTTAAATAGCTTATCCATGGCCTAATAATACTTATTAAGGTGTTAATGGAGTCATAATATACTTATCTTAAGTTATATAAAGTAATTATTGACATACATAAGCTTATATGTATACATAAATCTCATATTCAGTGAAATATGTAGTATATTATGTATATTTAGGTATATAAGTGGGTTTTAGCCCCTTAATAGCCTATAACCTTTGTTTTTCTGCTTATTTTAGGTCATATGGACAAAATCAGTGGACTCACAACGCCTACAGAAGCATAGACACCTATATCAGGCCCATACACCCAGTTTGGACAACTAAAATTACTTCCTTGGATGGTTATTCACGGATTTATGGGTTGGAAAGATGTTTTTGGGTTAATGTGGATGCTTGGGGATGTTATTGGGGGCTTGGACATTTTATTTGTTTCCTTTATATGCTTTTAGTTTCATTAAATCTCTTTTTGATCATTTATTTTACCTGTTTCTTTATGGTAACCGCTTTTATCTGGGATTTCTATTTATGGTATGACTCTGTGTTATTATTAATAGTGATGGAGGGTCCTTACTGGAGGTCCGAGTGTTGAAACTGCTTGAAGTGGACTCCATGGGGAGGTGATGGGCCCTCACAGTGCTGTAATTGCAGGGGATAGCAGTGACATCATCTGGATTGAAGGTCTGTGCACTCCAGTGGATTTGGGTATAAGTAAGAAGGGATTTTGACGGTTTATTATCATCATTCAATTACTACACTTCAAACAAACATTACACTACAATTATTAACATTCAGAAATATATTATAAAGCCCTTATAAATTGATATTATCTTTATAAAAGCTATAACTATATTTTATTCTTCTATTTTCCACCACTAGCACGCATTTAAATCCAAGTATTGTGAGTTTTATTTGAGTATAAACTATTTTATTAGTCTTCCCCTGAGGTTTAATCACTAAATCATCTATTAATAAGTAGTAGGACCATAAAATAACACTATTATATCATACCTATATACTAGACTATACTGACAATTGGGGGTCTTTCCTTATATTTTACTTATTATTTAGTATAAGCCTTGGGACGTGATTTTCACCTTAGTACAACTAAAAATTAACCAAATATTTGGGTCTGCTGCGTATTAGTGGGTCATCATAACTCATTGATTGCGGAAAAGAACCCTTATAATAATTGTACTAATTTTTTACCATAAAAATTAGATATTTGCAGTAGTAACTGTACCCAATATAAACCCAATTTCACTTGGTATTTGGACACCAATATAACACCCAATTAAATTGGTATTTGGCTAAAGCTTGGTAAGCTAATTATTCACCCTTATAAAGGTCTAGTTAAACTTATTATTATATTTTTAACAGATTTTTTCGAATTTTTCTTATATTTTATTTAAATAAATAAAGATATAAATTCAGGGTAAGCTCCATTGCTTTTTTATTAGTAATATAATTGCTAATATTATTTGTCTACTAATTCCACAGAGTTTTTTCCTTTTGTAGATTTAAAATATTGTTATTCTGAACAATATGAGTGCTCCCCAGGATAGTGTAAGTGAACAGCCTGCTTATAATACCAGGTCTAAAGCTAATAAAAACTTTCCAGGACATCACCATGGAGGGACAACAGTACCCCCAGCCAGAAAGCATGAGTATAGAGGAAAAGGACGTCCTCTTAAAAAAGATAACTTTCAAAAAGACGTCTCCTCCTCTTCAGGATCAACTGTCCCGCCTGGCCAAACAGGTTCTGAAGCTAGAGGAATCAAAATCTCTCATTTTCAAAGAAGTAGAGCAGTTGCAAAACAATTGCATGGTAGGATTTCAGCAGATGAATCAGGCAATGGCAGAATTAAAGGGAGGCCAGCCCAGTCAATCAAATCAGCAACCCCCTACCCAAGGAGGGTCCACTCACTCCCAGGAGAAAATCCTGGTAGACAAATGGAAATGGGACTGGTTTCACCAACAGTGGACAAGCCACAGTTGCAACAGGGATCCGCCCCCTCATCTGACTTCCTCAGCTCACCCTTACAAGGGAAAAAAGCGCCAAAAATCAGGACTGGCAACCATCCCTTGGTAAGTAACTTACCCTCTCAGATTAAACATAATACTGATAATTACAATATAGGTAATTCTATTGATGTTAAATCTGTACAAAAAATAGAGGAGGATTTAAGAAATTTAGGTTTTAGAGTAGATACACCTGACTTGTCTTTTGTCCATAATAACAGTACTATATACAATGATAATACAGTTAATCCTCAGTTGCAACCACCTACTAGTGAGATGAGAAGTTCACAGGAGAGTGAGAGAATTGAAAAGGAGGACATGGAATATTTTAACAATAATCCAACTGTCCATAGAATTGTTTCAGCATTGTGGAATAGAATGACTGATTGTGAGGAACAGACAGTTAAGCTCACTAGTGATACAATTTCATCCTTAACATTGAACATTTCTCAATTAGCAACACGTAATAAAGAATTAGAGAAAGAACATTTTTCTCTAACTCTTAAATATGATTCATTGAGTAATAAATATAATGACCTTTCAAACAAATTTTGTGAGTTAGAAAAATTATATGAAACACACTTATTAAAGACTGAATCAAGAACAAAGTTATCTTTTGCCCAGACAAATCAAAGTGTCTCTGAGTTGCTACAAAGATTAACTAAAGTTGAGATTGAAACTGCCAATCTACTAATGAACCAGGATAATCATAAGTATAATCAATATAATAATAATCCTTTCATTGGCAAAAGTGAATCTCATTCCTTCCCTGTACCACCACAATTAAAACCATCTGGTGGTAGTGTCAAATCTGAAAATGTAAGTCACAAATCCGTGCAGGAAGAAATACAAGACCATTTATCAAAAGTGAATGAGTTGTTGAATTTACCTAAGATTAGTGAGATAAAATCCAATCAGAAGAACTGGCCTAAAATAGATCAGTACCCAACTTATGATGGGGAAGCCAGCTCTGATTGGCAACATTTTATTCAAAGAATTGACAACTTGAAATTCTCATATAAGCTACCAGATGAAGAAATAACATCAAAATTAATTTCTTTATTAAAGGATGTTGTTTATTATGGTTTGAAGCTGTCTTAAGTGAGGGTAGAGACTACTCTTGGGCTGAATGGAAACAACTTATTGAAAAACAATTTGGAGGTTCTAAATTCAGGCTTACTCAGCAGAGACTGTATGAGAAGACTAGGTATAATCCGTTGAATGGTGACAAACCTATGGTATTTTTAATGAATTTAAACAAAATATTAAAAGCCATTGAGCCTCATATGGATTTTAACTTATGGAAAGATAAGATAATATACAAATTACCTATATCTGTCAGAGACATTGTTGTAGCTAGAACATTAAATGTTACTGAATATTCTGACTTTATTAATATTTGCAATGAAATATTATTAAACCATAAGTATGAATCAAGGTATTCCACTTATAAGCAAAATGTTGAACCTGTAAAAACTCAGAATTCAAAAACACTTCAGGAGAAGCAGAAAAAACCTACTGCACCTGTAGTACCTAAAAAGTATGAAACAAATACTTGTTATAAGTGTAACAAACCTTGGGTAAAAGGTCACAAATGTGAGAAAAACATAAATATTGTTGAAAATCAACGTGAATCTGAAACTGAAACTGAAAAAAGTAAAGAATCAAGTGATTATGACAGCAATATCTCATATAGTGATGAAAATGAAGTCTGTATGTTGGAAGATGATTTGTCCATCTTTGAAAATCCAATATTAAATATGGACTCAAATGAATCTTTAATGAATTTTGAGGATGCTGAAATCATTAAGGATATACAAGCTGATAACTTTAGAATGACACCTATCACGGTTCCAGCTATCATCTCTGGTGAAAATGTTAATATAGCATTGGACACAGGAGCTGCTGGTTCAGTTGTTTCCACTAATACATTACAGAAAATTGATAGTGAATATAAGTTTAAGCTTGAACCACTTCAGAATAAAAATTGGAGAGGTTTTGGATCAGTACTACACCTCATTGGTAAATACAAAGCTGCTGTTTTCTTTAAACACCAACATGGTTATGTAAGGGTAACTTGTGACTTTGTAGTAATGGATAATACAAATTGTAGTAACTGTTTTATCATTGGAAATAATATCCTGACTAAATTTGGTGTAAAATTAGACCCTGCTAATAACAATTTTACAATTGGCATGAATGGTAAAAGGAAATTTAAAATAAATTCTTTTAACACAGTCTTGCACATTGAGTCAGTAACAAATTCCCCGTCTAAAGGAAGAGAATCCAATGAGATGGAATTTCTGGAAACAGAAATTTCAAAAGCATCATTTGGCACTCAGATAAGTGAAACTGAGAAAGATAATATTTTGGAATTAATTAAAGCTTTTCCAATGGCTTTTGCACATGGTACAAGTGAACTTGGCCTTGTAAAAGATCATGAAATGAAAATTAGTTCAACCTGTGATGTGGATAATATTCCTGCTAGTCTTAAAAAGAAACCATACCCTGCTTCACCAATGAAGAGGAAAGACATAGAGGATAATATTAAGATGTTGTTAAAAATGAACATTCTTGAGAAGGTTGAAAATACACCAAAATATTGTGTAATATCACCAGTGCTGATTTCTTATGAACAAGATAAAGCAAGACTGTGCGGTGATTATAGAGCATTAAATACATTTACAGTAGATGATATTTATCCCTTGCCAAGGATTGCCTCTATACATGCTACCCTTAAAGGTGCTAAATATATAAGTTGCCTAGATGGAAATAAAGGGTACCATCAAATTCCTGTTGAAAAGAATTCACAGAACTTTTTGTTGATAACAACACACATGGGAATTTATAAGTATGTCAGAATGCCATTTGGACCAAAGAATGCTCCATCAGTATTTCAAAAGTTAATGGATATAACATTCCATAATGAAATGATTGAGGGATGGTTAATGGTATACATTGATGACATCATAGTGTTCTCTAAAAATTTTGATGAACACTTAATCCATTTAAGGAAAGTATTTCAGAAAATGGATGAAATAAAAATGACCCTTCCATTGAAAAAATGTAAATTTGGGTTTGAATCTTTAAAAGTGCTTGGTCATATTGTATCTGGCTTACAAATATGTGTAGACCAAAATAAAGTGGCTGCAATAAAGAATATTGGCATTCCTCAAAATGTGAAGGATGTACAATCTTTTCTTGGAATGTGTGGTTATTATAGACAATATATAAAAAACTACCAATCAATTGCTGCACCACTGACCACACTGATAAAGAAATCAGAAGCTTTCATTTGGAATAATGAAAGACAACAAGCTTTTAATAAGTTGAAAGAATGTTTAATGACAGCTCCTATCTTGGGATTACCAGATTTCCAATTACCTTTTGTATTATATACAGATGCAAGTTTTATTGGACTGGATGCTGCTTTGCATCAAAAACAACTTATTGAAGGTAAAATGTCAGAAGTAGTAATCTGCTATATTTCACGTACTCTAAGAAGTGGTGAATTGAAATATGGTGCTACTCAACTTGAATGTTTGGCAGTAGTATGGGCTCTTGAAAAGCTACATTATTACCTGGAAGACCAAAAATTTGAGTTAATAACTGACTGTAGTGCAGTTAAGTCACTCTTAAACATGAAAACTCCTAATAGACACATGTTTAGATGGCAATTAGCTGTACAAGAATACAGAGGACGGATGACTATTACACATAGAGCAGGAACCTTGCACTCTAATGTAGATCTGTTATCTAGAGTACCTCTGCCTAATAATGATGATAATCCTGCTTATGTTCCTGAATCAGAGATTATTAACATTTATGGCATTTATATTGTAGATCTTGAGGATGAATTTATGCAATCAATTCTTGATAATTATAATTCAGATCCTCACTTAAGTAAATTAACTACAATATTAAATGATCCATCTAATGCTTCAATGAATGTTTTAATAAAAACATTACCAAATAAGTATAAAGAGGCATTAGAGAAAGGAAAATTTTCCATTGAGGATGGTTTTATATATTACAGGAAAAAATTAAGTAATGTAATTGTAATTCCCCCTTCAATGAAGGAGTTAATGTTACGTATATGTCATGATGATATATTAGCAGGTCATTTTGACTACCATAAAACATTAACCAGAGTAAAAAACACAGCTTGGTGGATTAACATGTCTGAGGATGTTCAGAAATATGTTGAAACATGTGATTCTTGTCAAAAATCTAAAAGATTAACAGGAAAAAGAGCTGGTTTATTACAACAAATTGAGCAACCAAAAGCTCCATGGGAAATCATTAACATGGACTTTGTAACAGGTTTGCCAATAGCAGGGCATAAGAGTTATAACTCCTGCTGGGTAATTGTAGATAGATTTACAAAGATGTGTAAATTTATTCCTACCCACAAAGAGGTTTCTGCAAAGGACTTAGCTTTTTTATGGTGGACACAAATGTTAAATACAGCAGGTTTCCCCAAAGCAATAGTTTCTGACAGAGATCCTAAATTTACTTCTGAGTTCTGGACGTCACTTATGGATGTTTCAGGGTGTCAATTAAAACTTTCTACAGCACACCATCCACAAACTGATGGGCTAGCAGAAAGAATGATACAAACCTTAGAAGATATGATAATAAGATACTGTGCTTTTGGTCTTAATTTTAAAGACAATGACAAATTCACGCATGATTGGGTAACCCTTATCCCAGGTTTAGAATTTGCATATAATAGTACAGTACATTCTGTCACTGGCAAAAAGCCATTTGAGTTATGTTTGGGTTATGTACCTAATACCCCTGCTAAAACTCTTAATAAGTTACCTAGATTGGATATTCATCCAGGTACTAAATCTTTTCTTCAGGTGCAAGAATTATGCAGAAACCATGCTCAAGAATGTATAAATAAGGCTTTTGAGTATGAAAAGAAAAGATGGGATAAAGCCCATAAAGAACAAATGTTCAAAGAGGGTGATGAAGTCCTTATTTCAACGCTACATTTCAATTTAAATGGTAATGTTAAATTGAAGGATCCATTCATTGGACCATTTGTAGTTAAAAAGATGGTTGGTAATAATGCTGTTGAGGTTATTCTATATGCACCTTATGATAGAAAACATCCAGTATTTCCTATTTCTCTTATAAAACCATACCATTCTAATGATACTGCTCTCTTTCCAAGAAGATCAGGAAGGCATAAACAGCAACCTGAAGAAATAGTGGAAAAAGAAGAAATTGAAAAGATACTTAAAAAGAGACACCTTACTAAAGAAAAGGGAGTTGAGTTTCTATTAAGATTTAAAAATAAATCAAGTGAATATGACCAGTGGATTGCAGAAAATGAAAGGGAGTTGAGTATCTATTAAGATTTAAAAATAAATCAAGTGAATATGACCAGTGGATTGCAGAAAATGAAATCTCTGATCTTAAAAATCTCTTGTAAAAATTTAAATCTAAATAATACTGTTCATTCAGTATATGTATTATAAAAATTATTTTTTTATTTTATTATTTCATTCCTTAAGATTAATTAAAATGTCTTAACATTTTTTTATTGTTTTTTTTGGGGTGAGGGAGTGTCAGCCTAAATATCCTTAGGACTGAGTATTTCTTATGCTTAAAATAAGATAACCTTAACTAGATTAAGCTTATATCTTAAAAATAAGGTTAAAATAATAATATATATTATTTTATTATATATATATATAATTATTATTCTATTATATAATTTATAATAGTTTAAATAGCTTATACATGGCCTAATAATACTTATTAAGGTGTTAATGGAGTCATAATATACTTATCTTAAGTGATATAAAGTAATTATTGACATACATAAGCTTATATGTATACATAAATCTCATATTCAGTGAAATATGTAGTATATTATGTATATTTAGGTATATAAGTGGGTTTTAGCCCCTTAATAGCCTATAAACTTTGTTTTTCTGCTTATTTTAGGTCATATGGACAAAATCAGTGGACTCACAACGCCTACAGAAGCATAGACACCTATATCAGGCCCATACACCCAGTTTGGACAACTAAAATTACTTCATTGGATGGTTATTCACGGATTTATGGGTTGGAAAGATGTTTTTGGGTTAATGTGGATGCTTGGGGATGTTATTGGGGGCTTGGACATTTTATTTGTTTCCTTTATATGCTTTTAGTTTCATTAAATCTCTTTTTGATCATTTATTTTACCTGTTTCTTTATGGTAACCGCTTTTATCTGGGATTTCTATTTATGGTATGACTCTGTGTTATTATTAATAGTGATGGAGGGTCCTTACTGGAGGTCTGGGTGTTGAAACTTCTTGAAGTGGACGCCATGGGGAGGTGATGGGCCCTCACAGTGCTGTAATTGCCGGGGATAGCAGTGACATCATCTGGATTGAAGGTCTGTGCACTCCAGTGGATTTGGGTATAAGTAAGAAGGAATTTTGACGGTTTATTATCATCATTCAATTACTACACTTCAAACAAACATTACACTACAATTATTAACATTCAGAAATATATTATAAAGCCCTTATAAATTGATATTATCTTTATAAAAGCTATAACTATATTTTATTCTTCTATTTTCCACCACTAGCACGCATTTAAATCCAAGTATTGTGAGTTTTATTTGAGTATAAACTATTTTATTAGTCTTCCCCTGAGGTTTAATCACTAAATCATTTATTAATAAGTAGTAGGACCATAAAATAACACTATTATATCATACCTATATACTAGACTATACTGATAAAAACACTTTTAAAAATGGGGATGAAGTGTTGATTTCTACAGTCCACTTCAATTTCCAAGGTAATAGCAAATTGAAAGACCCATTTGTTGGTCCATTTGTTGTCAGAAGAAAGATTGGAGATAATGTAGTTGAAGTTATTTTGTATTCTCCATATGACAGAAAACATCTTGTTTACAATATCTCTTTTGAAACCTTACACATCCAATAGTGATTTATTTCCAAAAAGGAGGGGAAGACCAAAGAAAACCCCTAATGAAATCGCTGAGACAGCAGAAATTGATAAGATTCTGAATGACAGAATAGTCCTTGCTGAAAAAGGTACAGAATACTTATTGAGATTCAATAATAAATCATCTGAATATGATTCTTGGATACCTGGGAAGGAGATATTTAATCTTCCTACTCTACTAAAGAAGTATAAAAAGAAAAAATTATACCATTTTTTATTATTGTTTTTTTAGAGTGAGGGAGTGTCAGCCAGGCTACTAGACTTATCCAGTAAAATAATTAATTATTTTACTGAGATGAAGCAACGCCTTTTTATTCTTTTTAATAATTAATTATCTATTATTTACTTATGTATTACATACAATTAACTAGCTAAGTACTATAAGTAAATTTATTAATTAATAAAAATTAATAAATGTCCCGTATATTTTTACTACCTAACACTGTCACGCGCCACGTGACACTCAAGGCAAAAGCAGCTCATTAAATCAAAAATACAGAGGTCTAAATCCATAGTCATGCGCAGAAAGCAATTCTCCATAGCAACTGCGACTTTTCCTTTGTTTACTTGCTATTCAATAGCGCTAGTCTAAACTCTAAATCTAAATTAGTCAATCTCTCAATAGTGTGTCTCAGTCTTTTCTTCAATAAGCGACGCACAGCGCAATAGTCAATGTAATGGTGCACTAAAAGGTTTATTAAATGTCTTTGAATTATTAAAAGGTGTAGTGAGCATGGACTTAATGGATAGTGGAGGATTAAAGGGTTAACAGATGTTAGTGAGGAGGGTCCATGTGTAATGGATGTATTTTTTAATGGTCTGTGGTGTGTGGAATAGTGGTTGGGTATGAGGTCAATGCGAGGAGGAGTAAAGGATATAAAAGGGGTTGGTTTTTTTGGTTCGACATTCTTTAGAAGTAAATTATAGAACGTATATATAGTTAATAGTGGTAAAGCTTTAGGTTAAATCATTATTATTGTATCTTTCCTTATTTTCTCAGTAATCATTTCTAAATCCTAAAATCTTTGATTATTGAGTTTCCAACCCTTCGTGAGATTTTAAGAATTTTAATATTACCTTTAACATATATTATAATTCTCCTTGAACATATCTCGAAGCAGAAGCTCTTCCTTCAAGTCATCTTTGAATCACTTCCTCAAACATTTCCTCTGTTCCTTGACAAACTTTCTAAACTCCTCTCTCCTTCTCACTTCCAGGAACACCCTTGACCTTGTGCGTAGGTCGTCCAGTGACAGTATAATTTATTTCTCCATAGTTCTCATTCTTTGCACTACTATGCCCCTTTTTCAGGTGTTTTTTCTCTAAATTTTTAAAATGGAACCTTTTCAACGCACTCCTCCTACGGCCGCTACTACTAGAGCTTGCGCCAGAGGCAGGCCAACAGCCACCCGGCCTGTTCCCGCACTCACTCCTTGGAGCCACTCAACCTATTGGAACGGCAACATTCAGTCCAATCTGCAGAAGACATCCCACAAGATTTTGATGACTCTAGTAATGATGAAGACAAGAGGATACAATGCACAAGGCACCATCTGCCCCTGCTAATCCCCCTTCTGGTCAACCTTCAGAAACTGGACCATCTTATTCTCTGGAAGATTTCATGAGACTTTTAATGAAGACCCTTTCAAATTCAACGTCTTCAGAGGGATCTAAATTCAAAACTCCTTCAATGAAATCTTCTTATAAATATGATGGAGAACATCCAGAAAAATTGGGGCCCTTCTTGCAAACCTGCAAGCTCCTGTTCCATAATGACCCTCAAACCTTCAATAACGACCAATCAAAGGATGTTTACGCTTCTTCATTCCTAGCCAGAAAAGCAGCAAGATGGTTGGAACCTTATCTTCTCATGCTCTCTTTGACCGAAACCCACTTACTTATTAATAACTGGGAAAAGTTGGAAGACCAACTCTTCACCTTTTTGGTGACCCTAACAAAACTGACAACGCAGAAATTGAACTTGAATTTCTTCGCATGAGTGATAATGGTAAAGCCTCTGAATATATCTCAAACTTCAGAGCACTTCAAACTCAAGTAGGTTGGAATGATGCTTCCCTCAAGTATCATTTCAAAAAAGGACTTCCTTCAAGGATTCTGGATCAGTTAAATCTTCATGGTCAGAAGATGACTACTTTAATGGATTTAATGGATCGAACCCTCAAACTTGACGGCGTTTACCAAGGATGACTTCAACATCGTCGATACGCCAACAAATCTCAAGGCCTAAATTTTAAATCGGGACCTTCTTCACACCCAGGCTCTCAATGCTCCTTGACTCAATACAAACCTAACAAGGGAAAGGACAAGTCTCGACCTAAAAGCTCAACCCCAGGCTATATCAGCAAAATACTGGATCCTAAAGGGGAGCTTAAAGAAGCTGAGAGAAAGAGAAGAGCGGATAATGGGTTATGTGGGGGTAAGCACAACCTGGAAGATTTTGTAAAGTTGAAGGAAAGAGAAGGTACTAGTTTGAAGTCAAAAAACTAGTTGATAGTTTACTTGTGTGCAAAGCAAACTATCTTATCTCGCCCAGTGCACAGAACCTCCATGTCTTAAGGACTGGAGTTGCCTTAAACGGCTTGAGATTCATTCTTTTTAAGGAGGATACCCCCTTCAGTTGTCTTATAGACTCTGGAGCTTCAATTTCTTTTGTTAGTTTATCTTCTTCCAAGAAGTTACAACTAACATTTACAGATATTGATCAAACTCTAATTTACTTGGTCAAATCAGAGGAGCCCAAATATTGGGTAAGTAAGAAAGTTTTATGGGTTTTCAACTTTCCAAACTTTCCCCCCTTCGAGTGCAAACTATCAGTCTTGGACGCCCCAAGGATGGACGATACCATTCTTGGCCATGACTTTTTAACGCATTGGAATCCAGAAATTGATTGGTCACGGGGATTGATTACCCCACGTACTAAGTATATTTTTAATTCTTCAATGCAGGTCAATAGGGAGTTAAACAACCTGCCTGACAACTTCCTGCTAGAGGACAAATCTCTGCCAGATGACTTGCAAGAATCTGATCTTTCTTTAAATGAGTAATTGGCTAACCCTTCTAGCTCGATGACTTCACTCGAAGAGGATTTAAATTGCCTCGAAGTAGTCAAATTATGCTCTCTCAAATCTGGTCTTCCCTCGACAGATTCTCTCAAAGATGATGAGGAGGACCAAATCAACGTCGAAGCCATTTGATCAACTCTACCGGAAATCTATAATAATTTCCTCAATGGTTTCTCAATCCGCAAGGCCGATAAGCTACCACCTCATTGACCCTACGACCATCAAATAGAGTTAATAGGTCCAGTACCCCTGGCAGGTCCTGTCTTTTTTTTGTCAAAGGACGAATCTCAAGTTCTTCGAGACTACATTGCAGAGAATGTAATCAAAGGTTTCATCAGAGCCAGTAAATCTCCAACCAGCTCCCCTGTTCTTTTTGTAAAAAAGAAGGATGGTAGTCTTAGGTTGTGTGTTGACTATAGAAAGCTCAACACAGTCACTAAGAAGAATGCATATCCTGTTCCTCCTATGTCATTGCATCTTACCCTTTTTAATGGTGCTAATTTCTTTTCTAAAATTTATCTTAGAGGCACTTACAATCTTATTCGCATTGCGGAAGGTCATGAACCACTGACTGCAATGCACACTAGATTTGGTAGTTTTGAATATTTAGTTATGCCTTTTGGATTGTGTAACACACCATCAAATTTTCAAACTTTTATTATTGACATCTTGAAAGATGTTGTTGAACAATTTGTTGTCGTCTATTTAGATGATATTTTAATTTTCTCAAAAACACTGGATGAACATATTCATCATGTTTGACAGGCTCTAAATCAACTTTGAGATCAGGGTCTCTACTCCAAGCACAATAAATGTGAATTCCATCTTAAATCAATCGACTTTTTGGGTTTTACGTTATCCACTGATGGTTTAGTCATGGAGGACAAAAAGGTCCAAAAAGTCCTGGAATGGCCTGAGCCCAAAACCGTTAAATACCTACAAGGATTATTGGGTTTTGCAAATTTCTATAGAAGATTCATTAAATATTACTCTAAAACTATTTCAAATCTTACTTCTATTCTTAGAAAAGATATTCCTTTTGTTTTTACTTCTACAGCACAAAAGGAATTTGAATCATTAAAGATGGCATTCACCACAGCTCCAATTCTTCGACACTTTGATCCTTCTGCTTTGACAATCGTCGAGACAGATGCAAGCGATTATGCTATCGCAGGGGACATTTCTCAATTAAATCCTGAAAAAAATTGTTTCATCCTGTCACTTTTGAGTCACACAAACTCATTGCGGCAGAATTAAATTATGAAATTCATGACAAAGAGTTTTTAGCTATTATCCATTGTCTTAAAAAAAGGCGTTCTTTTCTTCTCAGCCTAGATAGTCCTTTTCAAATTTTATCAGACCACAATGCTTTGAAATACTTTATGTCTTCCAAAGTGTTAACCAGGCTTCAAGCCAGGTGGGCTGAATTTCTGTCTGAATTTCCTTTTTCTATTTCCTATTGCCCAGGTAAGAACTGCATTGTCCCAGATATCTGGTCACGTCAGGACATTGTTTACCCACAGCGGGGGGACACATTTGCTGACAAGAACCTAGAAAATGTGAAATCAATCTTCAACGAATCAATGTTAAAGACTCATCAACTTAATTTGATGACAATTCAATCGTTTCAAAATCCACTATCCAAAATCCTCAAAGCTCAGTCGAAGGACAATTATTGTTTAGGGTTAAAAGACAAAATACTCTCAAAGCAAGGGGCCAAAAGATTTAGTATTGAATAATGTCTATTAGTTTTTGAAGGTAGAGTAATCATACCCAATAACAATGAGATTAAATTATGAATTTTCAATAGTCAACATGATTCTCCATTAGCTGCTCATTTTGGGGTTGATAAAAACTACCAGTTAATAGCAAGGGATTTCTTCTGGCCAGTAATGACCAGAGAAATCAAGGCCTATATAAGATCTTGTTATGAATGTAATAGGAATAAGGCTCCCCGTCACCGGAAGCATGGGTTGCTTTAACCACTTCCTATTCCCTCTAAACCTATGGAATCTTTATTGATGGATTTAATTTCTCAACTTCCTCTTTCTAATAATTTTGATGCTATATTAGTAATAGTAGATAGATTTTAAAAAATGTCTATTTTTATTTAAACCACTACTACTGCTACAGAAGAAGATTTGTAAAAATTGTTTCTAGAATATGTATTTTCCAAACATGGCTTACCTAATGATATTATTTCAGATAGAGGCTCATTGTTTGTATCCACATTCTGGATTCAACTGTGTCGACCACTCAATATCACGAGGAACCTCTCCGTAGCCTATCATCCTGAAACCGATGGGCAAACGGAAAGGGTCAACGAAATCCTTGAACAATACCTTTGAATGTATGTCAGTTACCAAAAATACGATTGGACCACATGGTTACCATTGGCCGAATTTGCTAATAATAACTCGACTCATTCTTTGACACGACAATCTCTTTTTGAAACTGTTTATGGAAGACATCCTCGATTCAACTCAATCCATGTAGGAACTAATCATCCTACGGAATATTATCTTCAAACCTTATCACGACTCCAAGAGGAACTTAAATTAAATTTGGAATTAGCGATTTGAAGGTACAAGGAACAGGTCGACAAACATCGACAATCTGTTCATTCTTTTAAACCAGGTGACAAAGTATGGCTCAACGCACGAAACATTTGAACGACTCGAACATCAAAGAAACTAGCTGAAAAGCACTTTGGACCATTTGAAATCGACTCTGAAGTCTCTAAAACTGCATTTCAACTCAAGCTACCTCCTAAATGGCAGGCTATTCACCCTGTTTTCCACGTATCTCTCCTGGAACTGGCTCGAGAAACATACCCGGGCAAGAACCAACCTCCTCCGGAACCAGTCAAAGTAGAAGACCATCTAGAGTGGGAAGTAAGCCGTATCCTTGATTCAATAATGTACAAGGGGAAACTTCAATACCTTGTGGGATGGGAAGGCTTCCTCGATGATTCAGAGAAAACATCCTGGGAACCAGCCATCAATGTTTCTAACGCCCCTGAACTCCTAAAATCTTTTCATCTTAAATATCCTTTAAAACTAAAACCTTAAAACTCTTTTTTTTTCTTTCTATTCTTTCTTTTTTCCTTCTTCTCTTTAAAATCTAAAACATATTTACCTTTAAAATTTCCTTATTCTTTCTTCTTTTCTTTTTTTCCTTTTCATAAGTTTTTCAACCTTCATTAAAATAAATAAAATTAAATTAAATTAAATTAAAAAAAATAAAAAAATAAAACAAAATAAATAAAATAAAACCTTCTAAATTTTCTTTAAATTTTCTTTTCTTCTCTTTTCAATTTTCTACGTACATTCTTTCCTTAAAAAATTCTTTTCCTCAAACTATCCAAATTTTTCACAAACGCAACACGACAATCTTTCTCGAATTTCACTTCAACCCCTAAATATCTCTTTTAAAATTTGTTCAAACAATTACTTCTTTCTTTTAAATTCTTTTTAAAAAAAAAATTATTTCTTCTCTTCTTTTCTTTCTTTCTTTTTCAAATAACTAAAATTCCTCAAAACTTCAAAAAATAAACTTTCACAAATAACAATTTTTTCTTTCTTTAAATTTTCATTTCCAATAAAATTATTTCAATCAACTATTTCTTTTTCCTACTTAATTTTTTTTTTCTTTTCTTTTCAAAATTTAAACTAAAACTCTTTCAATTAAAATTTCTTTCTTTTCTTTTTTCTTTCAAAATTCTTCTTTCAAAATTTAAAACAAAATTTTATTTGAATTTTTTCTTTCTTTTTTTCTTTTTTCTCTCAAAATCTTATAAAAATAAAAATTTTAAAATTTTAAATTAAAACAACAAAATAAAATAAATAAATACAAATTGTTTCTACTTTTCTTCTCCTCTTTCTTTCTTTTCCTTTCTCCTTCCATTTTAAATTTTCTCTTTTATTTTCTCTCGAACCAATCCCTCATCCTCTCCAAAATCACCCTTATCTCCTTCCTACATTTTTCAAAAACTTCCTCCTCTCCTACCAGTACCACTTCCCCAATTTCCAGTAGTTCTTCGGCCACATCGAAGGAAGCGGCATCAACAATCTTATTGACTTCACCGCTTAAATCTTCAATAAACCTGGTTTGTCGACCTTGTCAAGGTTTCTTCAACCATACCTGGTCAAGAGTCTCTTCAATATCCTCCCTCGAATCAACCACTGATTGATTTGCCTCGACTGGCAGCAACGGCACAGCTTCCACAATTGGAACTTCTACAATGATATCTGGATTCTAAAACAAGATCATCAGTAACATAATTTCTAAAGCAACAGAAGAATGGACTTACTTTGAATATGGGGTCAGCCTCTAAGAATAATTTTGGAGTAACCTCCACCGCCACTTCTTTCTCCTCTTTGTCATCCTCGATGACCACCCGTTGCTTTTTTGGAGTTCGCCTTGGACTGAGAACTTCTTCCTCATCTTCCTCCTCTTCTACCCTTCGTTTCTTACTTGTGGCCTGGGTTACCCAGGTAGCTATATCATCTTCATCTTCCTCCTCATTCTCTCCCACCGATTGATCATCCCCAATTGAAACATCCTAAATATCTTCGACTACCTCTTTTGTTTTTGGTATCACCCAATGTTTGGTTTTCGTGAATCGATGCTCGATGTCCGCATTTTTTGACAAGGCATCACACGCCACCCGTCTCCAGTGGCAAAACTCGCACTTCTGGCGAGGACCTCATGTCGCCGTACTTTCAATGCAAAAGTACTCCATCAATTCGCAGGCCGTGCAGGCCTGGGAGTATTGCCGGGTAACAATTCCCCCATCTGCTTTGGGGTGTGGAGGCGTGGGAGTTGGGGTAGGACAATTCATCATAGTAAATTATAAAGTAATTAAAATAAAAGGGGAGGGAAACTAGTTTGGGAAGTATGTCTCACGCTCAACGGAGCTGACGTTTTTATACCTGGGCATCCGTCATGGGCCACGTGACACTTGAGGCAAAAGCAGCTCATTAAATCAATAATACAGAGGTCTAAATCCATACTTGAAGCGCAGAAAGCAATTCTCCATAGCAACTGCGACTTTTCCTTTGTGTAATCGCTATTCAACCGCGCTAGTCTAAACTCTAAATCTAAATTAGTCAATCTCTCAATAGTGTGTCTCAGTCTTTTCTTCAATAAGTGACGCACAGCGCAATAGTCAATGTAATGGTGCACTAAAAGGTTTATTAAATGTCTGTGAATTATTAAAAGGTGTAGTGAGCATGGACTTAATGGATAGTGGAGGATTAAAGGTTTAATGGATGTTAGTGAGGAGGTTCCATGTGTAATGGATGTATTTTTCAATGGTCTGTGGTGTGCGGAATAGTGGTTGTGTCAGCCTGTATATCTCCAGGACTGAGTAAAAAGTAATTTTAAGTTATGTTAAACTCATGAACTATACATGGGAATAATAAATAAGAGTACACAAATAGTATACATAAGTAAAATTATGATAATACACAAAAAATGCCATTATAACACCTTATATACACGCATATATCCACCTTTTATAGGTCTTATTTACTTAATATTAAGTTGGAATATGTTAGAGTAATCTTAAGAACCTTAAGTATAAGGCTACATAATTTTTAAGTACACTTAAAGCTGTTATATTCATTGTTTTATGCAAAAAACAAGAAATGCGCTTTATTTCACTTAAAAGTTGACTATATGCGCTATAAAATTGAGAATATCAAAATTGCGCTTTGACAGATCAATTGGGCTCATTTAGAACTATTGATTTGGCTATTTAAATGCATAAAAATAACACTTTTCAAATTTGGTGTTTTTTATGCCAGAAATGGCTTCTGTGTACTGGCCACATACTTCCTGCTTTTTTCCCGTGTGAATAGCTTCATTTTTAGCAAAGTTAGCTTTTTCACACTATAATTACCCCACATTCTACACCCACTGTGGGGAAACACACTAAAATAGGCGACAGGCGCTTATTTAGTGTCCTAGCTTAATTAATAATGCATTGACCTTGTTTATATGCACTAATTTCATTAATAACCTCACTCTTGGCACTTTATTTCATCACCACGCTTAAATTCGCCTAATTTTAGTCAAGGATTTACCCGTGCAAGAGCCTGCCAAGAACTGCATGTAGTTACCCCACATCTCACGCTCTTTTTTAAGTTTTTGGGTGGTTTCTCAGTCAATTTTGGTTATTTTTGAATGGGAATTTCACGTAGTAAAATGTCAGGATTAGCCCCATTATTTCTACAGTCAATCCGCCTTATTATTAAGCTATTATTAACCTTAAAAAGTCTCCTTTAGTCTTTAATATTATTGTTTAATACGCATATACTCTCTTTTTGTCTTTTTCTTAAATTTTGATGGATTTCCCTTATTATTACAGGATTTTGGCGGTTGTTACTCTTCTAATTATGTCATGGGTTACTGGGAATGTTGATGGGCATGTCTATTAGTTGTTTAGAGGCGTCATTAACTGTGTATTGGGTGGTACATCAAGGGAATCATTGGGGAACTCAGTGTGTATAAAAGAAGGAGGTTTTTGGGTTGTGTTTCTACATTCTTTATCATTACAATTTAACCAATATAACCAAACCAATTACAATACATATCAATTAGTACTTTTATAAGACTTTTGAATAGTATCTGAATTTATATAATCTATTTTTCTACCAACTATAAAGATTGTAAGCCATATATAAGAATAGTGAGAATTATATTACTGAGACCTTTATATTTGATTATATTTTACAACTTAGTGGATTAAATCTACAGTATTCATATAGGACCATTAAAATCTTCTAGACAACTGACTATTCAAGCTAGTTCACGTCCTTGTACTTGACCTTAGCCTGACAATTGGGGGCCTTTCCTCAAGAATTCTGTTATAATCCTGTAAGTGAAATTTTCAAAAGAAGGTGCACGTAAATAATATCCCTATAGAAATATTTGGATAATTACAACAGGTTGGGGTCACTTATATAGTGATTTCAGAAAAAGAAGCCCTGTTATATAATAAAATTGTGATATTGAATCATCAATTTTTACCACTAATTTAACATATAATTGTTCTTAGTGGGAGTCTGTCAATAGACCAATTAAATTTGTGATCTTTGCAGATAATAACCAATTAAACTGATTAATTGTTTTCTTTTTACAGGACTCTTAATCCCTTTTATTGGTTTGTAAAATTCATTTAATATTTAGAAAGAATCTTACTAACAAATTTTCTTTTTTAAATATAAATACACGGCTACATATTGTAGACCAGTTAAATCAAGTGACCACATAAAAAAGCATATTTGACTTTTGGAACTTAAAAATTCACTTAATACCAATAAGTAAGCAATAAAATTGTCTTCAGTGGTAATAATAAATACTGATTAAACTCATTTTTTGAAGTTTTTCAAATCTAAACTTTCAATTCTCTAAAAATTCCACGTAAAAATGTGTGACAACAATGACATTGTAAGTAATAAGGCAAAACCTTATAACTTAAGAACTAGAGCTGAAATACCTGTTACAGGACATCCAAATGGAGGGTCAAGAATCACCAGTAACAATAAACAACACCCCACCAATGTCCATGGAGGAAAAGGAAAAGCTCTTAAAACAAATGTCAATAAAGAAGTCCAAAAACACCTTACAAGAGCAAATTCACTCCCTCTCAACCCTACTGAATACACTAACAATAAGAGTAAACAATATGTTAAACCAGATCAACAATCTGGAGAAAAGGGCGGCACAGGGCTTTATAGAAGTCAACCAGGCTCTAGTGGATATAAGGTCTCATCAACAACCAGTGGCACCAAATACCACAGCAACACCTCCAGTCCCAGAAGAGGACCAAAAGATAACTGTAAGCAAATGGAAGTGGGATTGGTATTCCCAAAACTACAACAGTCCTCCTCAACAGGGATCCAGCAGTCACCCTTACAGGGGAAAGCCAAGGAGAGGCAGGGGAAATGGAATAAGACCGTGGTAAGTCATCCATCTTCTCAAGATCAATTATATAATCCTAACAATGAATTACTTATAGGTAATGAAATTGATAGAGAGTTATTGGATATAATTGATAAGGATTTAAAAAATTATTCATTTGAAAATAACATGTTAGACTTGTCATTACATGAGGACAATGTACATAGTTTTATTGATCACCAGGAAAATACTATTAATATAAAAATGGAATCAAATGAAGAAAAAATTGACCCTGATGATGAATCTTCTGAATTGGAAACAGACAAAATTGAATATTTTCTGAAAGAAAATCCAATGGAATCAAAAATAATTAGTAAATTATTATTGAGAATTGAAAAATTGGAAGAATTCTCTAGAGAGTCCAACAATAATACAGAAAGTGTATTATTAAGCATCACACAATCATTGAGTACAACAGCCAATAAGTTAAAAATTATTGATAATTCAAATAATGAATTGATCAATGAAAACAAAAGATTAAATTCTGAGATTAAAGATTTAGAAATTAAATTAGAACATTCTCAGAATATTATGGCCACCATAGAGGGACGTGTAAAATTGTCTTTTTCAAATGTAAATGATACTTTAACTCATGTACCTGTAATAAAAGATAGGTTAAAAAGAGTAGAAATTGAGGTAGCCAACATTTTGAAAAATACTGAAACAATAAAGGATAATACCTCTTATGTAGAAAGAGTACCAGTTTTTATGAAACACTCTAATGATAAACCAATGATGGAACATGAACATAGTGTCATGGGCTCTGAGAATATAAAATCAGTAAAAGATGAAATTAATGATCATCTTTCTAAAGTGAGTGAAATACTCAATATTCCTCAGGTTAGGGAAGCTAAAACTAGCCAAAAGAACTGGCCTAAGTTAGATCAGTACCCTTTTTTTGACGGGGATTCAAAATCTGATTGGCAACAATTCATACAAAGAATTGATAACTTAAAATTTTCATACAAATTACCTGATGAAGAAATTACTTCAAAGTTAATATCTTTATTTACAGATGTGGCCTTATTATGGTTTGAATCTTTATTGAGTGAGGGAATTAATTACTCCTGGAATGAATGGAAGGCACTAATTGAAAGGCAATTTGGTGGCCCAAAATTTAGAATCACTCAACAAAGACTGTATGAAAGGGCCAGATATAATCCAAATGCTGGAGATAAACCCATGGTCTTCTTAATGAATTTAATAAAAATCATGAAAGCTATGGATCCAAAAATGGATTATGAAGAGTGGAAAGAAAAAATAATATACAAGTTGCCTATATCAGTTAGAGACATTATTGTAGCTAGAACTGAGACTGTCAGAGACACCTCTGGATTCATTAATATATGCAATGAGATATTATTAAACCACAAGTATGAAACCAAGTATAGTAATTACAGACAAAGTGTTGACGTGGTAAAACCTACTACAAGTAAGTTACCAGTGGAAAAGAAAAAACCTTCAGCTCCCCTTGTCCCTAAGAGACAAGAAAATAACACTTGTTACAAATGTAATGAACCTTGGGTTAAAGGTCACACGTGTGAGAAAAGAATAAATGTTATTGAAACCTCACAGAATTCTGAACCTAGTAATCATGAAGATGAGAATGTGGAATCCAGTGAGGATTGCAAAAGTAACATATCTTACAGTGATGATGAAAATGAGATATTTGTATTAGAACAGGATATAATGTTCCTGAATGATGCTATACCTCATACAGACACATCTTTAACTTCCATAGAGGAAGCTGAAATAATTAAAGATGTATCTCATGACACTTACAAAATAACACCTATCAGACCACCTATTATCATATGTGGAAAAGAAATGAATGCTATTCTTGACACTGGGGCTGCAGGTAGTGTAGTTTCACTTAATGCATTAATGAAACTTGATAGTAAGTACCAGGAAAAACTAGAACCTGTTCAGACAAAGAACTGGAGGGGTTTTGGTTCAGTCTTAAATCCAATTGGCAAATACAAAACAGCTGTATTCTTTAAATATAATAATGGATATGTTAGAGCAGTTTGTGAATTTGTAGTAATGGATAATAATAATTGTAGTGATTGGTTTATTATTGGCAATGATTTATTGACAAAATTTGGCATTAAACTAGATCCTGCAAACAGTTGTTTCACCATAGGGGTGAATGGTAAAAGAAAATTCAAAATATGTTCTGAAAATTCAGTATATGCCATTTCTCCTAGAGAAGAACAACTACAAGGTGGAAGAACCACCAATGAAGTGGGTGAATTGGAAAATGAAATCCAAAAGGCCTCTTTCAGTCCTCAACTCTCAAACGTTGAACAAGAAGACATTTTGAGATTGATTAAATCATATCCTATGGCATTTGCTCATGGATCAAATGAACTAGGATTGGTCAAAAACCATGAGATGAAAATCTCTCTAAGCTGTGATTTGGATAATATTCCTGGCAGCCTAAAAAAGAAACCTTACCCAGCATCTCCTGCAAAAAGGAAAGATATTGAAGACAATATAAAATTGTTGTTGGAAATGGGTATTGTTGAAAAAGTGGACACAACACCTAAGTATTGTGTCATTTCACCAGTATTAATCTCTTATGAAAAAGATAAGGCAAGATCATGCGGTGATTATAGAGCTCTGAATACATATACAGTAGATGATATTTACCCTCTACCAAGAATAGCTTCTATCCATGCTACCTTACAAGGAGCAAAATATATTTCCTGTCTGGATGGGAACAAGGGTTACCACCAGATTCCTGTGGAAAGAAATTCTCAAAATTAATTGTTAATAACCACACATATGGGTATATATAAGTATGTGAGAATGCCATTTGGCCCAAAGAATGCCCCTTCAGTCTTCCAAAAATTGATGGATAGTGTTTTTCATCAGGAAATGGTTGAAGGATGGCTATTGGTCTATATTGATGACATCATAGTGTTTTCAAAAACATATGATGAACATTTAAATCACCTGAAAAGAGTCTTTCAAAAAATGGATGAAATTAATATGACTATTTCATTAAAGAAATGTAAGTTTGGATTTCAATCCTTGAAAGTACTTGGACATGTTGTATCTGGATTACAAATTTGTTTTGACCAGAATAAAGTGGCAGCAATTAAAAACATTGGGATACCTAAAAATGTAAAAGAGGTTCAAAGTTTTTTGGGTATGTGTGGATATTATAGACAATATATTAAAAATTACCAATCCATTGCAGCCCCTTTAACAACATTAATCAGGAAGAATGAAGCTTTCATTTGGAATAATGAAAGACAACACGCCTTTAATAAATTAAAGGAATGTTTAATGTCAGCTCCAATATTGGGACTGCCAGATTTCACCCTACCTTTTATCTTGTACACTGATGCAAGTTTCAGAGGTTTGGGTGCTGCTTTACAGCAAAAACAGATAATAAATGGAAAATTATCTGAAGTAGTTATCTGTTATATATCCAGAACCTTAAGAAAAACAGAATTAAGGTATGGTGCCACACAGCTAGAATGTTTAGCCGTGGTGTGGGCTTTGGAGAAACTTCATTACTATCTGGAAGACCAGAAGTTTGAACTTATAACAGATTGCAGTGCAGTAAAATCATTACTAAACATGAAAACACCTAATAGGCACATGTTTAGATGGCAACTATCTGTACAAGAGTACAGAGGAAGAATGACAATCACTCACAGAGCAGGAACATTGCATTCAAATGTGGATTTATTATCCAGAAGTCCTTTGCCAAATGATGCTGACAACCCAGCTTATGTGCCTGAAAATGAGGTTATACATATATTTCGGATTTATATAGTGGATTTAGAAGAAGAGTTTATGCAAACTATATTGGAAAATTATTCATCTGATAAAGATTTGTCTAAACTTTCTACCATTCTTAATGATCCAACAAATGCCTCCATGAGTGCATTAATCAAAACCTTGCCTCCAAAGTATAAAAATGCGTTGGAAAAAGGTAAACTATCAATTGAAGATGGATATATATATTACAGGAAAAAGTTAAGCAATGTAATAGTAATACCACCTTCTATGAAGGAGTTAATGTTGAGTACTTGTCATGATGACATCTTAGCTGGTCATTTTGACTTTAACAAAACATTAACCAGAGTTAAAAATACAGCCTGGTGGATAAACATGAAAGAGGATGTACAAAAATACATTGAAACATGTGACTCTTGTCAGAAATCTAAAAGATTAACTGGGAAGAGAGCTGGGTTGTTACAACAAATAGAGCAGCCAAAAGCTCCATGGGAAATTATAAACATGGATTTTGTAACTGGCTTGCCACTAGCAGGAAAAGAAAGTTTCAATTCTTGCTGGGTAATAGTGGATAGATTAACAAAAATGTGTAAGTTTATCCCTACCCATAAAGAGGTATCTGCAAAAGACTTGGCATTACTATGGTGGACTCAGATGATGAATACTGCTGGGTTCCCCAAAGCCATAATCTCTGACAGAGACCCTAAATTTACTTCAGAGTTCTGGACATCTTTGATGGAAGTATCAGGTTGTCAATTAAAATTGTCTACAGCACACCATCCACAAACTGATGGGCTGGCTGAGAGGATGATACAAACTCTAGAAGACATGATCAGAAGATATTGTGCCTTTGGATTAGAATACAAAGACAATGAGAAATTCACACATGACTGGGTAACATTAATTCCTGGCCTTGAATTTGCTTATAACAGCACAACTCATTCTGTAACAGAGAAGAAACCATTTGAACTCTGGCTGGGATATGTACCAAATACCCCATTAAGTCATTTAAATAAACTACCAAGGTTGGATATACACCCTGGCACTAAATCCTTTATTCATATGCAACAAATGTGTAGAAAGCATGCAGAAGAATGCATCCAAAAAGCATTTGAATATGAAAAGAAAAGGTGGGACAAATCTCATAAAGAATTTGAATTTAAAAAGGGAGATGAAGTCCTCATATCAACACTACATTTTAACTTACAAGGTAATGTTAAATTAAAGGATCCCTTTGTAGGACCTTTTGTAGTAAATAAAATGGTTGGGAAAAATGCAGTGGAAGTCATATTATATGCTCCATATGATAGGAAACATCCAGTTTTCCCTATCTCATTATTGAAACCTTACCAGGCAAATGATCCTGACTTATTTCCAAAAAGAAGGGGAAGGCCTAAAAAGCAACCTGAAGAAATTGTGGAAAAGCAGAGATTGAAAAAATACTCAAGAAAAGAATCCTTACTAAAGAAAAAGGAACTGAGTATTTACTAAGATTTAAAGGGAAATCAAATGAATTTGATAAATGGATACCTGAAAAAGAAATTTCTAATTTATCCACCCTTCTTAAAAAATTTAAACAGAAATAAATTTCTGTTCAACCAGCTGAGGGGTTAATAAACCGGTACTCATAATATTTTATTATGTTTTATTTCTTTAAAGTTGAATCTTTAATGCTACAGAATTATTCTGAATACCTGAAAAAATTACAAATTAATAAAATAAAATGTATAACTTATCATTTTTTTATTGTTTTTTTTGGGTGGGCGAGTGTCAGCCTGTATATCTCCAGGACTGAGTAAAAAGTAATTATAAGTTATGTTAAACACATGAACTATACATGGGAATAATAAATAAGAGTACACAAATAGTATACATAAGTAAAATTATGATAATACACAAAAAATGCCATTATAACACCTTATATACACGCATATATCCACCTTTTATAGGTCTTATGTACTTAATATTAAGTTGGAATATGTTAGAGTAATCTTAAGAACCTTAAGTATAAGGCTACATAATTTTTAAGTACACTTAAAGCTGTTATATTCATTGTTTTATGCAAAAAACAAGAAATGCGCTTTATTTCACTTAAAAGTTGACTATATGCGCTATAAAATTGAGAATATCAAAATTGCGCTTTGACAGATCAATTGGGCTCATTTAGAACTATTGATTTGGCTATTTAAATGCATAAAAATAACACTTTTCAAATTTGGTGTTTTTTATGCCAGAAATGGCTTCTGTGTACTGGCCACATACTTCCTGCTTTTTTCCCGTGTGAATAGCTTCATTTTTAGCAAAGTTAGCTTTTTCACACTATAATTACCCCACATTCTACACCCACTGTGGGGAAACACACTAAAATAGGCGACAGGCGCTTATTTAGTGTCCTAGCTTAATTAATAATGCATTGACCTTGTTTATATGCACTAATTTCATTAATAACCTCACTCTTGGCACTTTATTTCATCACCACGCTTAAATTCGCCTAATTTTAGTCAAGGATTTACCCGTGCAAGAGCCTGCCAAGAACTGCATGTAGTTACCCCACATCTCACGCTCTTTTTTAAGTTTTTGGGTGGTTTCTCAGTCAATTTTGGTTATTTTTGAATGGGAATTTCACATAGTATAATGTCAGGATTAGCCCCATTATTTCTACAGTAAATCCCCCTTATTATTAAGCTATTATTAACCTTAAAAAGTCTCCTTTAGTCTTTAATATTATTGTTTAATACGCATATACTCTCTTTTTGTCTTTTTCTTAAATTTTGATGGATTTCCCTTATTATTACAGGATTTTGGCGGTTGTTACTCTTCTAATTATGTCATGGGTTACTGGGAATGTTGATGGGAATGTCTATTAGTTTTTTAGAGGCGTCATTAACTGTGTATTGGGTGGTACATCAAGGGAATCATTGGGGAACTCAGTGTGTATAAAAGAAGGAGGTTTTTGGGTTGTGTTTCTACATTCTTTATCATTACAATTTAACCAATATAACCAAACCAATTACAATAAATATCAATTAGTACTTTTATAAGACTTTTGAATAGTATCTGAATTTATATAATCTATTTTTCTACCAACTATAAAGATTGTAAGCCATATATAAGAATAGTGAGAATTATATTACTGAGACCTTTATATTTGATTATATTTTACAACTTAGTGGATTAAATCTACAGTATTCATATAGGACCATTAAAATCTTCTAGACAACTGACTATTCAAGCTAGTTCACGTCCTTGTACTTGACCTTAGCCTGACAGGTTGGGTATGAGGTCAATGCGAGGAGGAGTAAAGGATATAAAAGGGGTTGGGTTTTTTGGTTCGACATTCTTTAGAATTAAATTATAGAACGTATATATAGTTAATAGTGGTAAAGCTTTAGGTTAAATCATTTTTATTGTATCTTTCCTTATTTTCTCAGTAATCATTTCTATATCCTAAAATCTTTGATTATTGAGTTTCCAACCCTTCGTGAGATTTTAAGAATTTTAATATTACCTTTAATATATATTAGAATTCTCCTCAAACATATCTCAAAGCAGTAGCTCTTCCTTCGAGTCATCTTCAAATCACTTCTTCAAACATTTCCTGTGTGCCTCAACAAAGTTTTTAAACTCCTCTCTCCATCTCACTTCCAGGAACACCCTCGACCTTGTGCGTAGGTTGTCCGGTGACAAACACCGTGATCAAAAATTAAGTTGAAAAGGGAATAAAAATATTATTAAAATATTAAAAATCTAAAAAATTTAAATTTCCGTTAAAACAACATTTTAAATCAAATGTTTTATACTAAGTGTGACAAACTAAGGGAACTCAAGTTTTATTTCAAATAAAAATGATACCTTTCACCACGCAATATGGGGGGCGGACTTGCTAGCGAGTCCGCAACCTTGGACCCAAACTCACCACAGATTGAGCACACATTGAGCTATTGATAAAGGAACCATACAATCAGGGATGAACACCACTCAGCAGAACAGTTTTAGGTGGGTGTCCAAGTAGAGTTCAGCATGAGTTCAGTATGAGTTCAGTCTGAGTTCCATCTGAGTTCAGGTTGAGGACTTGCTAGCAAGTCCACCCCCTATATTGCGTAGTGTTTTATTGGTGTACTATTTAGTATATCTTTTTATATTTCACATACTCTCTTTATTTAGTTTTTTCCTCTCACACCCTTTTATTAGGTGGTGTTAACTCTGTGTTTTTATCTCTCATATTTTGCCTATAAAAGGCCCTCCATTTTTTGTACCTTTTGATTCATTCCATTACTTACTCATACTACAAAACTATTTACTTTACTAACATATTTATTACTATTTATTATTGCTTTAGTATTTACATTCTCGTAATTCTAATCCATTAATTATAATAATAATTTATATTCTTACCACTTTATATTGAGTAAAATAATCAAAAAGATAAGGAAATACGTACCCCAAACTTGAAATCCAAAAATCCCCTTGTCAGTGCCATTGGACCGCCGTAAAAATCTTCTAGACTTGAAAGGACCCCTTGACAGGTATAGTAACAGTCTCTAATTTGCTGTAGCAAATAAATCTCACCAGGTTTTTCTCAAAGGGACAGGGGTTTTTCTCTCCTGTTTTACTCCAACTCCCCTGGTCAAAGCCTATAGCTAGTACTATAGGATTTTCTACACTGGTTATTCAGGCAAAATGCTTGGGGGTCATTATTGATCAAAGGATTTCTTTCAAATCTCCCATCCGAATGATTATTGCTAAATCTCTTAAATTACTAGGTATCTTCACATGCTTTTTGTCTGGGAGTTGGGGTCTCTCTTTGTCAAATCTTTATCCTACTAGACAATCTTTCTGTTGTCCATCATCTCGTTTCCCCTTCTTCAGTTCGTCCTGGAAACCACCTTCTAAAACGTATTTGCTCCCATTTGGACTACCTTAAATCAAAGATGCCCAACCTAATCTTCTTTGTGGAATGGTTCCCAGGTCACTTTGGCATTCCTGGAAACAAAGTTGTTGACTTTTGGGCAAAGCAGATGGCCACTAACTTCCTGGAGGCCCTAATATTCAGCCCTTTCTACTTCCCGTCTTCCATCTTTGCATCCAAGCAAAATTTTAGAAAAACGGTTAAAGGAAAGCTTCTTTGTCCTCCGTCTGAAGCATCTCTAAAATGTCTCAAAGGTCATTATGACCCTCTTAATCACTTCACTGCTAGACTCTCTCTCTCTCTCGAAGTGAAAATTCAGCTCTTGCAAAGTTAAGGTCAGTTCATATTGGTTTCCATTCCTTCTTTTTCAGGATAAATCGCGCTTTGGTGGCTTCTTGCACAGTTTGTAATTCTAATTACAAAGATAAAGTTGATCACTTTCTCACCTCTTGTCCAGCTTTTACAGGTCCTCGCTCTCACCTTAGGGAACATGCCAGGAAAATGAACCTTCCTTTTGTTAAGTCACTAGGACTATGTACTTAGTTATGTGAGCAAATGTATATAGTCTGTAGTCGCGGCGTCCCCTGTTCTCCGGTTCTTTCCGGAGTTCTACAGGCTGACACCGTGCTACAGGTAAGCAATGCAATAACTGGTTCTTTCCAGAGTTCTACAGGCTGACACCGTGCTACAGGTTATGGGCTGTACCCGCGGGCATTGAAACGTTAGCCATAGATAACTCCACCAGCGTTAGCGACACTAGGAACGCTAGTAGCCGATAGACCCCCAGCGCATGTCTGAAAAAGACACAACCTCACGCACTGGTAAAACTAAACTTACTCGCTCAATCTCTAACCGTGAGCTCCGTAGCCTCGGCATCATTCCTCCAACTTCTGAATCAAATTTTCCACCACGCGGCACTCGCGCTCACCCTTCCATTACACCCGCCCCCACTCTAACCCCTATTCAGCAGACACCAGATCCATTTCCCCTCTCTTCCCCACAATCCCCTCTACAAGATAAACCCCCTATACTAACCACGTTGTCGCCTCCCCCAAATAATTCGCAAGCGAATACTCATTCGCAAGCAATTCCCCCGTCAAAACCCTCCTCCTCGCAAGCGACTGCCCCTCCACTACCCACCTCCCTCCTATCTCCTATCCCGAGACAAAGCGAGGCCGTCTCCCCCTCTGCTTCTACCTCCCCCCCTTATCCACTCGCATCTACCCCCTCCCCTTCTCCACCACACATAACTACCCCCTCCCCTTCTCCACACCACATATCTACCACTTCCCCCTACCAACACATAGAGCAGAGCGAAGCTCCCCACCTTAATATTATAAGTAGCAACACCCCTGCACCTCATACACCTGCACCTATAGCTACCCCAATCGACAACATTACTCGTGCGATTGGGGATTTATCACTCAACTCATTCCCTATTGAAATGGAAAACACAAATATCCCACCTGTCATTCCTCGCTCCACATCTCCTTTCAGGAGAAATGTACCACCTCATCTTACTCAACAACAACAACCCGTTAGTATGACTGAGAGACAACGAACTTTGAGAAATATTATTGAATTCACAAAATCCATCCCAACTCTTGACAGCTCTGGCACTAATTTTTCTGAATGGCACAACAATGTCTTAGCCCTGATCAAAGATTTTGTAGGCACAAGAGCATATGCCTTGAATGATGGCACTGGTCCTGATGACTATGAAGACAGAGTTACACACCTATTAATTCTTCACTCCATTTCACCAAGCCTGCGCCATGGGATATCCACTGACTGGAAAGCACGCCCAACTTATCTTCATATCATCAACAAATTCTCCAGATCAAACCATACCTCCAAAATGACAGCAATTTGTAATTTCATCAATTTAAAGCAAACACAGTTCACCTCCCACACTGAGTACCTGGAGGCATTCAACAAATATTTTGAAGCAATTGAACGTCAAGGAATCACTTTCGATCATAAGGTATTCAAAGCACTAATGTCCCATGCACTTTTACTGTCATCCCTGAAAGACCTATATGTTGATCTTTGTGTTGCAATCGATAACCGCCCTGAATCAAAATCTGTCACCTTTGAGGATTTCTGTCAACTTATGCCATTGTTAGCTCAAAACAGAGCAGATAGAGAATTGGTTTCACCTACCCCGACAACATCCTTGTCTACTGAACCCATCTTTAATGCGGCAACATATCCTCAACGTCAAACTGATTCTTACAGACCCCCTGGTGCTCAAAGACAATGTCATGAATGTAGATCAACAGCTCATTTCTTCACCCACTGTCCATACAACCTTAACTCTTCCACCTTTTCTGCAAGACTCTACCTCATGAGAGAGCGTGCTACAACCCTTTCTGCTGATCCAAAGGCTAAAAACAAACCAATATACATCCCCTACAGAAGACCACAACACAGAAAAATTAGGGCACGAGATGTACAAATTGAAGCAGATGAAGTCACTATCTTTGAGGAAAATGTGGAGGCTTTGTATGAACAGTTGGAACAAATTGATCTGAACAGTGCAGAATGGTCACTTGAAATGCTCTCTGGGAATGTGGCAATATTAGATTCTGGTGCTACCCATCATGTCACTGCCAATGTGAGCCTTCTCAGCAATTTCAGATCTCTTAAAACTCAGATCCCTATCAAAGTAGCAACTAATTGTCCTTCATCATTTATCACTGGCATAGGGGACCTAAAAATAAAAGGAGATGGGAAAGTTGTTACTATTACCAATGTTTTTTATTGTCCAGAAGTTAGAACCACTCTTATTTCTCTCTTTGATTTAGTGGACAATGGTTTTTGTTTTGATTTATGTTCTGAAGACAAAAATTTAGGGATTTACTTTAAAGATGAACTGATTATGACAGGGTGGTTGGAAAGTACTAGGAGAAGATGGATTTTAGATGTAATTAGGTCTAGTGACTGCAATCAAAATGTTTCCTCTTATCATTTACCATTGCATCCTTCTCTCCTGCGTACTGTAAAAAAGAATGAGACCATTAATCGACCACCTGCTGCAAAGGGTTCCCTAATGGACTGGCATAGAAGACTTGGTCATACCAGTGAAAACACAATTCGCAATATAATCAAAACTGGAATTGGTGCTGGCTTGCCCCTTGCTATGCCACCAGGTAAGATTGACTGTGAAGATTGCTTAATAGCCAAAAGTACGAGAAAACCATCAGCAACACGGGAATCGAGACCAGAATCAATGATGAGCCTCATTGTTGGAGACCTGGTTGGTCCTATGGATCCTACTGTTAATGGGGCAAGATGGGCAGCAATGTTTAGAGAAAGTTCAACTTCCTATGGTGAGGTATTTTTACTCAACTCCAAATCTGAGGCCACAACTGCTTTTGTTACCTTTTATAAAAAGCTAGAAAATGTTACTGGTAAGAAATTACAAGCATTAAGAACCGATGGGGGGGAAATGCACAGTAAACAGATGGCTCAGATCCTGGCTGACATTGGGGCTACTCACGAGATCACCTGTCCTCACCACCATGAACAAAATGGATCAGCTGAACGTTTCAACAGAACTGTTGGTGACATTGCCAGGACAATCTTACTAGCAAGTGAACTACCTGAATGTTTCTGGGGCCTTGCATACAAATGGGCAGCCCATGTTCACAACCGGCTCCCAAATGTCAAGACTGGTGACAAAACTCCCCTGAAGCTCATGTACAATTGTGACCCAACTTACTCAAATCTCAGAATATTTGGTGAAACAGCTTTTGTCCATATCCACAAAGAAACTAGACGTAAACTGGACCAACGAGCTTTGATTTGTAAGTGTATAGGCTATTCTCTGAATAATGCAGGTTGGATTTTTTGGCACCCGGAGTCGAACTCCTTCTTTGAATCTGCTATGGCTGTTTTCCCTGGTGATCAACTTCCGGCTCACAAAGCTGCTTATCAACCACCACCATCTAAGGGCTCTCTAGGTCATATCCTTAATAATATGAAGCTAGGTGATTTCAAGGATGAGGAAACTCTTATCTCTCAGGAAAAAGCTGTACGTGAGACTGCTACAAAAGGTTTGTCCCAATCATCCATTATTCCCAGAACCCATCTGCAAGCTATGATCTCGCCTGACAGTCGTAAGTGGGACCAAGCTTGCAAAAGGGAACTACTAAACATGAAGGATATGGATGTATGGTATGAAGAAAAGCTTCCCCCTGGCGCAAAGCTCACCAATGCAAAATGGGTCTTTACAATCAAAAATCCTTCTTCCAAAACTCCAATCTATAAAGCACGATATGTAGCTAAAGGTTTTTTACAACAATATGGTATTGATTTTACTGACACCTTTGCCCCAACTGCTACTTTTGCTTCACAACGCATTCTTCTCACTTTGGCAGCTTATCACAAATGGCCTGTAAAATCTTTTGATGTCACCGCTGCTTACCTTCACAGCCCAATTGATGAAGCAATTTGGGTGCGTCCTCCTGAAGGTTACCAGCTACGTGAAGCTGGCAATGCGTTACGCTTAAAGAAAGCACTCTACGGTACCAAGCAAGCAGCAAGATGCTGGTGGCTACATATAGCCAGCAAATTGGATGCTCTGGGATATAAAGCAAGTCAGTATGATAAAAGTTTCTATGTTCTTAGGAAGAAGGATTGTTTGGGGGTAATATGGATACATGTTGACGACGGTATAGTTACTGGTAGTAGTGAGGAAGTGCTAAAGGGTTTAGAAGATGGTTTAGATGGTAGTTTGAAAGTAAAATGGAATGATAGTGTTGATGGTATAGTAGGTGTTTCTATAAAAGAAGTTCCAGAGGGTTTTGATCTACACAATTTTCAGCTCATTGACAAGATTCTGCGGACTCATAATCCATCTGGATTAACCACAAGATCGCCCTTACCTAACAATTTGGAAATCACCACTGCAAAGGATGACGAAGTAGCTATAGAGACAACTAAATATCTTTCCATTCTAGGTGCCCTCAGTTATGTAGCTGTTGCAACTAGACCTGATCTGTCGTTCCCAGTCAATTTTTTGGCACGCTTCTCATCCAAACCTAATGCCACCCACTGGATAGCTCTTAATCACCTCCTTAGATATGTTCAACACACTGCCACACTTTGTCTTCACCTCCATCCTGACCGCGACTCTCCACTTGAACTCCTATCTTTTTCTGATTCCACTTGGAATAACAAAGAATTCTCAAGAGCTCAAAGTGGACATCTGCTACTACTTAATTCCTGCCCAATTGTTTGGACATCAAGACGCCAGTTAACAGTGAGTGATTCATCATGCACAGCTGAGTATGTGGCACTTGGGGGTGGTATGAAAGATGCGATTTGGATCTCAAACTTGCTCAAAGATATCTTCCCTGATATTCCCCCGATCAAGATCTTCTGTGACAACAAAGGAGCAATTGCCAATGCAAAAGATAACCCTGGAAACAAGAGGACACGGCATGTGGATAGGTGTTTCTATATTGTTAATGAACAACTCTTTCTAAAGAAAGCAACGTTGGAATGGGTTCCTACTGCTCAAATGCGGGCTGATATACTTACAAAATCACTGGGCCCATCTCTGACAATGCTTAGAAGGAAAGATGTTTGTGTGTGGTGATGGGGTTACATTTGTTTTATTTCTTTTTCTTTTTCTCTTATTTTTTCTCATTTCATTTTATTTCTTTTTCATTTTGGAGTTGGTTATGTTTGCATGGGGGGGATATCAGTAATATTTTTCATAACTAAGTGGGGGGGATGTTAAGTCACTAGGACTATGTACTTAGTTATGTGAGCAAATGTATATAGTCTGTAGTCGCGGCGTCCCCTGTTCTCCGGTTCTTTCCGGAGTTCTACAGGCTGACACCGTGCTACACCTTTCTCATCTAACTCTCTTCTCACCAATCACAAGATCTTTCCGCATCTCCTCGCTTTTGTCAAAGCCACCAAACGTCTTCCCTTTTTATCGAGTTAATTGTTCCTTTATAAACCCCCATTCTCTATTTACAATAGTTTCTACATTCTTTGGATCTGTATCACGTTAAGACAATATTTGTTACCTCTCCCTGCCCTGCGTTTCTTTTCCTCTTCGCCTCTCTTTTCCTTGGTTCCCTTTGCTGTTTTTTCTTTTCGTTTTACTTTCAACCTCCCCCCCCCTCCTTTTCTTCTCTTCTCTTCTTCTTTCCTTTTCTCCTCTCACCGCCTATGTTTAATCCATTGCATGTACATAGTCCTGAATATACCAACCCCCTGTCCTTAGTTTCATGCCCACAGGGCGCGAGATCCTACAAATGAAGTAAAATAAAATAAATAAATAACCATTTTCTGGAGAAAAAAATAATTAAAAAACAAAATCTCCTATGGTTGCAAGATATGTTGCTTACACTTATTTTTCTCACATATTTTTTTAACTCATATTTTCCTTACACATATTTTTCTCGCACGTATTTTTCTCACACATATTTTTCTATCCTTATGTCCCTGCCTGCAATATCCCCAACTCACGCTGGATATCACTATAAGGGCTATCTTACTTGGTCCGTAGTGTACGTCTTGTGGCGTAACAGACAAATTTGGCAGTGCCTCTTCGTCCTCACTCAAAACCTTTCACAAATCTCCTCTCCGCTTACAGTTCCTCATATGCCATAATCCAGAAGCCCCCCAGGAAACTGCGAGGGCTCTACCCTCCTTCCCTCATATTTCAGCAACTTTCTCTTCTCCCACGTGCACATACTACGGCCTTAGCACAATGCCGCTCCGGTCACTCCACTATCAGAGACTACGTATTCCATTTTAAAATACTAGATTCACCTTTATGCACTTTTTTCAACATGGAATCTAGGAATACCTCTGAGCATGCTCAATTATTTTTCCCGACTCACCCTTTTTCCAGATGCTCACTAACACAAGCTGCTAAAAAATACAAAATCCGTTTCATGCTTTTGTTCTACTCTCTCCCTCCCCTATCCCCTCGCTAGTAGCTGCTTTTCTCGGAAATGCCAAACGAATACCCATTAAAGTTGCTCTGCACAGTCATCATCCCAACTTTTCTCCTCTACCCTAATTGTACTTAAAAACTTTGGTGCTTACTCCTTCATTTCCCTCTAACGGGGGAGATTTTAAGAAAATAAGAATATATAAAATAAAATAATGTATAAATTTACATAAAGGATTTTTTCCAAAGATGTGTGAATGTCAAATAAATACCAGAGATATCAGGTACAGTAAGTTCGAGTAAGCTTCCAATTTTCTTCCTTAATATCCCTCACCCAAATGTCAGAAGCTTATGGTTTTGGCGGGAAATTGGAGACAAGACAAGCGTAAGGTTTTCATAACTAATTGTATTCAAATGGCAGCAAATCTACCTTATTGCTAGTTGAACCCATCATAACTGATTGGCTGGGATCATTCTAGACGGTAGTACATTCAGCACAATCTAATTATATTTAATATTTGAAAATACAAGATGTGAATTTCAGTTGTCTTTTTTCTTCCAGGAGATTCGGTAGAGGGACATTTATAGTACTCACGGGTAGTATTATGATCTCGTTGTCTACAAGCCATCATAGACATGTCACTGTTGACGCAAACTACCAAGAATTATTTAAATCCAAATGAGCGAATAAATTTTACACACAATCATGTACAATATCTTGGTTTAGCGTCATTGAAAAAAAAAAAAAAAAAAAAAAAAAAAACAGAAATAAAAACAAAAACAAAACACAATCACAAAGTTTAGTCTCTCACCAAATTGGCCATCATTCACGCTTGGGTCATTAATCAAGTAACTATCATCGCAATGATACCACTTTGAAGGAACGGGTTCAATCGTTTGAGGACTTTTGGCCAGGCTATGACATTGACTCATAGCTTTGTAAAAACCATGCATGAAATAATGTAGAAAACAGCCGATGTATAGATACCAAGAACATCAATCTTGTCATTTATTATATACATTTTTTGGAATGATGTACTAGACATTAAAATGATTGTTAACATACAAGCAAAGCCTGAGCAGGTTGAAGGAGTGCAAGAATAACGCGTTGATATTAACCCAGATCCACTCTTCATTGGGACGAAACACTCAACGTGCAAATCTGGAAGAGAAGAACATGTTTAAACCATTGAAAGGTAATTTGAAAAAAAATTAAAATTAAAATCCAAGCACGCACTATTCTTTAAATCGGTATATCTCGACATTCCAAATGTACAATCGATTCCACCGCCTGAGGATGCTCCACCCTTCTGAGGGACTGGTTTTTGGGGCTGGGTCCCTACTATGACTGTCGGTAAAAACAATTGAGCGACAAAGACGAAGAAAAGTATTTGTAAATATATTTTTAGCATATTTTTGAAATTATTTATTGAGTTCTCTCGATTTTTTATATAGATTTATAGGAAAAAAGTAAATCTTTTGAGAGCGAAATCTATTGGAAGAAATACTTTAGGTAAGGATGATATATATAGAAAGTGACAGAGATCCAAAAAAATAATAATAGAAAGAGTGCGAGGGAGAAATACAACCTATTTACTGTCTTTATATATATTGTCATGAGAGGCTGCGCGTTCTGCCATGATTGTCATGCAACGGTGGATGTTTTAGAATTTAAAAGAAATGTTATCCCCGTTTGAGAATGGGGAAGATTCCAGATTTTCCTCTTAAACTAATAAATTTACAAAAATCCTAGTTCTTATATTTTCTGATGCTATGCTTGCATTTTGATTACATGTGTTTTTTTTTTTTTTTTTTTTTTAATTTCATACCATCTCACCCAGTTAGGGGCATGAAGAAAGGAAGGCAAATTTGGAGTATGTAAATGTTAGAGTAAGCAGGAAGAGGAAACACAGGGCAATAAAAAAAGGCAACAATATGTGACTACTATGGGAGGGGAACATTATTGGCGAATCTACCGGAGAGAATAAGGAGTTTAGCAACTAGTGGGGCAATGGGAGATGGGGGAAGATGATTAGATGTGGTAAAGCAAATTTTGTGTTTTTGAGCAGCCTTTAAAAGGGTGCAGTGTTGAGTTAAGTGAGAAGGGCAGAAAAGAAGAATATACTCAGGTGTGTCTTTAGAGGAAGGATGTAAGCCTGGATATTCCCAGGACTGAGTGAAAAGAACTTATAAATTATGTTAAACATATGTAGTATACATGGGAACAATAAATAAAGGTACACAAGTTGTATACATAAGTGAAATTTATGATAAAATACAATATATGCCATTATAACACCTTATTATATACATGCATATATCCACCTTTAATAAGTCTCATGTACTTAATATTAAGTTTTAATATGCTAGGGTAATCTTAAGAACCTTAAACATAAGGCCCCATAATTTTTAAGTAGACTTTAAGCTGTTTTTTTCAGTGTTTTATGTGAAAAACAAGAAATGCACTTTAAATCACTTAATAGACTATAAATTTAATAATATTAAAAATGCGCCTTGACAGATCAATTTATCTTAATTAGGACTATTAATTTTGCTACTCAAATGCATAAAAATAACACTTTTCAAATTTTGTCAGCCAGGTTGTACCAGGAGTCCAGTAAATCTTATAATGTTTTATTGGACTCCAAAAATTGGCAAATTCTTATTTTATTTATGTATTTAAATTAATATTATATTGAGCAATAAAATTACATAACTAAATTACAATAGTAAGAGCTATATAAATTTTATTACTATATAAATTGTAAATAAAATTAAATAAATAAATAATACATTAAAATATGAGTGCTTTTTAATGCATTTAATAATTATAAATTATTAACTAATATAATATTATATTATAATTAAATATTATAATTTAAAAATATAAAATAATTAATTAATAAATTATATATAATTATATTTTTCAGACAGGCTACTAGACTTACCCAGTAAAAAAATTAATTATCTTACTGAGATGAAGCCACACCTTTTGATCCTTAGTAATAATTAATTATTTACAAACTACTTATGTATTACTTACAGCTAACTAGCTAAGTACAATAAGTAATGTAAATAATTAATAAGAAATAAGTAACTGTTGTAGACAATCCTATAGTACTAGCTATAGGCCTTGAACAAGGGAGTTGGAGAAAAACCAGAGAGAAAATCCCCTGTCCCTTTAAAAAAACAAGTGAGATTTACCTGTTGCAGCAAATTGGAGATCTGTTTGCTAGACCCTCTAATTAAACACACTTGACCCCTTTAAAAGTGAAGATAATAGTCCCAGACAGACTACTAGAAAGAGTTCAAATTAACAGTAATATATTCCAACAAAACACAAGCAAATGAGACAGTGAGGAACAGAGAGGTGATGAGCAAAGAGATAAGATTCTTCCCTTAAAAATCTTCCCACACACGCATCATACAGCCAGTGCACAGACCACCCTGACCATTTCCCCAGCCAAAATCCAGCTTTCCCAGCCTTTTTCATGCATAAAAGTGCATTTTAGCGCCTCCCCAGTGCCCAGGGGGCCAGGCCGCTTGGGGGCGGGAGGGCCGCTTCTAGGCCCTAAAACACCCATACAACCCATAAAAACCCTAAAAAACCCTAAAAACCCATAACTTCACTAATAAACAAGATAAACACACATAAGACATACCAAAATGAAAAGAAAGTGAAGGACAATAAGCTGAGACATAATAAGTGACCCTAGCTTAAGCCTACATAAGCATCACTAAGTAATAAACATCCGATAAATACCAATAACAACACCATAACTACCCTATAAAGCAAGGTAACCACCCTTAAGGGATACCAAAATGAAGAGAAAAGAAAGTACATTAAGCTGAGACAAAATAAGTGAACCTAGCTTAAGCCTCCATAAACGCTACTAAATATCACCTAAAGATGAAAAAAACCACTAATAACACCATAACCTCAATACCACCCTACATACCAAATTCCTCCAAATATGCACTCCAAAGGCCTACCCAGGTTTGGATCACCACATCCTCCCTCCAATCAAGAATTTCCTCATTCTATTTTCGCCAACAACCATGTTAAAACACCTCTTCAGAACCTTTACAAACAGCCCATTTCTCTCTTCCACCAGATCTTATTCCATCCTTAGTGAACTTCTGAACCAGCACTCCAAGCTTCTTCTTTAAAACTTCTCTTGCACCATGCCTTTAAATTAAATCTATCTCTTTGAAAAGAATCTCTCTCTTCTGTTCCTGAATTCCAACTCTGGCTGTACCAGCCTCCAACAATGAAAAGTGATATCCAGTTGACAAGTCTTCCCGACTATAACCTTCTACCAGCATAAAAATTTCCTCATTTTATAGTCTTGGGGGACTCACAACACTCAGTTTAAAGTCTTGGGGGACTAAAAGCCCTCAGTTTAAAGTCTTGGGGGACTAACAGCCCTCAGTTTATTGTCTTGGGGGACTCCAAAAATCCTCAGTTTATAGTCTTGGGGGACTGAAAAAACCTGAATCACAGAACCCAGAACCAGAGATCAACCAGAAAAAGATTTAGAGAAGTAACTAACTTTCTGGGGTAACTGTATATAGAGCTTCCAGCCCATCAGTCACCCCCAAACTTGCCTTTACAAAACTCAGAAGTTCCCCCTTGGATACTTCTGCCTTTAAACTTCCACCTCACACTTCCTCCCATTCCTCAGTTTATAGTCTTGGGGGACTTCACCATCAACAATCCTCAGTTTAAAGTCTTGGGGGACTAACACAGTGTTCAGTTTAAAGTCTTGACGGACTACTTCTTGACAAAATCTTGAAACCAGCCAGTTTAAAGTCTTGGAGGACTACTAGATCCACTGTAGTAAAATTAAATTCTTGAATAAATCTTAAACAACCAGCCAGTTTTAAGTCTTGGAGGACTAACAGAATTTTCAGTTTAAAGTCTTGATGGACATCAAAAAATCTTGAGCCCGTAATTAAAAGATCAGTTTAAAGTCTTGAAGGACTTTCCAGAAAAAAATCTTGAAGATATATCCCATAATTAAAAACAATTCAGCTTGAAGTCTTGAAGGACCTTCCAGAAAAAAAATCTTGAAGATATATTCCATAAATCCCCAAACCAAAAACCATCAAAGCCAAAACATTTAACCTCCTTTAACAAATAAAACAAAATAAAATGGTATCCCCCAGCCAATTGATGAGCTGATCCCCTGATACCTTACCCACATCCAAGTGCACCTTGATGTGGTCACACCTAAAAAAAATTTAATTTTTTTATTTTTATTTTGACTCCTTCTCTTCTACCAAAAACATTGCCAAAGCCCTATCTTGAGCCTTTGAACAAACATAGCCTCCATAAAAAAATTAAAAGAAAAAAAAGAGAAAAAAAGAAAATAATCTTGAATCCACCTCATTCACATCCAACACCCTTGAACCACATAGCAAAGCCAGCTCCAGGTCAACAGAAGAGATCACTGGGTGGGCTCCCTCCAATAAGTAAAAATGATAGGATACCACCAGTGATCCACCACCAATCCAAAAGCACCAAAAGACATCCAAGGTAATCCAGTTTAAAGTCATAGAGGACTAAAAACCTGAATCACAAAAAAACAACACTAGAATTCAACTAGAAAAAAACCAAAGGCTTGAAACAGAAATTCTGGGGTAACCGTTCTACAGAGCAGCCAGCTCATCAGTTACCCCCACACTTGCCAAAACAAAATCTAGAAGCCCCCCCTGGGTACCTTCTAACAAAAACACAACATCCAACAAAATTAAACAAAACCAATAAGCATGAGGGGTCCAGCACTTGAATACCAAAAGAATTTACATTTTAAAGTCATGGTCGACTAAAAACCTGTTAAAGAAAAAAAACCAATACTAGAATTCAACAAAATTAAGAGAAGGGGTTGGAAACAGACAATCTGGGGTAACTGTTGATAGAGAAGCCAGAACATCAGTCACCCCCACACTTGCCAAAATAAAATCTAGAAGCTCCACCCCTGGGTACCTTCTAACAAAAAGGATTTTTCAACACAAATCTTCTCCCATAAAAAACCAAAACCATTAAAAAACCATTAAAATTCTTGAAAGCCAAAAAAAAATCCAATTTAGAAATAAAATTTTTCAGTTTAACTTCATGCTGGAGGTGAAATAAAACCAATAATCTTCATTTTTATCTTCATTTTCTTTTAAATAAAATATCCATCTTCACTTGAATTTTTTTTTTCTTCCATCTTCATTATACAAAGATTTTTTTTTTTTATTACGGGCGGGCCACCTGATGTCGGAAGTGCCGCCTGAAGCGGGCCGGCCTCCCTTTTTTATATAGAGACTTGAAGCAGAGAGACTGAAAAGAATTTGACAAAACAAAAAAAAATCATGACCAAATACATAGAGGCCAAATTAAGCAAAACCAAAACAAATTGAGTAGTTTATCCTAATTTTGGAGGAATCAGATTCTTGAAATCCCAAGGTTTAAACCAATAAGTTTGCCACTAGGGCTTGAACCCCCTAAGCTCCTCTTCCAATTCTGATATCCCAAAATCAGACCTCCAAACAAATCTTCCATCCTCCTCCATACACTGAGTCTTCCATATTTCAAATTACCAGAATCAATAAATTCTCCACCCTGTGAAACATCTGGAACCTCCACCACATCTTTAAAATCAACCTCCATACCAGTGACATCCAAAACATCACAATTTTCCCCTTTCCTACAGGAATCTTTCTTAGAATCTGCAAAAGCCTCCAGAATAACATCCATAACATCAAAATAAAAATCCTCCTCCAAGCACAGACTGTCACGCGCCACCTGACACTTGAGGCAAAAGCAGCTCATTAAATCAATAATATCGAGTTCTAAATCTATACTCGAAGCGCAGAAAGCAATTCTCCATAGCAACTACAATTCCCCTTTGTGCACTTACTGTTCAACTGCGCTAGCCTAAACTCTAAATCTAAATTAGTCAATCTCTCAATAGTGTGCCTTAGTCTCATTTTCAATAAGCGACGCACAGCGCTATGATCAACGTAATAGTACATTAGTAGTCTTCATTAAAAGTTTGTTAATTAATTAAAAGGGGTAAATTGAGCATGGACAGATATTAGCGAAGAGGGTCTAAGTGTATGTTAGTAATGGTCAATGGTATGGGAATGGTGTGATGAGAGGAAGGTCAATGCGAGGAGGAATAAAGGATATTAAAGGCTTGGGTATTTGGTTTGATATTTCTTAGAATTAAATTATAAAACGTATTTACATTTAATAGTGGTAAAATCTTTAAGTTAAATCATTGTTATTGTATCTTTCTTTTATTTTTCTCAATAATCATTTCTAAATCCTAAATCTTTGATAATTGAGTTTTCAACCCTTCGTGAGATCTTAAGAATTCCTATTACCTTTGAAACTATCTTATAATTCTTCTCGAACATACCTTGAACCTGTAGCTCTTACTTTGAGTGACCTTTGAATCACTTCCTCGAATCATTCCTCTGTGCTTCGAAGAAGTTTCTAAATACCTCATCTCACTTTCAGGAACATCCTCGACCTTGTGCGTAGGTCGTCCGGTGAAAGTATAATTTAATTCTGCTTAGTTCTCATTCTTTGCACTACTACATCCTTTTAGGTGTTTTAAAGTTTTAAAATGGCACCTGTTCAACGCACTCCTCCTACGGGCGCTACTACTAGAGCTCGCGCTAGGGGCAGGCCAACAGCCACAAGGTCTGTTTCCCGCACTCACTCTTTGGAACCACTCGACCTTAGGGAACGGCAACATTCAGTTCAATCTGTAGAAGACATCCCACAAGATTTTGAGGATTCTAGTGATGAAGAAGAAGGAGAGGATAAAATGCACAAGGCACCATCTGCCCCATCCAATCACCCTTCTGGTCAATCCTCAGAACCTGGACCATCTATTTCTCTGGAAGATTTCATGAGACTTTTCATGAAAACCCTTTCAAATCCAACGTCTTCAGAGGGATCTAAGTTCAAAACTCCTTCTATGAAATCTCCTGACAAATTCGACAGAGATCACCCTGACAGATTGTGACCCTTCTTGCAAACCTGCAAGCTACTGTTCCATAATGACCCTCAAACCTTTAATAGCGACCGATCAAAGATTGTTTACGCTTCTTCATTCCTAGCCGGGAAAGAAGCAAGATGGTTCGAACCTTATCTGATCATGCTTTCTTCGACAGAAACCCACTTACTTATCAATAATTGGGAAAAATTTGAAGACCAACTTTTTAAGTTGTTTGGGGACCCTAATGAAACTGACAACGCAGAAATTGAACTTGATTTTCTTTGCATGAGTGATAATGGTAAAGCCTCTGAATATATCTCAAACTTCAGAGCACTTCAAACTCGAGTAGGTTGGAATGATGCTGCCCTTAAGTATCATTTCAAGAAAGGACTTCCTTCGAGGATTCTGGATCAATTAAATCTTCACAGTCAGAAGATGACTACTTTAACGGATTTAATGGATAAAACCCTCGAACTTGACAGCATTTATCAAGGACGACTTCAACATCGTCAATATGCCAACAAATTTCAAGGCCTAAACTTTAAATTGGGATCTTCTTCACACCCATGACCAAATCAATCCTCCTTGACTCAATCCAAACCCAATAAGGGAAAGGATAAGCCTCGACCAAAAGGCTTGACCCCAGGCAATATCAGCAAAGTACTGGATCCTAAAGGGGAACTTAAAGAAGCTGAGAGGAAGAGACGAGCAGATAATGGGTTATGAATGTATTGTGGGGGTAAGCACAAGTTGGAAGACTGTGTAAAGTTGAAGGAAAGAGAAGGTACTAGTTCAAAGTCAAAAAACTAGTAGATACTTTACTTGTGTGCAAAGAAAACTATGTTATCTCTCCCAGTGCACAGAACCTCCATGTCTTAAGGACTGGAGTTGCCTTAAACCGCTTGAGATTCATTCTTTTTAAGGAGGATATCCCCTTCAGTTGTCTTATAGACTCTGGAGCTTCAATTTCTTTTGTTAGTTTATCTTTTGCCGAGAAGCTTCAACTAACATTTACAGATGTCAATCGAACTCCAATCTATTTGGTCGAATCAGAAGAACCCAAATATTGGGTAAGTAAGAAAGTTTTATGGGTTTTCAACTTTCTGAACTTTCCCCCCTTTGAGTGGGAATTATCAGTCTTGGACGCCCCAAGGATGGACGATACCATTCTTGGCCATGACTTTTTAACGCATTGGAATCCCGAAATTGATTGGACTAAGGGATTGATCACCCCACGCTCTAAGTATATTTCTGATTCTTCAATGCAGGTCAATAGGGAGTTAAACAACCCGCCTGAAAATGTCCTGCTAGAGGACAAATCTCTGCCAGATGACTTGCAAGCATCTGATCTTTCTCTAAATGAGCAATTGGCTAACCCTTCTAGCTCGATGACTTCACTCAAAGAGGATTTAAATTGCCTCAAAGTAATGGAATTCTGCTCTCTCAATACAGGTATCCCCTCGACAGATTCTCTTGAAGATGAAGAGGACGACCAAATCAACGTTGAAGCCATTAAATCAACTCTACCAGAAATCTACCACAATTTCCTCGATGTTTTCTCAATCCGCAAGGCCAATAAGTTACCACCTCATTGACCCTAAGACCATCAAATAGAGTTAATAGGCCCAGTACCTCCGGCAGGTCCTGTCTATTCCTTGTCGAAGGACGAATCTCAAGTTCTTCTAGACTACATTACAGAGAATGTAGCCAAAGGTTTCATCAGAGCCAGTAAATCTCCAACCGGCTCCCCTGTCCTCTTTGTAAAAAAGAAGGATGGTAGTCTTAGGTTGTGTGTTGACTATAGAAAGCTCAACACAGTTACTAAGAAGAATGCATATCCTGTTCCTCCTATGTCATTACTTCTTACCCTTTTCAATGGTGCTAATTTCTTTTCTAAAATTGATCTTAGAGGCGCTTACAATCTGATTCGCATTGCAGAAGGTCATGAACCACTGACTGCAATGCACACTAGATTTGGTAGTTTTGAATATTTAGTTATGCCTTTTGGATTATGTAACGCACCTTCAACTTTTCAATTTTTTGTTAATGACATCTTTCAAGATGTTGTTGAACAATTTGTAGTCGTCTATTTAGATGATATTTTAATTTTCTCGAAAACACTGGATGAACATATTTATCATGTTCGACAGGTCCTAAATTGTCTTCGAGATAATGGTCTTTACGCCAAGCATAATAAATGCGAATTCCACCTCAAATCAATTGATTTTTTGGGTTTTACGCTTTCCACTGACGGTTTAGTCATGGATGAAAAAAAAGTCCAGAAAATCCTGGAATGGCCTGAGCCCAAAACCATTAAATCGCTCCAAGGATTTTTGGGTTTTTCAAACTTCTATAGAAGATTTATTAAAGATTACTCTAAAACTATTTCCAATCTTACTTCTCTTCTTAGAAAAGACATTCCTTTTGTTTTTACTCCTACAGCACAAAAGGAATTCGAAGCACTAAAAACGGCGTTCACCACAGCCCCAATTCTTCCACATTTTGATACTTCTGCTTCGACAATAGTTGAGACAGATGCGAGCGATTATGCTATTGCAGGGGTCATCTCCCAATTAAATCCTGAAACAAATTGGTTTCATCCTGTAGATTTTGAGTCATGCAAACTCATAGCCGCAGAATTAAATTATGAAATTCATGACAAAGAACTTTTAGCTATTATCCATTGCCTTAAAAAATGGCATTCTTTTCTTCTCAGACTAGATAGTCCTTTTCAAATTTTAACAGATCATAATGCTTTAAAATACTTCATGTCTTCCAAAGTGTTAACCAGGAGTCAAGCCAGGTGGACTGAATTTTTGTCTGAATTTCCCTTCTCTATTTCCTATCGCCCAGGTAAAAACTGTGTTGTCCCAGATATCTTGTCACGTCGGGACAACGTTTACCCACAGCGGGGGGATGCATTTTGCTGACAAGAACCCAGCAAATGTGCAATCATTTTTCAACGAATCAATGTTAACGACTCATCAACTTAATTCGATGACAATTCAATCTTTTCGAAATCCACTATCCAACATCATCGAAGCTCAGTCGAAGGACAATTATTGTTTAGGGTTAAAAGACAAAATACTCTCAAAGCAAGGGGCCAAAAGATTTAGTATTGAATCAGGTATATTAGTCTTCGAAGGTAGAATAGTCATGCCCGACAACAATGAGATAAAATTATGGATTTTCAACAGTCCACATGATTTTCCATTAGCTGGTCATTTTGGGGTTGATAAAACCTACCAGTTAATAGTGAGGAATTTCTTCTGGCCAGGTATGACCAGAGAAATCAAGGCCTATATAAAAGCTTGTTATGAATGTAATAGGAATAAGGCTCCCCGTCACCGGAAGCATGGGTTGCTTCAACCACTTCCTATTCTGTCAGTATAGTCTAGTATGTAAGTATGATATAATAGTTTTATTTTTAGTGTCCTACTACTTATTAATAAATGATTTAGTGATTAAACCTCAGGGGAAGACTAATAGAATAGTTATACTCAAATAAAACTCACAATACTTGGATTTAAATGCGTGCTAGTGGTGGCTAATAGAAGAATAAAATATAGTTATAGCTTTTATAAAGATAATATCAATTTATAAGGGCTTTATAATATATTTCTGAATGCTAATAATTGTATTGTAGTGCTGGTTTGAAGTGTAGTAATTGAATGATGATAATAAACCGTCAAAATCCCTCCTTACTTATACCCAAATCCACTGGAGTGCACAGACCTTCAATCCAGATGATGTCACTGCTATCCCCGGCAATTACAGCACTGTGAGGGCCCATCACCTCCCCATGGAGTCCACTTCAAGCAGTTTCAACACCCAGACCTCCAGTAAGGACCCTCCATCACTATTAATAATAACACAGAGTCATACCATAAATAGAAAACCCAGATAAAAGCGGATACCATAAAGAAACAGGTAAAATAAATGATCAAAAAGAGATTTAATGAAAATAAAAACATATAAAGGAAACAAATAAAATGTCCAAGCCCCCAAAAACATCCGCAAGCATCCACATTAACCCAAAAACATCTTTCCAACCCATAAATCCGTGAATAACCATCCAAGGAAGTAATTTTAGTTGTCCAAACTGGGTGTATGCGCCTGATATAGGTTTCTATGCTTCTGTAGGCATTGTGAGTCCACTGATTTCGTCCATATGACCTAAAATAAGCAGAAAAACAAAGGTTATAGGCTATTAAGGGGCTAAAACCCACTTATATACCTAAATATACATAATATACTGCATATTTCACTGAATATGAGATTTATGTATACATATAAGCTTATGTATGTCAATAATTACTTCATATCACTTAAGATAAGTATATTATGACTCCATTAACACCTTAATAAGTATTATTAGGCCATGGATAAGCTATTTAAACTATTATAAACTATATAATAGAATAATAATTATATATATATATAATAAAATAATATATATTATTATTTTAACCTTATTTTTAAGATATAAGCTTAATCTAGTTAAGGTTATCTTATTTTAAGCATAAGAAATACTCAGTCCTAAGGATATTTAGGCTGACTCTCCCTCACCCCAAAAAAAACAATAAAAAAAATGTTAAGACATTTTAATTAATCTTAAGGAATGAAATAATAAAATAAAAAAATAATTTTTATAATACATATACTGAATGAACAGTATTATTTAGATTTAAATTTTTTCAAGAGATTTTTAAGATCAGAGATTTCATTTTCTGGAATCCACTGGTCATATTCACTTGCTTTATTTTTAAATCTTAATAGATACTCAACTCCCTTTTCTTTAGTAAGGTGTCTCTTTTTAAGTATCTTTTCAATTTCTGCTTTTTCCACTATTTCTTCAGGTTGCTGTTTATGCCTTCCTGATCTTCTTGGAAAGAGAGCAGTATCATTAGAATGGTATGGTTTTATAAGAGAAATAGGAAATACTGGATGTTTTCTATCATAAGGTGCATATAGAATAACCTCAACAGCATTATTACCAACCATCTTTTTAACTACAAATGGTCCAATGAATGGATCCTTCAATTTAACATTACCATTTAAATTGAAATGTAGCGTTGAAATAAGGACTTCATCACCCTCTTTGAACATTTGTTCTTTATGGGCTTTATCCCATCTTTTCTTTTCATACTCAAAAGCCTTATTTATACATTCTTGAGCATCTTTTCTGCATAATTCCTGCATCTGAAGAAAAGATTTAGTACCTGGATGAATATCCAATCTAGGTAACTTATTAAGAGTTTTAGCAGGGGTATTAGGTACATAACCCAACCATAACTCAAATGGCTTTTTGCCAGTGACAGAATGTAATGTACTATTATATGCAAATTCTAAACCTGGGATAAGGGTTACCCAATCATGCGTGAATTTGTCATTTTCTTTAAAATTAAGACCAAAAGCACAGTATCTTCTTATCATATCTTCTAAGGTTTGTATCATTCTTTCTGCTAGCCCATCAGTTTGTGGATGGTGTGCTGTAGAAAGTTTTAATTAACACCCTGAAACATCCATAAGTGACGTCCAGAACTCAGAAGTAAATTTAGGATCTCTGTCAGAAACTATTGCTTTGGGGAAACCTGCTGTATTTAACATTTGTGTCCACCATAAAAAAGCTAAGTCCTTTGCAGAAACCTCTTTGTGGGTAGGAATAAATTTACACATCTTTGTAAATCTATCTACAATTACCCAGCAGGAGTTATAACTCTTATGCCCTGCTATTGGCAAACCTGTTACAAAGTCCATGTTAATGATTTCCCATGGAGCTTTTGGTAGCTCAATTTGTTGTAATAAACCAGCTCTTTTTCCTGTTAATCTTTTAGATTTTTGACAAGAATCACATGTTTCAACATATTTCTGAACATCCTCAGACATGTTAATCCACCAAGCTGTGTTTTTTACTCTGGTTAATGTTTTATGGTAGTCAAAATGACCTGCTAATATATCATCATGACATATACTTAACATTAACTCCTTCATTGAAGGGGGAATTACAATTACATTACTTAATTTTTTCCTGTAATATATAAAACCATCCTCAATGGAAAATTATCCTTTCTCTAATGCCTCTTTATACTTATTTGGTAATGTTTTTATTAAAACATTCATTGAAGCATTAGATGGATCATTTAATATTGTAGTTAATTTACTTAAGTCAGGATCTGAATTATAATTATCAAGAATTGATTGCATAAATTCATCCTCAAGATCTACAATATAAATGCCATAAATGTTAATAATCTCTGACTCAGGAACATAAGCAGGATTATCATCATTATTAGGCAGAGGTACTCTAGATAACAGATCTACATTAGAGTGCAAGGTTCCTGCTCTATGTGTAATAGTCATCCGTCCTCTGTATTCTTGTACAGCTAATTGCCATCTAAACATGTGTCTATTAGGAGTTTTCATGTTTAAGAGTGACTTAACTGCACTACAGTCAGTTATTAACTCAAATTTTTGGTCTTCAAGATAATAATGTAGCTTTTCAAGAGGCCATACTACTGCCAAACATTCTATTTGAGTAGCACCATATTTCAATTCACCACTTCTCAGAGTACGTGAAATATAGCAGATTACTACTTCTGACATTTTACCTTCAATAAGTTGTTTTTGATGCAAAGCAGCACCCAGTCCAATAAAACTTGCATCTGTATATAATACAAAAGGTAATTGGAAATCTGGTAATCCCAAGATAGGAGCTGTCATTAAACATTCTTTAAACTTATTAAAAGTTTGTTGTCTTTCATTATTCCAAATGAAAGCTTCTGATTTCTTTATCAGTGTGGTCAGTGGTGCAGCAATTGATTGGTAGTTTTTTATATATTGTCTATAATAACCACACATTCCAAGAAAAAATTGTACATCCTTCACATTTTGAGGAATGCCAATATTCTTTATTGCAGCCACTTTATTTTGGTCTACACATATTTGTAAGCCAGATGCAATATGACCAAGCACTTTTAAAGATTCAAACCCAAATTTACATTTTTTCAATGCAAGGGTCATTTTTATTTCATCCATTTTCTGAAATACTTTCCTTAAATGGATTAAGTGTTCATCAAAAGTTTTAGAGAACACTATGATGTCATCAATGTATACCATTAACCATCCCTCAATCATTTCATTATGGAATGTTATATCCATTAACTTTTGAAATACTGATGGAGCATTCTTTGGTCCAAATGGCATTCTGGCATACTTATAAATTCCCATGTGTGTTGTTATCAACAAAAATTTCTGTGAATTCTTTTCAACAGGAATTTGATGGTACCCTTTATTTCCATCTAGGCAACTTATATATTTAGCACCTTTAAGGGTAGCATGTATAGAGGCAATCCTTGGCAAGGGATAAATATCATCTACTGTAAATGTATTTAATGCTCTATAATCACCGCACAGTCTTGCTTTATCTTGTTCATAACAAATCAGCACTGGTGATATTACACAATATTTTGGTGTAGTTCCAACCTTCTCAAGAATGTTCATTTTTAATAACATCTTAATATTATCCTCTATGTCTTTCTTCTTCATTGGTGAAGCAGGGTATGGTTTCTTTTTAAGACTAGCAGGAATATTATCCATATCACAGGTTAAACTAATTTTCATTTCATGATCTTTTACAAGGCCAGGTTCATTTGTACCATGTGCAAAAGCCATTGGAAAAGCTTTAATTAATTCCAAAATATTATCTTTCTCAGTTTCACTTATCTGAGTGCCAAATGATGCTTTTCAAATTTCTGTTTCCAGAAGTTCCATCTCATTGGATTCTCTTCCTTTAGACGGGGAATTTGTTACTGACTTAATGTGTAAGACTGTGTTAAAAGAATTTATTTTAAATTTCCTTTTACCATTCATGCCAATTGTGAAATTGTTATTAGCAGGGTCTAATTTTACACCAAATTTAGTCAGAATATCATTTCCAATGATAAAACAGTTACTACAATTAGTATTATCCATTACTACAAAGTCACAAGTTACCCTTACATAACCATGTTGGTGTTTAAAGAAAACAGCAGCTTTGTATTTACCAATGGGGTGTAGTACTGATCCAAAACCTCTCCAATTTTTATTCTGAAGTGGTTCAAGCTTAAACTTATATTCACTATCAATTTTCTGTAATGTATTAGTGGAAACAACTGAACCAGCAGCTCCTGTGTCCAATACTATATTAACATTTTCACCAGAAATGATAGCTGGAACCGTGATAGGTGTCATTCTAAAGTTATCAGCTTGTATATCCTTAATGATTTCAGCATCCTCAAAATTCATTAAAGATTCATTTGAGTCCATATTTAATATTGGATTTTCAAAGATGGACAAATCATCTTCCAACATACAGACTTCATTTTCATCACTATATGAAATATTGCTGTCATAATCACTTGATTCTTTACTTTTTTCAGTTTCAGCTTCAGATTCACGTTGATTTTCAACAATATTTATGTTTTTCTCACATTTGTGACCTTTGACCCAAGGTTTGTTACACTTATAACAAGTATTTGTTTGATACTTTTTAGGTAATACAGGTGCAGTAGGTTTTTTCTGCTTCTCCTGAAGTGTTTTTGAATTCTGAGTTTTTACAGGTTCAACATTTTGCTTATAAGTGGAATACCTTGATTCATACTTATGGTTTAATAATATTTCATTGCAAATATTAATAAAGTCAGAATATTCAGTAACATTTAATGTTCTAGCTACAACAATGTCTCTGACAGATATAGGTAATTTGTATATTATCTTATCTTTCCATAAGTTAAAATCCATATGAGGCTCAATGGCTTTTAATATTTTGTTTAAATTCATTAAAAATACCATAGGTTTGTCACCATTCAACGGATTATACCTAGTCTTCTCATACAGTCTCTGCTGAGTAAGCCTGAATTTAGAACCTCCAAATTGTTTTTCAATAAGTTGTTTCCATTCAGCCCAAGAGTAGTCTCTACCCTCACTTAAGACAGCTTCAAACCATAATAAACAACATCCTTTAATAAAGAAATTAATTTTGATGTTATTTCTTCATCTGGTAGCTTATATGAGAATTTCAAGTTGTCAATTCTTTGAATAAAATGTTGCCAATCAGAGCTGGCTTCCCCATCATAAGTTGGGTACTGATCTATTTTAGGCCAGTTCTTCTGATTGGATTTTATCTCACTAATCTTAGGTAAATTCAACAACTCATTCACTTTTGATAAATGGTCTTGTATTTCTTCCTGCACGGATTTGTGACTTACATTTTCAGATTTGACACTACCACCAGATGGTTTTAATTGTGGTGGTACAGGGAAGGAATGAGATTCACTTTTGCCAATGAAAGGATTATTATTATATTGATTATACTTATGATTATTCTGGTTCATTAGTAGATTGGCAGTTTCAATCTCAACTTTAGTTAATCTTTGTAGCAATTCAGAGACACTTTGTTTTGTCTGGGCAAAAGATAACTTTGTTCTTGATTCAGTTTTTAATAAATGTGTTTCATATAATTTTTCTAACTCACAAAATTTGTTTGAAAGGTCATTATATTTATTACTCAATGAATCATATTTAAGAGTTAGAGACAAATGTTCTTTCTCTAATTCTTTATTACGTGTTTCTAATTGAGAAATGTTCAATGTCAAGGATGAAATTGTATCACTAGTGAGCTTAACTGTCTTTTCCTCACAATCAGTCATTCTATTCCACAATGCTGAAACAATTCTATGGACAGTTGGATTATTGTTAAAATATTCCATGTCCTCCTTTTCAATTCTCTCACTCTCCTGTGAACTTCTCATCTCACTAGTAGGTGGTTGCAACTGAGGATTAACTGTATTATCATTGTATATAGTACTGTTATTATGGACAAAAGACAAGTCAGGTGTATCTACTCTAAAACCTAAATTTCTTAAATCCTCCTCTATTTTTTGTACAGATTTAACATCAATAGAATTACCTATATTGTAATTATCAGTATTATGTCTAATCTGAGAGGGTAAGTTACTTACCAAGGGATGGTTTCCAGTCCTGATTTTTGGCGCTTTTTTCCCTTGTAAGGGTGAGCTGAGGAAGTCAGATGAGGGGGTGGATCCCTGTTGCAACTGTGGCTTGTCCACTGTTGGTGAAACCATCCCATTTCCATTTGTCTACCAGGATTTTCTCCTGGGAGTGAGTGGACCCTCCTTGGGTAGGGGGTTGCTGATTTGATTGACTGGGCTGGCCTCCATTTAATTCTGCCATTGCCTGATTCATCTGCTGAAACCCTACCTTGCAATTGTTTTGCAACTGCTCTACTTCTTTGAACATGAGAGATTTTGATTCCTCCAACTTCAGAACCTGTTTGGCCAGGTGGGACAGTTGATCCTGAAGAGGAGGAGACGTCTTTTTTATAGTTATCTTTTTTAAGAGGACGTCCTTTTCTTCTATACTCATGCTTTCTGGCTGGGGTACTGTTGTCCCTCCATGGTGATGTCCTGGAAAGTTTTTGTTAGCTTTAGACCTGGTATTATAAGCAGGCTGTTCACTTACACTATCCTGGGGAGAACTCATATTGTTCAGAATAACAATATTTTACGTCTACAAAAGGAAAAAACTCTGTGGAATTAGTAGACAAATAATATTAGCAATTATATTACTAATAAAAAAGCAATGGAGCTTACCCTGAATTTATATCTTTATTTATTTAACTAAAATATAAGAAAAATTCGAAAAAATCTGTTAAAAATATAATAATAAGTTTAACTAGACCTCTATAAGGGTGAATAATTAGCTTACCAAGCTTTAGCCAAATACCAATTTAATTGGGTGTTATATTGGTGTCCAAATACCAAGTGAAATTGGGTTTATATTGGGTACAGTTACTACTGTAAATATCTAATTTTTATGGTAAAAAAATTAGTACAATTATTATAAGGGTTCTTTTCCGCAATCAATGAGTTATGATGACCCACTAATATGCATCAGACCCAAATAGTTGGTTAATTTTGAGCTGTATTAAGGTAAAAATCACGTCCCAAGGCTTATACTAAATAATAAGTAAAATATAAGGAAAGACCCCCAATTGTCAGTATAGTCTAGTATGTAAGTATGATATAATAGTGTTATTTTATGGTCCTACTACTTATTAATAAATGATTTAGTGATTAAACCTCAGGGGAAGACTAATAGAATAGTTATACTCAAATAAAACTCACAATACTTGGATTTAAATGCGTGCTAGTGGTGGAAAATAGAAGAATAAAATATAGTTATAGCTTTTATAAAGATAATATCAATTTATAAGGGCTTTATAATATATTTCTGAATGCTAATAATTGTATTGTAGTGTTGGTTTGAAGTTTAGTAATTGAATGATGATAATAAACCGTCAAAATCCCTCCTTACTTATACCCAAATCCACTGGAGTGCACAAACCTTCAATCCAGATGATGTCACTGCTATCCCCGGCAATTACAGCACTGTGAGGGCCCATCACCTCCCCATGGCGTCCACTTCAAGCAGTTTCAACACCCAGACCTCCAGTAAGGACCCTCCATCACTATTAATAATAACACAGAGTCATACCATAAATAGAAAACCCAGATAAAAGCGGATACCATAAAGAAACAGGTAAAATAAATGATCAAAAAGAGATTTAATGAAACTAAAAACATATAAAGGAAACAAATAAAATTTCCAAGCCCCAAAAAATATCCCCAAGCATCCACATTAACCCAAAAACATCTTTCCAACCCATAAATCCGTGAATAACCATCCAAGGAAGTAATTTTAGTTGTCCAAACTGGGTGTATGCGCCTGATATAGGTGTCTATGCTTCTGTAGGCATTGTGAGTCCACTGATTTCGTCCATATGACCTAAAATAAGCAGAAAAACAAAGGTTATAGGCTATTAAGGGGATAAAACCCACTTATATACCTAAATATACATAATATACTGCATATTTCACTGAATATGAGATTTATGTATACATATAAGCTTATGTATGTCAATAATTACTTCATATCACTTAAGATAAGTATATTATGACTCCATTAACACCTTAATAAGTATTATTAGGCCATGGATAAGCTATTTAAACTATTATAAATTATATAATAGAATAATAATTATATATATATATAATAAAATAATATATATTATTATTTTAACCTTATTTTTAAGATATAAGCTTAATCTAGTTAAGGTTATCTTATTTTAAGAATAAGAAATACTCAGTCCTAAGGATATTTAGGCTGATATATTCCCTCTAAGCCTTGGGAATCTTTATCGATGGATTTAATTTCTCAACTCCCTTTTTCTAATGATTTTGATGCTATATTAGTAATAGTAGATAGATTTTCAAAAATGTCTATTTTCATTAAAACCACTACTACTGCTACAGCAGAAGATTTGTCAAAATTGTTTCTAGAATATGTATTTTCTAAACACGGCTTACCAAATGATATTATTTCAGATAGAGGCTCATTGTTTGTATCCACATTCTGGACCCAACTGTGTCGACAACTCAATATCACAAGGAACCTCTCCACGGCCTATCACCCTGAAACCAACGGTCAAACAGAAAGAGTTAACCAAATCCTCAAACAATATCTTCAAATGTATGTCAGTTACCAACAAGACGATTGGACCACATGGTTACCACTGGCCAAATTTGCTTATAATAACTCGACTCATTCTTCGACACAACAATCTCCCTTTGAAACCATTTATGGACGACATCCTCGATTAAACTCAATCCATGTAGGGACTAATCATCCTGCGGAACATTATCTTCGAACTATATCACAACTCCAAGAAGAACTTAAAACAAATTTGGAATCAGCGATTCGAAGATACAAGGAACAGGCCGACAAACATCGACAATCTGCTCCTTCCTTTAAACCAGGCGACAAAGTATGGCTTGACGCACAAAACATTCAAACAACACGACCATCAAAGAAACTGGCTGAAAAGCGCTTGGGACCATTCGAAATCGACTCTGAAGTCTCTAAAACTGCATTTCAACTCAAGTTACCTCTTAAATGGCAGGCGATTCACCCTGTTTTCCATGTATCTCTCCTGGAACTGGCTCGAGAAATATACCCGGGCAAGAACCAACCCCCTCCGGAACCGGTCGAAGTAGAAGATCATCTAGAGTGGGAATTAAGTCGTATCCTTGATTCAAGAATGCGCAAGGGGAAACTTCAATACCTCGTGGAATGGGAAGGCTTCCTCAATGACTCAGACAAAACATCCTGGGAACCAGCCATTAATGTTTCTAACACCCCTGAACTCCTAAAATCTTTTCATTTGAAATATCCTTTAAAAGCAAAACCTTAAAATTTCCTTTATTTTAAATTTTTATTTTCTTTTTTCTTTTTTCTCTTAAAAATCTAAAACACCTCTTAAATTTCTTAGCCTTGTTTTCTTTTTTCTCTCTTCTTTTTCTTTCTTCTCCTTCTATAAAATTTTCTCCAAAACCAACTAAAAGTAAAATCAAAATTAAAATTAAAAAAATAAAAAAAAAAAATTATTAAAATTTAAAATTAAAAATAAAATAAAATTAAAAAAATAAAATAAAATAAAATAAGATAAATAGAATAAAACATAAATAATAAAATAAAATAATAAAAAAAACTTTTAAATCTCTCTAAATATTTTCTTTCTCTTTTTCTTTTTCAATTCTCTAAATACATTCTTTTCTTAAATTTAAAACTCTCTTTAAAAAATTTCTTTTCTAAAATTTATTCTCTCTTTAAAACTTTCTTTCCTTCAAATCATCAAAATCTTGTACGACATGACCATTTCCTCGAACTTAACTTCAACCTCTAAATCTCCCTATAAAAATTCCTTGTACAAATGATTCTTCTTTTTTCAAATTCTCTTTAAATTCTAATTCTGTTTTTTTTTCTTCTTCCTCTCTTTTCAACTAAAAATTCCTAAAAAAAATCAATAAACAAATTTTTTCAAATAAAAAATTCTTCTTTCATTAAATTCTCATTTCAACAAACTCATTGCAATCACCAACCATTTTTTTCTCTCTTCTCTTACATAAATTTTTTCTTTTAAAAACTTAAAACTTCCTTCAATTAAATAACTTCTTTCTTTCTTATTTAAATTTCTTCTTTCAAATTCTAAAGCAAAATTTTATTTAAAACTTCTTTTTTTCTCTCTCTCCCAAATCTTATATAAAATAATAATATTCACCTAAAATAATTAAAAAAAAATAAAATAAAATAAAACTAAAATACAATTCTACTTTTCAACTTCTTTACATCTCTCCTTTTTCATTTCAAATTTTTCTCTTTTAATTTTTCTCGAACCAATCTTTTCATCTTCTCCAAAATTACCTTTATCTCCTTCCTGCATTTCTCAAATACCTCCTCCTATCCTACCGGAACCACCTCTACAATCTCCAAGAGTTTCTCTGCCACGTCGAAGGAAGAAGCGTCGATAATTGTATCGACCTCCCCACACAACTCTTCTGCAAACCTAACTCGTCGATCCTGACAAGGTTTCTTTGACCACACCTGTTCCAGCGTTTCCACAGGTTCTTCGATTCCACCCGTGACCGGAGGGTTTGCCTCAGTTGGCAAAAGCGACGCAGGTTCCCCAATCGGGTCTTCAATAGTATTCGATGTCTAAACAAAAAACTCATCAGTAACCTCATCCCTAAAAAACAACAACTAAAACTTACTTCGAAGATGGGGTCAGGTTCTAAGACAAACCTTGGAGCCACCTCTACCTCTGCTTCTACTTCCTCCTCGTCATCTTCAATGACCACCTGTCATTTCTTGGGTGTCCGCCCTGGAACACGGACTTCATCCTCATCTTCCTCCACCAATTCGTCGACCTCTTCTTTGACACCCCGTTTCGAACTCGTGGCCTGGGTTACCCAGGTTGTGACCTTGTTGTTAAGCTCCTTATCATTCTCCCCCACCGATTGATTGTCTCCAACCGAGACATCCCAAATGTCTTCGACCACCTCTTTTGTTCTAGGGATCACCCAAAACTTGGTCTTGGTGAATCGCTGTTTGATCTCTGCGTTCTTCGTCAACGCATTGCACGCCACTTGTCACCAACGGCAAAACTCGCATTTCTGGAGAGGGCCTCGAGTCGCCGTACTTTCGACACAGAAGTATTCAATAGCTTCACAAGCCGTGCAAGCCTGGGAAAACTGCGGCGTAACCATTCCCCCATCCGCTTTAAGGTGTGGAGGCGTAGGGGTTGGAGTAGGACAATTCATTATAATAGGGAAATTAATAAATAAGAAAAAAAAATTTATATAGAGGAAGGGAAACTAGTGTGAGAAGATGGCTCAAGCTCAACGGAGCTCGTGATTCTTATACCCAGGCATCTGTCATGCGCCACGTGACACTCAAGGCAAAAGCAGCTCATTAAATCAATAATATCGAGTTCTAAATCTATACTCGAAGCGCAGAAAGCAATTCTCCATAGCAACTGCGATTCCCCTTTGTGCACTTACTGTTCAACTGCGCTAGCCTAAACTCTAAATCTAAATTAGTCAATCTCTCAATAGTGTGCCTTAGTCTCATTTTCAATAAGCAAAGCACAGAGCTATGATCAACGTAATAGTACATTAGTAGTCTTCATTAAAAGTTTGTTAATTAATTAAAAGGGGTAAATTGAGCATGGACAGATATTAGCAAAGAGGGTCTAAGTGTATGTTAGTAATGGTCAATGGTATGGGAATGGTGTGATGAGAGGAAGGTCAATGCGAGGAGGAATAAAGGATATAAAAGGGTTGGGTATTTGGTTCAATATTCCTTAGAATTAAATTATAAAACGTATTTACATTTAATAGTGGTAAAATCTTTAAGTTAAATCATTGTTATTGTATCTTTCTTTTATTTTTCTCAATAATCATTTCTAAATCCTAAATCTTTGATAGTTGAGTTTTCAACCCTTCGTGAGATCTTAAGAATTCCTATTAATTTTGAAACTATCTTATAATTCTTCTCGAACATACCTTGAACCTGTAGCTCTTACTTCGAGTGACCTTCGAATCACTTCCTCGAATCATTCCTCTGTGCTTCAAAGAAGTTTCTAAATACCTCATCTCACTTTCAGGAACATCCTCGACCTTGTGCATAGGTCGTCTGGTGACACAGACCTTCTGATCTTGAGGGAACCACCTGAAAATAATCTTCCTCTATTAGAAAAAGATCCAAGACAGAATCTCTCTGTCCATCCAAAAATTCAACTGATACATCCTCCTCCAATAAGCCATTATCTGAAATTGAGAAAGTAAAGTAATCATCCCTCAACAACCATTCATCCACCACAGATTCCTTCTCAATATCCCAAAATCCTTCTTCGTGACCAGACAAGTCCTCCTTCACACATAATTCACCCAACCTTGAGGGAATACACTGATCCTCCAGTGTGTTCATTTCCAAAACATCCAGTGAAGCACATTCCTGAGATCCCATGGCATACTTTGGAAAAGAAAAATCAGTTTCACAAACATCATCAGAGTCCCCATCTTCCAAAATTGATGGCTCCAACACCTCCCTAGAAACTGAATTTTCCACCACAGTCTCCTGAACTTCTCCATCCAACAGGATTTCCTCTCCAGATTCCACATCCCTATCCTTCAAACCATCAAAATATCCCAAAATAACTTCCTTCAGAATAGCCATACCAGGAATCCTATTTTCTCCATTTTGAAGAGTCTTCATCAAGTCAGCCTTAAAAAGAATCTCCATAACCTCCACCTTTACATTCCTACTCATGGCACTCCAAATACATACTTGGCCCCATCTTCATGTGGTAATATATCATTATATACCAGATAATCCAGAGCCTCCCCAAACTCCTCCATAAATTCCCCATACTGAGAGAGAGAAGTTACACCACCTTTCAATTCCCACTTCCTAGAAATCACATGAAGATCCACCATTGAGAAAGTAGTAGGCCACCTTTTAACCATTTCAATATTCAAATTTCCTCAGTCCTTACTCCTATATCCTGCCATGCCAGACACTTCCTTCTCCACCTCCCTATTACCAATGAAAAAGATTACTTGCCTAACAATGTCAAACAGTGAGGCCCCATCAATCTCAGCAGCAACCTCAAACCCTGCCAAAAACCCCTTTGCATCCTCCCCCAAAAACCTTGAACCTTCCCAAGACTGAATCCTAACCATCCTAGGAATTCCAAGTGACAGCCTTCAATCTCCACCAAGGATAGCCAAAGTCCCCCCAAGAGCCTTAGAGACCTAGGAGGGACCAAATCCAACAGAAAAGAAGACCCCTAGACTAACCACGAAGAGATATTGAACCAAACCCAAAATCCACCAAAGGAGATCCACCAAAGAGAGAAGACTAGATTAACAGAGATTCCAAAAAGCCAACAGATTCCTACCCCACATTGGGCGCCAGAAATGTAGACAATCCTATAGTACTAGCTATAGGCCTTGACCAAGGGAGTTGGAGAAAAACCAAGGAGAAAATCCCCTGTCCCTTTAGAAAAACAAGTGAGATTTACCTGTTGCAGCAAATTGGAGATCTGTTTGCTAGACCCTCTAATTATAAACACATGACCCCTTTAAATGTGAAGATAATAGTCCCAGACAGACTACTAGAAAGAGTTGAAATTAACAGTTATATATTCCAACAAAACACAAGCCAATGAGACAGTGAGGAACAGAGAGGCGATGAGCAAAGAGATAAGATTCATCCCCTAAAAATCTTCCCACACATGCATCATACAGCCAGTGCACAGACCACCCTGACCAATTCCCCAGCCAAAATCCAGCTTTCCTAGCCTTTTTCATGCATAAAAGTGCATTTTAGCGCCTCCCCAGTGCCCAGGCGGCCAGGCCGCTTGGGGGTGGGCGGGGCGCTTCTAGGCCCTAAAACACCCATACAACCCAAAAAAACCCTAAAAAACCCTAAAAACCCATAACTTCACTAATAAACAAGATAAACACACATAAGACATACCAAAATGAAAATAAAATGAAGGACAATAAGCTGAGACATAATAAGTGACCCTAGATTAAGCCTACATAAGCACCACTAAGTAATAAACATCCGATAAATACCAATAACAACACCATAACTACCCTATAAAGCAAGGTAACCACCCATAAGGGATACCAAAATGAAGAGAAAAGAAAGGACATTAAGCTGAGACATAATAAGTGACCCTAGCTTAAGCCTCCATAAACACTACTATATATCACCTAAAGATGAAAAAAACCACTAATAACACCATAACCTCATTACCACCCTACATACCAAATACCTCCAAATATGCACTCCAAAGGCCTACCCAGGTTTGGATCACCACACTGTCACATACATTTTTACTCCCAAACACCGTGCTCAATAATATAGATGAGAGGGAATAAAATTAGTATTAAAAAATATAAAAATATAAAAAGAAGAAAAATTTTCAAATTCCTTATTTAGATTTTGTTGAATCAATATTTTAAATCAAATGTTCTTGCACTAAATGTGACAGACCAAAGGATTCAGATTTTTATTTCAAATAAAATAATACATTTAATTACGCACTATTTAGTATAATTCTTATTATTTCACATACACTCCTTATTTAGCTTCTTTTTTCTCACACCCTTGTATTAGGTGGTGTTAACTCTGTATTTTATTTCTCACATCTTTGCATATAAAGGCCCTCTCTTTTTGTATTTTTCAAGACATTCTTTTTTACTTACATTTTTTACAAACCAATACTACCATTAAATTTTATTACTATTTATTACTGACTTAGTACTTACATCTCGTAATTCTGAATCAATAATTATAATAATAATTAAAAATCTTACCTCCAAACATTGAGTAATAAATCTTAAAATTATAAGAGAAATACATACTTTATTTTGAGTCCTTTAAATCCATTTTTGCCTTCCTTGGAATACCTCGAAATTCTTCTAGACATTAAAGTCCACCTTGAAAATATTCTACATACCTTATAAACCATAATTATTGGGCACTTTTTTGACCCTTAATTGTGTCAGAAAACTGTTAATTAAGTTAAAACACTTACTTAATAAAACAATAGGGGGTATCAATGTTCAGGGATCCGCAATTAGGGATCAGGAATTTTTTTTCCCAGGATCAGACATTATTGATTGCAGAAGATTCTTATCCACAAGCCCCAGGGCTAGTGTATAAGGAATCCACAATAATGCATTATCCTGCCTCTTATACCCCAATTTCCATTCCTAATTCCTGATCCCAAACTCCTCACATCCATGATGGATTTTTAAGAAAGTCACATGACTTATAATTGCTGATGCCATCCTTAAGTCTCTCCTCACTCTATGCAACTTTATTTTGGTGTTGAACACTTGATGTTTTTTCTATCTACACACCCCAACTGCACATTTGGTGGTGAATTCCCACTTCCCTAATCAGATAAGCCTTCCACCAACAACTATGAAATACCCCTCTACTAGGCAGCTACTTCACTCAACTATGAATTCTATCACTTTACTTTTAGTTCTTTACTATAAATCTGACTCTGATTTGGAAGATGCTTTAGCCTATATTTCTTTTCCTTCCAAAAAGCGTTACATAAACCCAAGGGGGCCAAATCTTCATCATGATCCCAGATATGATCTCTGCTCCATTCTCAATATCCTCAACTAAACTTCACTCAACTATTTCAAACTTATCCCAATTCTTTCTTCAAAACTTATCAACTCTTCTCCAAACATCCTATATTTCATAACAATTCTCAAAGTAAACAGTGTGATCCTGCTATTCAACTTGCTGCTGCACTATGTTGCTTTGGCTCAAATGGAAATGGTGCTACTGTAAGATTTTTGGAAAATCTCTTTACCATAGGATATTGGAGGGTGATATTATACTCCAAGGGCTGTATGATTGCTATCCTTTCTCTCAAGTCTCAAAAACTTGCTTGGCCAACTCCACAACAGCAACTTAAATCCTCTCAAGTAATGCAAGCTGAAGGTTTCCCTGGATGTGTATGTTTTTTTTGATGGCACAACTATACCTATGAGTCAAAAGCCTGCTTATGATGGCAAACATTATTTTGATCCCAAAAAAAGTTTTCTTCAAAGTGTTATCCAATTTCACATCTTTGATAAACTGACTTTTTACCCTCTTTCTAGATACTCTATTGCTGTTCAACTTGTATGCAATGTCAATAAAAAATTTATTGTTTTTCATAGTTCCTGCCCCAGCTCATGTCATGACTCTTACATCTTCCAAAGAATGAGGATTTCTCAAACTCCTGACTGATATATTGACGAATCTCAGTACCTCCTTGCAGACTCAGCATATGCAAGTAGAAAGTACATTATACCTGCTTTCTGTGGCGCAACTATAGAAAATGACCCCAAAACCATCTTTAATTATCACCTTTCCCAATCAAGAGTACAGATTGAACATACTATTGGGACTTTAAAGGGAAGATTTTCTAGTCTCTGGGAGCTCAGAATCCAATTTTTTTAAAAAAAAAGGAAATATAAACTGCAAATCGTTGGATAATGACTTGCATTATATTCCACAATATCCTAGCTGATTTAAAGGATGAGTGGAATGATCTTTGTGAAGAAGAGAATCCTGAACTAGCACCGTCTCTCCCCTCCCTTGAATCACAAAACATTCATTCAACTGGAATACGCTCTGTCATTATGCCTTTTAGTCTCCAACGTTTCTCTTCACCACCCTTTTTAATTGTTTTTTGTACTCTTTCAATTTTCAACTTCCTTGTTTTTTTCACTTGTGTTATTTTCATGTTCCATGTTTTATTCACTTGTGTTGGTTTTTTTTCATAAATATAATTTTGAATTTTATTTAAATTCTCTTTTTTGGATGTCTCATTTGTTTCATTTCATAAGCTCAACATGAAATTGCATATTTTCTGCAATCCCATAATTTTTCACTGTTTTTTTTCATTCATCCCTCATATCCATTTCCTCCTCTCCTCAAACATCCATCAAATAATTTCAATTCCCCTATTTCTCATCTCATCTCTCCAGGTAAGTCATTATTTTTATTATTTTTTATTTTTTTACTTGCTAATAATTTATTTTTTCTCTTTTTTTTTGTCCTTTTTTTTTCTTATTTTTGTCTTGTAAGTGCTTTTTTTTGGTTTTCAAGGTTAGACTAATTTTGTTTTTTTTGTTATTTGTTTTTTTTGTTTTTTTTCACCCTCCATCATCCCCCTTTCCCCCCTCCTTTCTCCCCTTCTTCGCCACCTCAAGTCCACCTTTCCCCCCTTCTTTTCTGCATCCATACCCCCCTTTCTCCCCTTAGTGGTATCCTCAATACCCCTCTTTCTCCCCTTCTAGGTTTTCTCAAAGCCCCCCCCACTTACTCACATCTTGTTTGCCTCAAAACCCCATTTATCTCCTCCTTGGACACCTCAAACCCCCCTCAAGCCTCCCTCAAGCCCCCTTCAAGCCCCCTTCAAGCCCCCCCTTTGGATCTTCAGCTGCTTTTTCTGGCCTTATCCATCCAACTCACTTCTGCCAGCCAATCTCCTTCTATGATGTGTGCTACTATCTTTTTCCTTCCAAATCTTCATCCTTCCTCACTTCACCATTCATCTCAGACTCTTTTCCCCGCGTTTTCTTTTATCTTTGTACTAGCTTCCTCCTCCTTCTCTTCCCATCCTCCATCTTGGTCTTGCATGTTTAAGTGCATTGTCATCTACACTGGCTTGGGTTTGCTTTACAATCTTATTCCTCAACTTGGCTATTTTTCAAAGTTGTTTCATTATGCAACCTATAGAATTCCTTCTGTCCTTGAAAGGATTTCTATTTACCAAGGGTTTGCTTCATTAAATTACTTTTTCTGTCCTTCACTCTTACCCGTGGGCTTAACTCTCACTTGGTATTATCTTAATCATTATTTTTCAGGCGACAAAATTTTCTCATTTCACAATCACCACAGGAAATGAGGGTGAATTGCTAGCAATCCCCTCTCTTTAAATTAAGAGTGTCCTTTAATTATGCCAGGTTTATGAATACTTTATAAACATAAGTAAATTAGAGTTAGATTTACATTTATTCTTAGATTGATTATAGACAGAATATCAACCGATTCCAAATTAGGCACAAGTTGATCCTCCAGAGCTTGATTTTGGTCCTCTGTTGAGCACAAATTGAGCATATATTGATCTAACCTAAGCTTATGCATATATAATAATTCAGGATACTTGCTCTATTAATTTTGATACTAAAATAAAATATTGATGAATCTATATAAAAAAAATTATTATGTAAGATATTAAATTATAAATTTAGGCATCATAGGAGGGCACTTAATAGAACTTAATTATACTATGTGACACCTTAATACTGTATCACGCAGTTTGAAACATTTAAAACAAAATGTGTCATGATGGGCAATGAAATTGCTTGGACAGACACTTTCAAAATTAATTCTGACCATAATACACAAGTATGAAACCTTGGCATCTATCCAATAAAAGATTTTCCTTCTGATAAATGGATTTTTCTCAGTAACTTCCTGCTAAAAAGTGTCCTTGTGAGGTTTGTCTGACCTTCAGGGGGGTAATTTGGCCACATCACACTACTTCTATTTCCATGATTGACCAAAAAATCATCCTCATTCCCATCTAAAGAGTTGATCTCATCTGACTGTGGCTGATCAAAGGGGTCCACCACAAGTTTAGCCAAAATTTTGGTGAACACTTTTTTGATGGATAGTGACTAACTGGTGCTTTCCGAAATTGTCCACCTGAAGTTAGGCTAAACTTCAGGAGGATAAATTTATTATGAATACCAAATTAACTGAAGAAAACTTTTTCCCTAGCTACTCTGCATCATTAAAGTGTCCAACTGAGGTTTAGCCATAATTCAGGTAGACACTTTTGGAAAGGCACAGTCTGATGGGTTTAATATCTATATATGGCAATAAGTATCAGTTTTTTATCAACATGAAACTAGAATTAATTTAATATGGCCAAAGTGTCCACCTGAATTTTGGCCAAAATACAGGTGGAAATTTTTATGAGGATTACTTGATGAAATGAAGAAGACTTGCAATTACTTTCCATCCTAAAGTTTTCAAACTTAATTTTATCAAAAAGTGTGGTGAAACTTTTTCCAGATCCAGTCATATGGGATCAACTCTCTATATGGCAATGAGAATCAATTTTTAGTCAATCATGGCATTAGAAGTAATTTGATATGGACAAACTTTCCACCTGATTTTTGGCCAAAAATAAGTTGGAAATGTTTATGAGGAATACTAGATTAACTAAAGAAGACTTGCACCCTACTACTGTCCATCATAAAAGTGTTGACCAGAAGAATTCTCAAACTTGTGGTTGACACCTTTGGCCTGGTCCAGCCATATGGGATCAATTCTGCATATGGAAATGACAATTTAATTTGGTCAATCATGGTACTAGAAGTAATTTGATATAGACAAAGTGTCCAACTAAATATTGGAAAAAAATTAGTTGAAAACTTCATTTAGTTTTTTGAAAAATCAAATTAAGTACAATTTTATTCCTGATGATTCCCATTTTATCCAACACCTCTTCTGAGCCTTGAAAGTAGGCATTTAGCCTGAATTTTTAATTTCATATAAAATCCCTTTTATTCAACCTGTTTCTTTTTATCCTTTTTTTTCTTTTAGATATCAATTAATTTTATGTAAAACAAATCATTTTCATAATTTTTTACCTGTATTTAATAGAATTGTTAAAGGTTTAACATCACCCTGTAAGCATTTGGCACATGTTTTTTTGCTACACTAATAAAAATAATAATATACTGGTGACAAAAAATTGATCAAATAATAAAATATTAATAAAACAGAAAGATCAAATACCAGTGGATATGTTTTAAAAAAATACCAGTTGCACTGAAGAAGAGCTGCACCCTAGATACTCACCATCAAAAAAGTGTCCAGCACAAGTTTGGCCAAACTTGTTCTGGACACTTTTGGTCAGGTGCAGTCATGTGAGATCAATTCTCGCTATGGCAATGAAAAAAATTATTTGATAAAAAACTTCACTAGAAGTAGTTTTACATAGCCAAATTTTATACCTAGAGTTCATCCAAACCACAGGTGCACTATTTTTTATCTTTAAAAAAAAGTCAATTAAGTACAATTTATCCCTGATGGCTCTCATTTGCTTCAACACCTCTACTGGCTTTTGATAGTAGGAATATTACTTGGATTTCTTTTTTCATATTTGATCCCTTTAACTTAATTTTTTCTTCCTAATATTGCTTTTGGATATCAATTGATAATTTTTAAAATAAACTATTTTAATATTTTTATACATTTATTTAATAATATTATAAATGGAATAACATCACCTGGTATGCATTTGGCACATGAGTTTTTTCTATACTTATAAAATTAATAATATAATGGCGACCAAAAATTAATCAAATGATATTTATGAGTGAGGAACAAAGATAAAATACCAGTAGACATGTTTGTAAGAAATACTAGATGAACTGAAGAAAAATTCTACCCTAGCTACTCTCCATCATAAAAGTGTCCAGCAAAAGTTCAGACAAACTTGTGCTGGACACTTATGGTCAGGTGCAGTCAGATGGGAGCAATTCTCTCTATGGAAATGAACATAAATTTTTGATAAAAAATTACACTAGAAGTAGTTTGATATGGAAAAATTTTCATGCTGAAGTTTTGGTAAAGCTCAACTGGATTTTTTTTATATTTTTACAAAAAAGATAATTTAGTGCAAGGTTAGCCCTGATTGTTCTAATTTAATTCAACATCTCTTTTTTCTTTTTATGGCAGGAATTTAACTTGGATTTTAATTTTCATCTTTGATTTCTCTTATTTTACTTTATTCCACTCATATTGCTTTTGGATAGAAGTTTATTTTTTGTAAAATAAATCATTTTAATATTTTTTTACCTTTATTTAATAATATTATAAAAGGTGTAACATCACCCAGTATTCATTTGCCACACAAGTTTTTGCTATACTGATAATATTAATAATATAATGGTGACAAAAAATTAATCAATTGATAAATATGAGTGAGGCACAAAGATTTAATAACAGTGGACATGTTTATAAGAAATTTCAGATGATTTAAAATGACTTGCACCCTGGCTACTCTCCATGATAAAAGTGTCCAGCACAAGTTTGGCCAAACTTGTGCTGGACAATTTTGGTTGCATGCCGTCAGATGCAATCAATTCTTTTTATGGAAATGAGACTGAATGATCACTCTATCATTGCACTGAAAGTAGTTTTATATGGACAAATTGTCCCCCGGAAATTTGTCCAAACCTGAGGTAGACAATTTTTTACTTTGGTAAAAAGTATATATGATCCATGTTAATCTATGATGGTGCCAATTCGTTCTGAAGCCTCTACTGGCTCATGATAGCAGAAATTATACTTAATATCTTTATTTCATGTTTGATCTCTGTAATTTTAATTTTAACCTTTTATTTATCCTTTAGCTTTTAAATATCAATTTTATTTTGGTAAAACTGATAACTTTCACATTTTTTTACATTTATTATATAATATTATTAAAGTTGTAAAATCACACAGTGTACATTCATTACACATGTTTTTTCTATGCTAAAAACGTTAATAATATAATGGTGACTAAAAAAAATCAAATAATAAATATGGATGACACAGAAAAATCAAATACCCATAGACATTTTTAAAATGAATATAAGATTAACTGATGAAGACTTGCACCCTAGCTACTCTCCATCATAAAAGTGTCCAGCACAAGTTCAGCTGAGCTTGTGCTGGACACTTTTGGTTGCATGCAGTCAGATGGGATAAATTTACTCAATGGAAGTAAAATGAATTTTTGCTCAATCATTGCACAAGAAGTAGTTTTATACTGCTATACTATCCTCCTAATTTTTTTGAAAAAATCAGGTGGACACTTTCATTAATTTAAAAAAAATGAAAATATATTCCAAATCTAGAACTGGTGGTGCAATTTTGGTCTGAAAACTCAAATTTACTTTGATGGCAGAAATTTTATTTGAATGTTTAATTTCATATTTAATCACTTTTATTTTACTTTTTTATTCCTCTTTTTGCTTTAAAATATCAATTTATTTATTGTAAAACTAATACTTTTCATATTTTTTTTACTTTTATTTAATAAGATTATTAAAGATGTAGCATCTCCCAGTATGCATTTGGCTTATAATTTTTTTCAATACTAATAACATTAATAGTATAATGGTGAAAAACAATGAATCAAATGATAAATATGAATGACACAGAAAGATCATATACAAGTGGATTTGTTTATAAGGAATACCTGATGAACTGAAGAAGACCTGCACCCTAGATACTCACCATCATAAAAGTGTCCAGCATAAGTTTGGCCGAACTTGTGCTGGACACTTTTCGTTGCATGCAGTCAGATGGGATAAATTTACTCTATGGAAATGAAAATGACTTTTTTCTCAATCATTGCACAATAAGTAGTTTGATATTTCCAAAATGTCCTCCTGATGATTTTTCAAAACTCATCAGGACACTTTCTTTGGTTTAAAAAAAAAGAAAATATAGTCCAAGTTTAGCCCTGGTGGTGCACATTTGATCTAACACCTCTACTTGTTATTGTTAGTGGGAATTTTCCTTAGATTTTTTTTTCTTATTTTATCCCTTTTATTTTACTTTTTTATTGCTCATATTGCTTTGGATATCAATTTTTAATTTTTAAAATAAATAATTTTCATACTCTTATACCTTTATTTAATAATATATGATTAAAGGTGGAACACCACATGGTATGCATTTTTCACACAAGTTATTACTATAGTAGTAACGTTAATAATATAATGATTACAAAAAATTAATCAAATGGTAAATTTAAATGACACAGAAAGATCAAATACCAGTGGAAATGTTTATAAGAAATCCCTTTTAAGTTTAAGAAGATTTGCTGTATGCCTACTCTCAACTATAAAAGTGTCCAGCACAAGTTTGGCTGAACTTGTGCTGGACACTTTTGGTTGCATGAAGTCATATGATATAAATTCTCTCTATGGCAATGAAAATGATATTTCACTCAATTATTGAAGTAAAGAATGTTTAATATTGTAAAATTGTCCCCTGGAAGTCTGTACAAACCTCAGCTCAAAATTTGTTAGCTATACATAAAAGTAAGTTTAGACCAAGTCTTGACCTAGGGGTCCCCAACTGTCCCAACACCACTTCTGGCTCTTGATAGTAAAACTTTAATGGTATTTTTTATTTTGTATTTGATCCCATTTTGTCAGACAGGCTATTCCAGGAGTCCAGTAAATGATATGTAACTTATAAAACCTGAAAGAGTGGGTAAGAATTGTATTTAATGAATATAAATAAATATTTTATTGCATAATAAAATTATATAAGTATTTTATTATATACAAGTGTTATATTAATTTTATTGGTTATATAAATTTTTATATACATTTAAATTGAACATAATATAATATATTCTACAAATAATGGCGCATTTTTTTTTGTATTTAATAATTATAAATTTATATTTAATTAATTGAAAAACATATATTATAATTATAAGTGAAAAATTGACTTATAATATATTTAAATTAATTATTTAAATTTATATATTAAATAACACCTTTCATATAATACTAAACAATAATTAATGACGCTCCTTTTGACCCTTAATTGTGTCAGGAAAAACCAATTAATTAATTTATACTAAATTGAGATTAATTACATGTTTTGTTGCATCAAAGTATTTTTTGTTTCACTTAAAATATCCTTAAATCAGACTGTACCATCTGTTTGGAATTATTTTTCTCATAGTTCCTATGCTCCAGTCTTGTTTAGTTATTCACTATTTTTACTTACTGATTTGGGAATTAATGGCGGGAAAATTGGATTCTTAATTGGGGTTTTAATTATTTGTTTCATATTTTTCTCTACATTGTTATGTTTCACTTACTCTTTGATATACTTGTTTTATTCTATTCTAATTATTGTATTTACAAATATAGTGGCGCTTCAGAGGACCCATTGCCTATAAAAGTGCCTTGGATAATCCCCTGTAGCCTCATCACTTATTATACACTCAACAAATTAAATACAATTTTATATTACGTTTATATTCTTTTTATTAGTAATACAATTCTAATTAAAATTCTATATAACAATTTAAAGGTTGCTTTAAGTCTGATAGTAATTAAAAGTGTTTGCCGCGCAGAACCCTTACCTTAAATAATATTATTATTAATAAAGCCTAAATTTTTGTCATCTCTCAAGTTACTTGCCGTTGTTTTTCTTTTAAATAAATTAAATACTCTATTACAGTTTATTTCTTTTATTTTTTCCCTTGTCCTCCTCCTTTTCTCCTCTTTTCCTTACCTTCTTCTAGACGACTGACCGACAACTGGGGACCTTTCCAAACGACGACGACGATCAAGCCTGGCGACGAACGACAAACGCACGGACCACCTAGCAAAAAACAAAACTTTTGCCGCGACTGTGTTTCAAACTTGGGTTCGATTTCCTAGGTTTATATTATATTAATTCTTATATTATTTTGAAGTGATTTTTCGATCACTATAGTAAGTTCACCTTTGCACCTCTCACTCATATTACTATATTTTTACTGCAATAACAGTGATTGTGGCTTAATTTCTGATTCACTGAGTGTAAGTGTTCAATTATTAAATTTTTTTTCCTAGTTGACCATTATAGAGTGTTAAATCCTCTTAGTCCTAGAAGAATTGACATTTTTATTAATACAAATTGAATTATTAATTTAATTTTTTATTATTATTAATTATTGTTAATTTTGGTTGACTTAAAAGTACTTTTGTGCTTAGTCCCAAATATATTGCCATATTTAATATTGGTAATTAATTGGTTGAATTAATTTGATTGTTTATTCCCAATTTAACCTTGCAATCCATTTTTTAAAAAATTAATTTTTTATAATTATTACTTTATATTGAAATATTTTTTTTTCTATAATTTAATTAATAATTTTTTTTTTATTATTTAAAGCAATTATTAACTAACTTTTATTATTTTTTTTTAAAAAATAAGAAGTAAATTAAAATCTTCCCACTATAATGTCCAACAATTTGGCTGAAAAAATGGATAACATGCAAGTGGATGAAATTGAAATTGAATATGATGCTGACACTGTAAGTTCTTCTAAAGTTGGACATAAAAAATCTTATGCTAACACAAAGAATTCACATACTGCAGGATGTGGAAATGACAGGAAATGTAAACAAACCAAACCCCCTTCCCCCAGCACCACAGAAGGAAGTAAAGCCTCTAGTACCTCAAGAAGGTCTTCCAAAAGGATTCAAAATAAAAAAGCTTCCTCTGCCACAACAAATCAGCAACCTTTCCAGTCATATAAAGGAGTTGAAGACAGAAAATATGACGTACAAAGCAAAAGTAGACACCTTGTGGGATCAGGTTCAAGAACTCAGGAACCAGATTCAGGCCCAGGCCCCTCCTCAGTTGCCTCCCAATCAGCCTCACTTTCAGGCTCAACCTTCACAGCCACTCAGCTCAACCATCCAAAATCCAAATACTATGGAAGTAGAGCAATGGAAATGGGATTATCTAATGAGTCACTACCAACAGAATGTGCAACACCCTCCTCATCATCAGCCTGGCCCATCCAGAACACCCAATTTCCATACACCTCCTCATCCCTACCAACAAGGCAGGAGAAAGAAGGCCCAAGCACAATCCCAAACCCAGTCCCAGGGGAAGTTTCCTCCTCTGCCATGGTAAGTAATTTGGTTGATAGTCACTTGGGTATGTTTTCTAATAAATCTTATTCTGCAGGTAATATTATTGAACATGGTGAAAGAACAGTTAAACCTGTTAAAAGACAGCTTCCTGTAACTAGTAGCCCTATTGATGTAATTAGCGAATTGTCATTTGATGAACCTTTACATTTAAGTTCTACATCTTTAATTAATCCTTCTCAGGAAATTAAAAATGAATCTTTTCCACCTGAAATCTATACCTTAATTGAAAAAACTTCTGAGGAAATATTGAATGATACCCTTGATTTTAATGTTGTGAAAGGCAAACATGTGAGAGATGTGTTAATCCATGAAAATGATAGATTAAATAATTTACACTTGCAATGTAAAGTGAGTTCTTCTGTACAAGATACAGCTTATTTAAAAATCAAAGAAACCTTGAATATTGTTCTTAGTCAACAAAAACAAATAAGAAGTGACCATAGAGCTATCTCAGATAGAAATATCAGTCTACATAAGACCTTGAGTGAATTGAAACCCCTTATTGAAGAAAATTATTCATTCAAAAATGAAATAAAATCTCTGAAAAATGAGTTTAAAAAGCTAAAAAATGATTTCCATGCACTAAGTACCAAACACTCAGTTTCTGAGGACAGAAATGTTCTATCTCTTGCAAAAGTAAATGACCAGATGTCTGAAATTCCAAGAATAAGAAACTATGTGTCTGACCTGCAGGAAAAGTTCTCAACCTTAACCATCAATAATGAATTAAATAAGATTTCTGTCAATAAGCTTCATAAAAATAAAGGGGAAAAACCTGAGAAAAGTTCATCCTGTCTTCCTCATATTTCAACCATTAAACAAACTGACAATGAGTCTGTAAAATCTTTTGCTACTAGAAAAAAATCTTGTGATGGTCATGCACCAGCTGTTTCTGAAAATAATGAAATTTCTGAACACCTGACTAAACTTCAGGAATTATTAATAATGAATAATTCAAACCAAAAAATAGACCATCCCAGTAGTCAGAAAAATTGGCCTAAGTTAGACCAATATCCTACCTTTGATGGTGATTCTTCCTCTGATTGGCAACACTTTATCCAAAGAATTGATAATTTAAAGAGATCTTATAAACTACCTGATGAGGAAATTGTTTCTAAGCTAATTTCTTTATTTTCCAATGTAGCCTTGATGTGGTATGAATCTGTTCTTTTAGACAACAATCATTATACATGGAATGATTTGAAATCCTTGATTGAGAATCAGTTTTGTGGTTAAAAATTCAGGTTAGCTCAACAGAGACTGTATGAGAATACTAGATATGTATCCTCCTTTGTTGAAAAGCCCATTGTTTTTCTGATGAAAATAACTAAAATCCTTAGAGCAATTGATCCAAAGATGGATTATGATATTTGGAGAGATAAAATCTTGTATAAATTACCAAATTCTCTTAGGGATTTGATTGTGGCTAGAACTGAACATGTAAGGGAAAATTCTTCTTTCATTAATATCTGTAATGAGGTACTGCTCAACCATTGATATGAACCAAAGAATTACCTTGGTAAATCTTATAATGATCAGAATAAACCTTCTACAAAGCTCCCAGAAAAATCTGTTAAACCCTCTGCCCCAGTTGCACCTAAAAAATATGCAACAAATACTTGTTATAAGTGTAACAAACCGTGGCAGAAGGGTCATGTTTGTGACAAGAAAATTCATCTTGTTGAACAAAATGAAGACACTGATGAAGTTGAACTTGATGTCAATAATTCTTCCAGTGACTGTGAAAGTAATATCTCCTATGACAATGAATCTGTTAAAGATGTTTTAATGTTGGAACATGATGTCCATTATTTAAATAATATATCTGAAGATTGTGTATTGAATTTATCTTCAGTAGAAAATGCTGAGATAATTAAAGATATTACTAACAATTCTATTCCTATATCCCCTTTGAAGGCACCTGTTATCATTAATGGTAAAAATGTTGATGTAGTTCTTGATTCTGGTGCTGGAGGAAGTGTAGTATCTGAAAAAGCTTTGGCTTCAGTGGATAAGGAATATTTGAGTAAATTATTACCTATAACTTCTGAAAAATGGAGAGGGTATGGTTCTACCTTATTTCCTATTGGCAAATACAAAACCTCTGTATTCTTCAAATATAATGGTGGTTTTGTCAGAGCTGTTTGAGAGTTTGTTGTCATGAAAAATGATAATTTAAGCAATTGGTTTATTATGGGAAATGATATTTTAACCATGTTTGGTGTGAAACTGGACCCAGAAAATAATTGCTTTACCTTAGGAATGAATGGGAAAAGGAAATTCAAAATTTCCTCTCCTAGAACTTCTGGGCATTTGTTGAAATCTTGTAACTCACTAATCCAGTGTAAAGGTAGAAAAACAACTGAAATGGATGATTTATTACATGAAATAAATACCGCTTCTTTTTGTGATCAGTTGACTAGTGAACAAAAGGATTCTATTGTTGCCTCTATTACCTCTTTCACTATGGCTTTTGCTCATGGTTCTCATGTCTTGGAAATTGTTCAGGAAGAGATGAAAATTACCTTATCCTGTAATTTGAGTGATATTCCTCCTACCCTTAAGAAAAAACCATATCCTGCTTCTCCATCAAAAAGAAAAGATATTGAAGATAATATTGAAACATTATTGAAAATGAATATCATTGAGAAAGTGGATGTCACCCCCAAATATTGTGTCATCTCCCCAGTCTTGATTTCTTATAAAAAGGATAAAGCTAGATTATGTGGAGATTATAGAGCTTTAAATACTTATACTGTTGATGATATTTATCCTTTACCCAGAATTAATTCAATACATGCTACCTTGCAAGGTGCAAAATTTATTAGTTGTCTGGATAGTAATAAAGGTTATAATCAAGTTCCAGTTGAGAAAAATTCTCAAAATTCTTTGCTTATTGCTACTCATATGGGAATATATAAGTATGTTAGGATGCCATTTGGCCCTAAAAATGCTCCTTCAGTTTTCCAAAAGGTTATGGATAACACTTTCCATCAAGAAATTATTGAAGGTTGGCTCATGGTTTATATTGATGATATTATTGTTTTTTCTAAAACTTTTGATGAGCATATGATTCACTTGAATAGAGTTTTCCAAAAAATGGATGATATCAATATGACCTTATCTTTAAAAAAGTGTAAATTTGGTTTTCAATCTTTGAAAGTCCTTGGCCATGTTGTGTCAGGCTTACAAATTTGTGTAGACCATAATAAAGTTGCTGCCATTCAAAATGTGAAAGCACCAACTTCTTTAAGAGAAATCCAAAGTTTTTTGGGTATGTGTGGCTATTATAGACAATATATTAAAAATTATCAGGTCATAGCCTTGCCTCTTACAAAACTGACCAGAAAAGATGTTGCTTTTCTCTGGAATAATGACTGTCAAAAAGCTTTTGATACATTAAAAAGTTGCTTAATGACAGCCCCTATATTGGCTCTTTGAGATTTTAACAAGCCATTTGTCCTTTATACAGATGCTAGCTTTATTGGTCTGGGTGCTGCCCTTCACCAAAAGCAAATTATTAATGATAAATCCTCAGAGGTTGTAATTTGTTATATTTCAAGAACCTTAAGAAATAGTGAATTGAAATATGGTGCCACTCAATTAGAGTGCTTAGCAGTTGTTTGGGCTCTTGAGAAACTTCATTACTATTTGGATGACCAAAAATTTGAGTTGGTAACTGACTGTAGTGCTGTGAAGTCTCTCTTAAACCTAAAGACACCTAACAGACATATGTTCAGGTGGCAACTTGCTGTTCAAGAATACAGAGGAAGGATGACAATTATCCATAGAGCTGGAAATGTTCACTCTAATGTTGATATGCTCTCCAGATTGCCTCTGCCAAATAATGACTCAAATCCTGCTTATGTACCTGAAGATGATACTGTTCATATCCATGGTATATGTATAGTTGATATGGAAGAGGAGTTATTACAGTTAATACTGGATTCATATGATAAAGATTATGATTTAAATAAAATGGTTACTATCTTAAATGATCCTAAGTATGCTTCAATTCAAGCATTAATAAAAACTCTTCCTGCAAAGTACCAAAATGCTTTAAATAAAGGAAAGTTCTCTATTGAAGATGGTTATATATATTATAGAAGGAAGCTTACCAATGTAATTGTAATTCCTCCTTCAATGAAAGAAACTATCCTTAAACTTTGTCATGATGACATATTAGCTGGTCATTTTGATCTTGAAAAAACATTGATTAGAATCATAAACACTGCATGGTGGGCTAAGATGTCTGAAGACACAAAATTATATGTTGAATCTTGTGATTCCTGCCAAAAATCTAAAAGGTTAACAGGTAAGAGAGCAGGGTTATTACAACATATTTAAGCACCTAGTGCTCCCTGGCAAATCATTAATATGGATTTTGTCACTGGTCTTCCTGTTGCAGGTAAAGACAGCTTTAACTCTTGTTGGGTAATAGTTGATAGATTCAAAAAAATGTGCAAATTTATTCCAACCCACAAAGATGTATCCACCAAAGAATTAGCTTTCTTATGGTGGTCTTACATGTTTAATATTATTGGTTTTCCAAAAGCCATTATCTCTGATAGGGATCCAAAATTCACTTCTGAGTTTTGGACCTCTTTGATGGATATTTGTGGCTGTGAGTTGAAATTGTCTACAGCTCACCATCCTCAGACTGATGGTCTAGCTGAAAGAATGATTCAAACTCTGGAAGATATGATTAGAAGGTATTGTGCCTTTGGTTTAGAATATAAAGACAATGACAGATTTACTCATGATTGGGTCACTCTTTTGCCTGGTCTTGAATTTGCATATAATAGCACTGTTCATTCTGTCACTGAGAAAAAGCCTTTGAGCTTTGGTTAGGTTATGTCCCAAACACTCCTGCTCAGATTCTCAATAATAAATTACCTAAGTTGGAACTACACCCTGGTGTAAAATCTTTTATGCAAATGCAACAGCTATGCAGAAAAAATGCACAGAGTTGTATTGATAAAGCATTTGAATATGAAAAGAAAAGATGGGATAAATCACATAAAGAATACACATTTAACAAGGGTGATGAAGTGTTGATCTCCACTGTCCATTTCAATTTACAAGGTAACCACAAATTAAAAGATCCTTTTGTAGGACCATTTGTGGTTAAAAGAATGGTTGGTGATAATGCAGTAGAAGTTGTATTGTATTCTCCATATGATAGGAAACATCCTGTCTTTCCCATTTCTTTGCTTAAGCCTTATACTTCCAACAGTGATTTATTTCCAAAAAGAAGAGGAAGACCTAAGAACAACCCTCAGGAAGTCACAGAAACAGCAGAAATTAAAAAAATTCTCTGATAGAATTATCACTTCTGAAAGAGGTACTGAATATTTATTGAGATATAAGAGCAAATCTTCTGAACATGATGCTTGGATACCTGGCAATGAAATTTCAAATCTGCCTACTCTGTTGAAAATATACTAAAAGAAAAAATCTTAGCATTTTTTTTTATTGTTTTTTTTAGAGTGAGGGAGTGTCAGCCAGGCTATTCCAGGAGTCCAGTAAATGATATGTAGCTTATAAAACCTGAAAGAGTGGGTAAGAATTGTATTTAATGAATATAAATTAATATTTTATTGCATAATAAAATTATATAAGTATTTTATTATATACAAGTGTTATATTAATTTTATTGGTTATATAAATTTTTATATACATTTAAATTGAACATAATATAATATATTCTACAAATAATCACCACACAATATGGGGGGCGGACTTGCTAGCAAGTCCGCAACCTTGGACCCAAACTCACCATAGATTGAACACACATTGAGCTATTGATAAAGGAACCATTCAATCAGGGATGAACACCACTCAGCAGAACAGTTTTAGGTGGGTGTTCAAGTAGAGTTCAGTATGGGTTCAGTATGAGTTCAGTCTGAGTTCCATCTGAGTTCCATCTGAGTTCAGGTTGAGGACTTGCTAGCAAGTCCACCCCCTATATTGCGTAGTGAATGGCACATTTTTATGTTACTTAATAATTATAAATTTATATTTAATTAATTGAAAAACATATATTATAGTTATAAGTGTAAAATTGACTTATAATATATGTAAATTAATTATTTAAATTTATATATTAAATAACACCTTTCATATAATACTAAACAATAATTAATGACGCTTCTTTTGTCCCTTAATTGTGTCAGGAAAGACCAACTAATTAATTTATACTAAATTGAGATTAATTACATGTTTTGTTGCATCAAAGTATTTTTTGTTTAACTTAAAATATCCTTAAATCAGACTGTACCATCTGTTTGGAATTATTTTTCTCATAGTTCCTATGTTCCAATCTTGTTTAGTTATTCACTATTTTTACTTACTGATTTGGGAATTAATGGTGGGAAAATTGGATTCTTAATTGGGGTTTTAATTATTTGTTTCATGTTTTTCTCTAAATTATTATGCTTCATTTACTCTTTGATATATTTGTTTTATTCTATTCTAACTATTGTATTTACAAACATAGTGGCGCTTCAGAGGACCCATTGCCTATAAAAGGGCCTTGGATAATCCCCTGTAGCATCATCACTTATTACACACTCAACAAATTAAAGATAAATTTATTACGCTTATTATTATTTTTATTAGTATTAAATTCTAATTAAAAATTCTAAATAACAATTTAAAGGTTGCCTTAAGTCTGATAGTAATTATAGTGTTTGCCGCGCAGAACTCTTACTTAAATAATATTAATATTAATAAAACTAATTTGTTGTCACCTCTCAAATCACTCGTCGTTGCTTTCTCTCAAATAAATTAAATAATTTCAATTGTTTTTATTTCTTTTATTTCTAAACCACTATCTCCTTCTTGTCCTCCTCTCTTTTCTTCCCTCTTCTCTTATCTCTTCTAGACGACTGACCGACACTCAGTGACTCAGCACAAGGCCACAATCACTGTTATTGCAGTAAAAAATCTAGTATAAGAGTTGATAGGAGCAAAGGTTGACTTACAGTAGTGATCGTTAAATAACCCACAAAAATATATAACTTTTGAGAATATATAAACCTAAAAGTTAGATCCCTGGTTCGAATTCACGTTTGCGGAAAAAGTTATCCTTCTCGCGCAAGGTGGTACGTGCGTTATGAAGTTTGTCCAAAAAAGTCATAAAAGTCGATCGTCGATTATTCGGAAGGGTCCCCAATTGTCGGCCGGTCGTCTAGAAGAAGGTGGAAAATGTCGGCCAGTCATCTAGAAGAAGGTAAGAAAAGGGAGAAAGAAAAGAGGAGGAAAAGGAAATAGGAAATAAAGGTTTATAAAATTAAAAGTAATGAAATAATAATTTATTTAAAGTGATGCAATGACGACTTATTTGATGGATGACACAAAATGAGGTTTTTATTTAATAAAAATATTATTTAGAGTAAGGGTTCTGCGCAGAAAACACTGAAATTACTATCAGACTTAAAGCAACCTGCAAATAGTTATATAAAATTAAAATTAGAATTTAATGCTAATCAAAATAATAATAAAACGTATTATATTGACAGTTAGTTCAGAGTTGGTTTGTATAGTAAGTGATGAGGCTACAGGGGATTATCCAAGGCCTTTTTATAGGCAATGGGCCCTCTGAAGCGCTACTACATTTGTAAATACCAGAATCATAATAAGTTGAAACAAGAAAAATAAAAGAATAAGTGAAACATAGCAATTTAGAGAAAAATATGAAACAAATAATTAAAACGCCAAATAAGAACCAAATTTTCCCACAATTAATTCCCAACTCAGTAAGTAAAAATAGTGAGTAACTAAACAAGCCTGTGACATAGGAACTATGTGAAAAATTATTCAAAACAGATGGTAAAGTCTGCTTTAAGGGTTTTTAAGTGAAACAAGAAAAAATATTTTGACGCAACAAAATATGTAATCAATTTTAATTTAGTATAGAGAAATTATTTAATTGTTCCAACTATGTAATTAAATAATTAATTTAAATGAAACAAGTAATTAATTAATTACTAAATTAAGTTGAGAATTATAATATTATTTTATAAAATAAGTATTATAATTTATTTAATTTTTTATTGACACAATTAAGGGTCCAAAAACAGTGGCAATAATTATGGATAATAGTATATAAAAAGGTATATTTTAATAATTAAATTTAATTAATTAAAGTAATTACAATATAAGATAAACACTTGAATATAATTATCTTATAAGTTTTTAATTAATTAATTTATAATTATTAAATAAACAATGTGCCCTTTGTTATGGAATTAAATGCTTTTAAATTATCTTATAATAAAATTAGAATAATATTTACTTTATTTATATAAATAAAATATTAATATAAATTTATTATGTAATATAATATTAATTTTAAATACATACTCTGAAATTATTATGTCTTTATTTAACTCCAATAAATTGTATGTTTATTTACTCGGCTCCTGGGACAGCCTGGCTGACAGAAAAGTAATTGGAAAAAAAGGGTAGAAGTGGAAATAAAAAGGAACTGAAATAAAGGAATATATAATTTTAATAATAAAGATTTAATGACTTTTAATAAAAATGGACGGGGATCAATGTGGTTAATAAAGTAAGTACTGTTTTATTCTCTCTGTTCAATTATCAACTATTAATACTAAAGTATTCTTATCACAACCTTTAATATTTTATTTTATTACTTAAATAGGCAGATGCGCAGTTTAAATAGGTGTAAATAAAATGAATTTTATAGTGTAATTAAAAAATATGTAGAGTAGTAAGTGATGATCATAAATGAAATAACACAAGGCCTTTTATAGGCAAAGGGACCAATGAGGCGCTACCACTGAGTATATACAAAGTAATAATAGGATGAAACCAAAAGATAAAAAAAACAATTGAAACATAACAATGGAGAGAAAAAATGAAACAAGTAATTAAAATCCCAATTAAAAAAACAATTTTCATGCAACCATTTCCCAAATCATTTAAGTAATATAGTGAGTAATTAAACAACTCTGAGACATGAGAACCATGTTAAAAAGTAATCAAATTAAGTATAACAATATTTTTTATAGATTTTTTAAGTGAAGCAAATGGAATGTTTTGATGCAACAAAATATTGTAATCAATTTTAGTGTTAGTCTGTAAAAAATTAATAAATTGTTTTGACTATGTAATAACTAGTTGAAACAAGTAATTAATTTTTTCTACTGAACCAAATTTAGAATTTTAAATTTATTATAATTATTATAATGCATTAAATATTCATTACAAATAAGGGTCAAAAAAAACGTCAATAATTATGGATAATTTTGAATATGAAAAGGGTTCAATTATATATTTAAATTTAAAAATTAATGTAATTACAATATAAGATAATTAAATAAGATACAACTATATTATCAACATTTAATTAATTAATTATTCATTAAATACACATAACACCTCTTTATATGGAATATAATAATTATTTTAATGTATACTAAATTTATATGATAATAAAATTAGTATAAAATTTATTTTAATTATAAAATAATATTTTAATATAATTAATTATGTAATATAAATTTAATATATATACATAAGCTGCCATTATTATGTCATTTATTAACTCCAATAAAACTGTATGTTTATTACTTGGCTCCTGGGACAGCCTGGCTGACAAACCTTCATTACTTAGTGCCATAACTATATTTTCAGCCATCAGCTGCATGATTGCAGCACTTGCAGGTCATTTGGCTTCTATGCTTTCCACAAGTAATTGGAATGCCCAAGTCCTATAGCCAGAATTAGGGATGGTGAGATCCTCTCTTTGATTGGAAAGTTTGGGAACAGCCTATATATGAATTCTAGAATTAAAAATCCTAACTCCACTTGGATATGCATCTGAGAAATGATAATCCAAAGAGCTTTCCTCATACATGTTAAAACAGCCAAATCAGTTGGTTGGTCATCATCCTCATTCACATCAATGTCATCATCAGCATGGTAGTCTCATGATTTTTGTAACCATTCTCAAGCACCCAATTGAAATAATTAATTTTGAAAAATATCTGTGAAGCGCTGTATTTAGGCAGGATCTAAAGTGGCAGGGCTACACGGATAGCATGATGCCCAAGAGTCCAAAAAGCCAGGGACCAATGTCAAAAGAGATTCAAAAGCAAGTGTATTATTTAATGGGATTTAGGGGGACAAGGGGGGGTAAAGAGGGGGGTTCAAGGGGGCCAAGGAGGGGGTAAAGAGGGGGGCTTGAGGTGGCCAAGGAGAGAGTAAAGGGGGGGCTTGAGGTGGCCAAGGAGGGGGTAAAGTGTGGTTTTATAGGCATCCAAGGAGGGCTTATAGGGGAAATTTTGAAGCAAGGAAAAAAATATTAATCTCTCCTTTTTGAATTTTTTTTTACAGAAATTTTTTTTATTTCCCTTAGTTTCTCGACATTTCCCCCTGTTTCAAAAATAAGTCAGGTAATTAATTATTTTTGTTTGTCATTGTTTTTGCAAATAATTATTCTGAAATTTACTGAAATCAATTTTTATTTTTATTTTTATTTTTATAAATTGGATTGAAGGATATCAAGTAGTATTTCCAATAGCAAGTAAGTAATTTTTTTTATTTTTATTTTTATTTTTTTTTGCAATTAAATTTACTGAATTTATTTGTCTTTTATTTTTTTGGTGATTTTGTTTTTTTTCAAGAAATTTAGCTGGTATTTCCAAAACCATTGAGGATTTTATTTCTATTTTTATGTTTTTGCAAATTATTTAACAAATCTTTTTTTTTGTTTTTTTGTTTTTTTGTGTTTTTGTTTTTTTGTTTTTTTGTTTTTTTGTTTTTTTGTTTTTTTGTTTTTTGTTTTTTTGTTTTTTTGTTTTTTGTTTTTTTGTTTTTGTTTTTGTTTTTTATTTTTTTGTTTTTTGTTTTTTGTTTTTTGTTTTTTGTTTTTTGTTTTTTGTTTTTTGTTTTTTTTGTTTTTTTTGTTTTTTTTTAGAAATTTTTTTCCAGGATATTACCTGGTATTTCAAACATGATTCAGGTTTTTATTTTGGATTTTTATTTTTCAAAATTTTTTACAGATTTTTTTGCAATTTTTTTTAACCAAAAAAAAAGGTTTTCTTTTCAAAAATTTAATGATAATTATTTATTGATGGGATTTTTTTTAAATATATTTATTTTATTTTTTTTGTTTTATAAATTTTTTTTCCAGGGCATTACTATTGAAAATTTAAATCAATCATCCTCATTATCATCAATTTTTTCTAAATCATCTTTATCCTCTCTTTTTTCCTTGTCTTAAAATCTTGAAATTTCCAAGAATAACCATCAATTATATTCAACTTCTTCTTCTTTATCTTTACTTTCTTCTATCTCTTCAATGTCCTTCAATTCTATTCCTTCTCCCAATCAATCTGTGCTATCCTTACCAGAAAATCATGGATCCATCTAAAGAATCAAGCAATTAAAAGACAAAATTATATCAAAATAGAAACTTGTTTAGGATAAAGATATTTTGAAAAACATTCTTTGGACATTTGAATGATCTCAAATTTTATCAGACTTCAATATCAAATCTTAAGAAATTTTTTTTTTACAAAAACATCAAAAAACTTACAGAAGGAGGTATAGATCTCATTTTTGAAGTTGTCAATAACGGATAAAATTCTAAATTCATCTTAGAAGTTCATTCATTTAATGGGAAAAAGGATGAAGTTTTTTGCCAGCTTTCTGATTTAATTTCCACTCTTTATCAAATGGATTTGGTTCGACAACCCTTATCAAATAAAAGTCTGATTTCTAGTGTCATGAAAGCTTTTGGTTGGCAGCCAGGATATAATCAAGGAGTTTCTTTTGGTATTTAAATATTTTTTTATTTTAAGTAATTTTTAATTTTGGCATATATTTCAGGAATTTATTCTTTATTGAAAAATTTGAAACCAGAGCAAATGGAAGAAGATCTGAAACAATGGAATTATTTAGGATAATTTAATACTTTCTTGGAAAATATATTTAAAAAATTATGTATTCAAGCTTTTTAAAAAAACCATCAACTTGCTTTAGAATCTGGTTTACCAAATTGGTCTGATTCTGGATGGGAAGAAGCAATAAATGCTTATGTTTTTTGTTGTAATGTTATCATCACTTATAAAGGATTCTATAATAATTTATATCTAGATACACATGATAAGAATTTTCTAACATTTGTAATTTTCTCTTATATTAATCCGGAGACTGGAATTACTATTCCATCACCCTCTTCTGATGAGGGACATGGCCTTTAATTTTTTCAGGCTAAGATCAAATAAATGGACGTGAACTAGCTTGAAAAGTCTTTGTCTAGAAGATTTAAATGGTCCTATATGAATACTGTAGTATAAATCCAACAAATAGTAAAATATAATTCAGAATAAAGGTTTCAGTAATATAATTCTCACTATTCTTATATGTGGCTTACAATCTTTTTAGTTGGTATAAAAATAGATTTGATAATTCAGATACTATTCAAAAGTCTTATAAAAGTAACAATTGATTTGTATTGTAATTTATTTGGTTATATTGGTTAAATTGAAGTGATAAAGAATGTAGAAACAAGACCCGAAAACCTCCTCCTTTTATATATACTGAGTTCCCCAATAAATCCCTTGATGTACCATCCAATACACAGTTAATGACGCCTCAAAACAACTAATAGACCTGCCCATCAACATCTCTAGTGACCCATGACACAATTAGACAAGTAAAAACCGTCAAAATCCTGTAATAATAAGGGAAATCCATCAAAATTAAGGAAAAAGACAAAAAGAGAGTATATGCGTATAAAACAATAATATAAAAGACCAAATGAGACTTTTTAAGGTTAATAATAGCCTAATAATAAGGGGAATCTAATGTAGGAATGGAGGGGCTAATCCTGACATTATACTACGTGAAATTCCCATCCAAAAATAACCAAAATTGACTGAGAAACCACCCAAAAACTTAAAAAAGAGCGTGAGATGTGGGGTAACTACATGCAGTCCTTGGAAAGCGCTTGCACGGGTAAATCCTTGACTAAAATTAGGCAAATTTAAGCATGGTGATGAAATAAGATGCCAAGAGTGAGGTTATTAATGAAATTAGTGCATATAAACAAGGTCAATGCACTATTAATTAAGCTAGGACATTAAATAAGCGCCTGTCGCCTATTTTAGTGTGTTTCCCCACAGTGGGCATAGAGTGTGGGTAATTATAGTGTGAAAAAGCTAACTTTGTTAAAAATGAAGCTATTCACATGGGAAAAAAAGCAGGCAGTATGTGGCCAGTACACAGAAGCCATTTCTGGCATAAAAAACACCAAATTTGAAAAGTGTTATTTTTATGCATTTAAATAGCCAAATAAATAGTCCTTAATGAGCCCATTGATCTTTCAAAGCACATTTTTGATTTTATCAATTTTATAGCGCATATAGTTAACTTTTAAGTGAAATAAAGCACATTTCTTGTTTTTTGCGTAAAATAATGAATATAACAGCTTTAAGTTTACTTAAAAATTATGTATCCTTATACTAATGGTTCTTAAGATTACCCTAACATATTCCAACTTAATATTAAGTACATAAGACCTATAAAAGGTGGATATATGCGTGTATATAAGGTGTTATAATGGCATTTTTTGTGTATTATCATAATTTTACTTATGTATATTATTTGTGTACTCTCATTTATTGTTCCCATGTATAGTTCATGTGTTTAACATAACTTATAAGAAATTTTTACTCAGTACTGGGTATATACAGTCTGACAAATTTCCTGACCAAAAATGTATTATTGATTTTGATAGTTCCAATGGAATATTTGAGGCTATATGGAATTCATATCAACATCAGCATCAAACAACTAAAGAACCTCCAACTTTATTTTCTTGTCAAGAATTCACCCATTTTGGCTGTTATTTCCAAATAAATGAGGGTCTTATTGATTGTATTAATAATCAAAAAAAAATAGATAAAAAATTGTTCTTAGTAGATTTGTCATGTATGGCAACAATTATATTATAAAATTTTTTTCTATCATTAAATATTTTTTTCCAATTATTTTTTTTCTTTTTTTTCATTTATTAATTTTATTTATTTATTTTAATTTTTATCTTTTTTATTTTTTTTAAATTTTCTTTTTTATTTTCCTCTTTTTCAATTTTATTCATCATTATTAATTTTTTTCATTTAATTTTGAATTTGTCTCTTCCAATTATTTTTTAAAGTTACATCAAGATATATTACTGTTTTTAAATAATGGTGAATCTGGCGTTAGGTAATTCTATTGGCTATTATATAAAATGGAAAAACTTGATAGGGACTGGTGAAAATAATTGGTTGTAGAAATTTTCAATTTTCAATTTTTTTCATTTAATTTAGGATTTGTCTCTTCCAATTATTTTTTAAAGTTACATCAAGATAGATGATGGTTTTTATATAATGATGCATCTGTACTTAGATTGTTCTACTTTCTATTATATAAAATAGAAAACTAGATTGGGACTGGTGAAAATAATTGGTTGTTGAAATTTTCAACTTTCAATTTTCTTCATTAAATTTTTGATTTGCCAATTCCAACTATTTTTTTCAAGTTAAATCAAGATAGATTAGTGTTTTTATATAATGGTGCATCTGGCCTTTGGGCTTTCTACTGGCTATTATATAAAATAGGAAAACTTGATTGGGACTGGAGAAAATAATTGGTTGTAGAAATTTTCAATTTTAAATTTTTTTCATTTAATTTTGGATTTGTCTATTCCAATTATTTTTTAAAGTTACATCAAGATAGATAAATTTTTTTATATAATGATGCATCTAGCCTTAGGTTGTTCTACTGTCTATTATATAAAATAAGAAAACTTGATTGGGACTGGTTAAAATAATTGGTTGTAGAAATTTTGAATTTAATAATTTTTTTCATTTAATTTCTTTAATTCAATAAATTTCAGGGGGGATTTCCAAGTTTTCATATCAGACTTTAAAAATAATATTGACTTGAAAATTTGGTGATACCCTTCCCTTAATACAATAAACTACAGGGGGGGGGATTGCCGAATTTTCATATGAGACTTGCAAAAAAAAATTACTTGAAATTTTGGTGATACCCATCCCTTACATCAATAAAATGAAGGGGGAGTATTGTCAAAATTTCATGTAAGACTTGTAAAATTCTTTACTTGAAAGAATTTTGGTGATACCCACCCCTTAGTTCAATCAAATGCAGGGGTGGGAGTGTGAAATTTTTAAATGTGACTTAAAAATTTTAACTAAAAAAGAATTAATATCATTAAAAATTCATGAAAATTTTATTTAAAAAAGAATTTATAACATTAAAATATGAAAATTCAACTAATGATGGATAGAATAAAGAAATACAGGAAATTAAGATAAAATTTTATGCAAAATTAATTATGAATAGTTAAAGTGCGAGAGAAATAAAACAAACTAGTCATCAAACAATTTCTTTAAACGTTCAATTTCCTCAACAGATTTATTAGCTTCAACTCATTCTATCAAGAAATCTTTCTTTTTGGAATTTTCTTCACAATCAAGCTTATATTTTATCTTTTTCATGAGGTTTTGATGCTCAAGTGTTTTCTCCTCTTTCTTTGATTTTTCAATACTTAGAGATAACTAAAAGATTTTCTGATCCAAGTATTTTAGCCTATCATCCTTCTGTAAAGAGAGTTTGCACTTCCTCTCCTTCAAGACTTGTGTCCTATCATCCTTCCATAAAGAGAGTTCAAACTTCTTCTCTTCCAAATCATGTAACCTGTCATTTCTCCTTAAAGAGAGCTTGTATTTTTGCTTTTTAAACTTTAGATTCTAATTAGAAATTTCCAATTTTTGTAGAATGATAATAAATATAAACAAAAGTAGAAGAAAAGTAGAGTAAAGTATAAAGAGGTTTGGTATCACTTATCAGCATCACATTTCTTCAAAAATTCTTTTATAGAAAAAAAGGGGGTTGAAATGAAGTATCATTTTTTCTTCTTCTTTGAGAGTGGAAATTTGGACTACTTGAAACCATTTTCTTTTTGTTCAAGGTCACATTTTCCTCCTCATCATTGTCACTGGCTTCTGACTCAGTTGATTGTGGCTCCTGCCTTTTTTCTTCAGCCTATTTAGAAATAATAAAATGTAAATAAAAAAAGAATTGGTACTATAAAAGAAAAAAAATACTTGAGTTAGATTAGGTTGCTTTCTATTTCCATAAGGATCTATTGAAAAGATATCTTGATTTGTGGAAGTTAAATGATGGTAGGCTTGAGTAGAAGAAGAAGGAAAAAGATTTATTTTGAAATCATGTTCAGAGATAGAATCTTCACCATTCAACATGTTTGCAGGATTAACATCAGCTCTCTCTCCAAAAATAGCATCCATCTCTTTAAAGTAAGGACATAAAGAATCAAGTTTATTGTCTATGGATTTTATTCCCTTACTGATATTGAGGTCAGTAATACAAAAACCAGTAGAAGATGAAAGAGTCTTTGCCTTCTTGTATTTGGCTTGATAATTCTTGAAGCATTCAGACATCTTTTTAGGTAAAAGATCTATCTTTCCCTTTGTCTTATTCAATAATTTATTGGCCATTAGAAGATAACCATTAACTTTGATGCTGGAGGCCATCCTACTTTAGTTTCATTTTTGGTACCAAAACAAGAATCATAGTTAGATTTAGTTTTTAGACAGTTGATAAGAATGAGATGATCATCCTTTTTTAATTGAACAGTCTTTGATTTCTCAGCTGAGCGGTGTAGACAATCCTATAGTACTAGCTAAAGGCCTTGAACAAGGGAGTTGGGGAAAAACCAGAGAGAAAATTTCCTGTCCCTTTAGAAAAATAGAGTGAGATTTTCTTGCTAAAGTAAGTTGGTTCCTGTTTTGCTAAAGCTCCTGTTTAACACACTTGACAGCTTGATGAGCCAAGAAAGTAGTCCCTAGATAGACTACCAGACCAAAGAACTGGATGTAGAACAAAGTCCACACCAGAGACAGCAAAGATACTTGATGTAGGCTGCAAATCCACACCAGAGACAGCAATAATACTTGCTATAGCTTGCAAGACTATAACAGAGAAAACAGTTGCCAAAGTTAAGTTAAATGAAGAACTCACTTGCAACAAACACATCCAATTGTGGCCAGAAAACAGTGAAAACTGAGTTAGGAACAATGATATCACCTCCGGATGGTTGTATGATGATTAAGGTTGCCCCAAACTGTCTTATTCACTATTTACACACAGACCACTAACTAAGAGCCCATGCGCACCCACCAATCTGGCGCCTGTACCCGCCAAATTGCATAAAAAAACCTCCTAGAGCGCTCCCCAACCTCCTAAAACAGAGGCGGGCGGGCCGCCCAAAGCGGCCCGGCCTCCCTGAAGCCAGAAAACCAATAAAAACCACTAATCTACTTAGAAAAATTAGCTACAACTACTAAAACCTTTACAACACGGAATTTCACTATAACAACATTGAGACATAAAATATAGAGAAAAATTAGCTCTATCCAATGGTACTAAGCACTTAACCCTAAGACTTAAGGTTAGCACGTAAAACACAAAAAACAAAATTAAACAACAATCTTTTATAAATGAAAAATGAGGAAATGACCCCTTAAAACTCAGAATATGAAAAATGTCTACAAAACATAAAATATAGAGAAAAACCAGGGCTATCCACTGATAGTACCCACATACCTGCAGACCTAATATCCACAGAATAAAACCAGAAAAATACCCAATTCCTTAACAGATGTCAATTAAGACATGCACAAACAGCGCCAAATCACACAACAAAGGCCCCTGCCAATGTTGGAAGACCACATCCTCCCTTCAATTGAGAATGTCCGCATTCTTTATTCATCCAACCACCATGTTTAACTTTCTTCCCAAATCTGCTTCTGAAATGGGCCCCTGCCAATACTGCATCGACAATAATTTAATCTGGGCCATGACACCACCTGTACATCCATACAGAACATCCTGCAATGTCTACCAATCCAGAAAGAAGACCTGCCACAGACCTGGTCCACTTTCTTCCACAACAGATTCACCTCCACCTCAACCTGGTCCTTCTTCTGCCAGCACCAAAAGATCTAGGCCATCCATCCTGATACCCAGATTAATCAAAAAATTCCACCCTACCCAGAAGAGTGCCACAACCCATAAAACAACTAGTTCCCCCATCCCTGGTCCATCTGTTGGTAAAGAACATTCATTTCTTCCTTCAACTTTAAAACTGATAACTTCTTAGTTCCTCCCTCTTCTGATAGTGATGATAACAATGTAGGATCCATTGCACCACCAACACCAACGCACTTGCCCACTATCAAGGCCAAGTTCCAACAACACACATCTCAACAGAAACAACTTCTGCTTCACTACTTCCAATCCACTCCTGCTAGAGATCCACAGGACATTGAGAACAGAAGACACCTCATTCACCAGTTCAAGGCTAATTCTAAACACTTCATTTCATCTCTTGATTCCCTCTGTAATTCAACTAGTACTTGAGCTTGATTCAGAAAAGAAAAATTGACCACACCCTCTATAGGATGTAACCAAAAACAACCCTCAGTTTTAAGTCTTGGGGGACCATCCTCATTTTATAGTCTTGGGGGACTCAAAAACCCTCAGTTTAAAGTCTTGGGGGACTCAAAAACCTAAATCATAAACCCAGAACCAGAGATCAACCACATTAATTGTAAATAGAGCTGCCAGCCCATCAATTACCCCCAAACTTGCCTTTGCTAAATTTGGAGGCTCCCCCTGTGGATACCCTCCACCAATCTTTCAAAACCAACTCCAACAACAAAAATTTTTCCCTCAGTTTATAGTCTTGGGGGACTTACAACCCTCAGTTTAAAGTCTTGGGGGACTAACACAGTGTTCAGTTTAAAGTCTTGACAGACTAATCTTGATAAAATCTTGAAACCAGCCAGATTAAAGTCTTGGAGGACTAACAGAAACCAGATTTCAGTTTAAAGTCATGATGGACTGGTCTTGATACCATAGCTTTTTTTTTCAGTTTAGAGTCTTGATGGACTGACTTGATACCATAGATTTTTCAATTTAGAGTCTTGATATACTGACAGAATTTTGCATAAAATAGATGCAGCCAATTTCATGCAGCACACCTCTACAGCCAACCTGCTGAACTTCCACCTTCATTTCATCATCTACCCATTACTGACAAAAATCTCCTCCTATCACTTTTCATCATCTTTTCTCACCACAGATCATGGCTGGATTTCCTGATGTTAACCCTTCTAATCTCGCTTGCTTCACTTCTCCCAAGGACTATGCCTGCAAACAGTGCATCCACATGTGCAGACCTTGCACATTCACTCTTCAAACTCCTGAATCCAAATTCTACAACAGAGCTTGTGATTCTTGCTATTCTAAAAAAAAAGATGTGACAGAGACGCCAACTACCCTATTCCTCCTCCTTCACCTTCCCACAAATACATCTCTAGATCCCCTACTAGATCCCCAGAGCTTAGTCCTTCCTCTTCCTCTTTATCTTCAGCACCTTCCAGAAGATCCAGAAGCTTCGCTTCCAAAACTCTTCCCAAGAAACTACTTTTATCTCCTCCAAATTAGCTCCAAAAGCTTCAAGATCAACTCCCAAACTTCTAGACCGCGTCCAGGCGGCCCGCCCGCCTCACCAAACAGTGAAAATCAGGGCCAAAACCTCCAAAAACGGCCAGAAAACAGCCAATTTCATCCAGAAAACAGCAAGAACTCAACCCAACTACCTCGTACTGCTCCCAGAGCAATGCAATCCACCCTTCCAAAGTCCAAAAGCACCAAAATTTCCCAGATTTCTAAGAGAACTTCCAGAGAACCCCAAGAAGAAACCAGAACACCACACACTGCGCCACAACAACAACTTTGTCCCCAACTAAGACAAAGAAACTAAACCTCTCCTCTGTCAGCCAACTACTCTTCTGACAGTTCCATCTCTTCAAAATCTCCATCCAGAAGAGATCAATCTGCTTCTGAATCCCCCTCTCCTGCTCCATCCTTTAACAACCCTGGTACTCCATCACCAGCACCTCCTACAGCTGAATCCAACAGAAATAACAACCACAACAACAACAACAATCTCACTTCTCCAACTAAGCCCCAGGAACATCAGCCTCCTAGTTCACCTTCTCAAAATCTTTCAGAGGAAGACCATGAGAATCCATATCTTTCCCTAGCTGATCCACCCACTATGACCATTACAGAATCTTCAGAGATCCAAATCCCAGCTGCTTACAGATTTGATGAGCTTCCAATCTGTAAGTACCAAATTAATTATCCCGTTTCTTCAACAAAAATAATTACTGATCCAATTCTTCTTGTCTAGCTGGCACCCCTCCTCATGAATCTATTATTGGAGTTGGCCAACCTCTTGTAACTTCTTTGACCCTGCATTATGGAGACATGAAGAAACACCTAAGCACAATGTGTTCCAACATGCTAAAAGCCTTTGCCCTCCATGGACCTTTGAATGACTTTGAAAAATCCCTGAGAAAGCGCCTACTGGAAAACCACTGGAAAATGTCTAGGATCATTAAGCACACCCTCCAGCACTCCATTCCTGCCTCTTCTTCTTCCTCCTCTGAACTTCCCTCTAATCCAATTCCTGACCATTACAATCCCTATAATCTCTCCAGCAGGATGCACTTCAAAGAACACAGTGCTACCCACAATCCCAACAAAAAACAAAAACTTCATCACAATCCGGACCAGCCTCCAGAAGCTTCATCATCCAGACAATGAGCTCCTGCAAAAAGATTAGAAACATAATAATAATATAAAACAATTAATAAAAAATAATTTCAGAATTTTTTTTTTTTTTTTTAAACATACTAATATATTAAATTAAAAATTTATAAATAAAATGAAATAAAATAAATGAAATATAATATAATATAAAAAATAATACAAATGGTATCCCCCAGCCAATTGATGAGCTGATCCCCTGATACCTTACCCACATCCAAGTGAACCTTGATGTGGATACACAATTAATTCTTTTAAATGGTTAACAGAAAACAAAATTCAAAAAATTTAGAAATTCAGAAGATAATAAAAATAATGAAACACAGAAACCCATGAAATTAATAATAAATAAAATAAAATAAAAAATAGCATTGCCCGGCCAATTGATGAGCCTTTCCCCACCAATGCTTGCCCACATCCAGGTGACCCTGATGTGGTAACACCCTATATTTTTGATTTTTTAATTTTAAACAACCCCCACATAAAAATTAAAAGAAAAAAATAGAAAAAAGAAAATAATCTAAAACTGCTATCTAGCAAAAACATAAATGCAAAATCCAAGACAGTCCAGCTCCATAGATGGTCCAATAAGGGAAAGTCCGATCCATAGAAATGATCACTTGGTGGGCTCCCTCCAATAAGTAAAAATGATGGGAGACCACCAGTGATCCACCACCAATCTGAAAGAGCCAAAGATAAAGAAGCCAGTCCCAAACCAGTTTAAAGTCATAGTGGACTTGAAACCTGAATAATAAACAACAGAACTAGAATTCAACTAGGAAAAACAAAAGACTTGAGACAGACATTCTGGGGTAACTGTTCTACAGAGTAGCCAGCTCATCAGTTACCCCCAAACTTGCCAAAATAAATTCTAGAAGCCCCCACTGGGTACCTTCTAACCAACAAAACACACCATCCAACACAATAAACCATAACCAATAAAAGTGAAGATTCCGGCACTTGAAAGCCAAAGGAATTACCAGTTTAAAGTCATAGAGGACTAAAACCTGTGAAAAGAAACCAATACTAGGGTTCAACCAAATTAAGAGAAAGGGTTGGAAACAGACAATCTGGGTTAACTGTTGATAGAGCAGCCAGCCCATCAGTCACCCCCACACTTGCCAAGGCAAAATCTAGAGGCCCCGCCCATGGGTACCCTCTAACAAAAGTTTCCAACAAACAAGTTGCTCTGAAACACCACAAAAAAAATAAGATTAAAGAATGGTCCATAGTTTATCCTCATTACGGAGTCAATCTTCTTCATGCCTAGTGCCTCTGGGATAAAACCTCTTCACTTGGTCTTCAGCCACCCTCTTTTTCAAGACTGCACCATCCAACTCTTCCAAAACATAAGAACCTCCAGATGCCTGAGATCTGACTCTGTAAGGTCCATTCCATCTGTCAGCAAACATTTTCCCCCACTGACTCTCCAAACTTCTATTATACACCAAAACCAAACAACCAGGTTTCAAGGGATTCCTGAGTCTATGAGCCAACTTCTTGTCCCAGTACCTGACTGATTGATTCCTAATCTTCATCATTCTAGAGTATGCCTTCTCCTGACATTCCTCTCTACATTCCAACTGTTGCATCCTGGCACAGAGCAATTCTTCTGTTGAGTGCACGTCATCCCCATCAATTCCAAGCTAAGAGACCGCTTCCAAGTCCACTGGTAGAACAGCTTTCTGACCAAACATTAACTCATAAGAAAAATAGCCAGTTGTCCTCTTCACAGTGACCCTATCAGAAAATAACACCAAGGGTAAATAATGCCTCCACTTTTCAGCACTATCTCCGCACATCTTCACCAAAGCATTCTTGATAACTTGATGGCCTCTTTCAACCATGCCTTCAGCTTCAGGATAATAAGGTGTAGCCACTCTAAATTTAGAACCAACACTAGCCACAGCTTCTTTAAATTTGGCACCAAACTCTGGCCCGCCATCAACAGTGACCAACTTCATCAACCCATACCTATAAATCCACTCCTTCTTCAAAAACTCTGCCACATTCTTGGAAGTCAAATTAACCAGAGTCACTGCCTCAATCCAACCAGACAAATCATCCCTAGCAACAATCAAGTATTTATACCTACCCTCTTTAATATGGACAGCATCCAGACTGACCCTTCCAAAAACAGTTGATTCACCAGTAGCAGGGCACACCTCTTTAGGTTTCAAGTGACTTCTTCTTTGACATTCTTTACAAGATTGAACCCAACCCTGCACAGCCAACTTCATACCTGGCCACCAAAATCTGTCTGCTACTCTTCTATAAGTCTCCCCAAAGCCTCTATGACCAAGGTCCTCATGCAAAGACTTCAAAACCAATTCTTGACCCTTCTTCTGAGTCACCACCACTTGAGGATTTGGATGTCTCCTCCTCATCAACCGCCTTCATGAAACATAAAATCCAGGACTCTTCTTCTTGATTGCCAACCAAGTATCATCATCACAACTATCTGGCCTCTCCAAGGTCAACAGATATTCCACCAAAAAAAAAACCCCAGACTGACCCCAGGTCTCATCTTCAAAATCCAACAAAACAACATCCAAGGGTACAATTCTGTCACCAAAATCACCAGTATGAACATGAGCCAATTGAGTCGCCCAACCAGGACACCAATCTTTAAATTTTGGCACATCCTTCCCTTTCCACTGAACCTTGTGAGAATCCAGTTCACTAACAAAAACACCCTTTTCCAATTTTGAGCTGTCCCAAACAACAAAACCATCTTCATCAACAAAAACATCCTGATCACCAGAATCAAGATCAGATCCAGCCATTTTAGCCTCTTGGGGGAGGTCAGAAAAATCTTCAGCACCCTTTGTGCTGGCCCTAACCACTGGAAAATCCTCATCAAATTCTTCAGCCTCAGAATCTTCATCTGTAGGTGGCCTTTTTGATAATCCATCAGGCATAGTAAAAGTTTTACCTGGTTTGTGTACCAGGTCAAAAGAAAAATGTTGAATAAATGCCACCCACCAAGTCATTGGAGCATTTGGAAGACTAGGTGTATTAATCATCTGAACCAAAGATTTTGCATCCACCTGCAGCTCAAAATGCTGCCCCCAAAAAACCATCTGTAGCTTCTTTAAAATTTTAGCCACGCCACACAATTCCAACTTAGGTTGAGAATACCTAGATTCCACCTCATTAAACACCACAGACTCATATCTTACTGGTCTGACCCTCCCAGTTTTATCTTCCTGAGACAAAACAGCACCAGCAGCAATATAACTTGAGTCCACTTCCAGATAGATTTTTCCAGCACCAACACCATAATCCAACTTGTGAAGAACAATATCCTCACCAACAAACTTTTTCAACTTCTGAAAAGCCTCTTCACACTCTTCAGTCCATTTCCAATCTGCATCTTTTCTGGTCAACCTCCTTAAAGGTGAAGCCAACAAAGAAAAATCCTTAATAAAGATCCTGACATATACACATACACCCAAAAATCCCCTGACTTCAGTAGTATTTTTAGGCCTTGGCCATGACTGGATTTTATTAATATTCTTCTTTGCCATAATCCTTCCCTCTTTACATACCACATGACCCAGAATTTCCAAAGAAGGAACACAACAACAGAATTTTGACCCTGAAATGGTCAAACCAGCCTCTTCAATCCTGAACAACACTCTCTCTAGAGTTATTGCATATTCCCACACAAACCTCCTTATGCCAGGATTCTCCGCTAACACCTCACTACCATAATCAGTGGATGGTCCTTTAATTCCACCATCATCAATAAAAATACCAGCATGAGTAGGAACCTCATCCTGTAAAATCCAAGCCATCTGTGCTTGATAAACTGCCACTGAATTAGTTGCTCCTTGAGGCAACCTAGTGAGCTTAAATCTTCCCAAAGGAGTCTCAAAAGTTGTGAGAGGCCTTGAATCCGTTTGGAGTTCCCTCTCATCATAACCACCCATAATATCACCTAAACCATAACACACCCTTACAGCGAAAGCTTCCACAAAATCCTCTGAACTTGGTGGCATACCAGCGTCCTTGATAGTGACTCTATTCAAGGCTCTAAGATCATGAACCACCCTCAACTTTCCATTCTGCTTTTTTACGCAGAAAACCGGACTAGAGTAGCTGGAAATCGATTGTTCATATAACCCAGTCCTGACTCTTTCCCTAACAATCTCTACAAAATCCTCTCTAATAGTGGCTGGAATCGGAATAGGTTTGATTTGCCAAGTTTCATGGCAAACCACAGGAATCAAGTAAGGTTCCCCACAAGAGTGCTTCAATACACCCCTTTACTCCTCAACAAACGCCACAGCTTTTTTCCTTAGCACAATAACGTGCAAGAACAACTTCTTTTCTTCCTCAGACAACCACCCATCAAGACCAAAATTAAAAACTTTCAATCTTTCCACAGTCACCCTAGCTGTCTCTACAAATTCTGGAGGATTCTTCACCAAAGTAGTACAGTACGGATGTCTTGACAAAGGAGGTCTCTTCAAGGGCGTATTCAAACCCACAGGCATAGGCTCATTGACAGGCCTAATCTTCTGCGCTACCTTCTTATACTTTGCCGCTCCACCTTCAACTTGAGGGATCTTCAGGAATTCTTCATCACCAGACCTGGAACAAAAACCAAGGGTTTCCCCATTGCTCACAGGTGTGGCCAAGGTAATGTTTTTGAAAGGTGTAGAAGAAACCCTAGCAGTGCACAATTGGGAGGACTTACTTTTAGACCCCAATCTCACCACTCCAAAACTTTTCCACAATTCCACATCTTCATCCTCACTTCCAACTTCCAAGTCTTCAAATCTTGATTCATCTTCTGAATCACATCTTCTAAAATTGTGCAGTTTATCCTCATGCTGGAGACCCAAAAATTGATCTTGATGATCTTCTTTCTTCAAAATTTTCTGCAGTTTAACCTCATGCTGGAGGGCCAAAAATAGATCTTGACGATCTTCACAACAATATTTTGCATCTTCTTTCTTCATTATCCTCAGATTTTTTTCTTGATTTTCATGAAATATCTTGAAATTTTTATCTTATTTTCTTGAGTTTTCTTCTGACCTAAAAAAATAACCAGGGGTTTCCCCAATGCTCACAGGTGTGGCCCAGGTAATGTTTTTGAAAGGTGTAGAAGAAACCCTAGTGGTGCACATTTGGGAGGACTTACTTTTAGACCCCAATCTCACCTCCCCAAAGCTTTTCCGCATATCTTTCAATAAAGATATATAACCAATCTTCTTCCTTGAACTTGAATTAAAAATAATTAAGAATCTTGAGAGAGAACAGAGAGTTGATAAAAAAACTTGATGAATACTTGCAAAGAAGAGAAAAATTAAAAAGAGAAACTTGAAAATCCACTTGGTATATCTCCAAGGGAGCTGACCTACTACAACCTGGGATTTCTACATCTTGGGGAGAGGTTGTAGCACTAGGGTGATCAGCCCTCATTACTATAAAAAAGACAGACTCTCAATAGAGCCTGAGCCGCACTCCAAAAAACCAGAGGCAGCACCCACTTCCTTCCTTCTCCTGCAGCAGTCCATATACTGGCACATTGAAGATAAACCAGGCCTAGTCTCCCAACCATCCACTCCAGGGGATGACAACCTCATGTGAATCCTCCTTCTTTTTCACCAGTCAACTCCAAACTGATTACCAAATCAAATTGATAACCAATTCTTGCCTGAAAATCCATCAAGAATGGCCCACCCAAAACTGCTTTTACATTACCTTTAGTAATGTAAAAATGAACCATCCCTGAGGCTCCTCCAACATCTAACTTCACAAACTCTGAAGTTACAACCAATTCAGTGACATGGCCACCAATCCCTCTCAAATTCCCACCAATACCAGTTTTGATGGGGAGGCCCATATGAGTTGCCTCAAACAAAGAAATCAGGTTTACCTGAGAACCTGAATACACCAATGCCCTTGCCTCCCTGCCATTCAGAGTGACATTGACATATCCCAGAGGAGCAGAAAAATGAGTTTCCAACCCCTCACCAAACTTTTCAGCAGAATCACAGATGTATTCCACCTCCCCAAAAGACACCCTTCTTCTGGTCAACAACTTTTTCCGCCTATCAGCCAACCCTGGACTGATAGCATACAATTCCCCATAAGATAGGGAAATCTGACCCTGGTTCATCCTTTCCAGGACAGAGTCCATAACATTAACTTGACCAAACACTACTGGCCTCTCAAAGTGAGCCCTTGGCTTCACCACCTTGGTCCTAGAAGCTTCTTGAAGACCAGCACCACCAACAGATTTACCATTAACAGGAACCAAACCAGATCCCTCACCAGAACCTCTGACTCCAGCAGGATTTGGCAATGAAGCCAAAGTGACATCCTCCTCAGAGTCAGAATCCACCTCCATTAGTACTGGCTCACCATTCAGGTCCAATGCACCAAAAATAGGGGGGCCCATGTCAGCCATACCCTTCTGCATCTTGTACAGCTCCTCTTTGCTGTACCTCTTCCTAGCTGCACTAAGCTTAGGATCCACCTTTGAAGCATTTGGCTTTGGTTGGGCCTGAGAAATTCTCTTAGGCCTTCCCACCTTTCCTGCTTCCACATCATAAACACCAGCCAAGCATTCACCACTTGACTGTCCACCACAAGAATACAACTCCAAACCACCAAAGGAAGTAGAAAAAAAGAACTTATTGACCTCCTTCCCCTTTCCCTTGACGTCCTCATCTACCTTAACAGAAGACTTCCCCTGATCAGGAATCTCCTCAAACCTTGGCCTCCTTTTATTGGGACCACCCCTTCTCCTGACCAAATCCACAGGAGCCTTCCCCTCACTGGGCTTCACAAAAGAACTGTCAGGGAACTTAAAAACCCTGCCATCAAACTACACTTTTCCTTCAGACACATCTCTGTTCAGTGCCCAACAATCATCGGGCCTGTGCCCCCTCCTACTGCAATAAGAGCAAACCCAAGGATCACTCCTACCAGCTCTCCTCTCAAAATCTCTACGCTGAGAAGGTGCCTTATTAACCTTCTTGGCCTCCTGAACAAAAATGTGCAGCTGCTTTGTAAGATCAGCCAACTGCTCAACCATTGTGTTCCTCTTCTGTTTGGGAACCTGCACCAAATTTTTCTCCTCCTTGTTCTCCCTAACTTCCTCTTCAGCCAAAGCCTCACTGACTTTGCTGACATACTTGGCACACCCCTCCTGATAGGTGTCCACAGCCAATAACTTCAAATGGGCTTCAACAGCCTCCTTCACCTTATCCAAGGCAGGCAACTTCTGGTCCCCATTAGAAAGAGTCTTCATAAATTCCTTTCCTGACAACTCCTTCAACACATCCATCCTGACATCTCTAGCGAGGGCAGACCAAAAAACATCCTTGGAAGCATTTTCATGTGCCAGCTCCTCCACTTCCACCAAATATTCCACCACCGGATCAAACTGTAGCACGAAATTCCTGTAACTATGTAAGTTACCAACACCACCATAAGATTTCCATTCACTGACAACCTTGTTCAGATTCACCATAGTGAGCCTGACACCCCATCTATCCACCATCTCCCTACACAACAATTTCCAATCCCTCTTCTTGTAGCCAGACATGGCCACAATCTCCTTCTCCACTGACCCATCACCAATGAAGAAATAATCTGCTTCACCATGTCCAGGTAGGAAGAACCATCCACTCCAGCAGCAGTTTCATACTTCTCTAGAAACCACTTGAAATCCTCCCAATAAACTTGGTACCATCCCAAGTTTTAATCTTCACACACTCCCTAACCATCACAGAAGGAGGACCATCCCCCCCACTGACAGTCACCACAGGAATAGCAGAACCAGAAGCCATTCTTCCAGTCAAAAACACCAAAAAGAGCCAACCAAAGAAAACAGAGATTCCAAAGAACTAGCAAGTTCTACCCCACGTTGGGCGCCAGAAATGTAGACAATCCTATAGTACTAGCTATAGGCCTTGACCAAGGGAGTTGGGGAAAAACCAGAGCGAAAATCCCATGTCCCTTTAGAAAAACAGAGTGAGATTTACTTGCTAAAGTAAGTTGGTTCCTGTTTTGCTAAAGCTCCTGTTCAACACACTTGACTGCTTTATGAGCCAAGACAGTAGTCCCCAGATAGACTACCAGACCAAAAAACTGAAATGTAGAACAAAGTCCACACCAGTGACAGCAAAGATACTTGATGTAGGCTGCAAATCCACACCAGAGACAGCAATAATACTTGCTATAGCTTGCAAGACTATAACAGAGAAAACAGTTGCCAAAGTTAAGTTAAATGAAGAACTCACTTGCAACAAACACATCCAATTGTGGCCAAAAAACAGTGAAAACTGAGTGAGGAACATGGATATCACCTCCGGATGGTTGTATGATAATTAAAGTTGCCCCAAACTGTCTTATTCACTATGTACACACAGACCACTATCCAAGAGCCCATGCACACCAACGAATTTGGTGCCTGTACCAGCCAAATTGAATAAAAACCCTCCAGAAGCGCTCCCCAACCTTCTAATATAGAGGCAGGCGGGCTGTACGACATCGGAGGTGCCGCCTGAAGCGGCCTGGCCTCCCTGAAGCCAGAAAACCAATAGAAACACCAAATCTACTTAGAAAAATTAGCTACAACTACTAAAACCTTTAAAACACAGAATTTCACTATAACAAAATTGTGACTTGAAATATAGAGCTAAATTAGCCCTATCAAATGGTACTAAGTACTTAACTCTAAGACTTAAGGTTAGCCTGTAGAACACAAAAAACAAAACTAAACAGCCATCTTTTGTAACTGAAGAATGAGGAATTGACCCCTTAAAACTTAGAATATGAAAAATATTATCAAGACATGAAATATATAGAAAAACTGGGGCTATCCAATGATAGTACCCACATACCTGCAGACCCAATATCCCGGAATAAAACCAGAAAAATACCCAAATCTTCAAGAGATGTCAATTAAGACATGCACAAACAGCGCCAAAACACACAACAAAGGCCCCTGCCAATGTTGGAAGACCACAACGTGAGCTGTTTCACCAAAAATTCTGAGGTTGGAGTATAATGGGTCGCAGTTGTACATGAGTTTTAAGTGAGTCTTTTCACCAGTCTTAACATTGGGAAGTTGATTATGAACATGAGCTGCCCATTTTTATTCCAGATCTAAGAAACTGTCAGCCAGGCTATCTCAGGAGTCCAGTAATTTATATAATAAATTACTGTAAAGGAATAACTTTATGTAAATACAAAAAATTATTTAAAATAAAATTATAAATGTTTTGTGAATGAAATAAAATATTATACTTAATTTTCTTATTAAATAAATTGTATTACATAAATAAATATAATATTCTATAATACCATGGTGTGATTTATATGTATAAATAAATTATTTAAAATTATATTATCAGTGTAAATTTAACCTACACAGTAATTACAATTTTTAATAATAACATTTATATAAAACTAAATACAACCTATCATATAATAATATCCATCAATATTTGGCGCTTCTGTGACCCCTAATTTTGTTACCAATATTACTATATTAATTTAATATGATTAAAATTCAAATTCTCATGTTAAAAGGTTCCTGTATTAACTTAATTAGTTGTTCAATTGATTTAATAGTTCATTTACTTGAAATAGTTAAATTAATATTTTTTATACTAAGTTAAGCTTATTTATAAGCGTTAAAATACTTCCTTTTATTTTAATTATACTTTTCTAGCTATTGGTATTCCTTCTTTAGATTTCTTTCTTATAGTTCTCATATTTTTTATACTCACGTAGTTAGTTGTTATATTAATTCTATTCTTTTTTAGGGATTACTAATGGGAAAGATAATTTTTTATTCACGGATTTATTTTTTATGTTTTTAAAATTAGATTCTTTTAAATTAATTATTTCACATAATTTTACCTTTTTGTATATACTATTGGAACGCTCCAGAGTGTCCTCTTGCCTATAAAAGGGCTGTAGAAGTCCATCTGGTAGCTCATCAATTACTTACTATTCACTCACTCAACATATTTTAAATATACTTCTTTATTTACTATTTTTATTAGTGTATTACATATAATTTAAATACTATATAAGTTATTATAGGTTGCTTTAAGATTAATAATACTAATTTTAAACTGAAGCGCTTTTGAACATTTATTATTATTAATAATATTTGAAATTTAATTTAATACTTAGAAGTTTTGTCATATCTCAATTATATTGTCGTCCTATTCTCTCAAATTATATCTATTTTATTTCATTTAATATTACTACCTTATTATTTCTATTTCTATCCTTTATTTTTTCTATTCATTTCTTCAATCTTCTATACATCCCGTCTGATAATTGGGGGCCTCTCCGAACAACAACAACGACACCTTTTGAAGAACGACAAAGCGCACAAACCACCCGAGCCAAAAAGTGAAACTTTTGCCGTGACTGTGTTTCAAACTTGGGTTCGATAGTTTAGGTTTATATTACATTAAATTATATATTATTTTGAAGTGATTTACGATCACTATAGTAAGTTCACCTTTGCACCTCTCACTAATAGTACTATATTTTTACTGCAATAACAGTGTTTGTGGCTTAATTTCTGACTCACTGAGTGTAAGTATTAATTATATTTAAAAATATTTTTTCTAGTTGACCATAATAGAGTAAAAACTCTTATTCCTAGAAGACAATAAATATTTAATATATTATTAAATTAACTTTATTATTATTTTTTGAATATTGGTTGACCATAATAGTACTCAGTACTTAGTCCCAATTTTACCATTAAATTAATTTTGGTTTTAATTATTTTGGTTGACTTATTAACCTTATTGGTTGGTCCCATTTTAATTGTTATTAATTCTTAATAATTGTAATTTCATTTATTATATTACATTTTATTTTATAATTAATTGATTTTTAATAAAAAGTTTTTTAAATCCAATTTATAATAATTTATTTTGAATTGACAATTTATATCTGAATTATTTTAATTCTCCTTCTTCAAAGACTTAAATGTCTAGTAGTTTGGCTAACAGCATGGATAACTTACATATGGATGAGAATGAAGTGGATGTTGACACTGAATCTGTAGGTTCTCCCAAAGTATCTTACAAAAATAATTCAGCTGACAAAAAACCTTCAGGACATAGAAATGTCAGGAGAAGTGACAAACCCCTCTCACCTAACAACTCTGAAGGAAGTAAAACCTCAGGTACATCAGGACAATCCAATCAGAGGTATAAAAATAAAAAAGATTCCTTTATCACAACAGGTAAACAATCTGTCAAGCCATATAAAGGAACTGAGAGAAGAAAGCATGAAGTACAAGGCAAAGGTAGACACACTTTGGCAGCAGATGCAGGAGCTTTTAAATCCCAAACAGGGTCAACCTCCTCAGTTCCCAGCTTCCCAACCTCAGCCTCAACCTCAGGCCAGTCAGGCATCCAGCTCCCTCAACCAAAACCAAGGCATTCTGCAAGTGGAACAATGGAAATGGGATTACTTAATGACCCACTACCAACAGAATGTACAACAACCAGCTCAACACCCTGGCCCATCCAGGACACTAAACTACAATCCATCTCTTCAGCACCATCCTCATCAGGGGGGCAGAAGAAAGAAGGCACAGGGGAAGTTTCCTCCCTTGCCATGGTAATTAATTTGTTTGATAAGCATGTTGGAATATATAATAACAAACCTTCTTCAGGTAATAATGTGGACCCTGAAAGAACAGTTAAACCTTTGAAGAGACAACATCCTTTAATAAGTTACCCCATTGATGTAATTAGTAAATTATCATTTGATGAACCTTTACATTTGACCTCTACTTCTTTAATTAACCCTTCTCTTTCAATCAAGAATGATTCTATTTCCGCTGAATTTTACACTTTACTTGAGAAAACTTCTGAAGAAATATTAAAAGATACTCCTGATTTTAATGTTGTGAAAGATAACCATTTAAGGATTTGTTAATACATGAGAGTGATAGATTAAATAATTTGCATTTACATTGTAAAGTGAGTTCTTCTGTTCAAGACACTGCTTATTTCAAATTGAAAGACACACTAAATAATGTCCTGGCTCAACAAATATCTATTAAAGCTGACCACAAATCACTTTCAGATAAATATAGTCACCTACACAAAACTGTTGATAATCTAAAAGATGAAAATACTACTCTAAAGAATGACAATATGCTTTTGCACAGTGAATTAAGAAAATTGAAAATTGATTCTCAGAATTTGAGTAATAAATGCTCTGTAGATGAGGAGAGAAATGTTTTATCTATTTCTAGAATTAATGATCAACTATCTTACATTCCTGATTTGAGAAATAAATTATCTGACCTGGAGAAACAATTTTCTGAATTACAAACTGTCCAGGCTACTCATTATCATGAATTAAAAAATAGTGCTAAAACTGCTGTTAGTCTTAATAATAAACAGCCTGAACAAAGTAGTTCTTCTCTCCCTTGTAATGTACAAATTTTACCAGCTGAAATTCATTCTGAAAAATCTATTGCATCAATCAGAAAGAAATATAATACTCACCATGAGCCAGCTGCCTCTCTGAATAATGAAATATCAGAACACCTTTCAAGACTTCAGGAACTGATAACTTTGAATAATTCAAACCATAGGATGGAACATTCCAGTAGCCAGAAAAATTGGCCTAAGTTGGATCAATATCATACCTTTGATGGTGATTCTTCATCTGATTGGCAGCACTTTATATAAAGGATTGATAATTTAAAGAGATCTTATAAACTACCTGATGATGAAATTGTTTCTAAGCTAATTTCTTTATTATCCAATGTAGCTTTGTTGTGGTATGAATCTGTTCTATTGGATAATAACCATTATACATGGAATGAGTGAAAATCCTTGATTGAGAATCAATTTGGTGGTTCAAAATTTAGGTTGGCTCAGCAAAGACTGTATGAGAATACTAGATATATATCCTCTTCTTTTGAAAAACCCATCATTTTTCTGATGAAAGTAACAAAGATCCTGAGAGCAATTGATCCAAAGATGGATTATGATATTTGGAGAGATAAAATTTTGTATAAATTGCCAAATTCTCTTAGAGATTTAATTGTAGCTAGAACAGAGCATGTAAGAGAACATTCTTCTTTCATTAATATTTGTAATGAGGTATTACTCAACCATAGATATGAACCTAAGAATTACCTTAGTAGACCTTATAATGAACAGAATAAACCCTCTACCAAGCTCCCAGAAAAATCTGTTAAACCCTCTGCCCCAGTTGCACCTAAAAAATATGCAACAAATACTTGTTATAAATGTAACAAACCATGGCAAAAGGGTCATGTTTGTGACAAGAAAATTAATATTGTTGAACACAATGAGGACACTGATGAAGTTGAAGTGAATGTCAATGATTCTACTAGTGACTGTGAAAGTAATATCTCCTATGACAATGAATCCAGTAAAGATGTTTTCATGTTAGAACAGGATGTCCATTTTTTAGATAATATATCTGAAGAATGTGTATTGGATTTATCTTCAGTAGAAAATGCCGAGATAATTAAAGATATTACTAAAAATCCTATAGCCATATCCCCTTTGAAGGCACCTGTTATCATTAATGGTAAACATGTTGATGTAGTTCTTGATTCTGGTGCTGGAGGAAGTGTAGTGTCTGAAAAAGCTTTAGCTTCAGTAGACAAGGAATATCTGAAATAAATTATTACCTATAACTTCTGAAAAATGGAGAGGGTATTGTTCTACCTTAATTCTTATTGGCAAATACAAAACCTCTGTATTTTTCAAATATAATGGTGGTTTTGTCGGAGCTGTTTGTGAGTTTGTGGTTATTAAAAATGTTAATTTGAGTAATTGGTTCTTTATGGGAAATGATATTTTGACCATGTTTGGTTTGAAATCGGACCCAGAAAATAATTGCTTCACCCTGGGATTGAATGGCAAAAGAAAATTCAAAATTTCCTCCCCTAGAAAACCTTCTGGGAACCTGTTAAAGTCTTGTAACTCACTAACCCAGTGTAAAGGCAGACCAACATTTGAGATGGATGATTTATAAAATGAAATAAATACTGCTTCTTTTGGTGATCAGTTAACTAGTGAAGAAAAGGATTCTATTATTGCCTCAATTACTTCTTTCCCTATGGATTTTGCTCATGGTTCTCATGTTATAGGAAGTGTTCAGGAAAAAATGAAAATTACCTTATCCTATAACTTGAATGATATTCCTCCTACTCTTAGGAAAAACCCATATCCTGCTTCTCCAACAAAAAGGATGGATATTGAGGATAATATTGCCACATTATTAAAAATGAACATCATTGAAAAAGTGTATTTCACCCCCCAATATTGTGTCATCTCCCCAGTCTTGATTTCTTATGAAAAAGATAAAGCTAGATTATGTGGAGATTACAGGGCATTAAACACTTATACTGTTGATGATATTTAACCGTTACCGAGAATTACTTCAATTCATGCTACCTTGCAAGGTGCTAAATTTATTAGTTGTCTGGATGGTAACAAAGGGTATCATCAAGTTCCAGTTGAGAAAAATTCTAAGAATTTTTTGCTTATTGCTACTCATATGGGAATATATAAGTATATTAGAATGCCATTTGGCCCCAAAAATGCACCTTCAGTTTTCCAAAAAGTCATGGATAACACTTTCCATCAGGAAATCATTGAAGGATGGCTCATGGTGTATATTGATGATATCATAGTTTTATCTAAAACTTTTGATGAACATATGGTTCACTTGAATAGAGTTTTTCAAAAAATGGATGAAATCAATATGACCTTGTCCTTGAAAAAGTGTAAATTTGGTTTTCAATCTTTGAAAGTCCTTGGCCATGTTGTGTCAGGCCTACAAATTTGTGTAGACCAAAAAAAAGTTGCTGCAATTCAAAATGTGAAAGCACCAACTTCTGTAAGAGAAATCCAAAGTTTTTTGGGTATGTGTGGCTTTTACAGGCAATATATTAAAAATTATCAAGTTATAGCCTTACCTCTTTCAAAATTACTAGGAAAGATGTTGCATTCATCTGGAATAGTGACTGTCAAAAAGCTTTTGATACTTTAAAAAGTTGCTTAATTACAACCCCTATCTTAGCTCTTCCTGACTTTAACAAACCATTTGTCTTTTATACAGATGCTAGTTGTGTTGGTCTAGGTGCTGCCTTACACCAGAAACAAATTATTAATGATAAAACCTCAGAAGTTGTGATTTGTTATATTTCAAGAACCTTAAGAAATAGTGAATTGAAATATGGTGCCACTCGATTAGAGTGCATAGCAGTTGTTTGGGCTCTTGAGAAACTTCATTACTATTTAGATTACCAAAAGTTTGAGTTGGTAACTGACTGTAGTGTGGTAAAGTCCCTCTCAAACCTGAAAACACATAATAGACATATGTTCAGGTGGCAACTTGCTGTTCAAGAATACAGAGGCCGGATGAACATTATCCATAGGGCTGGAAATGTTCACTCCAATGTTGATATGCTGTCCAGACTGCCTCTTCCAAATAATGACTCCAATCCTGCTTATGTGCCTGAAGATGATACTTTTCATATCCATGGTATATTTATAGTTGATATGGAAGAAGAGTTATTACAATTAATACTGGATTCATATGATAAAGATTCTGATATAAATAAATTAGTTACTATCTTAAATGATCCTAAGAATGCTTCAATTCAAGCATTGATTAAAACTCTTCCTGCAAAATATCAAAGTGCTTTGATGAAAGGAAAGTTTTCAATGGAAGATGGTTATATCTATTATAGAAGAAAGCTGACAAATGTAATTTTAATTTCCCCTTCTATGAAAGAAACCATCCTCAAACTTTGTCATGATGACATATTAGCTGGTCATTTTGATCTAAAAAAAACATTGATTAGAATCAAAAACACTGCTTGGTGGGCTAATATGTCTGAAGATACAAAATTATATGTTGAATCTTGTGATTCTTGCCAAAAATCTAAGAGATTACCAGGTAAGAGAGCAGGGTTACTAAAACATATTGAAGCACCTAATGCTCCTTGGCAAATAATTAACATGGATTTTGTCACTGGCCTTCCTATAGCAGGTAAAGACAGTTATAACTCTTGTTGGGTGATAGTAGATAGATTCACAAAAATGTGTAAATTTATTCCAACCCACAAAGATGTATCCACCAAAGAATTAGCTTTCTTATGGTGGTCTTCCATGTTTAATATTAGTGGATTCCCAAAAGTCATTATCTCTGATAGAGATCCAAAATTTACTTCTGAGTTTTGGACCTCTTTAATGGATATTTGTGGCTGTGAGTTAAAGTTATATACAGCTCATCATCCTCAGACGGATGGTCACCACAGAAAATTTGGGGGGGTATTGCTAGCAATACCCCTCATTCAAAAATGTTGGGAAGTGGTTGGAAAGCTGTTGGAAGGCTTTTGGGAGTTCATTGTGAAACCAGATTTAAATTAATTGGATAAAGATTTGGTAATCAGTTAGACCTAGGTTCAACCGAACTCAATCACAGGTTTTTTGGAGCTTGGTGATTACTTTTATTTTGAGCTGAGCACAAATTGAGAAAAGCTTGAATATATCACTTAACATATCATAATATTCACTTTCCCATCTTGTGGAAAGAAAAATTTGATATTTGTTCTAAGAATATCTACATATATTTTCTTGCCAAGTTGGTAATAGAAGTTTAAATTGTAGTATCTCAATTATTACACTAGACTACATAGATATTTGATAAAATATACAATTCAAATCAATTTTAATATTATTGAGATCACCATAAGTGTCTGTCCAAAGACTTACAAAAAGTATGTTAATATCAAGACATTGTTCTAGGTAGTAGTTTCAATTTGGATTTTCAACTGACATCTAAAGCATTTTAATATTAGACAGAAACATAAATAAGTGTAATAAGAGTGAAATTATTCTATTTTGTGATTATAATGTAACAATAAAGCACATTTTTATTGAGAAAATTTTTCTTCCTCCACAAACCAAAATTTTCTCTATAAGCTCAAGATTTATTTTTAAACCATATTATTCATTTCAGTTATCATTGATTTACTTCCAATATTTTTTAAAAAGATAATAATAATACATGTGAAAGAATTATGAGCTTAGCATAGCATATTCTAAAAAGTTATTTTGTCGTTTTATTCAAAACTGATTATTCATTTTTTGCTTCAATTCATCTTTTAACAACCACTATCTTCAGATACTATTCTTGCTTAATATGTCAAGTCTCAGATGTGTTGGACAGTTCTCAATAAAAATCGATCAAATTTATATGAATGTAATTTCAAGATTTCAAAACTCACCAACCCCCACAATTTTACAGATAGGCCATTTGAATGTTCATATTTTTAGACTATTTGAAGAAAGAAAACCAACCCTTGTCGGTAATCTTTCTCAAGTGCAGAGTCAGCACAATGGACCACTATTGGGTGACATTGGGTCTGGATCTCACCATTTAAGCCAAATAAGTTCCTTGAATCCTATGAAGACTTTCTATTTTCATGCTTACTTTGTTCCAGTTTTTGGTAATCAGTATCAACTTTGGGGATGCCTCTTTTCTTCAAGTACACTAATCAGTCTTGCTAAAGAAGAATTTTCTTCTGCTCAAATTGATTAATGTCTGATCCTGAACTAAGACTCCACTATCTTTTTTAATATCCCACATGTAATTTTTGAAGGCTCTTTCCAAATATTTCAGAGTACTCAAGATTGGAAAGCTGATTAACTTATCCGAGGAATCAAAACAGTTCTCAAAACACATCAACTTCAAGCAATAAATTTTATGATTGACAATGAACGAATGTTAAAGGAAAAGCTGGATATCATATGGAGTCACCAGGACAACCATTGACTTAGAACTGGATTAGATGACTATAAAGATCAGTTTCCTAACAATCAATTAACCCCTGAAGGAAACGGGTCAATACTTGCTGGTGATATGGGTTTGGGAAAGACGCTTTCAACTCTTTCTTTTGTAAGTGCAACTCAAAGTGAAGCAAGACAATTCCAGGTATTGGAAAATCAAGAAGGTATTAATCGGAGTTCAGCCACACTGATTATATGCCCCCTGGAAACACTATCAAATTGGATCAATGAAATAAGTGTGCACTTTGAAGATAATGTGCTTCCTTTCAAGGTTCTTTATGGGAAGGATGGTCAAAATACTAATGTCAATGAGCTACAGGAGACTGCTATTGTTTTAACGACCTATGAAACAGCTAGCCTAACGATGTCAAAAAATCAAAGCCAAAAAAAGATACCGGTGACTCAAAAGCTCTTTTGGTATACAGTTGTTTTAGATGAAGCTCAGTTAGTGCCCATTTCTATATCTAAAACTTAAACTTAATTTTTATAATCAATTTTTATAAATATTCTTTTAGTAACATTAAAAATCCTTACTCGCAGAGGGCTCAAACAATATTTGACTTGGAATCCCAACACCGACTATGCTTGACTGGAACTCCACTTCAGAACAGGCCCACTGACCTTCAAAGTCTCATATTTTTTCTTAGAATCGAAAAGTGGCAAGAAGACTGGTTATGGAAGAATTTCCTTTTTCCAGGTTTGCAAAAAGGAAAGGCTAATTATATTAAATCAATCAATCACTTAATGAAAGTCATAAGCCTACGTAGAAAAAAGGATGAAATTTTGTCTCTTCCAAAAAAGACTCAAAGGGGGATATCGGTTCAATTAGAAGATCCATGGAGGTCTAAACTTGATGTGCTTCAAGAAGGATTCACTGAGCGATATGGGCCCTCCAGAAGCACTGACATCCCTTGGGACTCATCTGAGTTTCTAAGAGAGCTGATGATTTTAAGAAAATTCTGCAACCATCCAATCTACGGAAATCTGGATGAAACTCCAACTTTTGATTTCACCTGGAAGCATTCCGCAAAGATTTGTCATCTTATAGGCCACTTAAAAAACTTTTTGTCTGGTGAAAGGGGTATAAATATTCAAAAAGCTGTTATATTCTCCAACTTTGCAGACTTTTTGCAGATGTAAGTGATTCTATAATGAATTGTTTTACAAAATTGTGTTGGCTTATTAAAAACAATTTTCTAATATTTCAAAATAGAATAAAAATGGCTTTAGATGACCACAATATTAGGTATACCCAGCTTATGGGTGAACTTAGCAGGACAAAGCAAGACAAAAATATGCATGAATTCCATTTTAATAAAAATTGCCAAGTTTTGGTTGGAACAATTCAGGCTGCAGGAGTGGGTATAGATCTCAGGTGTGCTCAAAATGTGTATATAATGGTGAGCTCAATGTCTTTTATTTCATATTAAGAACAAAAATATTAAATTTTTTATATGTTCAATGTTGAAATTGGAGCCAAATTGGAGTCCAGCAGTTGAGCAGCAGGCTGTTGATCGGCTGTATAGAATGGGGCAGCAAAATAAAGTAAATGTTTTGAATTATTTTGTACAAGGAAGTATAGAATTCAGCATGTATAAGATTCAAAGGGAAAAAATGGAGCTAAAAATTTAAACCAAATTTCATTTCTATAAATTTTTATGATAATAGTAATCATTAAAATTATGTTTTTGTTTTCAAGGCTAAGTGTCCCAAACAGTGGAAATGAGGAGTATGAGTGTGCAAACCTATTATTAAGGGAGTTTGTCAACCACTCACATTAAAGGAAGAAAGAATTTCAAGGTGAGCAGATAAATTTATGGGATTTTAAGGATTTAAAAGTCTAAGTTGTTGAGGATTTAGATATGCAAAATATAAGTGAGAATAACAGTCATTTGGCTAACCCCGGGGGACATGAGAAGGATTAAGGTTAGGGGATAATGTTGAAACCAAAGTGATTCTTTGTACAAGGCCAAGTCCTTTAGCACACTTCCAGAGTAGGTTGAAGTATCTTGAATATCAAAGTGTTTTTGGTCAAGATATTGTGCAACTTTAGAAAAATCTTCAGACCTCTATTGAATTAAGATACGTCATAACAATCCATCATTATCGTTTTCAGTGTCTGAAAAACACTTGATGTTTGTGAAAAGGCTGTGATAAGTTTCACAATGTGGAAGTTGTTTAAGAAGTTTAGTTCGGTTAACTGAATTCTAAGAATCTTTGTTATTTGAAATAAAGGTCATAAATAAAAACGGTTGAAAAAAAGGGGATTTTCATACTTTTTTTTATTCTATATTTACGCTTTCTCACTTTGATTATTTCTTGAGAGCTATGAGAATCCTTCCCAAGTCTTAATCTATCAGCATGACCTAAAAACCAACAGTGAAGAACTCCTATTTGATTTGAGAAGCTAATTTGAGTTGAGTCAATTGGATATGCAATCAAATTATTGGTTTTTAAGGCATTGTCCCAGTGTTTAATGAGAATATTTTCCAAGACCTGGTTCCATTTGTCAAACCAATCTAGGTTCCAAGCGAAAGTTGATCCTGGGAAACCGCACATGAGAAGGTGCTCAATAAAAGATTCACAGAAAATTGGTGGAAACTTTTCCAAAACCGCTGAATTTGATTCTGGATGAGGTAGTTCAAAGGCGATGTTGCATGAATTCATGTTGAATGATGAAAATCTGTCTAATTGCTCTTCAGTAGGGTTTTGTTTCCATCCATTTGATTCTGGTGACATATCCAAAAGTGAACGACAAAAATTGTGTATAGATCTACAAAAGTGAGAATTGAATGGAGGTAAAGTCTCATTAAAAATTCTATTAAGTGTTCGTGTGTTTGTGGGCAGGTTTCCATGAGGAAAGTAAGAGCTACTAGGGTTCATAAAGAATTAGATTAAGAAAGTGTTCAATTAAATTAAACAAAGAGGAAGGATAAATTGTTGAGCTCCAAAACTTTATGATCAAAGTTGATTTAAGGAGAAATATCACAAAAATTAAGAATAAGATATATTTCAACTTTATGGCATTATAATATGCATAAATTATCTTTTTATATACAATTTGAACTCAAAAGGAATGGTATAAAATGAAGAGAATAATTATGTGATAAAAGCAGACTCATTTGAGAAACGGATTTTTTTTTCTTTTCAAAAAATTCTTCCACAAAAATAATTTGATAAATGTGAGGCTATGTTCATTTTTTGATTACCAAAAAATTATTTTTGGTCCAATATGATAGTAATACATATTTGATTGAGTAATTTTTGTTCAACCTGAATAAAAATACTAGAGTGTCACTTCATCACATTTATGTATGAAAATTTATACAAGGTTTCAGCTTTTTTGTAATGCTTTAAGGTTTACACTTTTGTAGCATCTATTATTTGAGTATTTTTGATTTTTTCTTTATGGAAAATTCTACCTAGTACAGACCAATTTTCAAAGTGAAAGAAATATGTTTGTGATTGTTTTTTACAAAATATTAACCTTATTTTTGGGTTTAACTTTGATTTATGGGTTAATTTTTTAAATAATTATGTTAAAAATATGGATTACTTTTCTTATAGTCCATAACTAAGAGTTTTTATCAAAATCAAATAATTATAGGGTAGTTAGATATAACTTGGAAGGCATTTGATAGAAAAATAATAAAGATGCTTGTGCGTACAATAGAATTTTTTCTATGATAGAAAATATTCTGATAAACATGCATGCATTGTTGTACAAATGCAGAGAGTATACAGAATACAAATAAAGTAGACTGCATGACTTTTAATTAATATATAAATTATCTGATTAAAAATTAAACATTTAAACTTAAATAATCTCAACACATATTCCATCATATTCTTTTGATAAAAAATGTAGCTTATATTAGCTAGTGCCTTTCAAAAAAAGGAGTACCTTCAATCGGTAACTTTCAATAGCTAACTTATTCCTACAATTATCACAATTACAATGCCTCCATTTTTTCATGTATGTCAATGTCAAGATCTTGGATGTGTCAATAGAAAGTATCAAACGTCTTCTGGGTCCTTTGAAGTTGGTATGGCTTTCAAAAGCTCTAATTCTTACGCAAAACATCAAGAGGAAAGAAATAGGAAGGCCCAGATGGTTATTTCTTCCAACAATCCACTTAACATTGGAAGTTCCAGCTCCACAGAAAGAGTAAGCTGTATATCTATAGTTCAATGTGAGAATAAAAGTCTTTATGATGTTTCAATGATTTATTGCATAGGGGCAGTTGCTATTGGGGGCAGAAGTATCTTCAACAGTCTCTAGAAACTCAAATCTTGGGGAACGGTATAGCCAAATAATTATGTGGCAGGCTGCAAATCTTTCTCTGATTCATCATTTGAGCAAAGAAGGTTGTACTCAATTTTTGGATGAAGAAATTAAGAAGCTCAAACTTCTAGGTGATAGTGGAATACTGGATTCTGATAGCATTGTCCGTCTGATCCCACGCTCGATAGATACAGTTTTTAGTTGATTAAAGCTCAATCAATCATTTTTCACTAAAACATGCTGTCTTAAATGCTTTGCTCTTTATGAGTATAACTCTGAATCTCAACCATCTATACTATGTTGCAATCAACCGTTTCTTTCATCATCAAAGCGCTATTTAAGAATGTTTGGAGCAGGAAAAATTGCAGTTAAATGTGATGAAAGGCTGTATTTGATGGAGGAACATCAGGAATATGTAAAATACTTATCTCTTAAAACATTTAATCACCATTCTTTTATTGACTGGCTTAAGAAAATGATCAAACTGTTCAAATTTTAGCTTCTGATTGAGAAGAAAAACCCTGTGGCAGAACATGTAGAGTGTGATTTGATGAAGGATGTTTGTGATGATTCAATTTGGAAAAATTTTCCCATTACCACTCCAGCTCTGGATAGCAATGATGATGAATATACGATAACTTCAGGCAACTTAATGTTTACTTTATATGTCGACTGGTTTAGGCCTGGTGGCAATAGGATTGGAGGTCATCAGAAGTCTGTAGGAAATATTATGATGGTGTGTATGAACCTACCTCAAGAAGATAGATACAAAATGGAAAATCTTTTTTGTATGCTATTATACCTGGACCAACAGAACCCACAATTGAAGAGCTTAATCACCTTCTAAAACCACTGGTTAATGATCTACAAACTCTATGGGATGGTATATTGATTGAAAAGACACATCTTTATCCACAAGGCCGGAAATTAAGAGTTGCATTGTTCTCTTTGATAGGTGACATTCCTGAAATACGAAAATTGGCTGGCTTTTCAAGTCACTCTGCAAGAATGTTCTTCTCTTTCTTTAATATCTCTAAAGATGAAATTAGTGAAAAGAATGTGGGAAATTTTTCATTACGGAATCATGAGGATCATATGTGCTGGGCAACAAAGTGGAAAAATTCTAAGTCACATTGGGAGCGTGTATCAATTGTTCAGAATCATGGGGTACAATGGAGTGAGCTGAATAACCTTGAATATTGGCGTCCAACTAAATATTGCTCAATTGATTTTATGCATTCACATATGCTTGGCAACCTAAAAGATCACAGTCTAAGCTATTTTCAAATCCAAAATGCAGCAAAAGATCTAGAAGGAAAGTTGGAAAAGGATAAAAATTGGCATTTAAGAGAAGAAGATGATGATTTCTTTTCTGATACTTCACTGCACAAACATTCAAAAAAACGTAGAAGTAGCTTAAGCACCACGAATAATGATGATGATGATACAGGACACACGAGACAGCACAAGCGGCAAAGACGTACGAGTTCAAGACAGTCATCAAGTTATCATGGACTAGATAATGAAGGATTGGGAACAAATCAATCAAGAAGCCAGAGTAGGTCATCCAGCTCCAAATTTATTCCTCCATATAGCGATGTGGCCTCAATACAGTCTCACAGCAGTGACAGTAGGAATTCATTGTATAACTTAAGGCAAAGAAGCATTAGCATATCACAGAGTGAAGGATCTCACTCATCAAATGAGACAGCTAGAGATGAAGAAAATAAAAGGAAAGGTAAGGAGAAAGAAAATGAAGGTAGTAGTAATCCACGAATCACGGCAGCAGAGCTACAGGTTGTATGGAAGATGATTGATCAAGTAAGAAGACCTTCCTGGCTAACATGAGTTCCAAAATCAGTAGGATCCCTCAAGGCAGCAGAATGGCACATGCTGTATACTCTCTACTTCCCTTTGTCACTTATACCCCTTTGGTTTAAAAAATTTAAAGAATCTGAATCTTCAGCTTCCTCAGCTGAAAAACCAAGAGAATATTATCTTCTCAAGTCACTTGTAACATTATGCTCGATCACCAATTATTTGACATTAAAAAATATACAGACTAATGAGCTTAAAGATCTAGATCAATTTCTGTTAGAGTATTGTGAGTGCCTGGAAGAGGGTTGGAAGAATATTAATACAAAGTCAAATCTGCATATCACTCAACATTATCCTGAAATGATAAAGCGTCTTGATACACCATCAGGTACAGCTACTTGGTCTGGAGAGCGGGTGAATCATATATTATCTGAAATTCCAAACAATCACCATCCATGTATATAATGTTTGTAAGAAATGATTTAAAAACTTAGCTGTGCTAATTTATTAATATTTACCACATGAGAGATACCGCTAACAATGCTCAAACATTGGTATTGGAAGTCTAGGGTATTAGATCTTGGTGAAGCTGAAGATAATGATCAATGTGAGACTAAAAAAATCCATATTTATCTCGATAAACAAAACAAATGGATCCATCTAAGTATGGCATTATTTACTAAATGGGTAAGGGCACAAATGGGAAAAGAAACTTCAAGACAGGCTTTGACACCATTGGAGAAAAGTGGGGATTGGGTAGTTGAATATGTAGCAAGCATATTGATACATGGAAAGAGGTTTACTAGTTACCATCAACACATTTCTAATTCAACAATTGAATTATACTATGGAAAAGATAGCCAGTTTGGGCAAATTGATGATCTTTTCAGGTCAAAGGAAGAGAATGATCAAATATATTTAATAGTAAGTCCTTTCAAGGAGCTCCGTCCAGAAGAAACATCAAAGGATCACTATGAGATTTTCCAACAAGTGCATTGTTGGTTAGTAAGAGTAGCCAAAGCAACTCAAATTGTGATTAAGAAAGATGCAATAATTGGACATGCAGCTAATGTCGAGCACAAAAAAGGAATGTTTGGAGTCAAAGATAAGGTTTTCACTGCCTTTGGACTGCAGACAGTAGTGAGTGAAAAAATTAATCAAATTTATTTTCTGTTGACTAACATCTTTGTGTTAATTTTGGATTCGGGAAATTTGTAGGATTGGTGATGTTTGTAAATGGTGAAAGAAATAATTCAATGCTCAATTAAAAAATGCAATGCATCCAAATTACCTTATAATAAATCAGTGAAAAATTACTTTGGTTGCTTTTATTGCAAGAGAACCCATGCTTTTAATGAGTCATTTTTATCTTAAATGTAAGAATGAAAGAAAGAAAATCATGATAATGAGAAATATGATAAAATTGTTACTTAATGAATAATCTTCTTGCTCATTTGTCTACTATAAATAGTTTGACCTTCCCACTTTATCTGATAGCTATATATTATTCAATTTATTTTCCCCCAAGATAACATACACATTAACAAGACTATAAACATAGTATCTTTTTTTACTTTAACTTTGATAGGTATAAATTTTAAAGACTGATTATTTTTCTTTTCTTTTCTTTTATTACAGTTCATTATGGATGATAATTTTGAAGGGATGTCTGTTGACCCAACTGATTCCTATTTTTTTCCACCTAAACATACTAATACTGGAAATACTCCACCACCACCCGCTGCTGATCCACCTCCAGATGCATCTCAATCTGTACCGCCTAATCCTAGCCCATTACCTAATCCCAATCCAGGCCAAGAGTCTCATGCAGAACCGAGAAATTTTAATCCCACTCATCCTTCTGCTCCTGAAAGTGCTGATCTTCATGCAGATCAGCTAGGAAGAGATTGGGCTAGTGAAGTATTGAGGGAATTTTTTGGAGACCAATCATCATCTGCTCAGCCTAACCAAGGAGCAAGCAAAAGTGGAGCTGGTAAGTCAAATTTGTAGTGTATTCTTTTATTGAAAAATAACGAATTTAATTAACTTATTTGAATTTTTAGTGAATCCCTCAATCATTTTGGGTATCAGTGATTACCACAGACTCAATTCAGCAGAGTCTCATGAACGAGAACGGGGGTTAAGGGCTGTAAGAGGCTTAGTTAGAAGGAATGATGTTCCCAGGAGCTCAGACAGTCTAAATAGAAATATTTACCACTTTCTGAAGTATTGTATTGGGGGACCAACACAAATAACCAAAAATCCTGCAAGCCCAACACCTTTGGAGATTGAAAATTGGAAAGCTTGGAACCAATTCAAACTGAAAACCATTCAAACTGTCCTAACCCAAGTCCAATCTTCTAACCGTGAAAATTCTGCAACTGATCGACAATTTCTGATAACCAATTCTATAGCCTTCTTGCAATCCAAAATTCGACTACCTGAATTTTTTCCAGCACCTGAGCCTTGAGGACTAAAAGAAGGAGCACCGATCCCACTTTCTGTCAAAAGAAACTTAGAGCGTGAATTGCAAGAAAAAAGTTCTCGGAAATTTGCCTTTGATTGAACTTGCCGTGATTTTTCAGAATCAACTTGGAATCAAGTCATGGGAAGCATAGTATGTGACCACTCTACCAGATGGCTCACCACCTTGAATACAATCGATCAGTCAAATCTTCAGTTCATTCAATGTGTTATTGAGAAATGGGTAGTTAATAAGGGGAAGGAGATGATAAGGTTATTTGGGCAAGAAGAGGAAAGAGTAGCAAGAGAAAAGATCGAAAAGAGGGCAAGGGCACAAGTAAAACTTTATTGGACCAAGGTAAGTTTTTTATTTTACTTTACTTTTTGTTATTATGAAGCTGATTTATTTGGAATTCAGATTGCTAGTGCATGCTACAAGTTAGCAAGAAATCTCTGCAGTGATGTGCCAGGTTTTTTTGTGTTTTTATATGATACTAGGTGCATCCCTGATATCGAGGAAGGGCCAGCACCAGCCCGAACTGCACCTATCCAAGCTATTCCTGGATGGCGAAATCCTAAACTCAATGATTTGTTTAAAAAAATGGATAAGATGACAAAGGACTTAGCCCATACACCAGCTCAAAGAAAATCAGCATTAAAAATATATTCACGGTAATCAGAAAGGACAGTTGCACAAAATGGTGTATTCAATGTTCCCAAATACCTCCCCAAGAGTTGCTATTCAGCAACATTTTTGCAAGGATTATCTGTGAATGAACATGAGTCACTTGGGGTTGGAGCTGATATTGATCTGGTAAAGATTTGGGAAGCAATTAATAGAGCATCAAAATCATCATAACTTAGGTATAACGTTGATCTTCTGTGTAATATAGCTATCTTATATTGAATTTTATGTATTCTGTTTTTTTTTCAAAGCAGCTTGGTAAATGTTATAAGGTGATATTGAGAGAGAGTAACATTTTTTTAAGAAAAAAAAATAATGAATGAGATATAAAAATTTATTTTCAACAAATTGATGGTCCATACCTCTTTATGTCACATTTATGTATCCATATTAATTTCAATCAAATTTAATGTTGACCAATACATAGTGAATACATGCTATGCCACTTACACTTTCCAGGCATAGCTACCATTAAATATTCCAGTATCAAAATTATTTTTGATAAAAATCAATGAGCATGTTAATCATGAATTACAGGAGTCAACTGCATATTTTAATGCATGGTGCCCTTCCAACATTAATTTCAATCAAAATTTATTTTGATATTGGCATATTGCATGGTGTCTATTCCTGGAAAGTGTAAGTGGCATGGTGTGTATTCATTATGTATTGGTCAACATTAATTTCAATAGAATTTAATATTGACATTTGCATATTCAACCCAAACCAGCAAACAACCCAAAAAATTCTTCATAAAACTGCTCATTAATTTCGATTGAAATTATGGTTGACCATATACATATTGAATGGTAGTTATATCTGGTGTGTGTAAGTTGTAAAGCTTGTGTTCAATGTGTATTGGTCAACATTAATTTTGATTTAAATTAATATTAATGTGTAAATGATATATACATGCTCAATATGCATTTTAATGTGTTTACTTAAGAATAGTGAGCCCTACTTTTCATCTTACAGAAAAATGCTTGGTGGCATGTCGAATTCAATTTTTATTAAAATTAATGTTGACATATTACCATTCATAACAGTAAGCAACTGACTGCATAAATTGATGATAATCATGAACCTTAATTTTGATCGAAATTAATGTTGCCAAGTGAAGATTGAAAAAAAGCTATGCCACTTACACTAACCAGGAATATTTACTATTTATTATGTATTGGTCAACATTAATTTTTATAGAAATTAAAATGGATATGTAAATTTTATATTTACCCTCAACATGTATAGTAAATTTCAATACTTAAAAATACTTGCTGTCCTTTACATGTCATGCAAAAAAGCATTATATCATTTCAACATTAATATTGATAAAAATTAATGTTGGCATGCCATTATGCATTGAAACAACTAACAGACTAAAAAAGTTCATGATCAAAATGCTCATTAATTTTAATCAGAATTAATGTTGAACAATACATATTGAATATAAGTAATCTCTGCTTACTCAGACCAGATATAACTACCATTCAATATGTATATGGTCAGCCTTAATTTCTATCAAAATTAATGGGAAGTTTGATGAAGAATCTTTTGGGTTGTTTTCTGGCTTGGGTTCAATATGCAAATGTCAATATTAAATTCAATTGAAATTAATGTTGAGCAATAAATAATGAATACACACTATGCCACTTACACTTTCCAGGAATAGCTACATGCAATATGCCAGTATCAAAAGTAATTTCAATCAAAATTAATGTTGGCAAGGCACCATGCATAAAAATAAGCAGTTGACTCCAGAAATTCATGATTATCATGCTCATTAATTTTGATCAAAATTAATTTTTGATACTTGCATATTTAATGGTAGCTATACCTGGCAAGTGTAAGTGGCATAGCATGTATTCATTATGTATTAGTCAACATTAATTTTGATTGAAATCAATATGGACATGGACTATGCATAAAATTCTAATAAGTATAGGTAAGCTAAGCAGTTAGATTAACTGGTTTGATCAAGTACACCATATAAAAATTGATTTTTTAATGCCTTGGTTAATTTCGATCGAAATTAATTTAAAGCCATGCATGTTGAATTTTATCTATGTCTGTGTAGTCCATGTGAAATGGCTTGTATTCAATATGCAGGGGTCTACATTTATTTCAATTGAAATTATGAGGTTCATTGCCTCATAAATTTGGTGGTTTCTGTCAGGGTTTCATGCATGGTGCCATATGATACTTGTTAATTCCTATAAAAATTAATTTCAACACCAATATATTGAATACAAACCATGGCACTTACAGTACTTGGTCATAGCTAAAATTCAATATGCCAGTCTCAAAATTAATTTTGATAGAAATTAATCAGGATCCATGAAGTTTATCAATAGTGTATGAGTTAAGCTTCAAGTCATATGTTTCATCATTTTCTTGCACCCATTTCTAGGTTATCTCAACAATTTTTTTCAAGTTTTATTATATTAATCAAAACTGTGGTAAGTTAAGAAAAATTAGCTAATCCGAATCTCAAATTGAATATTAATATTTTAATAATTTTAAATTTTGCTTAAGGTATTTCATTGGGTGATTCATAATAATATTTTATCAACTTAGTAGTCCTATAGCTTTTGAAAAGTAACAATATTGGTACAGTTAGGGACAACAATGCAATATCTTGTGCAGAATAAGATATATTGTTAAATAAAACTATTCAATTTTTTTTCCCTTAGTTGCATCCAAGTTTATCAATGGTTTGGTCATGGTGCCCACACCCTAGCCTGACATTCCTCCTGTCCCTTAAAAAACAAATTCTTATCTTAAATCCTAATGTTACCAATTTTATATTTATAATTAATTTCTTGTTTGATGAGGCATATCAGTATATTTTTGAATCTTGCATTGTCATCTGAAAGTAAATTTAACAAATATTTATAAAGCATTATCCTTTTTTCTATATAATATACTAATTAAGTGTATCTCCATTGTTTAGGAGTAAATTCTAATTTAAAAAATTTTTTATTTACCCATGGCAATTTGCATATGGGATATAAATTTGTTATTATTTGTTTGTCACACAAAAAGTCCCCAAAGAATTCCTAGTATTTTCTGTTAGCTACATCAAATTTCGCTTCAATATAAACAGATTGTGATTTAGCATGTTACTCAGTTTACCCCACTATGAATAATACATGTTAAAAAAAGCTCAAATAATATAAAATCCCCCTCTTTATGTTTTCTGTTTCTTTCATCCTCACTTTAATTTTAATTTTATTCAATTTTTTATCCTATTAAATTATCAACTTCAATTTTCTAGAATAGAGTTTCTTATAATTATTCATCATATTACATCATAATTTTTTGATATCAAATACTTTTTTTTAATATTCATTAATCAATATGTCTAGTATTCAAAATCCTACACCTCCACTTTGTATGTATATCATGTTCCTCTCTCTTAATTTATATATTTCACTTATGTTCAATATCTTTTTTTTCAAAAAATTGATTTTCCAGTGCCCGAATGTGTTTCATCCCACTCTCTGATTGATACTTGCTTTGAAGCTTTTGAGCTTGCACCATGTCTGCCACATGGCATGGCACCTAACCCTCCTGTACTTAGCAATGAGAGGCAGGAAACAACGAGAGTTCAGTATTGCAATTTACTTGAATTGGCTAGAGATAAAAAAGAAGAACTTGTAAAGATCCTTAACAATAATCCTTCTCCTTCATATTTATCTAACCCTTGTAATGACTTACTCTAATATGTGAAATGCCTTGAAAAATGTATGTTCTTCACTTTTTTGTCTCCTTTTAAATTAGTTGATAAGATTATTAATATTTTTTTTCTTCATATATATTTGTAGCTTACAAGGAGGGTATGATTCCTCCTGATGAAATCATTTTCATTAGGGATGATGATGAGACAGATGAACCATCAGCTTCAACTCATGCTTCAACTTCTAAGGAAAATCTTGAAACACCTGTTATCTGCTCCAAGAAAAAGAAATTATACCAAGGCTCCTCTTTTGTTCGACGTATTAAACTGGCTTCTGCTAATGAATTTTCCGATGTATCAAATAATAAATCTCAAAAAAAAAGCAAAGGCTTTGATAATGAGTATATTCTTGTTTCCTTTTTTTATTGTTATTCTTTTATCTTTAAAATTATATCATATAACTCTTTTATTGCTTACATATTGTACTTTTTATCTTTCTTTTGATATTTTGTACCAGAAACTCACCTACTGTAGATTGTTCCATCCATAAACGCCCTCTCCCTGATGAAGATGATGAAAATAGAAATGAAAATAGTGATGATGAACTGTCAGAATATGAAGCTATGCTTGCTCATCAAAACAAGCAAACTTTAAAATCTTCTTCAAGACATGATGATATGTTTGATAAAGATTATGATTCAAACCACTCATCACCGAATTCCTTCATTTCTAAGAAGCAATACCCATCACCTCCTAAATTACCTACTTTGTCCACTTTGAAAGCTTCTCTACCAATGAAATCAACTCCAATCAAGATATCAAAAAAACCTCCAACTTATTCACCCTCAGTTCTAAAGACTCTGACTTTCAGGAGGAATTCTGTAAAATTCATAATTTTTATAAAGGTAGAATCAGCACGGCAAAGGTCCTCAGGTCGTGGTTGGAAATTGTTACTCTCCTCAAATTACGCTCTTCTACTTCTTCCCAAGAACCCATGTTAAATATTCCAATGTTTACTTTTCATTGGGAAAAATCTTGTGAAGAAAATTGGCTTTCAAAACTTACTGAGTTATGTAAGTTACCTTAATTTTTAGTCTTGACTTTGTTCTTTTACTTATTTTTTTTCCTTTTGTAGTAAATATTTTTTTAGAGATTGATAGCTCACAGCTATAAGTACTTGATAATATTGATTTCAAAAAAATAGAAGATTTATGTGATCCTGATGGTTTAAATACTGAAATTCTTTCCTCAACATAGAAAACGGATCACCCTGAATCCAATCTTATCTGAATGCTCATGAGATTAATGATCCCAAGTGACCACTGCCGTTCTTCATGGGTATCTCTTATATCATCTTCACTTTATCTGACCGCACATGAATTCAGCCTGCTTCCATAACATCAAAACATTAACTCAGATTGTCCAATTGAATGTGGTCTTCAGCTTCTAGCTCACCTTTCAAATCTGAAGATTCTGATTCCTGATGGCTTAGAAGTTGGTCCCACTGCACTTCAAACCCATGATATATCAATGTCAACTCTTCTTCAAATCAGAAATATTATCATTGATATAATTATGTAAATTATCATTCTTAAATCAAAATATTGTGCTTCAACAATATCAAGTGGCAAGACTAGCGAAGCTCAACAATCAAGTCAGAAAAACAAAAATACTGAACTGACTATAATGAGACAGAAACAAAAGGCTGCACTAAACAAGATAAATTCTGAATACTCCCACCACTGATATCAATCTTTCACATTCTATCTAATTGATGGTGTCCGTGGTTTATTTCTGATCTCTCAAGATCATAGATTGGCTTCAGCAGCTGATTGCTTGGAGGTAATATCAGAAATTAAGTTTCTTAATTTACCTGAAAAAAAATCATTTTGTGGAAGAAATAATTTGGAAAAATTTAAATAACTATATTTTAACATTAATAAAACCTTTTATAGGCAAGTGTGATCCATTTCCTTTAAAATTTGATACCCCAAGTCCTCTGGTAATTGCTAGGGCTATTTCTGCAGATTTTCTTAATCACTGGAGCTCCATTCAGCCAGTATCACCTTTTTTTGCTAAACATAGCCTTTCAATAAATTAATATTCCAACATGTAAATAGATAAAGTTCTGTGTATATGATTTATCTTGTATAATTCAAGTTATTTTCCTTCAAATATGTCAAACATGTGACCATCTTTGAAATTTATTAAGAAACCTTTGACATGATTTTCTAAATTAATTATTAAAAAAAATTATTGTAAGTCCAGCAATAACAAAGATTTTAAAATATACTTATATGATTTCAAATACTTGTATTAAATTCTTAAATATTTTATTTTTTATATAAAAATATGATAACTGCTCTAGTTTTGTTACTTTACCTTTAATATTAAATAATCTATTAATTATTACAAATTTTTTCATTGATTGTAACATTTTTAATCAGAAGTAGAACAACTTAAATAATTAAATGTGTGTATTCTTAGAAAAATACAATTTAATCTATTTTTGATTAAAATTCTTTCATCAACTCTTTATTATTAACTTTTTTATTAATAAGCTTGTTTGACCTAAAATACTATACAGTTAATTTGGTAGCATTAAATGCACATTTTTATGGCTAATATATTTCAAATTCTTAACTATAGGTTTTGTATTTTAGAACATTTGCTACCTATTTAATAAAAATGACATTTAAAGATTTCACAACTTATATATTTCCTCAAAAGTAAATCAAATTTTCTTATAATATTATGAAAAAAAATTATTTTATTTCACAAATAAAAAAAAATAGGTAATACTTTAATCATCACAACTGAAAATGTTACAGCTACTCCCAGTAATTATCATGTTTAATTTCACATTAATTTGTATAAATATGATATAAATTTTTAATATTTAATTATCAAAATTTTTTAGATTTGTCTTAAAATTAGATAAATATAGTTTGCTGAATTTATTTCTTCCTTTATTAAGTCTTCTCTTTTCAAAAAAACTCTCTAAGCACTAATCAAATATTTATACCTATCTTTTTCTTCTTTAATTTCCAAATACTCTGAAATATCAATATCAAAAACATTAAGCTTTTCTATAGCATGAAAAATTCTAGTGCTGATTTGAATAGAAGAACCTATCCTTTTGAAGCCATGAATTTCGTGACATCTTGAGGTAAAATGCTTCAGTTGATTGGCAGGCCATAATGTCACTGTTATTCCATTAGTTGCTTCAAAGTTAATTTTACTTTGAATTTCAGGAAACATAAGTTCTCCACCTGTTTTTCGTGGTTGGGTCTTATCGTACTTCATATGAATGGTATTGTTTTCTGTATCTTTAGGAAAAAAATATTCCTAAAGTATACTCACTTGCATCCTTATCACAATGAACCTCATTGGAGAACCCATTACCATTTGCTCCAGATGTCCAAGTTAAATTACTAGCAAACGGTACACCCTCTTCTTCACTATAAACTTTTGAAAATCCAGGAATACCAAGTTTTGAACAAAGATTAGTTGCCTCTTTGTACTTTACATATGATATTTTTTTTAAAAATATTCAAAGTACATTGCAATCCTCTTCATTCGTTTTTTATATTCATCCATGCGTACAATCTTATCAGTGTATTCATCTTCAAGTAAAAGCATTCAAAAATTCAGTATTTAAATTAAAAAAAGTGATACTTACGAATATTTAAAGATTTCTTCCTATCTAAAATAAAGCCACCACCAAACATTTTTCCAAAACCACCAGCTCTTTGATGATAACCATTATTTGTAATTTCATGTTCGCAGTAAGAAAGATCCTTAATGCATTGCACCATAGCTTCTAACATATCTAGTTCTTTGAGCTCATGAATTTCAAAAGTCTGCACAAGAACATTAGGTATTAAGACATCTTTTGGTTTATAAATACAACAACCAGGAAAAAAATTGTAATAATTATTGCAATCTGTCATATTATTTGCATAAGATCATGCGTAGAAATGTGGCTTCTTCCCATTTGTATCCATTCCAAGAGCATTTACAAGTTTCATTCCAGTAGCAATGTCTTTCGCCCACCTATTGTTAGAGTTCTTTCCTGGCCGTTTTTTTTTTCAAATTGTTACTCATTGATGGTTTAATACTAAGAGAATTCATTTTTGATTTAAAATAGAAAAAAATCAAAAATTAGAAAATAGTAACAGAATTTCAATTATCAGTCAATGATACCTTTAACTTTATCATATCTTTAATATTAGAAATACAAAAGTTAGCATATCTACATATTAGTAAATTTATATACTTTTTCTTTATTTCAAATATTAAGAAAGTGTTTCAAAAGTATACATTATTAAATTATACATATAAAGAGTATAACTTTATCCTGTATGCATTCAGCAAGTACGAGATTTGGCTCTACACTTAATATTAATAATATAATAAAAGTATAACTCCAATACACTAGTAAAATTAAAAAACTTACAGAATTATCATATCCACACATATAAAATGAAAAATCTTGCTCTGACCAATATATTGACTTTGAAAGTTATACTTCAATAAATTATTAATTTTTAAATTGTAGCATTGTCCTGTATGCTTTCAGCAAGTACAAGACTTTGAAACAACTTAAAAATCAATAAATTAAAGTTAAAGTACAAACAATCTAATTATTATTATGAAAAGCAAAACATTATCCTGTATGCTTTCAGAAAGTATGAGATGATGTTTTACTTTTCATATTAATAATATAATGGTTGACAAAGTATTAAAGAAATATAGAAAAATGATAAGCAAAACATGAACTTACGTGTCTATAAAATCTTTTTCCATTTGTAGCTGATTGATCAAAATTAATTTTAAAGTTTATTTTATAATTACTGTTTTAAAAAATAAATGGTTAGATAAATAAATTGAACATTTTTGATAAGGAATAAAGAAAAGTAAATTGACAAACAAATAAAAAAACTTTAAGTTAACTGAAAAAGAATTTTTTTATAATGAATCAAAAGGGTACAGTAAAAAATAACATAAAAATAAATTCAGAATTAGAATCATTAGATTAACTTGTCAAAAGTGTAAAAAAGAGTAACAAACCAAAATGATATGAAATGCAATAGAAAGAAAAATTTGCTTACCGGTAATCAGATAAGGTCAAGAAAATAGTACCAATAATTCAAAATGATAAAGCAAAAATATGATTGATAATTTTTGAAAAAGGTAAGTGAGAAAGAGGAAGGAAAAATAAATTGGGTGGCAAACAGATGTAGATATCATGAATTTTCACTGATCTCATTTTCAAAAAAATGAAGCTCTCCAAGTCATATGATAAACTTAATCTAAATTCCAAGAATAATGTTTCCAAGGCACTGTACACAGCATGATCATTTTTTCCTATGCATATACTAATTCCAGCTAGAATTTACTTGGCTGCATGTTTTACAGATGAACATTTGTGGAAAGCTGAATTTCACATCTAAAAAAAATTGACACCACATAATTCTAGCTACCATGTTTCACGTAGCTAAAAAACATACACTCATCATATTTAAATTTACATTGCGTCAAAATTAATTCATTTTCAAATTTTTTTAAAGGGAACTATAATGTGCACCACCTATTTCTAAAATATGAACCTCCTCACCATATTAAATTGGTAGATTTTTAGTTGTGAAATTTTTATGCCTTGGCCTTTTTCCTGATCTTACTTGGCTCAAAATATCAAAACATGGCCAATGTTGCTGAAAGCAACATTTGATTTTATTTCTATGTGTATCAATGGAAGTCCGTTTATAACCAGCTGCAGAGCGTTGTATATCTTTTTGAACAAATTTTTATTTATTTATGTATTTTAATTAAAAAATTTACTTTTTAATGCAGCCAGATTTAAACTGGCTGCTTTTTGGAAAGCTTAATTTATGGCCCAAGCATTTGAAATTGGCTTGGGTCCCTTACATTGAAATTTAGTACATCCAGCCAGGGGAAACCTGGCTGGAAGTGTCTCTTTCAGGCAATCAAAGTTGCTAAAAGCGACTTTGATTGCTTGCTGTAACATTTGCCACCCTCCCAGCCAATTTACTAGGCTGGGAGGTGGCCAAGTCTGTGTGCAACTCGCGTTGCACAATCGCTTCCATATCTCATGCAGCTGATATCAAGTCAGCTGCATGAGATATGGGCAGCACAAGCAACGTGCATTACTTGCAGCACCGATGCGCGTTGCATATGCTGCATGCAGTGCATTTCACAGCCAGTTTTTTTCTGGCTGTGCAATGCACACAGAGAAACCAAAGTCCCTGCAAGGGACTTTGGTCTCTAAAATGGAAGCGACTTTCCCTACCAGGTGCAAACTGGTGGGAAAGTGAGAGACAAGTTAGACTGAAGTTGTTTGAAAGCAACTTCAGTCTTAAAAACATTAAAAATCATAAAAAAAAAATTAAAAAAAATTCAAAATGTGAGTATAAGAAAAAAAATAAGTGCTAGTGATACCAAAAACCCATGCCGATTTCATTCGGCTTGGTTATTTAATAATTATTTTTTAATACATTAAATTTAAAATTCAAACACCATGAAATATATGAAATTTTTTTATATGAATATTATAAATTTAATTTACCTCTTTCCCATAATTATATTTATAATTTTGTTTTTTTAATTTTTGACCTTTAAGTTGATTTTTTGGAAATACAAAATTAAATTTTCAACTAAATTTTTTAGTAAGGTAAAAATAATTATATATTTGACATTTTGTAATTGAATAATGAAAAAAAAAATTTTGTTAGAAGAATACCAATATTTTAAGGGTAGAAATATGGTGCAAATTGTAAGTAAAAAAAATTATATTTTTTTTTGTGAGGGGTTATTTCTATTTTTGTAAATATTTTTTAAAAACATTCATTAAATACTGAATTTAATTACTTTTTAACTCAAATTTTTTGTAAAATAATTAAAATTGAAATAATAATATTGATATATTTGATATAAAATTTGAATTGGTAATATTAATGTCTCTTTAAGAAAATTTGAAAATCATTAAAAAAGACCATGTTGAGAAGTACTTCATTTTTGATATACAATGGTTATATGTATATCTTATATATATTTCTTGAGTGTTAATTTTATATACATTCAATAAAATTTGTAATATATAATGCCATTTAATCATTAATTATTGTTCAACTTAGTTATAACAACTTCATATTTAATACCAGCCACTGGTATTTACTTTTTAATTTAAAACTCCAATATAATATGAGCATATCCTTATTTTGTCTGTATGTAATTAACAACAATAACAGACCATAAATGAGTGGGTAATTAATTACAATTAATATTTGAAGAAAAAGCTATAAGAAATGATAAGTATATCAAAAAGAGTACATTAAAAAAATATACTTTTGAATTTTTTTGATATAATTTGGGTAGTTAAATGGAAATTTAAATTATCAGACTTCAAAATGGAAAAAATCTAAAAGTGGTGTTTATATAATAAGCCTTATATAAAAAAAAGATAAAAAATCTACTTTGTAACTAAATTATTAAATATTAAGGTATTATTAAAATTATTGAAAAACTTATTTTACAGTTATAATGAAATCTAAATGTGAAAATTATGGTGGGATAATAGTAAGACTATGTGGAAACACTTTAATTTATACATACTTTCAACTATTTTCAGATAAAAAAATTGGTAAAATTGTATAATAACATCTAGTTATTAGTGATGCAATTTTATTTAGATCAAGAATAAATTTTTCTGAGGAAAAACTAATTAAATTGAGATATGGCCATCTCCTTTCAAGAGATAGAATAATAATAAAAATTTAAAAAAATTATAATAAGTATTCTTAATCACCATTTTTGAAAAGTCTCTAGTAAAATTCATTATAATATATCATTCATTTATTACATTATATGGAGTTTCATCATGAAGTAGTGATGGGCAGCTTTGAACTTATGTTATGAAAAACAAAAAAGTTAAAAAATATATAGTTATACTAATGAAATAGCCAAAAATAAAAATATTATTATAAATTAATAAAATAAAACTACATTAATTTTATTCTGCTCTAAAGATGGAAGGGTACTGTCAAGGCACGCTTTTGGTCTAGAGTATTTGATATGAAGTTTTACAAGGATTTTAAGGGTTAAAATGGATTCTCAACAAATTGGTACATATTTCTTAATCTAAGTGATTTGATTACTCAAATAAAAGAGGTAGGTTTAGATTATTGATATAATTTATAGATCAGAGTTACATTATTGTAAATACTAATGTTATAGAATATAAGAATAAGTTTGATGTTTGTAATTGTAATAAAATAATGTAGTAAAGGAATGAATAAAAAACAACCAAAAGAGAGGCCTTATATAGGCAAAGGAGGGATAAAGCACTGCAATCAAATTCTGAAAACAGTAGTATGAGAGAGAGAGAAAAAGAATATTCCAGAAGGAGTATTTTTAAATAATAAAGTTGTTCTATAAAGAAGGCATCAAAAAGATGTATTTACAGAGTATGTCAGAAATACATCAATTTATTTAATATTTACTGTAGAAGTCAATTCTAAATAAGAAATTTGAATTTTTGTATATATTTAATATTATTTGAATATTAAAATCTATTTTTTAATATAAATCTTTATTTCTTCCAACCTGTCAAATGAGCACGGTGTTAGAGAAAAAATATAAGGGACAATTTTATATTTAATATTAATTATTCATTTAATTTTATCATTCTGTAATTAGTTAATTTAGTATAAGTAATTTTAATGTAACTAATTTATAATTAAATAATTAAAATAATAAGGTGCGGCTTCATCCAGTAAATAATAAATTATTTCACTGGGTAAGTCTAGTAGCCTGGATGACACTCCCTCACTCTAAAAAAAACAATAAAATAATACTATGATTTTTTCTTTTTATACTTTTTTAGTAGAGTAGGAAGATTAGATATCTCCTTCCCAGGTATCCAAGAATAATATTCAGATGATTAATTCTTGAATCTCAATAAATATTCTGTACCTTTTTCAGAAGTGACTATTCTAACATTTAGAATTTTTTCAATTTCTGCTGTCTCAGTGATTTCATTTGGGGTTTTCTTTGGTCTACCCCTCCTTTTTGGAAATAAATCACTATTGGATGTGTAAGGTTTCAAAAGAGATATTGGAAAAACTGGATGTTTCCTGTCATATGGGGAATACAGAATAAGTTCAACTGCATTATCTCCAATCATTCTTCTGACAACAAAAGGACCAACAAATGGATCTTTTAATTTGTTATTACCTTGTAAGTTGAAGTGGACTGTAGAAATCAACACTTCATCACCCTTTTTAAAAGTGTATTCTTTATGGGATTTGTCCCATCTTTTCTTCTCATATTCAAATGATTTTTCAATACATTTTTGAGCATGATTTCTACATAGTTGTTGCATTTGAAGAAAAGATTTTACACCAGGATGTATATCCAATTTAGGTATTTTGTTATTGAGAATTTGGGCAGGAGTATTAGGAACATATCCAAGCCAGAGCTCAAAAGGCTTTCTTTGAGTAACAGATTGAACAGTGCTATTATAAGCAAATTCTAACCCAGTAAGTAAGGTAACCCAATCATGAGTGAATCTGTCATTATCTTTATACTCAAGGCCAAAGGCACAATATCTTCTAATCATGTCCTCTAAAGTCTGAATCATTCATTCAGCTAAACCATCAGTCTGAGGGTGATGGGCAGTAGAAAGTTTCAGATCACAACCACAAACATCCATCAGAGACATCCAAAATTCAGAAGTAAATTTAGGGTCTCTGTCAGAGATTATGGCTTTAGGGAAACCAGCAGTATTAAACATATGAGTCCACCATAAGAAAGCTAATTCTTTAGTGGAAACATCCTTGTGGGTAGGAATAAATTTACACATTTTTGTGAATCTGTCCACAATAACCCAACAAGAGTTATAACTGTCTTTACCAGCAATAGGTAATCCTGTTACAAAATCCATGTTTATTATTTGCCATGGAGCATCAGGAGGTTCAACATGTTGCATTAATCCTGCTCTTTTACCAGTTAATCTTTTTGATTTTTGGCAAGAATCACAAGATTCAACATATAGTTTTGTGTCTTCAGACATATTAGCCCACCAAGCAGTGTTCTTAATTCTGATCATTGTTTTGTCAAGATCAAAATGTCCAGCTAATATGTCATCATGACAAAATTTCAAGATGATTTCTTTCATAGAAGGAGGAATAAAAATAACATTACTCAACTTTCTTCTATAATATAGATATCCTTCATCAATTGAAAATTTACCTTTTTCCAAAGCTTTTTGGTACTTTGGTGGAAGGGTTTTAATTAATGCTTGTATTGAAGCATTCTTTGGATCATTTAATATAGTGCATAACTTTTTCAAGTCAGTGTCCTTATCATATTATTCCAGAATAAGCTGTAATAGCTCTTCCTCCATATCAACCACATATATCCCATGTATATGAATAATTTCGTCCTCAGGATCATACGCAGGATTAGAGTCATTATTTTTCAAAGGTAACCTAGATAACATATCCACATTTGAGTGAACAATAACAGCCCTATGAATAATTTTCATTCTCCCTCTGTATTCTTGAACAGTCAACTGCCATCTGAACATATGTCTGTTTAGTGTTTTCAAGTTTAAAAGGGATTTAACTGCACTGCAGTCAGTGACAAGTTCAAATTTCTGGTCATCTAGGTAATAATGAAGCTTTTCTAGAGCCCACACTACAGCTAAACATTCTAATTGAGTAGCACCATATTTCAATTCACTATTTCTCATGGTTCTTGAAATATAACAAATTACTACTTCTGAAACTTTATCATTTATCACTTGTTTTTGATGGAGGGCAGCACCAAGATCAATGAAACTGGCATCAGTGTACAAAAAAAATGGTTGATTAAAGTCAGGTAAAGCATGAATTGGTGCTGACATCAAACAGTGTTCCATAGTGTCAAAGGCTCTTTGTCTTTCACTATTCCAGACAAAAGCAACATCCTTTCTAGTTAATTGGGTAAGGGGTAAAGCTATGACTTGGTAATTTTTAATATACTGTCTATAGTATCCACACATTCCCAAAAAACTTTGGATCTCTCTCACTGTTGTAGGAGCTTTCACCTGTTGTATGGCTGCCACTTTGTTCTGGTCAACACATATCTGTAAGCCTGAAACAACATGACCAAGAACTTTTAGAGAATGGAAACAAAATTTACATTTCTTCAAAGCAAGTGTCATATTTATTTCATCCATTTTCTGGAATACTTTACACAGGTGTTTAAGATGGTCCTCAAATGTTTTTGAGAATATAATGATATCATCAATATAAACCATCAGCCATCCTTCAATTATCTCTTGATGGAATGTGTTATCCATTACTTTTTGGAAAACTGAAGGGGTATTTTTAGGGCCAAATGGCATCCTAATATACTTATAAATACCCATATGAGTGGCAATCATCAGAAAGTTCTGAGAATTTTTCTCAACAGGTACCTGGTGATATCCTTTATTACCATCCAAACAGCTGATATATTTAGCACCCTGTAAAGTAGCATGTATAGAGCTGATTGTAGGTAAAGGGCAGATATCATCAACAGTATAAGTGTTTAGTGCTCTATAATCACCACATAACCTGGCTTTATTTTTCTCATAAGAAATTAGGACAGGTGAGATAACACAATATTTATGTGTTTCAACTACCTTTTTAATAATATTCATTTTTAAAAGGGTAGAGATATTGTCTTCAATATCTTTTCTCTTTGTGGGAGAAGCAGGATAAGGCTTCTTCTATAAACTAGGTGGTATATCAGTTAATGGGCAAGACAATGAAAGTCTCATTTCCTCTTTAACTAATCCCAGTTCATGTGACCCATGAGCAAAGGCCATAGGAAAATATTTTTTCAAGTTAATGATGGAATCTTTATCCTCACCAGAAAGTTGTTCTCCAAAAGAAGCATTGTCAATTTCAGACATAAGGGCATTCATTTCCTTTGTAGATCTTCCTTTACATTGAACTACAGAATTACATGTGTTAAATTCTGGTTTTACTAATTTTTTAGTGGAGGAAATCTTAAATTTTCTCTTCCCATTCATCCCCATTGTGAAAAATTGGTTTGAAGGATCCGATTTTATGCCATACTTGGTTAAAATATCATTCCCTACAATAAACCAATTGCTCAAGTTATCATTTTTCATGACAACAAAAGCACAAATAGCTCTTACAAAACCATGGTTATATTTAAAAAACACTGGGGCTTTGTATTTCCCGATGGGGGACAAAACAGAGCCATACCCTCTCCAATTTTCAGAAATGATTTGCATCAGTTTAGATTTATAGTCTTGATCTACTGAGGCAAGTGCTCTTTCAGATACTACACTTACTCCAGCTCCAGAATCCAGAACAACTTCAATGCTGGTTCCATTGATCAAGACTGGTGCCTTAAGAGGGGCAATAATAATTGAGCTATCCTCAATGTTCTTTATGATCTCAGCATCATCAACTGTAGATAAATCATTATTATCAATTTCAATAGTATTTAAATAATGGATATCCTCTTCCAGCATCAAGATTTCTTGTTGAGATTCATATGAAATATTGCTGGCACAATCACTTGATGTATCATCCAGTGCCACTGTGTCATCAGCATGCTCCTCTGTTTGTTCTACAAGATTTATCTTCTTGTCACAAACATGGCCTTTCTTCCAAGGCTTGTTGCACTTGAAGCAAGTGTTTGTTGCATACTTCTTTGGTGCAACAGGGGCAGAAGGTTTACCAACCTTTTCCAGAGGTTTCTGTTGGTAAGTGGAGGGTTTCTCCAAAGGGGTCCTAGGAATGAATCTTCTGGCATCATACTTATTGTCAGCCTAAATATCCTTAGGACTGAGTATTTCTTATGCTTAAAATAAGATAACCTTAAGTAGATTAAGCTTATATCTTAAAAATAAGGTTAAAATAATAATATATATTATTTTATTATATATATATATAATTATTATTCTATTATATAACTTATAATAGTTTAAATAACTTATCCATGGCCTAATAATATTTATTAAGGTGTTAATGGAGTCATAATATACTTATCTTAAGTGATATGAAGTAATTATTGACATACATAATCTTATATGTATACATAAATCTCATATTCAGTGAAATATGCAGTATATTATGTATATTTAGGTATATAAGTGGGTTTTAGCCCCTTAATAGCCTATAACCTTTGTTTTTCTGCTTATTTTAGGTCATATGGAGGAAATCAGTGGACTCACAACGCCTAAAGAAGCATAGACACCTATATCAGGCGCATACACCCAGTTTGGACAACTCAAATTACTTCCTTGGATGGTTATTCACGGATTTATGGGCTAGAAGGATGTTTCTGGGTTAATGTAGATGCTTGGGGATATTATTGGGGGCTTGGAGATTTTATTTGTTTCCTTTATATGCTTTTAGTTTCATTAAATCTCTTTTTGATCTTTTATTTTACCTGTTTCTTTATGGTATCCGCTTTTATCTGGGTTTTCTATTTATGGTATGACTCTGTGTTATTATTAATAGTGATGAAGGGTCCTTACTGGATGTCTGGGTGTTGAAGCTGCTTGAAGTGGACGCCATGGGGAGGTGATGAGCCCTCACAGTGCTGTAATTGCCGGGGATAGCAGTGACATCATCTGGATTGAAGGTCTGTGCACTCCAGTGGATTTGGGTATAAGTAAGGAGGTATTTTAACGGTTATTTATCATCATTCAATTACTAAAACTCCAACAAACACTACTATACAATTTTTAAGCTTCAGAAATATATTATAAAGCCACTATAAATTGATTTTATCTTTATATAAAGCTATAACTATATTTTATTCATCTATTTTACACCACTAGCACGCACTTAAATCCAAGTATTGTGAGTTTGACTTGAGTATAACTATTTTATTAGTCTTCCCTTGAGGTTTAATCACTAAATCATTTTCCAATAAGTAGTAGGACAATAAATAAACACTATTATATCATACTTATATACTAGACTATACTGACACTTATTGTTTAGAAGTATCTCATTGCAAGTATTAATGAAAGAAGAGGGTTCTTTGGAGAACTCAGTCCTAGCCACTATCAAGTCTCTCAGAGACATTGGTAATTTATAGAGGATCCTGTACTTCCATAAATCAAACTCCATATTTGGGTCCATTGCCGTTAAGATTTTTACAAGTTTCATTAAAAACTCAATAGGTTTATCAGTAGAAGAGCTATATCTAGTTTCCTCATACTGCCTTTGTTGAGCCATTCTGAACTTGGAGCCACCAAATTGTGCTTTAATTAATTTCTTCCAATCCTCCCATGAGTAGTCATTCCCATCCAGGAGAACAGATTCATACCACATCAGGGCAACATTAGTGAGCAAAGAAATTAACTTGGACACAATTTCCTCATCTGGGAGTTTGTAAGAATTTTTTAAATTATCAATTCTGCAAATAAATTGTTGCCAATCAGAGGAAGAATCACCATCAAATTTTGGGTACTGGTCAAGTTTTGGCTAATTCTTTTGATTTGAAGGAGTCTCCTTAGTACTAGCTTGTTTCTGAGCAAGAAGCAGCTGTAATTTCTCTAATTGTGCTGAAATCTCATTGTTTAATCTTTCTGTTGCAGATCCTGGTGCATCATCAGTTTTTGATGGAAACTCAGTGTTATCAACAGGTATTTCTGGAGCTATTTTTACTTTAGATGAACTAGCCACAGGTACTATTTAAGCATCCTGCACTTTATGTTCCTTCACAGAAATGTCAGAATATTTTTGGTCATTTAACAATGAGTTCAATTTTTCTTCAATGGTTGTTAGTCTTGTTTTCATTCTTGGAAGACTAGATAAACTCACATTGATAGTTGCAAAAGATAATTGATTTTTATTTTGAAAAGATGACAAATGGTTATTCAATCTTCTCAGATTTATCTTATCTATCTCTACCTCCTGGCAACAGGCAGATACAGTATCTTTTAGTTTAGACAAATCATTTTTTATATTTTTCCATAAAGCAACTTTCTTTTCATGGGTTGCTTTGTAATTAGAAAATTCATCAGAGACTCTCTGTGATTCACTTCTTAATGCTTGATAACCCTGATCAGTTAACAAACTATTATATCTCTGAGTCAATTGCATATTGTTCATTATATGATTTTTCTTGGCAATAATATCTCTCAAGTGCTCATCATTAATTCTTGCTACATCTGGAGTGTTTCTCAATAAGGAAACTGAGTAACTTTCCAGACTCTCATAGAACTCAGGGTCAAGAGTTTCATCAATCACAGCCATATCAGGATTAATCATTGAGGTAGCAATTAAAAGTAAAGGATTTGATACATGAGTAATTTGTCTACTACTCCCAGCCTCTATAGGTCTCAAAGTTTCATCCTCCCTACCTGATTTACCTGAAGGAACAGAGTCAGCCACAAGAAAAGGTACTTGAGAATCAATAGAGGGACGTACCAGGGTTTGCTGGGTATCTGTCAGCCAGGCTACTAGACTTACCCAGTGAAATAATTAATTATTTACTGGATGAAGCCGCACCTTATCATTTTTAATTATTATTTGATTATAATTTAGTTACATTAAAATTAGTTATAATAAATTAACTAATTACATAATGTTAAAATTAAAAAATTAATTAATTAATTAATTAATTAAAATTAAAAATATAATTTTGTCCCTTATATTTTTCTCTATCACTGTGCTCATTTGACAGGTTGGGAAAAAATAAAATTTTATTTTAAAAAATAAATATAAAAATAAAATAAGATTTAAATATTCAAATAATATTAAATATATACAAAAAAAATCAAATTTCTTATTTAGGATTGACTTTTACAGTAAATATTAAATATATTGATGTATTTCTGACATACTCTGTAAATACATCTTTTTGACACCTTCTTTTTAGAATAACTTTATTATTTGAAATACTCTTTCCGGAATGTTCTTTTCTCTCTCTCTTCCTACTGTTTTTAGAATTTGATTGCCGTGATTTGTCTCTCCTTTGCGTATAAAAGGCCTCTCTTGTTGTTGTCTTTTAATCATTCTTTTTACCAACTCACTTATTACAACAACTACAACAGTTAAAAACTTATTTCTTATATTTTATATCTTTAGTATTTACAGAAGACGTAATTCTAATTTATAACTTATATAAATATTTAAATCTACCTCTTATCTTTGAGTAAAAGAATCATCCTTGATTGAGAAAATACGTACCTAATTATTGAGAGTCAAATAAATCCTTAAAATCTTCATATAACACCGTACCAAAGCTTCTAGACCAAAAAGTGAACCTTGAAAGTATCACCATATTGGGCTTTCTCCTTCTTTTGCCTCCTTAATAAGGGTGGGGAGGAGTGGGGTTGACCTGGTTGGGCCTTGATGGACCTGCCTGAGGTAACTGATGCTGGTTTTGAGCCAGGTAGTCCCACTGAGTGTTTAGCCAGTCCCACTGCCACTTGGACACTTCCACCTTCTCTTGGGACTGGGGAGCCAATCGTTGTTGATCCCTGGGAGGAAGAGATTTCTTCTTCTCTTGGAGAAAAGTATCTTTTCTTCTCACTTATTCTTCCAAGGCATCTACCCTTACCTTTAGTCTCAAGCTTTCTATCCTTAACTCCTTTATGTGAGTAGACAGATTCTTTACCTGCTGAGACAACGGCATCTTTTTTATCCTTAAGCCTTTTGGAAACTCTTCTGGTGGGTTTATCATAGGCTTCTGATCCTGAGTTGTGTCCACATAGGATTTCTACTTCTTCCATCTCTACATTCTGTTTGGGGCAAGGATTTATTAGTTTGAGAAATTCTTCTTGATAAAGGAGAACTTACTGAAGTAGGCTCATCATAATCAATTAAGTCTAGTTCTTCTTCACGTGCAGCAGAACTACTTTGGTCAGTCATTTTAAGATTTTACTGAAATAAAGAAAAGAATCAATAAGATTAATTAGTTTTGATTTTTGATTTTTTATAAAAATAAAATAAAATAAATAAAAAAATCTTTTTTCAGGATATTAATCAACTTAAATAAAATTAATTTATTAATAAAAAAAATTTAAAACCAGGATTATAATATAATCAACTGTAGAAATAAATTAGAATTTTTATTAATTATTTTTAATTATTTTTTTTCAGGATTTAAATCAACTAATTTATTACCAGGACTTATTTTCAACTGAAGTAATAAAATATGAAACTTTATGAATTTAACAAAATTTTATTAAACTGATAACTTAACTTCCAGGACTTAATGTCAACTGAGATAATTAAATATAAATTTTTATTTTAAAAATTTATTAAGCTTGATCACTTAATTACCAGGACTTAATGTCGACTGAAATAATTAAATGTGAGTTTTATTAATTAAAATATTTATTGGATTACCAGGACTCAAAGTCAACTGAAGTAATTAAATATTAATTATATATTAATTAAAAAAAATATTATTGTCAGGACAATTTGTCAACTGGAACAATTAAAATTTTAATTAATCAGGACAAATGTCAACTGAAAAATTATAATAATTAATATTAAAATATAATTATTTTATTACTTCTGGGACTAAGAACACTTATTGCTCTATTATGGTCAGCCAGGAAAAATAAAAAAAAATATAATAATAAAAATAAATTCCAAATTACCAGACACCTTGTCAGTATAGTCTAGTATATAAGTATGATATAATAGTGTTATTTTATGGTCCTACTACTTATTGATAAATGATTTAGTGATTAAACCTCAGGGGAAGACTAATAGAATAGTTATACTCAGATAAAACTCACAATACTTGGATTTAAATGCGTGCTAGTGGTGGAAAATAGAAGAATAAAATATAGTTATAGCTTTTATAAAGATAATATCAATTTATAAGGGCTTTATAATATATTTCTGAATACTAATAATTGTATTGTAGTGTTTGTTTGAAGTGTAGTAATTGAATGATGATAATAAACCGTCAAAATCCCTCCTTACTTATACCCAAATCCACTGGAGTGCACAGACCTTCAATCCAGATGATGTCACTGCTATCCCCGGCAATTACAGCACTGTGAGGGCTCATCACCTCCCCATCGCGTCCACTTCAAGAAGTTTCAACACCCAGACCTCCAGTAAGGACCCTCCATAACTATTAATAATAACACAGAGTCATACCATAAATAGAAAACCCAGATAATAGCGGATACCATAAAGAAACAGGTAAAATAAATGATCAAAAAGAGATTTAATGAAACTAAAAGCATATAAAGGAAACAAATAAAATCTCCAAGCCCCCAATAATATCCCCAAGCATCTACATTAACCCAGAAACATCCTTCTAGCCCATAAATCCGTGAATAACCATCCAAGGAAGTAATTTGGGTTGTCCAAACTGGGTGTATGCGCCTGATATAGGTGTCTATGCTTCTTTAGGCGTTGTGAGTCCACTGATTTCATCCATATGACCTAAAATAAGCAGAAAAACAAAGGTTATAGGCTATTAAGGGGCTAAAACCCACTTATATACCTAAATATACATAATATACTGCATATTTCACTGAATATGAGATTTATGTATACATATAAGATTATGTATGTCAATAATTACTTCATATCACTTAAGATAAGTATATTATGACTCAATTAACACCTTAATAAGTATTATTAGGCCATGGATAAGCTATTTAAACTATTATAAATTATATAATAGAATAATAATTATATATATATATAATAAAATAATATATATTATTATTTTAACCTTATTTTTAAGATATAAGCTTAATCTAGTTAAGGTTATCTTATTTTAAGCATAAGAAATACTCAGTCCTAAGGATATCTAGGCTGACACACCTCCCCCTGTAAAATGAGCAAATTAATGCCACTTACAGAGTGCTGAGTAAAAGGAAATACGTAGCAAATGAAAAGTGAAGAGTAACCCACAAATAGTAATATCAATAATTACCACAATATATACAATGTTTAGTCAGTATATGAACCTATGTTTTGGAGCGCGGTCCGATTCCCGTTTGCAGCAAAAACTTTTGTCACGTGACATATGAAGTTTGTCATTTTCTCGCCTCTCTCGTCCTTTCCAGGTACTTGTACACTGATGGTCCCTTCGATTACCCCTCAATTAATGTTGCGCCGTCAATATTTTGGAAAGGTTCCCAATTGTCAAGGTACGCTTTTGGTCTAGAAGATTTGGTATGAAGGTTTACGAGGATTTTAAGGGTTAAAATGGATTCTCAACAATTTGGTACGTATTCCTTAATCTAAGTGATTTAATTACTCAAATAAAAGAGGTAGGTTTAAAATATTGATATAATTTATAGATCAGAGTTACGTTATTGTAAATACTATTGTTATAGAATATAAGAATAAGTTTGATGTTTGTAATTGTAAAAAAATAATTTAGTAAAGGAATGAATAAAAAACAACCAAAAGAGAGGCCTTATATAGGCAAAGGAGGGACAAAGCACGGCAATAAAATTCTGAAAACAGTAGTATGAGAGAGAGAGAAAAAGAATATTCCAGAAGGAGTATTTTCAAATAATAAAGTTGTTCTAAAAAGAAGGCATCAAAAAGATGTATTTACAGAGTATGTCAGAAATACATCAATTTATTTAATATTTACTGTAGAAGTCAATTCTAAATAAGAAATTTGAATTTTTGTATATATTTAATATTATTTGAATATTAAAATCTTATTTTAATTTAAAATCTATTTTTTAATATAAATCTTAATTTCTTCCAACCTGTCAAATGAGCATGGTGTTAGAGGAAAAATATAAGGGACAATTTTATATTTAATTTTAATTATTCATTTAACTTTATCATTCTGTAATTAGTTAATTTATTATAAGTAATTTTAATGTAACTAATTTATAATTAAATAATTAAAATGATAAGGTGTGGCTTCATCCAGTAAATAATTAATTATTTCACTGGGTAAGTCTAGTAGCCTGGCTGACAGGTACTATGTATGAATTTCCACTTGTTAAATCTAAACCCGCTTTAAGGCTAGTTTACAGGTAGAGCTATTAAGTTTCCTTAAATTCTAAAAATAAATTATGCATTTTACTAAATATTTTTTTCTTGTTTTCTTTCCAAAGTTGTTAGAGTTGCTTAATTAATACTGATATCTTGATTGTAAGATATATAATTTTTTTTGAATACATGATTTATTGTTTCAAAAATTATATTATAAAGTTAAATCATTTATTTCATTTTCTAAAGCTTCATTGTCAAAGACACCACTCCATTTTCTATTACTTAACAAATATCTAATATTTGATAGTAAAATTTTTAGAATTTTCTTTTTGAGAGGGTCAAACTATATTGTGAAGATTTTTATCTAGAAATTTTTCTACTCTAAAACCAAATAATTTTCTCCCTTAAGTAAGCCATTTAAAAAATATGAAAATATAAACAAGAATATTAACTTATCTTATTTTTATTTTCTTTACTGAAATTTTTAGTTCAATCTCTTTTTTTATATGACATTAGTATAATACCATGTTTAAATGCTACTATATAATTAATTTTTATTATATATATATATATATATATGAAGTATTTAGAAGGTCATCCTTTTTTATTTACTTGAATAAATGGCTCAATTATAATTCACAACACTTATTAATCTTTCCCAAACTCAATAACAAATTTCTCATATGAAATATTAGCTTCTAATATAAGAAGTTTATCTATAGATGATATTCAACATGTGATTTTCCTTTTTAGATTCAGCTAAAATTAAACCAAAGGAGAAATCATGCATATGTGTATAAATAGTAACCATATGTTACTTAGAGGATTGTGAAATTCACTCATCAGAATGGTTTAAGTATTAAAATAAATTGAGGTCATTATTTTCTAGTATTTGAAAATAATTAGGAAATTATTCTAAAAATATATTTTAATGTTTATCATGTTTAAAAAGTTGGAAATATGATTTTTGAAAATTGTGAGTTTCTTATGAGATACCAAGCTTTAGTTTACATTGTTTCAAGTAGAATAGTATTTTAGTACTAGAAAATGAAAGCAATGTACCATTATCAGATTTTAACTGTGTTCTACTTATAGAATGATTACATAACATTAAACATTATTTAAATCAAAAAGGTTTAAAAGATATTTAGAATTTTACAAAATTTCACCATTTATTAATCTTTTATTTGAAAACCAACTATGATGTACACTCACTAGAAATAAGCAATCCCAATTTTAACATAATTTATCAATCCAAAATTAATGAGTCAATTAACATGAAAATATATATTATTTCAAAACAAAATCTCTAGATTTAAAATATGATGCTTTAATGAAAAGTTTATACAAAACTTTAATGCAATGAACTCTCTTAAAAAATTCAAAAATAGAATATCAAAACAAGTAATTTCTGCAAAAAAAACTACTAACTATTGTAGATAAAGCATAAAAATAAGTCATATTTTTAAAAAAAATGATCTAACAATATTTATTTTTGTTAAAAAAATCAAAAACATTGTTAAGTTTGCTTGTTATAATAATGTTAAAATCCACTAAACATTATCTAAAGGTGGCAAAATATGTCAAAAATATGTTGAATTTTGTGAGCCAAAAATCAACAATTTTGTATCATTTCCTTTTGTGCTATGACTTTATTCCACCCTTTTTATCTGATTCTTCCAGTATTACTTTGCTATGATCACTAGTTTTCAAGTTAAAATTTACAAATGTTCATTATACTTGATAATATGAAAATTAACTCAAAATTTTATAACTACAAAATAATTTTTTGAAACTCCTTCTTTCAATCAATATTTGAAGAAATTTTTAGTTTATTTGAGTAATGATTTTGAGAATAACAAAAAATTTGAAATTCACAAGGACTTATTTTCAAAGACTATAATTATTTACTTGTGTAATGCATGAGCTACTAATCAATGATGTAAAACATCAGAAAAGTAAGTTATAGTTATAAATCTACAGATTATACTGTATCTGGTATATATATCTTAAATAAATCTTTTAAACTTATCTTAACCTACATACCACACAATAGAAAATCATTATATTAAAAAAGGAAAAGATTCTATGATAATATCATAAAGAATGATAACCATGGATTGATATTCCATAAAATTGGTTAATAAAATTTTTAGAGAACCTAAATCAGTTTTTTTCATCAAAATATATCCTTTTTGTCTTTGTAATTTATTCCAAACAAATTTTTTGAAACTTTAATCTATATATCTAATGCCAAAACCACTATTAAGTTCCCTCTTAGACTTTTTAAGCAATTATATATATATATATATATATATATATATATTATTTATCAAAAATTGAAATAAAGAATAAAAACATAATTTTATTTACCTTTAATTATTTAAATATAAAGTATTTTCAGAATGCATTTTGGTTACTTGTGAAGGTTAGAAGATTTGAAGTTGGATTTATGAGTTTTTAGAAGGGCAAATATTGTAAAATTCTTTCATAAATACCTATTTCATAGTTTCAAATGTTGAGATCTACAAACTAATGGGATTTAAAATTATATTGATATTTAAAATCTGTTTTCTACTCAAGTAAAATAAAATAAAATGATGATATCAAAATTGAAATTAAGTTTAAACTTTTGATATGCTCTATCTTCAATTTTATTGATAGTGCATCAAAAATTTAATAATATTTTTTTCCTTCATCACTTTTTACATAAAAGATAGTTCTATCATTTTATTCATTAAAGATTGCTTATATAAAGTTAACATCTATGTCAACTGTTTATGACTATTAATCTATATAATAAATTTTTTAGAAGAAAAAATAACATCAGTATATACTGACTTTGAAATTATTTAATTTAAAATAGTTTACTGGTAGATAATGAAGGGTGATTTCATTTTTGAATATGAATTGTAGAAGTCTTATTTTGTCAATTTTAATTCTTTTTGAGCTCAAATGTATCCAATTCAACTTATGTAAGAATAAAAATTATTTTCATTGAAATTTACATGAGAAAGTATGCCTATTATTCAAAATAAAACTTTATCTAATGATGTTTTTCAATCATTATTTCCATTCATAACAATAAAAAACATTTCAATTTGCTGATGTTTTAGTTTTTGATATCCCCAAGTTTATATCTAAGGTGTACTATTCACAAAATTATTAAAAATATAATTTTTGAAATACATGATAAACTTGAAAGTGAGGGGGCATTAAATTTTTAAAAATGAATTCTAAATTCAGGATGGATAGTTTTTTTTCCATTTTCACAAATGAACAATTTTTTGTTTCAATTAATCCAGAAAAAAAATTTTGTTGTAAGCATATTATATTATATTTATTTTGATTTTAAATACTATATTCTCAAGATTTGTGTTTAATATTTCCTGTGAAAGTTAATTTTAATGTGAATTTTAAGTAAGCTTGAAGAAATTTAATCAATAGGCATATTGGATATGTAAAATAATATTTTGCTCCAATCTTGAATCATCCTGGGCTAAAAAATATCCCTAATAAGGTTTTTGTGGGTCAATTTGGATTTAAGTAGGATTTAGTGAGTTTTAATTAAGGACAGATAAAAGGCTAACTTCATTACTAGTGACTTTTATCTCAAAATAGTTCTAAAATATGTATCATTCTGGAATCAAGCTTCAATAAAGTTGAATTGAAACAGAAATAATTTCTAGCAGCACAAAACCATATTTACAAAGGTGTACAATACCTCAAATATTACTCATAATATAGGAAGGCAAGGAATCTACAAAATTCACATTTGAAATGAGGATTTATATTTTGAATTTGAAATTGAGAAATGGAATATCATTTTCCAATGTAAATATCTATTAGTCATTTTACCAAACTTTTTCAGTAATCAGATTGAATTTTGATGTTATTTTATTGTAGATTAGTCATTTTGATGAGCCATTTACTCATAATTACTGGTTTCGGTTCTAATATTCCATGTTAAATTCATTACGAATCTTTTTGAAAGTGAATAGTTGACATATTGGATATGCAAAAGCTTATGTTAGATCAAAGTGAGATCAAAGGGAGTTCAACTCATGATCAAATTAGGATTTTGCAAGATCAAAAAGTGATCAATGTAGGTTCCTCTTGAGCTCAATTTGTGACAAATCTCTGACTAAATGTAAGGCCAAAAAATTTCCTACATGGTGATGATGTGTGCATAATTCAGGCATAGATTTGTGGCTCAACGGAGTTCAAGAAAGGGGTATTGCTAGCAATACCCCCCCCCCCAATTTTCTGTGATGGGTCTAGCTGAAAGGATGATTGAAACTCTGGAAGATATGATTAGAAGGTATTGTGCCTTTGGTTTAAAATATAAAGACAATGACAGATTTACTCATGACTGGGTCACTCTTTTGCCTGGTCTTGAATTAGCATAAAATAGTACTGTTTATTCTGTCACTGAGAAAAAGCCTTTTGAGCTTTGGTTAGGTTATGTCCCAAATACTCCTGCTCAAATTCTCAATAATAAATTACCTAAGTTGGAACTACATCCTGGTGTAAAATCCTTTATGCAAATGCAACAGCTATGCAGAAAACATGCTTAAAGCTGTATTGATAAAGCATTTGAATATGAAAAGAAAAGATGGGATAAATCCCATAAAGAATACACATTTAACAAGGGTGATGAAGTGTTTATATCTACTGTCCATTTCAATTTACAAGGTAATAACAAATTAAAAGATCCTTTTGTGGGACCATTTGTTGTTAAAAGAATTGTTGGTGATAATGCAATAGAAGTAGTATTGTATTCTCCATATGATAGAAAACATCCTGTTTTTCACATTTCTTTGATTAAACCTTATACCTTCAACAGTGACTTATTTCCCAAAAGAAGGGGAAGACCTAAGAAAAACCCACAGGAAGTCACAGAAACTGCAGAAATTGATAAAATTCTCAATGATATAATTATCACTTCTGAAAGAGGTATTGAATATTTATTGAGATATAAAAACAAGTCATCTGAACATGATGCATGGATACCTGGAAAGGAAATTTCAAATCTTTCTACTCTGTTAAAAAAGTATAAAAAGAAAAATCTTAACATTTTTTTATTGTTTTTTTAGAGTGAGGGAGTGTCAGCCAGGCTATCTCAGGAGTCCAGTAATTTATATAATAAATTACTGTAAAGGAATAACTTTATTTAAATACAAAAAATTAATTAAAATAAAATTATAAATGTTTTGTGAATGAAATAAAATATTATACTTAATTTTCTTATTAAATAAATTGTATTACATAAATAAATATAATATTCTATAATACCATGGTGTGATTCATATGTATAAATAAATTATTTAAAATTATATTATCAGTGTAAATTTAACCTACACAGTAATTACAATTTTTAATAATAACATTTATATAAAACTAAATACAACCTATCATATAATAATATCCATCAATATTTGGCACTTCTGTGACCCCTAATTTTGTTACCAATATTACTACATTAATTTAATATGATTAAAATTCAAATTCTCATGTTAAAAGGCTCCTGTATTAACTTAATTAGTTGTTCAATTGATTTAATACTTCATTTACTTGAAATAGATAAATTAATATTACTTATACTTAGTTAAGCTTATTTAAAAGCGTAAAAATACTTCCTTTTATTTTAATTATACTTTTCTAGCTATTGGTATTCCTTCTTTAGATTTCTTTCTCATAGTTCTCATATTTTTTTATACTCACGTAATTAGTTGTTATATTAATTCTATTCTTTTTTACGGATTACTAATTGGAAAGATAATTTTTTATTCACGGATTTATTTTTTATGTTTTTAAAATTAGATTCTTTTAAATTAATTATTTCACATAATTTTACCTTTTTGTATATACTATTGGAACGCTCCAGAGTGTCCTCTTGCGTATAAAAGGGCTTTAGAAGTCCATCTGGTAGCTCATCAATTACTTACTATTCACTCACTCAAAATATTCTAAATATACTTCTTTATTTACTATTTTTATTAGTGTATTACATCTAATTTAAATACTATATAAATTATTATAGGTTGCTTTAAGATCTAATTTTAAACTGACACGCTTTTGAACATTTATTATTATTAATAATATTTGCAATTTAATTTAATACTTACAAGTTTTTTCATATTTCAATTATATTGTCGTCCTATTCTCTCAAATTATATCTATTTTATTTCATTTAGTATTACTACCTTATTATTTCTATTTCTATCCTTTATTATTTCTATTCATTTCTACAATCTTCTAGACATCCCGGCTGATAGAAACATTCAGGTAGTAGAATAGTCCTAGAAATTTCACCAACTGTCCTGTTGAATCAGTCAGCTGATCCATTTTGTTCATGGTGGTGCAGAAAAGTAACTTCATGATTAGCACCAATACTAGCTAGGATTTTAGCCATCTGTCTGCTGTGAATTTCCTCCCATCAGTTTGTAATTCTTGAAGCTTTTTTCCTGTGAAATTTTCCATCTTTTTGTAAAAATTTAAAAATGCAGATGTGGCTTCAGATTTGGAATTGAGTAGAAACACCTCACCATAAGAATTGTAACTTCCCTTAACATATCTGCCCATCTAGCACCATGAATGGTAGGTTTCATAAGGCCAACCAGGTCTCCAACAGTAAGGCTCATAATTGAATAAGGTCTTGATTTGCAAGTGGCTGAAGGCTTTCTGGTACTTTTTGCTATTAGGAAATCTTCACAGTCAACCTTACCTGGTGGCATAGAAAGGGGTAATTCAGTAATAATCCCAGCTCTGATGATATTCCTGATGGTGTCTTCACTGGTATGACCAAGTCTTCTGTACCAATCCATAAGGGAGACTTTAGCAGTTGGAGGTCAGTTAATGTGCTCATTATTTCTTACAGTACGCAGGAGGGAAAGATGCAAGCAATAGTGGTAAGGAGAAATATCATTTGGATTGCAATCACAAAACCTAATTACATCTAGGATCCATTTTCTCATTGTACTTTCTAATTTCCCTGTAATAATTAAATCATCTTTAAAAAAATCCCAAGGGTTTTGTCTTCAGAACATAAACCAAAACAGAAACCACTATCCAGCAAATTAAAAAGAGAAATAAGAGTAGTTCTAACATCTGGAAAGTAAAAAATATTGGTAATAGTAACAACTTTTCCATCTCCTTTTGTTTTCAGGTCCCCCATACTAGTAATAAATGAGGAGGGAAAGCTAGTTTCTACTTTTATTGGGATTTGATTTTTAAGAAGCTTGAAACTTCTCAGAAGGCTCACATTGCCAGTGACATGGTTGGTTGCTCCAGAGTCCATGATAGCCACATTTCCTGAAATTTCTTCTGGTGACCACTTGGAAATGTTCAAATAAATATGTGCAACTTCTTCATACAAGGCCTCATAATATTCTTCAAAAATATTGACTTCATTGGCTTCAACCTGGACATCTCTGGCTCTAATATGCCTGCATTGGGGCCTCTTGTAAGGGATGTAAACTAGTTTGTATTTTGAATTTGGATTGGATGCAAAAGCATTGGCACAATTCCTCATAATATAGAGTCTTGGTGAAAATGTGGAAGAGTAAACATTGTAAGTACATTGAGAAAAAATTTGGGAAGTCAATTTGCATTCATGGCATTGTCTTTGAGTCCCAGGAGGTCTGTATGAGTCAGTTTGACATGTTGGATGAGCAGCTTCATTAACGATGGGTTCTGTTGACAAAGAGGTAGTGGATGTGGAGGTGAAAGCATCTCTATTTGATTTGTTTTGTGCTAAGGTTGGAATGAGCTGGCAGAAATCTTCAAACGTGACCAATTTTAAGTCAGGGAAATTATCAGAGCAATACAGAGATCAACGTAGAGGTCTTTCAGGGATGATGGTAACAAGACATGAGACATTAGTGCTTTAAATACTTTCTGATCAAACACAATCCCCTTTTGTTCAATTACATTAAATTATTTGTTGAAGGCTTCCAAATATTCACTGTGCAACTTAAATGGGGTTTGTTTCAAAATAATTAAATTACAGATAGCTGTCATGATGTTAATGTGATTGGATCTGGTGAATTTTTTACTAATGTGAAGATATGTTTGACGCACTTTCCAGTCAGTGGAGATCCCATGGTGTAGGTTAGGTGAAATTGAATACACAAGAATTAGGTGAGTGACTCTATCTTCAAAATAATCCAGTCCACTATCATCATTTAAGGTGTAAGCTCTAGTGCCAACAAAATCTTTGATTAACACCGTCACATTGCTATGCCATTCAGAGTAATTGCTACCATTTGTATCAAGATTTGGTATAGATGTGGTGGATTCTATTACATTTCACAAGGTGCGTTGTCTCTCTATCATGCTAATTGGGGCTGGTGCTGACATGTGTGGTCGTAATGGGTGTGAACAACCTACAGGATCAGCCTGCCTAAATGGGGAGACCAATCTCCCTGTTGGTATTGGCTTACTAGCTTTGCTCATGTTGGCAACAGAGGATATTGGGCTTGTAGATGGGGAGATTAGAGGTATAGAGGTAGGGTGAGGTTTTATTGTGGGAGGAGCAAACAAAGCAGGTAGCCCTATGGTTAGGTCTCCAATCGCATTCATAAGGTCCTCAATTGTGTTTGGGACCTGTGTTAGAGTTCCACATGGTTTTTCTGTGTCGGACAGTTTGCAAGCAAGAGGTGACTCTGTAGGAGAGTCATTACGGGGATTTTCAAGGGTGAAGGGGGAGGGAGGGGAGGTTGGAAATGAATGTGCCATAGGAGAGGTAGTTCGGGGCTTTACAAGGGCAGAGGATGCAATAAGTGTAGATGAGGATGGAGATAAAGATGGCGGTATGGGGGTGATCATAGGGGCAGGAGTGATGGTAGAAGTATGTTGATGGGTGGTGGAGCATGTTTTGTGAGAGGTGTGAGATTCAGGGTTAGTTGGGAGGGTAGTCAGGTCAATACCAAGGCTACAAAGCTCTCAGGTGGATATTGCTTGGGTTTGTTTAATTTTCCCAGAACTATGAGGAGGTACATCTTTTTCAGACATGTGCTGGGGGTCTTTTGCCTACTAGTGTTCCTAGTGTCACTAACGCAGTGGAGTTATTTATGGCTAACGTTTCAATGCCTGCGGGTACAGTACATAACCTGTAGCATGGTGTCAGCCTGTATAACTTGGGAAAGAACCTGAATGCATTGCTTACCTGTAGCACAGTGTCAGCCTGTAGAGCTCCGGAAAGAACCGGAGAACAGGAGACGCCACGACTACAGACTATATAAAATCTACATAACTAAGTAAATAGTCCTAGTGACATAACAGCACTGAGGTTGCAGTCCAAAAAAAAAAATTGAGTTGATAGTGGTGCCCAAGTCTGTGCTCAAACCAAAATATTAATAATTACCCTGTGTCCTTACTGCTTACCATATTTTATGATCATTACTAGATGGCCAAAAACCTGTTAGATATAAAAACCCTTTTGTATTTCAGTATTGAAACCATTGAAACAACTTTATTTTATCTTAATACATATCTATTTAAAAAAACCCTAAAATACATTAAAACTCACATTCTTGACCTTACATGTTGGTAGTGTATCACCACGACACATTTTCGTTTTGCCATGAGTCGCAACAGTTTTCAATACAATCACTACGGACCAAGTAAGATATCCCTGATATGGATATTCATGCGTAAGTTGGGGACATTCACTTCAATAAATGTTTGTTTCGTCTTTGGGCGAAACAATGGCGCAAGGATTGCGCAACAGTTAAGTAACAATTATTTTTGGAACTTAACAGTCTTAGGTGGGTCTTAAGTGCAAAAAACAATTATTTCGTAACTGTTGCACGACTGTTGCGTAATTTTTGCGCCCCGTGGCGAAACAAACATGTGCTGTAGTGACAGTTGTGTAACGGTTGCATAATAAATACATAACAATCTTTATGATTATGGTAGCAGTGTCAGCGCTTCTTCCGGAGTGAACCGGAGTTAGACGCATCCGCTGCACCATAGGTTTTATACTAAAATCTATTTACATATTGAATAATCACTAAGCATATTATGTCCTATACATAACACCCCCCCTCTTAGTGATTTCCCTGCCACCGATCAAAAAGAAATAAAAAGAAAAAGAAAAGAAGGGGAAAGAAAATAAAAGGGAGCAAATTAATAAACACCAAGTAAACATCTCTTTTCCTTCCACACATTAGGACTTAAATTCTTTGTCAACAAATCAGCTACTTGATCCTTTGAGGAAACCCACTCTATCATAATTTCCAGTCTATGTACCTGTTCAATCACAAAATAGAAATCCCGGTCAACATGTCTACATCTTTTATCAGAAGGGTTATCCGTAGCCGCAACAATAGCACCCTTATTGTCACAAAACAGTGTAGTTGGTTTTTTGCAAAGATTTACTTCACGTAGGAGGTTTCTCATCCATAGAGCCTGTCGGGTGGCGGAGGACATTGCCATCAATTCAGAGTGTAGGGATGCTGTGGCAACTCGCGATTGTCTTTTCGATTGCCATTGTATTAAACAACCGTTTACAATGAGGATATGGCCGCCTGTAGCGCGTGAAAATTCTCCACCCCACGTAGCATCACAGAAAACCTCCGTTGACGGAACACCATTAAGATTAGGGAATAAGTGAAATTTCATATCCTTAGTAAATTGCAGATATTTCAAGAGATGATTTAGCGCATTCCATTCATCTTTACCTGGTCTTGATGCGTAACGTGCCAGGAAGTTGACTGGATATGCTAAATCAGGTCTAGAGCCTGCTACCAGATATGATAAAGAACCAATGATTGATAAGAATTTTAACGGTTCTGTAGGTTCATTGGTTTTTTCAGGCAGTGATATTAGTGAAAGTCCCGCCGGTAGTGGTGAATGGGTTGTGAGACCTGCCGGGTTATGTTCCCTCAGAATTTTATGAACAAGTGCCGGTTGATGGATTGTAAAACCTCTGTCGCATCTCGAAACTGCAAGGCCAACAATAGAAGACAATCCATCAGACCACTTCACCTTCAAATGTTTCCCAATATCAATTACTAAAGCATCCAACATCTCTTGACTATTCCCAACAACCACCCCGTCATCCACATGAATCCATATCATTCCTTTCACATCATTTTTTTCTAAAATATACACACTTGCATCATGATTACTGGCTTTGTAACCCAAATTTGACAGAATTCCGCTAAGGTGTTTCCACCAGCATCTTGCCGCCTGTTTAGTGCCGTACAAAGCTTTATTGAGTTTACAAACATGGTTAGGATTAGATGATTCAAAACCTTCAGGTTGACGAACATAAATTTCTTCATCTATGTGACTGTGGAGATAAGCTGCAGTTACATCGAAAGTTCTGATGGGCCAGTTGTAAGTAGCGGCTAGTGTTAGAATCAGACGTAAGGATGAAAATGTAGCTGTAGGTGCAAAAGTGTCATTAAAATCCACCCCTGCTATTTGTCTGAAGCCTTGAGCCACATATCAAGCTTTGCGTTTGAAAATGTTGCCAAATTCGTCCCGCTTTACATAGAAAACCCACCGTGCTCCTGTTACTGTCTTTCCAGTCGGTAAAGGTACAAGGTCCCATACTTTTAGGGTTGATAAATTGTTTAGTTCCTCTTGACAAGCTTGTTTCCATGCAGTTGCATCTGGTCGAGCGATCATTTGTTTGTAAGTGCGAGGTAATCTATCCGAAAGTTCTATGGCATGATCATTGATATAGTCAAACAAAGTGTCTTGAACCTTTATTGTTTCCTCGGCTGAAAAATCACCAAAACGCAATTTGTTTAGAATGAACGTTAGGTCCTCTTTTGACGGACTAGCGGTGTCATATGGTTTAGTGAGAGATTTGTCGTCGAGATTAACTCCCTCCGGGATAAATTTAGCCATGGCTGACTGAACAAAAACATTGGATTCTGGATGCCAGAAAATCCTACCTTTTCCTCCATCTAGAAAACCCACCACTCTTCATCGCATGGCCCGGGGATTCATCCTGGTTCGTTTTTCCACAGGCATATGAACGTAAGCCCACTGACCAAAAATTTTAATAGGAGATAGATCTGCCATTCTATTAAAAATGGTTTGATACGGGGTACTGTGAGTAATACGTACATTTGGTAGTTGATTATGAATATACGACGCCCAACAAAAACTAAAGGCCAAAAGGTTTTGGGTAAGTTTGATGCCAACAAAATAGTTCTTGAGATTTCCCCTATTGTTTCATTGAATCTTTCAGCTATACCGTTTTGTTCGTGATGGTATGGCATCGAATGTTCATGGAGAATCCCATTGTTAGCAAGGAAATCCGAGAATCTTTTGTTCATATACTCCTTCCCGTTGTCTGTTCTCAATATTTTAAACGTTTGTCAGTAATATTTTCTAATCTTTCCTTGAATGATAAGAAAGCCTCAAAAACATCTGATTTTTTCTTTAAAATAAAGACTTCACCATAGGTGGAAAAGCTTCTCTAAAAGTGGCAACAAATACCTTGCCGTCACTTGTGATATCGACCATGGTCCCTACTAGATCAGAAACCACCAGGTCCATCAGGCCATGATTTCGTTTGGTCGCAAGAAAAGTATTTCTTCTTTTGCTCTTCGAGACGGCGCATATATCGCAGTGTAGGCGGCAATCTGGTACAAAAGAAGGAGCTCCTTTGCACAATCCCAAAGATGCAATCCGTCGCAGAACCCTTGTACTCGTATGTCCAAGGCGCCTGTGCCAGTCCATTATAGAATTCGGGACAGCCGTTGGATAGGGGATATTGGAAAACTGTATTGGTACAAAGGGAGCAGGTAGTGAAGCAGAGGATAAAGAGTTGAAATAATCAATTGCAAAGGAATTAATATCTAGTGTACAAGGGTAAACCAGATCTACTGTCCATTTGCGGTCAGAAACAGAAAGGGGAGCAATAAAAAGCGTTTTTGTGTTTTTTGTAATAACAAAATCATGGGATTCATTAAAAGAAAGAAATATATTATTCTGTAAAAGATCAAAAGGAGAAATTAGAGTAGACTTGGCTTTGTCACAAAAGAAAACATTTTTAATTGTTATTAGTTCTTCCCCAACGCCTTTTATCATAATATCGCCGTATCCGGTAATAAAAGCAGCAGCGAGATCAGTAGCTGTTTTAACTGGAACCGGCGTCTTTAACTGTTGGAAGTTAGAAAGCAGACGTACGTCACCAGTTACATGATGTGTAGCGCCAGTATCCAAAATCCCCTTTGCCTCATCAGCTTCTAAAATCTGCATCCACTCGTCACTACCAAGATCAAGCTCGTTCAACGAAGTTGTCAGAACATCGATAGCCGACGAATCAATTTCATTTAATCAGACTTTAGAGGATGACTGTTTTCCTTTTCTGTCAGGAAGTGCTCGACGAATGTTTCCAAGCGCGGCTTTTGCTTGCTGAATGCGGGCCTCACGACGAGTCCAAACTTCGGAGTTGAACGCATTTCCATCGCCATTATATGGGCACGACTTCCAGAAATGTTCGGTGGATCTGCACAATCTGCAAGAGTAATCAGGAGGTTTGTTACCAGGTCGGTAACTATCCATTTTCCCTTTCCTGAAAGCAAGAGACGAGATGTTTTCCTCTGGTATAGAGGTTTCCAAAGCGGTGGAAGAAATAGTGGATACAGTGGGCGCATTTTTCACCGTATTTTGAAGGGCTGTAAGCATATCGTCAAAAGATGGTTGGGCGAGGTCTTTACGTAGTTCAAAATGTCTGTTGAGTTCCGCCGAGATGTGGGATGCAGAAGGAGGCAAAAGCAACTGAATGAGGACAGTGCCTAATTCGTCATATCCAAACTTGAACCCCGACCGTTGTAAAGCGTCCAAGATAGATTTAATGGCGTCTGCATGTGACATTGCATCAGTGAAGGGGGAAGACTTGATTTTAAGCAGGTCTTCAAATAAAACCATCCTCGACGTGTGAGTAGAGGTTTCGAATTTTGAAGATAGAACTTGATATGCATGGCGACACGTGGTACCGATATCTATGAAGGACTGCAGTTTTTCCTCAATCGTGAAATAAAGGATATGCCAACAAATTTTGTCCTCAAAAACTTCAGTAGCGTTCGAAAGGGTCATGTCCATCGTCGCGTATTTTGTGGAACGGACTCGACGTTGCATGAACAAGGAAATGCTCTTGAACCACGTCTGCCAGTTTGAACCATCGACTTTAAGTTTAGGTGTATGTTTCACCTGTGAAAGAACGTCGTCTATGACTACCCCGCAATCCTTCCCCTTGTATTCGGTTAATGGGGAATCAATTTCTGGACGCCTTGACATAGTCGGAGTGTAGGAGGTTTGGGGAAGTAGCATTTGTAGAGGAGTAGGTAATGTTTGTAGGGGATCAGATGTCAGAGATATGTTTGCCTGAGATGTGTTTTCAGGCTCCGTGACGTCGTAGAATTGTGCGCAGTAGTATTAGAAGATGTAGAGGTAGAGATTGGTGAAGTGGTGGTAGGTGAAAGGGTACCAGAGAAAGAGTGTGATCTTCGTCGGTCACGTGTGGAAATGTTTGAGAGGTGGGGAGGAATTTCAAGGTTTCGAAGTTCCCTAGTGAGATTTGGTCGGTCGCGTTGAATACGTGGTCTAGATTGGAAAGGATTTGGGTCGGCAGGCATGAATTAAATGCCTTGAAGAAAGTTAAGCGCCAAGAATTAATTAAACGCAAGACGGGGGAGGCACGTTTAACGAGGGACAAGCTCGGGGCACACAGCGAGTTCCGGGAAAATACAAGATCTCAATTACTGCTAGTAACGAATCAGGGACAGCCCATAACCTATGGTAGCAGTGTCAGCGCTTCTTCCGGAGTGAACCGGAGTTAGACGCATCCGCTGCACCATAGGTTTTATACTAAAATCTATTTACATATTGAATAATCACTAAGCATATTATGTCCTATACATAACAATGATCCCTAGAAACCAATAATAACTGTTATGTATTTGTTACACAAACGTTACGTAACTGTTACGCCGTGTGGCGTAACAAACAATTTTGGTAGTGTTAAGACCTTTAGATGCTAAAAACAATTGTTACACAAATGTTGCGTAATCGTTTGTGCTACTGCTGCGCCTCAAGACGAAACAAACATTTGTTGCAGCGAAAGTGCAAAAAACAATTGTTTCGTAACAGTTGCACAACTGTTGCGACATTGTAACAAAAATGTGTCGTAGTGTCTTCTATGAATAAATCAGAATACACTCATTCATCTTTGAAAAGCTTATTTTCGATTAATTGACACCACAAGAGAATCGATGACGTTTTGTGCTTTTTGCCACCTGATTGTTTGACCTGTCAGTCAAGAAATCTATCATTTATTGGCTTGAGACATTTCAAACAACATTTATTTTGCCTACGACAGGTCAACATCAACAGTCCTTTCCATCAATAAAAGTTGTTTGATATGTCTCAAGCCAATAAATGATAGATCTCTTGACTGACAGGTCAAACAATCTGGTGGCGAAAAGCACAAAACGTCATCGATTCTCTTGTGGTGTGATATATACGAGGCTTAGCAGCTATTTTTTTTAAAAAAAAAATTATAATAAAACTGTGGATTTTGTGCTTTGCGATTTTCTCTTTTTTTAAGTAAAAGTATGATACTGTTCTACGCTTTGATGACCGCGTGCTTCCTTGCAAGCTACAGAGCTCCTAACCTTACAAATTTGGAAAATACTAATTCGTTTTCCACTGGCAAGACATTAAATTCTTTACTTACAAAATCGATTGCAGAATCTGAAAGTCCCGAGGACAAAGGAATGAGTTGTGCAGGAAAACGAGTTTTTGTTGCATCTAGAAATAAGGATAGTGATGAAGAGTTTGTATCATTGGATGTTAAGGAGCGCGAGGGCTATTCTACTCCGTCAGACGGTATGTACTTGGAAATATTTAAATATTTGATGATTTTTTTGTGTTAAATTCTCTTTACGTGGGGGGGGGGGGGTGGGACAATCGACTGTGACTTACACTTGAAATCAAGTAAGGAAGTTAAAATGCGGGATTGCAAAGCTTGTAAGAACCGTCCAGTTTATCACAACAATCCAATTTTCAGGTATTTTTTTCTTATCATTTTCTATAAATATCCAATGTGTATATCAAATAATGTTGTGACGAAATTGCTATAAATAGATAGTACTGGAGGTTCCATTTGGAGTCCTGGCATGCAACAGTTAATGAAAGGTCTAATAATGCTGGTCATTCCTGGATTGACCTGCACTGGTATGTAAACACAAAAAATGATATAGCTAACCGCCTGTCGTAAAACACTCACGTCAGATTTTAGAAGTGCGCGCGTTCGCCAAAAGTTCTTACACTTGGTCAAAAAATGATCAATTGAAGCCGTACTTGTCCCTTATGCGCCAGAAAAACAAAAGAATATTCATAGAAACCAGAGAAGCTGCTTTAAAGCTAATCATGAACACTCATCGTCTTCGAATGAATATAAAGATGTTTTCAGAATTATCACGCAACAACAAAAAGCTACAGCTAATGGTCTCTCGCTTGCTCAAACTGAATAATGACATTAAAAAGCGTAAATGGCACACTGAAATAAACAAAAAAGCTGTTCTAACTCACTAAATTTTTATCATAGATAACATTGATTCACTCATATATGTGCTTTCAATTTTCAAGTACAAAGTTGAAGAGGAGATGCGTATTCAGAAGAGTATAGCAGAAACTAACCCCGTAAGTATATAATGTATTGTGCTTCCTCGAGCCTCAAAATGTGAGTTTGCGTTGAAACTTCTTTTTCAACGACAAAGCACTATTACGACAAGTACGTAAGCTTTCTCAAAGAAATTGGATTGAATGAAAAACAAATACTTCTGGCCAGTGCCATTTTGGTCAAAGTTTTAATTTATCACGAGGAAACCCAAGTTTTCAAAGAACAATTGATGGAAGTAGCCACTTTGTTTGGGAATGCCATGAAAACACAGTTACCTCAACCAGATTTGAAAACATTTCAAATGATAAAGGGTAATTTGATATTTTTGCTATCCATTGTACAGCTAATCCTGGAAAACTTGCGATTGTCTTGCTTCTCATCCCCCGCCAAAAGTATAGGTCAACTGCCCTAAACTCATAATTTTGGCGGGGCATGAAATGTAAAACAACCACAAGCTTTCCAGGATTACCTGTAACTCCTGTCTGCTCGCAGTATTTCCGCTCAACTAACCAGAATATATAGATCAACCTTTCGATATTGTAGTGACACTTCAGAGAGAGTTACTAAAAAAAGTCTACTCAGTATCTTATGAAAGTAATAATCTCGATATGTTCCTACAGACCCCTTGGCCACCACCGGATAGGCATGAATTCTTTCTAAAATTATCGTTACCACGGAGAACCAACGTAAAAACGTCATACATAAATGGCAGGTTTCCAAATTATTCAGATGAAATGAAACCTTTACTTGTTGCCTATAAAATATACATTCATTATATCGACAAAGGATTTTCTACCAATCACTTGAGGTCGGGAGATTTTAGTAAGTCCTTTTTTCATAAAATGAAGACTTAAATTTGTGAATATAGATCATATTTCAAATCCATATTAAAATAAATTTTCCGGATTTAAAAAAGTAACAAATATTGTTTAAAAAATTCAGATATTCGCCGAAAAGCTCAAACAACATCGACTTTGCCGGATGCAAAAACTTGGAAGGTTCTATTGGCCGGGAAAGAGAACTGGTGCAAATTGCTTAACATGTTAGTTAGTCAAGCTAAAGGTAAGATACTAATTGTGCAATTATTTTATAATTTTATAATTTTATAATTTTATAATTTTATAATTTTATAATTTTATAATTTTATAATTTTATAATTTTATAATTTTATAATTTTATAATTTTATAATTTTATAATTTTATAATTTTATAATTTTATAATTTTATAATTTTATAATTTTATAATTTTATAATTTTATAATTTTATAATTTTATAATTTTATAATTTTATAATTTTATAATTTTATAATTTTATAATTTTATAATTTTATAATTTTATAATTTTATAATTTTATAATTTTATAATTTTATAATTTTATAATTTTATAATTTTATAATTTTATAATTTTATAATTTTATAATTTTATAATTTTATAATTTTATAATTTTATAATTTTTTGAATCTTGCTCATATCAAAGGAATACAGTGCCTTTTTTCCTTCAGTGTTTTCTAAAATCCATCACCTTTGTACAGCATCTTTGTAGAATAGCTGGTAAGGTGGCAACTTATTTTTTTTTAAAAAAATAAAGACATTGACTTTTTGTATGAGAAATATTACAGGGATTCGAACCTCAGATATATTTAATAACAGTTTTTTCAACAACAAAATAAACACTCTCTTTTTAGAAAGTGTAAAGAATCTAGAGCTATATGTCAGCAAGCTTTTTAGATTGAAAAATTGTATCATAAAAAAGATAGCAGAAAATGGGAGTATTTTTAACAAAGCACAGCAAGACTTGTTGAAATCTTGTGGAATTGAGAAAAATAGGATATATAAATCAAAATTTTCATCAGGTGTGTGACATGTGAAATATTTAATAATGCTAGGACTACCACTTGATTATAAGTAGCTCATTTAAATCTCTCACTTACTTTTTAAGCTATATTTGACTCAATGTTCTATTATTCATTCAAAATAAAAGGATCAAAGCAAAATTTTGAGCTTCACAATGCTCTTGATATTTTTGTCAAAAACCTTCAGAGTCTCAAAAATTTGGGTAACCAAAATAAAATTTCACCTTCAAAAGATGAAATATTTGACTGTATTGTTCAAGAATGGAAAACTTGCACACTTACACTAAACATTCTACTGGAAGCTGAATCCTTTAAGTTTATTTTCAGTATAATAACAGAGAATAATTTTGATAATATAATCAGGAGCAAAGGTATGTGTCTTTTTAATTTTTTTGTAGTAGCTACTCAATAATATCAATTTTTATTACAGATAGGTATTTTGAAAATTTTTATATATGCTATATCAATACGGTAATCTCAATTCAAAGTTTAATACCCAATAACCTTCTTAATCGATACCGAACTATAAACTTTATTCATCAGAGCTTTAATGAACAAGTGGAATATACAAGCACAAAATTAAATAATGCAACCTGGATTATTTTTGAAAGATTCAAGAAAAACTCGAAAAGCTTAGTTAAATTATTAAATGAAATTAGTGAAAAATAAATTAGTTTTGGTGATGGCACCAGAATATTGATTTTGGTGTCCATTTTTTTGTTAACATGAAATCAATATTTAGGAAGCATTATTCTCTTTCTCTTTCTTTTTATTTTTAATTTTTTTTTAAACTCAAAGAAGCCAACTAAATATTTTATGACTTAAAAGATAAAGGATATGATATGATTATATTTTAAAGTGAATTTTGTAGAAAAATTCTAACAGTGACATTGTGTAAGAAGAATCTAAAGGTCATTGGCTTTGATGTCTTGGAATAAGATTTAAAAATATAGTGGTGGGTCTCAAACATGACAAATTTTTTAAGAAATTTTATATATATCTATTTATAAAACAATAGGAACCCCCTCCATATAAAGTGATCAAGATAAATATTCTTAGGAGTAAAAACATCATAATTGAAGTTTTTCAGTTTTTTATCTGATTGAAAAATGGGACTTTAAAATAGCTTATCTAGCATGTTTGAGTTCTCCAAATATGAAGTCTTGTGAGGATTTCTCAAAAATTGTAGAAAGACTCATACAGTCTCCTTACTGTAAGCAGAATCCAAGGGAGTTGGATAAACCTAAGAAAACCCTGTCCCTTTAAGTAAAAATAGAGCTCTCAATTAAATAAGCTAAATTTTCTACTTGATATGAATTGACTTGTTGAAAAATTAATTTAGACAGTTTTGAGATGTAGAATCAGTGTTCTTTATAACATGGAAAAGAAATACAACAATAAAGTTGTACTTGGAAAAGTTATATAAATGATTGAATTGGTATGTTTTTATAAAGCTTTTTTTTTGTGAAAAGATTTTAAATTTGCATAACTGAAATTAAGACCTTTACAATGGTACCCTAAAAGTATATATTGATGAGTTGTAATATAGAATTAATGAAATTTTATGAAAAAGTGTTATATTTATAAGGGTATTTCAAATATATAAAATTTTGTGTGAATAAAATGGTTGTTGTTTTTTATTTGTGTTGTTATTGTAAATGGTTAAGTTTTATGATGTTGCTTATTATGCTCTAATTTAGAGTCTACAGGCTTTATATGCATAGTATGTCATGTGCCCTACTTTCCCTAGCTGGAGTATTCCAGAGCTTGTCCAGAGATCATATGGAGCTTTCCCAGAGAGTTCTGGAGCTTGTACCAACTTCCAGACTTAATTAGAGCTTTAAAACTGTAAAAAAATGTACAAAAATTAAAGATGATAGGGTTAAATCTGAGGAACCTCTCATTGAATTTTTGTAGCCTGTGCAATCCTATTCACTGAACTAAAAATAATCAAAGTTGAGTAAATTATCAGAAATAATTTATATAATTATAAAAAATATAATAAAGATAGTAAAAATTCTAAGAAGAATTCTAAAGGTTCTTGAGACTCCTAGCTTTCATTTCCATGCACTTTTAAACATATACTTGCATTTCTTGACCATTAAATTATTATTTATTCCTGGACTCATATAAATAACCATTTTCGCAATAGAAAATTTTTTATTTTAATAATAAAAAATAATATAATTTGATTGGGCTTTCTAATCTTCAATTTAATCATCCCAAATTCTTTTGAAAATAGTTTTAAGTGAAATACTAAATTTTAGACTTCCACAACATCTTTTTACATTGAGTGCACTTGCAGCCTAGATATGGATTAACACCATTCATAAGTCACATGGATTACACATATTAAGAAAAAGATATGAAGTGCATTCAAAAATATAATAGAGGGTACCAGAGTAGGAAAATATGCACTTAAAAATACACACTTATATAAATGTGTATTTCCAAAGCCCAGTACTCCTAAAACTGGTGTCTTCCAAAACTCAAACAAGTCAAATAAGGAAAAATGATGGGGGAAACTGCATGAAAGTCTGAAGTGAATTCAGCACTCACTTTTAAACTTACAAGCACTTGATCAGCTTTTAGCCTTAATTTAACCACCATTCAAAGTTTATATCCTACAAAATTCCTAGCTACTTTCATTGAAACTTATAAAAGCTGCTCCAACTTTCTTTTAAAAAAATTTATATCAAAACTCAAGATTCACTAAATTTTTATTCAACTCACTTGAATTTCTTCAATTATTATTTTGTAACAAAACAACACATTTAATTATTTACTTAAAAATTTTCATTGCATATGCTCCTTTAGAATTTTAGTTTTATATTAAAATATTACATTCCATTGTTTACTAGATTTTTCTCTTATCTTACACCAGGAAAATTTTTTGGCACCTGCTAGCAGGTAACTCTCCTCAATTGAACTACCATAGTCCATTTAGGGATATTATTCTGCTACCTGCTGTCAGATTTTTTTCTCTGGTTCCACTTGCTATTTTCCAACCATAATTTTATACTCAAATTCAACAATTCATCATTTTCTAAATATCTGTTCATCCCATCTTCTAGATTTCCATCAAAATTTGATACTAAAATATTACACTTTATTATTCATTAAATTTTTTCAAACCACTTGCCTTTTCCAAATTATTATTTTGTTCTCAAATAAATATTTATCCTTTAAAAATTTTTTCTCCTGGCAAATGTACATTTTAAATCTCAATTGTATACTAATTACCACAGGAAATCTAGTGGTGAATTGCTAGCAATCCCCTCTCTTGAAATTTAGAGTGTCCCTTAATTATTCCAGGTTTATGAATACTTTATAAACATAAGTAAATTAGAGTTAGATTTACATTTATTCTCAGATTGGTCCAAAAATGAACCTCAATTGATCTCAAGTTATGCATAAGTTGATCAACTATAATAATGATTTTATCCTTCATTGAGCACACATTGAGCACACATTGATCCAACATAAGCTTTTGAATATACAATATTATTATCAATTTAGAGGAAGAAAATTATTCCTTAACATACCTAATCATTACTTTGCATTCAAAAGATAAACCATAAAATTATGAAAGTAAATTTAATTTACAATAATAATATCTTTTACTACATAATTGTAACAATAGATAAATTTAGCAAATTTTTTGATCACAAATATTAATAGCTATAGGGATTGAAATAACTAATGCCATTCCTATTTTCAAATTTTAAAAAGATTATAGTCACTTCTCACTTCTAATCTATTAAGTCTTTGAAAAACTAAATTTTGTATAATTTTTTAAAATTTACCTAAAATATAAGACCTACAGGCTATTGAAAATAAAATCTTCAGTTACTCAACTAAAATAAATATTTATATTTATATAAAAATAAAAATAGTCCTTAAAGTGTATAACTTGAATGGTTGTTATGGAAATTAATATGCAAGTTTTCCAATTTAAATATTTAATGCTTATATAAATCACTTTCCCAAGTTTTGGTATGAGTACATGTGAAATGGTAACTGCATTTAAAAGTGGAAACCAATATAATGAAAAAAATATTTACAAAATTTATTTCAATTTAATATTTATCTGTAAAAACTTTTTAAAGCAATATTTTATTCATCTTCATAAGGATCTCTTCCTCCTCCTCTACCCATCTAATTTTTAATAGGGGGTCTCAAACTTGAACAAATATGCCCGGTGGATTTCATTTGAAAACCACCACATAAACACACCATGTGTCAGCCAGGCTATACCAGTAGCCCAGAACATTATATGTTAATTTATTGGACTTAAAAGAGGGCGTAAGAATTGTATTTTATGTATATAAATTAATATTTTATTGCATAATAAAATTATATAAGTATCTTATTAATAATAAGTGTTATATTAATTTTATTGTTATATAAATTTTTATACATTTAAATTAAGCTTAATTTATTTTATATTCTACAAATAATGGCGCATTTTTATGTATTAAATAATTATAAATTGATAATTAATTAATTACAAAACATATATTATAATTATATATGTAAAATTGATTTATAAATTAATTAAGTTAATTAATTAATTTAATATATTAAATAAAACTTCATATAAAATTAAGCAAAAATATTGGGCTCTTCTTTTGACCCTTAATTGTGTCAGGAAAAATTATTAAATAAATTATAATACTTATTTAATAACATAGTATTAAAATCCCCATTTTAAATTGCAAATAACACTGAATTAATTATCTGTTTCATTTAAACTAATTATTAAATTAATTACATAGTTAAAACAATTACTTAAAATTGCTTTAAACTGAATTGAATTTATTCCATGAATTTTGGCGTGAAAATAATTTTATTTGTTTTACTTAAAACCTTTACATGTCACTATAATGTCTGTTTTTGATTATTTTTACTCATTGTTCTCATGTTTCAGACTTACTTGGTTAATGATTATTTTAAATAAGTGTTTTGGGATGTTATGATGGGAAAAGGATTAATTACTCACGGGTTTTAGTAAATGTGTCATATTTTTCTCTTGATAGTCATGTTTCATTTTCTATTCTGTTATCTCTTGTTTTAGCTATTTCTAATTTGTATTTATTTATTGGTGGCGCTTCAGGGGTCCCTTGGTCTAAAAAAGGGCCTTGGATAATCCCCTTTAAATTATCACTTACTATAAAACCGAAACTTGAAAATATTTTTAATATAATACGTTTTATTATTATTTTTATTAGTATTAAAATTCTAATTTAAATTTTATATAACTATTTACAGGTTTCTTTAAGTCTGATAGTAATAATAGTGTTTTCCGAGCAGAAATAATAATCCTTACTTTAAATAAATATTGTCATTTAATAATCCTCATTTTTGTGTCAGCCCTCAAGTGAATCGTCTTTGCCCCTCTTTAAATAAATTAGATCATTTTGTTATCTTATTTTTTTATTTCTTATAACCCTTTTCTTTCCTCCTCTTCTTCTTTCCGCTTTTCTTACCTTCTTCTAGACAACCTGCCAACAAGTGGGAGCCTTTCCAAACGACGACAACAATCGATACTTGCGACAAACAACATAGCGCACGGACCACCCAGCCAAAGAGAAACTTTTGCCGCAATTGTGTTTTGAACTTGGGTTTTATCTATTAGGGTTACATTAAATTAATTCATATATTATTTTGAAGTGATTTTACGATCACTATAGTAAGTTAACCTTTGCACCTCTCACTCTTATTATATTTTTACTGCAATAACAGTGTTTATGGCTTAATTGCTGATTCACTGAGTGTAAGTGTTCATTATTTTTTAATTTTTTTTCCTAGTTGACCATAATAGAGTAAATCTCTTAGTCCTAGAAGACAAAGAATAATTAATAAATTAATAAATTAATTTAATTATTATTTTTTGTATATTAGTTGACCATAATAATTGTCAAGGGGGACTTTTGGTCTAGAAGCTTGGTTTGAGGTTTATGCAAGGAACTTTATAGTTTTATTGGACTCTCAAAGAATGGTATGTATTTCTTAATCAAAATAATTGCTTTACTCAAATAAAAGAGGTAGTTATAAGATATAAATATAAATTGTAGATTAGAATTACGGTGTTGTAAATACTAAAGTTATAAAATATAAGAATAAATGTATTGTTGTGAGTGTAATAATAATATAAGTGGTAAAAAGAATGTTTTGAAAAGCACAAAGTAAGAGGCCTTTTATATGCAAAACATGAGGGAATAAAATATACGGAATTTACACTATGTGAGTAAAAGAGTGACTGAAAGGAGTACATATATGACATAAGAATTAAATAAATGATACGTCAACAAGGACATCAAATTTATTAGCAATAAAGTTTGAGTTCCTTGGACTGTCACAATTAATTACACAATAATTAATTAATTATATTACTTTCATGGGATTCCAGATCTCTCACTGAGGTAATATAATTAATTTAAAGTTATTTATTATAATATTATTTTTAAATTCTATTCCCATTAACTTATACTATTGAGCACGGTGTTAGGGAGTAAAATTGTAAGGGACATTTTATTTACATTAATTAATTATACTACTTATTGTACTTAACTAGTTAATTGTAAGTAATGCTTAAGTAGGTAATTAATTATTAGTAAGAAGAAGGGGCGTGGCTTCAAATCAGTAAAGTGATTAATTATTTTACTGGTTAAGTCTAGTAGCCTGGCTGACACTCCCTTACTCTAAAAAAAACAATTAAAAAAAATGCTATGATTTTTTCTTTTTATACTTTTCTAGTAGAGTGGGAAGATTAGATATTTCCTTCCCAGGTATCCAAGAATCATATTCAGATGATTTATTCTTGAATCTCAATAAGTATTCTGTACCTTTTTCAGCAGTGACTATTCTGTCATTTAGAATTTTTTCAATTTCTGCTGTTTCAGTGATTTCATTTGGGGTTTTCTTTGGTCTTCCCCTCCTTTTTGAAATAAATCACTATTGGATGTGTAAGGTTTCAAAAGAGATATTGGAAAAACAGGATGTTTTCTGTCATATGGAGAATACAAAATAACCTCAACTGCATTATCTCCAATCATTCTTCTGACAACAAATGGACCAAAAAATGGATCTTTCAATTTGTTATTACCTTTTAAGTTGAAGTGGACTGTAGAAATCAACACTTCATCACCCTTTTTAAAAGTGTATTCTTTATGGGATTTGTCCCATCTCTTCTTCTCATATTCAAATGATTTATCAATGCATTTTTGAGCATGATTTCTGCATAGTTGTTGCATTTGAAGAAAAGATTTTACACCAGGATGTATATCAAATTTAGGTATTTTGTTATTGAGAATTTGGGAAGGAGTATTTGGAACATATCCAAGCCAGAGGTCAAAAGCCTTTCTTTGAGTAACAGAATGAACAGTGCTATTATAAGCAAATTCCAACCCAGGAAGTAAGGTAACCCAATCATGAGTGAATCTGTCATTATCTTTATACTCAAGGCCAAAGGCACAATACCTTCTAATCATGTCCTATAAAGTCTGGATCATTCTTTCAGCTAAACCATCAGTCTGTGGATGATGGGCAGTAGAAAGTTTCAGATCACAACCACAAACATCCATCAGAGACATCCAAAATTCAGAAGTAAATTTAGGGTCTCTGTCAGAGATTATGGCTTTAGGAAAACCAGTAGTATTAAACATATGAAACCACCATAAGAAAGCTAATTCTTTAGTGGAAACATCCTTGTGAGTAGGGATAAATTTACACATCCTTGTGAATCTGTCCATAATAACCCAACAAGAGTTATAACTGTCTTTACCAGAAATAGGTAATCCTGTTACAAAATCCATGTTTATTATCTGCCATGGTGCATCAGGAGGTTCAATATGTTGCATTAATCCAGCTCTCTTACCAGTCAATCTTTTTGATTTTTGGCAAGAATAAAAAGACTCAACATATAATTTTGTGTCTTCAGACATATTAACCCACCAAGCAGTGTTCTTAATTCTGATCATTGTTTTTTCAAGATCAAAATGTCCAGCTAATATGTCATCATGACAAATTTTCAAGATGATTTCTTTCATAGAAGGAGGAATAACAATGACATTACTCAAATTTCTTCTATAATATAGATATCCTTCATCAATTGAAAATTTACCTTTTTCCAAAGCTTTTTGGTACTTTGGTGGAAGGGTTTTAATTAATGCTTGTATTGAAGCACTCTTTGGATCATTTAATATGGTGTGTAACTTTTTCAAGTCAGTGTCCTTATCATATGAATCCAGAAAAAGCTGTAATAGCTCTTCCTCCATATCAACCACATATATCCCATGTATATGAATAATTTTGTCCTCAGGATCATACGCAGGATTAGAGTTATTATTTGGAAAAGGTAACCTAGATAACATATCCACATTTGTGTGAACAATACCAGCCCTATGAATAATTGTCATTCTCCCTCTGTACTCTTGAACAGCCAACTGCCATCTGAAAATATGTCTGTTAGGTGTTTTCAAGTTTAAAAGGGATTTAACTGCACTGCAGTCAGTGACAAGTTCAAATTTCTGGTCATCTAGGTAATAATGAAGCTTTTCTAGAGCCCATACTACAGCTAAACACTCTAATTGAGTAGCACCATATTTCAATTCACTATTTCTCAAGGTTCTTGAAATATAACAAATTACTACTTCTGAAACTTTATCATTTATCACTTGTTTTTGATGGAGGACAGCACCAAGACCAATGAAACTGGCATCAGTGTACAAAACAAATGGTTGATTAAAGTCAGGTATAGCAAGAATTGGTGCTGACATCAAACAGTATTTCATAGTGTCAAAGGCTCTTTGTCTTTCACTCTTCCAGACAAAAGCAACATCCTTTCTAGTTAATTGGGTAAGGGGTAAAGCTATGACTTGGTAATTTTTAATATACTTTCTATAGTATCCAAACATTACCAAAAAACTTTGGAGCTCTCTCACTGTAGTAGGAGCCTTCACCTGTTGTATGGCTGCCACTTTGTTCTGGTCAACACATATCTGTAAGCCTGAAACAACATGACCAAGAACTTTTAAAGAATGGAAACCAAATTTACATTTCTTCAAAGCAAGTGTCATATTTATTTCATCCATTTTCTGGAATACTTTACACAGGTGGTTAAGATGGTCCTCAAATGTTTTTGAGAATATAATGATATCATCAATATAAACCATCAGCCATCCTTCAATTATCTCTTGATGGAATGTGTTATCCATGACTTTTTGGAAAACTGAAGGGGCATTTTTAGGGCCAAATGGCATCCTAATATACTTATAAATACCCATATGAGTGGCAATCATCAGAAAGTTCTGAGAATTTTTCTCAACAGGTACCTGGTGATATCCTTTGTTACCATCCAAACAGCTGATATATTTAGCACCCTGTAAAGTAGCATGTATAGAGCTAATTCTAGGTAAAGGGTAGATATCATCAACAGTATAAGTGTTTAGTGCTCTATAATCACCACATAACCTGGCTTTATCTTTCTCATAAGAAATTAGGACAGGTGAGATAACACAATATTTAGGTGTTTCAACTACCTTTTCAATAATATTCATTTTTAAAAGGGTAGAGATATTGTCTTCAATATCTTTTCTCTTTGTATGGGAAGCAGGATAAGGCTTCTTCTTTAAACTAGGTGGTATATCAGTTAATGGGCAAGACAATGAAAGTTTCATTTCCTCTTTAACTAATCCCAGTTCATGTGACCCATGAGCAAAGGCCATAGGAAAAGACTTTATCAAGTTAATGATGGAAACTTTATCCTAACCAGAAAGTTGTTCTCCAAAAGAGGCATTGTCAATTTCAGACAAAAGGGCATGCATCTCTTTTGTAGATCTTCCTTTAAATTGAACTACAGAATTACATGTGTTTAATTCTGGTTTCAATAATTTTTTAGGGGAGGAAATCTTAAATTTTCTCTTCCCATTCATCCCCATTGTGAAACATTGGTTTGAAGGATCCAATTTTATGCCATACTTGGTTAAAATATCATTCCCTACAATAAACAAATTGCTTAAGTTGTTATTCTTCATGGCAAAAAAATCACAAATAGCTCTTACAAAACCATGGTTATATTTAAAAAACACTGTGGCTTTGTATTTACCAATGGGGGACAAAACAGAGCCATAACCTCTCCAATTTTCAGAAATTATAGGCATCAGTTTTGATTTATAGTCTTGATCCACTGAAGCAAGTGCTCTTTCAGAAAATACACTTCCTCCAGCTCCAGAATCCTGAAAAACTTCAATGCTGGTTCCATTAATCAAGACTGGTGCCTTTAGAGGGGCAATAACAATTTAGTTATCCTCAATGTTCTTTATGATCTCAGCATCCTCAACTGTAGATAAAGCATTATTATCAATATCAATAGTATTTAAATAATGAATATTCTCTTACAGCATCAAGATTTCTTGTTGAGATTTATATGAAATATTGCTGGCACAATCACTTGATGTATCATCCAGTGCCACTGTGTCATCAGCATGCTCCTCTGTTTGTTCTACAAGATTTATCTTCTTGTCACAAACATGGCCTTTCTGCCAAGGCTTGTGGCACTTGAAGCAAGTGTTTGTTGCATACTTTTTTGGTGCAACAGGGGCAGAAGGTTTACCAACCTTTTCCAGAGGTTTCTGTTGGTAAGTGGAGGGTTTCTCCAAAGGGGTCCTAGGAATGAATCTTCTGGCATCATACTTATTGTTTAGTAGTAACACATTGCAAGTATTAATGAAAGAAGAGGGTTGGTTGGAGAACTCAGTCCTAGCCACTATCAAATCTCTCAGAGACATTGGTAATTTATAGAGGATCCTGTCCTTCCATAAATCAAACTCCATATTTTGGTCCATTGCCCTAAAGCTTTTTACAAGTTTCATTAAAAACTCAATAGGTTTATCAGTAGTAGAGCTATATCTAGTTTCCTCATACTGCCTTTGTTGAGCCATTCTGAACTTGGAACCACCAAATTGTGCTTTAATTAATTTCTTCCAATCCTCCCATGAGTAGTCATTTCCATCCAGGAGAACAGATTCATACCACATTAGGGCAACATCAGTGAACAAAGAAATTAACTTGGACACAACTTCCTCATCTGGGAGTTTGTAAGAATTTTTTAAGTTATCAATTCTGCAAATAAATTGTTGCCAATCAGAGGAAGAATCACCATCGAATGTAGGATATTGGTCAAGTTTTGGCCAATTCTTTTGATTTGAAGGAGTCTCCTTAGTACTAGCTTGTTTCTGAGTAAGAAGCAGCTGTAATTTCTCTAATTGGGCTGAAATCTCATTGTTTAATCTTTCTGTTTCAGATCCTGGTGCATCATCAGTCATTGATGGAAACTCAGTTTTATCAACAGGTATTTCTGGAGCTATTTTACTTTAGATGAACTAGCCACAGATACTATTTGAGCATCCTGCACTATATGTTCCTTCACAGAAATTTCAGAATATTTCTGGTCATTCAACAATGAGTTCATTTTTCTTCAATGGTTGTTAGTCTTGTTTTCATCCTTGGAAGACTAGATAAACTCTCATTGATAGTTGCAAAAGATAACTAATTTATATTTTGAAAAGATGACAAATGTTCATTCAATCTTTTCAGATTTATCTTATCTATCTCCACCACCTGGCAATAGGCAGATACAGTATCTTTTAGTTTAGAAAAATCATTTTTTATATTTTGCCATAAAGCAACTTTCTTTTCATGGGTTGCTTTGTAATGAGACAATTCATCAGACACTCTCTGTGATTCACTTCTTAATGCTTGATAACCCTGATCAGTTAACAAACTATTATATCTCTGAGTCAATTGCATATTGTTCATTATATGATTTTGTTTGGCAATAATATCTCTCAAGTACTCATCATTAATTCTTTCTACATCTGGAGTGTTTCTCAATAAGGAAACTGAGTAACTTTCCAGACTCTCATAGAACTCAGGGTCGAGAGTTTCATCAATTACAGCCATGTCAGGGTTTATCATTGTGGTAGCAATTAAAAGTAATGGATTAGATACTTGAGATATCTGTCTACTTCTCCCAGCCTCTACTGGTCTCAAGGTGTCTTCTTCCCTCTCAGATTTACCTGAAAGAACAGAATTAGCCACAAAAATAGGCACTTGAGAATCAATAGAGGGACGTACCAGGGTTTGCTGGGTATCACCATATTGGGCTTTCTTCTTCTTTTGCCTCCTTGATAACGGTGGGGAGGAGTGGGGTTGACCTGGTTGGGCCTTGATGGACCTGCCTGAGGTAACTGATGCTAATTTTGAGACAGGTAGTCCCACTGAGTGTTTAACAAGTCCCACTGCCACTTGGACACTTCCACCTTCTCTTGGGACTGGGGAGCCAATTGTTGTTGATCCCTGGGAGGAAGAGTTTTCTTCTTCTCTTGAAGAAAGGTATCTATTCTTCTCACCTTTTCTTCCAGAGCATCTACCCTTACATTTAGTCTCAAGTTTTCTGTCCTTAGCTCCTTTATGTGAGTTGACAGATTCTTTACCTGCTGAGACAATGGCATCTTTTTTATCCTGAAGCCTTTTGGAAGCTCTTCTGGTGGTTTTATCATAGGCTTCTGATCCTGAGTTGTGTCCACTAGGATTTCTACCTCTTCCATCTTTACATCCTGTGTGGGGCAAGGATTTATTAGTTTGAGAAATTCTTCTTGTTAAAGGAGAACTTACAGAAGTAGGCTCATCATAATCAATTAAGTCTAGTTCTTCTTCACGTGCAGCAGAACCACTTTGGTCAGTCATTTTAAGATTTTACTGAAATGAAGAAAAGAGACAATAAGATTAATTAGTCTTTATTTTTGATTTTTTTAAAAAAAATAAAAAAAATAAAAAAAAATCTTTTTCAGGATAAAAATCAACTTAAATAAAATTAATTTATTAAAAAAAAATTTAAAACCAGGATTATAATATAATCAACTGTAGAAATAAATTAGAATTTTTATTAATAATTTTTAATTAATTATTTTCAGGATTTAAATCAACTAATTTATTACCAGGATTAATTGTCAACTGAAGTAATAAAATATGAAACTTCATTAATTTAACAAAATTTTATTAAACTGATAACTTAACTACCAGGACTTAATGTCAACTGAAGTAATTAAATATGAATTTTTATTTTAAAATTTTATTAAGCTTGATCACTTAATTACCAGGACTTAATGTCAACTGAAATAATTAAATATGAGTTTTATTAATTAAAATATTTATTGAACTACCAGGACTCAAATTCAACTGAAGTAATTAAATATTAATTATATATTAATTAAAAATATTATTGTTAGGACAATTTGTCAACTGGAACAATTAAATTAATCAGGACAAATGTCAACTGAAAAGATTATAATAATAAATATTAAAATATAATTATTTTATTACCTCTGGGACTAAGAACACTTATTGCTCTATTATGGTCAACCAGGAAAAATAAAAAAAAAATATAATATTAAAAATAAAATCCAATTACCAGACACCTCCCCCTGTAAAATGAGCAAATTAATGCCACTTACAGAGTGCTGAGTAAAAGGAAATACGTAGCAAATGAAGAGTGAAGAGTAACCCACAAATAGTAATGCAATAATTACCACAATATATACGACGTTTTGTCAATATATGAACCTAATTTTTGGAGCGCAGTTCGATTCCCGTTTGCAGCAAAAAATTTTGTCACGTGACGTATGACGTTCGTTGTTTTTGTCGCTTTCTTGTCCTTACAGGTATTCGAACGCCAATGGTCCCTTCGATTACGCCCTCAAATCACAATGCGCCATTGATAATTCGGGAAGGCCCTCAATTGTCAAGGGGGACTTTTGGTCTAGAAGCTTGGTTCAAGGTTTATACAAGGAATTTTAGGGTTTTATTGGACTCTCAAAGAATGGTACATATTTCTTAATCAAAATAATTGCTTCACTCAAATAAAAGAGGTAATTATAAGATATCAATATAAATTATAGATTAGAATTACGGTGTTGTAAATACTAAAGTTATAAAATATAGGAATAATTGTATTGTTGTGAGTGTAATAATAATGTAAGTGATAAAAAGAATGTTTTGAAAAGCACAAAGTAAGAGGCCTTTTATAGGCAAAACATGAGGGAATAAAATATACGGAATTTACACTATGTGGGTAAAAGAGTGACTGAAAGGAGTACATATATGACATAAGAATTAAATAAATGATACGTCAACAAGGACATCAAATTTATTAGCAATAAATTTTGAGTTCCTTGGACTGTCACAATTGATTACACAATAATTAATTAATTATAATACTTTCACGGGATTCCAGATCTCTCACTGAGGTAATATAATTAATTTAAAGTTATTTATTATAATATTATTTTTAAATTCTATTCCCATTGACTTATAATATTGAGCACGGTGTTAGGGAGTAAAATTGTAAGGGACATTTTATTTACATTAATTAATTATACTACTTATTGTACTTAACTAGTTAATTGTAAGTAATGCTTAAGTAGGTAATTAATTATTAGTAAGAAGAAGGGGCATGGCTTCAAATCAGTAAAATAATTAATTATTTTACTGGTTAAGTCTAGTAGCCTGGCTGACAATAATACTCAGTACTTAGTCCCAATTTTACCATCATATTAATTTTTGGTATTAATTATTTTGGTTGATTTATAAAAACCTTTATTGATTGGTCCCATTTTAATTACTGATTCTTTCTTAATAAATAATTTTAATTACATTTGTTTGTATTACTTTTCTGTTAATTAATTGAAATTTGATAAAAATTAATTTTTTTTTTTGTTAAAATTCAATAAATTTTATTTTGAAATAACAATTTGAATCATTAAATTATTTTTTTGATTCTATTTTAACAGTTTAAATGTCCAATAGTTTGGCTAGCAGCACGGATAACTTACATGTGGATGAGATTGAAGTGGATAATGACACTGAATCTGTAGGCTCTTCTAAATTAACTTACAGAAATGATTCAGCTGACAAAAAACCTTCAGGACGTGGAAATGGCAAGAGAAGTGGAAAACCCCCCTCACCAAACACCTCTGAAAGAAGTAAAACCTCTAATAAATCAGGACAATCAACTCAAAGGTATAAAAATAAAAAAGATACCTCTAACCCAACAAGTAAACAATCTGTCCAGTCACATCAAAGAACTGAAGGCAGAAAGCATAGAGTACAAGGCAAGGGTAGACACACTCTGGCAGCAGATTCAGGAATTGTTAAATCCCAAACAGGCTCAAACTCCTCATTTCCCAGCCTCTCAGCCTCAGCCTCAACCTCAGCCCAATCAGGTACCCAGCTCCTTCACGCAAAATCAAAGCACTCTGCAAGTGGAACATTGGAAATGGGATTACTTGATGAGCCATTACCAGCAGAATGCTCAGCAACCAGCTCAACACCCTGGCCCATCAAGGACACAAACCTACCATCCATCTCCTCAGCCCCATTTTTATCAGGGAGGCAGAAGAAAGAAGGAACATGGGAAGTTTCCTCCCTTACCATGGTAAGTAATTTGTTTGATAAAGATGTTGGCGTTTATAATAACAAAGCTTCTTCAGGTAATCTTGTGGATTCTGGTGAAAGAACAGTTAAACCTTTAAAAAGACAACTTCCTTTAATGAGTAGCCCCAATGATGTAATTAGAAAATTATCATTTTATGAACCTCTACATTTGACTTCTACTTCTTTAATTAATCCTTCTCCTGCAATTAAGAATGATTCTTTTTCCCTGAAGTCTATACCTTAATTGAGAAAACTTCTGAAGAAATATTGAAAGATACCCTTGATTTTAATGTTGTGAAAGACAAACATTTGAGAGATGTGTTAATCCATGAGAGTGATAAATTAAATAATATGCACTTGCATTTTAAAGTAAGTTCTTCTGTAAAGGATACAGCTTATTTTAAAATCAAAGAAACCTTGAATATTGTTCTTAGCCAACAAAAACAAATAAGGAGTGACCATAGAGCTATCTCAGATAAGAATATCAATCTACATAAAACCTTGAGTGAACTTAAACCCCTTATTGAGGAAAATTATTTATTAAAAAGTGAAATAAAATCTTTACAAAATGAGTTTAAAAAGCTAAAAAATGATTTCCATGCACTGAGTGCCAAACACACAGTTTCTGAGGACAGAAATGTTTTATCTCTTGCAAAAGTAAGTGAACAGATGTCTGAAATTCCAAGGATAAGAAACTATGTGTCTGACCTGCAGGAAAAATTTTCAACCTTAACCATCAATAATTATGGTATAAATGAGAATGCTGCCCATAAGCTGCATAAAAAAACAAAAAAGAACCTGAGCAGAGTTCCTCCTCTCTTCCTCATATTTCAGCCATTAAACAAACTGACAATGAGTCTGTAAAATCTTTTGCTACTAGAAAAAAATCTTGTGATGGTCATGTACCAGCTGTTTCTGTAAATAATGAAATTTCTGAACACCTGGCTAAACTTCAGGAATTATTAATGATAAATAATTCAAACCAAAAATGGACCATTCCAGTAGTCAGAAAAATAGGCATAAATTGGACCAATATCCTACCTTTGATGGTGATTCTTCTTCTGATTGGCAACACTTTATCCAAAGAATTGATAATTTAAAGAGATCTTATAAACTACCTGATAAGGAAATTGTTTCTAAGCTAATTTCTTTATTTTCCAATTTAGCCTTGATGTGGTATGAATCTGTTCTTTTAGATAACAATCATTATACATGGAATGATTGGAAATCCTTGATTGAAAATCAGTTTGGTGGTTCAAAATTGAGGTTAGCTCAGCAAAGACTGTATGAGAATACTAGATATGTATCCTCCTCTGTTGAAAAACCCATTGTTTTTCTTATGAAAGTAACAAAAATCCTGAGAGCAATTGATCCAAAGATGGATTATGATATTTGGAGAGATAAAATCTTGTATAAATTACCAAATTCTCTTAGAGATTTAAATGTAGCTAGAACTGAGCATGTAAGGGAAAAATATTCTTTCATTAATATCTGTTATGAGGTGCTACTCAACCATAGATATGAACCAAAGAATTTCCTTGGTAAATCTTATCATGATAAAAATAAACCCTCTAAAAGCCCCCAGAAAAATCTGGTAAACCCTCTGCCCCAGTTGCACCTAAAAAATATGCAACAAATACTTGTTATAAATTTAACAAACCATGGCAAAAGGGTGATGTTTGTGACAAGAAAATTCATCTTGTTGAACAAAATGAAGACACTGATGAGGCTGAAATTGATGTCAATAATTCTTCTAGTGACTGTGAAAGTAATATCTCCTATGACAATGACTCTGTTAAAGATGTTTTAATGTTGGAACAGGATGTCCATTATTTAGATAATATATCTGAAGAATGTGTATTGGATTTATCTTCAGTGGAAAATGCTGAAATAATTAAAGATATTACTATCAATTCTATAGCCATATCCCCTTTGAAAGCACCTGTTATCATTAATGGTAAAAATGTTGATGTAGTTCTTGAATCTGGTGCTGGAGGAAGTGTAGTGTCTGAAAGAGCTTTAGCTTCAGCAGATAAGGATTATTTGAGTAAATTATTACCTAGAACTTCTGAAAAATGGAGAGGGTATGGTTCTACCTTAACTCCTATTGGCAAATACAAAACCTCTGTATTCTTCAAATATAATGGTGGTTTTGTCAGAGCTATTTTTGACTTTGTTGTCATGGATACAATTCTCGTCACTGTGACCGACATGTCCTAGCTTACACTTGATATTCTTCTTGTCCCTTTTATCAGGTGAATGAGAGCAATTAGTAGTTTTTTTCTTTTTTTCCTGAGCTTTTAGTGCGTTATCACTAGAGTTTTCATCGCGCAACCTGCGATTTGCCTCTGATTTGAGACTATCATAAACTTGCTCTAGTGTTAAATTTTTAAAATTCTGAAAAAGGTTTTGAGTGATTCCTAACATTGTCTCGTGTTGAACACTTTTAACAAGAATCATAGCCACCACTTTGGAGGGAATAGACAGCTCTGGGTCACTGGATGCACTGTTTACCAACAAGTTTTCTATCTCTTCAAATTTGCCCAAATGCTCCCTAAGAGATGAAGCTCCATCCCATTTCAAATAAACAAGCTGATCCAACAGATCAGATACCATAGAGGCATTGCCCTCACCATAATCAGAAAGAATTTTTTTATAGGCAAGATAAGTGGATTTAGCCTTTGAGATCAGTAATGAATCCCTCAGTCCAACTGGGTTGATTAGTATTAACCGAGATTTAGCTTCACCCTTACGCCAGTCATTAGAATCAGCATCACTGGGACTGGAAGCACAAGTAATATGGCCAGTTAGATCATGAAAGTCAAAGTAGAACTCAATCATCAATTTCCAGAGAGAAACATTCCCGGAGGTGAGAACCAGCACTCTCAATAGCTTTTAATTTTACTGATTTGACATAGTTGAAGAGGTGTAGGGGCGTTTAGAGTTAGATGAGGTGCTAGCTTCAGCTGCTGGCCAAAAGGTTAATGTTAATGAGGTATTATCAGAAGTAGCAGAAGATGTATTGGGTATATCTTCACTCGGAGAGCTCATGAAAAGATCTTCAGACTTTTAATCTATTGTTGCTCCTTCAAATCACCTTTAAGTTATTATAAAGAGATTTGTCAGTTGTAGTAAAACCCCTTTGACTGTAATGTATTCAATCACCTTTAAGTTATTATAAAGTGATTTGTCAGTTATAGTAAACACCTGTTGACTGTAATGTATTCAATCACCTGTCCCCAGTGATTGAAAGGTTTAAACGGGTTTCAACAAAAATATCAATATAATAAGTTAAAGATAGGAAGAATATAAGAAATGATCAATCAGTTTTTGTTAATGGAAAAATATAAGATTGGATAGAGAAATTGAGAGAACAGCATTCACTATATATAATCTCATATTATCATTATACACCCTAACTAACTGATCACGTCTTAAATCAATACTCAGTATATATATCAATCATTGTGTTAAACACATGTAGAATATCCAAGAACATTAGTGCCTAGCGGCCAGTCTCCTTCAACAGGAAACTCTTTGTTTGATATCTTGTAAAAAGTGTTCTCATTTTTTTGGAATCTTGTGAAACACTTACTCATTTTGGTGTCACCGGACGACCTATGCACAAGGTCGAGGATGTTCCTGAAAGTGAGATGAGGGATTTAGAAATTTCTTCAAAGCACAGAGGAATGATTCGAGGAAGTTATTTGAAGGTCACTAGAAGTAAGAGCTATGGGTTCAAGGTATGTTCGAGAAGAATTATAATATAGTTTCAAAGGTAATAGGAATTCTTAAGATCTCACGAAGGGTTGGAAACTCAACAATCAAGGATTTAGGATTTTAGAAATGATTACTGAGAAAGTTTAAAGAAAAATAAAATAACAATGATTCAATTTTGTAATTTTACCACTATTAAATGTAAATACGTTTTATAATTTAATTCTTAGGAATGTCAAACCAAAAACCCAACCTTTTTATATCCTTTATTCCTCTTCGCATTGACCTCCCTCTCATCGCCCCATTCCCATACCACAGACCAGTAATAACATACACTTAGACCCTCTTCGCTAATATCCGTCCATGTTCAATTTACCCCTTTTAATTAATTAACAAACTTTTTAATGAAAACTACTAGTGTACTATTACGTTGATCATAGCGCTGTGCGTCGCTTTTTAAAATTAAGACTAAGACACACTGTCAGTACAGTCTAGTATATAAGTATGATATAATAGTGTTATTTTATGGTCCTACTACTTATTAATAAATGATTTAGTGATTAAACCTCAGGGGAAGACTAATAGAATAGTTATACTCAAAGTAAACTCACAATACTTGGATTTAAATGCGTGCTAGTGGTGGAAAATAGAAGAATAAAATATAGTTATAGCTTTTATAAAGATAATATCAATTTATAAGGGCTTTATAATATATTTCTAGATGTTAATAATTGTATTGTAGTGTTTATTTGAAGTGTAGTAATTGAATGATGATAATAAACCGTCAAAATCCCTCCTTACTTATACCCAAATCCACTGGAGTGCACAGACCTTCAATCCAGATGATGTCACTGCTATCCCCGGCAATTACAGCACTGTGAGGGCCCATCACCTCCCCATGGCGTCCACTTCAAGCAGTTTCAACACCCAGACCTCCAGTAAGGACCCTCCATCACTATTAATAATAACACAGAGTCATACCATAAATAGAAAACCCAGATAAAAGCGGATACCATAAAGAAACAGGTAAAATAAAAGATCAAAAAGAGATTTAATGAAACTAAAAGCATATAAAGGAAACAAATAAAATGTCCAAGCCCCCGATAACATCCCCAAGCATCCACATTAACCCAAAAACATATTTCCAACCCATAAATCCGTGAATAACCATCCAAGGAAGTAATTTTAGTTGTCCAAACTGGGTGTATGCGCCTGATATAGGTGTCTATGCTTCTGTAGGCGTTGTGAGTCCACTGATTTCGTCCATATGACCTAAAATAAGCAGAAAAACAAAGGTTATAGGCTATTAAGGGGCTAAAACCCACTTATATGCCTAAATATACATAATATACTGCATATTTCACTGAATATGAGATTTATGTATACATATAAGCTTATGTATGTCAATAATTACTTCATATCACTTAAGATAAGTATATTATGACTCCATTAACACCTTAATAAGTATTATTAGGCCATGGATAAGCTATTTAAACTATTATAAGTTATATAATAGAATAATAATTATATATATATATAATAAAATAATATATATTATTATTTTAACCTTATTTTTAAGATATAAGCTTAATCTAGTTAAGGTTATCTTATTTTAAGCATAAGAAATACTCAGTCCTAAGGATATTTAGGCTGACACTCCCTCACCCCAAAAAAAACAATAAAAAAAAATGTTAAGACATTTTAATTAATCTTAAGGAATGAAATAATAAAATAAAAAATAATTTTTATAATACATATACTGAATTAACAGTATTATTTAGATTTAAATTTTTTCAAGAGATTTTTAAGATCAGAGATTTCATTTTCTGGAATCCACTGGTCATATTCACTTGATTTATTTTTAAATCTTAGTAGATACTCAACTCCCTTTTCTTTTGTAAGGTGTCTCTTTTTGAGTATCTTTTCAATTTCTGCCTTTTCCACTATTTCTTCAGGTTGCTGTTTATGCCTTCCTGATCTTCTTGGAAAGAGAGCAGTATCATTAGAATGGTATGGTTTTATAAGAGAAATAGGAAATACTGGATGTTTTCTATCATAAGGTGCATATAGAATAACCTCAACAGCATTATTACCAACCATCTTTTTAACTACAAATGGTCCAATGAATGGATCCTTCAATTTAACATTACCATTTAAATTGAAATGTAGTGTTGAAATAAGGACTTCATCACCCTCTTTGAACATTTGTTCTTTATGGGCTTTATCCCATCTTTTCTTTTCATACTCAAAAGCCTTATTTATACATTCTTGAGCATGTTTTCTGCATAGTTCCTGCATCTGAAGAAAAGATTTAGTACCTGGATGAATATCCAATCTAGGTAACTTATTAAGAGTTTTAGCAGGGGTATTAGGTACATAACCCAACCATAACTCAAATGGCTTTTTGCCAGTGACAGAATGTACTGTACTATTATATGCAAATTCTAAACCTGGGATAAGGGTTACCCAATCATGCGTGAATTTGTCATTTTCTTTAAAATTAAGACCAAAAGCACAGTATCTTCTTATCATATCTTCTAAGGTTTGTATCATTCTTTCTGCTAGCCCATCAGTTTGTGGATGGTGTGCTGTAGAAAGTTTTAATTGACACCCTGAAACATCCATAAGTGACGTCCAGAACTCAGAAGTAAATTTAGGATCTCTGTCAGAAACTATTGCTTTGGGGAAACCTGCTGTATTTAACATTTGTGTCCACCATAAAAAAGCTAAGTCCTTTGCAGAAACCTCTTTGTGGGTAGGAATAAATTTACACATCTTTGTAAATCTATCTACAATTACCCAGCAGGAGTTATAACTCTTATGCCCTGCTATTGGAAAACCTGTTACAAAGTCCATGTTAATGATTTCCCATGGAGCTTTTGGTTGCTCAATTTGTTGTAATAAACCAGCTCTTTTTCCTGTTAATCTTTTAGATTTTTGACAAGAATCACATGTTTCAACATATTTCTGAACATCCTCAGACATGTTAATCCACCAAGCTGTGTTTTTTACTCTGGTTAATGTTTTATGGTAGTCAAAATGACCTGCTAATATATCATCATGACATATACTTAACATTAACTCCTTCATTGAAGGGGGAATTACAATTACATTACTTAATTTTTTCCTGTAATATATAAAACCATCCTCAATGGAAAATTTTCCTTTCTCTAATGCCTCTTATACTTATCTGGTAATGTTTTTATTAAAACATTCATTGAAGCATTAGATGGATCATTTAATATTGTAGTTAATTTACTTAAGTCAGGATCTGAATTATAATTATCAAGAATTGATTGCATAAATTCATCCTCAAGATCTACAATATAAATGCCATAAATGTTAATAATCTCTGATTCAGGAACATAAGCAGGATTATCATCATTATTAGGCAGAGGTACTCTAGATAACAGATCTACATTAGAGTGCAAGGTTCCTGCTCTATGTGTAATAGTAATCCGTCCTCTGTATTCTTGTACAGCTAATTGCCATCTAAACATGTGTCTATTAGGAGTTTTCATGTTTAAGAGTGACTTAACTGCACTACAGTCAGTTATTAACTCAAATTTTTGGTCTTCAAGGTAATAATGTAGCTTTTCTAGAGCCCATACTACTGCCAAACATTCAAGTTGAGTAGCACCATATTTTAATTCACCACTTCTCAGAGTACGTGAAATATAGCAGATTACTACTTCTGACATTTTACCTTCAATAAGTTGTTTTTGATGCAAAGCAGCACCCAGTCCAATAAAACTTGCATCTGTATATAATACAAAAGGTAATTGGAAATCTGGTAATCCCAAGATAGGAGCTGTCATTAAACATTCTTTCAACTTATTAAAAGCTTGTTGTCTTTCATTATTCCAAATGAAAGCTTCTGATTTCTTTATCAGTGTGGTCAGTGGTGCAGCAATTGATTGGTAGTTTTTTATATATTGTCTATAATAACCACACATTCCAAGAAAAGATTGTACATCCTTCACATTTTGGGGAATGCCAATATTCTTTATTGCAGCCACTTTATTTTGGTCTACACATATTTGTAAGCCAGATACAATATGACCAAGCACTTTTAAAGATTCAAACCCAAATTTACATTTTTTCAATGCAAGGGTCATTTTTATTTCATCCATTTTCTGAAATACTTTCCTTAAATGGATTAAGTGTTCATCAAAAGTTTTAGAGAACACTATGATGTCATCAATGTATACCATTAACCATCCCTCAATCATTTCATTATGGAATGTTATATCCATTAACTTCTGAAATACTGAAGGAGCATTCTTTGGTCCAAATGGCATTCTGACATACTTATAAATTCCCATGTGTGTTGTTATCAACAAAAAGTTCTGTGAATTCTTTTCAACAGGAATTTGATGGTACCCTTTATTTCCATCTAGGCAACTTATATATTTAGCACCTTTAAGGGTAGCATGTATAGAGGCAATCCTTGGCAAGGGATAAATATCATCTACTGTAAATGTATTTAATGCTCTATAATCACCGCACAGTCTTGCTTTATCTTGTTCATAAGAAATCAGCACTGGTGATATTACACAATATTTTGGTGTAGTTTCAACCTTCTCAAGAATGTTCATCTTTAATAACATCTTAATATTATCCTCTATGTCTTTCCTCTTCATTGGTGAAGCAGGATATGGTTTCTTTTTAAGACTAGCAGGAATATTATCCATGTCACAAGTTAAACTAATTTTCATTTCATGATCTTTTACAAGGCCAAGTTCATTTGTACCATGTGCAAAAGCCATTGGAAAAGCTTTAATTAATTCCAAAATATTATCTTTCTCAGTTTCACTTATCTGAGTGCCAAATGATGCTTTTGAAATTTCTGTTTCCAGAAGTTCCAACTCATTGGATTCTCTTCCTTTAGACGGGGAATTTGTTACTGACTCAATGTGTAAAACTGTGTTAAAAGAATTTATTTTAAATTTCCTTTTACCATTCATGCCAATTGTAAAATTATTATTAGCAGGGTCTAATTTTACACCAAATTTAGTCAGAATATCATTTCCAATGATAAAACAGTTACTACAATTTGTATTATCCATTACTACAAAGTCACAAGTTACCCTTACATAACCATGTTGGTGTTTAAAGAAAACAGCAGCTTTGTATTTACCAATGGGGTGTAGTACTGATCCAAAACCTCTCCAATTTTTATTCTGAAGTGGTTCAAGCTTAAACTTATATTCACTATCAATTTTCTGTAATGTATTAGTGGAAACAACTGAACCAGCAGCTCCTGTGTCCAATACTATATTAACATTTTCACCAGAAATGATAGCTGGAACCGTGATAGGTGTCATTTTAAAGTTATCAGCTTGTATATCCTTAATGATTTCAGCATCCTCAAAATTCATTAAAGATTCATTTGAGTCCATATTTAATATTGGATTTTCAAAGATGGACAAATCATCTTCCAACATACAGACTTCATTTTCATCACTATATGAGATATTGCTGTCATAATCACTTGATTCTTTACTTTTTCAGTTTCAGTTTCAGATTCACGTTGATTTTCAACAATATTTATGTTTTTCTCACATTTGTGACCTTTTACCCAAGGTTTGTTACACTTATAGCAAGTATTTGTTTCATACTTTTTAGGTACTACAGGTGCAGTAGGTTTTTTCTGCTTCTCCTGAAGTGTTTTTGAATTCTGAGTTTTTACAGGTTCAACATTTTGCTTATAAGTGGAATACCTTGATTCATACTTATGGTTCAATAATATTTCATTGCAAATATTAATAAAGTCAGAATATTCAGTAACATTTAATGTTCTAGCTACAACAATGTCTCTGACAGATATAGGTAATTTGTATATTATCTTATCTTTCCATAAGTTAAAATCCATATGAGGCTCAATGGCTTTTAATATTTTGTTCAAATTCATTAAAAATACCATAGGTTTGTCACCATTCAACGGATTATACCTAGTTTTCTCATACAGTCTCTGCTGAGTAAGCCTGAATTTAGAACCTCCAAATTGTTTTTCAATAAGTTGTTTCCATTCAGCCCAAGAGTAGTCTCTACCCTCACTTAAGACAGCTTCAAACCATAATAAAGCAACATCCTTAAATAAAGAAATTAATTTTGATGTTATCTCTTCATCTGGTAACTTATATGAGAATTTCAAGTTGTCAATTCTTTGAATAAAATGTTGCCAATCAGAGCTGGCTTCCCCATCATAAGTTGGGTACTGATCTATCTTAGGCCAGTTCTTCTGATTGGATTTTATCTCACTAATCTTAGGTAAATTCAATAACTCATTTACTTTTGATAAATGGTCTTGTATTTCTTCCTGCACGGATTTGTGACTTACCTTTTCAGATTTGACACTACCACCAGATGGTTTCAATTGTGGTGGTACAGGGAAGGAATGAGATTCACTTTTGCCAATGAAAGGATTATTATTATATTGATTATACTTATGATTATCCTCGTTCATTAGTAGATTGGCAGTTTCAATCTCAACTTTAGTTAATCTTTGTAGCAGCTCAGAGACACTTTGATTTGTCTGTGCAAAAGATAACTTTGTTCTTGATTCAGTCTTTAATAAGTGTGTTTCATATAATTTTTCTAACTCACAAAATTTGTTTGAAAGGTCATTATATTTATTACTCAATGAATCATATTTAAGAGTTAGAGGCAAATGTTCTTTCTCTAATTCTTTATTACGTGTTGCTAATTGAGAAATGTTAAATGTTAAGGATGAAATTGTATCACTAGTGAGCTTAACTGTCTGTTCCTCACAATCAGTCATTCTATTCCACAATGCTGAAACAATTCTATGGACAGTTGGATTATTGTTAAAATATTCCATGTCCTCCTTTTCAATTCTCTCACTCTCCTGTGAACTACTCATCTCACTAGTAGGTGGTTGCAACTGAGGATTAACTGTATTATCATTGTATATAGTACTGTTATTATGGATAAAAGACAAGTCAGGTGTATCTACTCTAAAACCCAAATTTCTTAAATCCTCCTCTATTTTTTGTACAGATTTAACATCAATAGAATTACCTATATTGTAATTATCAGTATTATGTCTAATCTGAGAGGGTAAGTTACTTACCAAGGGATGGTTGCCAGGCCTGATTTTTGGCGCTTTTTTCCCTTGTAAGGGTGAGCTGAGGAAGTCAGATGAGGGGGCGGATCCCTGTTGCAACTGTGGCTTGTTCACTGTTGGTGAAACCAGTCCCATTTCCATTTGTCTACCAGGATTTTCTCCTGGGAGTGAGTGGACCCTCCTTGGGTAGGGGGTTGCTGATTTGATTGACTGGGCTTGCCTCCCTTTAATTCTGCCATTGCCTGATTCATCTGCTGAAATCCTACCTTGCAATTGTTTTGCAACTGCTCTACTTCTTTGAACATGAGAGATTTTGATTCCTCTAGCTTCAGAACCTGTTTGGCCAGGTGGGACAGTTGATCCTGAAGAGGAGGAGACGTCTTTTTGATAGTTATCTTTTTTAAGAGGGCGTCCTTTTCCTCTACACTCATGCTTTCTGGTTGGGGGTACTGTTGTCCCTCCATGGTGATGTCCTGGAAAGTTTTTATTAGCTTTAGACCTGGTATTATAAGCAGGCTGTTCACTTACACTATCCTGAGGAGCACTCATATTGTTCAGAATAACAATATTTTACGTCTACAAAAGGAAAAAACTCTGTGGAATTAGTAGACAAAAGATATTAGTAATTATATTACTAATAAAAAAGCAATGGAGCTTACCCTGAATTTATATCTTTATTTATTTAAATAAAATATAAGAAAAATTCGAAAAAATCTGTTAAAAATATAATAATAAGTTTAACTAGACCTCTATAAGGGTGAATAATTAGCTTACCAAGCTTTAGCCAAATACCAATTTAATTGGGTGTTATATTGGTGTCCAAATACCAAGTGAAATTGGGTTTATATTGGGTACAGTTACTACTGTAAATATCTAATTTTTATGATAAAAAATTAGTACAATTATTATAAGGGTTCTTTTCCGCAATCAATGAGCTATGATGACCCACTAATATGCCGCAGACCCAAATATTTGGTTAATTTTGAGTTGTACTAAGGTAAAAATCACGTCCCAAGGCTTATACTAAATAATAAGTAAAATATAAGGAAAGACCCCCAATTGTCAGTACAGTCTAGTATATAAGTATGATATAATAGTGTTATTTTATGGTCCTACTACTTATTAATAAATGATTTAGTGATTAAACCTCAGGGGAAGACTAATAGAATAGTTATACTCAAAGTAAACTCACAATACTTGGATTTAAATGCGTGCTAGTGGTGGAAAATAGAAGAATAAAATATAGTTATAGCTTTTATAAAGATAATATCAATTTATAAGGGCTTTATAATATATTTCTAGATGTTAATAATTGTAGTGTAGTGTTTATTTGTAGTGTAGTAATTGAATGATGATAATAAACCGTCAAAATCCCTCCTTACTTATACCCAAATCCACTGGAGTGCACAGACCTTCAATCCAGATGATGTCACTGCTATCCCCGGCAATTACAGCACTGTGAGGGCCCATCACCTCCCCATGGCGTCCACTTCAAGCAGTTTCAACACCCAGACCTCCAGTAAGGACCCTCCATCACTATTAATAATAACACAGAGTCATACCATAAATAGAAAACCCAGATAAAAGCGGATACCATAAAGAAACAGGTAAAATAAAAGATCAAAAAGAGATTTAATGAAACTAAAAGCATATAAAGGAAACAAATAAAATGTCCAAGCCCCCAATAACATCCCCAAGCATCCACATTAACCCAAAAACATATTTCCAACCCATAAATCCGTGAATAACCATCCAAGGAAGTAATTTTAGTTGTCCAAACTGGGTGTATGCGCCTGATATAGGTGTCTATGCTTCTGTAGGCGTTGTGAGTCCACTGATTTCGTCCATATGACCTAAAATAAGCAGAAAAACAAAGGTTATAGGCTATTAAGGGGCTAAAACCCACTTATATGCCTAAATATACATAATATACTGCATATTTCACTGAATATGAGATTTATGTATACATATAAGCTTATGTATGTCAATAATTACTTCATATCACTTAAGATAAGTATATTATGACTCCATTAACACCTTAATAAGTATTATTAGGCCATGGATAAGCTATTTAAACTATTATAAATTATATAATAGAATAATAATTATATATATATATAATAAAATAATATATATTATTATTTTAACCTTATTTTTAAGATATAAGCTTAATCTAGTTAAGGTTATCTTATTTTAAGCATAAGAAATACTCAGTCCTAAGGATATTTAGGCTGACACACACTATTGAGAGATTGACTTATTTAGATTTAGAGTTTAGGCTAGCGCAGTTGAATAGTAAGTACACAAAGGGGAATCACAGTTGCTATGGAGAATTGCTTTCTGCGCTTTGAGTATAGATTTAGAACTCGATATTATTGATTTAATGAGCTGCTTTTGCCTTGAGTGTCACGTGGCGCGTGACAGATGCCCGGGTATAAGAATTGCGAGCTCCGTTGAGCTTGAGCCATCTTCTCACACTAGTTTCTCTTTCCTCTATATATATCTTTTCTTGATTATTACTTTCTTCATTATATAATGAACTGTCCTACCCCAACGCCTACGCCTCCACACCCTAAAGCGGATGGGGGAATACAATAAGAAACTAGATAACGAGATCACAACCTGGGTAACCCAGGCCACAGGTTCAAAAGGGGGTGTGAAAGAAGAGATCGACGAATTGGTAAAGGAAGATGAGGATGAAGTCCCTGTTCCAGGGCGGACACCCAAAAAACGACGGGTGGTCATTGAAGATGACAAGGATGAGAAAGAAGCAGAGGTAGATGTGGCTCCAAGGTTGTTCTTAGAACCTGACCCCATCTTTGAAGTAAGTTTTATCTGTTGCTTTTTTAGGGATGAGGTTACTGATGAGTTCTTGTTTAGACATCAAATGCCATTATTGAAGACGCAATTGGGGAACCTGCGTCGCTTTTGCCAACTGAGGCAAACCCTCCAGTCACGGGTGGAATCGAAGAACCTGAGGAAACGCTGGACCAGGTGTGGTCAAAGAAGCCTCGTCAGGGTCGACAAGTTAGGTTCGCAGAAGAGTTGTGTGGGGAGGTCGATACAATTATCGACGCTGCTTCCTTCAACGTGGAAGAGGAACTGTTGGAGCTGGAGAGGAGGAGGTATTTGAGAAATTCAGGAAGGAGATAAGGGTAATTTTGGAGAAGATGAAAAGATTGGTTTGAGAAAAATTAAAAGAGAAAATTTGAAATGAAAGGGAGAGATGTAAAGAAGTAGAAAAGTAGAATTGTCTTTAGTTTTATTTTTGTATTATTTTATTGTATTTAAGGTGAATATTATTTTTTATAACATTTGGGAGAGAGAGAAAAAAAAGTTTTAAATAAAATTTTGCTTTAGAATTTGAAAGAAGAAATTTAAATAAAGAAAGAAAAAGAAAGAAGTTATTAATTGAAGGAAGTTTAAGTTTAAAAGAAAAATTTATGTAAGAGAAGAGAGAAAGAAGAAAAAAATGGTTGGTGATTGAGATGAGTTTGTTGAAATGAAAATTTAATGAAAGAAGAATTTGTTATTTGCGAAAAGTTGTTTATTGATGTTTTAGGAATTTTAGATAGTTGAAAAGAGAGAAAAAACAGAATTAGAATTTAAAGAGAATTTGAAAAAGAAGAATCATTTGTTCAAAGAATTTTATAAAGAGATTTAGAGGTTGAAGTTAAGTTCGAGGAAATGTTCATGTCGTTATTCATACAATATTTTGATGGTTTGAAGGAAAGAAAGTTTAAAGAGAGAATAAATTTTAGAAAAGAAAATTTTAAAGAGAATTTTAAATTTAAGAAAAGAATGTATTTAGAGAATTGAAAAAGAGAAGAGAAAAAAAAACATTTAGAGAGATTTAAAAGTTTTTTATTTTATTTTATTATTTATGTTTATTCTATTTATTTGTTTATTTTTTTTTTAATTTTTTTTAATTTTTAATTTTTAATTTTAGTTGGTTTTGGAGAAAATTTTATAGGAGAAAAAAAAAAAAAGAAAACAAGGATAAGAAATTTAAGAGAAAGAGAAAAAAGAAAAAAAAGAAAAAAAAGAAAAGAAAATTTAAAATAAATGAAATTTTAAGGTTTTGGTTTTAAAGAATATTTCAAATGAAAAGATTTTAGAAGTTCAGGGGCGTTAGAAACATTGATGGCTGGTTCCCAGGATGTTTTGTCTGAGTCATCGAGGAAGCCTTCCCATTCCACGAGGTATTGAAGTTTCCCCTTGCGCATTCTTGAATCAAGGATACGACTTACTTCCCACTCTAGATGATCTTCTACTTTGACCGATTCCGGAGGGGGTTGGTTTTTGTCCGGGTATATTTCTCGAGCCAGTTCCAGGAGAGATACATGGAAAACAGGGTGAATCGCCTGCCATTTAGGAGGTAAATTGAGTCGAAATGCAGTTTTAGAGACTTCAGAGTCGATTTCAAATGGTCCCAAGCGTTTTTCAGCCAGTTTCTTTAATGTTCATGTTGTTCGAATGTTTCGTGCGTTGAGCCATACTTTGTCGCCTGGTTTAAAGGAAGGAGCAGATTGTCGATGTTTGTCGGCCTGTTCCTTGTATCTTTGAATCGCTAATTCCAAATTTGTTTTAAGTTCTTCTTGGAGTCGTGATATAGTTCGAAGATAATGTTCCGCAGGATGATTAGTTCCTACATGGATTGAGTTGAATTGAGGATGTCGTCCATTAATGGTTTCAAAGGGAGATTGTCGTGTCGAAGAATGAGTCGAGTTATAATAAGCGAATTTGGCCAGTGGTAACCATGTGGTCCAATCGTCTTGTTGGTAACTGAAATACATTTGAAGATATTGTTCGAGGATTTGGTTAACTCTTTCTGTTTGACCGTCGATTTCAGGGTGATAGGCCGTGGAGAGGTTCCTCGTGATATTGAGTTGTCGACACAGTTGGGTCCAGAATGTGGATACAAACAATGAGACTCTATCTGAAATAATATCATTTGGTAAGCCGTGTTTGGAAAATACATATTCTAGAAACAATTTTGACAAATCTTCTGCTGTAGCAGTAGTAGTGGTTTTAATGAAAATAGACATTTTTGAAAATCTATCTGCTATTACTAATATAGCATCAAAATCATTAGAAAAAGGAAGTTGAGAAATGAAATCCATCGATAAAGATTCCCAAGGTTTAGAGGGAATAGGAAATGGTTGAAGCAACCCATGCTTCCGGTGACGGGGAGCCTTATTCCTATTACATTCGTAACAAGCTTTTATATAGGCCTTGATTTCTCTGGTCATACCTGGCCAGAAGAAATCCCTCGCTATTAACTGGTAGGTTTTATCAACCCCAAAATGACCAGCTAATGGAGAATCATGTCAACTATTGAAAATCCATAATTCTATTTCATCGTTGTCGGGTATGACTACTCTACCTTTGAAGACTAATAGACCTGATTCAATACTAAATCTCTTGGCCCCCTGCTTTGAGAGTATTTTGTCTTTTAACCCTAAACAATAATTGTCCTTTGACTGAGCTTCAAGGATGTTGGATAGTGGATTTTGAAAAGATTGAATTGTCATCAAATTAAGTTGATGAGTTTTTAACATTGATTCGTTGAAAATTGATTGCACATTTGCTGGGTTCTTGTCAGCAAATGCGTCCCCCCGCTGTGGGTAAATGTTGTCCCGACGTGACAAGATATCTGGGACAATGCAGTTCTTACCTGGGCGATAGGAAATAGAGAAGGGAAATTCAGACAAAAATTCAGCCCACCTGGCTTGACGCCTGGTTAACACTTTGGAAGACATGAAGTATTTTAAAGCATTATGATCTGTTAAAATTTGAAAAGGACTATCTAGGCTGAGAAGAAAAGAACACCATTTTTTAAGACATCGGATAATAGCTAAAAGCTCTTTGTCATGAATTTCATAATTTAATTCTGCAGCTATGAGTTTGCGTGACTCAAAAGCAACAGGTTGAAACAAATTTGTTTCAGGATTTAATTGAGAGATGACCCCTGCAATAGCATAATCGCTCGCATCTGTCTCAACTATTGTCAAAGCAGAAGGATCAAAATGTCGAAGAATTGGGGCTGTGGTGAATGCCGTTTTTAGTGCTTCGAATTCCTTTTGTGCTGTAGAAGTAAAAACAAAAGGAATGTCTTTTCTAAGAAGAGAAGTAAGATTGGAAATAGTTTTAGAGTAATCTTTAATAAATCTTCTATAGAAGTTTTCAAAACCCAAAAATCCTTGGAGTGATTTAATGGTTTTGGGCTCAGGCCATTCCAGGATTTTCTGGACTTTTTTGTCATCCATGACTAAAATGTCAGTGGACAACGTAAAACCCAAAAAATCAATTGATTTGAGGTGGAATTCGCAATTATTATGCTTGGCGTAGAGGCCATGATCTCGAAGTCGATTTAGGACCTGTCAAACATGATGAATATGTTCATCTAGTGTTTTCGAGAATATTAAAATATCATCTAAATAGACAACTACAAATTGTTCAACAACATCTTGAAAGATGTCATTAACAAAAGTTTGAAAAGTTGAAGGTGCGTTACACAATCCAAAAGGCATAACTAAATATTCAAAACTACCGAATCTAGTGCGCATTGCAGTCAGTGGTTCATGACCTTCTGCAATGAGAATCAGATTGTAAGTGACTCTAAGATCAATTTTAGAAAAGAAATTAGCACCATTAAAAAAGGTAAGAATTAATGACATAGGAGGAACAGGATATGCATTCTTCTTAGTGACTGTGTTGAGCTTTCTATAGTCAACACACAACCTAAGACTACCGTCCTTCTTTTTTACAAAGAGGACAGGGGAGCCAGTTGGAGATTTACTGGCTCTGATGAAACCTTTGGCTACATTCTCTGCATTGTAGTCTCGAAGAACTTGAGATTTGTCCTTTGACAAAGAATAGACAGGACCTGCCGGAGGTACTGGGCCTATTAACTCTATTTGATGGTTGTAGGGTCGATGAGGTGGTAACTTATTGGCCTTGCGGATTGAGAAAACATCAAGGAAATTGTGTTAGATTTCTGGTAGAGTTGATTTAATGGCTTCAACGTTGATTTGGTCGTCCTCTTCATCTTCGAGAGAATCTGTCGAGGGGATACCTGAATTGAGAGAGCAGCATTCAATTACTTCGAGGCAATTTAAATCCTCTTTGAGTGAAGTCATCGAGCTAGAAGGGCTAGGCAATTTCTCATTTAGAGAAAGATCAGATCCTTGCAAGTCATCTGGCAGAGATTCGTCCTCTAGCAGGACATTGTCAGGCGGGTTGTTTAACTCCCTATTGACCTGCATTGAAGAATCAGAAATATACTTAGAGCGTGGGGTGATCAATCCCCTAGTCCAATCAATTTCGGGATTCCAATGTGTTAAAAAGTCATGGCCAAGAATGGTATCGTCCATCCTTGGGGCGTCCAAGACTGATAATTCCCACTCAAAGGGGGGAAAGTTCGGAAAGTTGAAAACCCATAAAACTTTCTTACTTACCCAATATTTGGGTTCCTCTGATTCGACCAAATAGATTGGAGTTCGATCGACATCTGTAAATGTTAGTTGAAGCTTCTCGGAAAAAGATAAACTAACAAAAGAAATTGAAGCTCCAGAGTCTATAAGACAACTGAAGGGGATATCCTCCTTAAAAAGAATGAATCTCAAGCAATTTAGGGCAATTCCAGTCCTTATGAAATGGAGATTTTGTGCACTGGGAGAGATAGGATAGTTTGCTTTTCACACAAGTAAACTATCTACTAGTTTTTTGACTTCGAACTAGTACCTTCTCTTTCCTTCAACTTTACACAGTCTTCCAACTTGTGCTTACCCCCACAATACATACATAACCCATTATCTGCTCATCTCTTCCTCTCAGCTTCTTTCAGTTCCCCTTTAGGATCCAGTACTTTGCTGATATCGCCTGGAGTCGAGCCTTTTGGTCGAGGTTTATCCTTCCCCTTATTGGGTTTGGATTGAGTCCAGGAGGATTGATTTGGTTGTGGGTGTGAAGAAGATCCCGATTGAAAATTTAGGCCTTGAGATTTGTTGGCCTATCGACGATGTTGAAGTCATCCTTGATAAACGCTGTCAAGTTCGAGGGTTCCATCCATTAAATCCGTCAAAGTAGTCATCTTCTGACCGTGAAGATTTAATTAATCCAGAATCCTTGAAGGAATTCCTTTCTTGAAATGCTAGTTAAGGGCAGCATCATTCCAACCTACTCGAGTTTGAAGTGCTCTGAAGTTCGAGATATATTCAGAGGCTTTACCATTATCACTCATGCGAAGAAAATCAAGTTCAATTTCTGCGTTGTCAGTTTCATTAGGGTCCCCAAACAACGTAAAGAGTTGGTCTTCGAACTTTTCCCAATTATTGATAAGTAAGTGGGTTTCTATCGAAGAAAGCATGAGCAGATAAGGTTCGAACCATCTTGCTGCTTTCCCAGCTATGAATGAAGAAGCGTAAACAACCTTTGATGGGTCGCTATTAAAGGTTCGAGGGTCATTATGGAACAGTAGCTTGCAGGTTTGCAAGAAGGGTTGCAATCTGTTGGGGTGATCTCCGTCAAATTTGTCAGGAGATTTCATAGAAGGGGTTTTGAACTTAGATCCCTCTGGAGACATTGGATTTGAAAGGGATTTCATGAAAAGTCTCATGAAATCTTCCAGAGAGTTAGATGGTCCAGGTTCTGAGGATTGACCAGAAGGGTGATTGGCAGGGGCGGATGGTGCCTCGTGCATTGTATCCTCTCCTTCTTCTTGATCACTAGAATCCTCAAAATCTTGTGGGATGTCTTCTACAGATTGAACTGAATGTTGCCGTTCCCTAAGGTCGAGTGGTTCCAAAGAGTGAGTGCGGGAAACAGGCCTTGTGGCTGTTGGCCTGCCTCTAGCGCGAGCTCTAGTAGTAGCGCCCATAGGAGGAGTGCGTTGAACGGGTGCCATTTTAAAATTTTAAAAACACCTAAAAGGACGTAGTAGTGCAAAGAATGAGAACTACAGAGAATTAAATTATACTGTCACCGGACGACCTACGCACAAGGTCGAGGATGTTCCTGAAAGTGAGATGAGGGATTTAGAAATTTCTTCAAAGCACAGAGGAATGATTTGAGGAAGTTATTTGAAGGTCACTAGAAGTAAGAGCTATGGGTTCAAGGTATGTTCGAGAAGAATTATAATATAGTTTCAAAGGTAATAGGAATTCTTAAGATCTCACGAAGGGTTGGAAACTCAACAATTAAGGATTTAGGATTTTAGAAATGATTACTGAGAAAGTTTAAAGAAAAATAAAATAACAATGATTCAATTTTGTAATTTTACCACTATTAAATGTAAATACGTTTTATAATTTAATTCTAAGGAATGTTGAACCAAAAACCCAACCCTTTTATATCCTTTATTCCTCCTCGCATTGACCTCCCTCTCATCGCACCATTCCCATACCACAGACCAGTAATAACATACACTTAGACCCTCTTCGCTAATATCCCTCCATGTTCAATTTACCCCTTTTAATTAATTAACAAACTTTTTAATGAAAACTACTAGTGTACTATTACGTTGATCATAGCGCTGTGCGTCGCTTATTGAAATTAAGACTAAGACACACTATTGAGAGATTGACTAATTTAGATTTAGAGTTTAGGCTAGCGCAGTTGAATAGTAAGTACACAAAGGGGAATCACAGTTGCTATGGAGAATTGCTTTCTGCACTTCGAGTATAGATTTAGAACTTGATATTATTGATTTAATGAGCTGCTTTTGCCTTGAGTGTCACGTGGCGCGTGAAATTTGGTTCTTCATTCCAAATTAACCAAAGTCTGATAAACCAGGTAAGTAAAGCAAGGGGGAAGGGCCCTATTTATATTAAATCTTTAGGGAGGGGTTCCAAATATGGTAATTAGATGATTTTCAATTTTTTATATTTTTATTTCATAAATTTTTAAATTATCAATTATTAAATATAATCAATCAAATAAAAATTTTGTGAAATTTAGACTTGCTGCTGTATAAATTTGTTCATTTAATTATTTACTTGTATTGAATGGATGAATTATCAACACATTGCTTGTCATATGAATTATTTGGCGTTGGTCACATCTGAAATCATTAGTAGGTGGAATTGTGAATCCCATTACTTTTACTTGGCTGATTATATTTTTTTATTGATTTATTTAAGAATTTATGAAATTAAAATGAAAATTTGGTAATCTTTACCCCCTCCCACAGTAAATTGCAGGGGGAGGTATTGTGATTTTTTTTTCTTACATACAATTTTTTTTTGACATGAAAAAAAAGGCAATCTCCACCCCCTCCCACAGTAAAATTCAGGATGAGGAATTGCCATTTTTTTTTCAGATGTAAAAAAGTTTTTTGACATGAAAAAAAGGCAATCACCACCCCCTAATATAGTGAAACACAGGGGAGGGTATTGCCAAATTTCTAGATTTAGAAAAATTAAATTTGTTAAGTTATGTATCTTGTGCACAAGGGTTGATTAATGAAGCTGTTTAAAAACCATATTTGACCAAATTATTAATAGAAATCCAGAATTAATTTTAGTCATGTAGATATGGAGAAAAACATTACTTATAATTTAAATACAAAACATTTAATCAACTGGAATCCTAAAAATTAGCAAGACTAGACACATGCAATGTATATAAGAGAGATTCAAAGCATTTTTTTACAATCAAAATATTTATTTCCATCTCTGATCTGGAAGAGTTTTTCAAGATGGGTAAAGGTGCCACCATTTCAATTTGACCTAAAATGACAAAGTGCAACACAGATTTGAATAGGAGGATCTCTTTATGGACAACAAGAATCATTTCTGAAAATTGAGTGATCTTTTATCAGTTCAAGTAACTGAGAAATCCAGGAAAGGTTGTGCCAAATATCTGTTTAAAGCTAATTTAAGGAATGCTTTACAGAACATCAAGGTCAAATTGTGGTGGGAGTTGTATGGAAAGTGTTCTGGAATATAATTAGTGATTATTCATCATGTCACACATGTAAGCCAAGTTACTTTTGGCATTGGAGTGGGTATCTGAGTTAACCAATAGATCCAGGGCTAGAGTGGTAGCAGTTATTTCTAGTTTACAATGGACTGAAAGAGGAATTTTGTGAATGGTGATGAAGACTAAGGGTGAGTGTATGATGAAGTGGATGCTTAAGTGGTGGGAAGTCACATTTTTCACATGTTGAATAATAAGCCTTTAAGAATTAGCTGAAAAAGAATCTAAGGAGATGGCTTGTCTGTACCTAGTGCTGACTAATCAAGATGAAGGAGAGAAGTGTTTTTATGGCTTTTTCTTCCCAAAAGAAGGTGTGTTTGAGATCAAAAAACACCATCAAAATACACCTGTCTAGGGCAGGTGTATTTCATTTTCTGATGGGGTGTTTGGTAATTTTTTATGGCGTGATTATGTGGAATATTTGATAAATTTTGAGACTTCCTAATTTACTCCATCCCATCTCATTTTCATAGAAAATATCTATTGTTTTAGAACTCTCCTTATCAGCAATGGCCCATTTTATTTTTAAGCTATTAATCCCTTCATCAATCCTCTACCTCATAATTCATAATGTATCAAAGAGTATGCATTTTATATTTCCTCTAAACATTTTTACAAGATTTCAAATGTCAGATAACACTATGAGCCAGGGGGAGCCTGGCTGGTAATAATTTAAAAAAATAAAAAAAAATAACCCGAGCCACTTCCTGTGGCTTGGGATTGAAAAATAAAAAAAATCAATTTTTTTTTGCCAGCTTTAAGCTGGCAGCGTTTAATAAAAATGAAAAAAATGGCCAAAGCCACTTTTAGTGGCTTTGGTCAAATTTATAATACATCTTGCAGGCAGTTTTAAACTGCCTGCAAGATGTTGTGTTTAAAAGCGAGCCATGTTGCATGCAGAAACTTCGCTCGCTTTTTTTTTTATATATTAATGACTTTCAGCCAGTATAAAACTGGATGCAAGTCTTTTTTTTAAAGCAACCAAAGTCGCTTGTAGCAACTTTGGTTGCAATATTATTTTGTTCACCTCCCAGCCAGATAACACTGGCTGGGAGGTTTTAAGTTGATCGAGCAGCAAATTTTGCTTTAAGCAACATTGGCTGTTTAAAATATTTACTACCAGCCAGGAAGAGCCTGGCTGGTAATAATTTAAAAGAAAGTAAAAAAAAAAATTACCCGAGGCACAGGAATTGGCTCAGGATTGAAAAATAAACTTTTCTGCCAGCTTTAAGCTGGCAGCATTTAAAAAAATTAAAAAAAAGGTTCAAAGCCACTAAAAGTGGCTTTGGCCAAATTTATAATACATCTTTCATGCAGTTTAAAACTGCCTGCAAGATGTTGAGTTTAAAAGCAAGCGAAGCTTCATGCAGCAACTTTGCTCTCTTTTTTTTATATATTAATGACTTGCAGCCAGTATAAAACTGGCTGCAAGTCTTTTTTTAAAGCAACCAAAGTTGCTTGTAGCAAATGTGGTTGCAATAATATTTTGTTCATCTCCAAGCCAGATAACACTGGCTGGGAGGTTTTAAGGTGATCGAGCAGCCAATGTTGCTTTAAGCAACATTGGCTGCTTAAACTATTTACTACCAGCCAGGGGGAGCCTGGCTGGTAATTATTTAAAATAAAGTAAAAAAAAATAACCCGAGCCACAGGAAGTGGCTTGTGATTGAAAAAAAAAACTTTGCTGCCAGCTTTAAGCTGGCAGCATTTAATGAAAAATATGAAAAAAATGACCAAAGCCACTAAAAGTGGCTTTGGCCAATTTTATAATATATCTTGCAGGCAGTTTCAAACTGCCTGCAAGATGTTGTGTTTAAAAGCGAGCAAAGTTTCATGCAGCAACTTTGCTCACTATTTTTATATATTAATGACTTGCAGCCAGTATAAAACTGGCTGCAAGTCTTTTTTTAAAGCAGCCAAAGTCGCTTGTAGTGACTTTGGTTGCAAACTGTTTTTTGCATCTCCCAGCCAAATAACACTGTCTGGGAGGTTTTTATGGTAAGATTTGAGCAGCCAATGTTGCTTTAAGCTACATTGGCTACTATAGAAAATAAACTACCAGCCAGGGGGAGACTGGCTGGTTTGAATTAATAAGAAATAAGATGAGATGAGATATTGAAATTTACGCTACTCTTTTACATGTCATTTGGAATTAAATTTTTGACAGTGTGAAATGTATATGTGCATAATAAAAAATCAAAGCCAGAAAAAGTGGTATTGGATATTTTTAAATGTCAAAACTTATATAACCAGTTTTAAGATATTTGAAATATCAGAATACTGATTTTGTCAGGCTAAGGTCAAGTACAAGGACGTGAACTAGCTTGAATAGTCAGTTGTCTAGAAGATTCTAATGGTCCTATATGAATACTGTAGTTCTAATCCACTAAGTTGTAAAATATAATCAAATATAAAGGTCTCAGTAATATAATTCTCACTATTCTTATATATGGCTTACAATCTTTATAGTTGGTAGAAAAATAGATTATATAAATTCAGATACTATTCAAAAGTCTTATAAAAGTACTAATTGATATGTATTGTAATTGGATTGGTTATATTGGTTAAATTGTAATGATAAAGAATGTAGAAACAAGACCCAAAAACCTCCTCCTTTTATACACACTGAGTTCCCCAATAAATCCCTTGATATACCATCCAATACACATTTAATGACGCCTCAACACAACTAATAGACTTGCCCATCAACATCCCTAGTGACCCATGACATAATTAGACAAGTAACAACCGCCAAAATACTGTAATCATAAGGGAGATCCATCAAAATTAAAGAAAAGACAAAAAGAGAGTATATGCGAGGAAAACAATATTATAACAAGGTTAAAGGAGACTTTTTAAGGTTAATTATAGCTTAATAATAAGGGGGATCTACAGTAGAAATGGAGGGGCTAATCCTGACATTATACTACGTGAAATTCCCATTCAAAAATAACCAAAATTGACTGAGAAACCACCCAAAAACTTAAAAAAGAGCGTGAGATGTGGGGTAACTACATGCAGTCCTTGGCAGGCGCTTGCACGGGTAAATCCTTGACTAAAATTAGGCGAATTTAAGCGTGGTGATGAAATAAAGTGCCAAGAGTGAGGTTATTAATGAAATTAGTGCATATAAACAGGGTCAATGCATTATTAATTAAGCTAGGACACTAAATAAGCGCCTGTCGCCTATTTTAGTGTGTTTCCCCACAGTGGGCGTAGAATGTGGGGTAATTATAGTGTGAAAAAGCTAACTTTGCTAAAAATGAAGCTATTCACACGGGAAAAAAGCAGGCAGTATGTGGCCAGTACACAGAAGCCATTTCTGGCATAAAAAACACCAAATTTGAAAAGTGTTATTTTTATGCATTTAACTAGCCAAATCAATAGTTCTAAATGAGCCCAATTGATCTGTCAAAGCGCAATTTTGATATTCTCAATTTTATAGCGCATATAGTCAACTTTTAAGTGAAATAAAGCGCATTTCTTGTTTTTTGTGTAAAACAATAAATATAACAGCTTTAAGTGTACTTAAAAATTATGTAGCCTTATACTTAAGGTTCTTGAGATTACCCTAACATATTCCAACTTAATATTAAGTACATAAGACCTATAAAAGGTGGATATATGCGTGTATATAAGGTGTTATAATGGCATTTTATGTGTATTATCATAATTTTACTTATGTATACTGTTTGTGTACTCTCATTTATTGTTCCCATGTATAGTTCATGTGTTTAACATAACTTATAAGCACTTTTTACTCAGTCCTGGGGATATACAGGCTGACAGATTTTGTGTGCAGATTGTTTTGCAGAAATATATACTTTGTTTTTAACTCTTTTGTAGCCAAATGTCAACTTAGTGGCAAAAAAAAAAAATAAGTGATAAAAAAGGTCTCCATAAAAGCTGAAGTTTAGTTTTCCAACCTCATGTGAACAAATGATATGGATGAGTGGATTTAATTTGAAAAATAAGTGAAAATAAATATTAATTGCATCTGTGTGAAACAAGCCAAGGCTTTGGTTCCTCAAATTATACGTCGTGAAACCCTATAAAAATAAGCTGTAAAAACAATATGTAAGTTTTAATTAAAAGCATGTGAAAATGTTTTTTCATCATTTTTACAATATATTTCTGTGTAAAAACCTGTTGCATATACGCCTTATGCAAGTCACTGCATGCCATGCAACCGGCTTCAGTAATTTGCGTGTTTCTATACGCATAACTGTAAGCAAATTTTCATTCAAGTGACAAATTTTCTACTTCTCTCCTTCCACTTACAAGAGACAGGTTATTAAAATAATTAGCTTTCCATCTGTTTCACTTAAGATTTTTTTATTTCTGGTTTGACCCTTATACTTGTTTCTTAAGTAAATATATTAATTTCACTTTAAATATATGTTCAACTTTTAGGGAATCTGTCAAGGTCTCTTTCAAGTCTAGAAGGTTTTATGAAGAGATCAAATGGCAATAACAACGACTTTTAGGGTTTTCAAACTCAAGTACATATTTTCTATCTTAAAGATTTATTTCCCAAATAATAAGAGGTAAAAGTTTTAATTATTATCATAATTAATGAATTAGAATTACGTAGTTGTAAGTACTAAAACAATAATAAATAGTAATAAATATTTAAATGGTAGTAAGTGATTTAATAAAATAAGTAAGTAATGGAATGAATTTCAAAAGCACAAAAAGAGAGGGCCTTTTATAGGCAAAAATGGGAGAAATAAAAACACGGAGTTAACACCACTTGATACAAGGGTATGGGAAAAATAAACTAAATAAGGAAAGTATGTGAAATAATAAAAATATACTAAATAGTGTGTCAATAAAAGATATCACTTTATTTGAGATAAAACTTTAAATCCCTTGGTCCGTCACATTTAGTACAAAAACATTTGATTTAAAATGTTGATTTAACAAAATTTAAATAAAGGAATTTGAAAAGTTTCTTTCTTTTTATATTTTTATATTTTTAATTCTATTTTTATTCCCTCTCATCTTTATTATTGAGCACGGTGTTTGGGAGTAAAAATGTGTGTGACAGTAACTTATTTCTTATTAATTATTTACATTACTTATTGTACTTAGCTAGTTAGTTGTAAGTAATACATAAGTAGTTTGTTAATAATTAATTATTAATAAGGATTAAAAGGCATTGCTTCATCTCAGTAAGATAATTAATTATTTTACTGGGTAAGTCTAGTAGCCTGGCTGACAGAATCAATTTTTCTCAATCATTAGGTTTGCCACCAAAGTAACCTATTTACAGATTACTAACTTGGATTGTTGGTCTTTTAGTCTCCTTGTAAATCTCTTTAAAAATAAAAAAAAATAGAACTGATGATTGTTTTAACTCTTGGCAGCTTGATCTCTAACTTGTTATAGTATAATCAAAAAGCTAATTTTTGGTTAGCATCCAAATTTTATATCGGTTTGTCTTTCTCTTTTCATTTTTTTCATTCAATAAAAATGGTACTTATTTTTCTCTAATAATCTATTCCTTAAAATATAAATCAACAGATTAGTTTTCCATTTATCGATCAATCAACTTCTACCCAAGGATTTTTTTAAAATTTCAAGTAAGAATATATTTTTTCACTATTTAATTTTTAAATTTTTTATAACTCTTAATTATTATATATTAAATAATAAAATAAAATAAAATATCATAGTATCCACATGTGTATGGGATCAATTTTTTTCTACATATCAATAATTTATTGTATTGGCCTCCTGTAATTCTATTAATGGTAGAGGTATAGTTGATTCTTGTTTAAGAAACTATACCGTTCAACATTATAAATTATGGATATCTGGAGGTTTGATATATTATTGATATATGGAGAAAAATTAAATAAAGAATCAACACATACTTATATATTATTGCTGTATTTATTGTAATAATTGGGCATTGGATTTAAGCTTCACATTTAATTGCTTATGTTTGGGGTATAGTTGAATCTCGTGTGCCCAAAGCATACGGCAGAATACTATACTTGTAAGCAATTAAATGAAGCTTTAATACCAAATACTTGATTAATATTTTAAATGCAGCTAATACTCATTTTTCCTACATGCACATTGGATATGATTTTTTATTTATTATTAAGAATATATAATGATTATTTTTGGAGGTGTTAATTTTAACAATTGTATTCTTTTGCACTTTTATTTATTTATTTTTGAATTAAATTAATTTCTTATCCACTACACTACAAGATGCAGGCTTCACAAAGTTTGTTTATAAAGAAAAATCACCACCAAGGAAAAAAATCAAACAACAAGCATGCAAAAATCATCAAGAATGCATTACTTATTGTTGAAAATTACGGTATTAAGACAGATGGAAAGAGGGAAAAATATTTTTCTAGGAGTTTTGTAAAAAAATTAGTTAATCCAGAATGTTATTTTACTTCAAATTCTAGCTGTTATATTTTCCATCCAATCCGCTCCTCAATTCCAAGTGTTATATTGAAAACATTTTCTATTGAAGATCTCATTTGATTAAACATGCTTGAAGCAACTATTCAGTGCATCAAAGACTTTTCATATTGTGAACATGGAGTTTTACAGAATAAAGCTAATAAAAATGGTGGTGGATTTGGTAATATGTTTGTTGGTAGTTGGTGTTTAGATAGGAAAAAGTCTCTATTAATTCATAAGTAATATATAGTTTTATTTATGAATAGTTTTAATCTATTATTATTTTAATTACTTTTATAGGTAAATATGCTTCTAAGTCCTTAGATTTTGCAGAGTATGATTGTTGCATGAAACAAATAGAGTTATTCTTTAAATTTTTTTATCAAAATATATATAATGTTAAGTATCAAGAAGCAGTAAAACTCTGTCAAAAGCTTGGGATTCCTGGGTTTAGAGAAAATGTTGATGTTCAAGAAATTGAACCATTTGCTGGCAATGTTACTTGGAAAACAGGCTCATATGGAAACGGGTTTTCGAATAGTCCTCACTGTGACTCAGACCGTAGCGAGTATACATTTAGACTTTTCATGCCTAAAGACACTGAGAAAAATTTTCTTCATCAATCTTATGACTCAAATCAACCACATAAAAAAGGCAGAGAGCTTCATTTTCCTGAAATAGCTTGAAAAGTAGACATGGAGGCCACTAATTGCATCACAGCAATTCTATGGCCAGAAAACCTTCTTAATCATTTCACTTCACGATTTTATGAAATTGGTGGATTCTCTTGCATTGGCTCTTCTATTCAAGTTAGTACAAGAATTTTCAATACATTGAAAAAACTCCAAGAGTTTGAAATAGATATTTCTGAGTACTTAAATATAAATGAAGAGTTAGAAAGATGTAATTTTCTTATCATGAAACTTTCTAAGTACAATGAAAAGACTGATTTAACAAAAAATAAAAAAAGTTAGTGAATTACTATATATTTAATGTTACTAAAGATATTAAAAAATTAAATAAAGAAAAAGATTCTGATATACATGTTAATAAAAAAAGGAAAAGACCATTAAGTAGTGATAGGTAAAAATGTGATTTTATTGTACAGGTATAGTTTTAGTTTAGTGGTAGAATGATATATTTAAACACACATCTATAAAACCTTTTTATGAAGCTGATGATTATGTATAATCTAGTGAAAAACCTAAAACAAAAAAAAGTATGAAAAAAAAAGGATGTAAAAATTGAAAAATCATATTAAAATAAAAAATTATCATTGCTACATGTAAAATAAAATATAATATATTAAAATATAAAAAACAAAATATAGCTTTGTAACTTGCTTAATTATTGAAAATGGAAACTAAAACTATACAATATTTTTAGTTTCCGTCCTAAAAGATCGTATGCATCAATATAAATAGATCTGTACTATTAATATTGTTTTTAAAAATATTAAAAATTTGCTAATTTTTGAAATAAGTTTTTTCTTATTAATAACTAAAGTAAAACCATGCATTATTCTATTCTTATTTAAGTAAAAAGAAAAAAAATTAATGGAAAATTAAATATTAATTTTTTTCTTTGAGTCATTCATTATTCACTTTCATATCTAACTTGAATTAATTTAGTGGCATTATTCAATCTTAAATTTACTGAAATTTGTACACTACTGTGACTAATGATTTTTTTTTTTGATAAATTGAATATTTTTCATCACATAATTATATTTTAGTAAATTATATAACTTCAAAAGTAGAAGTGAAATAATCAATAAAAGGAAATGAGATATCTTGATAATGAAGAATCTATCAATCAATTTAGATCTCCAATAAAAATTAATTCTAATTTTAAAATTTACCTTGTAGAAGAGGAATATTTAATTAATATGAATTTAAATTTCCTTGTATATCTTGACTTAGCCTTCATCATCTATCTTTAATTAAGGTGCAGAATTCCAAAAGCTGAATTATATGATGATATTTCTATATATATAATTTAATTTTTTTTAAATTTATAAAACAAAGTATGTTAAATAGAAACTAATACATCATTTTTAAGTAAATTTTATTATATTATAATAAAATATTAATAATTATTAAAGGGCTTTTACTTTTGTGAGAGAGTAGACCTCAATATATTTAAAAATAAATATAACACAATGAAATTGAATTCTATTTTAAAATGTCTGAATATTTATCATTTGAATTAATTTTAAGAGTTGTGGATTGATATTTATTTTTTCTTGGAGTTTAATGAATCTTAAAAACCTAGAAAAGGTTTGTAGATACATTTTTATTGACCTTGACCTATTCAGGTAGATGAAAGTAGAATTTGATTCATGTAAAATTTTTGAAGAAAAATAACATTTCAATAACTAATTATTGACATTTAAGGATAAAAAAGAAGTATGGAAATATTAAAAGAATTTGTTTTAAGATTTATAGAAATAATATTTATAAGTTCTTAATATGGAGTACCCCAGTCTTTTTTGTCAAGGTACGCTTTTGGTCTAGAAGATTTGGTAAGAAGTTTCTACGAGGATTTTAAGGATTTAAATGAACTCTCAAAAATTTGTACGTATTTCTTAATCTAAGTGATTTGTTACTCAAATATAAGAGGTAGGTTTTAAATATTGATATAGTTTATTGATTAGAATTATGCTCTTGTAACTACTAATGTGATAAAATATAAAAATAAGTATTGTGTTGTAAATAGTAATAATAAAGTAAGGTGATAAAAAGAATGGTCTGAAAATCACAAAATCAGAGGCCTTTTATAGGCAAAATATGAAAAAATAAAATGTAAGGAATTTACACCGTCTACTGTGTGTGTGAGAGAAAAGAATGACAAGAAAAAGGAGTACATAAATGACATAAGAAAGTAATAAATTAGTACGTCAACAAGGGCATCAAATTTATTAGCAACAAAGTTTGAATTCATTGGACTGTCACAATTATTACACAATAAATAATCAATTAAATTACTTTCACGGGATTACAGATCTCTCACTGAGGTAATATAATTGTTTTAAAGTTTTTATATTATAAATTTTTAATTAATTTTACTCCCTTTGACATATACTTTTGAGCACAGTGTTAGGGAGTAAAATTGTAAGGGACATTCTATTTATATTATTTATTTGTACTACTTATTGTACTTAACTTTAGTTAATTGTAAGTACTACTTAAGTAAATAAATAAATAATTATTATTAAGAAGAAAGGCCTGGCTTCAACTCAGTAAAATAATTAATTATTTTACCGGGTAAGTCTAGTAGCCTGGCTGACACTCCCTCACTCTAAAAAAACAATAAAAAAATGCTATGATTTTTTCTTTTTATACTTTTTTAGTAGAGTAGGAAGATTAGATAACTCCTTCGCAGGTATCCAAGAATCATATTCAGATGATTTATTCTTGAATCTCAATAAGTATTCTGTACCTTTTTCAGCAGTGACTATTCTGTCATTTAGAATTTTTTCAATTTCTGCTGTTTTAGTGATTTCATTTGGGGTTTTCTTTGGTCTTCCCCTCATTTTTGGAAATAAATCACTATTGGATGTGTAAGGTTTCAAAAGAGATATTGGAAAAACAGGATGTTTTCTGTCATATGGAGAATACAGAATAACCTCAACTGCATTATCTCCAATCATTCTTCTGACAAAAAATGGACCAACAAATGGATCTTTCAATTTGTTATTACCTTGTAAGTTGAAGTGGACTGTAGAAATCAACACTTCATCACCCTTTTAAAAAGAGTATTTTTTATGGGATTTATCCCATCTTTTCTTCTCATATTCAAATGATTTTTAAATAAATTTTTGAGCATGATTTCTACATAGTTGTTGCATTTGAAGAAAAGATTTTACACCAGGATGTATATCCAATTTAGGTATTTTGTTATTGAGAATTTGGGCAGGAGTATTGGGAACATATCCAAGCCAGAGCTCAAAAGGCTTTCTTTGAGTAACAGAATGAACAGTACTACTATAAGCAAATTCTAACCCAGGAAGTAAGGTAACCCAATCATGAGTGAATCTGTCATTATCTTTATACTCAAAGCCAAAGGCACAATATCTTCTTATCATGTCCTCTAAAGTTTGATCATTCTTTCAGCTAAACCATCAGTCTGAGGGTGATGGGAAGTAGAAAGTTTCAGATCACAACCACAAACATCCATCAGAGACATCCAAAATTCAGAAGTAAATTTAGGGTCTCTGTCAGAGATTATGGCTTTAGGAAAACCAGCAGTATTAAACATATGAGACCACCATAAGAATGCTAATTCTTTAGTGGAAACATCCTTGTGATAGGGATAAATTTACACATTTTTGTGAATCTGTCCACAATAACCCAACAAGAGTTATAACTGTCTTTACCAGCAATAGGTAATCCTGTTACAAAATAAATGTTTATTATTTGACATGGAGCATCAGGAGGTTCAATATGTTGCATTAATCCTGCTCTTTTACCAGTTAATCTTTTTGATTTTTGGCAAGAATCACAAGACTCAACATATAATTTTGTGTCTTCAGACATATTAACCCACCAAGCAGTGTTCTTAATTCTGATCATTGTTTTGTCAAGATCAAAATGTCCAGCTAATATGTCATCATGACAAATTTTCAAGATGATTTCTTTCATAGAAGGAGGAATAACAATGACATTACTCAACTTTCTTCTATAATATAGATATCCTTCATAAATTGAAAATTTACCTTTTTCCAAAGCTTTTTGGTACTTTGGTGGAAGGGTTTTAATTAATGCTTGTATTGAAGCATTCTTTGGATCATTTAATATGGTGCATAACTTTTTAAAGTCAGTGTCCTTATCATATGAATCCAGAAAAAGCTGTAATAGCTCTTCCTCCATATCAACCACATATATCCCATGTATATGAATAATTTCGTCCTCAGGATCATACGCAGGATTAGAGTCATTATTTGGCAAAGGTAACCTAGATAACATATCCACATTTAAGTGAAAAATACCAGCCCTATGAATAATTGTCATTCTCCCTCTGTACTCTTGAACAGCCAACTGCCATCTGAACATATGTCTGTTAGGTGTTTTCAAGTTTAAAAGGGATTTAACTGCACTGCAGTCAGTGACAAGTTCAAATTTCTGGTCATCTAGGTAATAATGAAGCTTTTCTAGACCCCATACTACAGCTAAACACTCTAATTGAGTAGCACCATATTTCAATTCACTATTTCTCAAGGTTCTTGAAATATAACAAATTACTACTTCTGAAACTTTATCATTTATCACTTGTTTTTGATGGAGGGCAGCACCAAGACCAATGAAACTGGCATCAGTGTACAAAACAAATGGTTGATTAAAGTCAGGTAAAGCAAGAATTGGTTCTGACATCAAACAGTGTTTCATAGTTTCAAAGGCTCTTTGTCTTTCACTATTCCAGACAAAAGCAAAATCCTTTCTAGTTAATTGGGTAAGGGGTAAAGCTATGACTTGGTAATTTTTAATATACTGTCTATAGTATCCACACATTCCCAAAAGACTTTGGAGCTCTCTCACTGTTGTAGAAGCCTTCACCTGTTGTATGGCTGCCACTTTGTTCTGGTCAACACATATCTGTAAGCCTGAAACAACATGACCAAGAACTTTTAAAGAATGGAAACCAAATTTACATTTCTTCAAAGCAAGTGTCATATTTATTTCATCCATTTTCTGGAATACTTTACACAGGTGGTTAAGATGGTCCTAAAATTTTTTTGAGAATATAATGATATCATCAATATAAACCATCAGCCATCCTTCAATTATCTCTTGATGGAATGTATTATCCATGACTTTTTGGAAAACTGAAGGGGCATTTTTAGGGCCAAATGGCATCCTAATATACTTATAAATACCCATATGAGTGGCAATCATCAGAAAGTTCTGAGAATTTTCTCAACAGGTATCTGGTGATATCCTTTGTTACCATCCAAACAGCTGATATATTTAGCACCCTGGAAAGTAGCATGTATAGAGCTAATTCTAGGTAAAGGGTAGATATCATCAACAGTATAAGTGTTTAGTGCTCTATAATCACCACATAACCTGGCTTTATCTTTCTCATAAGAAATTAGGACAGGTGAGATAACACAATATTTAGGTGTTTCAACTACCTTTTCAATAATATTCATTTTTAAAAGGGTAGAGATATTGTATTCAATATCTTTTTTCTTTGTGGGAGAAGCAGGATAAGGCTTCTTCTTTAAACTAGGTGGTATATCAGTTAATGGGCAAGACAATGAAAGTTTCATTTCCTCTTTAACTAATCCTAGTTCATGTGATCCATGAGCAAAGGCCATAGGAAAAGACTTTATCAAGTTAATGATGGAATCTTTATCCTCACCAGAAAGTTGTTCTCCAAAAGAAGCATTGTCAATTTCAGACATAAGGGCATGCATTTCTTTTGTAGATCTTCCTTTATATTGAACCACAGAATTACATGTGTTCAATTCTGGTTTTAATAATTTTTTAGGGGAGGAAATCTTAAATTTTCTCTTCCCATTCATCCCCATTGTGAAACATTGGTTTGAAGGATCCAATTTTATGCCATACTTGGTTAAAATATCATTCCCTACAATAAACCAATTGCTCATGTTATCATTTTTCATGACAACAAAATCACAAATAGCTCTTACAAAACCATGGTTATATTTAAAAAACACTGTGGCTTTGTATTTACCAATGGGGGACAAAACAGAGCCATACCCTCTCCAATTTTCAGAAATGATAGGCATCAGTTTAGATTTATAGTCTTGATCTACTAAAGCAAGTGCTCTTTCAGATACTACACCTCCTCCAGCTCCAGAATCCAGAACAACTTCAACGCTTGTTCCATTGATCAAGACTGGTGCCTTGAGAGGGGCAATAATAATTGAGCTATCCTCAATGTTCTTATGATCTCAGCATCTTCAACTGTAGATACATCATTATTATCAATGTCAATAGTATTTAAAAAAGGATATCCTCTTCCAGCATCAAGATTTCTTGTTGAGATTTATATGAAATTTTGCTGGCACAATCACTCAGCATTCTCCTCTGTTTGTTCTACAAGATTTATCTTCTTGTCACAAACATGGCCTTTCTGCCAAGGCTTGTTGCACTTGAAGCAAGTGTTTGTTGCATATTTCTTTGGTGCAACAGGGGCAGAAGTTTTACCAACCTTTTCCAGAGGTTTCTGTTGGTAAGTGGAGGGTTTCTCCAAAGGGGTCATAGGAATGAATCTTCTGGCATCATACTTATTGTTTAGAAGTATCTCATTGCAAGTATTAATGAAATAAGAGGGTTATTTGGAGAACTCAGTCCTAGCCACTATCAAGTCTCTCAGAGACATTGTTAATTTATAGAGGATCCTGTCCTTCCATAAATCAAACTCCATATTTTGGTCCATTGCCCTAAAGATTTTTAAAAGTTTTATTAAAAACTCAATAGGTTTATCAGTAGAAGAGCTATATCTAGTTTCCTCATACTGCCTTTGTTGAGCCATTCTGAACTTGGAGCCACCAAATTGTGCTTTAATTAATTTCTTCCAATCCTCCCATGAGTAGTCATTTCCATCCAGGAGAACAGATTCATACCACATCAGGGCAACATTAGTGAACAAAGAAATTAACTTGGACACAATTTCCTCATCTGGGAGTTCGTAAGAATTTTTTAAGTTATCAATTCTGCAAATAAATTGTTGCCAATCAGAGGAAGAATCACCGTCAAATGTTGGGTACTGGTCATGTTTTGGCCAATTCTTTTGATTTGAAGGAGTCTCCTTAGTACTAGCTTGTTTCTGAGTAAGAAGCAGCTGTAATTTCTCTAATTGGGCTGAAATCTCATTGTTTAATCCTTCTGTTTCAGATCCTTGTGCATCATCAGTCTTTTATGGAAACTCAGTGTTATCAACAGGTATTTCTGGAGCTATTTTTACTTTAGATGAACTAGCCATAGGTACTATTTGAGCATCCTGCACTATATGATCCTTCACAGAAATGTCAGAATATTTTTGGTCATTTAACAATGAGTTCAATTTTTCTTCAATGGCTGTTAGTCTTGTTTTCATTCTTGCAAGACTAGATAAACTCTCATTGATAGTTGCAAAAGATAACTAATTTTTATTTTGAAAAGATGACAAATGGTCATTCAATCTTTTCAGATTTATCTTATCTATCTCCACCTCCTGGCAACAGGCAGATACAGTATCTTTTAGTTTAGACAAATAATTTTTTATATTTTGCCATAAAGCAACTTTCTTTTCATGGGTTTCTTTGTAATGAGACAATTCATCAGAGACTCTCTGTGATTCACTTCTTAATGCTTGATAACCCTTATCAGTTAACAAACTATTATATCTCTGAGTCAATTGCATATTGTTCATTATATGATTTTTCTTGGCAATAATATCTCTCAAGTACTCATCATTAATTCTTGCTACATCTGGAGTGTTTCTTAATAAGGAAACAGAGTAACTTTTCAGACTCTAATAGAACTCAGGGTGAAGAGTTTCATCAATTACAGCCATGTCAGTGTTTATCATTGAGGTAGCAATTAAAAGTAATGGATTGGATACATGAGATATCTGTCTACTTCTCCCAGCCTCTACTGGTCTCAAGGTGTCTTCTTCCCTTCCAGATTTACCTGAAGGAACAGAGTCAGCCACAAGAAAAGGCACTTGAGAATCAATAGAGGGACATACCAGGGTTTGCTGGGTATCACCATATTGGGCTTTCTTCTTCTTTTGCCTCCTTGATAAGGGTGGGGAGGAGTGGGGTTGACCTGGGTGGGCCTTGATGGACCTTCCTGAGGTAACTGATGCTGATTTTGAGACAGCTAGTCCCACTGAGTGTTAAGCCAGTTCCACTACCACTTGGACGCTTCCACCTTCTCTTGGGACTGGGGAGCCAATTGTTGTTGATCCCTGGGAGGAAGAGGTTTTTTCTTCTCTTGGAGAAAAGTATCTGTTCTTCTCACCTTTTCTTCCAAAGCATCTACCCTTACCTTTAGTCTCAAGCTTTCTGTCCTTAACTCCTTTATGTGACTAGACAGATTCTTTACCTGCTGAGACAATGGCATCTTTTTTATCCTGAAGCCTTTTGGAAGCTCTTCTGGTGGGTTTATCATAGGCTTCTGATCCTGAGTTTTGTCGACTAGGATTTCTACTTCTTCCATCTCTACATCCTGTTTGGGGCAAGGATTTATTAGTTTGAGAAATTCTTCTTGTTAAAGGAGAACTTACAGAAGTAGGCTCATCATAATCAATTAAGTCTAGTTCTTCTTCATGTGCAGCAGAACCACTTTGGTCAGTCATTTTAAGATTCTACTGAAATGAAGAAAACAGACAATAAGATTAATTAGTCTTTATTTTTGATTTTTTTAAAAAAAATAAAAAAAATAAAAAAAAATCATTTTCAGGATAAAAATCAACTTGAATAAATTTAATTTATTAAAAAAAAAATTTTTAAAACCAGGATTATAATATAATCAACTGTAGAATTAATTTAGAATTTTTATTAACAATTTTAATAAATTATTTTCAGGATTTAAATCAACTAATTTATTACCAGGACTTATTGTCAACTGAAGTAATCAAATATGAAACTTTATTATTTTAACACAATTTTATTAAACTGATAACTTATATACCAGGACTTAAAGTCAACTGAAGTAATTAAATATAAATTTTTTATTTTAAAATTTTATTAAGCTTGATCACTTAATTACCAGGACTTAATGTCATCTGAAATAATTAAATATGAATTTTATTAATTAAAATATTTATTGAATTACCAGGACTCAAAGTCAACTGAAGTAATTAAATATTAATTATATATTAATTAAAAATATTATTGTCAGGACAATTTGTCAACTGGAACAATTAATCAGGAAAAATGTCAACTGAAAAGATTATAATAATTAATATTAAAATATAATTATTTTATTACCTCTGGGACTAAGAACACTTATTGCTCTATTATGGTCAACCAGGAAAAATAAAAAAAAAATAAAATAATAAAAAAAAATCCAATTACCAGGCACCACCCCCTGTAAAATGAGCAAATTAATGCCACTTACAGAGTGCTGAGTAAAAGGAAATACATAGCAAATGAAGAGTGAAGAGTAACCCATAATAGTAATATCAATAATTACCACGATATATACGACGTTTAGTCAGTATATTAACTTAATTTTTGGAGCGCGGTTTGATTCCCGTTCGCAGCAAAAATTTTTGTCACGTGACGTTGTAGACAATCCTATAGTACTAGCTATAGGCCTTGACCAAGGGAGTTGGAGAAAAACCAGAGAGAAAATCCCCTGTCCCTTTAGAAAAAAAGAGTGAGATTTACTTGCTAAAGTAAGTTGGTTCCTGTTTTGCTAAAGCTCCTATTTAACACACTTGACTGCTTGATGAACCAAGAAAGTAGTCCCCAGATAGACTACCAGACTAAAGAACTGAAATGTAGAACAAAGTCCACACCAGAGACAGCAAAGATAATTGATGTAGGCTGCAAATCCACACCAGAGACAGCAATAATACTTGCTATAGCTTGCAAGACTATAACAGAGAAAACAGTTGCCAAAGTTAAGTTAAATGAAGAACTCACTTGCAACAAACACAGCCAATTGTGGCCAGAAAACAGTGAAAACTGAGTGAGGAACAATGAGATCACCTCCGGATGGTTGTATGATGATTAAGGTTTCCCCAAACTGTCTTATTCACTATGTACACACAGACCACTAACTAAGAGCCCATGCGCACCCACCAATCTGGCGCCTGTACCTGCCAAAGTGTATAAAAAACCCTCCTGGAGCGCTCCCCAACCTCCTAAAACAGAGGCGGGCGGGCTTCCCGACGTCAGAGATGCCACCTGAAGCGGCCTGGCCTCCCTGAAGCCAGAAAACCAATAAAAACTACTAATCTACTTAGAAAAATTAGCTACAACTACTAAAACCTTTAAAACACGGAATTTCACTATAACAACATTGAGACATGAAATATAGAGAAAAATTAGCTCTATCCAATGGTACTAAGCACTTAACCCTAAGACTTAAGGTTAGCCCTTAAAACACGAAAAACAAAATTAAACAGCAATCTTTTATAAATGAAAAATGAGGAAATGACCCCTTAAAACTCAGAATATGAAAAATGTCTTCAAGACATAAAATATAGAGAAAAACCAGGGCTATCCAATGATAGTACCCACATACCCGCAGACCCAATATCTACAGAATAAAACCAGAAAAATACACAAATCTTCAACAGATGTCAATTAAGACATGCACAAACAGCGCCAAAACACACAACAAAGGCCCCCCCCTGCCAATGTTGGAAGACCACATCCTCCCTCCAATCGAGAATGTCTGCATTCTTTCTTCATCCAACCACCATGTTTAACCTCCTTACCAAGTCTGCCTCTGAAATGGACCCCTGCCAATACTGCATCAACAATAATTTAATCTGCACCATAACACCACCTGTTCATCCATACAGAACGTCCTGCGATGTCTGCCACTCCAGAAAGAAGACCTGCCACAGACCTGGTCCACTTTCTTCTACAACAGATTCACCTCTGCCTCAACCTGGTCCTTCTTCTGCCAGCACCAAAAGATCTAGGCCATCCATCCTGATACCCAGATTAATCAAAGAGCTCCACCCTTCCCAGAAGAGTGCCACAACCCATAAAGCAACTAGTTCCCCCATCCCTGGTCCATCTGATGGTAAAGAACATCCATTTCTTCCTTCAACTTTAAAACTGATAACTTCTCAGTTCCTTCCTCTTCTGATAGTGATGATAACAATGTAGGATCCATTGCCCCACCAACACCAACGCACTTGCCCACTATCAAGGCCAAGTTCCAACAACACACATCTCAACAGAAACAACTTCTGCTTCACTATTTCCAATCCACTCCTGCTAGAGATCCACAGGGCATTGAGAACAGAAGACACCTCATTCACCAGTTCAAGGCTAATTCTGAACACTTCATTTCATCTCTTGATTCACTCTGTAATTCCACTAGTACTTGAGTTTGATTCAGAAAAGAAAAATTGACCACACCCTCTATAGGATGTAACCACAAACAACCCTCAGTTTTAAGTCTTGGGGGACCATCCTCATTTTATAGTCTTGGGGACTCAAAATCCCTCAGTTTAAAGTCTTGGGGGACTCAAAAACCTAAATAATTAACCCAGAACCAGAGATCAACCACATTAAGACACAGAGAAAAAACTAACATTCTGGGGTAATTGTGAATAGAGCTGCCAGCCAATCAATTACCCCCAAACTTGCCTTTGCTAAATTCAGAGGCTCCCCCTGTGGATACCCTCCAAAAATCTTTCAAAACAACTCCAACAACAAAAACTTTTCCCTCAGTTTATAGTCTTGGGGGACTTACAACCCTCAGTTTAAAGTCTTGGGGGACTAACACAGTGTTCAGTTTAAAGTCTTGACGGACTACTTCTTGATAAAATCTTGAAACCAGCCAGTTTAAAGTCTTGGAGGACTAACAGAAACCAGATTTCAGTTTAAATTCTTGATGGACTGGCTTGATACCATAGTTTTTCAGTTTAGAGTCTTGATGGACTGATAAAATTTCCAGTTTAGAGTCATAGAGGACTGTCAGAATCTTGCATAAATCTGACCCAGCCATACACACACAGCTAGACCCACGGAGCGTCCACCTTCACTTCATCTTCTACTCATCACTGACAAAATCTTCTCTTATCCTTTTCATCACCTTTCACACCACAAATCATGTCTGGATCCCCTGCTGTTGACTCCTCTACTCTTCCTTGCTTCACTGCTCCAAGGGACTATGCCTGCAAACAGTGCATCCACATGTGCAGACCTTGCACATTCACTCTTCCAAATCCAGAAGCCAAATTCTACAACAGGGCTTGTGACTCTTGCTATTCCAAAAAAAAAGAAATGTGACAGAGATGCCCACTATCCTATTCCTCCTCCTTCTCCTTCTCACAAGTACATCTCCAGATCCCCTACCAGGTCTCCAGGACTTGGTCCATCCTCTTCCTCTCTATCTTCAGCTCCTTCCAGAAGATCCACAAGCTCAGCTTCCCGCACTCTTCCCAAAAGACCAGCCTTAACTTCTCAAGAAACTGCTTTTATCACTGCTAAATTAGCTCCAAAAGCTTCAAAATCAACCCCTAGGCTTCTAGACCGCGTCCAGGCGGCCCGCCCGCCTCACCAAACAGCGAAAATAAGGGCCAAAACCTCCAAAAACGGCCAGAAAATAGCCAAATTCATCCAGAAAACAATAACAACTCAACCCAACTACCTCCTACTGCTCCCAGATCAATGCAATCCACCCTTCCAAAATCCAAAAACACCAAAATTTCCCAGATTTCTAAGAGAACTTCCAGAGAACCCCAAGAAGAAACCAGAACACCACACACTGCTCCACAACAACAACTTCGTCCCCAACTAAGACAAAGAAACTAAACCTCTCCTCTGTCAGCCAACTACTCTTCTGACAGTTCCATCTCTTCAAATTCTCCATCCAGAAGAGAGCAGTCTGCTTCCGAATCCCCCTCTCCTGCTCCATCCTTTAACAACCCTGGTACTCCATCACCAGCACCTCCTACAGCTGAATCCAACAGAAATAAAAACCACAACAACAACAACAATCTCACTGCTCCAACTAGGCCCCAGGAACATCAGCATCCCAGTTCACCTTCTCAGGATCCTTCAGAGGAAGACCATGAGAATCCATATCTTCCCTAGTTGATCCACCCACTATGACCATAAAAAAATTGTCAGAGATCCAAATCCCAGCTGCTTACAGATTTGATGAGCTTCAAATCTGTAAGTACCAAATTAATTATTCCATTTCTTCAACAAAAATAATTACTGATCCAATTCTTCTTGTCTAGTTGGCACCCCTCCTCCTGAATCTATTATTGGAGTTGGCCAAACTCTTGAAACTTCTTTGACCCTGAATTATGGAGACATGAAGAAACACCTAAGCACCATGTGTTCCAATATGCTAAAAGCCTTTGCCCTCCATGGACCCCTGAATGACTTTGAAAAATCCCTGAGAAAGCGCCTACTGGACAACCACTGGAAAATGTCTAGGATCATTAAACACACCCTCCAGCACTCCATTCCTGTCTCTTCTTCTTCCTCCTCTGAACTTCCCTCTAATCCAATCCCTATAATCTCTCCAGCAGGATGCACTTCAAAGAACACAGTGCTTCCCACAATCCCAAAAAAAAACAAAAACATCATCACAATCCGGACCAGCCTCCAGAAGCTTCATCATCCAGACAATGAGCTCCTGCAAAAATATTAGAGACATAATAATAATATAAAACAATTAATAAAAATAATTTCAGATTTTTTTTTTCTTTTTTTCTTTTTTTTTTGTTTTGTATCTTTTAATATACTAAAATTAAAAATTAATAACTAAAATGAAATGAAATAAAATAAATGAAATAAAATAAAATATAAAAAATAATACAAATGGTATCCCCCAGCCAATTGATGAGCTGATCCCCTGATACCTTACCCACATCCAAGTGCACCTTGATGTGGATACACAATTAATTCTTTTAAATGGTTAACAGAAAACAAAATTCAAAAAATTTAGAAATTCAGAAAATAATAAAAAATAATGAAACACAGAAACACATGAAATAAATAATAATTAAAAATAAGAAAATAGCATTGCCCGGCCAATTGATGAACCTTTCCCCACCAATGCTTGCCCACATCCAGGTGACCCTAATGTTGTAACACCCTATATTTTGATTTTATAATTCTAAACAACCCCCATAAAAAAATTAAAAGAAAAAAAGAGAAAAAAGAAAATAATCTAAAACTACTATCTAGCAAAAACATAACTGCAAAAATCAAAGAAAGACTAGCTCCATAAATTGTCCAATAAGGGAAAGTCCGGTCCATAGAAATGATCACTGGGTGGGCTCCCTCCAATAAGTAAAAATGATGGGAGACCACCAGTGATCCACCACCAATCTGAAAGAACCAAAGATAAAGAAGCCATTCCCAAACCAGTTTAAAGTCATAGCGGACTTGAAACCTGAATAATAAACAACAGTACTAGAATTCAACTAGGAAAAAACAAAAGACTTGAGACAGACATTCTGGGGTAACTGTTCTACAGAGCAGCCAGCTCATCAGTTACCCCCACACTTGCCAAAATAAAATCTAGAAGCCCCCCCTGGGTACCTTCTAACAAAAACATAACGTCCAACACAAAAAAAACCAAAACCAATAAGAGTGAAGAGACCAGCACATGAAAACCAAAGGAATTTACAGTTTAAAGTCATAGAGGTTTAAAACCTGTGAAAATAAACCAATACTAGGGCTCAACCAAATTAAGAGAAAGGGTTGGAAACAGACAATCTGGGGTAACTGTTGATAGAGCAGCCAGCCCATCAGTCACTCCCACACTTGCCAAGATCAAATCTAGAAGCCCCACCCATGGGTACCCTCTAACAAAAGTTTCCAACAAACAGATGCATAGCATCACCTCAAAAAAAAACCAAAATTAAAGAATGGTCCGTAGTTTATCCTCATTGCGGAGTCAATCTTCTTCATTCCTATTGCCTCTGGGATAAAACCTCTTCACTTGGTCTGCAGCCACCCTCTTTTTCAAGACTGCACCATCCAACTCTTCCAAAACATAAGAACCTCCAGACGCCTGAGATCTGACTCTGTAAGGTCCATTCCATCTGTCAGCAAACATTTTTCCCCACTGACTCTCCAAACTTCTATTATACACCAAAACCAAACAACCAGGTTTCAAGGGATTCCTGAGTCTATGAGCTAACTTCTTGTCACAGTATCTGACTGATTGATTCCTAATCTTCATCATTCTAGATTATGCCTTCTCTTGACATTCCTCTCTACATTCCAACTGTTGCATCCTGGCACAGAGTAAATCTTCTGTTGAGTGCACGTCATCCCAATCAATTCCAAGATAAGAGACAGCTTCCAAGTCCACTGGTAGAACGGCTTTTTGACCAAACATTAACTCATAAGGAGAATAGCCAGTTGTCCTCTTCACAGTGACCCTATCAGCAAATAAAACCAAGGGTAAATAATGCCTCCACTTTTCGGAACTATCTCCGCACATCTTCACCAAAGAATTCTTGACAACTTGATGGCCTCTTTCAACCATGCCTTCAGCTTCAGGATAATACGGTGTAGCCACTCTAACCCTAGAACCAACACTAGCCACAGCTTCTTTAAATTTGGCACCAAACTCTGGCCCACCATCAACAGTCACCAACTTCATCAACCCATACCTATAAATCCACTCCTTCTTCAAAAACACTGCCACATTCTTGACAGTCAAATTAACCAGAGGCACTGCCTCAACCCAACCAGACAAATCATCCCTAGCAACAATCAAGTATTTATACATGCCCTCTTTAATATGGACAGCATCCAGACTGACCCTTCCAAAAACAGTTGATTTGCCAGTAGCACGGCCCACCTCTTTAGGTTTCAAGTGACTTCTTCTTTGACATTCTTCACAAGATTGAACCCAACCCTGCACAGCCAACTTCATACCCGGCCACCAAAATCTGTCTGCTACTCTTCTATAAGTCTCCCCAAAGCCTCTATGACCAAGGTCTTCATGCAAAGACTTCAAAACCAATTCTTGACCCTTCTTCTGAGTCACCACCACTTGAGGATTAGGATGTCTCCTTCTCATCAAGCGCCTTCCTGACACATAAAATCCAGGACTCTTCTTCTTGATTGCCAACCAAGTATCATCATCACAACTATCTGGCCTCTCCAAGGTCAACAGATATTCCACCAAAATAAAATAAAACCCAGATTGACCCCAGGTCTCATCTTCAAAATCCAACAAAACAACATCCAAAGGTACAACTCTGTCATCAAAATCACCAGTGTGAACATGAGCCAATTGAGCAGCCCAACCAGGACACCAATCCTTAAATTTTGGAACGTCCTTCACTTTCCACTGAACCTTTTGAGAATCCAGTTCACTAACAAAAACACCCTTTTCCAATTTTGAGATGTGCCAAAAAACAACTCCATCTTCATCAACAAAAACATCCTGATCACCAGAATCAAGATCAGATCCAGCCAGTTTAACCTCTTGGGGGAGGTCAGAACAATCATCCAGTTTAGCCTCATGGGGGAGGAAAGAAAAATCCACAGCACCCTTTGTGCTGGCCCTAATCACTGGAACATCTTTGTCAAACTCTTCAGAATCAGAATCCTCATCTGTAGGTGGCCTTCTTGATAATCCATCAGGCATAGTAAAAGTTTTGCCTGGTTTGTGTACCAGGTCAAAAGAAAAATGTTGAATAAATGCCACCCACCTAGTCATTGGAGCATTTGGAAGACTAGGTGTATTGATCATCTGAAACAAAGATTTTGCATCCACCTGCAGCTCAAAATGCTGCCCCCACAAAACTGTCTGTAGCTTCTTTAAAATTTTAGCTACGCCACACAATTCCAACTTAGGTTGAGAATACCTAGATTCCACCTCATTAAACACCACAGACTCATACCTTACTGGCCTGACCCTCCCAGTCTTATCCTCCTGAGACAAAACAGCACCAGCAGCAATATAACTTGAGTCCACTGCCAGATAAATCTTTCCAGCACCAACACCATAATCCAACTTGTGAAGAATTATATCTTCACATACAAACTTTTTCAGCTTCTGAAAAGCCTCTTCACACTCTTCCGTCCATTCCCAATCTGCATCTTTTCTGGTCAACCTTCTTAAAGGTGAAGCCAACAAAGAAAAATCCTTAATGAAAATCCTGACATATACACATACACCCAAAAATCCTCTGACTTCAGTAGTATTTTTAGGCCTTGGCCATGCCTGAATTTTATTAATCTTCTTCTTCGCCATAATCCTTCCCTCTTTTCATACCACATGACCCAGAATTTCCAAAGCAGGAACACAACAACAGAATTTTGACCCTGAAATGGTCAAACCAGCCTCTTCAATCCTAAACAACACTCTCTCTAGAGTTATTGCATATTCCCACACAAACCTCCTTATGCCAGGGTTCTCCGATAACACCTCATTACCATAATCAGTGGATGGTCCTTTAATTCCACCATCATCAATAAAAATACCAGCATGAGTAGGAACCTCATCCTGCAAAATCCAAGCCATCTGTGCTTGATAAACTGCCACCGAATTAGTTGCTCCTTGAGGCAACCTAGTGAGCTGAAATCTTCCCAAAGGAGTCTCAAAAGTTGTGAGAGGCCTTGAATCAGTATGTAGTTCCCTCTCATCATAACCACCCATAATATCACCCAAACCATAACACACCCTTCCAGCAAACGCTTCAACAAAATCCTCTGCACTTGGAGGCATACCAGCATCCTTGATAGTGACTCTATTCAAGGCTCTAAGATCATGAACCACCCTCAACTTTCCATTCTGCTTCTTTACACAGAACACCGGACTTGAGTAACTGGATGTTGATTGTTCATATAACCCAGTCCTGACCCTTTCCCCAACAATCTCTACAAAATCCTCTCAAATAGCGGCTGGAATTGGAATAGGTTTGATTTGCCAAGGTTCAAGACAAACAACAGGAATCAAGTAAGGTTCCCCATAAGAGTGCTTCAATACACCCCTTTCCTCCTCAACAAATGCCACCGCTTTTTCCCTTAGCACAATAACGTGCAACAACAACTTCTTTTCTTCCTCAGACAACCACCCATCAGGACCAAAATTATCAACTTTCAATCTTTCCACAGTCACCCTCGCTGTCTCTACAAATTCTGGAGGATTCTTCACCAAAGGAGTACAGTACGGATCTCTTGACAAAGGAGGTCCCTTCAAAGGCGGATTCAAACCCACAGGCATAGGCTCATTGACAGGCCTAATCTTCTGCGCTACCTTCTAATACTTTGCCGCTCCACCTTCAACTTGAGGGATCATCAGGAAATCTTCACCACCAGACCTGGAACAAAAACCAAGGGTTTCCCCATTGCTCACATGCATGGCCAAGGTAATGTTTTTGAAAGGTGTAGAAGAAACCCTAGTGGTGCACAATTGGGAGGACTTACTTTTACACCCCAATCTCACCACTCCAAAACTTTTCCGCAATTCCACATCTTCATCCTCACTTCCAACTTCCAAATCTTCAAATCTTGATTCTTCTTCTGAATCACATCTTCTAAAATTGTGCAGTTTATGCTCATGCTGGAGGTCAAAAAATAGATCTTGATGATCTTCTCTCTTCAAAATTTTCTGCAGTTTAACCTCATGCTGGAGGCCCAAAATTTGATCTTTCTGATCTTCACAAAAATAATTCTTTTCTTCTTTTTTAATTATATTCAGATTTTTTTCTTGCTTTTCTTCAGTTATCTTGACACTTTATTTTATTTTCTTGAGTTTTCTTCCATCCTACAAAAATAACCAGGGGTTTCCCCAATGCACACAGATGTGGCCAAGGTAATGTTTTTGAAAGGCATAGATGAAACCCTAGCGGTGAAAAATTGGGAGGACTCACTTTTAGACCCCAATCTCACCGCCCCAAAACTTTTCCGCATATCTTTCAATAAAGATATATAACCAATCTTCTTCTTTGAACTTGAATTAAAAATAATTAAAAATCTTGAGAGAGAGCCAAGACTTGATAAAAAACTTGATGAATACTTGCAGAGAAGAGAAACATTAAAAAGAGAAAGTTGAAAATCCACTTGGTATATCTCCAAGGGAGCTGACCTACTACAACCTGGGATTTCCTCATCTCAGGGAGAGATTGTAGCACTAGGGGGATCAGCCCTCATTACTCTAAAAAAGACAGACTCTCAATAGAGACTGAGCCGCACTCCAAAACACCAGAGGCAGAACCCACTTCTTTCCTTCTCCTGCAGCAATCCATGCACTGGCACATTGAAGATAAACCAGGCCTAGTTTCCCAACCATCCTCTCCAGGGGATGATAACCTCATATGAAGCATCCTTTTGTCTTCACCAGTCAACTCCAAACTGATTCCCAAATCAAATTGATAACCTATTCTTGCCTGAAAATCCATCAAGAATGTCCCACCCAAAACTGCTTTTACATTACCTTTAGCAATGTAAAAATGAACCTTCCCTGAGGCTCCTCCAACATCTAACTTCACAAACTCTGAAGTTCCAACCAATTCAGTGACATGGCCACCGATCCCTCTCAAATTCCCACCAATACCAGTTTTGATGGGGAGGCTCATATGAGTTGTCTCAAACAAAGAAATCAGGTTTATCTGAGAACCTGAATCCACCAATGCCCTTGCCTCCCTGCCATTCAGAGTGACATTGACATATCCCAGAGGAGCAGAAAAATGAGTTTCCAACGCCTCACCAAACATTTCAGCAGAATCACAAATGTATTCTACCTCACCAGAAGAAACCCTTCTCCTGGCCAACAACTTCTTCTGCCTATCAGCCAACCCTGGACTGATAGCATACAATTCCCCATAAGATAGGGAAACCTGACCCTGGTTCATCCTTTCCAGGACAGAGTCCATAACATTAACTTGACCAGACACTACTGGCCTCTCAAAGTGAGCTCTTTGCTTCACCACCTTGGTCCTAGAAGATTCTTGAGGACCAGCACCACCAACAGATTTACCATTAAAAGGAACCAAACCAGATCCCTCACCAGAACCTCTGACTCCAACAGGCTTTGGCAATGAAGCCAAAGGGACATCCTCCTCAGAGTCAGAATCCACCTCCATTGGCATTGGCTCACCATTCATGTCCAATGCACCAAAACTAGGGGGGCCCATGTCAGCCATACCCTTCTGCATCTTGTACAGCTCCTCTTTGCTGTACCTTTTCCTAGCTGCACTCAGCTTAGGATCACCCTTTGAAGCATTTGGCTTTGGTTGGGCCTGAGAACTGATCATAGGCCTACCCACCTTCCCTGCTTCCACATCATAAACACCAGCCAAGCATTCACAACTTGACTGTCCACCACAAGAATACAACTCCAAACCACCAAAGGAGGTAGAAAAAGAGACCTTATTGTCCTCCATCCCCTTTCCCTTGACGTCCTCATCTACCTTAACAGAAGACTTCCCCTGATCAGGAATCTCCTCAAACCTTGGCCTCCTTTGATTGAGACCACCCCTTCTCCTGACCAAATCAACTGGAGCCTTCCCCTCACTGGGCTTCACAAAAGAACCATCAGGGAACTTAAAAACCCTGCCATCAAACTCCACTTTTCCTTCAGACACATCTCTGTTCAGTGCCCAACAATCATTGGACCTGTGCCCCCTCCTACTGCAATAAGAGCAAACCCAAGGATCACTCCTACCAGCCCTCCTTTCAAAATCTCTTGGCTGAGAAGGTGCCTTATTAACCTTCTTGGCCTCCTGGACAAAAATGTGCAGCTGTTTTGTCAGATCAACCAGCTGCTCCACCATTGGGTCCCTCTCCTGTTTTGGAACCTGCACCAAATTCTTCTCCTCCTTCTTCTCCCTAACTTCCTCTTCAGCCAAAGTCTCACTGACTTTGCTGACATACTTGGCACACCCCTCCTGATAGGTGTCCACAGCCAATAACTTCAAATGGGCCTCAACAGCCTCCTTCACCTTATCCAAGGCAGGCAACTTCTGATCCCCATTAGAAAGAGTTTTCATCAATTCCTTTCTTGACAACTCCTTCAACACATCTATCCTGACATCTCTAGCCAGGGTGGACCAAAAAACATCCTTGGCAGCATTTTCATGTGCCAGCTCCTCCACTTCCACCAAATATTCCACCACAGGATCAAACTGTAGCAGAAACTTCCTGTAACTATGTAAGTTACCAACACCACCATAAGATTTCCATTCACTGACAACCTTGTTCAGATCCACCATAGTGAACCTGACACCCCATCTATCCACCATTTCCCTACACAACAATTTCCAATCCCTCTTCTTGTAGCCAGACATGGCCACAATCTCCTTCTCCACTGACCTATCACCAATGAAGAAAATAATCTGCTTCACCATGTCCAGGTAGGAAGCACCATCCACTCCAGCTGCAGTTTCATACTTCTCTAGAAACCACTTGACATCCTCCCCATTAAACTTGGTACCATCCCAAGTTTTAATTATCACACACTCCCTAACCATCACAGAAGGAGGACCATCCCCCCCACTGACAGTCACCACAGGAATAGCAGAACCAGAAGCCATTCCTCCAGTCCAAAACACCAAAAAGAGCCAACCAAAGCAAACAGAGATTCCAAAGAACTAGCAAGTTCTACCCCACGTTGGGCGCCAGAAATGTAGACAATCCTATAGTACTAGCTATAGGCCTTGACCAAGGGAGTTGGAGAAAAACCAGAGAGAAAATCCCCTGTCCCTTTAGAAAAATAGAGTGAGATTTACTTGCTAAAGTAAGTTGGTTCCTGTTTTGCTCAAGCTCCTATTTAACACACTTGACTGCTTGATGAACCAAGAAAGTAGTCCCCAGATAGACTACCAGACTAAAGAACTGAAATGTAGAACAAAGTCCACACCAGAGACAGCAAAGATACTTGATTTAGGCTGCAAATCTACACCAGAGACAGCAATAATACTTGCTATAGCTTGCAAGACTATAACAGAGAAAACAGTTGCCAAAGTTAAGTTAAATGAAGAACTCACTTGCAACAAACACAGCCAATTGTGGCCAGAAAACAGTGAAAACTGAGTGAGGAACAATGAGATCACCTCCGGATGGTTGTATGATGATTAAGGTTCCCCCAAACTGTCTTATTCACTATATACACACAGACCACTAACTAAGAGCCCATGCGCACCCACCAATCTGGCACCTGTACCTGCCAAATTGCATAAAAAACCCTCCTGGAGCGCTCCCCAACCTCCTAAAACAGAGGCGGGTGGGCCGCCCGACGTTGGAGATGCCGCCTGAAGCGGCCCGGCCTCCCTGAAGCCAGAAAACCAATAAAAACCACTAATCTACTTAGAAAAATTAGCTACAACTACTAAAACCTTTAAAACACGGAATTTCACTAAAACAACATTGTGACATGAAATATAGAGAAAAATTAGCTCTATCCAATGGTACTAAGCACTTAACCCTAAGACTTAAGGTTAGCCCGTAAAACACGAAAAAAAAATTAAACAGCAATCTTTTATAAATGAAAAATGAGGAAATGACCCCTTAAAACTCAGAATATGAAAAATGTCTTCAAGACATAAAATATAGAAAAAAACCAGGGCTATCCAATGATAGTACCCAAATACCCACAGACCCAATATCCACGGAATAAAACTAGAAAAATACCTAATTCCTTAACAGATGTCAATTAAGACATGCACAAACAGCGCCAAATCACACAACAATGGCCCCTGCCAATGTTGGAAGACCACAACGTATGACGTTCGTTGTTTTATTGATCTCTCGTCCTTTACAGGTACTCGCACACCAATGGTCCCCTCGATTATGCCTCAAATATCGTTTCACCGTCGATAATTCTGAAAGGCCCTCAATTGTCAAGGTACGCTTTTGGTCTAGAAGATTTGGTACAAAGTTTCTATGAGGATTATAAGGATTTAAATGAACTCTCAAAAATTTGTACGTATTTCTTAATCTAAGTGTTTTGTTACTCAAATATAAGAGGTAAGTTTTAAATATTGATATAATTTATTGATTAGAATTACGCTCTTGTAACTACTAATGTGATAAAATATAAAAATAAGTAGTGTGTTGTAAATAGTAATAATCAAGTAAGGTGATAAAAAGAATGGTTTAAAAAGCACAAAATCATAGGCCTTTTATAGGCAAAATATAAGAAAATAAAATGTAAGGAATTTACACCGTCTACTGTGAGTGTGAGAGAAAAGAATGACAAGAAAAAGGAGTACATAAATGACATAAGAAAGTAATAAATTAGTACGTCAACAAGGGCATCAAATTTATTAGTAACAAAGTTTGAATTCCTTGGACTGTCACAATTATTACACAATAAATAATCAATTAAATTACTTTCACGGGATTACAGATCTCTCACTGAGGTAATAAAATTGTTTTAAAGTTTTTATATTATAAATTTATTATTAATTTTACTCCCTTTGACATATACTTTTGAGCACGGTGTTAGGGAGTAAAATTGTAAGGGACATTTTATTTATATTATTTATTTATACTACTTATTGTACTTAACTTTAGTTAATTGTAAGTACTACTTAAGTAAATAAATAAATTATTATTATTAAGAAGAAAGGTGTGGCTTCAACTCAGTAAAATAATTAATTAATTTACCAGGTAAGTCTAGTAGCCTGGCTGACACTTTCTTTTATTTTTTTTTGCTTTCTTAGAAAGAATTAAATATATTTTTTCAAAATTATTGAATGAAATTTGATATCTATACATGAATCAATAAGTGTGAAAAATAATCAATATAAAAGATGAATTAAAATACAGCAAGATAAATTATAGATCATCAAAATGTAGAGTAAATTCTCTTTTTGAAAATGATTGACACTAATAAAAAGTTTTTTTTTAAATTTAACTAGTTTTTCAAAGATACTTTAATATTATTTCATACCAATATGATGGCTTCTCATTATTTAAATGTCTAAATATTATTTTATCATTCCACATATATATGTTATTATCATAAAATTAATTAAAAATTATTTCAAGGAGTTATTCATAGAGAATACTTAGTATAATTGAAATTATTATTCACCTAGAAATTATAGAAATATGATTAATAAAAGTTTACTTAAGAATACCCTTTGATGAATTGTGAACAAAAAATTATTACACTTAAGATTTTTTACTTTGGAAAATGCTGAAAAGCAATGATAGAAAACTGATTCAACTTTTTGTAATAAATATCTTAAAATTTGAGAAAAATGCTAAGATGTATTTCTATCTTAAAAAAAGATGTAGTTTTCTAAGAAAAATGACATATAATGTATTCTTAAATTTTTTCAAATTTTTGATTCATCATGATTTTGAGTTATGATTATTTCAAAAAAATTTGCTGAATAGAAAAAATGTCAGTGTATCTAGTATTTAAGTATTATTTAAAAATATTTATTAATGGTCCTACTAATTATTAATAAATGATTTAGTGATTAAACCTCAGGGGAAAACTAATAAAATAGTTATTCTCAAATAAAATTTACAATAATTGGATTTAAATGCATGCTAGTGGTGGAAAATAGATGAATATAATATAGTTATAGCTTATATAATGATGATATCAATTTCTAATGGCTTTATAATATATCTTTGAATAATAATAATTTGGTTATAATGTTTTTTTGAATTGTAGTAAGTAAGTGATGTCTAATAACCGTCAAAATCCTTCCTTACTTATACCAAAATTCACTGGAGTGCACAGACCTTCAATCCAGATGAGGTCACTGCTATCCCCTGCAATTACAGCACTTTGAGAGACCATCACCTCCCCATGGCATCCACTTCAAGCATTTTCAACACTCAGACCACCAGTAAGGACCCTCCATCACAATTAATAATAACACAGACCCATACCATAAATAGAAAATCCTGATAAAAGCGGACACCATAAAGAAACAGGTAAAATAACTCATCCAAAGAGAATATAATGAAACCCAAAGAATATAAAGGAAAAAAATGAAATTTCCAAGCCCCCAATAACATCCCCATGCATCCATATTAACCCAGAAATGACCTCCCAACACATAAGTCCGTGAATATCCATCCAGGGAAGCAGATTTAGTTGTCCAGACTGAGTGTATGCACCTGAAATAGATGTTTATGCTTCCGTAGGCGTTGTGAGTCCACTGGATACGTCCATATGACTTAAAATAAGCAGAAAAACAAAGGTTATAGGCTATTAAGAGGGTAAAACCCACTTATATACCCAAATATATAAAATATACTGCATATTTCACTGAATATGAGATTTATGTATACATATAAGCTTATGTATGTCAATAATTACTTAATATCACTTAAGATAAGTATATTATATCTCCATTAACACCTTAATAAGTATTATTAGGCTATGGATAAGCTATTTAAATTAATATAATTTGTATAATAGAGTAATAATTATATATATATGTAATATAATCATATATATTATTGTTTTAACCTTATTTTTAAGATATAAGCTTAATGTACTTAAGGTTATCTTATTTTAAGTATAAGAAATACTCAGTCCTAGGGGTATCTAGGCTGACACTCCCTCACCCAAAAAAAAACAATAAAAAAATGTTAAGACATTTTAATTAAAAGTAAGGAGTGAAGAGAAAGAATTTTTTTAATTTCTATAATACTTATACTGAATAAACAGTATTATTTTGATTTAAATTTTTACAAAGAGATTTTTAACATCAGAGATTTCATTTTCTGGAATCCACTGGTCATATTCACTTGATTTATTTTTAAATCTTAATAGATACTCAACTCCCATTTCTTTTGTAAGGTGTCTCTTTTTAAGTATCTTTTCAATTTCTGCCTTTTCAACTATTCCTTCAGGTTTCTGTTTATGCCTTCCTGATCTTCTTGGAAATAGAGCAGTATCATTACAATGGTATGGTTTTATAAGAGAAATAGGAAATACTGGATGTTTTCTATCATAAGGTGCATGTAGAATAACCTAAAAAGCATTATTACCAACCATCTTTTTAACTACAAATTGTCCAATGAATGGATCCTTCAATTTAACATTACCATTTAAATTGAAATGTGGTGTAGATATAAGGACTTCATCACCCTCTTTGAACATTTTTTCTTTATGGGCTTTATCCCATCTTTTCTTCTCATACTCAAACACCTTATTTATACATTCTTGAGCATGTTTTCTGCATAATTCTTGCATCTGAAGAAAAGATTTAGTACCTGGATGGATATCCAATTTAGGTAATTTATTAAGAGTTTTAGCAGGGGTATTAGGTACATAACCCAACCATAACTCAAATGGCTTTTTACCAGTGACAGAATGTACTGTACTATTGTATGCACATTCTAAACCTGGGATAAGGGTTACCCAATCATGTGTGAATTTTTCATTGTCTTTAAAGTTAAGACCAAAAGCACAATATCTTCTTCTCATATCTTCTAAAGTTTGTATCATTCTTTCTGCTAGCCCATCAGTTTGTGGATGGTGTGCTGTAGAAAGTTTTAATTGACACCCTGAAACATCCATAAGTGATGTCCAGAAATCAGAAGTAAATTTAGGATCTCTGTCAGAAACTATTGCTTTGGGGAAACCTGATATGTTTAACATTTGTGTCCACCATAAAAAAGCTAAGTCCTTTGCAGAAAACTCTTTGTGGGTAGGAATAAATTTACACATCTTTGTAAATCTATCTACAATTACCCAGCAGGAGTTATAACTCTTATTCCCTGCTATTGGAAAACCTGTTACAAAGTCCATGTTAATAATTTCCCATGGAGCTTTTGGTTGCTCAATTTGTTGTAATAAACCAGCTCTTTTGCTTGTTTATCTTTTATATTTTTGAAAAGAATCACATGTCTCAACATATTTTTGAACATCCTCAGACATGTTAATTCACCAAGCTGTGTTTTTTACTCTGGTTAATGTTTTATGGTAGTCAAAATGACCTGCTAATATATCATCATGACATATACTTAACATTAACTCCTTCATTGAAGGGGAAATTATAATTACATTACTTAATTTTTTCCTGTAATATATAAAACCATCCTCAATGGAAAATTTTCCATTTTCTAATGCCTCTTTATACTTCTTTGGTAATGTTTTTATTAAAAAATTATTTAAAGAATACCCAACACACTTACAAATCAAAGTACATTTATACAGTTTGGGGAAAGTTTCTTTATGGATGTAGATGTTGTAGACAATCCTATAGTACTAGCTATAGGCCTTGACCAAGGGAGTTGGAGAAAAACCAGAGAGAAAATCCCGTGTCCCTTTAGAAAAATAGAGTGAGATTAACTTGCTAAAGTAAGTTGGTTCCTGTTTTGCTAAAGCCCCTTTTTCAACACACTTGACTGCTTGATGAGCCAAGAAAGTAGTCCCCAGACAGACTACCAAACCAAAGAACTGAAATTCAGACCAATGTCCACACCAGAGAAAGCAAAAATACTTGATGTAGGCTGCAAATCCACACCAGAGACAGCAATAATACTTGATATAGCTTGCAAGACTATAACAGAGAAACAGTTGCTAAAGTTGAGTAAAATGAAGAGCTAACCTTACAACCAACACAGCCAATTGTGGCCAAAAAACAGTGATAACTGAGTGAGGAACAAGGATATCACCTCCGGATGGTTGTATGATAATTAAAGTTGCCCCAAACTGTCTTATTCACTATGTACACACAGACCACTATCTAAGAGCCCATGCACACCAACAAATTTGGTGCCTGTACCAGCCAAATTGAATAAAAACCCTCCAGAAGCGCTCCCCAACCTTCTAAAACAGAGATGGGCAGGCAGCCCGACGTCAGAGATGCCGCCTGAAGCAGCCTGGCCTCCCTGAAGCCAGAAAACCAATAAAAACACCTAATCTACTTAGAATAATTAGCTACAACTACTAAAACCTTTAAAACATGGAATTTCACTACAACAACATTGTGACATGAAATATAGAGCTAAATTAGCCCTATCCAAGGGTACTAAGTACTTAACCCTAAGACTTAAGGTTAGCCCGTAAAACACGAAAGACAAAACTAAACAGCTATCTTTTGTAACTGAAGAATGATTAATTGACCCCTTACAACTTATATTATGAAAAATATTATCAAGACATGAAATGTATAGAAAAACCGGGGCTATCCAATGATAGTACCCATATACCCACAGACCCAATATCCACTGTATAAAACCAGAAAAATACCCAATTCTTTAACAGATGTCAATTAAGACATGCACAATCAGCGCCAAAACACACAACAAAGGCCGCTGCCAATGTTGGAAGACCACATCCTCCCTCCAATTCAGAATGTCCACATTTTTTCTTCATCAAACCACCATGTTCAACCTTCCTCCCAAATGCGCCTCTGAAATGGGTCCTTGCCAATACTGCATTGAAAATAATTTAATCTGCACCATCACACCTCCTGTCCACCCATACAGAATTTCCTGTGATGTCTGCCACTCCAGAAAGAAGTTCTGCTACAGACCTGGTCCATTATCTTCTGCAACAGCTTCACCTTCACCTCAACCTGGTCCATCTTCTACCAGCATCAAAAGATCTAGGCCATCTATCTTGATTCCCAGATTAATCAAAAAGCTACACCATTCCCAGAAGAGTGCCAAAACCACAGAAACAACAAGTTCCACCATCCCTGGTCCATCTGATGGTAAAAACTTCCATTTCTTCTTTTCACTTTATAAAACTGATGGCTTCTCAGTTCCTCCATCTTCTGACAGTGATGATAACAATGTAGGATCCATTGAACCAACAAAACCAAACCACTCGCCTACAATTAAGTTCAAGTTCCAACAACACACATATCAACAGAAAAACCTTCTGCTTAACTACTTCCACTCAACTCCTGCTAGAGATCCACAGGACATTGAGAACAGAAGACACCTCATTCACCAGTTCAAGGCAAAGTCTGAACACTTCATTTCATCTCTTGATTTCCTCTGTAATTCCACTAGTACTTGAGTTTGATTCAGAAAAGAAAAGTTGACCACACCCTTTATAGGATGTAGCCACAAAACAACCCTCAGTTTTAAGTCTTGGGGAACCATCCTCATTTTAAAGTCTTGGGGGACTCAAAATCCCTCAGTTTAAAGGCTTGGGGGACTCAAAAACCCTCAGCTTAAAGTCTTGGGGGACTCAAAAATTTAAATCATAAACCCAGAACCAGATATCAACCACATTAAGGCACAGAGAAAAAACTAACATTCTGGGGTAATTGTGAATAGAGCTGCCAGCCCATCAATTACCCCCAAACTTGCCTTTGCTAAATTCAGAGGCTCCCCCTGTGGATACCCTCCGCCAATCTTTCAAACCCATTCCAACAACAAAACCCATTCCTCAGTTTATAGTCTTAGGGGACTACACCATCAAACAATCCTCATTTTAAAGTCTTGGGGAACTAACAGCCCTCATTTTAAAGTCTTGGGGGACTAATCTTGAAACCATAGATTTTTCAGTTTGGAGTCTTGATGCACTAATGTTGAAACCAGCCAGTTTAAAGTCTTGGAGGACTGCCAGAGTTTTGCATAAGATAAACGCAGCCAATCTCATACAGAACACACCTACAGCCAAACTGCTGAACTTCAACCTTCACTTCATCATCTACCCATCACTGACAAAAATCTCCTTCTTATCTCTTTCCATCATCTTTTCTCACCACAGATCATGGCTGGATCCCCTGATGTCGACCCCTCTAATCTTCCTTGCTTCACTTCTCCCAAGGACTATGCCTGCAAATAGTGCATCCACATGTGCAGACCTTGCACATTCACTCTTCCAACTCCTGAAGCCAAATTCTACAACAGGGCTTGTGATTCTTGCTACTCCAAAAAGAAGAAATGTGACAGAGATCTCAACTACCCTATTCATCCTCCTTCACCTCTCATAAATACCTCTCCAGATCCCCTACCAGATCCCCAGAGCTTGGTCCAGCCTCTTCATCTTTATCCTCAGAACTATTCAGAAGATCCCAGAACTCAGTCTCCAGAACTCTCCCAAAAAGGCCTGCGTTAACTTCCCAAGAAACAGCTTTTATCTCTGCTAAATTAGCTCCAAAAGCTTCCAAATCAGCTCCTAGGCTTCTAGACCACGTCCAGGCGGCCCGCCCGCCTCACTAGACAGTGAAAATCAGGCTCAAAACCTCCAAAAACCACCAGAAAGCAGCCGAATTTAGCCAAACAACAAAAAAAACTCCATGCAATTACCTCCCACTGCTCCCAGAGCAATGCAGCCAACCTCTCCAAGGTCCGAAAACTCCAGAATTTCCCAAACTTCTAGGAGACCTGCCAGAGGACCCCAGGAAGAAATCAGAGCACCCAACACCACACCAAAGCCAATACTTCACCCCCAGTTAAGGCAACAAAACTACACCTCACCTCTTTCAGCCAACTATTCTTCTGACAGTTCCATTCCTTCAAAAGCTCCATCCAGAAGAGATCAATCTGCTTCAAAATCACCCTCTCTTGCTCCATCTTATAACAACCCTGGTACTCCATCACCAGCACCTCATCCAACTAAATCAAGCAGAAATATTAACAACAGCAACAGCAGACCTGCTGCTCCAACTAGGCCCCAGGAACATCAGCCTCCTAGTTCTCCTTCTCAAAACCTTTCAGAGGAAGACCAAGAGAATCTATATCTTTCCCTGATTGATCCACCTACTATCACCATTCCAAAATCTTCAGAAGTCCAAATTCCGGACGCTTACAAATTTGATGAGCTTCCAATCTGCAAGTACCACATTAATTCATCCAATTTCTTCAACAAAAATAATTACTGATCCAATTCTTCTTGTCAAGTTGGCACCCCTTCTCCTGAATCTACTATTAAAGTTGGAAAACCTCTAGAAACTTCTTTGACCCTGGATTATGGAGACATGAAACAACACCTCAGAACCATGTGTTCAAACATGCTGAAAGCCTTTGCCCTCCATGGATCATTAAATGACTTTGAGAAGACCTTGAGGAAACAAATTTTGGACCACAACTGGAAGATGTCTAGGATCATTAAGCACACCTTCCAACAATCCATTCCTTCCTCTTCTTCTTCCTCTTCTGAACTTCCATCCAAACCCATTCCTGCCCATTATAATCCATATAATCTCTCCAGCAGGATGCACTTCAAAGAACACAGTGCTTCCCACAACCCCAACAAAAAAAAAAAACGACATCATAATCTGGACCAGCCTCCAGAAACTTCATCATTCAGAAAATGAGCTCCTACAAAAATATTAAAAACATAATAATAAATAAATAATAAAAACAATTAATAACTATAAATTCTAATTATTTTTTTTTGAATCACTCTACTAACATACTAAAATTAAAAATTGATAAATAAAATAAAGTAAAAATAAATAAAATACAATAAAAGATAAAAAAATAACACAAATGGTATCCCCCAGCCAATTGATGAGCTGATCCCCTGATACCTTGCCCACATCCAAGTGCACCTTGATGTGGATACACCTTAAATAATTTAAATGATTTGAAATAAGAAACAGAAATAAACGGTAATAATGAGAATAAAAAAATAAAAAATGAAATTAATGAAAATAAAAATAAAATAAAGTAAAATGATAAAATTGCATTGCCCAGCCAATTCATGAGCCTTTCCCCACCAATGCTTGCCCACATCCAGGTGACCCTGATGTTGTAAAACCCTATATTTTTGATTTTATAATTTTAACAACTCCCATAAAAAATTAAAAGAAAATAATCTGAAACTACTATCTAGCAAAATAATAACTAAAAAATCAAAGAAAGTCCAGCTCCAGGGATGGTCCAGATTAAGAGAAGGTCCAGTAAGAGAAAGTCTAGTCCATAGAAATGATCACTGGGTGGGCTCCCTCCAATAAGTAAAAATGATGAAAGACCACCAGTGATCCACCACCAACCCAAAAATAACCAAAGATAAAGAAGCCAGTCCCCAACTAGTTTAAAGTCATAGTGGACTTGAAACCTGAATAATAAACAACAGTACTAGAATTCAACTAGGAAAAACAAAAGACTTGAGACAGAAATTCTGGGGTAACTGTTCTACAGAGCAGCCAGCTCATCAGTTACCCCCACACTTACCAAAATAAAATCTAGAAGCCCCCCCTGGGTACCTTCTAACAAAAACACAACATCCAACACAATAAACCAAAACCAATAAAAGTGAAGAGTCCAGCACTTAAAAACCAAAGGAAACTCCATTTTAAAGTCATAGAGTACTACAACCGGTGAAAAGAAAGCAATACTAGGGTTCAGCCAAATTAAGAGAAAGGGTTGGAAACAGACAATCTGGGGTAACTGTTCTACAGAGCAGCCAGCCCATCAGTTACCCCTACACTTGCCAAGATCAAATCTAGAAGCCCCATCCATGGGTACCTTCTAAAAAAAAGTTTCCAACACAAAATTTGCATTGCAACACCAAAATTCCAAAATTTAAAGAACGTTCCATAGTTTATCCTCATTTCTGAGTCAATCTTCTTCATGCCTAGTGCCTCTGGGATAAAACCTCTTCACCTGATCTGCAGCCACTCTCTTCTTCAAGACTGCACCATCCAACTCTTCCAAAACATAAGAACCCCCAGACACCTGAGATGTGACTCTGTAAGGTCCATTCCATCTGTCAGCAAACATTTTTCCCCACTGAATCTCCAAACTTCTATTATACACCAAAACCAAACAACCAGATTTCAAGGGACTCCTGATTCTATGAGCCAACTTCATTTCATAGTATCTTATTGATTGATTCATAATCTTCATCATTCTAGAGTATGCCTTCTCTTGACATTCCTCTCTACATTCCAACTGTTGCATCCTGACACAGAGCAATTCTTCGATTGAGTGCACCTCATCCCAATCAATTCCAAGATAACAGAAAGCTTCCAAGTCCACTGGTAGAACAGCTTTCTGACCAAACATTAACTCATAAGGAGAGTAGCCAATTGTCCTCTTCACAGTGACCCTATCAGCAAAAAACACCAAGGGTAAATAATGCCTCCACTTTTCAGCACTATCCCCATACATCTTTACCAAAGCATTCTTGATAACCTGATGGCCTCTTTTAACCATGCCTTCAGCTTCAGGATAATACGGTGTAGCCACTCTAACTTTAGAACCAACACTAGCCACAGCTTCTTTAAATTTGGCACCAAAATCTGGCCCGCCATCAACAGTCACCAACTTCATCAACCCATACCTATAAGTCCACACCTTCTTTGAAAACTCTGCCACATTCTTGGCAGTCAAATTAACCAGAGGCACTGCTGCAACCCAACCAGACAAATCATCCCTAGCAACAATTAAGTATTTATACCTTCCATCTTTAATATGGACAGCATCCAGACTGACTCTTCCAAAAACAGTTGTTTCACCAGTAGCACGGCCGACCTCTTTAGGTTTCAAGTGACTTCTTTTTTGAAATTCTACACAAGTATGAATCCAAGCCTGAACAGCCAACTTCATACCTGGCCACCAAAATCTGTCTGCTACTCTTCTATAAGTCTCCCCAAAGCCTCTATGACCAAGGTCTTCATGCAAAAACTTCAACACAACTTCTTGACCCTTCTTCTGAGTCACCACAACTTGAGGATTAGGATGTCTCCTCCTCATCAACCTTCTCCCTGACACATAAAATCCAGGACTCTTCTTCTTAATTGCCAACCAAGTATAATGATCACAACTATCTGGCCTCTCCAAGGTCAACAGATATTCCATCAAAATAAAATAAAACCCAGAATGACCCCAGGTCTCATCTTCAAAATGCAACAAAACAACATCCAAGGGTACAACTCTGTCATCAAAATCACCAGTGTGAACATGAGCCAATTAACCAGCCCAACCAAGACACCAATCCTTAAATTTTGGAACATCCTTCTCTTTCCACTGAATCTTGTGAGAATCCAGTTCACTACCAAAAACACCCTTTTTTAAATTTTAGCGGTCTCAAACAACAACTCCATCTTCATCAACAAAAACATCCCGATCACCAGAATCAAGATCAGATCCAGCCAGTTTAGCCTCTTGGGGGAGGTCAGAAAAATCTTCAGCACCCTTAGTGCTGGCCCTAACCACCGGAACATCTTCATCAAACTCTTCAGCCTCAGAATCTTCAACTGTAGGTGGCCTACTTGATAATCCATCAGGCATAGTAAAAGTATTGCCTGGTTTGTGTACCAGGTCAAAAGAAAAATCTTGAATAAATGCCATCCACCTAGTCATTGGAGTATTTGGAAGACTAGGTGTATTGATCATCTGAACCTAAGATTTTAGTTTTATCTTCCTGAGACAAAACAGCACCAGCCGCAATATAGCTTGAGTGCACTGCCAGATAAATTTTTCCAGCACCAACACCATAATCAAACTTGTGAAGAACAATATCTTCCCCAACAACCTTTTTCAACTTCTGAAAAGCCTCTTCACACTCTTCAGTCCATTCCCTATATGCATCTTTTCTGGTCAAACTCCTTAAAGGTGAAGCCAACAAAGAATAATCCTTAATAAAAATCCTGACATATACACACACACCCAAAAATCCCCTGACTTCAGTAGTATTTTTAGGCCTTGGACATGGCTGAGTTTTATTAATCTTTTTTCTTTGCTATAATCCTTCCCTCTTTAAATACCACATGACCCAGAATTATCAAAGAAGGAACACAACAACAGAAATTTGGCCTGAAATGGTCAAACCAGCCTCTTCAATCCTAAAAAACACTCTCTCTAGAGTTATTCCATATTCCCAAACAAACCTCCTTATGCCAGGGTTCTCCGCTAACACCTCATTATCATAATCGGTGGATGGTCCTTTAATTCTACCATCATCAATAAAAATACCAGCATGAGTAGGAACCTCATCCTGCAAAATCCAAGCCATCTGTGCTTGATATACTGCCACTGAATTAGTTGCTCCCTGAGGCAACCTAGTGATCTGAAATATTCCCAAAGAAGTCTCAAAAGTTGTGAGAGGCCTTAAATTCATATGAAGTTCCCTCTCATCATAACCACCCATAATATCACCCAAACCATAACACACCCTTCAAGCAAAAGCTTCAACAAAATCCTCTGCACTTGGTGGCTTACCAGCATCCTTGATAGTGACTCTATTCAAGGCTCTATGATCATGAACCACCCTCAACTTTCCATTCTGTTTCTTTACAAAGAAAACCGGACTTGAGTAACTGGATGTCAATTGTTTGTATAACCCAGTCCTGACTCTTTCCCTAACAATCTCCACAAAATCCTCTTTGATAGCAGCTGGAATCGGAATAGGTTTGTTTTCCAAGGTCCATGACCAACCACAGGAATCAAGTAAGATTCCCAATAAGAGTGCTTCAACACACCCCTTTCCTCTTCAACAAAAGCCACAGATTTTTCCCTTAGCACAATAACGTGCAACAACAACTTCTTTTCTTCTTCAGACAACCACCCATCAGGACCAAAATTACCAACTTTCAACCTTTCGACAGTCACCCTAGTTGTCTCTACAAATTCGGGAGGATTCTTCACAAAAGGAGTACAGTACAGGTCTCTTGACAAAGGAGGTCTCTTCAAGGGTGGATTCAAACCCACAGGCATAGGCTCATTGACAGGCCTAATCTTCTGCGCTACCTTCTTATACTTTGCCGCTCCACATTCAACTTGAGGGATCTTCAGGAAATCTTCACCACCAGACCTGGAACAAAAACCAAGGGTTTCCCCATTGCTCACATGCGTGGCAAAGGTAATGTTTTTGAAAGGTGTAGAAGAAACCCTAGTGGTGCACAATTGGGAGGACTTACTTTTAGACCCCAATCTCACCACTCCAAAACTTTTCCACAATTCCAAATCTTCTTCTTCACTTCCGTCTTCCAAATCTTCAAATCTTGATTCATATTCAGAATCAACTCTTTTAAAATTGTGCAGTTTATCCTCATACTGAAGGCCCAAAAATTGATCTTGATGATCTTCTTTCTTCATAATTTTCTGCAGTTTAACCTCATTCTGGAGGCCCAAAAATTCATCTTGATGATCTTCACAAAAATATTTTGAATCTTTTTTCTTCATTATCTTCAGATTTTTTTCTTGATTTTCTTGAATTATCTTGAAATTTTTATCTTCTTTTCTTGAGTTTTCTTCTGACCTACAAAAATAACCAGGGGTCTCCCCAATGCTCACAGGTGTGGCCCAGGTAATGTTTTTGAAAGGTTTAGAAGAGACCCTAGCCATGCACAATTGGGAGGACTTACTTTTAGACCCCAATCTCGCAACTCCAAAAATTTTCTCATATCTTTCAATAAAGATATATAACCAATCTTCTTTCTTGAGCTTGAATTAAAAATAATTGAGAATCTTGAGACAGAACAGAGACTTGATAAAAAACTTGATGAATACTTGCAGAGAAGAGAAACATAAAAAAAGAGAAAGTTGAAAATCCACTTGGTATATCTCCAAGGGAGCTGACCTACTACAACCTGGGATTTCCTCATCTTGTAGAGAGGTTTTAGCACTAGGGTGATCAGCCCTACTAATTCTAAAAAAGACTGACCCTGACTAGTGCCCAAGCCATGCTCCAAAAAACCAGAGGCGGCACCAACTTCTTTCCTTCTCCTGCAACAATCCATGCACTTGCACATTGAAGATAAACCAGGCCTGGTCTCCCAACCGACCTCTCCAGGGGATGATAACCTCATGTGAAACCTCCTTTCGTCTTCACCAGTCAGCTCTAAGCTGATTCCCAAATTAAATTGATAACCAATTCTTGCCTGAAAATCCATTAAGAATGGCCCACCCAAAACAGCTTTAACTGTTCCCTTAGCAATATAAAAATGAACCTTCCCTGAGGCTCCACCAACATCTAGCTTCAAAGACTCAGAAGTTCCAACTGATTCGGTGACATGGCCACCGATCCCTCTTAAATTCCCACCAATACCATTTTTTATGGGGAGGCCCAAATGAGTAGCCTCAAACAAAGAAATCAGGTTTACCTGAGAACCTGAATCCACCAATGCCCTTGCCTCCCTGCCATTCAGAGTGACATTGACATATCCCAGAGGAGCAGAAAAATGAGTTTCCAAACCCTCACCAAACATTTCCGCAGAATCTTAGATGTATTCCACCTCCCCAGAAGAAACTCTTCTCCTGGTCAATAACTTTTACTGTCTATCAGCCAACCCAGGAATGATAGCATACAATTCCCCATAAGATAGGGAAACCTGGCCTTGATTCATCCTTTCCAGGACAGAGTCCATATCATTAACTTGACCAGAAACTACTGGCCTCTCAAAGTGAGCTCTTTGCTTCACTACCTTTGTCCTAGAAGCTTCTTGAGGACCAGAACCTCCAACAGATTTACCATTAACAGGGACCAAACCAGATCCCTCTCCAGAACCTCTAACTCCAGAAGGCTATGGCAATGAAGCCAAAGGGACATCCTCCTCAGAGTCAGAATCAACCTCCATTGGAATTGGCTCACCATTCATGTGCAATGCACCAAAACTAGGGGGGCCCATGTCAGCCATAACCTTCTGCATCCTGTACAGCTCCTCTTTGCTTTACCTATTCCTAGCTGCACTCAGCTTAGTATCCGCCTTTGAAGAATTTAGCTTTGGTTGGGCCTGAGAACTGCTCTTAGGCCTTCCCACCTTCCCTTCTTCCACATAATAAACACCAGCCAAGCATTCCCCACTTGACTGTCCACCACAGGAATACAACTCCAAGCCACCAAAGGAAGTAGAAAAAGAGACCTTATTGACCTCCTTTCCCTTTCCCTTGATGTCATCATTCTCCTTACCAGAAAACTTCCCCTGATCAGGAATCTCCTCAAACCTTGGCCTCCTTTGATTGAGACCACCCCTTCTCCTGACCAAATAAACTGGAGCCTGCCCCTCACTGGGCTTCACAAATAAACCGTCAGGGAACATGAAAACCCTGCCATCAAATTCCACCTTTCCTTCAGACACATCCCTGTTCAATGCCTAAAAATCATTGGACCTTTGCCCCCTCCTGCTTCAATAATAGCAGACCCAAGGATCACTCCTACCAGCCCTCCTATCAAAATCTCTAGGCTGAGAAGGTGCCTTATTGACCTTCTTAGCCTCCTGAACAAAAATATGCAGCTGCTTTGTGAGATCAGCCAACTGCTCCACCATTGGGTCCCACTCCTGTTTGGGAACCTACACCATATTCTTCTACTCCTTCTTCTCCATAACTTCCTCTTCAGCCAAAGCCTCACTGACTTTGCTGACATATTTGGCACACCCCTCATGATAGGTGTCCACAGCCAATAACTTGAAACAGGCCTCAACAGCCTCCTTCACCTTATCCAAGGCAGGAAACTTCTGGTCCCCATTAGAAAGATTCTTCATCAAGTCCTTCCTTGACAGCTCCTTCAACACATCCATCCTGACATCTCTAGCCAGGGAAGACCAAAAAACATCTTTGGAAGCATTTTCATGTGCCAGATCCTCCACTTCCACCAAGTATTCCACCACAGGATCAAACTGTAGCAGAAACTTTCTGTAACTATGCAAGTTACCAACAACACCATAAGATTGCCATTCACTGACGTCCTTGTTTAGGTCCACCATAGTGAACCTGACACCCCATCTATCCACCATCTCCCTACACAATAACTTCCAATACCTCTTCTTGTAGCCAGACATGGCCACAATCTCCTTCTCCACTTCCCTATCACCAATGAAGAAGATAATCTGCTTCACCATGTCCAGGTAGGAAGCACCATCCACTCCAGCAGCAGTTTCATACTTCTCTAGAAACCACTTGACAACCTCCCCATTAAACTTGGTACCATACCATGTTTTAATCCTTACACACTCCTTGACCATCACAGCAGGAGGACCATCTCCCCCACTGACAGTCACCACAGGAATAGAGGAACCAGAAGCCATTCCTCCAGACCAAAACACCAAAAAGAGCCAACCAAAGAAAAAAGAGATTCCAAAGCACTAGGAAGTTCTACCCCACGTTGGGGGCCAGTAATGTAGACGATCCTATAGTACTAGCTATAGGCCTTGACCAAGGGAGTTGGAGAAAACCAGAGAGAAAATCCCCTGTCCCTTTAGAAAAATAGAGTGATATTTACTTGCTAAAGTAAGTTGGTTCCTGTTTTGCTAAAGCCCCTTTTTCAACAAACTTGACTGCTTGATGAGCCAAGAAAGTAGTCCCCAGACAGACTACCAAACCAAAGAACTGAAATGCAGACCAATGTCCACACCAAAGACAGCAAAGATACTTGATGTAGGCTGCAAATCCACACCAGAGACAGCAATAATACTTGATATAGCTTGCAAGACTATACCAGAGAACCTGTTGCTAAAGTTGAGTTAAGTGAAGAACTAACCTTGCAACCAAAACAGCCAATTTTGGCCAAAAAACAGTGAAAACTGAGTGAGGAACAAGGATATCACCTCCGGATGGTTGCATGATAATTAAAGTTGCCCCAAACTGTCTTATTCACTATGTACACACAGACCACTATCTAAGAGCCCATGGACACCAATGAATTTGGTGCCTGTACCAGCCAAATTGAATAAAAACCCTCCAGAAGCGCTCCCCAACCTTTTAAAACAGAGGCGGGCGGGCCGTCCAATGTCAGAGGTGCCGCCTGAAGCGGCCTGGCCTCCCTGAAGCCAGAAAACCAATAAAAACACCTAATCTACTTAGAATAATTAGCTACAACTACTAAAACCTTTAAAACACAGAATTTCACTATAACAAAATTGTGACATGAAATATAGGGCTAAATTAGCACTATCCAATGGTACTAAGTACTTAACCCTAAGACTTAAGGTTAGCCCGTAAAACACAAAAAACAAAGCTAAACAGCTGTTTTTTGTAACTGATGAATGAGGAATTGACCCCTTAAAACTTAGAATATGAAAAATATTAACTGGACATGAAATGTATAGAAAAACCGGGGCTATCCAATGATAGTACCCACATACCCGCAGACCCAATATCCACGGAATAAAACCAGAAAAATACCCCAATCTTCAACAGATGTCAATTAAGACATGCACAAACAGCGCCAAAACACACAACAAAGGCCCCTGCCAATGTTGGAAGACCACATCGTGAGCTGTTTCACCAAAAATTCTGAGGTTGGAGTATAATGGGTCGCAGTTGTACATGAGTTTTAAGGCAGTCTTTTCACCAGTGTTAACATTGGGAAGTCAATTATTAACATGAGCTGCACATTTTTATTCCAGATCTAAGAAATTGTCAGCCAGGCTATCTCAGGAGTCCAGTAATTTATATAATAAATTACTGTAAAGGAATAACTTTATGTAAATAAAAAAAATTATTTAAAATAAAATTATAAATGTTTTGTGAATGAAATAAAATATTATACTTAAGTTTATTATTAAATAAATTGTATTACATAAATAAATATAATATTCTATAATACCATGGTTTGATTTATATGTATAAATAAATTATTTAAAATTATATTATCAGTGTAAATTTAACCTACACATTAATTACAATTTTTAATAATAACATTTATATAAAACTAAATACAACCTATCATATAATAATATCCATCAATATTTGGCGCTTCTGTGACCCCTAATTTTGTTACAAATATTACTACATTAATTTAATATGATTAAAATTCAAATTCTCATGTTAAACGGTTCCAGTATTAACTTAATTAGTTGTTCAATTGATCTAATAGTTCATTTACTTGAAATAGTTAAATTAATATTACTTATACTTAGTTAAGCTTATTTAAAAGCGTAAAAATACTTCCTTTTATTTAAATTATACTCTTCTAGCTATTGGTATTCTCCTTTAGATTTCTTTCTCATAGTTCTCATATTTTTTATACTCAGGTAGTTAGTTATTATACTAATTCTATTCTTTTTTAGGGATTACTAATGGGAAAGATAATTTTTTAATCACGGATTTATTTTTTATGTTTTTAAAATTAGATTCTTTTAAATTAATTATTTCACATAATTTTACCTTTTTGTATATACTATTGGAACTCTCCAGAATGTCCTCTTGCCTATAAAAGGGCTTTAGAAGTCCATCTGGTAGCTCATCAATTACTTACTATTCACTCACTCAACATATTTTAAATATGCTTCTTTATTTACTATTTTTATTATTGTATTACATCTAATTTAAATAATATATAAGTTATTATAGGTTGCTTTAAGATTAATAATACTAATTTTAAACTGACGCGCTTTTGAACATTTATTATTATTAATAATATTTGCAATTTAATTTAATACTTACAAGTTTTTTCATATCTCAATTATATTGTAGTCCTATTCTCTCAAATTATATCTATTTTATTTCATTTAATATTACTACCTTATTATTTCCATTTCTATCCTTTATTATTTCTATTCATTTCTTCAATCTTCTAGACATCCCGGCTGATAATTGGGGGCCTCTCCGAACGACGACAACGACACCTTTTGACAAATGACAAAGTGCACAAACCACCCGATCCAAAAAGTGAAACTTTTGCCGCGACCGTGTTTCGAACTTGGGTTCGATAGTTTAGGTTTATATTACATTAAATTATATATTATTTTGAAGTGATTTTATGATCACTATAGTAAGTTCACCTTTGCACCTCTCACTAATAGTACTATATTTTTACTGCAATAACAGTGTTTGTGGCTTAATTGCTGACTCACTGAGTGTAAGTTTTCATTATATTAAAAAAAAATTTTCCTAGTTGACCATAATAGAGTAAAAACTCTTAGTCCTAGAAGACAATAAATATTTAATACATTATTAAATTAACTTTATTATTATTTTTTGAGTATTGGTTGACCATAATAGTACTCAGTACTTAGTCCCAATTTTACCATTAAATTAATTTTGGTATTAATTATTTTGGTTTAATTATTAACCTTATTGGTTAGTCCCATTTTAATTTTTATTAATTCTTAATAATTGTAATTTCATTTATTATATTACATTTCATTTTATAATTAATTGATTTTTAATAAAAAGTTTTTTAAATCCAATTTATTATAATTTATTTTGAATTAAAAATTTATATCTGAATTATTTTAATTCTCCTTCTTCACAGTCTTAAATGTCCAGTAGTTTGGCTAAAAGCATGGATAAATTACATGTGGATGAGAATGAAGTGGATGTTGACACTGAATCTGTAGGTTCTCCCAAAGTATCTTACAAAAATAATTCAGCTGACAAAAAACCTTCATGACGTAGAAATGTCAGGAGAAGTGACAAACCCCTCTCACCTAACAACTCTGAAGGAAGTAAAACCTCAGGTACATCAGGAAAATCCACTCAGAGGTATAAAAATAAAAAAGATTCCTCTAGCACAACAGGTAAACAATCTGTCAAGCCATATAAAGGAACTGAGAGCAGAAAGCATGAAGTACAAGGCAAAGGTAGACACACTTTCGCAGCAGATTCAGGAGCTTGTAAATCCCAAAAAGGGTGAACCTCCTCATTTCCCAGCTTCCCAACCTCAGCCTCAACCTCAGGCCAGTCAGGCATCCAGCTCCCTCAACCAAAACCAAGGCATTCTGCAAGTGGAACAATGGAAATGGGATTACTTAATGACCCACTACCAACAGAATGTACAACAGCCAGCTCAACACCTTGGCCCATCCAGGACACCAAACTACAATCCATCTCTTCAGCACCATCCTTATCAGGGGGGCAGAAGAAAGAAGGCACAGGGGAAGTTTCCTCCCTTGCCATGGTAAGTAATTTGTTTGATAAGCATGTTGGAATATATAATAACAAACCTTCTTCAGGTAATAATGTGGACCCTGAAAGAACAGTTAAACCTTTGAAGAGACAACTTCCTTTAATAAGTAGCCCCATTGATGTAATTAGTAAATTATCATTTGATGAACCTTTAAATTTGACATCTACTTCTTTAATTAACCCTTCTCTTGCAATCAAGAATGATTCTGTTTCCCCTGAAGTTTACACTTTACTTGAGAAAACTTCTGAAGGAATATTGAAAGATACTCCTGATTTTAATGTTGTGAAATATAACCATTTAAGGATTCATTAATACATGAGAGTGATAGATTAAATAATTTGCATTTACATTGTAAGGTGAGTTCTTCTGTTCAAGACACAGCTTATTTCAAATTGAAAGACACACTAAATAATGTCCTGGCTCAACAAAATTCTATTAAAGCTGACCACAAATCACTTTCAGATAAATATAGTCACCTATGCAAAACTGTTGATAATCTAAAAGATGAAAATACTAATTTAAAGAATGACAATATGCTTTTGCACAGTGAATTAAGAAAATTAAAAATTGATTCTCAGAATTTGAGTAATAAATGCTCTGTAGATGAGGAGAGAAATGTTTTATATATTTCTAGAATTAATGATCAACTATCTTACATTCCTGATTTGAGAAATAAATTATCTGAACTGGAGAAACAATTTTCTGCATTACAAACTTTCCAGGCTACTCATTATCATGAATTAAAAAATAGAGCTAAAACTACTGTTATTCTTAATAATAAACAGCCTGAAAAGAGTAGTTCTTCTCTCCCTTGTAATGTACAAATTTTACCAGCTGAAATTCATTCTGAAAAATCTATTGCATCAAACAGAAAGAAATATAATACTCACCATGAGCCAGCTGCCTCTGTGAATAATGAAATATGTGAACACCTTTCAAGACTACAGGAACTGATAACCTTGAATAATTCAAACCATAGGATGGATTATTCCAGTAGCCATAAAAATTGGCCTAAGTTGGATCAATATCCTACCTTTGATGGTGATTCTTCATCTGATTGGAAACACTTTATACAAAGGATTGATAATTTAAAGAGATCTTATAAACTACCTGATGAGGAAATTGTTTCTAAGCTAATTTCTTTATTTTCCAATGTAGCTTTGTTGTGGTATGAATCTGTTCTATTGCATAATAACCATTATACATGGAATGAGTGGAAATCCTTGATTTAGAATCAATTTGGTGGTTCAAAATTTAGGTTGGCTCAGGAAAGACTGTATGAGAATACTAGATATATATCCTCTTCTTTTGAAACACCCATCATTTTTCTGATGAAAATAACAAGGATCCTGAGAGCAATGGATCCAAAGATGGATTATGATATTTGGAGAGATAAAATTTTGTATAAATTGCCAAACTCTCTTAGAGATTTAATTGTAGCAAGAGCAGAGCATGTAAGAGAACATTCTTCTTTCATTAATATTGGTAATGAGGTATTACTCAACCATAGATATGAACCTAAGAATTACCTTAGTAAACCTTATAATGATCAGAATAAACCCTCTACCAAGCTCCCAGAAAAATCTGGTAAACCCTCTGCCCCAGTTGCACCTAAAAAATATGCAAAAAATACTTTTTATCAATGTAACAAACCATGTCAAAAGGGTCATGTTTGTGACAAGAAAATTAATCTTGTTGAACACAATGAGGACACTGATGAAGTTGAAATGAATGTAAATGATTCTTCTAGTGACTGTGAAAGTAATATCTCCTATGACAATGAATCCAGTAAAGATGTTTTCATGTTGGAACAGGATGTCCATTTTTTAGATAATATATCTGAAGAATGTGTATTGGATTTCTCTTCAGTAGAAAATGCTGAGATAATTAAAGATATTACTAAAAATCCTATAGCCATATCCCCTTTGAATACACCTGTTATCATTAATGGTAAACATGTTGATGTAGTTCTTGATTCTGGTGCTGGAGGAAGTGTAGTGTCTGAAAAAGCTTTAGCTTCAGTAGACAAGGATTATCTGAATAAATTATTACCTATAACTTCTGAAAAATGGAGAGGTTATGGCTCTACCTTAATTCCTATTGGCAAATACAAAACCTCTCTATTTTTCAAATATAATGGTGGTTTTGTCAGAGCTGTTTGTGAGTTTGTGGTTATGAAAAATGATAATTTGAGTAATTGGTTCATTATGGGAAATGATATTTTGACCATGTTTGGTGTGAAATTGGACCCAGCAAATAATTGCTTCACCCTGGGATTGAATGGCAAAAGAAAATTTAAAATTTCCTCCCCTAGAAAACCTTCTGGGCACCTGTTAAAGTCTTGTAACTCACTAACCCAGTGTAAAGGCAGACCAACATTTGAGATGGATGATTTATTAAATGAAATAAATACTGCTTCTTTTGGTGATCAGTTAACTAGTGAAGAAAAGGATTCTATTATTGCCTCAATTTCTTCTTTCCCTATGGCTTTTGCTCATGGTTCTCATGTCTTAGGAAGTGTTCTGGAAGAAATGAAAATTACCTTATCCTGTAACTTGAATGATATTCCTCCTACCCTTAGGAAAAACCCATATCCTGCTTCTCCAACAAAAAGGAAGGATATTGAGGATAATATTGCCACATTATTAAAAATGAACATCATTGAAAAAGTGGATGTCACCCCCCAATATTGTGTCATCTCCCCAGTCTTGATTTCTTATGAAAAGGATAAAGCTAGATTATGTGGAGATTACAGGGCATTAAACACTTATACTGTTGATGATATTTATCCGTTACCCAGAATTACTTCAATTCATGTAACCTTGCAAGGTGCTAAATTTATTAGTTGCCCGGATGGTAAAAAAGGGTATCATCAAGTTCCAGTTGAGAAAAATTCTCAGAATTTTTTGCTTATTGCTACTCATATGGGAATATATAAGTATATTAGAATGCCATTTGGCCCCAAAAATGCACCTTCAGTTTTCCAAAAAGTCATGGATAACACTTTCCATCAGGAAATCATTGAAGGATGGCTCATGGTGTATAACGATGATATCATAGTTTTTTCTAAAACTTTTGATGAACATAATTGTTCACTTGAATAGAGTTTTTCAAAAAATGGATGAAATCAATATGACCTTGTCCTTAAAAAAGTGTAAATTTGGTTTTCAATCTTTGAAAGTCTTTGGCCATGTTGTGTCAGGCCTACAAATTTGTGTAGACCAAAACAAAGTTGCTGCAATTCAAAATGTGAAAGCACCAACTTCTGTAAGAGAAATTCAAAGTTTTTTGGGTATGTGTGGCTATTGCAGGCAATATATTAAAAATTATCAAGTTATAGCCTTACCTCTTACAAAATCACTAGGAAAGATGTTGCATTCATCTGGAATAGTGACTGTCAAAAAGCTTTTGATACTTTAAAAAGTTGCTTAATGACAACCCCTATCTTAGCTCTTCCTGACTTTAACAAACCATTTGTCTTGTATACAGATGCTAGTTTTGTTGGTCTAGGTGCTGCCTTACACCAGAAACAAATTATGAATGATAAAACCTCAGAAGTTGTAATTTGTTATATTTCAAGAACCTTAAGAAATAGTGAATTGAAATATGGTGCCACTCAATTAGAGTGCTTAGAAGTTGTTTGGGCTCTTGAGAAACTTCATTACTATTAAGATTACCAAAAGTTTGAGTTGGTAACTGACTGTAGTGCGGTAAAGTCCCTTTTAAACCTGAAAACACCTAATAGACATATGTTCAGGTGGCAACTTGCTGTTCAATAATACAGAGGACGGATGACAATTATCCATAGAGCTGGAAATGTTCACTCCAATGTTGATATGCTGTCCAGACTTCCTCTTCCAAATAATGACTCCAATTCTGCTTATGTACCTGAAGATGATACTTTTCATATCCATGGTATATTTATAGTTGATATGGAAGAAGAGTTATTACAATTAATACTGGATTCATATGATAAAGATTCTGATTTAAATAAATTAGTTACTATCTTAAATGATCCTAAGAATGCTTCAATTCAAGAATTGATTAAAACTCTTCCTGAAAAATATCAAAGTGCTTTGATGAAAGGAAAGTTTTCAATGGAAGATGGTTATATCTATTATAGAAGAAAGCTGACAAATGTAATTGTAATTTCCCCTTCTATGAAAGAAACTATCCTCAAACTTTGTCATGATGAAATATTAGCTGGTCATTTTGATTTAGAAAAAACATTGATTAGAATCAAAAACACTGCTTGGTGGGCTAATATGTCTGAAGATACAAAATTATATGTTGAATCTTGTGATTCTTGCCAAAAATCTAAGAGATTAACAGGTAAGAGAGCAGGGTTACTACAACATATTGAAGCACCTAATGCTCCTTGGAAAATAATTAACATGGATTTTGTCACTGGTCTTCCTATAGCAGGTAAAGACAGTTATAACTCTTGTTGGGTGATAGTAGATAGATTCACAAAAATGTGTAAATTTATTCCAACCCACAAAGATGTATCCACCAAAGAATTAGCTTTCTTATGGTGGTCTTCCATGTTTAATATTAGTGGATTCCCAAAAGCCATTATCTCTGATAGAGATCCAAAATTTACTTCTGAGTTTTGGACCTCTTTAATGGATATTTGTGGCTGTGAGTTAAAGTTATCTACAGCTCATCATCCTCAGAAGGATGGTCACCACAGAAAATTTGGGGGGGTATTGCTAGCAATACCCCTCATTTAAAAATGTTGGGAAGTGGTTGGAATGCTGTTGGAAGGCTGTTGGGAGTTCATTGTGAAACCAGATTTAAATTAATTGGACAAAGATTTGGTAATCAGTTAGACCTAGGTTCAACCGAACTCAATCACAGGTTTCTTGGAGCTTGGTGATTACTTTGATTTTGAGCTGAGCACAGATTGAGAAAAGCTTGAACATATCACTTACCATATCATAATATTCACTTTCCCATCTTGTGGAAAGAAAAATTTGATATTTGTTCTAAGAATATCTACATATATTTTCTTGCCAAGTTGGTAATAGAAGTTTAAAATGTAGTATCTCAATTATTACACTAGACTACATAGATATTTGATAAAACATACAATTCAAATCAATTTTAATATTATTGAGATCACCATAAGTGTCTGTCCAAAGACTTACAAAAAGTATGTTAGTATCAAGACATCTTTCTAGGTAGTAGTTTCAATTTGGATTTTGAACTGACATCTAAAGCATTTTACTATTAGACAGAAACATAAATAAGTGTAATAAGAGTGAAATTATTCTATTTTGTGATTATAATGTAACAATAAAGCACATTTTTATTGAGAAAATTTTTCTTCCTCCACAAACCAAAATTTTCTCTATAGGCTCAAGATTTATTTTTAAACCATATTATTCATTTCAGTTATCATTGATTTATTTCCAATATTTTTTAAAAAGATAATAATAATACATGTGAAAGAATTATGAGCTTAGAATAGCATATTCTAAAAAGTTATTTTGTCATTTTATTCAAAACTGATTCTTCATTTTTTGCTTCAATTCATCTTTTAACAACCACTATCTTCAGATACTATTCTTACTTAATATGTCAAGTCTCAGATGTGTTGGAAAGCTCTCAATAACAATCGATCAAATTTATATGAATGTAATTTCAAGATTTCAAAACTCACCAACCCCCACAATTTTACAGCGAGGCCATTTGAATGTTCATATTTTTGGACTATTTGAAGAAAGAAAACCAACCCTTGTCGGTAATCTTTCTCAAGTGCAGAGTCAGAATATTGGACCACTATTGGGTGACATTGGGTCTGGATCTCACCATTTAAGCCAAAGAAGTGCCTTGAATCCTATGAAGCCTTTCTATTTTCATGCTTACTTCGTTCCAGTTTTTGGTAATCAGTATCAACTTTGGGGATGCCTCTTTTCTTCAAGTACACTAATCAGTCTTGCTAAAGAAGCATTTTCTTCTGCTCAAATTGATTTATGTCTGATCCTGAACTACGAATCCACTATCTTTTTAATATCCTGCATGTAATTTTTGAAGGCTCTTTCCAAATATCTCAGAGTACTCAAGATTGCAAAGCTGATCAACTTATACGAGGAATCAAAACAGTTCTCAAAACACATCAACTTCAAGCAATAAATTTTATGATTGACAATGAACAAATGTTAAAGGAAAATATGGATATTATGTGGAGACAATAGGAAAACCATTGACTTAGAACTGGATTCAATGACTATAAAGATCAGTTTCCTAACAATCAATTAACCCCTGAAGGAAACGGGTCAATACTTGCTGGTGATATGGGTTTGGGAAAGACGCTTTCAACTCTTTCTCTTGTAAGTGCAACTCAAAGTGAAGCAAGACAATTCCAGGTATCAGAAAATCAAGAAGGTATTAATTGGAGTTCAGCCACACTGATTATATGCCCCCTGGCAACACTATCAAATTGGATCAATGAAATAAGTGTTCACTTTGAAGATAATGCTCTTCCTTTCAAGGTTCTTTATGGGAAGGATTGTTAAAATACTAATGTCAATGAGCTACAGGTTACTGCTATTGTTTTAATGACCTATGAAACAGCTAGCCTAACGATGTCAAAAAATCAAAGCCAAAAAAAGATACAGATGACCCAAAAGCTCTTTTGGTATAGAGTTGTTTTATATGAAGCTCAGTTAGTGCCCATTTCTATATCTAAAACTTAAAAATTAATTTTTATAATCAATTTTTATAAATATTCTTTTAGTTACATTAAAAATCCTTACTCGCATAGGGCTCAAACAATATTTGACTTGGAATCCCAACACCGACTATGCTTGACTGGAACTCCACTTCAGAACAAGCCCACTGACCTTCAAATTCTCATATTTTTTCTTAAAATCGAAAAGAGGCAAGAAGACTGGTTATGGAAGAATTTCTTTTTTCCAGGTTTGCAAAAAGGAAACGCTAATTATATTAAATCAATCAATCACTTAATGAAATTCATAAGCCTACGTAGAACAAAGGATGCAATTTTGTCTCTTCCAAAAAAGATTCAAAGGGGGATATCGGTTCAATTAGCAGATCCATGGAGGTCTAAACTTGATGTGCTTCAAGAAGGATTCACTGAGCAATATGGGCCCTCCAGAAGCACTGACATCCCTTGGGACTCATCTGAGTTTCTAAGAGAGCTGATGATTTTAAGAAAATTCTGCAACCATCCAATCTACGGAAATCTGGATGAAACTCAAACTTTTGATTTCACCTGGAAGCATTCCGCAAAGATTTGTCATCTTTTAGGCCACTTAAAAAACTTTTTGTCTGGTGAAAGGGGTATAAATTTTCAAAAAGCTGTTATATTCTCCAACTTTGCAGACTTTTTGCAGATGTAAGTGATTCTATAATGAATTGTTTTACAAAATTGTGTTGGCTTATTAAAAACAATTTTCTAATATTTCAAAATAGAATAAAAATGGATTTAGATGACCACAATATTAGGTATACCCAGCTTATGGGTGAACTCAGCAGGACAAAGCGAGACAAAAATATTCATGAATTCTATTTAATAAAAATTGCCAAGTTTTGGTTGGAACGATTCAGGCTGCAGGAGTGGGTATAAATATCAGGTGTGCTCAAAATGTGTATATAATGATGAGCTCAATGTCTTTCACTTCATATTAAGAATAAAAATATTAAATTTTTTATATGTTCAATGTTGAAATTGGAGCCAAATTGGAATCCAGCATTTGAGCAGCAGGCTGTTGATCGGCTGTATAGAATGTGGCAGCAAAATGAAGTAAATGTTTTGAATTATTTTGTACAAGGAAGTATAGAAATCAGCATGTATAAGATTCAAAGGAAAAAAATGGAGCTAACAATGTAAGCCAAATTTCATTTCTATAAATTTTAATGATAATAGTAATCATTAAAATTATGTTTTCGTTTTCAAGGCTAAGTGTCCCAAACAGTGGAAATGAGGAGTATGAGTGTGCAAACCTATTATTAAGGGAGTTTGTCTACCACTCAAATTAGAGGAAGAAATAATTTCAAGGAGAGCAGATAAATTTATGGGATTTTGAGGATTTAAAAGTCTGAGTTGTTGAGGATTTAGAAATGCAAGATATAAGTGAGAATAACAGTCATTCGGCAAACCCCAGGGGACATGAGAAGGATTAAGGTTAGGAGATAATGTTGAAACCAAAGTTATTCTTTGTACAAGGCCAAGTCCTTTAGCACAATTCCAGAGTAGGTTGAAGTATCTCGAATATAAAAGTGTTGTTGGTCAAGATATTGTGCAACTTTAGAAAAATCTTCAGACCTCCATTGCATTAAGATACGTCTTAACAATCCAACATTATCAATTTCGGTTTCTGAACAACACTTGATGTTTGTGAAAAGGTTGTGATAAGTTTCACAATGTGGAAGTTGTTTAAGAAGTTTAGTTTGGTTAACTGAATTCTATGAATCTTTGTTATTTGAAATAAAGGTCATAAATAAAAACAGTTGAAAGAAAGGGGATTTTCATACTTTTTTTTTATTCTATATTTATGCTTTCTCATTTTGATTATTTCTTGAGAGTTATGAGAATCCTTCCCAAGTCTTACTTTATCGGCATGACCTTAAAACCAACTGTGAAGAACTCCCATTTGATTTGAGAAGCTAATTTGAGTTGAGTCAATTGGATAAGCAATCAAATTATTGGTTTTTAAGGAATTGTCCCAGTGTTTAATGAGAATATTTGCCAAGAACTGGTTCCAAGCAAAAGTTGACCCTGGGAAACCGCACATGCAAAGGTGGTCAATAAAAGATTCAAAGAAAATTGGTGGAAACATTTCCAAAACCGCTGAATTTGATTCTGGATGAGGTAGTTCAAAGGCAATGTTGCATGAATTCATGTTGAATGATGAAAATCTGTCTAATTGCTCTTCAGTAGGGTTTTGTTTCCATCCATTTGATTCTGGTGACATATCCAAAAGTGAAAAACAAAATTTTTTTATAGATCTACAAAAGTGAGAATTGAATGGAGGTAAAGTCTCATTAAAAATTCTATTAAGTTTTCGTGTGTTTGTGGGCAGGTTTCCATGAGGAAAGTAAGAGCTACTAGGGTTCATAAAGAATTAGATTAAGAAAGTGTTCAATTAAATTAAATAAAGAGGAAGGATAAATTGTTGAGCTCCAAAACTTTATGATCAAAGTTGATTTAAGGAGAAATATCACAAAAATTAAGAATAAGAAATATTTCAACTTTATGGCATTATAATATGCATAAATGCTTTAAGGTTTACACTTTTGTAGCATCTATAATTTGAGTATTTTTGATTTTTTCTTTATGGAAAATTCTACCTAGTACAGACCAATTTTCAAAGTGAAAGAAATATGTTTGTGATTGTTTTATACAAAATATTAACCTTATTTTTGGGTTTAACTTTGTTTTTTGGGGTAATTTTTAAAATAATTATGTTAAAAATATGGATTTATTTTCTTATAGTCCATAACTAAGAATTTTTATCAAAATCAAATAATTATAGGGTAGTTAGATATAACTTGGAAGGCATTTTATGGAAAAATAATTAAGATTCTTGTGCGTACAATAGAATTTTTTCTATGATAGAAAATATTCTGATAAACATGCATGCATTGTTGTACAAATGCAGAGAGTATATAGAATGCAAATAAAGTAGACTGCATAACTTTTAATTAATATATAATTTATCTGATTAAAAATTAAACATTTAAAATTAAATAGTTTCAACACATATTCCATCATATTCTTTTGATAAAAAAATGTAGCTTATATTAGCTAGTGCCTTTCAAAAAAAGGAATACCTTCAATCGGTAACTTCCAATAACTAACTTATTCCTACAATTATCACAATTACAATGCCTCCATTTTTTCATGTATGTCAATGTCAAGATCTTGGATGTGTCAATAAAAAGTATCAAACTTCTTCTGGGTCCTTTGAAGTTGGTATGGCTTTCAAAAGCTCTAATTCTTACGCAAAACATCAAGAGGAAAGAAATAGGAAGGCCCAGATGGTTATTTCTTCCAACAATCCACTTAAAATTGGAAGATACAGCTCCACAGAAAGAGTAAGATGTATATCTATAGTTCAATGTGAGAAAAAAAGTCTTTATAATGTTTCAATGATTTATTACATAGGGGCAGTTGCTATTGGGGGCAGAAGTATCTCCAACAGTCTCTAGAAACTCAAATCTTGGGGAACGGAATAGCCAAATAATTATGTGGCAGGCAGCAAAGCTTTCTCTGATTCATCATTTGAGCAAAGAAGGTTGTACTCAATTTTTGGATGAAGAAATTAAGAAGCTCAAACTTCTAGGTGATAGTGGAATACTGGATTCTGATAGCATTTTTGGCCTGATCCCACGCTTGATAGATACAGTTTTTAGTTGATTAAAGCTCAATCAATCATTTTTCACTAAAATATGCTGTCCTAAATGCTTTGCTCTTTATGAGTATAACTCTGAATCTCAACCATCTATACTATGTTGCAATCAACCGTTTCTTTCAACATCAAAGCGCTATTTAAAAATGTTTGGAGCAAGACAAATTTCAGTTAAATGTGATGAAAGGCTGTATTTGATGGAGGAACATCAAGAAAATGTAAAATACTTATCTCTTAAAACATTTCATCACCATTATTTTATTGACTGGCTTAAGAAAAAGATCAAACTGTTCAAATTTGAGCTTCTGATTGAGAAGAAAACCCCTGTGGCAGAACATGTAGAGTGTGATTTGATGAAGGATGTTTGTGATGGTTCAATTTGGAAAAACTTTCCCATTACCACTCCAGCTCTGGATAGCAATGATGATGAATATACGATGTGGTCTTCCAACATTGGCAGGGGCCTTTGTTGTGTGATTTGGCGCTGTTTGTGCATGTCTTAATTGACATCTGTTAAGGAATTTGGTATTTTTCTGTTTTTATTCCGTGGATATTGGGTCTGCAGGTATGTGGGTACTATCATTGGATAGCCCTGGTTTTTCTCTATATTTTATGTCTTGAAGACACTTTTCATATTCTGAGTTTTAAGGGGTCATTTCCTCATTTTTCATTTATAAAAGATTGCTGTTTAATTTTGTTTTTCGTGTTTTACGTGCTAACCTTAAGTCTTAGGGTTAAGTGCTTAGTACCATTGGATAGAGCTAATTTTTCTCTATATTTCATGTCTCAATGTTGTTATAGTGAAATTCCGTGTTTTAAAGGTTTTAGTAGTTGTAGCTAATTTTTCTAAGTAGATTAGTGGTTTTTATTGGTTTTCTGGCTTCAGGGAGGCCGGGCCGCTTCAGGCGGCATCTCCGACGTCGGGCGGCCCGCCCGTCTCTGTTTTAGGAGGTTGGGGAGCGCTCCAGGATGGTTTTTTATGCAATTTGGCAGGTACAGGTGCCAGATTGGTGGGTGCGCATGGGCTCTTAGTTAGTGGTCTGTGTGTATATAGTGAATAAGACAGTTTGGGGGAACCATAATCATCATACAACCATCCGGAGGTGATCTCATTGTTCCTCACTCAGTTTTCACTGTTTTCTGGCCACAATTGGCTGTGTTTGTTGCAAGTGAGTTCTTCATTTAACTTAACTTTGGCAACTGTTTTCTCTGTTATAGTCTTGCAAGCTATAGCAAGTATTATTGCTGTCTCTGGTGTAGATTTGCAGCCTACATCAAGTATCTTTGCTGTCTCTGGTGTGGAATTTGTTCTACATTTCAGTTCTTTGGTCAGGTAGTCTATCTGGGGACTACTTTCTTGGCTCATCAAGCAGTCAAGTGTGTTAAATAGGAGCTTTAGCAAAACAGGAACCAACTTACTTTAGCAAGTAAATCTCACTCTATTTTTCTAAAGGGACAGGGGATTTTCTCTCTGGTTTTTCTCCAACTCCCTTGGTCAAGGCCTATAGCTAGTACTATAGGATTGTCTACATTTCTGGCGCCCAACGTGGGGTAGAACTTGCTAGTTCTTTGGAATCTCTGTTTGCTTTGGTTGGCTCTTTTTGGTGTTTTGGACTGGAGGAATGGCTTCTGGTTCCTCTATTCCTGTGGTGACTGTCAGTGGGGGGAATGGTCCTCCTTCTGTGATGTTTAGGGAGTGTGTGAGGATTAAAACTTGGGATGGTACCAAGTTTAATGGGGAGGATGTCAAGTGGTTTCTAGAGAGGTATGAAACTGCTGCTTGGGTAGATGGTGCTTCCTACCTGGACATGGTGAAGCAGATTATCTTCTTCATTGGTGATAGGTCAGTGGAGAAGGAGATTGTGGCCATGTCTGGCTACAAGAAGAGGGATTGGAAATTGTTGTGTAGGGAAATGGTGGATAGATGGGGTGTCAGGTTCACTATGATGGACTTGAACAAGGTTGTCAGTGAATGGCAATCTTATGGTGGTGTTGGTAACTTACATAGTTACAGGAAGTTTCTGCTACAGTTTGATCCTGTGGTGGAATACTTGGTGGAAGTGGAGGAGCTGGCACATGAAAATGCTGCCAAAGATGTTTTTTGGTCTGCCCTGGCTAGAGATGTCAGGATGGATGTGTTGAAGGAGTTGTCAAGAAAGGAATTGATGAAAACTCTTTCTAATGGGGATCAGAAGTTGCCTGCCTTGGATAAGGTGAAGGAGGCTGTTGAGGCCCATTTGAAGTTATTGGCTGTGGACACCTATCAGGAGGGGTGTGCCAAGTATGTCAGCAAAGTCAGTGAGGCTTTGGCTGAAGAGGAAGTTAGGAAGAAGAAGGAGGAGAAGAATTTGGTGCAGGTTCCCAAACAGGAGAGGGAACCAATGGTGGAGCAGCTGGCTGATCTGACAAAAAAGCTGCACATTTTTGTCCAGGAGGCCAAGAAGGTTAATAAGGCACCTTTCAGCCAAGAGATTTTGAAAGGAGGGCTGGTAGGAGTGATCCTTGGGTTTGCTCTTATTCAGTAGGAGGGGGCACAGGTACAATGATTGTTGCGCACTGAACAGAGATGTGTCTGAAGGAAAAGTGGAGTTTGATGGCAGGGTTTTTAAGTTCCCTGATGGTTCTTTTGTGAAGCCCAGTGAGGGGCAGGCTCCTGTTGATTTGGTCAGGAGAAGAGGTGGTCTCAATCAAAGGAGGCCAAGGTTTGAGGAGATTCCTGATCAGGGGAAGTCTTCTGTTAAGGTAGATGAGGATGTCAAGGGAAAGGGGAAGGAGGTCAATAAGGTCTCTTTTTCTACTTCTTTTGGTGGTTTGGAGTTGTATTCTTGTGGTGGACAGTCAAGTGGTGAATGCTTGGCTGGTGTTTATGATGTGGAAGCAGGAAAGGTGGGTAGGCCTAAGAGCAGTCCTCAGGCCCAACCAAAGCCAAATGCTTCAAAGGGTGACCCTAAGATGAGTACAGCTAGGAAGAGGTACAGCAAAGAGGAGCTGTACAAGATGCAGAAGGGTATGGCTGACATGGGCCCCCCTAGTTTTGGTGCATTGGACCTGAATGGTGAGCATATGCCAATGGAGGTGGATTCTGATTCTGAGGAGGATGTCCCTTTGGCTTCATTGCCAAAGCCTGTTGGAGTCAGAGGTTCTGGTGAGGTATCTGGTTTGGTTCCTGTTAATGGTAAATCTGTTGGTGGTGCTGGTCCTCAAGAATCTTCTAGGACCAAGGCGGTGAAGCAAAGAGCTCACTTTGAGAGGCCAGTAGTGTCTGGTCAAGTTAATGTTATGGACTCTGTCCTGGAAAGGATGAACCAGGGTCAGGTTTCCCTATCTTATGGGGAATTGTATGCTATCAGTCCAGGGTTGGCTGATAGGCAGAAGAAGTTGTTGACCAGAAGAAGGGTTTCTTCTGGTGAGGTAGAATAGATTTGTGATTCTACTGAAAAGTTTGGTGAGGGGTTGGAAACTCATTTTTCTGCTCCTCTGGGATATGTCAATGTCACTCTGAATGGCAGGGAGGCAAGGGCATTGGTGGATTCAGGCTCTCAGATAAACCTGATTTCTTTGTTTGAGGCAACTCATATGGGCCTCCCCATCAAAACTGGTATTGGTGGGAATTTGAGAGGGATCGGTGGCCATGTCACTGAATTGTTCGGAACCTCAGAGTTTGTGAAGTTAGATGTTGGAGGAGCCTCAGGGAAGGTTCATTTTTACATTGCTAAAGGTAATGTAAAAGCAGTTTTGGGCGGGCCATTCTTGATGGATTTTCAGTCAAGAATAGGTTATCAATTTGATTTGGGAATCAGTTTGGAGTTGACTGGTGAAGACAAAAGGAGGCTTCACATGAGGTTATCATCCCCTGGAGAGGATGGTTGGGAGACTAGGCCTGGTTTATCTTCAATGTGCCAGTGTATGGACTGCTGCAGGAGAAGAAAGGAAGTGGGTGCTGCCTCTGGTTTTTTGGAGTGCGGCTCAGGCTCTATTGAGAGTCTGTCTTTTTTAGAGAAATGAGGGCTGATCACCCTAGTGCTACAACCTCTCCCCGAGATGAGGAAATCCCAGGTTGTAGTAGGTCAGCTCCCTTGGAGATACACCAAGTGGATTTTCAACTTTCTCTTTTTAATGTTTCTCTTCTCTGCAAGTATTCATCAAGTTTTTTATTAAGTCTCTGTTCTCTCTCAAGATTCTTTATTATCTTTAATTCAAGTTCAAAGAAGAAGATTGGTTATATATCTTAATTGAAAGATATGCGGAAAAGTTTTGGGGCAGTGAGATTGGGGTCTAAAAGTAAGTCCTCGCAATTGTGCACCGCTAGGGTTTCTTCTACACCTTTCAAAAACATTACCTGGGCCAAACCTGTGAGCATTGGGGAAACCCCTGGTTATTTTTGTAGGACAGAAGATAACTCAAGAAAAGAAGATAAAAATTTCAAGATAATTCAAGAAAATCAAGAAAAAAATCTGAAGATAATGAAGAAAGAAGATGAAAAATATTTTTGTGAAGATTGTCAAGATCTATTTTTGGGCCTCCAGCATGAGGTTAAACTGCAGAAAATTTTGAAGCATGATGATCGTCAAGATCAATTTTTGGACCTCCAGCATGAGGATAAACTGCACAATTTTAGAAGATGTGATTCAGAAGACGAATTAAGATTTGAAGATTTGGAAGTTGGAAGTGAGGATGAAGATGTGGATTTGCGGAAAAGTTTTGGAGTGGTGAGATTGGGGTATAAAAGTAAGTCCTCCCAATTGTGCACCTCTAGGGTTTCTTCTACACCTGTCAAAAACATTACCATTGCCACACATGTGAGCAATGGGGAAACCCTTGGTTTTTGTTCCAGGTCTGGTGGTGAAGAATTCCTGCAGATCCCTCAAGTTGAAGGTGGAGCGGCAAAGTATAAGAAGGTAGCGCAGAAGATTAGGCCTGTCAATGAGCCTATGCCTGTGGGTTTGAATCCGCCTTTGAAGAGACCTCCTTTGTCAAGAGATCCGTACTGTACTCCTTTGGTGAAGAATCCTCCAGAATTTGTAGAGACGGCTAGGGTGACTGTGGAAAGATCAAAGCTGTTAATTTTGGTCCTGATGGGTTGTTGTCTGAGGAAGAAAAGAAGTTTTTGTTGCACATTATCGTGCTAAGGGAAAAAGCGGTGGCATTTGTTGAGGAGGAAAGGGGTGTTCTGAAGAACTCTTATGGGGAACCTTACTTGATTCCTGTTCATTGTCATGAACCTTGGCAAATCAAACCTCTTCCGATTCCAGCAGCTATCAGAGAGGATTTTGTGGAGATTATTAGGGAAAGATTCAGGACTGGGTTATATGAACAATCAACATCCAGTTACTCAAGTCCGGTGTTCTGTGTAAAGAAGCAGAATGGAAAGTTGAGGGTGGTTCATGATCTTAGAGCCTTGAATAGAGTCACTATCAAGGACACTGGTATGCCGCCAAGTGCAGAGGATTTTGTTGAAGCTTTTGCTGGAAGGGTGTGTTATGGTTTGGGTGATATTATGGGTGGTTATGATGAGAGGGAACTACATATGGATTCAAGGCCTCTCACAGCTTTTGAGACTCCTTTGGGAAGATTTCAGCTCACTAGGTTGCCTCAAGGAGCAACTAATTTGGTGGCAGTTTATCAAGCACAGATGGCTTGGATTTTGCAGGATGAGGTTCCTACTCATGCTGGTATTTTTATTGTTGATGGTGGAATTAAAGGACCATCCACTGATTATGGTAATGAGGTGTTAGCGGAGAACCCTGGCATAAGGAGGTTTGTGTGGGAATATGCAATAACTCTAGAGAGAGTGTTGTTTCGGATTGAAGAGGCTGGTTTGACCATTTCAGGGTCAAAATTTTGTTGTTGTGTTCCTGCTTTGGAAATTATGGGTCATGTGGTTTGTAAATAGGGAAGGATTATGGCGAAGAAGAAGATTAATAAAATTCAGGCATGGCCAAGGCCTAAAAATACTACTGAAGTCAGAGGATTTTTGGGTGTATGTGTATATGTCAGGATTTTCATTAAGGATTTTTCTTTGTTGGCTTCACCTTTAAGGAGTTTGACCAGAAAAGATGCAGATTGGGAATGGACGGAAGAGTGTGAAGAGGCTTTTCAGAAGCTGAAAAAGGTTGTTGGTGAAGATATAATTCTTCACAAGTTGGATTATGGTGTTGGTGCTGAAAAGATTTATCTGGCAGTGGACTCAAGTTATATTGCTTCTGGTGCTGTGTTGTCTCAGGAGGATAAGACTGGGAGGGTCAGGGCAGTAAGGTATGAGTCTGTGGTGTTTAATGAGGTGGAATCTAGGTATTCTCAACCTAAGTTGGAATTGTGTGGCGTAGCTAAAATTTTAAAGAAGCTACAGACGGTTTTGTGGGGGCAGCATTTTGAGCTGCAGGTGGATGCAAAATCTTTGGTTCAGATGATCAATACACCTAGTGTTCCAAATGCTCCAATGACTAGGTGGGTGGCATTTATTCAACATTTTTCTTTTAACCTGGTACACAAACCAGGTAAAACTTTTACTATGCCTGATGGGTTATCAAGGAGGCCACCTACAGATGAGGATTCTTATTCTGAAGAGTTTGACAAAGATGTTCCAGTGATTAAGGCCAGCACAAAGGGTGCTGAGGATTTTTCTTTTCTCCCACATGAGGCTAAACTGGATGATTTTTCTGACCTCCCCCAAGAGGTTAAACTGGCTGGATCTGATCTTGATTCTGGTGATCAGGATGTTTTTGTTGATGAAAATGGAGTTGTTGTTTGGGACAGCTCAAAATTGGAAAAGGGTGTTTTTGTTAGTGAACTGGATTCTCACAAGGTTCAGTGGAAAGAGAAGGACGTGCCAAAATTTAAGGATTGCTGTCCTGGTTGGGCTGCTCAATTGGCTCATGTTCACACTGGTGATTTTGATGACAGAGTTGTACCCTTGGATGTTGTTTTGTTGGATTTTGAAGATGAGACCTGGGGTCAATCTGGGTTTTATTTTATTTTGGTGGAATATCTGTTGACCTTGGAGAGGCCAGATATTTGTGATGATAATACTTTGTTGGCAATCAAGAAGAAGAGTCCTGGATTTTATGTGTCAGGAAGGCGCTTGATGAGAAGGAAACATCCTAATCCTCAAGTGGTGGTGACTCAGAAGAAGGGTCAAGAATTTGTTTTGAAGTCTTTGCATGAAGACCTTGGCCATAGAGGCTTTGGGGAGACTTATAGAAGAGTAGTAGACAGATTTTGGTGGCCGGGTATGAAGTTGGCTGTGCAGGGTTGGGTTCAATCTTGTGAAGAATGTCAAAGAAGAAGTCACTTGAAACCTAAAGAGGTGGGCCGTGCTACTGGCAAATCAACTGTTTTTGGAAGCGTCAGTCTGGATGCTGTCCATATTAAAGAGGGCAGGTATAAATACTTGATTGTTGCTAGGGATGATTTGTCTGGTTGGGTTGAGGCAGTGCCTCTGGTTAATTTGACTGTCAAGAATGTGGCAGTGTTTTTGAAGAAGGAGTGGATTTATAGGTATGGGTTGATGAAGTTGGTGATTGTTGATGGTGGGCCAGAGTTTGGTGCCAAATTTAAAGAAGCTGTGGCTAGTGTTGGTTCTAGGGTTAGAGTGGCTACACCGTATTATCCTGAAGCTGAAGGCATGGTTGAAAGAGGCCATCAAGTTATCAAGAATGCTTTGGTGAAGATGTGCGGAGATAGTTCCGAAAAGTGGAGGCATTATTTACCCTTGGTTTTATTTGCTGATAGGGTCACTGTGAAGAGGACAACTGGCTATTCTCCTTATGAGTTAATGTTTGGTCAAAAAGCCGTTCTACCAGTGGACTTGGAAGCTGTCTCTTATCTTGGAATTGATTGGGATGACGTGTAAACAACAGAAGATTTGCTCTGTTCCAGGATGCAACAGTTGGAATGTAGAGAGGAATGTCAAGAGAAGGCATACTCTAGAATGATGAAGATTAGGAATTGATCAGTCAGATACTGGGACAAGAAGTTAGCTCATAGACTCAGGAGTCCCTTAAAACCTGGTTGTTTGGTTTTGGTGTATAATAGAAGTTTGGAGAGTCAGTGGGGAAAAATGTTTGCTGACAGATGGAATGGACCTTACAGAGTCAGATCTCAGGTGTCTGGAGGTTCTTATGTTTTGGAAGAGTTGGATGGTGCAGTCTTGAAAAAGAGGGTGGCTGCAGACCAAGTGAAGAGGTTTTATCCCAGAGGCACTAGGCATGAAGAAGATTGACTCCGCAATGAGGATAAACTACGGACCATTCTTTAATTTTGGTTTTTTTGTGATGATGCTATGCATCTGTTTGTTGGAAACTTTTTGTTAGAAGGTACCCATGGGTGGGGCTTCTAGATTTGATCTTGGCAAGTGTAGGGGTGACTGATGGGCTGGCTGCTCTATCAACAGTTACCCCAGATTGTCTGTTTCCAACCCTTTCTCTTAATTTGGTTGAACCCTAGTATTGGTTTTTTTTCACAGGTTTTAGTCCTCTATGACTTTAAACTGGATTTTCCTTTGGTTTCCAAGTGCCGGACGCTTCACTCTTATTGATTTTGGGTTTTTTTGTGTTGGATGTTGTGTTTTTGTTAAAAGGTACCCAGGGGGGGCTTCTAGATTTTATTTTGGCAAGTGTGGGGGTAACTGATGAGCTGGCTGCTCTGAAGAACAGTTACCCCAGAAGGTCTGTTTCAAGTCTTTTGTATTTCCTAGTTGAATTCTAGTTCTGTTGTTTATTATTCAGGTTTTGAGTCCGCTATGACTTTAAACTGGTTTGGGACTGGCTTCTTTATCTTTGGTTCTTTCATATTGGTGGTGGATCACTGGTGGTCTCCCATCATTTTTACTTATTGGAGGGAGCCCACCCAGTGATCATTTCTATGGACCGGACTTTCCCTTATTGGATCATCTATGAAGCTGGACCTTTTTTGATTTTGCAGTTATGTTTTTGCTAGATAGTAGTTTTAGATTATTTTCTTTTTTTCTCTTTTTTTTTTAATTTTTTTCATGGGGGTTGTTTAAAATTATAAAATCAAAAATATAGGGTGTTATCACATCAGGGTCACCTGGATGTGGGCAAGCATTGGTGGGGAAAGGCTCATCAATTGGGCGGGCAATGCTATTTTATTTTTATTTATTATTTATTTCATGTTTTTCTGTGTTTCATTATTTTTTATTATTTTCTGAATTTCCAAATTTTGAATTTTGTTTTCTGATTAATCATTTAAAAGATTTAATTGTGTATCCACATCAAGGTGCACTTGGATGTGGGTAAGGTATTAGGGGTTCAGCTCATCTATTGGCTGGGGGATACCATTTGTATTATTTTTTTATATTTTATTTTATTTCATTTATGTTATTTCATTTCATTTTAATTATTTATTTTTTATTTTTAGTATATCAGTAGGCCTTAAAAAAAAAAAAAAAATTCTGAAACTATTTTTTTTGTTGTTACTTGTTTTATATTATTTTTATGTTTCTAATCTTTTTTAGGAGCTCATTGTCTGGATGATGAAGCTTCTGGAGGCTGTTCTGGATTGTGATGATGTTTTTGTTTTTTGTTGGGATTGTGGGAAGCACTGTGTTCTTTGAAGTGCATCCTGCTGGAGAGATTATAGGGATTGTAATGATCAGGGATTGGATTAGAGGGAAGTTCAGAGGAGGAAGAAGAAGAGGCAGGAATGGAGTGCTGGAGGGTGTGTTTAATGATCCTAGACATTTTCCAGTGATCGTCCAGTAGGCGCTTTCTCAGGGATTTTTCAAAGTCATTCAAGGGTCCATGAAGGGCAAAGTCTTTTAGCATATTGGAACACATGGTGCTTAGGTGTTTCTTCATGTCTCCATAATCCAGGGTCAAAGAAGTTTCAAGAGTTTGGCCAACTCCAATGATAGATTCAGGAGGAGAGGTGCCAACTAGACAAGAACAATTGGATCAGTAATTATTTTTGTTGAAGAAATGGAATAATTAATTTGGTACTTACAGATTGGAAGCTCATCAAATCTGTAAGAAGCTGGGATTTGGATCTCTGACAATTTTTTTATGGTCATAGTGGGTGGATCAACTAGGGAAGATATGGATTCTCATGGTCTTCCTCTGAAGGATCCTGAGAAGGTGAACTGGGATGATGAGGTTCCTGGGGCCTAGTTGGAGCAGTGAGATTGTGGTTGTTGTTGTGGTTGTTATTTCTGTTGGATTCAGCTGGAGGAGGTGCTGGTGATGGAGTACCAGGGTTGTTAAAGGATGGAGCAGGAGAGGGGGATTTGGAAGCAGACTGCTCTTTTCTGGATGGAGAATTTGAAGAGATGGAACTGTCAGAAGAGTAGTTGGCTGACAGAGGAGAGGTATAGTTTCTTTGTCTTAGTTGGGGACGAAGTTGTTGTTGTGGAGCAGTGTGTGGTGTTCTGGTTTCTTCTTGGGGCTCTCTGGCAGTTCTCTTAGAAATCTGGTAAATTTTGGTACTTTTGGACTTTGGAAGGGTGGATTGCATTGCTCTGGGAGCAGTAGGAGGTAGTTGGTTTGAGCTGTTATTGTTATCCAGATGAATTTGGCTATTTTCTGGCCGTTTTTGGAGGTTTTGGCCCTTATTTTCGCTGTTTGGTGAGGCGGGTGGGCCGCCTGGACGCGGTCTAGAAGCCTAGGGGTTGTTTTTGAAGCTTTTGGAGCTAATTTAGCAGTGATAAAAGCAGTTTCTTGAGAAGCTAAGGCTGGTCTTTTTGGAAGAGTGCGGGAAGCGTAGCTTCTGGATCTTCTGGAAGGAGCTGAAGATAGAGAGGAAGAGGATGGACCAAGTTCTGGAGGCCTGGTAGGGGATCTGGAGATGTACTTGTGAGAAGGAGAAGGCGGAGGAATAGGATAGTGGGCATCTCTGTCACATTTCTTTTTTTTGGAATAGCAGGAGTCACAAGCCCTGTTGTAGAATTTGGCTTCTGGATTTGGAAGAGTGAATGTGCAAGGTCTGCACATGTGTATGCACTGTTTGCAGGCATAGTCCCTTGGAGAAGTGAAGCAAGGAAGAGTAGAGGAGTCAACAGCAGGGGATCCAGACATGATTTGTGGTGTGAAAGGTGATGAAAAGGATAAGAGAAGATTTTGTCAGTGATGAGTAGAAGATGAACTGAAGGTGGACGCTCCATGGGTCTGGCTGTGTGTGTATTGCATGAAATTGGCTGGGACAGATTCATGCAAGATTCTGCCAGTCCTCTATGACTCTAAACTGGAAATTTTATCAGTCCTCTATGACTCTAAACTGGAAAATTTATAAGTCCCCCAAGACTTTAAACTGGCTGGTTTCAAGATTTTATCAAGAAGTAGTCCGTCAAGACTTTAAACTGAACACTGTGTTAGTCCCCCAAGACTTTAAACTGAGGGTTGTAAGTCCCCCAAGACTATAAACTGAGGGAAAAGTTTTTGTTGTTGGAGTTGTTTTGAAAGATTGGTGGAGGGTATCCACAGGGGGAGCCTCTGAATTTAGCAAAGGCAAGTTTGGGGGTAATTGATTGGCTGGCAGCTCTATTCACAATTACCCCAGAATGTTAGTTTTTTCTCTGTGTCTTAATGTGGTTGATCTCTGGTTCTGGGTTAATTATTTAGGTTTTTGAGTCCCCCAAGACTTTAAACTGAGGGATTTTGAGTCCCCCAAGACTATAAAATGAGGATGGTCCCCCAAGACTTAAAACTGAGGGTTGTTTGTGGTTACATCCTATAGAGGGTGTGGTCAATTTTTCTTTTCTGAATCAAACTCAAGTACTAGTGGAATTACAGAGTGAATCAAGAGATGAAATGAAGTGTTCAGAATTAGCCTTGAACTGGTGAATGAGGTGTCTTCTGTTCTCAATGTCCTGTGGATCTCTAGCAGGAGTGGATTGGAAATAGTGAAGCAGAAGTTGTTTCTGTTGAGATGTGTGTTGTTGGAACTTGGCCTTGATAGTGGGCAAGTGCGTTGGTGTTGGTGGGGCAATGGATCCTACATTGTTATCATCACTATCAGAAGAGGAAGGAACTGAGAAGTTATCAGTTTTAAAGTTGAAGGAAGAAATGGATGTTCTTTACCATCAGATGGACCAGGGATGGGGGAACTAGTTGCTTTATGGGTTGTGGCACTCTTCTGGGAAGGGTGGAGCTCTTTGATTAATCTGGGTATCAGGATGGATGGCCTAGATCTTTTGGTGCTGGCAGAAGAAGGACCAGGTTGAGGCGGAGGTGAATCTTTTGTAGAAGAAAGTGGACCAGGTCTGTGGCAGGTCTTCTTTCTGGAGTGGCAGACATCGTAGGACGTTCTGTATGGATGAACAGGTGGTGTTATGGCGCAGATTAAATTATTGTTGATGCAGTATTGGCAGGGGCCCATTTCAGAGGCAGACTTGGTAAGGAGGTTAAACATGGTGGTTGGATGAAGAAAGAATGCAGACATTCTCAATTGGAGGGAGGATGTGGTCTTCCAACATTGGCAGGGGCCTTTGTTGTGTGATTTGGCGCTGTTTGTGCATGTCTTAATTGACATCTGTTAAGGAATTTGGTTTTTTTCTGGTTTTATTCCGTGGATATTGGGTCTGCGGGTATGTGGGTACTATCATTGGATAGCCCTGGTTTTTCTCTATATTTTATGTCCTGAAGACATTTTTCATATTCTGAGTTTTAAGGGGTCATTTCCTCATTTTTCATTTATAAAAAATTGCTGTTTAATTTTGTTTTTCGTGTTTTACGGGCTAACCTTAAGTCTTAGGGTTAAGTGCTTAGTACCGTTGGATAGAGCTAATTTTTCTCTATATTTCATGTCACAATGTTGTTATAGTGAAATTCCGTGTTTTAAAGGTTTTAGTAGTTGTAGCTAATTTTTCTAAGTAGATTAGTGGTTTTTATTGGTTTTCTGGCTTCAGGGAGGCCGGGCCGCTTCAGGCGGCATCTCCGACGTCGGGCGGCCCGCCCGCCTCTGTTTTAGGAGGTTGGGGAGCGCTCCAGGAGGGTTTTTATGCAATTTGGCAGGTACAGGCGCTAGATTGGTGGGTGCGCATGGGCTCTTAGTTAGTGGTCTGTGTGTATATAGTGAATAAGACAGTTTGGGGGAACCTTAATCATCATACAACCATCCGGAGGTGATCTCATTGTTCCTCACTCAGTTTTCACTGTTTTCTGGCCACAATTGGCTGTGTTTGTTGCAAGTGAGTTCTTCATTAAACTTAACTTTGGCAAATGTTTTCTCTGTTATAGTCTTGCAAGCTATAGCAAGTATTATTGCTGTCTCTGGTGTGGATTTGCAGCCTTCATCAAGTATCTTTGCTGTCTCTGGTGTGGACTTTGTTCTACATTTCAGTTCTTTGGTCAGGTAGTCTATCTGGGGACTACTTTCTTGGCTCATCAAGCAGTCAAGTGTGTTAAATAGGAGCTTTAGCAAAACAGGAACCAACTTATTTTAGCAAGTAAATCTCACTCTATTTTTCTAAAGGGACAGGGGATTTTCTCTCTGGTTTTTCTCCAACTCCCTTGGTCAAGGCCTATAGCTAGTACTATAGGATTGTCTACAACGATAACTTCAGGCAAATTAATTTTTACTTTATATTTTGACTGGTTTAGGCCTGGTGGCAATAGGATTGGAGGTCATCAGAAGTCTGTAGGAAATATTATGATGGTGTGTATGAACCTACCTCAAGAAGATAGATACAAAATGAAAAATCTTTTTTGTATGCTATTATACCTGGACCAACAGAACCCACAATTAAACAGCTTATTCACCTTCTAAAACCACTGGTTAACGATCTACAAACTCTATGGGATGGTATATTGATTGAAAAGACGCATCTTTATCCACAAGGCCGGAAATTAAGAGTTGCATTGTTCTCTTTGATAGGTGACATTCCTGCAATACGAAAATTGGCCGGCTTTTCAAGTCACTCTGAAAGAATGTTCTGCTCTTTCTGTAATATCTCTAAAGATGAAATTAGTGAAAAGAATGAGGGAAATTTTTCATTACCAAATCATGAGGATCATATGTTCTGGGCAACAAAGTGGAAAAATTCTAAGTCACATTGGGAGCGTCTATCAATTGTTCAGAATCATGGGGTACAATGGAGTGAGATGAATAACCTTGAATATTGGTGTCCAACTAAATATTTCTCAATTGATTTTATGCATTCACATATGCTTGGCAACCTAAAAGATCACAGTCTAAGCTATTTTAAAATCCAAAATGCAGCAAAAGATCTAGAAAGAAAGCTGGAAAAGGATAAAAATTGGCATGTAAGAGAAGAAGATGACAATTTATTTTCTGATACTTCACTGCACAAACATTTGAAAAAACGTAGAAGTAGCTTAAGCACCACAAATAATGATGATGATGTTACAGGACACACAAGACAGCACAAGCGGCAAAGACTTACGAGTTCAAGACAGTCATCAAGTCATCATGGACTAGATAATGAAGGATTGGGAAAAAATCGATCAAGAAGCCAGAGTAGGTCATCCAGCTCCAAATTTATTCCTCCATATAGCGATTTGGCCTCAATACAGTCTCACAGCAGTGACAGTAGGAATTCATTGTATAACTTAAGGCAAAGGAGCATTAGCATATCACAGAGTGAAGGATCTCACTCATCAAATGAGACAGCTAGAGATGAAGAAAATAAAATGAAAGGTAAGGAGAAAGAAAATGAAGGTAGTAGTAATCCACAAATCACGGCAGCAGAGCTACAGGTTGTATGGAAGATGATTGATCAAGTAAGAAGACCTTCCTTGCTAACAGGAGTTCCAAAATCAGTTGGATCTAAAAAGGCAGGATCCCTCAAGGCAGCAGAATGGCACATGCTGTATACTCTCTACTTCCCTTTGTCACTTATACCCCTTTGGTTTGAAAAATTTAAAGAATCTGAATCTTCAGCTTCCTCAGCTGAAAAACCAAGAGAATATCATCTTCTCAAGTCACTTGTAACATTATGCTTGATCACCAATTTTTTGACATTAAAAAATATACAGACTAATGAGCTTAAAGATCTAGATCAATTTCTGTTAGAGTATTGTGAGTGCCTGGAAGAGGGTTGGAAGAATATTAATACAAAGCCAAATCTGCATATCACTCAACATTATCCTGAAATGATAAAGCGTCTTGGTCCACCATCAGGTACAGCTACTTGGTCTGGAGAGCGGGTGAATCATATATTATCTGAAATTCCAAACAATCACCATCCACGTATGTAATGTTTGTAAGCAATGATTTTAAAACTCAGCTGTTCTAATTTATTAATATTTACCATAGGAGAGATACCGCTAACAATGCTCAAACATTGGTATTGGAAGTCCAGGGTATTAGATCTTGGCGAAGCTGAAGATAATGATCAATGTGAGACTAAAAGAATCCATATTGATCTCAATAAACAAAACAAATTGATCCATCTAATTATGGCATTATTTACTAAATGTGTAAGGGAACGAATGGGAAAAGAAACTTCAAGACGGGCTTTGACACCATCGGAGAAAAGTGGGGATCGGGTAGTTGAAAATGTAGCAAGCATATTGATACATGGAAAGAGTTTTACTAGTTACCATCGACACATTTCTAATTTAACAATTGAATTCTACTATGGAAAAGATAGCCAGTTTGGTAAAATTGATGATCTTTTCAGGTCAAAGGAAAAGAATGATCAAATATATTAAATAGTAAGTCTTTTCAAGGAGCTCCGTCCAGAAGAAAAATCAAAGGATCCCTATGAGCTTTTCCCACAAGTGCATTCAATTCTGCAGCTGATTGACAATTTCTGATAACCAATTCTATAGCCTTCTTGCAATCCAAAATTTGACTACCCAAATTATTTCCAGCACCTGAGCCTCAAGGACTAAAAGGAGGAGCACCGATCCTACTTTCTGTCAAAAGAAACTTAGAGCGTGAATTGAAAGAAAAAAGTTTTCGGAAATTTGCCTTTGATTGGACTTGCCGTGATTTTTCGGAATCAACTTGGAATCAAGTCATGGGAAGCATAGTATGCGACCACTGTACCAGGTGGCTCACCACCTTGAATACAATCGATCAGTCAAAGCTTCATTTCACTCAATGTGTTATTGAGAAATGGGTAGTTAATAAGGGGAAGGAGATGATAAGGTTATTTGGGCAAGAAGAGGAAAGGGTAGCAAGAGAAAAGATTGAAAAGAGGGCAAGGGCACAAGTAAAACGTTATTGGACCAAGGTAAGTTTTTTATTTTACTTTGCTTTTTGTTATTACAAAGCTGATTTAGTTGGAATTCTGATTGCTAGTGCACGCTACAAGTTAGCAAGAAATCTCTGAAGTGATGTGCCAGGTTTTGTTGTGCTTTTACATGATACCAGGTGCATCTCTGATATCGAGGAAGGCCCAGCACCAGCCCCATCTGCACCTATCCGAGCTATTCCTGGATGGCGAAATCCTGAACTCAATGATTTGTTTAAAAAAATGGATAAGATGACAAAGGACTTAGCCCATACACCAGCTCAAAAAAAATCAGCATTAAAAACATATTCACGGTCATTAGAAAGGACATTTGCACAAAATGGTGTATTCAATGTTCCCAAATACCTCCCCAAGAATTGCTACTCAGCAACATTTTTGCAAGGATTATCTGTGAATGAACGTGAGTCACTTGGGGTTGGAGCTGATATTGATCTGGTAAAGATTTGGAAAGCAATTAATAGAGCATCAACATCATCATAACTTAGGTATAACAGTGATCTTCTGTGTAATATAGCTATCTTATATTGACTTTTATGTATTCTGTTTTTTTTCAAAGCATCTTGGTAAATGTTATAAGGTTATATTGAGAGAGAGTAACATTTTTTTTAAGAAAAATAAATAATGTATGAGATATAAAAATGTATTTTCAACAAATTGATGGATCATACCTCTTTATGTCACATTTATGTATCCATATTAATTTCAATCGAATTTAATGTTGACCAATACATAGTGAATACATGCTATGCCACTTACACTTGCCAGGCATAGCTACCAATAAATATGCCAGTATCAAAATTATTTTTGATCAAAACCAATGAGCATGTTAATCATGAATTATAGGAGTCAACTGCATATTTTAATGCATGGTGCCCTTCCAACATTAATTTCAATCAAAATTTATTTTGATATTGGCATATTGCATGGTGTCTATTCCTGGAAAGTGTAAGTGGCATAGTGTGTATTCATTATGTATTGGTCAACATTAATTTCAATAGAATTTAATATTGACATTTGCATATTCAACCCAAACCAGAAAACAACCCAAAAAACTCTTCATAAAACTGCTCATTAATTTCAATTGAAATTAGGGTTGACCATATACATATTGAATGGTAGTTATATCTGGTGTGTGTAAGTTGTAAAGCTTGTGTTCAATGTGTATTGGTCAAAATTAATTTTGATTGAAATTAATATTAATTTGTAAATGATATTTACATGCTCAATATGCATTGTAATGTGTTAACTCAAGAATAGAGGGCCCTACTTTTCATCTTACAGAAAAATGCTTGGTGGCATGTCAAATTCAATTTTTATTAAAATTAATGTTGACATGTTACCATTCATAACAGTAAGCAACTGACTGCATAAATTGATGATAATCATGAACCTTAATTTCGATTGAAATTAATGTCGCCAAGTGCAGATTGAAAAAAGGCTAGGCCACTTACACTAACCAGGCATATTTACTATTTATTATGTATTGGTCAACATTAATTTTTATAGAAATTAATATGGATATGTAAATTTTATATTTACCCTCAACATGTATAGTGAATTTCAATACTTAAAAATACTTTCTGTCCTTTACATGTCATGCAAAAAAGCATTTTATCATTTCAACATTAATTTTTATCAAAATTAATGTTGGCATGCCATTATGCATTGAAACAACTAACAGACTAAAAAAGTTCATGATCAAAATGCTCATTAATTTTAATCAAAATTAATGTTGACCAATACATATTGAATATAAGTAATCTCTGCTTACTCAGACCAGATATAACTACCATTCAATATGTATATGGTCAGCCTTAATTTCGATCGAAATTAATGGGAAGTTTTATGAAGAATCTTTTGGGTTGTTTGCTGGCTTGGGTTCAATATGCAAATGTCAATATTAAATTCAATTGAAATTAATGTTGAGAAATACATAATGAATACACACTATGTCACTTACACTTTCCAGTCATAGCTACATGCAATATGCCAGTATCAAAAGTAATTTTGATCAAAATTAATGTTGGCAAGGCACCATGCATAAAAATAAGCAGTTGACTCCAGAAATTCATGATTATCATGCTCATTAATTTTGATCGAAATTAATTTTTGATACTGGCATATTTAATGGTGGCTATGCCTGGCAATGGTAAGTGGAATAGCATGTATTCTTTATGTATTAGTCAACATTAATTTCGATCGTAATTAATATGGAAATGGACTATGCATAAAATTCCAATAAGTATGGGTAAGCTAAGCAGTTAGATTAACTGGTTTGATCAAGTACACCATATAAAAATTGATGCTTTAATTCCTTGGTTAATTTCAATCGAAATTAATTTTAAGCCATGCATGTTGAATTTTATCTATGTCTGTGTAGTCCATGTGAAATGGCTTGTATTCAATATGCAGGGGTCTACATTAATTTCGATTGAAATTACGAGGTTCATTGCCTCATAAATTTGGTGGTTTCTGTTAGGGTTTCATGCATGGTGCCATATGATACTTGTTAATTCCTATCAAAATTAATTTCAACACCAATATATTGAATACAAACCATGGCACTTACAGTACTTGGTCATAGCTAAAATTCAATATGCCAGTCTCAAAATTAATTTCGATAGAAATTAATCAGGATCCATGAAGTTTATCAATAGTGTATGAGTTACGTTTCAATTCATATGTTTCATCATTTTCTTGCACCCATTTTTAGGTTATCTCAACAATTTTTTTCAAGTTTTATTATATTAATCAAAACTGTGGTAAGTTAAGAAAAATTAGCTAATCCAAATCTCAAATTGAATATTAATATTTTAATAATTTTGAATGTTGCTTTAGGTATTTCATTGGGTGATTCATAATAATATTTAATCAACTTAGTAGTACTATAACTTTTGAAAAGTAACAATATTGGTATAGTTAGGGACAAAAATGCAATATCTTGTGCAGACTAAGATATATTGTTAAATAAAACTATTCAATTTTTTTCCCTTAGTTGTATCCAAGTTTATCAATGGTTTGGTCACGGTGCCCACACCCTAGCCTGACACTCCTCCTGTCACTTAAAAAACAAATTCTTATCTTAAATTCTAATGTTACCAATTTTATATTTATAATTAATTTCTTGTTTGATGAGGCATATCAGTATATTTGTGAATCTCGCAAGTCATCTGAAAGTAAATTTAACAAATATTTATAAAGCATTATCCTTTTTTTCATATAATATACTAATTAAGTGTATCTCCATTGTTTAGGAGTAAATTCTAATTTAAAAAATTTTGTATTTGCCCGTGGAAATTTGCATATGGGATATACATTTTTTATTATTTGTTTTTCACACTAAAAGTCCCCAAAGAATTCCTAGTATTTTCTGTTAGCTACATCAAATTTCGCTTCAATATAAACAGATTGTGATTTAGCATGTTACTCAGTTTACCCCACTATAAATAATACATGTTAAGAAACGCTCAAATAATATAAAATCACCCTCTTTATGTTTTCTTTTTCTTTCATCCTCACTTTAATTTTAATCTAATTCAATTTTTTATCCTATTAAATTATCAACTTCAATTATCTAGAATAGAATTTCTTATAATTATTCATCATATTACATCATAATTTTTTGATATCAAATACTTTTTTTAATATTTAATAATCAATATGTCTAGTATTCAAAATCCTACACCTCCACTTTGTATGTATATCATGTTCCTCTCTCTTAATTTATATATTTCACTTATGTTCTATATCTTTTTTTTCAAAAAATTGATTTTCCAGCGCCCGAATGTGTTTCATCCCACTCTCTGATTGATACTCGCTTTGAAGCTTTTGAGCTTGCACCATGTCTGCCACATGGCATGGCACCTAACCCTCCTGTACTTAGCAATGAGAGGCAGGAAATAACGAGAGTTCAGTATTGCAATTTACTTGAATTGGCTAGAGATAAAACAGAATAACTTGTCAAGATTTTTAAAAATAATCCTTCTCCTTAATATTTATCTAACCCTTGTAATGACTTACTCCAATATGTGAAAAGCCTTGAAAAATGTATGTTCTTCACTTTTTTTGTCTCCTTTTAAATTAGTAGATAAGATTATTAATATTTTTTTTTCTTCATATATATTTGTAGCTTACGAGGAGGGTATGATTCCTCCTGATGAAATCATTGTCATTAGGGATGATGATGAGACAGATGAACCATCAGCTTCAACTCATGCTTCAACTTCTAAGGAAAATCTTGAAAAACCTGTTATCTGCTCCAAGAGAAATGAAATTATCCCAAGGCTCCTCTTTTGTTCGACATATTAAACCGGCTTCTGCTAATGAATTTTCTGATGTATCAAATAATAAATCTCCAAAAAAAAGCAAAGGCTTTGATAATGAGTATATTCTTGTTTCCTTTTTTTTTATTGTTATTCTTTTATCTTTAAAATTCTATAATATAACTCTTTTATTGCTTACATATTGTACTTTTTATCTTTCTTTTGATATTTTGTACCAGAAACTCACCTACTGTAGATTGTTCCATCCATAAACGCCCTCTGCCTGATGAAGAAGATGAAAATAGCGATGATGAACTGTCAGAATAAGAAGCTATGCTTGTCCATCAAAACAAGCAAACTTTAAAATCTTCTTCAAGACATGACGATATGGTTGATAAAGATGATGATTCAAACCACTCATCACCGAATTCCTTCATTTCTAAGAAGCAATACCCATCACCTCCTAAATTACCTACTTTGTCCACTTTGAAAGCTTCTCTACCAATGTAATCAACTCCAATCAAGATATCAAAAAAACCTCTAACTAATTCACCCTCAGTTCTCAAAGACTCTGATTTGCAGGAGGAATTCTGTAAAATTCATAATTTTTATAAAGGTAGAATCAGCACGGAAAATGTCAAGGTATACTTTTTGTCTAGAAGATTTGGTACGTAGTTCTACGAGGATTTAAAAGGCTTTAATGGGTTCTCAATCAGATTTGTACGTATTTCTTAATTCAAGTTGAATTTTTTTACTCAATAAAAGAGGTAGGTTTTAAAATATTAATATAAATTATACTTTAGAATTACGCTATTGTAAATACTAATAATATAGAATATAAGAATAAGTGTTTAGTTAGTTATTGTTGTAATAAAATGAGTTGGTAAAAATAGAATCATCAAAAGACAACAAAAAGAGAGGCCTTTTATAGGCAAAGGAGAGAAAAAGCACGGAAAACAAATTTTAAAAACAGTAGGGAAAAAAGAGAGAAAAAGAACATTCCAGAAAGGTATTTCAAATAATAAAGTTATTCTAAAAAGAAGGCGTCAAAAAAGATGTATTTACAGAGTATGTCAGAAATACATCAATATTTTTAATATTTACTGTAAATGTCAATTCCAAATAAGAAATTTGATTTATTTGTATATATTTAATATCATTTGAATATTTAAATCTTATTTTATCTTTGTATTTTATTTTTTAAATATAAAGTTTTATTTTCCCAACCTGTCAATTGAGCACGGTGTTAGAGAAAATATAAGGGACAAAATTATAATTATAATTTTACTTATTTATTTAATTAATTAATTTAATTTTAAAATTCTGTAACTAGTTAATTTATAACTAATGTTAATGTAACTAAATGATAATTAAATAATAATTAAAGATGATAAGGTGCGGCTTCATCCAGTAAATAATTACTTATTTCACTGGGTAAGTCTATTAGCCTGGCTGACAGAAAAGGTCCTCAGGTTGTGGTTGGAAATTGTTGCTCTCCTTGAATTAAGCTCTTCTACTTCTTCCCAAGAACCCATGTTAAATATTCCAATGTTTACTTTTCATTGGGAAAAATCTTGTGGAGAAAATTGGCTTTCAAAACTTACTGAGTTATGTAAGTTACCTTAATTTTTAGTCTTGACTTTGTTCTTTTACTTATTTATTTTTCCTTTTGTAGCAAATATTTTTTTAGAGATTGATAGCTCACAGCTATGGGTACTTGATAATTTTGATTTCAAAAAAATAGAAGATTTATGTGATCCTGATGGTTTAAATACTGAAATTCTTTCCTCAACAAAGAAAAAGGATCACCCTGAATCCAATCTTATCCGAATGCTCATAAGATTAATTATCCCAAGTGACCACCGCCGTTCTTCATGGGTATCTCTTATATCATCTTCACTTTATCTGACCGCACATGAATTCAGCCAGCTTCCATCACATCAAAACATTAACTCAGATTGTCCAATTGAATGTGGTCTTCAGCTTCTAGCTCACCTTTCAAATCTGAAGAGTCCGATTCCTGATGGCTTAGAAGTTGGTCCCACTGAACTTCAAACACGTGATATATCAATGTCAACTCTTCTTCAAATCAGATATAATTATGTCAATTATCATTCTTAAATCAAAATATTGTGCTTCAACAATATCAAGTGGAAAGACTAGCGAAGCTCAACAATCAAGTCAGAAAAACGAAAATACTGAACTGACTATAATGAGACAGAAACAAAAGGCTGCACTAAACAAGATAAATTCTGAATACTCCCACCACCGATATCAATCTTTCACATTCTATATAATTGATGGTGTCCGTGGTTTATTTCTGAGCTCTCAAGATCATAGATTGGCTTCAGCAGCTGATTGATATGAGGTAATATCAGAAATTAAGTTTCTTAATTTACATGAAAAAAAAATCATTTTATGGAAGAAATAATTTGGAAAAATTTAAATAACTATATTTTAACATTAATAAAACCTTTTATAGGCAAGTGTGATCCATTTCCTTCAAAATTTGATACCTCAAGTCCTCCAGGAATCGCTAGGGCTATTTCTGCAGATTTTCTTAATCACTGGAGCTCCATTCAGCCCGTATCACCTTTTTTTGTTAAACATAGCCTTTCAATAAATTAATATTCCAACATGTAAATAGATAAAGTTCTGTGTATATGATTTATCTTGTATAATTCAAGTTATTTTCCTTCAAATACATCAAACAAGTGACCATCTTTGAAATTTATTAAGAAACCTTTGACATGATTTTCTAAATTAATTATTAAAAAAAATTATTGTAAGTCCAGCAATAAAAAAGATTTTAAAATCTACTTATATGATTTCAAATACTTGTATTAAATTCTTAAATATTTTATTGTTTATATAAAAATATGATAACTGCTCTAGTTTTGTTATTTTACCTTTAATATTCAATAATCTATTAATTATTACAAATTTTTTCATTGATTGTAACATTTTTAATCAGAAGTAGAACAACTTAAATAATTAAATGTGTGTATTCTTAAAAAAATACAATTTAATCTATTTTTGATTCAAAATTCTTTCATCAACTCTTTATTATTAAATTTTTTATTAATAAGCTTGTTTGACCTAAAATACTATACAGTTAATTTGGTAGCATTAAAAGCACATTTTTATGGCTAATATATTTCAAATTCTTTATTATAGTTTTTTTATTTTAGAACCTTTGCTACCAATTTAATAAAAATGACATTTAAAGATTTTATAACTTATATATTTCCTCAAAAGGAAAGCAAATTTTCTTATAATATTATGAAAAAAAAAATTTTTTTTTCACAAATAAAAAAAATAGATAATACTATAATTATCAAAACTGAAAACTTTACAGCTACTCCCAGTATTTATCATGTTTAATTTTGCATTAAGTTGTGTATATATAATATAAATTTTTAATATTTAAGTATCTTGATTTTTTAGATTTGTCTTAACATTAGATAAATAATACTTTGCTGAATTTATTTCTTCCTCTATTAAGTCATCTATTTTCAAAAAAACTCTCAAAGCAATAATCAAATATTTATACCTATCTTTTTCTTCTTTAATTTCCAAGTACTCTGAAATATCAATATCAAAAACATTAAGCTTTTCTATAGCATGAAAAAGTCTAGTGCTGATTTGAATAGAAGAACCTATCCTAGTGAAGCCAGGAATTTTGTGACATCTTGTCAGGCTAAGTTCAAGTACAAGGACATGAACTAGCTTGAATAGTCAGTTGTCTAGAAGATTTTAATGGTCCTATATGAATACTGTAGATCTAATCCACTAAGTTGTAAAATATAATCAAATATAAAGGTCTCAGTAATATAATTCTCACTATTCTTATATATGGCTTACAATCTTTATAGTTGGTAGAAAAATAGATTATATAAATTCAGATACTATTCAAAAGTCTTATAAAAGTACTAATTGATATGTATTGTAATTGGTTTGGTTATATTGGTTAAATTGTAATGATAAAGAATGAAGAAATACAACCCAAAAACCTCCTCCTTTTATACACACTGAGTTCCCCAATGATTCCCTTGATGTACCACCCAATACACAGTTAATCACGCCTCTAAACAACTAATAGACATTCCCATCAACATTCCCAGTGACCCATGACATAATTAGAAGAGTAATAACCGCCAAAATCCTGAAATAATAAGGGAAATCCATCAAAATTAAAGAAAAAGACAAAAAGAGAGTATATGCGTATAAAACAATAATATTAAGGACTAAAGGAGACTTTTTAAGGTTAATAATAGCTTAATAATACGGGGGATTGACTGTAGAAATAATGGGGCTAATCCTGACATTATACTACGTGAAATTCCCATTCAAAAATAACCAAAATTGACTGAGAAACCACCCAAAAACTTAAAAAAGAGCGTGAGATGTGGGGTTACTACATGCAGTTCTTGGCAGGCGCTTGCACGGGTAAATCCTTGACTAAAATTAGGCAAATTTAAGCGTGGTGATGAAATAAAGTGCCAAGAGTGAGGTTATTAATGAAATTAGTGCATATAAACAGGGTCAATGCATTATTAATTAAGCTAGGACACTAAATAAGCGCCTGTCGCCTATTTTAGTGTGTTTCCCCACAGTGGGCGTAGAATGTGGGGTAATTATAGTGTGAAAAAGCTAACTTTGCTAAAAATGAAGCTATTCACACGGGAAAAAAGCAGGCAGTATGTGGCCAGTACACAGAAGCCATTTCTGGCATAAAAAACACCAAATTTGAAAAGTGTTATTTTTATGCATTTAAATAGCCAAATCAATAGTTCTAAATGAGCCCAATTGATCTGTCAAAGCGCAATTTTGATATTCTCAATTTTATAGCGCATATAGTCAACTTTTAAGTGAAATAAAGCGCATTTCTCGTTTTTTGCATAAAACAATGAATATAACAGCTTTAAGTGTACTTAAAAATTATGCAGCCTTATACTTAAGGTTCTTAAGATTACCCTAACATATCCCAACTTAATATTAAGTACATAAGACCTATAAAAGGTGGATATATGCGTGTATATAAGGTGTTATAATGGCATTTTTTGTGTATTATCATAATTTTACTTATGTATACTATTTGTGTACTCTTTTTTATTATTCCCATGTATAGTTCATGTGTTTAACATAACTTATAAGTAATTTTTACTCAGTCCTGGAGATATACAGGCTGACACTTGCCCACCCAAAAAAAACAATAAAAAAAATGATAAGTCATACATTTTATTTTATTTAATTTGTAATTTTCAGGTATTCAGAATAAATCTGTAGCATTAAAGATTCAACTTTAAAGAAATAAAACATAATAAAATATTATGAGTACTGGTTTTTTAACCCCTCAGCTGGTTGAACAGAAATTTATTTCTGTTTAAATTTTTTAAGAAGGGTGGATAAATTAGAAATTTCTTTTTCAGGTATCCATTTATCAAATTCATTTGATTTCCCTTTAAATCTTAGTAAATACTCAGTTCCTTTTTCTTTAGTAAGGATTCTTTTCTTGAGTATTTTTTCAATCTCTGCTTTTTCGTCAATTTCTTCAGGTTGCTTTTTAGGCCTTCCCCTTCTTTTTGGAAATAAGTCAGGATCATTTGCATGGTAAGGTTTCAATAATGAGATAGGGAAAACTGGATGTTTCCTATCATATGGAGCATATAATATGACTTCCACTGCATTATTCCCAACCATTTTATTTACTACAAAAGGTCCTACAAAGGGATCCTTTAATTTAACATTACCTTGTAAGTTAAAATGTAGTGTTGATATGAGGACTTCATCTCCCTTTTTAAATTCAAATTCTTTATGAGATTTGTCCCACCTTTTCTTTTCATATTCAAATGCTTTTTGGATGCATTCTTCCGCATGCTTTCTACACATTTGTTGCATATGAATAAAGGATTTAGTGCCAGGGTGTATATCCAACCTTGGTAGTTTATTTAAATGATTTACTGGGGTATTTGGTACATATCCCAGCCAGAGTTCAAATGGTTTCTTCTCTGTTACAGAATGAGTTGTGCTGTTATAAGCAAATTCAAGGCCAGGAATTAATGTTACCCAGTCATGTGTGAATTTCTCATTGTCTTTGTATTCTAATCCAAAGGCACAATATCTTCTGATCATGTCTATTAGAGTTTGTATCATTCTCTCAGCCAGCCCATCAGTTTGTGGATGGTGTGCTGTAGACAATTTTAATTGACAACCTGATACTTCCATCAAAGATGTCCAGAACTCTGAAGTAAATTTAGGATCTCTGTCAGAGATTATGGCTTTGGGGAACCCAGCAGTATTCATCATCTGAGTCCACCATAGTAATGCCAAGTCTTTTGCAGATACCTCTTTATGGGTAGGGATAAACTTACACATTTTTGTTAATCTATCCACTATTACCCAGCAAGAATTGAAACTTTCTTTTCCTGCTAATGGCAAGCCAGTTACAAAATCCATGTTTATAATTTCCCATGGAGCTTTTGGCTGCTCTATTTGTTGTAACAACCCAGCTCTCTTCCCAGTTAATCTTTTAGATTTCTGACAAGAGTCACATGTTTAAATGTATTTTTGTACATCTTCTTTCATGTTTATCCACCAGGCTGTATTTTTAACTCTGGTTAATTTTTTGTTAAAGTCAAAATGACCAGCTAAGATGTCATCATGACAAGTACTCAACATTAACTCTTTCATAGAAGGTGGTATTATTATTACATTGCTTAACTTTTTCCTGTAATATATATATCCATCTTCAATTGATAGTTTACCTTTTTCCAACGCATTTTTATACTTTGGAGGCAAGGTTTTAATTAATGCACTCATAGAGGCATTTGTTGGATCATTAAGAATGGTAGATAGCTTAGACAAATCTTTATCAGATGAATAATTTTCCAATATAGTTTGCATAAACTCTTCTTCTAAATCCACTATATAAATCCCAAATATATGTATAACCTCATTTTCAGGTACATAAGCTGGGTTGTCAGCATCATTTGGCAAAGGACTTCTGGATAATAAATCCACATTTGAATGCAATGTTCCTGCTCTATGAGTGATTGTCATTCTTCCTCTGTACTCTTGTACAGCTAGTTGCCATCTAAACATGTGCCTATTAGGTGTTTTCATGTTTAGTAATGATTTTACTGCACTGCAATCTGTTATAAGTTCAAACTTCTGGTCTTCCAGATAGTAATGAAGTTTCTCCAAAGCCCACACCACGGCTAAACATTCTAGCTGTGTGGCACCATACCTTAATTCTGTCTTTCTTAAGGTTCTGGATATATAACAGATAACTACTTCAGATAATTTTCCATTTATTATCTGTTTTTGCTGTAAAGCAGCACCCAAACCTATGAAACTTGCATCAGTGTACAAGATAAAAGGTAGGGTGAAATCTGGCAGTCCCAATATTGGAGCTGACATTAAACATTCCTTTAATTTGTTAAAGGCGTGCTGTCTTTCATTATTCCAAATGAAAGCTTCATTCTTCCTGATTAATGTTGTTAAAGGGGCTGCAATGGATTGGTAATTTTTAATATATTGTCTATAATATCCACACATACCCAAAAAACTTTGAACCTCTTTTACATTTTTAGGTATCCCAATGTTTTTAATTGCTGCCACTTTATTCTGGTCAACACAAATTTGTAATCCAGATACAACATGTCCAAGTACTTTCAAGGATTGAAATCCAAACTTACATTTCTTTAATGCAATAGTCATATTAATTTCATCCATTTTTTGAAAGACTCTTTTCAGGTGATTTAAATGTTCATCATATGTTTTTGAAAACACTATGATGTCATCAATATAGACCAATAGCCATCCTTCAACCATTTCCTGATGAAAAACACTATCCATCAATTTTTGGAAGACTGAAGGGGCATTCTTTGGGCCAAATGGCATTCTCACATACTTATATATACCCATATGTGTGGTTATTAATAAGTAATTTTGAGAATTTCTTTCCACAGGAATCTGGTGGTAACCCTTGTTCCCATCCAGACAGGAAATATATTTTGCTCCTTGTAAGGTAGCATGGATAGAAGCTATCCTTGGTAGAGGGTAAATATCATCTACTGTATATGTATTCAGAGCTCTATAATCACCGCATAATCTTGCCTTATCTTTTTCATAAGAGATTAATACTGGTGAAATGACACAATACTTAGGTGTTGTGTCCAGTTTTTCAACAATACCCATTTCCAACAACAATTTTATATTGTCTTCAATATCTTTCCTTTTTGCAGGAGATGCTGGGTAAGGTTTCTTTTTTAAACTTCCAGGAATATTATCCAGATCACAGCTTAAAGAGATTTTCATCTCATGGTCTTTGACCAATCCTAGTTCATTTGAGCCATGAGCAAATGCCATAGGATATGATTTAATCAATCTCAAAATATCTTCTTGTTCAATTTTTGAGAGTTGAGGACTGAAAGAGGCCTTTTGGATTTCATTTTCCAATTCACCCACTTCATTGGTGGTTCTTCCACCTTGCAGTTGTTCTTCTCTAGGAGAAATGGTATATACTGAATTTTCAGAACATATTTTGAATTTTCTTTTACCATTCACCCCTATGGTGAAACAACTGTTTGCAGGATCTAGTTTAATGCCAAATTTTGTCAATAAATCATTGCCAATAATAAACCAATTACTACAATTATTATTATCCATTACTACAAATTCACAAACTGCTCTAACATATCCATTATTATATTTAAAGAATACAGCAGTTTTGTATTTGCCAATTGGATTTAATACTGAACCAAAACCCCTCCAGTTCTTTGTCTGAACAGGTTCTAGTTTTTCCTGGTACTTACTATCAAGTTTCATTAATGCATTAAGTGAAACTACACTACCTGCAGCCCCAGTGTCAAGAATGGCATTCATTTCTTTTCCACATATGATAATAGGTGCTCTGATAGGTGTTATTTTGTAAGTATCATGAGATACATCTTTAATTATTTCAGCTTCCTCTATAGAAGTTAAAGATGTGTCTGTATGAGGTATAGCATCATTCAGGAACATTATATCCTGTTCTAATACAAATATCTCATTTTCATCATCACTGTAAGATATGTTACTCTTGCAATCCTCACTGGATTCCACATTCTCATCTTCATGATTACTAGGTTCAGAATTCTGTGAGGTTTCAATAACATTTATTCTTTTCTCACACGTGTGACCTTTAACCCAAGGTTCATTACATTTGTAACAAGTGTTATTTTCTTGTCTCTTAGGGACAAGGGGAGCTGAAGGTTTTTTCTTATCTACTGGTAACTTACTTGTAGTAGGTTTTACCACGTCAACACTTTGTCTGTAATTACTATACTTGGTTTCATATTTGTGGTTTAATAATATCTCATTGCATATATTAATGAATCCAGAGGTGTCTCTGACAGTTTCAGTTCTAGCAACAATAATGTCTCTAACTGATATAGGCAATTTGTATATTATTTTTTCTTTCCACTCTTCATAATCCATTTTTGGATCCATAGCTTTCATGATTTTTATTAAATTCATTAAGAAGACCATGGGTTTTTCTCCAGCATTTGGATTATATCTGGCCCTTTCATACAGTCTTTGTTGAGTGATTCTAAATTTTGGGCCACCAAATTGCCTTTCAATTAGTGCCTTCCATTCATTCCAGGAGTAATTAATTCCCTCACTCAATACAGATTCAAACCATAATAAGGCCACATCTGTAAATAAAGATATTAACTTTGAAGTAATTTCTTCATCAGGTAATTTGTATGAAAATTTTAGGTTATCAATTCTTTGTATGAATTGTTGCCAATCAGATTTTGAATCCCCGTCAAAAGAAGGGTACTGATCTAACTTAGGCCAGTTCTTTTGGCTAGTTTTTGCTTCCCTAACCTGAGGAATATTGAGTAATTCACTTACTTTAGAAAGATGATCATTTATTTCATCTTTTACTGATTTTATATTCTCAGAGCCCATGACACTATGTTCATGTTCTATCATTGGTTTATCCTCAGAGTGTTTCATAAAAACTGGTACTCTTTCTACATAAGAGGTATTATCCTTTATTGTTTCAGTATTTTTCAAAATGTTAGCTACTTCAATTTCTACTCTTTGTAACCTATCTTTTATTACAGGTACTTGAGTCAAAGTATCATTTACATTTGAAAAAGACAATTTTACACGTCCCTCTATGGTAGCCATAATATTCTGAGAGTGTTCTAATTTACTTTCTAAATTTCTAATCTCAGATTTTAATCTTTTATTCTCATTGATTAATTCATTATTTGAATTTTCAATAATTTTTAATTTATTGGCTGTGGTACTCAATGATTGTGTTAGCTGTAATAATACATTTTCTGTATTAATGTTTGACTCTTTTGAGAACTCTTCCAATTTTTCAATTCTTAATAATAATTTACTTATTATTTTTGATTCCATTGGATTCTCTTTTAAAAAATATTCTATTTTTTCCGTGTCCAATTCAGAAGACTCATTTTCAGGGTCAAGATTTAATTCATTTTATTCCATTTTTATATTAATAGTATTTTCCTGGTGGTCAATAAAACTATTTACATTGTCCTCATGTAAAGACAAGTTTAACATATTCTGTTCAAATGAATAATCCTTTAAATCCTTATCAATAATATCCAATATTTCCTTATCAATCTCATTACCTATAAGTAATTTATTTTCAGGTTGATATAATTGATCATAAGAAGTTGGATGACTCACCAAGGTCTTATCCCACTTCCCCTGCCTCTCCTTGCCTTTCCCCTGTAAGGGTGACTGCTGGAGCCCTGCTGTTGAGGATTGTTGTAGTTTTGGGCGTACCAATCCCATTTCCATTTGCTTACTGTAATTTTTTGGTCTTCCTCTTGGGCTGGAGGTGTTGCTATGGAATTGTTGGGTGCCACTGTTGGTGGTTGAGTCTTTATGTCCACTAGAGCTTGGTTGACCTCTATGAAACCTTGAGCTGCTCTCTTTTCCAGATTGTTGATCTGGTCCACTATATTGTTGACTCTTATTGTCAAGGTGTTCAGTAGGGTGGATAGGGAGTGAACTTGTTCTTGTAAAGTATTTTTTGTTTTCTTTATTGAAACTTGCTTTAAAAGCTTTTCCCTTTCCTCCAGAGACATTGACGGAGTGTTGTTGATTATGGGAGAGTCCTGGCCCTCCATTTGAATGTCCTGTAACAGGTCTTTCAGCTCTAGGTCTTAAGTTATAAGGTTTTACCTTATTACTTACAATGTCATTGTTGTCACACATTTTTACGTGGAATTTAAAGAATTGAAAGTTTAGATATGAAAACTTCAAAAAGGAGTTTTATCAGTATTTATCAATACCACTGAAGACAATTTTATTGCTTACTTATTGGTATGAAGTGAATATTTTAAGTGCCAAAAGTCAAATATGCTTTTATGTGGTCACTTGATTTAACTGGTCTACAATATGTAGCCGTGTTTTTATATTCAAAAGAAAACAACTGTTAGTATGATTCTTTCTCAATATTTAATGAATTTTACAAACCAATAAAAGAAAAGATTAAGAGTCCTGTTAAAAGAAAACAATTAATCAGTTTAATTGGTTTATTATCTGCAAAGATCACAAATTTAATTGGTCTATTGACAGACTCCCACTAAGAACAATTATATGTTAAATTAGTGGTAAAAATTTTATCTGCAAAGATCTCAAATTTAATTGGTCTATTGACAGACCCACTAATAACAATTATAAGTTAAATTAGTGGTAAAATTGTTGATTCAATATCACAATTTTATAATATAACAGGGCTTCTTTTTCTGAAATCACTATATAAGTGACCCCAACCTGTTGTAATTATCCAAATATTTCTATAGGGATATTATTTACATGCACCTTTTCTTGAAAATTTCACTTACAGGATTATAACAGAATTCTTGAGGAAAGACCCCCAATTGTCAGGCTAAGGTCAAGTACAAGGACGTGAACTAGCTTGAATAGTCAGTTGTCTAGAAGATTTTAATGGTCCTATATGAATACTGTAGATCTAATCCACTAAGTTGTAAAATATAATCAAATATAAAGGTCTCAGTAATATAATTCTCATTATTCTTATATATGGCTTACAATCTTTATAGTTGGTAGAAAAATAGATTATATAAATTCAGATACTATTCAAAAGTCTTATAAAAGTACTAATTGATATGTATTGTAATTGGTTTGGTTATATTGGTTAAATTGTAATGATAAAGAATGAAGAAATACAACCCAAAAACCTCCTCCTTTTATACACACTGAGTTCCCCAATGATTCCCTTGATGTACCACCCAATACACAGTTAATCACGCCTCTAAACAACTAATAGACATTCCCATCAACATTCCCAGCGACCCATGACATAATTAGAAGAGTAATAACCGCCAAAATCCTGAAATAATAAGGGAAATCCATCAAAATTAAAGAAAAAGACAAAAAGAGAGTATATGCGTATAAAACAATAATATTAAGGACTAAAGGAGACTTTTTAAGGTTAATAATAGCTTAATAATAAGGGGGATTGACTGTAGAAATAATGGGGCTAATCCTGACATTATACTACGTGAAATTCCCATTCAAAAATAACCAAAATTGACTGAGAAACCACCCAAAAACTTAAAAAAGAGCGTGAGATGTGGGGTTACTACATGCAGTTCTTGGCAGGCGCTTGCACGGGTAAATCCTTGACTAAAATTAGGTGAATTTAAGCGTGGTGATGAAATAAAGTGCCAAGAGTGAGGTTATTAATGAAATTAGTGCATATAAACAGGGTCAATGCATTATTAATTAAGCTAGGACACTAAATAAGCGCCTGTCGCCTATTTTAGTGTGTTTCCCCACAGTGGGCGTAGAATGTGGGGTAATTATAGTGTGAAAAAGCTAACTTTGCTAAAAATGAAGCTATTCACACGGGAAAAAAGCAGGCAGTATGTGGCCAGTACACAGAAGCCATTTCTGGCATAAAAAACACCAAATTTGAAAAGTGTTATTTTTATGCATTTAAATAGCCAAATCAATAGTTCTAAATGAGCCCAATTGATCTGTCAAAGCGCAATTTTGATATTCTCAATTTTATAGCGCATATAGTCAACTTTTAAGTGAAATAAAGCGCATTTCTCGTTTTTTGCATAAAACAATGAATATAACAGCTTTAAGTGTACTTAAAAATTATGCAGCCTTATACTTAAGGTTCTTAAGATTACCCTAACATATCCCAACTTAATATTAAGTACATAAGACCTATAAAAGGTGGATATATGCGTGTATATAAGGTGTTATAATGGCATTTTTTGTGTATTATCATAATTTTACTTATGTATACTATTTGTGTACTCTTATTTATTATTCCCATGTATAGTTCATGTGTTTAACATAACTTATAAGTACTTTTTACTCAGTCCTGGAGATATACAGGCTGACACATCTTGAGGTAAAATGCCTTAGTTGATTGGCAGGCCATAATGTCACTGTTATTCCATTAGTTGCTTCAAAGTTTATTTTACTTCAAATTTCGGGAAACATAAGTTCTCCACCTGTTTGTCTTGGTTGGGTCTTATCATACTTCATATGAATGGTATTGTTTTCTGTATCTTTAGGAATAAATATTCCTAAATTATACTCACTTGCATCCTTATCAAGATGAACCTCATTGGAGAACCCATTACCATTTGCTCCAGATGTCCAAGTTAAATTACTAGAAAATGGTACACCCTCTTCTTCACTAGAAACTTTTGAAAATCCAGGAATACCAAGTTTTTCAGAAAGATTAATTGCCTCGTTGTACTTTACATATGATATTTTTTTAAAAAAATATTCAAAGTACATTGAAATCCTCTTCATTTGTTTTTTATAATCATCCGTTTGTACAATATCATCAGTGTATTCATCTTCAAGGAAAAGCATTCAAATATTCAGTATTTAAATTAAAAAAAGTGATACTTACAAATATATAAAGATTTCTTCCTATCTAAAATAAAGCCACCACCAAACATTTTTCCAAAACCACCAGCTCTTTGATGATAACCATTATTTTTAATTTCATGCTTGCAGTAAGAAAGATCCTTAATGCATTGCACCGTAGCTTCTAACATATCTAGTTCTTTGAGCTCATGAATTTCAAAAGTCTGCACAAGAACATTAGGTATTAAGACACCTTTTGGTTTATAAATACTACATCCAGGAAAAAAATTGTAATAATTATTGCAATCTGTGATATTATTTGCATAAGATCGTGCATAGAAATGTGGCTTCTTCCCATTTGTATCCATTCCAAGAGCGTTTACAAGTTTCATTCCAGTAGCAATGTCTTTTGCCCACCTATTGTTAGAGATCTTCCCTGGCCGTTTTTTTTTCAAATTGTAACTCATTGATGGTTCAATCCTAAGAGAATTCAATTTTGATTTAAAATAGAAAAATATCAAAAATTAGAAAACAGTAACAGAATTTCAATTATCAGTCAATGATACCTTTAACTTTATCGTATCTTAAATATTAGAAATACAAAAGGTAGCATATCTACATATTAGTAAATTTATATACTTTTTCTTTATTTCAAATATTAAGAAAGTGTTTCAAAGGTATACTTTATTAAATTATACATATAAAGAGTATAGCTTTATCCTGTATGCATTTAGCAAGTACGAGATTTGTCTCTACACTTAATATTAATAATATAATGAAAGTATAGCTCCAATACACTAGTAATATTAAAAAATTTACAGAATTATCATATCCACACATATAAAATGAAAAATCTTTCTCTGACCAATATATTGACTTAGAAAGTTATACTTCAATAAATTATTAATTTTTTAATTGTAGCATTGTCCTGTATGCTTTCAGCAAGTACGAGACTTTGAAACATCTTAAAAATCAATAAATTAAATTTAAATTACAAACAATATAATTATTATTATGAAAAGCAAAACATTATCCTGTATGCTTTCAGAAAGTATAAGATGATGTTTTACTTTTCATATTAATAATATAATGGTTGAGAAAGTATTAAAGAAATATAGAAAAATGATAAGCAAAACATGAACTTACATGTCTATAAAATCTTCTTCCATTTGTAGCTGATTGATCAAAATTAATTATAAAGTTTATTTTATAATTACTGTTTTAAAAAATAAATTGAACATTTTTGATAAGGAATAAAGAAAATTAAATTGACAAACAAAAAAAAAACTTTAAGTTAACTGAAAAAGAATTTTTTTATAATGAATCAAACACCACAGAAAATTTGGGGGGGTATTGCTAGCAATACCCCTCATTTAAAAATGTTGGGAAGTGGTTGGAAAGCTGTTGGAAGGCTGTTGGGAGTTCATTGTGAAACCAGATTTAAATTAATTGGACAAAGATTTGGTAATCAGTTAGACCTAGGTTCAACCAAACTCAATCACAGGTTTCTTGGAGCTTGGTGATTACTTTGATTTTGAGCTGAGCACAGATTGAGAAAAGCTTGAACATATCACTTACCATATCATAATATTCACTTTCCCATCTTGTGGAAAGAAAAATTTGATATTTGTTCTAAGAATATCTACATATATTTTCTTGCCAAGTTGGTAATAGAAGTTTAAAATGTAGTATCTCAATTATTACACTAGACTACATAGATATTTGATAAAACATACAATTCAAATCAATTTTAATATTATTGAGATCACCATAAGTGTCTGTCCAAAGACTTACAAAAAGTATGTTAGTATCAAGACATCTTTCTAGGTAGTAGTTTCAATTTGGATTTTGAACTGACATCTAAAGCATTTTACTATTAGACAGAAACATAAATAAGTGTAATAAGAGTGAAATTATTCTATTTTGTGATTATAATGTAACAATAAAGCACATTTTTATTGAGAAAATTTTTCTTCCTCCACAAACCAAAATTTTCTCTATAGGCTCAAGATTTATTTTTAAACCATATTATTCATTTCAGTTATCATTGATTTATTTCCAATATTTTTTAAAAAGATAATAATAATACATGTGAAAGAATTATGAGCTTAGCATAGCATATGCTAAAAAGTTATTTTGTCGTTTTATTCAAAACTGATTCTTCATTTTTTGCTTCAATTCATCTTTTAACAACCACTATCTTCAGATACTATTCTTACTTAATATGTCAAGTCTCAGATGTGTTGGACAGTTCTCAATAACAATCGATCAAATTTATATGAATGTAATTTCAAGATTTCAAAACTCACCGACCCCCACGATTTTACAGCGAGGCCATTCGAATGTTCATATTTTTGGACTATTTGAAGAAAGAAAACCAACCCTTGTTGGTAATCTTTCTCAAGTGCAGAGTCAGCACATTGGACCACTATTGGGTGACATTGGCTCTGGATCTCACCATTTAAACCAAAGAAGTGCCTTGAATCCTATGAAGCCTTTCTATTTTCATGCTTACTTGGTTCCAGTTTTTGGTAATCAGTATCAACTTTGGGGATGCCTCTTTTCTTCAAGTACACTAATCAGTCTTGCTAAAGAAGCATTTTCTTCTGCTCAAATTGATTTATGTCTGATCCTGAACTACGACTCCACTATCTTTTTAATATACCGCATGTAATTTTTGAAGGCTCTTTCCAAATATCTCAGAGTACTCAAGATTGGAAAGCTGATCAACTTATCCGAGGAATCAAAACAGTTCTCAAAACACATCAACTTCAAGCAATAAATTTTATGATTGACAATGAACAAATGTTAAAGGAAAAGCTGGATATTATGTGGAGACACCAGGAAAACCATTGACTTAGAACTGGATTCGATGACTATAAAGATCAGTTTCCTAACAATCAATTAACCCCTGAAGGAAACGGGTCAATACTTGCTGGTGATATGGGTTTGGGAAAGACGCTTTCAACTCTTTCTCTTGTAAGTGAAACTAAAAGTGAAGCAAGACAATTCCAGGTATCAGAAAATCAAGAAGGTATTAATTGGAGTTCAGCCACACTGATTATATGCCCCCTGGCAACACTATCAAATTGGATCTTGGAATACCAACACCGACTATGCTTGACTGGAACTCCACTTCAGAACAGGCCCACTGACCTTCAAAGTCTCATATTTTTTCTTAGAATCGAAAAGTGGCAAGAAGACTGGTTATGGAAGAATTTCCTTTTTCCAGGTTTGCAAAAAGGAAAGGCTAATTCTATTAAATCAATCAATCACTTAATGAAAGTCATAAGCCTACGTAGAACAAAGGATGCAATTTTGTCTCTTCCAAAAAAGATTCAAAGGGGGATATCGGTTCAATTAGCAGATCCATGGAGGTCTAAACTTGATGTGCTTCAAGAAGGATTCACTGAGCGATATGGGCCCTCCAGAAGCACTGACTTCCCTTGGGACTCATCTGAGTTTCTAAGAGAGCTGATGATTTTAAGAAAATTCTGCAACCATCCAATCTACGAAAATCTGGATGAAACTCCAACTTTTGATTTCACCTGGCAGCATTCCGCAAAGATTTGTCATCTTATAGGCCACTTAAAAAACTTTTTGTCTGGTGAAAGGGATATAAATTTTCCAAAAGCTGTTATATTCTCCAACTTTGCAGACTTTTTGCAGATGTAAGTGATTCTATAATGAATTTTTTTACAAAATTGTGTTGGCTTATTAAAAACAATTTTCTAATATTTCAAAATAGAATAAAAATGGCTTTAGATGACCACAATATTAGTTATACCCAGCTTACGGGTGAACTCAGCCGGACAAAGCGAGACAAAAATATGCATGAATTCCATTTTAATAAAAATTGCCAAGTTTTGGTTGGAACGATTCAGGCTGCAGGAGTGGGTATAGATCTCAGGTGTGCTCAAAATTTATATATAATGGTGAGCTCAATGTCTTTTATTTCATATTAAGAACAAAAATATTAAATTTTTTATATGTTCAATGTTGAAATAGGAGCCAAATTGGAATCCAGCAGTTGAGCAACAGGCTGTTGATCGGCTGTATAGAATGGGGCAGCAAAATGAAGTAAATGTTTTGAATTATTTTGTACAAGGAAGTATAGAATTCAGCATGTATAAGATTCAAAGGAAAAAAATGGAGCTAACAATGTAAGCCAAATTTCATTTCTATAAATTTTAATGATAATAGTAATCATTAAAATTATGTTTTTGTTTTCAAGGCTAAGTGTCCCAAACAGTGGAAATGAGGAGTATGAGTGTGCAAACCTATTATTAAGGGAGTTTGTCAATCACTCACATTAGAGGAACAAAGAATTTCAAGGAGAGCAGGTAAATTTATGGGATTTTGAGGATTTAAAAGTCTGAGTTGTTGAGGATTTAGAGATGCAAGATATAAGGGAGAATAACAGTCATTCGGCAAACCCCGGGGGACATGAGAAGGATTAAGGTTAGGGGATAATGTTGAAACCAAACTGATTCTTTTGTACAAGGCCAAGTCCTTTAGCACACTGCCAGAGTAGGTTGAATTATCTCGAATATCAAAGTGTTGTTGGTCAAGATATTGTGCAACTTTAGAAAAATCTTCAGACCTCCATTGCATTAAGATACGTCTTAACGATCCATCATTATCAATTTCGGTGTCTGAACAACATTTGATGTTTGTGAAAAGGTTGTGATAAGTTTCACAATGTGGAAGTTGTTTAAGAAGTTTAGTTCGGTTAACTGAATTCTAAGAATCTTTGTTATTTGAAATAAAGGTCATAAATAAAAACGGTTGAAAAAAAAGGGATTTTCATACTTTTTTTTTTATTCTATATTTATGCTTTCTCACTTTGATTATTTCTTGAGAGCTATGAGAATCCTTCCCAAGTCTTAATCTATCAGCATGACCTAAAAACCAACGGTGAAGAACTCCTATTTGATTTGAGAAGCTAATTTGAGTTGAGTCAATTGGATATGCAATCAAATTGTTGGTTTTTAAGGCATTGTCCCAGTGTTTAATGAGAATATTTGCCAAGACCTGGTTCCATTTGTCAAACCAATCTAGGTTCCAAGCGAAAGTTGATCCTGGGAAACCACACATGCAAAGGTGCTCAATAAAAGATTCACGGGAAATTGGTGGAAACTTTTCTGAAACCGCTGAATTTGATTCTGGATGAGGTAGTTCAAAGGCAATGTTGCAAGAATTCATGTCGAATGATGAAGATCTGTCTAATTGCTCTTCAGTAGGGTTTTGTTTCCATCCATTTGATTCTGGTGACATATCCAAAAGTGAACGACAAAAATTGTGTATAGATCTACAAAAGTGAGAATTGAATGGAGGCAAAGTCTCATTAAAAATTCTATTAAGTGTTCTTGTGTTTGTGGGCAGGTTTCCATGAGGAAAGTAAGAGCTACTAGGGTTCATAAATAATTAGATTAAGAAAGTGTTCAATTAAATTAAACAAAGAGGAAGGATAAATTGTTGAGCTCCAAAACTTTATGATTAAAGTTGATTTAAGGAGAAATATCACAAAAATTAAGAATAAGAAATATTTCGACTTTATGGAATTATAATATGCATAAATTATATTTTTATATGCAACTTGAACTCAAAAGGAATGGTATAAAATAAAGAGAATGATTATGTGATAAAAGCAGACTCATTTAAGAAACGGATTTTTTTTTCTTTTCAAAAAATTCTTCCACAAAAATAATTTGTTAAATGTGAGGCTATGTTCATTTTTTGATTACCAAAAAATTATTTTTGGTCCAATATGATAGTAATACATATTCTTTTGAGTAATTTTTTTCAACCTGAATAAATAGACTAGAGTGTCACTTCATCGCATTTATGTATGAAAAGTTATACAAGGTTTCAGCTTTTATGTAATTCTTTAAGGTTTACAGTTTTGTAGCATCTATTATTTGAGTATTTTTGATTTTTTCTTTATAGAAAATTCTACCTAGTACAGACCAATTTTCAAGTTGAAAGAAATATGTTTGTGATTGTTTTTTACAAAATATTAAACTTATTTTTGGGTTTAACTTTGATTTTTGGGGTAATTTTTTAAATAATTATGTTAAAAATATGGATTACTTTTCTTATAGTCCATAACTAAGAATTTTTATCAAAATCAAATAATTATAGGGTAGTTAGATATAACTCAGAAGGCATTTGATAGAAAAATAATTAAGATGCTTGTGCGTACAACAGAATTTTTTCTATGATAGAAAATATTCTGATAAACATGCATGCATTGTTGTACAAATGCAGAGAGTATACAGAATACAAATAAAGTAGACTGCATAACTTTAAATTAATATATAATTTATCCGATTAAAAATTAAACATTTAAACTTAAATAATTTCAACACATATTCCATCATATTCTTTTGATAAAAAAATGTAGCTTATATTAGCTAGTGCCTTTCAAAAAAAGGAATACCTTCAATCGGTAACTTCCAATAGCTAACTTATTCCTACAATTATCACAATTACAATGCCTCCATTTTTTCATGTATGTCAATGTCAAGATCTTGGATGTGTCAATAGAAAGTATCAAACTTCTTCTGGGTCCTTTGAAGTTGGTATGGCTTTCAAAAGCTCTAATTCTTATGCAAAACATCAAGAGGAAAGAAATAGGAAGGCCCAGATGGTTATTTCTTCCAACAATCCACTTAACATTGGAAGTTCCCGCTCCACAGAAACAGTAAGCTGTATATCTATAGTTCAATGTGAGAATTAAAGTCTTTATGATGTTTCAACAATTTATTACATAGGGGCAGTTGCTATCGGGGGCAGAAGTATCTTCAACAGTCTCTAGAAACTCAAATCTTGGGGAACGGTATAGCCAAATAATTATGTGGCAGGCAGCAAAGCTTTCTCTGATTCATCATTTGAGCAAAGAAGGTTGTACTCAATTTTTGGATGAAGAAATTAAGAAGCTCAAACTTCTAGGTGATAGTGGAATACTGGATTCTGATAGCATTGTCCGCCTGGTCCCACGCTCGATAGATACAGTTTTTAGTCGATTAAAGCTCAATCAATCATTTTTCACTAAAACATGCTGTCCTAAATGCTTTTCTCTTTATGAGTATAACTCTGAATCTCAACCATCTATACTATGTTGCAATCAACCGTTTCTTTCATCATCAAAGCGCTATTTAAAAATGTTTGGAGCAGGACAAATTGCAGTTAAATGTGATGAAAGGCTGTATTTGATGGAGGAACATCAAGAACATGTAAAATACTTATCTCTTAAAACATTTCATCACCATTCTTTTATCAACTGGCTTAAGGAAAAGATCAAACTGTTCAAATTTGAGCTTCTGATTGAGAAGAAAACCCCTGTGGCAGAACGTGTAGAGTGTGATTTGATGAAGGATGTTTGTGATGGTTCAATTTGGAAAAACTTTCCCATAACCACTCCAGCTCTGGATAGCAATGATGATGAATATAGGATAACTTCAGGCAACTTAATGTTTACTTTATATGTCGACTGGTTTAGGCCTGGTGGCAATAGGATTGGAGGTCATCAGAAGTCTGTAGGCAATATTATGATGGTGTGTATGAACCTACCTCAAGAAGATAGATACAAAATGGAAAATCTTTTTTTGTATTCTATTATACCCGGACCAACAGAACCCACAAGTGAACAGCTTAATCACCTTCTAAAACCACTGGTTAATGATCTACAAACTCTATGGGATGGTATATTGATTGAAAAGACACATCTTTATCCACGAGGCCGGAAATTAAGAGTTGCATTGTTCTCTTTGATAGGTGACATTCCTGCAATACGAAAATTGGCTGGCTTTTCGAGTCACTCTGCAAAAATGTTCTGCTCTTTCTGTAATATCTCTAAAGATGAAATTAGTGAAAAGAATGTGGGAAATTTTTCATTACGGAATCATGAGGATCATATGTGCTGGGCAACAAAGTGGAAAAATTCTAAGTCACATTGGGAGCGTGTATCAATTGTTCAAAATCATGGGGTACGATGGAGTGAGCTGAATAACCTTGAATATTGGCGTCCAACTGAATATTGCTCAATTGATGTTATGCATTCACATATGCTTGGCAACCTAAAAGATCACAGTCTAAGCTATTTTCAAATCCAAAATGCAGCAAAAGATCTAGAAAGAAAGCTGGAAAAGGATAAAAATTGGCATGTAAGAGAAGAAGATGATGATTTCTTTTCTGATACTTCACTGCACAAACATTCGAAAAAACGTAGAAGTAGCTTAAGCACCACAAATAATGATGATGATGATACAGGACACACGAGACAGCACAAGCGGCAAAGACGTACGAGTTCAAGACAGTCATCAAGTCATCATGGACTAGATAATGAAGGATTGGGAACAAATCGATCAAGAAGCCAGAGTAGGTCATCCAGCTCCAAATTTATTCCTCCATATAGCGATGTGGCCTCAGTACAGTCTCAAAGCAGTGACAGTAGGAATTCATTGTATAACTTAAGGCAAAGAAGCATTAGCATATCACAGAGTGAAGGATCTCACTCATCAAATGAGACAGCTAGAGATGAAGAAAATAAAAGGAAAGGTAAGGAGAAAGAAAATGAAGGTAGTAGTAATCCACGAATCACAGCAGCAGAGCTACAGGTTGTATGGAAGATGATTGATCAAGTAAGAAGACCTTCCTGGCTAACACGAGTTCCAAAATCAGTAGGATCTAAAAAGGCAGGATCCCTCAAGGCAGCAGAATGGCACATGCTGTATACTCTCTACTTCCCTTTGTCACTTATACCCCTTTGGTTTGAAAAATTTAAAGAATCTGAATCTTCAGCTTCCTCAGCTGATAAACCAAGAGAATATTATCTTCTAAAGTCACTTGTAACATTATGCTTGATCACCAATTTTTTGACATTAAAAAATATACAGACTAATGAGCTTAAAGATCTAGATCAATTTCTGTTAGAGTATCGTGAGTGCCTTGAAGAGGGTTGGAAGAATATTAATGCAAAGCCAAATCTGCATATCACTCAACATTATCCTGAAGTGATAAAGCATCTCGGTCCACCATCAGGTACAGCTACTTGGTCTGGAGAGCAGGTGAATCATATATTATCTGAAATTCCAAACAATCACCATCCACGTATGTAATGTTTGTAAGAAATGATTTAAAAACTCAGCTGTGCTAATTTATTAATATTTACCACAGGAGAGATACCGCTAACAATGCTCAAACATTGGTATCGGAAGTCTAGGGTATTAGATCTTGGTGAAGCTGAAGATAATGATCAATGTGAGACTAAAAAAATCCATATTGATCTCGATAAACAAAACAAATGGATCCATCTAAGTATGGCATTATTTACTAAATGGGTAAGGGCACGAATGGGAAAAGAAACTTCAAGACGGGCTTTGACACCATCGGAGAAAAGTGGGGATCGGGTAGTTGAAAATGTAGCAAGCATATTGATACATGGAAAGAGGTTTACTAGTTACCATCGACACATTGCTAATTCAACAATTGAATTCTACTATGGAAAAGATAGCCAGTTTGGGCAAATTGATGATCTTTTCAGATCAAAGGAAGAGATTGATCAAATATATTTAATAGTAAGTCCTTTCAAAGAGCTCCGTCCAGAAGAAACATCAAAAGATCCCTATGAGCTTTTCCCACAAGTGCATTGTCGGTTAGTAAGAGTAGCCAAAGCAACTCAAATTGTGATTAAGAAAGATGCAATAATTGGACATGCAGCTACTGTCGAGCACAAAAAAGGAATGTTTGGAATCAAAGACGAGGTTGTCACTGCCATTGGACTGCAGACAGTAGTGAGTGAAATTAATTAAATTAAATTTATTTTCTGTTGACTAACATCTTTGTGTTAATTTGGGATTGGGGAAATTTGTAGGATTGGTGATATTTGTAAATGGTGAAAGAAATAATTCAATGCTCGATTAAAAAATGCAATGCATCCAACTTACCTTATCATAAACCAGTGAACAATTACTTTGGTTGCTTTTATTGCGAGAGAACCCATGCTTTCAATGAGTCATTTTTATCTTAAATGTAAGAATGAAAGAAATAAAATCATGATAATGAGAAATATGATAAAATTTTTACTTAATGAATGATCTTCTTGCTCATTCATCTACTATAAATAGTTGACCTTCCAACTTTAGCTGATAGCTATATATTATTCACTTTATTTTTCGACAAAAGAACATACACGTTTACAAGACTATATACATAGTATCTTTTTTTACTTTAGCTTTGATAGGTATAAATTTTAACAACTGATTATTTTTATTTTATTTTATTTTATTACAGTTCATTATGGATGATAATTTTGAAGGGATGTCTGTTGACCCAACCGATTCTGATTGTTTTCCGCCTCAACATACTAATACTGGAAATACTCCTCCACCACCCTCTGCTGATCCACCTCCAGATGCATCTCAATCTGTACCACCTAATCCTAACCCACCACCTAATCCCAATCCAGGCCAAGAGTCTCATTCAGAACCGAGAAATTTTAATCCCAATCATCCTTCTGCTTCTGAAAGTGCTGATCAGCAAGCTGATCAGCTAGGAAGAGATTGGGCTAGTGAAGTATTGAGGGAATTTTTCGGAGACCAATCATCATCTGCTCAGCCTAACCAAGGAGCAAGCACAAGTGGAGCAGGTAAGTAAAATTTGTAGTGTATTCTTTTATTGAAAAATAACCAATTTAATTAACTTATTTGAATTGTTAGTGAATCCCTCAATCATTATGGGTATCAGTGATTACCACAGACTCAATTCAGCAGAGTATCATGAGCGAGAACGGGGGTTAAGGGCTGTAAGAGGCTTAGTTAGAAGGAATGATGTTCCCAGGAGCTCGGACAGTCTAAATAGAAATATTTACCACTTTCTGAAGTATTGTCTTGGGGGACCAACACAAATATCAAAATATCCTGCGAGCCCAACACCTTTGGAGATTGAAAATTGGAAAGATTGGAGCCAATTCAAACTAAAAACCATTCAAACTGTCCTAACCCAAGTCCAATCTTCTAACCGTGCCAATTCTGCAGCTGATCGACAATTTCTGATAACCAATTCTATAGCCTTCTTGCGATCCAAAATTCGACTACCCGAATTTTTTCCAGCACCTGAGCCTCGAGGACTAAAAGGAGGAGCACCGATCCCACTTTCTGTCAAAAGAAACTTAGAGCCTGAATTGCAAGAAAAAGGTTTTCGGAAATTCGCGTTTGATTGAACTTGCCGTGATTTTTCAGAATCAACTTGGAATCAAGTCATGGGAAGCATAGTATGCGACCACTGTACCAGATGGCTCACAACCTTGAATACAATCAATCAGTCAAAGCTTCAGTTCACTCAATGTGTTATTGAGAAATGGGTAGTTAATAAGGGGAAGGAGATGATAAGGTTGTTTGGGCAAGAAGAGGAAAGGGTAGCAAGAGAAAAGATTGAAAAGAGGGCAAGGGCACAAGTAAAACGTTATCGGACCAAGGTAAGTTTTTAATTTTACTTTGCTTTTTGTTATTATGAAGCTGATTTAGTTGGAATTCAGATTGCTAGTGCACGCTACAAGTTAGCAAGAGATCTCTGCAGTGATGTGCCAGGTTTTGTTGTGCTTTTTCATGATACTAGGTGCATCTCTGATATCAAGGAAGGCCCAGCACCAGCCCCAACTGCACCTATCCGAGCTATTCCTGGATGGCGAAATCCTGAACTCAATGATTTGTTTAAAAAAATGGATAAGATGACAAAGGACTTAGCCCATACACCAGCTCAAAAAAAATCAGCATTAAAAACATATTCACGGTCATCAGAAAGGACAGTTGCACAAAATGGTATATTCAATGTTCCCAAATACCTCCCCAAGAATTGCTATTCAGCAACATTTTTGCAAGGATTATCTGTGAATGAACGTGAGTCACTTGGGGTTGGAGCTGATATTGATCTGGTAAAGATTCGGGAATCAATTAATAAAGCATCAACATCATCATAACTTAGGTATAACGGTGATCTTCTGTGTAATATAGCTATCTTATATTGAATTTTATGTATTCTGTTTTTTTTCAAAGCAGCTTGGTAAATGTTATAAAGTGATATGAGAGAGAGTAACATTTTATTTAAGAAAAACAAATAATGTCACCACGCAATATAGGGGGAGGACTTGCTAGCAAGTCCGCAACTTGAAGTCAGATGGAAATCAGATGGAACTCAGACTGAAGTAATACTGAACTTTCACTTGAAGTATCACACAAATAACAATGGATCTATATTGAAAACATAGTGAAAGTGTGAGGATAACTGAATGGAAGCCAGAAAAAATCATTCCATGAGTCTACTCAATGCAAAGTATTTTTTGAAGATCAGTGACTTTTTCTATTACCTACAACTGTTTTTACAGAATTGAAAACTATGTTTCAGCTACTATTTTATGGAAGTGAACTCTGTTCTTCGCCCGAAGAACAGAGTTCATCCTCCTATTTTCACACTCTGTTTTGTTTCAGCTAATATTTTATGGAAGTGAACTCTGTTCTTTGCCCGAAGAACAGAGTTCATCCTCCTATTTTCACACTCTGTTTGCACCAATCTCCATCCCTTTCAATTCTATCAACACATGCTTGTCTTCCCTTCCCATGCCTTTCGCTATCCTCCCAGCCCCATTGTATGCCATCCTCTTTTGATCCCCATTTCACCCCTCTCAACCTCTCCCAGACCCTTTTCTTCATTTAAAATGCCTTGGAACCCTTAATCTTCCCTTCCAACTCTTTCCCAACCTTTTCGCTACCCCATACACCCTTCCTCACCCCTCTCTCCAGCCTTTCCAGCCCTTGTAGCCCCATTTGTGTTCAAATTAAATTCAATACTTCTTCATGATGGTTTCATCACTTCCTCAATGTGTGCTCAAAAAGATATGAATTAGGGTTCAAGGTTGTGGACTTGCTAGCAAGTCCGCCCCCCATATTGCGTGGTGTGTATGAGATATAAAAATGTATTTTCAACAAATTGATGGTCCATACCTCTTTATGTCACATTTATGTATCCATATTAATTTCAATCGAATTTAATGTTGACCAATACATAGTGAATACACGCTATGCCACTTATACTTGCCAGGCATTGCTACCATTAAATATGCCAGTATCAAAAATTAATTTCGATCGAAATTAATGAGCATGATAATCATGAATTTCTGGAGTCAACTGCTTATTTTTATGCATGGTGCCTTGCCAACATTAATTTCGATCGAAATTACTTTTGATACTGGCATATTGCATGGTGTCTATGCCTGGAAAGTGTAAGTGGCATAGTGTGTATTCATTACGTATTGGTCAACATTAATTTCAATAGAATTTAATATTGACATTTTCATATTGAACCCAAACCAGCAAACGACCCAAAAAATTCTTCATAAAACTGCTCATTAATTTCGATCGAAATTAGTGAGCACCATATACATATTGAATGGTAGTTATATCTGGTGTGTGTAAGTTGTAAAGCTTGTGTTCAATGTTTATTGGTCAACATTAATTTTGATTGAAATTAATATTAATGTGTAAATGATATTTACATGCTCAATATGCATTGTAATGTGTTTACTTAAAAATAGAGTGCCCTACTTTTCATCTTACATAAAAATGCTTGGTAGCATGTCAAATTCAATTTTTATTAAAATTAATGTTGACATGTTACCATGCATAACAGTAAGCAACTGACTGAATAAATTGATGATAATCATGAACCTTAATTTCGATCGAAATTAATGTTGCCAAGTGCAGATTGAAAAAAAGCTATGCCACTTACACTAGCCAGGCATATTTACTATTTATTATGTATTGGTCAACATTAATTTTTATAGAAATTAATATGGATATGTAAATTTTATATTTACCCTCAACATGTATAGTAAATTTCAATACTTAAAAATACTTGCCGTCCTTTACATGTCATGCAAAAAAGCATTATATCATTTCAACATTAATTTTGATCAAAATTAATGTTGGAATGCCATTATGCATTGAAACAACTAACTGACTGAAAAAGTTCATGATCAAAATGCTCATTAATTTTGATCAAAATTAATGTTGACCAATACATATTGAATATAAGTAATCTCCACTTACTCAGACCAGATATAACTACCATTCAATATGTATATGGTCAGCCTTAATTTTGATCGAAATTAATGGGAAGTTTTATGAAGAATCTTCTGGGTTGTTTTCTGGCTTGGGTTCAATATGCAAATGTCAACATTAAATTTGATCAAAATTAATGTTGACCAATACATAATGAATACACACTATGCCACTTACACTTTCCAGGCATATATACATGCAATATGCCAGTATCAAAAGTAATTTCGATCGAAATTAATGTTGGCAAGGCACCATGCATAAAAATAAGCAGTTGACTCCAGAAATTCATGATTATCATGCTCATTAATTTCGATCGAAATTAATTTTTGATACTGGCATATTTAATGGTAGCTATGCCTGGAAAGTGTAAGTGGCATAGCATGTATTCATTATGTATTAGTCAACATTAATTTCGATTGAAATTAATATGGACATGGACTATGCATAAAATTCCTATAAGTATAGGTAAGCTAAGCAGTTAGATAAACTGGTTTGATCAAGTACACCATATAAAAATTGATGTTTTAATGCCTCGGTTAATTTCGATCAAAATTAATATTAAGCCATTCATGTTGAATTTTATCTATGTCTGTGTAGTCCATGTGAAATGGCTTGTATTCAATATGCAGGGGTCTATATTAATTTTGATCGAAATTATGAGGTTCATTGCCTCATAAATTTGATGGTTTCTGTCAGTGTTTCATGCATGGTGCCATCTGATACTTGTTGATTCCTATCAAAATTAATTTCAACACCAATATATTGAATACAAACCATGGCACTTACAGTACTTGGTTATAGCTAAAATTCAATATGCTAGTCTCAAAATTAATTTCGATAGAAATTAATCAGGATCCATGAAGTTTATCAATAGTGTATGAGTTAAGTTTCAAGTCATATGTTTCATCATTTTCTTGCACCCATTTCTAGGTTATCTCAACAATTTTTTTCAAGTTTTATTATATTAATCAAAACTGTGGTAAGTTGTGAAAAATTAGCTAATCCAAATCTCAAATTGAATATTAATATTTTAATAATTTTGAATGTTGCTTAAGGTATTTCATTGGGTGATTCATAATAATATTTTATCAACTTAGTAGTCCTATAACTTTTGAAAAGTAACAATTTTGGTATAGTTAGGGACAACAATGCAATATCTTGTGCAGACTAAGATATATTGCAAAATAAAACTATTCAATTTTTTTTTCCCTTAGTTGTATCCAAGTTTATCAAAGGTTTGGTCACGGTGCCCACACCCTAGCCTGACACTCCTCCTGTCACTTAAAAAACAAATTCTTATCTTAAATTCTAATGTTATTAATTTTATATTTATAATTCATTTCTTGTTTGATGAGGCATATCAGTATATATGTGAATCTCGCATTGTCATCTGAAATTAAAATTAACAAATATTCATAAAGGATTATCCTTTTTTTCATATAATATACTAATTAAGTGTATCTCCATTGTTTAGGAGTAAATTCTAATTTAAAAAATTTTGTATTTACCCGTGGCAATTTGAAAATGGGATATAAATTTGTTATTATTTGTTTTTCACACTAAAAGTCCCCAAAGAATTACTAGTATTTTCTGTTAGCTGCATCAAATTTTGCTTCAATATAAACAGATTGTGATTTAGCATGTTACTCAGTTTACCCCACTATGAATAATACATGTTAAAAAAAGCTCAAATAATATAAAATCCCCCTCTTTATGTTTTCTGTTTCTTTCATCCTCACTTTAGTTTTAATCTTATTCAATTTTTTATCCTATTAAAATATCAACTTCAATTTTCTAGAATAGAGTTTCTTATAATTATTCATCATATTACATCATAATTTTTTGATATCGAATACTTTTTTTTAATATTCATTAATCAATATGTCTAGTATACAAAATCCTACACCTCCACTTTGTATGTATATCATGTTCCTCTCTCTTAATTTATATATTTCACTTATGTTCTATATCTTTTTTTTTCAAAAATTTGATTTTCCAGCACCCAAATGTGTTTCATCCCACTCTCTGATTGATACTCGCTTTGAAGCTTTTGAGCTTGCACCATGTCTGCCACATGGCATGGCACCTAACCCTCCTGTACTTAGCAATGAGAGGCAGGAAATAACAAGAGTTCAGTATCGCAATTTACTTGAATTGGCTAGAGATAAAACAGAAGAGCTTGTCAAGATCCTTAACAATAATCCTTCTCCTTCATATTTATCTAACCCTTGTAATGAATTACTCCAATATGTGAAAAGCCTTGAAAAATGTATGTTCATCACCTTTTTTGTCACCTTTTAAATTAGTAGATAAGATTATTAATATTTTTTTTTCTTCATATATATTTGTAGCTTATGAGGAGGGTATGATTCCTCCTGATGAAGTCATTGTCATAAGGGATGATGATGAGACAGATGAACCATCAGCTTCAACTCATGCTTCAACTAAGGAAAATCTTGAAACACCTGTTATCCGCTCCAAGAAAAAGAGATTATCCCAAGGCTCCTCTTTTGTTCGACGTATTAAACCGGCTTCTGCTAATGAATTTTCTGATGTATCAAATAATAAATCTCAAAAAAAAAGCAAAGGTTTTGATAATGAGTATATTCTTGTTTCCTTTTTTTTTATTGTTATTCTTTTATCTTTAAAATTCAATCATATATCTCTTTTATTGCTTACATATTGTACTTTTTATCTTTCTTTTGATATTTTGTACCAGAAACTCACCTGCTGTAGATTGTTCCATCCATAAACGCCCTCTCCCTGATGAAGATGATGAAAAGAGCAATGAAAATAGCGATGATCAACTATCAGAATATGAAGCTATGCTTGTTCATCAAAAAAAGCAAAGTTTAAAATCTTCTTCAAGACATGTTGATATGTTTGATAAAGATGATGATTCAAACAGCTCATCACCAAATTCCTTCATTTCTAAGAAGCAATACCCATCACCTCCTAAATTACCTTCTTTGACCATTCTAAAAGCTTCTCTACCAATGAAATCAACTCCAATCAAGATATCGAAAAAACCTCTAACTTATTAACCCTCAGTTCTAAAAGAATCTGATTTGCAGGAGGAATTCTGTAAAATTCATAATTTTTATAAAGGTAGAATCAGCACGGCAAAGGTCCTCAGGTCGTGGTTGGAAATTGTTACTCTCCTCGAATTACGCTCTTCTACTTATTCCCAAGAACCCATGTCAAATATTCCAATGTTTACTTTTCATTGGGAAAAATCTTGTGGAGAAGATTGGCTTTCAAAACTTACTGAGTTATGTAAGTTACCATAATTTTTAGTCTTGACTTTTGTTCTTTTACTTATTTTTTTTTTCCTTTTGTAGCAAATATTTTTTTAGAGATTGATAGCTCACAGCTATGGGTACTCGATAATATTGATTTCAAAAAAATGGAAGATTTATGTGATCCTGATGGTTTAAATACTGAAATTCTTTCCTCAACAAAGAAAACGGATCACCCTGAATCCAATCTTATCCGAATGCTCATGAGATTAATGATCCCAAGTGACCACTGCCGTTCTTCATGGGTATCTCTTATATCATCTTCACTTTATCTGACCGCACATGAATTCAGCCAGCTTCCATCACATCAAAACATTAACTCAGATTGTCCAATTGAATGTGGTCTTCAGCTTCTAGCTCACCTTTCAAATCTGAAGAGTCCGATTTCTGATGGCTTAGAAGTTGGTCCCACTGCACTTCAAACCCGTGATATATCAATGTCAACTCTTCTTCAAATCAGCAATATTATCATTGATATAATTATGTCAATTATCATTCTTAAATCAAAATATTGTGCTGCAACAATATCAAGTGGCAAGACTAGTGAAGCTCAACAATCAAGTGAGAAAAACGAAAATACTGAACTGACTATAATGAGAGAGAAACAAAAGGCTGCACTAAACAAAATAAATTCTGAATACTCCCACCACCGATATCAATCTTTCACATTCTATATAATTGATGGTGTCCGTGGTTTATTTCTGAGCTCTCAAGATCATAGATTGGCTTCAGCAGCTGATTGCTTGGAGGTAATATCAGAAGTTAAGTTTCTTAATTTACATGAAAAAAAAAATCATTTGATGGAAGAAATAATTTGGAAAAATTTAAATAACTATATTTTAACATTAATAAAACCTTTTATAGGCAAGTGTCATCCATTTCCTTTAAAATTTGATACCCCAAGTCCTCCGGGAATTGCTAGGGCTATTTCTGCAGATTTTCTTAATCACTGGAGCTCCATTCAGCCAGTATCACCTTTTTTTGCTAAACATAGCCTTTCAATAAATTAATATTCCAACATGTAAATAGATAAAGTTCTGTCTATATGATATATCTTGTATAATTCAAGTTATTTTCCTTCAAATACGTCAAAAATGTGACCATCTTTGAAATTTATTAAGTAACCTTTGACATGATTTTCTAAATTAATTATTAAAAAAAATTATTGTAAGTCCAGCAATAACAAAGATTTTAAAATCTACTTATATGATTTCAAATACTTGTATTAAATTCTTAAATATTTTATTGTTTATATAAAAATATGATAACTGCTCTAGTTTTGTTACTTTACCTTTAATATTATATAATCTATTATTTATTACAAATATTTTCGTTGATTGTAACATTTTTAATCAGAAGTAGAACAATTTAAATAATTAAATGAGTACATTCTTAAAAAAATACAATTTAATCTATTATTGATTCAAAATTCTTTCTTCAACTCTTTATTATTACCTTTTTTATTAATAACCCTGTTTGACCTAAAATACTATACAGTTAATTTGGTAGCATTAAAAGCACATTTTTATGGCTAATATATTTCAAATTCTTTATTATAGTTTTTTTTATTTTAGAACCTTTGCTACCAATTTAATAAAAATGACATTTAAAGATTTCACAACTTATATATTTCCTCAAAAGTAAATCAAATTTTCTTATAATATTATGAAAAAAAATTATTTTATTTCACAAATAAAAAAAATAGATAATACTATAATTATCAAAACTGAAAATGTTACAGCTACTCCCAGTATTTATCATGTTTAAATTTGCATTAAGTTGTGTATATATAATATAAATTTTTAATATTTATATATCTAGATTTTTTAGATTTGTCTTAACATTAGATAAATAATACTTTGCTGATTCTATTTCTTCCTCTATTAAGTCATCTCTTTTCAAAAAAACTCTCAAAGCACTAATCAAATATTCTAACCTAAATTTTTCTTTTTTAATTTCTAAGTATTCTGAAATATCAATATCAAAAACATTAAGCTTTTCTATAGCATGAAAAAGTCTAGTGCTGATTTGAATAGAAGAACCTATCCTAGTGAAGCCAGGAATTTCATGACATCTTGAGGTAAAATGCCTTAGTTGATTGGCAGGCCATAATGTCACTGTTATTCCATTAGTTGCTTCAAAGTTGATTTTACTTCGAATTTCGGGAAACATAAGTTCTCCACCTATTTGTCGTGGTTGGGTCTTATCATACTTCATATGAATGGTGTTTTTTTCTGTATCTTTAGGAAAAAATATTCCTAAAGTATACTCACTTGCATCCTTATCGAGATGAACCTCATTAGAGAACCCATTACCATTCCCTCCAGATGTCCAAGTTAAATTACTAGCAAACGGTACACCCTCTTCTTCACTAGAAACTTTTGAAAATCCAGGAATACCAAGTTTTGCGCAAAGATTAGTTGCCTCATTGTACTTTACATATGATATTTTTTTAAAAAAATATTCCAAGTACATTGCAATCCTCTTCATTCGTTTTTTATATTCATCCGTTTTTACAATATCATCAGTGTATTCATCTGCAAGGAAAAGCATTCAAAAATTCAGTATTTAAATTAAAAAAAGTGATACTTACGAATATGTAAAGATTTCTTTCTATCTAAAATAAAGCCACCACCAAACATTTTTCCAAAACCACCAGCTCTTTGATGATAACCATTATTTTTAATTTCATGTTCGCAGTAAGAAAGATCCTTAATGCATCGCACCGTAGCTTCTAACATATCTAGTTCTTTGAGCTCATGAATTTCAAAAGTCTGCACAAGAACATTAGGTATTAAGACACCTTTTGGTTTATAAATACTACATCCAGGAAAAAAATTGTAATAATTATTGCAATCTGTCATATTATTTGCATAAGATCGTGCATAGAAATGTGGCTTCTTCCCGTTTGTATCCATTCCAAGAGCGTTTACAAGTTTCATTCCAGTAGCAATGTCTTTCGCCCACCTATTTTTAGAGTTCTTCCCTGGCCGTTTTTTTTTTTCAAATCGTTACTCATTGATGGTTCAATCCTAAGAGAATTCAATTTTGATTTAAAATAGAAAAAAATCAAAAATTAGAAAATAGTAACATAATTTCAATTATCAGTCAATGATACCTTTAACTTTATCATATCTTCAATATTAGAAATACAAAAGTTAGCATATCTACATATTAGTAAATTTATATACTTTTTCTTTATTTCAAATATTAAGAAAGCGTTTCAAAGGTATACTTTATTAAATTATACATATAAAGAGTATAGCTTTATCCTGTATGCATTCAGCAAGTACGAGATTTGGCTCTACACTTAATATTAATAATATAATGAAAGTATAACTCCAATACACTAGTAATATTAAAAAATTTACGGAATTATGATATCCACATATATAAAATGAAAAATCTTGCTCTGATCAATATATTGACTTAGAAAGTTATACTTCAATAAATTATTAATTTTTAAATTGTAGCATTGTCCTGTATGCTTTCAGCAAGTACGAGACTTTGAAACAACTTAAAAATCAATAAATTAAAGGTAAAGTACAAACAATCTAATTATTATTATGAAAAGCAAAACATTATCCTGTATGCTTTCAGCAAGTACGAGATGATGTTTTACTTTTCATATTAATAATATAATGGTTGAGAAAGTATTAAAGAAATATAGAAAAATGATAAGCAAAACATGAACTTACATGTCTATAAAATCTTCTTCCATTTGTAGCTGATTGATCAAAATTAATTATAAAGTTTATTTTATAATCACTGTTTTAAAAAATAAATGGTTAGATAAATAAATTGAACATTTTTGATAAGGAATAAAGAAAAGTAAATTGACAAACAAATAAAAAAACTTTAAGTTAACTGAAAAAGAATTATTTTATAATGAATCGAAAGGGTACAGTAAAAGATACCATAAAAATAAATTCAGAATTAGAATCATTAGATTAACTTGTCAAAAGTGTAAAAAAGTGTAACAAACCAAAATGATATGAAATGCAATAGCAAGAAAAATTTGCTTACCGGTAATCAGATAAGGTCAAGAAAATAGTACCAATAATTCAAAATGATAAAGCAAAAATATGATTGATAATTTTTGAAAAAGGTAAGTGAGAAAGAGAAAGGAAAAATAAATTGGGTGGCAAACAGATGTATATATCATGAATTTTCACTGATCACATTTTCAAAAAAATGCAGCTCACCAAGTCATATGATAAACTTCATCTAAATTCCAAGAATGATGTTGCCAAGGCACTGTACACAGCATGATCATTTTTTCCCATGCATATACTAATTCCAGCTAGAATTTACTTGGCTGCATATTGTACAGATGCACATTTGTGGAACACTGAATTTCACATCTAAAAAAAATTGACGCCACATAATTCTAGCTACCATGTTTCACGTAGCTAAAAAACATACACTCATCACATTTAAATTTACATTGCGCCAAAATTAATTCATTTTTGAATTTTTTTAAAGGAAACTATAATGTGCACCACCTATTTCTAAAATATGAACCTCCGCACCATATTAAATTGGGAGACTTTTAATTATGCAATTTTTTTGCCGTGACCTTTTTCCTGATCTTACTTGGTTCAAAATATTGAAACATGGCCAATGTTGATGAAAGAAACATTTGATTTTGTTTCTATGTGTAACAATGGAAGGCTGTTTCTTACTGGCAAAAGAGTGTTGTATATTTTATTTGAACAAATTTTTATTTTTTTATGTATTTTATTTAAAAAATTTACTTTTTATTGCAGCCAGATTTATACTGGCTGCTTTTTAGAAACCTTAATTTATGACCCAAGCCTTTGAAATTGGCTTGGGTCCCTTACATTGCAATTTAGTACTTCCAGCCAGGTTTCCCCTGGCTGGAAGTGTCTCTTTCAAGCAATCGAAGTCGCTAAAAGCGACTTCGATTGCTTGCTGTAATGTTTGCCACCCTCCCAGCTAATTTACTAGGCTGGGAGGTGGCCAAAGCAGTGTGCAACGCGCGTTGCTGCTGCAAGTAATGCACGTTGCACAATCGCTACCATATTTCATGCAGCTGACTTGATATCAGCTGCATGAGATATGCGCAGCATGTGCAATGCGCGCTGCATGCAGCAGAAACGCGCGTTGCATGCAGCAGCAATGCAGGCTGCATGCAACGCGCATTTCTGCTGCATGCAATGCGCATTACTTGCAGCAGCGATGCGTGTTGCATGTGCTGCATGCAGTGCATTGCACAGCCAGTTTTTTTCTGGCTGTGCAATGCACACAGAGAAACCAAAGTCCCTGCAAGGGACTTTGGTCTCTAAAATGGAAGCGACTTTCGCTACCAGGTGCAATCTGGTGGGAAAGTGAGAGAAACGTTAGACCGAAGTTGTTTGAAAGCAACTTCGGTCTTAAAAACATTAAAAATCATAAAAAAAAAAATGAGAAATGTAGAAAAAAAAAAATTAAAAATTAAAATGTGAGTATAAGAAAAAAAATAAGTTCTAGTGATACCAAAAATCCAAGCCAATTTCATTTGGCTTGGTTATTTAATAATTAATTTTTAATACATTAAATTTAAAATTCAAACACCATAAAATATATGAATTTTTTTTATATGAATATTATAAATTTAATCTACCTCTTTCTCATAATTATATTTATAATTTTGTTTTTTTAATTTTAGACATTTAAGTTTATTTTTTGGAAATACAAAATTAAATTTTCAACTAAATTTTTTAGTAAGGTAAAATAAATTATAAATTTGACATTTTGTAATTGAATAATGAAAAAATTTTTAAATTTATTTAAAAAATATTTTTGTTAGAAGAATACAAATATTTTAAGGGTAGAAATATGGTGCAAATTGTAAGTAAAAAAAATTATATTTTTTTTTGTGAGGGGTTATTTCTATTTTTAAAAATATTTTTCAAAAACATTCATTAAATACTGAATTAAATTACTTTGAAACTCAAATTTTTTGTAAAATAATTAAAAATGAAATAATAATATTGTTGTATTTGATATAAAATTTGAATTGGTAATATTAATGTCTCTTTAAGTAAATTTGAAAATTATTTAAAAAGACCATGTTGATAAGTACTTCATTTTTGATATACAATGGTTATATATATATCTTATATATATTTCTTGAGTGTTATTTTTATATACATTCAATAAAATTTGTAATATAAAATGCCATTTAATAATTAATTAATGTTCAACTTAGTTATAACAACTTCATATTTAATACCAGCCACTAGTATTTACTTTTTAATTTAAAACTCCAATATAATATGAGAGTATCCTTATTTTGTCTGTATGTAATGAACAACAATAACAGACCATAAATGAGTGGGTAGTTAATTACAATAAATAGTTGAAGAATAACCTATAAGAAATGATAAGTTTATCAAAAAGAGTACATTAAAAAAATATACTTTTGAATTTTTTTTGATATAATTTGGGTAGTTAAATGAAAATTTAAATTATCAGACATCAAAATGGATAAAATCTAAAAGTAGTGTTTATATAATAAGCCTCATAAAAAAAAGGATAAAAAATCTACTATGTAACTAAATTATTAAATATTAAGGTATTATTAAAATTATTGAAAAACTTATTTTACAGTTATAATGAAATCTAAATGTGAAAATAATGGTGGGATAATAGTAAGACTATGTGGAAACACTTTAATTTATACATACTTTCAACTATGTTCAGATAAAAAAATTGTTAAAATTGTATAATAACATCTAGTTAATAGTGATGCAATTTTATTTAGATCAAGAATAAATTTTTCTGAGGAAAAACTAATTAAATTGAGATATGGCCATCTCATTTCAAGAGATAGAATAATAATAAAAATTTAAAAAATTATAATAAGCATTCTTAATCACCATTTTTTAAAAGTCTCTAGTAAAATTCATTATAATATATCATTCATTGATTACATTATATGGAGTTTCATCTTGAAGTAGTGATGTGCAGCTTTGAACTTACACCACGCAATATAGGGGGAGGACTTGCTAGCAAGTCCGCAACTTGAAGTCAGATGGAAATCAGATGGAACTCAGACTGAAGTAATACTGAACTTTCACTTGAAGTATCACACAAATAACAATGGATCTATATTGAAAACATAGTGAAAGTGTGAGGATAACTGAATGGAAGCCAGAAAAAATCATTCCATGAGTCTACTCAATGCAAAGTATTTTTTGAAGATCAGTGACTTTTTCTATTACCTACAACTGTTTTTACAGAATTGAAAACTATGTTTCAGCTACTATTTTATGGAAGTGAACTCTGTTCTTCGCCCGAAGAACAGAGTTCATCCTCCTATTTTCACACTCTGTTTTGTTTCAGCTAATATTTTATGGAAGTGAACTCTGTTCTTCGCCCGAAGAACAGAGTTCATCCTCCTATTTTCACACTCTGTTTGCACCAATCTCCATCCCTTTCAATTCTATCAACACATGCTTGTCTTCCCTTCCCATGCCTTTCGCTATCCTCCCAGCCCCATTGTATGCCATCCTCTTTTGATCCCCATTTCACCCCTCTCAACCTCTCCCAGACCCTTTTTGTCGGCCGGTCGTCTAGAAGAAGGAGAAGGATAGAAGAAAGAAAGAGAGGAGGAGAAGGGGGAAAGGAGTATGGGTAATAAAACAAATAAAATTTAATAAAATTATTTAATTTATTGAGAGAAAGGCAACGACGAGTGAGCTGAGAAGAGATAACAATTTGGTTTTATAAATATTAATATTATTTAAGTAAGAATTCTGCGCGGCAACCAATATAATTACTATCAGACTTAAAGCAACCTTTAAATTGTTATATAAAACTTTAATTAGAATTTTATTACTAATAAAAAGAATATAAACGTAATATAAAAATTGTATTTAAATTGTTGAGTGTATAATAAGTGATAAGGCTACAGGGGATTATCCAAGGCCCTTTTATAGGCAATGGGTCCTCTGAAGCGCTATTATACCAGTAAATACAATGATTAGAATGGAATAAAACAAATATATCAAAAGAGTAAATGAAACATAACAATATAGAGAAAAACATGAAACAAATAATTAAAAGCCCAATTAAGAATCCAATTTCCCCGCCATTAATCCCCAAATCAGTAAGTGACAATAGTAAATAACTAAACAAGAGTGGAAACATAGGAACTATGAGAAATATAATTCCCAACAGATGGTACATCCTGATTAGAGGACATTTTAAGTGAAACAAAAAATAATTTGACGCAACAAAACAAGCAATTAATCTCAATTTAGTCCAAATTAATTTATTTGTTTTTTCTAACACAATTAAGGGTCAAAAGAAGCGTCCTTAATAATTGTTTAGTATCATATGAGAGGTATTAGTTAATATATAAATTTAAGTAATTAATTTAAATATATTATAAATCAAATTTACACTTGTAATTATAATATATGTTTTTTAATTAATTAAATATAAATTTATAATTATTAAATACATAAAAATGCGCCATTATTTGTAGAATATATTATATTATGCTCAATTTAATTGTATATAAAAATATATATAACCAATAAATTTAATGTAACATTTGTATATAATAAAATTCTTATATAATTTCATTATGTAATAAAATATTAAGTTATATTCATTCAATACAAGTCTTACTCACTCTTTAAGGTTTTATAATTTATATATCATTTACTGGACTCCTGGAATAGCCTGGCTGACACTTTTCTTCATTTAAAATGCCTCGGAACCCTTAATCTTCCCTTCCAACTCTTTCCCAACCTTTTCGCTACCCCATACACCCTTCCTCACCCCTCTCTCCAGCCTTTCCAGCCCTTGTAGCCCCATTTGTGTTCAAAGTAAATTCAATACTTCTTCATGATGGTTTCATCACTTCCTCAATGTGTGCTCAAAAAGATATGAATTAGGGTTCAAGGTTGCGGACTTGCTAGCAAGTCCGCCCCCCTTATTGCGTGGTGTTATGTTATGAAAAACAAAAAAGTTAAAAAATATATAGTTATACTAATGAAAAAGCCAAAAATAAAAATACTATTATAAATTAAAAAAATAAAACTACATAAATTTTATTCTGCTCTAATGATGGAAGGGTACTATGTATGAATTTCCACATGTTAAATCCAAACCTGCTTTAAGGCTAGTTTACAGGTAGAGCTATTAAGTTTCCTTAAATTCCAAAAATAACTTATGCATTTTACTAATTATTTTTTTCTTGTTTCTTTCCAAAGTTGTTAGAGTTGCTTAATTAATACTGTTATCTTGATTGTAAGATATATAATTTTTTTTGAATACATGATTTATTGTTTCAAAAATTATATTATAAATTTAAATCATTTATTTCATTTTCTAAAGCTTCATTGTCAAAGACACAACTCCATTTTCTATTACTTAACAAATATATAAAATGTGATAGTAAAATTTGAGGAATTTTCTTTTTGAGAGGGTCAAACTATATTGTGAAGATTTTTATCTAGAAATTCTTGTACTCTAAAACCAAATAATTTTCTCCCTTAAGTAAGCCATTTCAAAAATATGAGAATATAAACAAGAATATTAACTTATCTTATTTTTATTTTCGTTACTGAAAGTTTTAGTTCAATCCCTTTTTTTATATGACATTAGTATAAAAACATGGTTAAATGCTACTATATAATTAATTTTTATTATATATATATATATATATATATATATATATATGAAATATTTAGAACGTCATCCTTTTTTATTTACTTGAATAAATGGCTCAATTATAATACCCAACACTTATTAATGTTTCCCAAACTCAATAACAAATTTCTCATATGAAATATTAGCTTCTAATATAAGAAGTTTATCTATAGATGATATTCAACATGTGATTTTACTTTTTAGATTCAGCTAAAATTAAACAAAAGGAGAAATCATGCATATGTGTAAAAATGGTAACCATATGTTACTTAGAGGATTGTGAAATTCACTCATCAGAATGGTTTAAGTATTAAAATAAATTGAGGTCATTATTTTCTAGTATTTGAAACTAATTAGGAAATTATTCTAAAAATATATTTTAATGTGTATCATGTTTAAAAAGTTGGAAATATGATTTTTGAAAATTGTGAGTTTCTTATGAGATACCAAGCTTTAGTTTACATTGTTTCAAGTAGAATAGAATTTTAGTATTAGAAATTGAAAGCAATGTACCATTATCAGATTTTAACTGTGTTCTACTTATAGAATGATTACATAACATTAAACATTATTTAAATCAAAAAGGTTTAAAAGATATTTAGAATTTTACCAAATTTCACCATTTATTAATCTTTGATTTGAAAACAAACTATGATGTACACTCACTAGAAATAAGCAATCCCAATTTTAACATAATTTATCAATCCAAAAATAATGAGTCAATTAACATGAAAATATATATTATTTCAAAACCAATTCTCTAGATTTAAAATATGATGCTTTAATGAAAAATTATTACAAAACTTTAATGCAATGAAGTCTCTTAAAAAATTCAAAAATAGAATATCAAAACAAGTAATTTCTGCAAAAAAAACTACTAACTATTGTAGATAAAGCATAAAAATAAGTCATATTTTTTAAAAAAATGATCTAACAATATTTATTTTTGTTAAAAAAATCAAAACATTGTTAAGTTTGCTTGTTATAATAATGTTAAAATCCACTAAACATTATCTAAAGGTGGTAAAATATGTTAAAAATAAGTTGAATTTTATGAGATAAAAATCAACAATTTTGTATCATTTCCTGTTGTGCTATGACTTTATTCCACCCTTTTTATCTGATTCTTCCAGTATTACTTTGCTATGATCACTAGTTTTCAAGTTAAAATTTACAAATGTTCATTATACTTGATAATATGAAAAATAACTCAAACTTTTATAACTACAAAATAAGATTTTGTAACTCCTTCTTTCAATCAATATTTGAAGAAATTTTAGTTTATTTGAGTAATGATTTTAAGAATAACAAAAAATTTGAAATTCACAAGGAATTATTTCCAGAGACTATAATTATTTACTTGTGTAATGCATGAGCTACTTATCAATGATGTAAAACATCAGAAAAGTAAGTTATAGTTTTAAATCTACAGATTATACTGTTTCTGGTATATATATCTTCAATAAATCTTTTAAACTTATCTTAGCCTACATACCACACAATAGAAAATCATTATATTAAAAAAGGAAAAAATTCTATGATAATATCATAAAGAATGATAACCATGGATTAATATTCCATAAAAATGGTTAATAATATTTTAAGAGAACCTAAATCAGTATTCTTTCATCAAAATATATCCTTTTTGTCTTTGTAATTTATTCCAAACAAATTTTTTGAAAGTTGAATCTATATATCTAATGCCAAAACCACTATTAAGTTCCCTCTTAGACTTTTTAAGAAATTATATATATATATATATGTATATATATATATTATTTATCAAAAATTGAAATAAAGAATAAAAACATAATTTTATTTACCTTTAATTATTTAAATATAGAGTATTTTCAGAATGCATTGTGGTTACTTGTGAAGGTTAGAAGATTTGAAGTTGGATTTATGAGTTTTTAGAAGGGCAAATATTGTAAAATTCTTTCATAAATATTTATTTCATAGTTTCAAATGTTGAAATCTACAAACTAATGGGATTTAAAATTATATTGAGATTTAAAATCTGTTTTCTACTCAAGTAAAATAAAATAAAATGATGATATCAAAATTGAAATTAAGTTTAAACTTTTGATATGCTCTATCTTCAATTTTATTGATAGTGCATCAAAAATTTAATAATATTTTTTTCCTTCATCACTTTTTACATAAAAGATAGTTTTATCATTTTATGAATTAAAGATTGCTTATATAAATTTAACATCTATGTCAACTGTTTATGACTATTAATCTATATAATAAATTTTTTAGAAGAAAAAATAACATCAGTATATACTGACTTTGAAATTATTCAATTTAAAATAGTTTACAGGTAGATAATGAAGGGTGATTTCATTTTTGAATATGAACTATAGAAGTCTTATTTTATCAATTTTAATTCTTTTTGAGCTCAAATGTATCCACCGCAACTTAAGTAAGAATAAAAATTATTTTTATTGAAATTTACATGAGAAAGTATGCCTATTATTCAAAATCAAACTTGCTCTAATGGTGTTTTTCAATCATTATTTCCATTCATAACAATAAAAAACATTTCAATTTGCTGATGTTTTAGTTTTTGATATCCCCAAGTTTATATCTCAGGTGTACTATTCACAAAATTATTAAAAATATAATTTTCGAAATACATGATAAACTTGAAAGTGAGGGGGCATTAAATTTTTAAAAATGAATTCTAAATTCAGGATGGATAGTATTTTTTCTATTTTCACAAATGAACAATTTTTTGTTTCAATTAATCCAGAAAGAAAATTTTGTTGTAAGCATATTATATTATATTTATTATGATTTTAAATACTATATTTTCAAGATTTGTGTTTAATATTTCCTGTGAAAGTTAATGTTAATGTGAATTTAAAGTAAGCTTGAAGAAATTTAATCAATAGGCATATTGGATATTTAAAATAATATTTTGCTCCAATCTTGAATCATCCTGGGCTAAAAAATATCCCAAATAAGGTTTTTGTGGGTCAATTTGGATTTAAGTAGGATTAAGTGAGGTTTAATAAAGGACAGATAAAAGGCTAAATTCATTACTAGTGACTTTTTTCTCAAAATAGTTATAAAATATTTATCATTCTGGACTCAAGCTTCAATAAAGTTGAATTGAAACAGAGATAATTTCTAGCAGCACAACACCATATTTACAAAGGTGTAAAATACCTCAAATATTACTCATAATATAGGAAGGCAAGGAATCTACAAAATTCACATTTCAAACGAGGATTTATATTTTGAATTTGAAATTGAGAAATGGAATATTATTTTCCAATTTAAATATCTATTAGTCATTTTAACAAAAGTTTTCAGTAATCAGATTGAATTTTGATGGTATTTTGTTGTAGATTAATCATTTTGATGAGACATTTACTCAAAATTACTGGTTTCGTTTCTAATATTCCATGTGAAATTCATTATGAATCTTTTTGAAAGTGAATAGTTGACATATTGGATATGCAAAAGCTTATGTTAGATCAAAGTGAGATCAAAGGGAGCTTAACTGATGATCAAATTAGGATTTTACAAGATCAAACGGTGATCAATGTAGGTTCATCTTGAGCTCAATCTGTGACAAATCTCTGACTAAATGTAAGGCCAAACAATTTCCTACATGGTGATGATGTGTGCATAATTCAAGCATAGATTTGTGGCTCAACGGAGCTCAAGCAAGGGGTATTGCTAGCAATACCCCCCCATTTTTTCTGTGGTGAAAAGGGTACAGTAAAAGATATCATAAAAATAAATTCAGAATTAGAAGCATTAGATTAACTTGTCAAAAGTGTAAAAAAGAGTAACAAACCGAAATGATATGGAATGCAATACAAAGAAAAATTTGCTTACCGGTAATCAGATAAGGTCAAGAAAATAGTACCAATAATTCAAAATGATAAAGCAAAAATATGATTGATAATTTTTGAAAAAGGTAAGTGAGAAAGAGAAAGGAAAAATAAATTGGGTGGCAAACAGATGTAGATATCATGAATTTTCACTGATCTCATTTTCAAAAAAATGCAGCTCTCCAAGTCATATGATAAACTTCATCTAAATTCCAAGAATAATGTTGCCAAGGCGCTGTACACAGCTTGATCATTTTTTCCTATGCATATACTAATTCCAGCTAGAATTTACTTGGCTGCATGTTTTACAGATGAACGTTTGTGGAATGCTGAATTTCACATCTAAAAAAAATTGACGCCACATAATTCTAGCTACCATTTTTCACGTAGCTAAAAAACATACACTCATCACATTTAAATTTACATTGCGTCAAAATTAATTCATTTTCAAATTTTTTTAAAGGGAACTATAATGTGCACCACCTATTTCTAAAATATGAACCTCCCCACCATATTAAATTGGTAGATTTTTAATTGTGCAATTTTTATGCCTTGGCCTTTTTCCTGATCCTACTTGGCTCAAAATATCAAAACATGGCCAATGTTGCTGAAAGCAACATTTGATTTTATTTCTATGTGTATCAATGGAAGGCCGTTTATAACCGGCTTCAGGGGGTTGTATATCTTTTTGAACAAATTTTTATTTATTTATGTATTTTAATTAGATAATTTACTTTTTAATGCAGCCAGATTTATACTGGCTGCTTTTTGGAAAGCTTAATTTATGACCCAAGCCTTTGAAATTGGCTTGGGTCCCTTACATTGCAATTTAGTACTTCCAGCCAGGGGAAACCTGGCTGGAAGTGTCTCTTTCAGGAAATCAAAGTCCCTAAAAGCAACTTTGATTGCTTGCTGTAACATTTGCCACCCTCCCAGCCAATTTACTAGGCTGGGAGGTGGCCAAAGCTGTGTGCAACGCACGTTGCACAATCACTTTCATATCTCATTCAGCTGATATCAAGTCAGCTGCATGAGATATGGGCAGCACATGCAATGCGCGCTGCATGCAGCAGAAATGCACGTTGCATGCAGCAGCAATGCACGTTGCATGCAGCAGCAATGCACGTTGCATGCAGCAGAAATGCGCGTTGCATGTTCTGCATGCAGTGCATTGCACAGCCAGTTTTTTTCTGGCTGTGGAATGCACACAGAGAAACGAAAGTCCCTGCAAGGGACTTTGGTCTCTAAAATGGAAGCAACTTTCCCTACCAGGTGCAAACTGGTGGGAAAGTGAGAGACAAGTTAGACTGAAGTTGTTTGAAAGCAACTTCAGTCTTAAAAACATTAAAAATCATAAAAAAAAATGAGAAAGCTAGAAAAAAAAAATTTAAAAAAAATTAAAATGTGAGTATAAGAAAAAAAATAATTGCTAGTGATACAAAAAACCCAAGCCGATTTCATTTGACTTGGTTATTTAATAATTATTTTTTAATACATTAAATTTAAAATTCAAACACCATAAATTATATGAAATTTTTTTATATGAATATTATAAATTTAATTTACCTCTTTCTCATAATTTTATTTATAATTTTGTTTTTTTAATTTTTGACTTTTAAGTTGATTTTTTGGAAATACAAAATTAAATTTTCAACTAATTTTTTTAGTAAGGTAAAAATTATTATAAATTTGACATTTTGTAATTGAATAATGAAAAAAATTTTAAATTTATTTAAAAAATATTTTTGTTAGAAGAATACCAATATTTTAAGGGTAGAAATATGGTGCAAATTGTAAGTAAAAAAAATTATATTTTTTTTGTGAGGGGTTATTTCTATTTTTGTAAATATTTTTCAAAAAAATTCATTAAATACTGAATTTAATTACTTTGTAACTCAAATTTTTTGTAAAATAATTAAAATTGAAATAATAATATTGATATATTTGATATAAAATGTGAATTGGTAATATTAATGTCTCTTTAAGTAAATTTGAAAATCATTTAAAAAGACCATGTTGATAAGTACTTCATTTTTGATATACAATGGTTATATGTATATCTTATATATATTTCTTGAGTGTTATTTTTATATACATTCAATAAAATTTGTAATATATAATGCCATTTAATCATTAATTATTGTTAAACTTAGTTATAACAACTTCATATTTAATACCAGCCACTAGTATTTACATTTTAATTTAAAACTCCAATATAATATGAGAGTATCCTTATTTTGTCTGTATGTAATTAACAACAATAACAGACCATAAATGAGTGGGTAATTAATTAAAATAAATAGTTGAAAAAAAACCTATAAGAAATGATAAGTTTATCAAAAAGAGTACATTAAAAAAATATACATATGATTTTTTTTGATATAATTTGGGTAATTAAATGGAAATTTAAATTATCAGACTTCAAAATGGAAAAAATCTAAAAGTGGTGTTTATATAATAAGCCTCATATAAAAAAAAGGATTAAAAATCTACTTTGTAACTAAATTATTAAATATTAAGGTATTATTAAAATTATTGAAAAACTTATTTTACAGTTATAATGAAATCTAAATGTGAAAATTATGGTGGGATAATAGTAAGACTATGTGGAAACACTTTAATTTATACATACTTTCAACTATGTTCAGAAAAAAAAATTGGTAAAATTTTATAATAACATCTAGTTAATAGTGATGCAATTTTATTTAGATCAAGAATAAATTTTTCTGAGGAAAAACTAATTAAATTGAGATATGGCCATCTCCTTTCAAGAGATAGAATAATAATAAAAATTTAAAAAAATTATAATAAGTATTCTTAATCACCATTTTTGAAAAGTCTCTAGTAAAATTCATTATAATATATCATTCATTTATTACATTATATGGAGTTTCATCTTGAAGGAGTGATGGGCAGCTTTGAACTTATGTTATGAAAAACAAAAAAGTTAAAAAATATATAGTTTTACTATTGTAATAGACAAAAATAAAAATACTATCATAAATTAATAAAATAAAACTACATAAATTTTATTCTGCTCTAAAGATGGAAGGGTACTATGTATGAATTTCCACTTGTTAAATCTAAACCCGCTTTAAGGCTAGATTACAGGTAGAGCTATTAAGTTTCCTTAAATTCTAAAAATAAATTATGCATTTTACTAAATATTTTTTTCTTGTTTTCCTTCCAAAGTTGTTAGAGTTTCTTAATTAATACTGTTATCTTGATTGTAAGATATATAATTTTTTTGAATACATGATTTATTGTTTCAAAAATTATATTATAAAGTTAAATCATTTATTTCATTTTATAAAGCTTCATTGTCAAAGACACCACTCTATTTTCTATTACTAAACAAATATATAAAATTTGATAGTAAAATTATTAGAATTTTCTTTTTGAGAGGGTCAAACTATATTGTGAAGATTTTTATCTATAAATTCTTGTACTCTAAAACCAAATAATTTTCTCCCTTAAGTAAGCCATTTCAAAAATATGAAAATATAAAAAAGAATATTAACTTATCTTATTTTTATTTTCTTTACTGAAATTTTTAGTTCAATCCCTTTTTTTATATGACATTAGTATAAAACCATGGTTAAATGCTACTATATAATTAATTTTTATTATATATATATATATAAATATATGAAGTATTTAGAAGGTCATCCTTTTTTATTTACTTGAATAAATGGCTCAATTATAATTTCCAACACTTATTAATCTTTCCCAAACTCAATAACTAATTTTTCTTATGAAATATTAGCTTCTAATATAAGAAGTTTATCTATAGATGATATTCAACATGTGATTTTCCTTTTTAGATTCAGCTAAAATTAAACAAAAGGAGAAATCATGCATATGTGTATAAATGGTAACTATATGTTACTTAGAGGATTGTGAAATTCACTCATCAGAATGGTTTAAGTATTAAAATAAATTGAGGTCATTATTTTCAAGTATTTGAAACTAATTAGGAAATTATTCTAAAATTATATTTTAATGTGTATCATGTTTAAAAATTTAGAAATATGATTTTTGAAAATTGTGAGTTTCTTGTGAGATACCAAGCTTTAGTTTACATTGTTTCAAGTAGAATAGAATTTTAGTACTAGAAATTGAAAGCAATGTAACATTATCAGATTTTAACTTTGTTCTACTTATAGAATGATTACATAACATTAAACATTATTTAAATTAAAATGGTTTAAAAGATATTTAGAATTTTACAAAATTTCACCATTTATTAATCTTTTATTTGAAAACCAACTATGATGTACACTCACTAGAAATAAGCAATCCCAATTTTAACATAATTTATCAATCCAAAAATAATGAGTCAATTAACATAAAAATATATATTATTTCAAAAAAAAATCTCTAGATTTAAAATATGATGCTTTAATGAAAAATTTATACAAAACTTTAATGCAATGAACTCTCTTAAAAAATTCAAAAATAGAATATCAAAACAAGTAATTTCTGCAAAAAAAACTACTAACTATTGTAGATAAAGAATAAAAATGTCGGTCAGTTGTCTAGAAGAGGTAAGAAAAATAGGAGAAAAAGGAGGAGAGAAGGAGGATGACAAGGGAAAATAAGAGGTATAATTTGTAATAGTATTTTAATTTTATTTAAGAGGGAAAACAACGGCGAACAACTTTGAGAGATGACAAAAGCTTAGTATTTATTAATAATAATATTATTTAATGTAAGGGTTCTGCGTGGCAAACACTTTTAATTACTATCAGACTTAAATCAACCTTCAATTTGTTATATAGACTTTTAATTAGATTTGTATTACTAATAAAAAAAATTTAAACGTAATAAAATAGTTATTTAATTTGTTGAGTGTTTAATAAGTGATGAGGCTACAGGGGATTATCCAAGGCCCTTTTATAGGCAATGGGTCCTCTGAAGCGCTACTATATTTGTAAATACAATTATTAGAATAGAATAAAACAAATATATCAAAGAGTAAATGAAACATAACAATATAGAGAAAAACATGAAACAATTAATTAAAACCCCAATTAAGAATCCAATTTTTCCGTCATTAATTCCCAAATCAGTAAGTGAAAATAGTTAATAACTAAACAAGATTGGAACATAGGAACTATGAGAAAAATAATTCCAAACAGATGGTACAGTCTGATTAAAGGATATTTTAAGTGAAACAAAAAATACTTTGACGCAACAAAACATGTAATTAATCTCAATTTAGTCTAAATTAATTTATTTGTTTTTTCTAACACAATTAAGGGTCAAAAGAAGCGTCATTAATTATTGTTTAGTATCATATGAGAGGTATTATTTAATATATAAATTTAAGTAATTAATTTAAATATATTATAAGTCAATTTTACACTTATAATTATAATATATGTTTTTCAATTAATTAAATATAAATTTATAATTATTAAATACATAAAAATGCGCCATTATTTGTAGAATATATTATATTATGTTCAATTTAACTGTATATAAAAATTTATATAACCAATAAATTTAATGTAACAATTGTATATTATATAATTATTCTTATATAATTTCATTATGCAATAAAATATTAAGTTATATTCATTAAATACAATTTTTACCCACTTTTTAAGGTTTTATAAGTTATATATCATTTACTGGACTCCTGGAATAGCCTGGCTGACACTCCCTCACTCTAAAAAAACAATAAAAAAAATGCTAAGATTTTTTCTTTTTGTATTTTTTCAACAGAGCAGGCAGATTTGAAATTTCCTTGCCAGGTATCCATGCATCATGTTCAGATAATTTGTTCTTATATCTCAATAAATATTCAGTACCTCTTTCAGAAGTGATAATTCTATCATTGAGAATTTTATCAATTTCTGCTGTTTCTGTGACTTCCTGAGGGTTCTTCTTAGGTCTTCCTCTTCTTTTTGGAAATAAGTCACTGTTGGAAGTATAAGGTTTAAGCAAAGAAATGGGAAAGACAGGATGTTTCCTATCATATGGAGAATACAATACAACTTCTACTGCATTATCACCAACCATTCTTTTAACAACAAATGGTCCTACAAAAGGATCTTTTAATTTGTGGTTACCTTGTAAATTGAAATGTAAAGTAGAGATCAACACTTCATCACCCTTGTTAAATGTGTATTCTTTATGGGATTTATCCCATCTTTTCTTTTCATATTCAAATGCTTTATCAATACAACTCTGAGCATGTTTTCTGCATAGCTGTTGTATTTGCATAAAAGATTTAACACCAGGGTGTAGTTCCAACTTAGGCAATTTATTATTGAGAATCTGAGCAGGAGTGTTTGGGACATAACCTAACCAAAGCTCAAAAGGCTTTTTCTCAGTGACAGAATGAACAGTGCTTTTATATGCAAATTCAAGACCAGGCAAAAGAGTGACCCAGTCATGAGTAAATCTGTCATTGTCTTTATATTCTAAACCAAAGGCACAATACCTTCTAATCATATCTTCCAGAGTTTGAATCATTCTTTCAGCTAGACCATCAGTCTGAGGATGGTGAGCTGTAGACAATTTTAACTCACAGCCACAAATATCCATCAAAGAGGTCCAAAACTCAGAAGTGAATTTTGGATTCCTATCAGAGATAATGGCTTTTGGAAAACCAATAATATTAAACATGTAAGACCACCATAAGAAAGCTAATTCTTTGGTGGATACATCTTTGTGGGTTGGAATAAATTTGCACATTTTGGTGAATCTATCCACTATTACCCAACAAGAGTTAAAGCTGTCTTTACCTGCAACAGGAAGACCAGTGACAAAATCCATATTAATGATTTGCCAGGGAGCACTAGGTGCTTCAATATGTTGTAATAATCCTGCTCTCTTACCTGTTAACCTGTTAGATTTTTGGCAGGAATCACAAGATTCAACATATAATTTTGTGTCTTCAGACATATTAGCCCACCATGCAGTGTTTTTGATTCTAATCAATGTTTTTTCAAGATCAAAATGACCAGCTAGTATGTCATCATGACAAAGTTTGAGGATAGTTTCTTTCATTGAAGGAGGAATAACAATTACATTGGTAAGCTTCCTTCTATAATATATATAACCATCTTCAATAGACAACTTTCCTTTATTTAAAGCATTTTGGTACTTTACAGGAAGAGTTTTTATTAATGCTTGAATTGAAGCATTCTTAGGATCATTCAAAATAGTAACTAATTTATTTAAATCAGAATCTTTATCATATGAATCCAGTATTAACTGTAATAACTCTTCTTCCATATCAACTATAAATATACCATGTATATGAACAGTATCATCTTCAGGTACATAAGCAGGATGGGAGTCATTATTTGGCAGAGGTAATCTGGAGAGCATATCAACATTAGAGTGAACATTTCCAGCTCTATGTATAATAGTCATCCTTCCTCTGTATTCTTGAACAGCAAGTTGCCACCTGAACATATGTCTGTTAGGTGTTTTGAGGTTTAAGAGAGATTTCACAGCACTACAGTCAGTTACCAACTCAAATTTTTGGTCATCCAAGTAGTAATGAAGTTTCTCAAGAGCCCAAACAACTGCTAAGCACTCCAATTGAGTGGCACCATATTTAAATTCACTATTTCTTAAGGTTCTTGAAATATAACAAATTACAACCTCTGAGGATTTATCATCAATAATTTGCTTTTGGTCAAGGGCAGCACCCAGACCAATAAAGCTAGCATCTGTATAAAGGACAAATGGCTTGTTAAAATCTGGAAGAGCCAATATAGGGGCTGTCATTAAGCAACTTTTCAATGTATCAAAAGCTTTCTGACAGTCATTATTCCAGAGAAAAACAACATCTTTTCTGGTCAGTTTTGTAAGAGGCAAGGCTATGACCTGATAATTTTTAATATATTGCCTATAATAGCCACACATACCCAAAAAACTTTGGATTTCTCTTACAGAAGTTGGTGCTTTCACATTTTGAATGGAAGCAACTTTATTATGGTCTACACAAATTTGTAAGCCTGACACAACATGGCCAAGGACTTTCAAAGATTGAAAACCAAATTTACACTTTTTTAAAGATAAGGTCATATTGATTTCATCCATTTTTTGGAAAACTCTATTCAAGTGAATCATATGTTCATCAAAAGTTTTAGAAAAAACAATAATATCATCAATATAAACCATGAGCCAACCTTCAATAATTTCTTGATGGAAAGTGTTATCCATGACTTTCTGGAAAACTGAAGGAGCATTTTTAGGGCCAAATGGCATCCTAACATACTTATATATTCCCATATGAGTAGCAATAAGCAAAAAATTTTGAGAATTCTTCTCAACTGGAACTTGATGATAACCTTTATTACCATCCAGACAACTAATAAATTTTGCAGCTTGCAAGGTAGCATGTATTGAATTAATTCTGGGTAAAGGATAAATATCATTAACAGTATAAGTATTTAAAGCTCTGTAATCTCCACATAATCTAGCTTTATCTTTTTCATATGAAATAAAGACTGGGGAGATGACACAATATTTGGGGGTGACATCCACTTTCTCAATGATATTCATTTTCAATAATGTTTCAATATTATCTTCAATATCTTTTCTTTTTGATGGAGAAGCAGGATATGGTTTTTTCTTAAGGGAAGGAGGAATATCACTCAAATTACAGGATAAGGTAATTTTCATCTCTTCCTGAACAATTCCCAAGACATGAGAACCATGAGAAAAAGCCATAGGGAAAGAGGTAATAGAGGCAACAATAGAATCCTTTTGTTCACTAGTCAAATGATCACCAAAAGAAGCGGTATTTATTTTATGTAATAAATCATCCATTTCAGTTGTTGTTCTACCTTTACATTGGGTCAGTGAGTTACAAGATTTCAACAAATGCCCAGAAGGTCTAGGAGAAGAAATTTTGAATTTTCTTTTCCCATTCATTCCTAAGGTAAAGCAATTATTTGCTGGGTCCAGTTTCACACCAAACATGGTTAAAATATCATTTCTCATAATAAACCAATTGCTCAAATTATCATTTTTCATGACAACAAAATCACAAATAGCTCTGACAAAACCACCATTATATTTGAAGAATACAGATGTTTTGTATTTGCCAATAGGAAATAAGGTAGAACCATACCCTCTTCATTTTTCAGAAGTTATAGGCAATAATTTACTCAAATATTCCTTATCCACTGAAGCCAAAGCTTTTTCAGATACTACACTTCCTCCAGCACCAGAATCAAGAACTACATCAACAGTTTTACCATTAATGATAACAGGTGCCTTTAAAGGGGAATTAGGAATAGAATTGTTAGTAATATCTTTAATTATTTCAGCATTTTCTACTGAAGATAAATTCAATACACAATCTTCAGATATATTATTTAAATAATGGAAATCATGTTCCAACATTAAAACATCTTTAACAGATTCATTGTCATAGGAGATATTACTTTCACAGTCACTGGAAGAATTATTGACATCAAGTTCAACTTCATCAGTGTCTTCATTTTGTTCAACAAGATGAATTTTCTTGTCACAATCATGACCCTTCTGCCACGGTTTGTTACATTTATAACAAGTATTTGTTGCATATTTTTTAGGTGCAATTGGGGCAGAGGGTTTACCAGATTTTTCTGGGAGATTTATAGAAGGTTTATTCTGATCATTATAAGATTTACTAAGGTAATTCTTTGGTTCGTATCTATGGTTGAGTAGTACTTCATTACAGATATTAATGAAAGAAGAATTTTCCCTTACATGCTCAGTTCTAGAAACAATCAAATCCCTAAGAGAATTTGGTAATTTATACAAGATTTTATCTCTCCAAATATCATAATCCATCTTTGGATCAATTGCTCTAAGGATTTTAGTTATTTTCATCAGAAAAACAATGGGCTTTTCAACAGAGGAGGATACATATCTAGTATTCTCATACAGTCTCTGCTGAGCTAACCTGAATTTTGAACCACCAAACTGATTCTCAATCAAGGATTTCCAATCATTCCATGTATAATGATTGTTATCTAAGAGGACAGATTCATACCACATCAAGGCTACATTGGAAAATAAAGAAATTAGCTTAGAAACAATTTCCTCATCAGGTAGTTTATAAGATCTCTTTAAATTATCAATTCTCTGGATAAAGTGTTGCCAATCAGAGGAAGAATCACCATCAAAGGTAGGATATTGGTCTAACTTAGGCAAATTTTTCTGACTACTGGGATGGTCCACTTTTTGGTTTGAATTATTCATTATTAATAATTCCTGAAGTTTAGCCAGGTGTTCAGAAATTTCATTATTTACAGAAACAGCTGGTGCATGACCATCACAAGATTTTTTGCTAGTAGCAAAAGATTTTACAGACTCATTGTCAGTTTGTTTAATGGTTGAAATATGAGGAAGAAAGGATGAACTTTGCTCAGGTTTTTTCCCTTTATTTTTATGCAGCTTATTTACAGAAATCTCATTTAATTCATTATTGATGGTTAAGGTTGAGAACTTTTCCTGTAGGTCAGACACATAGTTTCTTATTCTTGGAATTTCAGACATCTGGTCATTTACTTTTGCAAGAGATAGAACATTTCTGTCCTCAGAAACTGAGTGTTTGGTACTTAGTGCATGGAAATCATTTTTTAGCTTCTTAAACTCATTTTGCAGAGATTTTATTTCATTCTTGAATGAATAATTTTCCTCAATAAGGTGTTTCAATTCACTCAAGGTTTTATGTAGACTGATATTTCTATCTGAGATAGCTTTATGGTCACTTCTTATTTGTTTTTGTTGACTAAGAACAATATTCAAGGTTTCTTTGATTTTTAAATAAGCTGTATCTTGTACAGAAGAACTCACTTTACATTGCAAGTGTAAATTATTTAATCTATCATTTTCATGGATTAACACATCTCTCACATGTTTGTCTTTCACAATATTAAAATCAAGGGTATCTTTCAATATTTTCTCAGAAGTTTTTTCAATTAAGGTATAGATTTCAGGGGGAACAGAATCATTTTTAATTGCAAGAGAAGGATTAATTAAAGATGTTGAATTTTAATGTAAAGGTTCATCAAATGACAATTTGCTAATTACATCAATAGGGCTACTAGTTACAGGAAGCTGTCTTTTAACAGGTTTAACTGTTCTTTCACCATGTTCAATAATATTACCTGCAGAAGAAGATTTATTAGAAAACATACCCAAGTGACTATCAACCAAATTACTTACCATGGCAGAGGAGGAAACTTCCCCTGGGACTGGGTTTGGGATTGTGCTTGGGCCTTCTTTCTCCTGCCTTGTTGGTAGGGATGAGGAGGTGGATGGAAATTGGGTGTTCTGGATGGGCCAGGCTGATGATGAGGAGGGTGTTGCACATTCTGTTGGTAGTGACTCATTAGATAATCCCATTTCCATTGCTCTACTTCCATAGTATTTGGATTTTGGATGGTTGAGCTGGGTGGCTGTGAAGGTTGAGCCTGAAACTGAGGCTGATTGGGAGGCAACTGAGGAGGGGCCTGGGCCTGAATCTGGTTCCTGAGTTCTTGGACCTGGTCCCACAATGTGTCTACCTTTGCTTTGTATGTCATATTTTCTGTCTTCAACTCTTTTATATGACTGGATAGGTTGCTGATTTGTTGTGGCAGAGGAAGCTTTTTTATTTTGAAGCCTTTTGGAAGACCTTCTTGAGGCACTAGAGGCTTTACTTCCTTCTGTGGTACTGGGGGAAGGGGGTTTGGTTTGTTTGCATTTCCTGTCATTTCCACATCCTGCAGTATGTGAATTCTTTGTGTTAGCATAAGATTTTTTATGACCAACTTTAGAAGAACTTACAGTGTCAGCATCATAGTCAATTTCTATTTCATCCACTTGCATGTTATCCATTTTTTCTGCCAAATTGTTGGACATACTAGTGGGAAGATTTATAATTTTACTTTTTATTTTATAAAAAAATAATAAAAGTTAGTCAATAATTGCTCCAAAAAAAAAATTTTATTAATTAAATTATAGAAAAAATAATTTTCAATATAAAGTAATAATTAAAAAAATTAATTTTTTTTTAAAAAAAATGGATTGCAAGGTTAAATTGGGAATAACAATTAAGTTGATTTCAACCAATTAATTACCAATATTAAATATGGCAATATATTTGGGACCAAGCACAATGTACTTTTAAGTCAACCAAAATTAACAATAATTAATAATAATAAAAAATTAAATTAATAATTCAATTTGTATTAATAAAAAATGTCAATTCTTCTAGGACTAAGAGGATTTAACACTCTATAATGGTCAACTAGGAAAAATAATTTTTAAAAATTGAACACTTACACTCAGTGAATCAGCAATTAAGCCACAATCACTGTTATTGCAATAAAAATATAGTAATATGAGTGAGAGGCGCAAAGGTGAACTTACTATAGTGATCGAAAAATCACTTCAAAATAATATAAAAATTAATATTATATAAACCTAAGATGTCGAACCCAAGTTCGAAACACAGACGCAGCAAAAGTTTTGTTTTTTCTAGGTGGTCCGTGCGTTTTGTCGTTCGTCGTCGTCTTTTGGAAAGGCCCCCAGTTGTCGGTCAGTCGTCTAGAAGAGGTAAGAAAAAAAGGAGAAAAAGGAGGAGAAAAGGAGGATTACAAGGGAAAATAAGAGGTATAATTTTTAATAGTATTTTAATTTTATTTAAGAGGGAAAACAACGGCGAGCAACTTTGAGAGATGACAAAAGCTTAGTATTTATTAATAATAATATTATTTAATGTAAGGGTTCTGCGCGGAAAACACTTTTAATTACTATCAGACTTAAAGCAACCTTCAATTTGTTATATAGACTTTTAATTAGATTTGTATTACTAATATAAAAAAAATATAAACGTAATAAAATAGTTATTTAATTTGTTGAGTGTTTAATAAGTGATGAGGCTACAGGGGATTATCCAAGGCCGTTTTATAGGCAATGGGTCCTCAGAAGCGCTACTATATTTGTAAATACAATGATTAGAATAGAATAAAACAAATATATCAAAGAGTAAATGAAACATAAAAATATAGAGAAAAACATGAAACAATTAATTAAAACCCCAATTAAGAATCCAATTTTCCCGTCATTAATTCCCAAATCAGTAAGTGAAAATAGTGAATAAATAAACAAGATTGGAACATAGGAACTATGAGAAAAATAATTCCAAACAGATGGTACAGTCTGATTAAAGGATATTTTAAGTGAAACAAAAAATACTTTGACGCAACAAAACATGTAATTAATCTCAATTTAGTCTAAATTAATTTATTTGTTTTTTCTAACACAATCAAGGGTCAAAAGAAGCATCATTAATTTTTGTTTAGTATCATATGAGAGGTATTATTTAATATATAAATTTAAGTAATTAATTTAAATATATTATAAGTCAATTTTACACTTATAATTATAATATATGTTTTTCAATTAATTAAATATAAATTTATAATTATTAAATACATAAAAATGCGCCATTATTTGTAGAATATATTATATTATGTTCAATTTAACTGTATATAAAAATTTATATAACCAATAAATTTAATGTAACAATTGTATATAATAAAATACTTATATAATTTCATTATGCAATAAAATATTAAGTTATATTCATTAAATACAATTCTTACCCACTTTTTAAGGTTTTATAAGTTATATATCATTTACTGGACTCCTGGAATAGCCTGGCTGACAAAAAATAAGTCATATTTTTAAAAAAAATCATCTAAAAATATTTATTTTTGTTAAAAAAATCAAAAACATTGTTAAGTTTGCTTGTTATAATAATGTTAAAATCCACTAAACATTATCTAAAGGTGGCAAAATATGTCAAAAATATGTTGAATTTTGTGAGCCAAAAATCAACAATTTTGTATCATTTCCTGTTGTGATATGACTTTATTCCACCCTTTTCATCTGATTCTTCCAGTATTACTTTGCTATGATCACTAGTTTTCAAGTTAAAATTTACAAATGTTCATTATACTTGGTAATAAGAAAATTAACTCAAAATTTTATAACTACAAAATAAGATTTTGAAACTCCTTCTTTCAGTCAACATTTGAAGAAATTTTTAGTTTATTTGAGTAATGATTTTGAGAATAACAAAAAAATTGTAATTCACAAGGACTTATTTCCAGAGACTATAATTATTTACTTGTGTAATGCATGAGCTACTTATCAATGATGTAAAACATCAGAAAAGTAAGTTATAGTTATAAATCTACAGATTATACTGTGTCTGGTATATATATCTTCAATAAATCTTTTAAACTTATCTTAACCTACATACCACAAAATAGAAAATCATTTTATTAAAAAAGGAAAAAATTCTATGATAATATCATAAAGAATGATTACCATGGATTGATATTCCATAAAATTGGTTAACAAAATTTTAAGAGAACCTAAATCAGTATTCTTTCATCAAAATATATCCTTTTTGTCTTTTTAATTTATTCCAAACAAATTTTTTGAAACTTGAATCTATATATCTAATGCCAAAACCACTATTAAGTTCCCTCTTAGACTTTTTAAGCAATTATATATATATATATATATATATTATTTATCAAAAACTGAAATAAAGAATAAAAAAATAATTTTATTTACCTTTAATTATTTAAATATAGAGTATTTTCAGAATGCATTGTGGTTACTTGTGAAGGTTAGAAGATTTGAAGTTGGATTTATGAGTTTTTAGAAGGGCAAATATTGTAAAATTCTTTCACAAATATTTATTTCATAGTTTCAAATGTTGAAATCTACAAACTAATTGGATTTAAAATTATATTGAGATTTAAAATCTGTTTTCTTGTCAGCCAGGCTACTAGACTTGCCCAGTGAAATAATTAATTATTTACTGGATGAAGCCGCACCTTATCATTTTAATTATTATTTAATTATAAATTAGTTACACTAAAATTACTTATAATAAATTAACTAATTACAGAATGATAAAATTAAATGAATAATTAAAATTAAAATATAAAATTGTCCCTTATATTTTTTCTCTAACACTGTTGGTCAGTTGTCTAGAAGAGGGAAAGAAAAAGGGCAAAAAAGAAGAGAAACAAATAGGAAAAGATACTAAAGGTAAATAGAAAGATAAAAGTAATAATAGAAATAATTTATTTAAAATGAAGCAACGACGAGTGAGTTGGGAGTTGAGCAATTTGAGGTTTTATTTAATATTAATATTATTTAAGTAAGAGTTCTGCGCAGCAAACACTATAATTCCTATCAGACTTAAGTCAACCTTTAATTTATTATTGAGAATTTTTAATTAGACTGTAGTACTAATAGAAATAATAATAAATGTGATAAAATTATCTTATAAATTGTTGAGTGTATAGTAAGTGATGATGCTACAGGGGATTATCCAAGGCCCTTTTATAGGCAATGGGTCCTCAGAAGCGCCACTATGTTTGTAAATACAATAGTTAGAATAGAATAAAACAAATATATCAAAGAGTAAATGAAACATAACAATGTAGAGAAAGACATGAAACAAATAATTAAAACCCCAATTAAGAATCCAATTTTCCCGCCATTAATTCCCAAATCAGTAAGTAAAAATAGTGAATAACTAAACAAGATTGGAACATAGGAACTATGAGAAAAATAATTCCAAACAGATAGTACAGTCTGATTTAAGGATATTTTAAGTGAAACAAAAATAACTTTGACGCAACAAAACATGTAATTAATCTCAATTTAGTATAAATTAATTAATTGGTTTTTCCTGACACAATTAAGGGTCAAAAGAAGCGTCATTAATTATTGTTTAGTATTATATGAAAGGTTTTATTTAATATATAAATTTAAATAATTAATTTACATATATTATAAGTCAATTTTACACTTATAATTATAATATATGTTTTTCAATTAATTAAATATAAATTTACAATTATTAAGTAACATAAAAATGCGCCATTAATTGTAGAATATTAAAATACAAAGATAAAATAAGATTTAAATATTCAAATAATATTAAATATATACAAAAAATTCAAATTCCTTATTTTGAATTTACTTCTACAGTAAATATTAAATAAATTGATGTATTTCTGACATACTCTGTAAATACATCTTTTTGACGCCTTCTTTTTAGAACAACTTTATTATTTGAAAATACCCCTTCTGGAATATTCTTTTCTCTCTCTCATACTACTGTTTTTAGAATTTGACATGCCATTCTTTGTCTCTCCTTTGCCTATATAAGGCCTCTCTTTTGGTTGTTTTTTGATCATTCCTTTACTACACCATTTTATTACAACAATAACCAATCAAAACTTATTCTTATATTCTATATCATTAGTATTTACAATAGTGTAACTCTAATCTATAAATTATATCAATATCTTAATCCTACCTCTTTTAATTGAGTTAAATAATCATCCTTGAATTAAGCAATATGTACCAATTTGTTGAAAATCCATTTAAATCCTTAAAATCCTTGTAGAGCTTCATACCAAATCTTCTAGACCAAAAGCGTACCTTGACAATTGGGAACCTTTCCAAAATATTGTCGGAGCAACGTTAATTGAGGCGTAATCAAAGGGACCATTGGTGTGCAAAGTACCTGTAAAGGACGAGGGAGGAGAGAAAACGACGAACGTCATACGTCACGTGACAAAAGTTTTTGCTGCGAATGGAAATTGAACCGCGCTCCAAAACTTAGGTTCATATACTGACTAAACGTCGTATATATAGTGGTAATTATAGATTTACTATTTGTGGGTTACTCTTCACTCTTCATTTGCTACGTATTTCCTTTTACTCAGCACTCTGTAAGTGGCATTAATTTGCTCATTTTACAGGGGGAGGTGTCTGGTAATTTGGAATTTATATTTTATTATTATTTTTTTTTTTATTTTTCCTGGTTGACCATAATAGAGCAATAAGTGTTTTTAGTCCCAGAAGTAATAAAACAAGTATATTTTAATATTAAATTATTATAATTTTTCAGTTGACATTTGTCCTGATTAATTTAAATTTTAATTGTTCCAGTTGACAAATTGTCCTGACAATAAAATTTTTTAATTAATAAATAATTCATATTTAATTACTTCAGTTGAATTTGAGTCCTGGTAGTTCAATAAATTTTTTTTAATTAATAAAACTCATATTTAATTACTTCAGTTGACATTAAGTCCTGGTAGTTAAGTGATCAGTTTAATAAAAATTTTAAAAATTTATATTTAATTACTTCAGTTGACATTAAGTCCTGGTAGTTAAGTTATCAGTTTAATAAAATTTTGTTAAATTAATAAAGTTTCATATTTGATTACTTCAGTTGACAATAAGTCCTGGTAATAAATTAGTTGATTTAAATCCTGAAAATAAATAATTAAAAATTATTAATAAAAATTTTAATTTATTTCTACAGTTGATTATATGATAATCCTGGTTTTAAATTTTTTTTTATTAGTAAATTACTTTTATTTAAGTTGATTTTTATCCTAAAAAGATTTTTATTATTATTTTTATTTTATTTCTGTTAAATAAAAATTAAAAATAAAAGACTAATTAATCTTATTGTCTCTTTTTTTTCATTTCAGTTAAATCTTAAAATGACTGACCAAAGTGGTTTTGCTGCACGTGAAGAAGAACTAGACTTAATTGATTATGATGAGCCTACCTCTGTAAGTTCTCCTTTAACAAGAAGAAATTCTCAAACTAATAAATCCTTGCCCCAAACAGGATGTAGAGATGGAAGAAGTAGAAATCCTAGTGGACACAACTCAGGATCAGAAGCCCATGATAAACCCACAAGAAGAGCTTCCAAAAGGCTTCAGGATAAAAAAGATGCTGTTATCTCAGCAGGTAAAGAGTCTGTCTACTCACATAAAGGAGTTAAGGACAAAGCTTGAGACTAAAGGTAAGGGTAGATGCCTTGGAAGAAAAGGTGAGAAGAACAGATACTTTTCTCCAAGAGAAGAAGAAACCTCTTCCTCCCAGGGATCAACAACAATTGGCTCCCCAGTCCCAAGAGAAGGTGGAAGTGTCCAAGTGGCAGTGGGAGTGGCTCAACACTCAGTGGGACTACTTGGCTCAAAACCAGCATCAGTTACCTCAGGTAGGTCCATCAAGGCCCACCCAGGTCAAACACACTCCTCCCCACCCTTATCAAGGAGGCAAAAGAAAAAGGAAGCCCAATATGTTGATACCCAGCAAACCCTGGTACGTCCCTCTATTGATTCTCAAGTGCCTTTTCTTGTGGCTGACTCTGTTCCTTCAGGTAAATCTGGAAGGGAGGATGAAATTTTGAGACCTATAGACGCTGGGAATAGTAGACAGATATCTCATGTATCTAATCCATTACTTTTAATTGCTACCTCAATGATTAATCCTGATATGGCTGTGATTGATGAAACTCTTGACCCTGAGTTCTATGAGAGTCTGGAAATTTACTCAGTTTCCTTATTGAGAAACACTCCAGATGTAACAAGAATTAATGATGAGCACTCGAGAGATATTATTGCCAAGCAAAATCATATAATGAACAAGATGCAATTAACTCAGAGATATAATAGTTTGTTTACTGATCAGGGTTATCAAGCATTAAGAAGTGAAGCACAGAGAGTCTCTGATGAATTGTCTCATTACAAAGCAACCCATGAAAAGAAAGTTGCTTTATGGCAAAATATAAAAAATGATTTGTCTAAACTAAAAGATACTGTATCCGCCTGTTGCCAGGAGGTAGAGATAGATAAGATAAATCTGAAAAGATTCAATGACCATTTGTCATCTTTTCAACATAAAAATCAATTATCTTTTACAACTATCAATGAGAGTTTATCTAGTCTTCCAAGAATGAAAACAAGACTAACAACCATTGAAGAAAAATTGAACTCATTGTTAAATGACCAAAAATATTCTGACATTTCTGTGAAGGAACATATAGAGCAGGATGATCAAACAGTACCTGTGGCTAGTTCATCTAAAGTAAAAATAGCTCCAGAAATACCTGTTGATAACACTGAGTTTCCATCAAAAACTGATTATGCACCAGGATCTGCAACAGAAGGATTAAACAATGAGATTTCAGCACAATTAGAGAAATTACAGCTGCTTCTTACTCAGAAACAAGCTAGTACTAAGGAGACTTCTTCAAATCAAAAGAATTGGCCAAAACTTGACCAATATCCTACATTTGATGGTGATTCTTCCTCTGATTGGCAACAATTTATTTGCAGAATTTATAACTTAAAAAATTCTTACAAACTCCCAGATGAGGAAATTGTGTCCAAGTTAATTTCTTTGTTCACTAATGTTGCCCTGATGTGTTAGGAATCTTTTCTCCTGGATGGGAATGACTACTCATGGGAGGATTGGAAGAAATTAATTAAAGCACAATTTGGTGGCTCCAAGTTCAGAATGGCTCAACAACGGAAGTATGAGGAAACTAGATATAGCTCTTCTACTGATAAACCTATTGAGTTTTTAATGAAACTTGTAAAAATCTTAAGGGCAATGGACCCAAATATGGAGTTTGATTTATGGAAGGATAGGATCCTCTATAAATTACCAATGTCTCTGAGAGACTTGATAGTGGCTAGGACTTAGTTCTCCAAAGAACCCTCTCTTTCATTAATACTTGCAATGAGATACTTCTAAACAATAATTATGATGCAAGAAGATTCATTCCTAGGACCCCTTTGGAGAAACCCTCCACTTACCAACAGAAACCTCTGGAAAAGGTTGGTAAACCTTCTGCCCCTGTTGTTCCAAAGAATTATGCAACAAACACTTGCTTCAAGTGCAACAAGCCTTGGCAGAAAAGCCATGTTTTTGACAAGAAGATAAATCTTGTAGAACAAACAGAGGAGCATGCTGATGACACAGTGGCACTGGATGATACATCAAGTGATTGTGCCAGCAATATTTCATATGAATCTCAACAAGAAATCTTGATGCTGGAAGAAGATATTCATTATTTAAATACAATTGATATTGATAATAATGCTTTATCTACAGTTGAGGATGCTGAGATCATAAAGAACATTGAGGATAGCTCAATTATTATTGCCCCTCTCAAGGCACCAGTCTTGATCAATGGAACCAGCATTGAAGTTGTTCTGGATTCTGGAGCTGGAGGAAGTGTAGTATCTGAAAGAGCACTTGCTTCAGTAGATCAAGACTATAAATCTAAACTGATGCCTACCATTTCTGAAAATTGGAGAGGGTATGGCTCTGTTTTGTCCCCCATTGGTAAATACAAAGCCACAGTGTTTTTCAAATATAACCATGGTTTTGTAAGAGATATTTGTAATTTTGTTGTCATGAAAAATGATAACTTTAGTAATTGGTTTATTGTAGGAAATGATATTTTAACCAAGTATGGCATAAAGTTGGATCCTTCAAACCAATGTTTCACAATGGGGATGAATGGGAAGAGAAAATTTAAGATTTCCTCCCCTAAAAAATTAGTAAAACCAGAATTGAACACATGTAATTCTGTGTTTCAATATAAAGGAAGATCTACAAAGGAAATTCATGCCCTTGTGTCTGAAATTGACAATGCTTCTTTTGGAGAAAAACTTTCTGGTGAGGATAAAGATTCCATTATTAACTTGATAAAATCTTTTCCTATGGCCTTTGCTCATGGGTCACATGAACTGGGATTAGTTAAAGAGGAAATAAAACCTTTCATTGTCTTACCCATTAACTGATATACCACCTAGTTTAAAGAAGAAGCCTTATCCTGCTTCTCCCACAAAGAGAAAAGATATTGAAGACAATATCTCTACCCTTTTAAAAATGAATATTATTGAAAAGGTGGTTGAAACACCTAAGCATTGTGTTATCTCACTTGTCTTAATTTCTTATGAGAAAGATAAAGCCAGGTTATGTGGTGATTATAGAGCACTAATTACTTATACTGTTGATGATATCTACCCTTTACCTAGAATCAGCTCTATACATGCTACTTTACAGGGTGCTAAATATATCAGATTTTTGGATGGTAATAAAGGATATCACCAGGTACCTGTGGAGAAAAATTCTCAGAACTTTCTGATGATTGCCACTCATATGGGTATTTATAAGTATATTAGGATACCATTTGGCCCTAAAAATGCCCCTTCAGTTCTCCAAAAAGTAATGGATAACACATTCCATCAAGAAATAATTGAAGGATGGCTGATGGTTTATATTGATGATATCATTATATTCTCAAAAACATTTGAGGACCATCTTAAACACCTGTGTAAAGTATTCCAGAAAATGGATGAAATAAATTTGACACTTGCTTTGAAGAAATGTAAATTTGGTTTCCATTCTTTAAAAGTTCTTGGTCATGTTGTTTAAGGCTTACAGATATGTGTTGACCAGAACAAAGTGGCAGCCATACAACAGGTGAAGGCTCCTACAACAGTGAGAGAGCTCCAGAGTTTTTTGGGAATGTGTGGATACTATAGACAGTATATTAAAAATTACCAAGTCATAGCTTTACCCCTTACCCAATTAACTAGAAAGGATGTTGCTTTTTTCTGGAATAGTGAAAGACAAAGAGCCTTTGACACTATGTAACACTGTTTGATGTCAGCACCAATTCTTGCTTTACCTGACCTTAATCAACCATTTGTTTTGTACACTGATGCCAGTTTCATTGGTCTTGGTGCTGCCCTCCATCAAAAACAAGTGATAAATGATAAAGTTTCAGAAGTAGTAATTTGTTATATTTCAAGAACCTTGAGAAATAGTAAATTGAAATACAGTGCTACTCAATTAGAGTGTTTAGCTGTAGTATGGGCTCTAGAAAAGCTTCATTATTACCTAGATGACCAGAAATTTGAACTTTTCACTGACTGAAGTGCAGTTAAATCCTTTCTAAACTTGAAAACACCTAACAGACATATGTTCAGATGGCAGCTGACTGTTCAAGAGTACAGAGGGAGAATGACAATTATTCATAGGGCTGGTATTGTTCACTCAAATGTGGATATGTTATCAAGGTTACCTTTACCTAATGATGACTCTAATCCTGCTTATGATCCTGAGGATGAAATTATTCATATTCATGGTATATATGTGGTTGATATGGAGGGAGAGCTATTACAGCTTATTCTGGAATCATATGATAAGGACACTGACTTGAAAAAGTTATGCACCATATTAAATGATTTAAAGAGTGCTTCAATACAAGCAATAATTAAAACCCTTCCACCAAAGTACCAAAAAGCCTTGGAAAAAGGTAAATTTTCAATTGATGAAAGATATCTATATTATAGAAGAAAGTTGAGTAATGTTATTGTTATTACTCCTTCTATGAAAGAAATCATCTTGAAAATTTTTCATGATGACATATTAGCTGGACATTTTGATCTTGACAAAACATTGATCAGAATTAAGAACACTGCTTGGTGGGCTAATATGTCTGAAGACACAAAATTATATGTTGAATCTTGTTATTCTTGCCAAAAATCAAAAAGATTAACTGGTAAAAGAGCAGGATTAATGCAACATATTGAACCTCCTGATGCTCCATGTCAAATAATAAACATGGATTTTGTAACAGGATTACCTATTGCTGGTAAAGACAGTTATAACTCTTGTTGGGTTATTGTGGACAGATTCACAAAAATGTGTAAATTTATCCCTACCCACAAGGATGTTTCCACTAAAGAATTAGCTTTCTTATGGTGGTCTCATATGTTTAATACTGCTGGTTTTCCCAAAGCCATAATCTCTGACAGAGACCCTAAATTTACTTCTGAATTTTGGATGTCTCTGATGGATGTTTGTGGTTTTGATCTGAAACTTTCTACTGCCCATCACCCTCAGACTGATGGTTTAGCTGAAAGAATGATTCAGACTTTAGAGGACATGATAAGTAGATATTGTGCCTTTGGCCTTGAGTATAAAGATAATGACAGATTCACTCATGATTGGGTTACCTTACTTCCTGGGTTAGAATTTGCTTATAATAGCACTGTTCATTCTGTTACTCAAAGAAAGCCTTTTGAGCTCTGGATTGGATATGTTCCAAATACTCCTGCCCAAATTCTCAATAACAAAATACCTAAATTGGATATACATCCTGTTGTAAAATCTTTTCTTCAAATGCAACAACTATGTAGAAATAATGCTCAAAAATGTATTGAAAAATCATTTGAATATGAGAAGAAAAGATGGGACAAATCCCATAAAGAATACACTTTTAAAAAGGGTAATGAAGTGTTGATTTCTACAGTCTACTTCAACTTACAAGGTAATAACAAATTGAAAGATCCATTTGTTGGTACATTTGTTGTCAGTAGAATGATTGGAGATAATGCAGTTGAAGTTATTCTGTATTCTCAATATGACAGAAAACATCCTGTTTTTCCAATATCTCTTTTGAAACCTTACACATCCAATAGTGATTTATTTCCAAAAAGGAGGGGTAGACCAAAGAAAACCCCAAATGAAATCACTGAAACAGCAGAAATTGAAAAAGTTTTAAATGACAGAATAGTCACTGCTGAAAATGGTACAGAATACTTATTGAGATTCAAGAATAAATCATCTGAATATGATTCTTGGATACCTGGGAAGGAGATATATAATCTTCATACTCTACTAAAAAAGTATAAAAAAAAAATCATAGCATTTTTTTATTGTTTTTTTAGAGTGAGGGAGTGTCAGCCAGGCTACTAGACTTACCCAGTGAAATAATTAAGTATTTACTGGATGAAGCCACACCTTATCATTTTAATTATTATTTATTTATAAATTAGTTACATTAAAATTACTTATAATAAATTAACTAATTACAGAATGATAAAATTAAATGAATAATTAAAATTAAAATATAAAATTGTCCCTTATATTTTTTCTCTAACACCGTGCTCATTTGACAGGTTGGAAAAAATAAAAATTTATTTTAAAAAATAGATTTTAAGTTAAAATAAGATTTTAATATTCAAATAATATTAAATATATACAAAAAATTCAAATTCCTTATTTTGAATTTACTTCTACAGTAAATATTAAATAAATTGATGTATTTCTGACATACTCTGTAAATACATCTTTTTGACGCCTTCTTTTTAGAACAACTTTATTATTTGAAAATACCCCTTCTGGAATATTCTTTTCTCTCTCTCATACTACTGTTTTTAGAATTTGACTGCCATGCTTTGTCTCTCCTTTGCATATATAAGGCCTCTCTTTTGGTTGTTTTTTGATCATTCCTTTACTACACCATTTTATTACAACAATAACCAATCAAAACTTATTCTTATATTCTATATCATTAGTATTTACAATAGTGTAACTCTAATCTATAAATTATATCAATATTTTAATCCTACCTCTTTTAATTGAGTAATATAATCATCCTTGAATTAAGAAATATGTACCAATTTGTTGAGAATCCATTTAAATCCTTAAAATCCTTGTAGAGCTTCGTAACAAATCTTCTAGAACAAAAGTGTACCTTGACATTTCTACTCAAGTAAAATAAAATAAAATGATGATATCAAAATTGAAATTAACTTTAAACTTTTGATATGCTCTATCTTCAATTTTATTGATAGTGCATCAAAAATTTAATAATATTTTTTTCCTTCATCACTTTTTACATAAAAGATAGTTCTATCATTTTATGCATTAAAGATTGCTTATATAAAGTTAACATCTATGTCAACTGTTTATGACTATTAATCTATATAATAAATTTTTTAGAAGAAAAAATAACAACAGTATATACTGACTTTGAAATTATTTAATTTAAAATAGTTTACAGGTAGATAATGAAGGGTGATTTCATTTTTGAATATGAATTATAGAAGTCTTATTTTGTCAATTTTAATTCTTTTTGAGCTAAAATGTATCCACTTCAACTTATGTAAGAATAAAAATTATTTTTATTGAAATTTACATGAGAAAGTATGCCTATTATTCAAAATCAAACTTGCTCTAATGGTGTTTTTCAATCATTATTTCCATTCATAACAATAAAAAACATTTCAATTTGCTGATGTTTTAGTTTTTGATATCCCCAAGTTTATATCTAAGGTGTACTATTCACAAAATTATTAAAAGTATAATTTTTGAAATACATGATAAACTTGAAAGTGAGGGGGCATTAAATTTTTAAAAATGAATTCTAAATTCAGGATGAATAGTATTTTTTCTATTTTCACAAATGAACAATTTTTTGTTTTAATTAATCCAGACAAAAAAATTTGTTGTAAGCATATTATATTATATTTATTTTGATTTTAAATACTATATTCTCAAGATTTGTGTTTAATATTTCCTGTGAAAGTTAATGTTAATGTGAATTTTAAGTAAACTTGAAGAAATTTAATCAATAGGCATATTGGATATGTAAAATAATATTTTGCTCCAATCTTGAATCATCCTGGGCTAAAAAATATCCCAAATAAGGTTTTTGTGGGTCAATTTGGATTTAAGTAGGATTAAGTGAGGTTTAATAAAGGACAGATAAAAGGCTAAATTCATTACTAGTGACTTTTTTCTCAAAATAGTTATAAAATATGTATCATTCTGGAATCAAGCTTCAATAAAGTTGAATTTAAATAGAGCTAATTTCTAGCAGCACAACACCATATTTACAATGGTGTACAATACCTCAAATATTACTCATAATATAGGAAGGCAAGGAATCTACAAAATTCACATTTGAAATGAGGATTTATATTTTGAATTTAAAATTGAGAAATGGAATATTATTTTCCAATTTAAATATCTATTAGTCATTTTACCAAAAGTTTTCAGTAATCAGATTGAATTTTGATGATATTTTATTGTAGATTAGTCATTTTGATGAGTCATTTACTCATAATTACTGGTTTCGGTTCTAATATTCCATGTGAAATTCATTACGAATCTTTTTGAAAGTGAATATTTGACATATTGGATATGCAAAAGCTTATGTTAGATCAAAGTGAGATCAAAGGGAGTTCAACTCATGATCAAATTAGGATTTTGCAAGATCAAACGGTGATCAATGTAGGTTCATCTTGAGCTCAATTTGTGACAAATCTCTGACTAAATGTAAGGCCAAAATATTTCCTACATGGTGATGATGTGTGCATAATTCAGGCATAGATTTGTGGCTCAACGGAGTTCAAGAAAGGGGTATTGCTAGCAATACCCCCCTAAATTTTCTGTGGTGGGTCTAGCTGAAAGGATGATTCAAACTCTGGAAGATATGATTAGAAGGTATTGTGCCTTTGGTTTAGAATATAAAGACAATGACAGATTTACTCATGACTGGGTCACTCTTTTGCCTGGTCTTGAATTTGCATATAATAGTATTGTTCATTCTGTCACTGAGAAAAAGCCTTTTGAGCTTTGTTTAGGTTATGTCCCAAATACTTCTGCTCAAATTCTCAATAATAAATTACCTAAGTTGGAACTACATCCTGGTGTAAAATCTTTTATGCAAATGCAACAGCTATTCAGAAAACATGCTCAAAGCTGTATTGATACAGCATTTGAATATGAAAAGAAAAGATTCGATAAATCCCATAAAGAATACACATTTAACAAGGGTGATGAAGTGTTGATATCTACTGTCCATTTCAATTTACAAGGTAACAACAAATTAAAAGATCCTTTTGTGGGACCATTTGTTGTTAAAAGAATGGTTGGTTATAATTCAGTAGAAGTAGTATTGTATTCTCCATATGATAGAAAACATCCTGTTTTTCCCATTTCTTTGATTAGACCTTATACTTCCAAAAGTGACTTATTTCCCAAAAGAAGGGGAAGACCTAAGAAATACCCACAGGAAGTCACAGAAACTGCAGAAATTGATAAAATTCTCAATGATAGAGTTATCACTTCTGAAAGAGGTATTGAATATTTATTGAGATATAAAAACAAGTCATCTGAACAAGATGCATGGATACCTGGAAAGGAAATTTCTAATCTTTCTACTCTGTTAAAAAAGTATAAAAAGAAAAAATCTTAACATTTTTTTATTGATTTTTTAGAGTGAGGGAGTGTCAGCCAGGCTATCTCAGGAGTCCAGTAATTTATATAATAAATTACTGTAAAGGAATAACTTTATGTAAATACAAAAAATTATTTAAAATAAAATTATAAATGTTTTGTGAATGAAATAAAATATTATACTCAATTTTATTATTAAATAAATTGTATTACATAAATAAATATAATATTCTATAATACCATGGTGTGATTTATATGTATAAATAAATTATTTAAAATTATATTATCAGTGTAAATTTAACCTACACATTAATTACAATTTTTAATAATAACATTTATATAAAACTAAATACAACCTATCATATAATAATATCCATCAATATTTGGCGCTTCTGTGACCCCTAATTTTGTTACCAATATTACTACATTAGTTTAATATGATTAAAATTCAAATTCTCATGTTAAAAGGTTCCTGTATTAACTTAATTAGTTGTTTAATTGATTTAATAGTTCATTTACTTGAAATAGTTAAATTAATGTTACTTATACTTAGCTAAGCTTATTTAAAAGCGTAAAAAATACTTCATTTTATTTTAATTATACTTTTCTAGCTATTGGTATTCCTTCTTTAGATTTCTTTCTCATATTTCTCATATTTTTTATACTCACGTAGTTAGTTGTTATATTAATTCTATTCTTTTTTAGGGATTACTAATGGGAAAGATAATTTTTTATTCACGGATTTATTTTTTATATTTTTAAAATTAGATTCTTTTAAATTAATTATTTCACATAATTTTACCTTTTTGTATATACTATTGGAATGCTCCAGAATTTCCTCTTGACTTTAAAAGGGCTTTAGAAGTCCATCTGGTAGCTCATCAATTACTTACTATTCACTCACTCAACATATTTTAAATATACTTCTTTATTTACTATTTTTATTAGTGTATTACATCTAATTTAAATACTATATAAGTTATTATAGGTTGCTTTAAGATTTATAATACTAATTTTAAACTGACGTGCTTTTGAACATTTATTATTATTAATAATATTTGCAATTTAATTTAATACTTACAAGTTTTTTCATATCTCAATTATATTGTCGTCCTATTCTCTCAAATTATATCTATTTTATTTCATTTAATATTACTACCTTATTATTTCCATTTCTATCCTTTATTATTTCTATTCATTTCTGAAATCTTCTAGACATCCCGGCTGATAGAAACATTCAGGTAGTAGAATAGTCCTAGAAATTTCACCAACTGTCCTGTTGAATCACACAGCTGATCCATTTTTGTTCATGGTGGTGCAGAAAAGTAACTTCATGATTAGCACCAATACTAGCTAGGATTTGAGCCATCTGTCTGCTGTGAATTTCCTCCCATCAGTTTGTAATGCTTGAAGCTTTTTTCCTGTGAAATTTTCCATCTTTTTGTAAAAATTGAAAAATGCAGATGTGGCTTCAGTTTTGGAATCGAGTAGAAACACCTCATCATAAGAAGTGTAACTTCCCTAAACATATCTGCCCATCTAGCACCATGAATGTTAGGGTTCATAAGGACAACCAGGTCTCCAACAGTAAGGCTCATCATTGAATAAGGTCTTGATTTGCAAGTGGCTGAAGGCTTTCTGGTACTTTTTGCTATTAGGAAATCTTCACAGTCAACCTTACCTGGTGGCATAGAAAGGGGTAATTCAGTAATAATCCCAGCTCTGATGATATTCTTGATGGTTTCTTCACTGGTATGACCAAGTCTTCTTTACCAATCCATAAGGGAGACTTTAGCAGTCGGAGGTCAGTTAATGTGCTCATTATTTTTTACAGTACGCAGGAGGGAAAGATGCAAGCAATAGTGGTAAGGAGAAATATCATTTGGATTGCAATCACAAAACCTAATTACATCTAGGATCCATTGTCTCCTTGTACTTTCTAATTTCCCTGTAATAATTAAATCATCTTTAAAAAAATCCCAAGGGTTTTGTCTTCAGAACATAAACCAAAACAGAAACCACTATCCAGCAAATTAAAAAGAGAAATAAGAGTAGTTCTAACATCTGGAAAGTAAAAAATATTGGTAATAGTAACAACTTTTTCATCTCCTTTGATTTTCAGGTCCCCTATACCAGTAAGAAATGAGGAGGGAAAGCTAGTTTCTACTTTTATTGGGATTTGATTTTTAAGAAGTTTGAAACTGCTCAGAAGGCTCACATTGCCAGTTACATGGTGGGTTGCTCCAGAGTCCATGATAGCCACATTTCCTGCAATTTCTTCTGGTGACCACTTGGAACTGTTCAAATCAATATGTGCAACTTCTTCATACAAGGCCTCATCATATTCTTGAAAAATAGTGACTTCATTGGCTTCAACCTGGACATCTCTGGCTCTAATATGCCTGCATTGGGGCCTTTTGTAAGGGATGTAAACTGGTTTGTATTTTGCATTTGGATTGGATGCAAAAGCATTGGCACAATTCCTCATAATATAGAGTCTTGGTGAAAATGTGGAAGAGTAAACATTGTAAGTACAATGAGAAAAAATTTGGGAAGTCAATTTGCATTCATGGCATTGTCTTTGAGTCCCAGGAGGTCTGTATGAGTCATTTTGACATGTTGGATGAGCAGCTGCATTAAAGATGGTGTCAGCCAGGCTACTAGACTTACCCAGTGAAATAATTAATTATTTACTGGATGAAGCCGCACCTTATCATTTTAATTATTTAATTATAAATTAGTTACATTAAAATTACTTATAATAAATTAACTAATTACAGAATGATAAAATTAAATGAATAATTAAAATTAAATATATAATTGTCCCTTATATTTTTTCTCTAACACGGTGCTCATTTGACAGGTTGGAAGAAATAAAGAATTATATTAAAAAAATAGATTTTAAATTAAAATAAGATTTTAATATTAAAATAATATTAAATATATACAAAAATTCAAATTTCTTATTTAGAATTGACTTCTACAGTGAATATTAAATAAATTGATGTATTTCTGACATACTCTGTAAATAAATCTTTTTGACGCCTTCTTTTTAGAACAACTTTATTATTTTAGAATACTCCTTCTGGAATATTCTTTTTCTCTCTCTCTCATACTACTGTTTTCAGAATTTGATTGCCGTGCTTTGTCCCTCCTTTGCCTATATAAGGCCTCTCTTTTGGTTTTTTTTATTCATTCCTTTACTACATTATTTTATTACAATTACAAACAACAAACTTATTCTTATATTCTATAACATTAGTATTTACAATAACGTAACTCTGATCTATAAATTATATCAATATTTTAAACCTACCTCTTTTATTTGAGTAATTAAATCACTTAGATTAAGGAATACGTACCAAATTGTTGAGAATCCATTTTAACCCTTAAAATCCTTGTAAAACTTCATACCAAATCTTCTAGACCAAAAGCGTACCTTGACAGATGGTCTCTGTTGACAAAGAGGCAGTGGAGGTGAAAGCATCTCTATTTGATTTGTTTTGTGCTAAGGTTGGCATGAGCTGGCAGAAATCTTCAAATGTGACCAATTTTAAGTCAGGGAAATTATCAGAGCAATACAGAGATCAACGTAGAGGTCTTTCAGGGATGATGGTAACAAGACATGAGACATTAGTGCTTTAAATACTTTCTGATCAAACACAATCCCCTTTTGTTCAATTACATCAAATTATTTGTTGAAGGCTTCCAAATATTCACTGTGCAACTTAAATGGGGTTTGTTTCAAAATAATTAAATTACAGATAGCTGTCATGATGGATATGTGATTGGATCTGGTGAATTTTTTACTAATGTGAAGATATGTTTGATGCGCTTTCCAGTCAGTGGAGATCTCATGGTGTAGGTTAGGTGAAATTGAATACACAAGAATTAGGTGAGTGACTCTATCTTCAAAATCATCCAGTCCACTATCATCATTTAAGGTGTAAGCTCTATTGCCAACAAAATCTTTGATTAAAACCATCACATTGCTATGCCATTCAGAGTAATTTCTACCATTCGTATCAGGATTTGGTATAGATGTGGTGGATTCTATTACATTTCACAAGGTGTGTTGTCTCTCTATCATGCTAATTGGGGCTGGTGCTGACATGTGTGGTGGTAATGGGTGTGAACAACCAACAGGATCAGCCTGCCTAAATGGGGAGACCAATCTCCCTGTTGGTATTGGCTTACTAGCTTTGCTCATGTTGGCAACAGAGGATATTGGGCTTGTAGATGGGGAGATTAGATGTATAGGGGTAGGGTGAGGTTTTATGGTGGGAGGAGCAAACAAAGCAGGTAGACCTATCGTTAGGTCTCCAATCGCATTCATAAGGTCCTCAATTGTGTTTGGGACCTGTGTTAGAGTTCCACATTGTTTTTCTGTGTTGGACAGTTTGCAAGCAAGAGATGACTCTGTAGGAGAGTCATTACCGGGATTTTCAAGGGTGAAGTGGGAGGGAGGGGAGGTTGGAAATGAATGTGCCATAGGAGAGGTAGTTGGGGGCTTTACGAGGGCAGAGGATGGAGATAAAGATGGTGGTATGGGGGTGATTGTAGGGGCAGGAGTGACGGTAGAAGTATGTTGATGGGTGGTGGAGCATGTTTTGTGAGAGGTGTGAGATTCAGGATAAGTTGGGAGGGTAGTCAGGTCAATACCAAGGCTACAAAGCTCTCAGGTGGATATTGCTTGGGTTTGTTTAATTTTCCCAGCACTATGAGGAGGTACATCTTTTTCAGACATGTGCTGGGGGTCTTTTGCCTACTAGTGTTCCTAGTGTCACTAACGCAGTGGAGTTATTTATGGCTAACGTTTCAATGCCTGCGGTTACAGTACATAACCTGTAGCATGGTGTCAGCCTGTATAACTCGGGAAAGAACCTGAATGCATTGCTTACCTGTAGCACAGTGTCAGCCTGTAGAACTCCGGAAAGAACCGGAGAACAGGAGACGCCGCGACTACAGACTATATACAATCTACATAACTAAGTACATAGTCCTAGTGACATAACAGCACTGAGGTTGCAGTCCGAAAAAAAAAATTGAGTTGATAGTTGTAATACTTAGAGTTTCCCATACTATAAAATCTAAATTTCCCTTCAATGTTAAATACCTCGATAAACTTTCCTAGTCACTTAGAATCTACTACTACTGACTCCTTAGCTAACGATACTCTACATTCTTTATCTACTGATAACCTTGGTTACAGATAGAACTTCTTTTATTATCTTGTACATACTTTATTATTTAAATCACGTTAGTCTTACCATTAAAGTCAACGATTCAACTTTGCTTATAATCTAAAATCACTTGTTCATTTACTTAAAATATTAAATTTTGAATTTGAATTTTATTTGTTTACAATAGTGGTGCCCAAGTCTGTGCCCAAACCAAAATATTAATAATTACCCTGTGTCCTTACTGCTTACCATATTTTATGATCATTACTAGATGGCCAAAACCCTGTTAGATATAAAAACCCTTTTGTATTTCAGTATTGAAACCATTGAAACAACTTTATTTTATCTTAATACATATCTATTTAAAAAAACCCTAAAATACATTAAAACTCGCATTCTTGACCTTACATGTTGGTAGTGTATCACTACGACACATTTTCGTTTTGCCATGAGTCGCAACAGTTTTCACTACAATCACTACGCACCAAGTAAGATATCCCTGATATGGATATTCATGCGTAAGTTGGGGACATTCACTTCAATAAATGTTCGTTTCGTCTTTGGGCGAAACAATGGCGCAAGGATTGCGCAACAGTTAAGTAACAATTATTTTTGGCACTTAACGGTCTTAGGTGGGTCTTAAGTGCAAAAAACAATTATTTCGTAACTGTTGCACGACTGTTGCGTAATTGTTGCGCCCCGTGGCGAAACAAACATGTGCTGTAGTGACAGTTGTGTAACGGTTGCATAATAAATACATAACAATCTTTATGATCCCTAGAAACCAATAATAACTGTTATGTATTTGTTACACAACCGTTACGTAACTGTTACGCCGTGTGGCGTAACAAACAATTTTGGTAGTGTTAAGACCTTTAGATGCTAAAAACAATTGTTACACAAATGTTGCGTAATCGTTTGTGCTACTGCTGCGCCTCAAGACGAAACAAACATTTGTTGCAGCGAAAGTGCAAAAAACAATTGTTTCGTAACAGTTGCACAACTGTTGCGACATTGTAACAAAAATGTGTCGTAGTGTCTTCTATGAATAAATCAGAATACACTCATTCATCTTTGAAAAGCTTATTTTCGATTAATTGACACCACAAGAGAATCGATGACGTTTTGTGCTTTTTGCCACCTGATTGTTTGACCTGTCAGTCAAGAAATCTATCATTTATTGGCTTGAGACATTTCAAACAACATTTATTTTGCCTACGACAGGTCAACATCAACAGTCCTTTCCATCAATAAAAGTTGTTTGATATGTCTCAAGCCAATAAATGATAGATCTCTTGACTGACAGGTCAAACAATCTGGTGGCGAAAAGCACAAAACGTCATCGATTCTCTTGTGGTGTGATATATACGAGGCTTAGCAGCTATTTTTTTTAAAAAAAAAATTATAATAAAACTGTGGATTTTGTGCTTTGCGATTTTCTCTTTTTTTAAGTAAAAGTATGATACTGTTCTACGCTTTGATGACCGCGTGCTTCCTTGCAAGCTACAGAGCTCCTAACCTTACAAATTTGGAAAATACTAATTCGTTTTCCACTGGCAAGACATTAAATTCTTTACTTACAAAATCGATTGCAGAATCTGAAAGTCCCGAGGACAAAGGAATGAGTTGTGCAGGAAAACGAGTTTTTGTTGCATCTAGAAATAAGGATAGTGATGAAGAGTTTGTATCATTGGATGTTAAGGAGCGCGAGGGCTATTCTACTCCGTCAGACGGTATGTACTTGGAAATATTTAAATATTTGATGATTTTTTTGTGTTAAATTCTCTTTACGTGGGGGGGGGGGGGGGGGGGGGGGACAATCGACTGTGACTTACACTTGAAATCAAGTAAGGAAGTTAAAATGCGGGATTGCAAAGCTTGTAAGAACCGTGCAGTTTATCACAACAATCCAATTTTCAGGTATTTTTTTCTTATCATTTTCTATAAATATCCAATGTGTATATCAAATAATGTTGTGACGAAATTGCTATAAATAGATAGTACTGGAGGTTCCATTTGGAGTCCTGGCATGCAACAGTTAATGAAAGGTCTAATAATGCTGGTCATTCCTGGATTGACCTGCACTGGTATGTAAACACAAAAAATGATATAGCTAACCGCCTGTCGTAAAACACTCACGTCAGATTTTAGAAGTGCGCGCGTTCGCCAAAAGTTCTTACACTTGGTCAAAAAATGATCAATTGAAGCCGTACTTGTCCCTTATGCGCCAGAAAAACAAAAGAATATTCATAGAAACCAGAGAAGCTGCTTTAAAGCTAATCATGAACACTCATCGTCTTCGAATGAATATAAAGATGTTTTCAGAATTATCACGCAACAACAAAAAGCTACAGCTAATGGTCTCTCGCTTGCTCAAACTGAATAATGACATTAAAAAGCGTAAATGGCACACTGAAATAAACAAAAAAGCTGTTCTAACTCACTAAATTTTTATCATAGATAACATTGATTCACTCATATATGTGCTTTCAATTTTCAAGTACAAAGTTGAAGAGGAGATGCGTATTCAGAAGAGTATAGCAGAAACTAACCCCGTAAGTATATAATGTATTGTGCTTCCTCGAGCCTCAAAATGTGAGTTTGCGTTGAAACTTCTTTTTCAACGACAAAGCACTATTACGACAAGTACGTAAGCTTTCTCAAAGAAATTGGATTGAATGAAAAACAAATACTTCTGGCCAGTGCCATTTTTGTCAAAGTTTTAATTTATCACAAGGAAACCCAAGTTTTCAAAGAACAATTGATGGAAGTAGCCACTTTGTTTGGGAATGCCATGAAAACACAGTTACCTCAACCAGATTTGAAAACATTTCAAATGATAAAGGGTAATTTGATATTTTTGCTATCCATTGTACAGCTAATCCTGGAAAACTTGCGATTGTCTTGCTTCTCATCCCCCGCCAAAAGTATAGGTCAACTGCCCTAAACTCATAATTTTGGCGGGGCATGAAATGTAAAACAACCACAAGCTTTCCAGGATTACCTGTAACTCCTGTCTGCTCGCAGTATTTCCGCTCAACTAACCAGAATATATAGATCAACCTTTCGATATTGTAGTGACACTTCAGAGAGAGTTACTAAAAAAAGTCTACTCAGTATCTTATGAAAGTAATAATCTCGATATGTTCCTACAGACCCCTTGGCCACCACCGGATAGGCATGAATTCTTTCTAAAATTATCGTTACCACGGAGAACCAACGTTATGGTAAGGTAAACTCTTACAGTCGCCTTGCTGTAAGCAGAATCCGGAGGAGATATGTGGATTTAGCCGAAAACCCCGTCCTTCCAATAAAAATAACAAAATGGGAATTCTAAATCACTAAGCTAACCAATCTACTTAGATCCGATTGATGAAAATAATGAAACTCTAAAATAATTAACGCTTATTGAGATTGAGATAAAAGTGGCTGTTGATAAAGAAATACTGATAACAACAATTAAGGTGTACCAGTGAAAGATCTGAAAAGATTGACTTTTATGTTTTTATAATATTTTTAATTTTTATGAGACAGCAATAATCAAGTCCCAGTGACAAAGACCTTTCTAAAGATACCCTGTATGAAGTGTTATTTAAACTGTTGAATAGTATTTCTAAAATGTTAAATATAAAAATATAAAGTTATAAGGGTATTACAAATTTATTTAAATTTGTTGAGTAATAAAAATGAGACCGTGGTAGTTAATGATTAAGCTGTATGATCTGTCCCCCCTCCCAATTTCGAGTTTGAGAGTCGCTTAAGTATTCCTAGTCACGTGCCTAAGTTTTCCCCTCCAGAGCTCTTCCAGAGTCAATTCGGAGCCCGTACGGAGTCAAAGCGGAGTCCGTACGGAGTCCCTACGGAGTCGAAACGGAGTCCGTCCGGACTTCCGGACTCAATTTAGAACCTTAAAACTATAATAAAAAATCTAGAAAAATTACACATAATAGAGCTACTTCCCCTTTACATACCAAACTAATTTTCGTAGTCTGCGCAGCTCTAATTACCCCGTGAAAATTCATCAAAGTTAAGTAATTTTTGAAAACGTAAATATTTCTATAAAACTTTAAAATTCATTTAAAAATATAAGAAAAATAGTAAAAATTCTGGGAAAATTTCCCAAGGTTCTTGAGTAACTCGACTTGATACTTATAAATTTTCAGACCGTAAAAACAAGTTTTCTCCGTAAAATAAATTGTATTTGTGTAGGCATTCGCTCGTGACCAATTTCTTCATATTTTAAACTCCAATAAATTAAATAAAACCCTTTTATAAAAAATAATAACACCAATCTTGCATGCCGTGATAACTCCATTTACATACTTAGGTGCCGTACTAAACTTTAGGCTACCACATCCTCCCTCCAATCGAGAATGTCCCCATTCTTATAACTTTGCATAAGTGGTTGAGCAATTCCAAAAGAATTATCTTTTCTAATAAAATAATTTGATAAATTTGTTTTAGCTTGGTCTTCTTAAACTTTCAACATAAATGATGTTTTCTTTCTTCTCTGGCTTGATATAACATAAAATAAAATAAATCTTGTGATGATTCCACTACTGAGAGCAAGGTTTGAATCCCTTCAGACTCCCGTATACCAGTCTTCCTTCTTGTCACAGCATTGAGAGAGTGGATCTTCCTATGAGCCGAATACTCCTGATTCCAACCTCATAGGGCCCCCCACTGAGCCGAATTCTATGATTCCAATCTCGCCATAAGGTCCTCCAAGCTTCACACCAAAAAACAAATGGCCTAACTATGAGGCACTAAAAAAAATCATTCCCTAAAATCCAACTACCATCCTAACTTCTGATTCCTTCATCACAATTTTCAAACTTTGCTATACAGCAAACCCATAAAATATTTTTGCCAGGCTTCCAATAATAATATTAACTTTAGACCATGTTAAAGCGCCACAAATTTCACCTAATTAACCATTATGCTTTCCTTAGCATCATCACCACCTATAATTTTAACCTCCTAAAGCTTATCAACACCCAATTCCAGAAATAATTGAATAACCAGTTTAAAGTCTTAGAGGACAGTGATAAATTAAAAGATTGAATTGAGTTATCCAAACAAGATTGACATTCCAGTTTAAAGTCTTGGTAGACCAAACATATAATCGATTGCCAGTTTATGGTCTTGGTGGACCAAAGATCGTTTAGGTGCATAAATAACTTGATAAATTCCTAAGTAAGGCCTAGGCTTGACCAAAGATTGAATAAATTTGATAATCCAGTTTAATGTCATAGTGGACCAAACATTTGATCGACAAGTAATCCAGTATAAGGCCATAGTGGTCCAATGAATGTTGAATTATCCTGCAGATATTAATTTTCCAGTTTAAAGTCATAGTGGACTAAACAATGAATGAACTACCAGTTTAAAGTCATGGTGGACCAAAAATTTAATTGATAAGAGATCCAGTTTAAGGTCATGGTGGACCCAACACTTGATAATAGTCCAGTTTAAGGTCTTGGTGGACCTAACAAATCCAATAAAAATTTTAACGATAGTCTTAAAAATTAGCCAGTTTAAAGTCTTGGAGGACTAACAGCTCCAAAATTTGTATAAAACCTTAAGGAAAGTTTTGAACAGTAGCCAGTTTAAAGTCTTGGAGGACTAACAGCTCCAAAATTCGTATATAAAAAAACCTTAAAGAACGTCTTGAACAGTAGCCAGTTTAAAGTCTTGGAGGACTAACAGATCCAAAATACGTGTAAAAAAAAACCTTAAAGAACGTCCTGCACAGTAGCCAGTTTAAAGTCTTGGAGGACTAACAGATATCTTGAAGTAAAATCCCATAGGTTTTGAGCTCCTCCTAGACCCTGTTTCCTGTCTAAACTAAATGAATAAAACTAAAATGAATGAAAACTAAAAAAAAATAAAACTAAGAAATATAATAATAATTTTGATTTAATTAATTAATTTTAATTTTAATTTTTTTTTTTTTTTTTTTTTTTTTTTATTATTTATTTTATTTTTATTTTATTTTTATTTTTATTTTTATTATTATTATTATTATTTTTTTTTTAAATAATTTTTTTTTTTTTTTTTTTTAAATTTAAAATAAAAGATTTTAGAAAAGATAGTTTTGAAATAAAAGTTAAAATTTAATTTTAAAGAAAGATAAATGAATGTGAAAAGAAAGATAAAAAAAGTACTAAAAAAAATTTTAAAATAAAATTTTAAAAGATGCCCCCCGGCCATTAGATGAGCCGTACCCTCGACATCATACCCACATCCAAGTGCAACTTGATGTGGTTACACAATTTTGAGAAATTGAAAAGAAAAGAAAATAAATGAAAGTTTTTAGAAGATAATTTTTATAATGATGATCACTGGGTGGGCTCCCTCCAATTTATAAAAATGATTAGAGACCACCAGTGAGCATCACCTTTACAATAATTCATAATATATATTAAAGAAAAGAAATCACAATCTAACATAAAAAAAATCAAAAACAAAAAAAAATCTTGAATCTGGCGTTGAGAGCGGTGTCTCTTGATTCGTTCCAGTTTATAGTCTTAGTGGACTTCCTATAATTAAAAGACAAAGCCAGGATTCAACTAGAAACAGGGAAAATTTTGGAAACGAACATTATGGGGTAATTGTGTATAGAGCAGCCAGCCCATCAATTACCCCCACACTTGCCAATATTAAATTAAGAAGGTTCCCCTGTGAACACTTCTTCCAATAAATTTTTAAAATTTTCCAACACTATCTTCACCCATATTTTATGAATTTTAAGTTTTTGAAAATTTCAAAGATGGTCTTCTTGAATTTCGTTAAGTTTCATCATAGTTTCGTCGCCCATATGCAGTGTAACGATAGTAAAGTATTTTTTTATAAAAATAAGAAGATAGTTTATACTCGTTGCGGAGGTATAAAATTTGATAAATGTCATTTAAAATTGTAGTTTATCCTCATTTCGGAGTTCGTCCATATAATTTCATAAATGTCATAGTTTATCCTCATTGCGGAGGAATCCGTAAAATTTCATCAATATCATAGTTTATCCTCATTGCGGAGGATCCATAAAATTTAAGAAGTTTCATAGTTTATCCTCATTGCGGAGGATCCATAAAATTTCATTGATATCATAGTTTATCCTCATTGCGGAGGAATCCGTAAAATTTCATCAATATCATAGTTTATCCTCATTGCGGAGGAATCCGTAAAATTTCATCAATATCATAGTTTATCCTCATTGCGGAGGAATCCGTAAAATTTCATCAATATCATAGTTTATCCTCATTGCGGAGGAAGACTTCGGCACTCCTGGTGCCTCTAGGATAGAACCGTTTCACTTGATCGGCCGCTACCCTCTTCTTTAATACTACTCCATCCAACTCTTCTAGCACATATGAACCGCCGGAAACTTGCTCCTTGATTTTATACGGTCCATTCCACCTATCTGCAAACATTTTTCCCCACTGACTTTCCAAACTCCTATTATACACCAGGACCATATCACCTGGGTTCAAAGGTTTCCTTAATCGATGTGCCAACCGCTCATCCCAATATCTGACTGATTGATTTTGGATCTTCATCATCTGCGAATATGCCTTTTCTAAATATTCTTCTTTCTTTTCTAGCTGCATCATTCTTGCACACAATAATTCTTCAGTAGTTTTGACCGTGTCCCAGTCAACTCCAAGATATGATTCAGCTTCTAAATCAACCGGTAAAACTGCTTTCTGTCCAAAAACAAGTTCATAAGGTGAAAATCCAGTCGTCCTTTTGGCAGTGATTTGATCAGCAAATAAAACTAAAGGTAAATAGTGCCTCCACTTTTCAGCACTTGTCCCACACATTTTAACTAAAGCATCCTTAATAACTTGATGCCCTCTTTCAACCATGCCTTCAGCTCCAGGATAATATGGGGTTGCTACCCTAACCTTTGATCCAACTTTCAATGCGGCCTCTTTAAACTCTGTCCCAAATTCAGGACCTCCATCTACCGTCACCAACTTCATCACCCCATACCTATATACCCAATTATTCAAAAAAAATTCTGCCACATTTTTGGCAGTTAAATTAATAAGAGGCGCTGCCTCTACCCAACCAGATAAATCATCTCTGGCCACAATTAAATATTTATACCGTCCCTCTTTTATATGAACGGCATCTAAACTAACTCTTCCAAAGAGCGTATATTCACCGGTCGCGCGTCCAGGTTCTTTTGGCCTTAAATAACTTTGTCTTTGACATTCTTCGCATGACTGAACCCACTGTTTAACAGCCATCTTCATGCCAGGCCACCAAAATCGATCAGAAATTCTTCTAAATGTTTCTCCCACGCCTCTATGCCCGAGATCTTCATGCAGTGATTTCAAAACTAATTCTTGCCCCTTCTGTTGAGTTATAACTACTTGAGGATTTGGATACCTCCTCCTCATTAAACGTCGACCAGATAGGTAAAACGTAGATGACTTCCTCTTGATAGCCACCCATTCATCGTCTTCACAATCTTCTGGCCTCTCTAAAGTCAACAAATATTTGACTAACAAAAAATAAAAACCAGTCTGACCCCAGACTTCATCTTGAAAATCGATTAATATAACATCAATAGGGACTTCTCTATCACCAATATCACCTGCACATGAATGAGCCAATAATCATTGACCCCTAAATAAATTTTTAATCAAGCTATGTCGACGTTTTTCTTCTGAACCTTTGGATCCTTCGAAAACCGTATTTGAAAATACCTCTTTCTCTTTATCCACCTTTTTATTTAAATTCTCTAATTCTCCAACATATACACCATTCCTTAATTTACTACTATCCCATACTACCAATCCATCTTCCTCTACATACACCACATCTTCTTCTACCTCCTCTCTGCCGAATTTATCTACACCTTTTCCAACACCTTTATTAACATAAAAACTATTTTCCAGTTTATCCTCTTGGTGGAGGTCATCATCATCATAATCTAAACACAATAGTCCTGCCAGTTTAACCTCATGGGGGAGGTATGGAAAGTCTTCAGCTCCTTTAGTGCTGGCTTTGATAATAGGTATATCTTCATCGAACTCTTCTGAGTCTGAATCTTCTTCAGTGGGTGGTCTCCTTGATAAACCATCTGGCATAGTAAAAGTCTTGCCAGGCTTATGAACTAAATCAAATGAAAAATGTTGAATAAAAGCTACCCATCTCGTCATGGGTGCATTCGGTAAACTTGGGGAATTAATCATCTGGATTAACGATTTCGCATCCACTTGCAACTCAAAATGTTGCCCCCACAAAATATGCTGAAGTTTCTTCAGTATTTTCGCCACACCACATAATTCCAATTTCGGTTGAGAATATCTTGATTCGACCTCAGTAAATACTACAGATTCATACCTAACTGGCCTGATGTAACCAGCTTTATCCATCTGAGACAAAACCGCCCCAGATGCAACCTGACTTGAATCGACTGCTAAATAAATTCTGCCAGCTTCTTTTCCATAATCCAACTTGTGCAGGACTAAATCCTTCCCTACAACCTCCTTCAACTTCACAAATGCCTTCTCACACTCTTCATCCCACTCCCAGTCTGCATCCTTTCTCGTTAACCGTCTCAATGGAGCTGCCAATGAAGAAAAGTCCTTGATAAACATTCTAACATATACGCAAACGCCTAAAAACCCTCTTACTTCGGTCATATTCTTGGGTCTTGGCCAGGACTGAATTTTGTTAACTTTCTTCTTGGACATAATCCTACCCTCTCTACATACCACATGGCCTAATATTTCTAAGGCTGGCACACAACATGAAAATTTTGAACCTGAAATAGTTAAACCAGCCTCTTCAATTCGAAACAAGATTCTTTCTAAAGTAATTGCAAACTCCCAAATGAATTTGCGTATCCCATGATTCTCTTCCAACACCTGGTTATCATAGTCGGTTGTTGGTCCCTTAATTCCTCCATCATCTATAAAGATTCCAGCATATTGTGGAATTTCATCTTGAAGGATCCAAGCCATCTGAGCTTGATAAACTGCAACCGAATTTGTTGCTCCTTGAGGTAATCTTGTTAACTGTAAACGTCCAAGTGGCGTATCGAATGTAGTGAGAGGCCTTGAGTCCGGATGTAACTCTCTCTCATCATATCCACCCATAATATCTCCCAATCCATAACACACTCTCCCTGCAAATGCTTCAACAAACTCCTCAGCACTAGGTGGTATCCCAGCATCCTTTATTGTAACCCTATTTAATTCCCTAAGATCATGAACAACTCTAAGCTTGCCATTCGGTTTCTTGATACAAAATACTGGACTAGAATAACTTGACGTTGATTGCTCATACAATCCAGTGCGTATCCGTTCTCTGACAACTTCAATATAGGCTTCTTTTAATGCAGCCGGAATAGGAATCGGTTTCTGCTGCCACGGTTCATGACATACCACAGGAATCTTGTAAGGCTCCCCATAGGAATGCTTCAACACACCCCTCTCCTCTTCTTCAAAAGCAATGGCCTTCTCTCGCTTGACCATCACATCCAACAACAACTTCTTCTCTTCTCCAGACAACCAACCATCAGGTCCAAAATTAACAACACCCAGTCTCTCAAAAGTGATTCTTGACGTCTCAGAAAATTCAGGCGGATTCTTTACCAAGGGACTTTCATAAGGATCTCTTGATAACCTTGGTCTTCTCAAGGGTGGATTTAATTCAGCAGGTAGCGGTTCATTAATAGGTCGAACTTTATTTGCTACTTTCTTATATTTGGCTGCGTCCACATCTAAATTAACTTGAGGTAAAACATCGCCATTAAATCTTTCTTCAAATGAATCTTCTTCATCGTCAGAATCGGAATAAGAAAAATTAGAAAAATATTTTATTTCGTTTTTAAATTTTACCCTTTTCTCCTTTCCCTCTTCTAATTTATAAACAGATTTTCCAACACCTTTGCTTCCCTTATCCAACAGTAAATCACCCGTAAAGAAAGTTGGCAGTTTAACCTCTTGCTGGAGGACCGGAATTGAATTTTCACAAAAATTATTTTTTTGTGTTTTAATTATACTGAGATTTTTTATTGGATTTTGATAAGATTTTTGCAGTTTACCCTCTTGCTGGAGGTCCGTGATAGAAGGAGATAATTGCAGTTTAACCTCTTGCTGGAGGCCCATAATAGAATTTTCACAAAAATTATTTTTTTGTGTTTTAATTATACCGAGATTTTTAATTTGGTTTTGATGAGATTTTTGCAGTTTATCCTCTTGCTGGAGGTCCAGAATAGAAGGAGATAATTGCAGTTTAACCTCTTTCTGGAGGCCCATAATAGAATTTTCACAAAAATTATTTTTTTGTGTTTTAATTATACCGAGATTTTTAATTTGGTTTTGATGAGATTTTTGCAGTTTATCCTCTTGCTGGAGGTCCAGAATAGAAGGAGATAATTGCAGTTTAACCTCTTGCTGGAGGCCCGTAAACATACCCTTCCAATTTTTATCCAACCTAATTTGGCCCATTTTGCCTTTTTTACCATTTTTAAATTTAATAGAAAAACAGGGTAAATCCAATAAACATATAGAAAAGTCCAAAATGTATTTGCACTCCAAAGTAATATTAACAGAAAATAATTGAGAATCCACTTGAATTATCTCCAAGTGAGCTGACCTATTGCAATCCGGGATCTCATCCTGAGGAGAGATTACAACATTAGAGCGATCAGCCCCTGCTACCCCAAAAAATGAGGGCATCCATCCTTTTCCAACAAACATAATTCACCAGAAGCCGTCCGTTTAATATGCCGCTTCTTGGTACAAACACAACACTGGCACAGAGTAGTAATCCCTGGCCGTGTTTCCCAACCTTCATCTCCAGGAGGCGCTAACCGCATATGTAACCTCCGCATATCTTCACCAGTGATCTCCAAACTAATCCCCATGCCAGCTTGATACCCTATCCTGGCCTCAAAATCCATCAAAAAAGGACCCCCAAGAACAGTTTTGACTGCTCCTCTGGCCACATAAAAGTGAACCTTACCAACAGATCCACCAATGCCTAACCTGACATGCTCAGCAGTACCCATCAACTCTGTTGCATGCCCTCCAATACCTCTGAGGTTTCCCCCAGTTCCACTTTTAATTGGCAAGCCTATACTCGTCGCTTGCTCCAATGAAATTAAATTAATTTGAGACCCTGAATCGACCAAGACCTTTACTTCTTTACCATGAAGAGTTACCACCAGGTAACCCAGGGGAGCGGAAAAATGTGTATCTACATCTTCCCCAAACTTTTCAACATTTTCACAAATATATTCCACCTCTCCAGTGGAAACCCGACGCCTCGTCAAATGCTTCTTTTGCTTTTCAGCAAGCGCCGGACTAATCGTAAATAACTCCCCCAAAGATAAGGGAATCTGCAGTTGATTCACCCTATTCAAACTGCGTCCATCGCATTAGCTTGACCAGAAACTACTGGCCGCTCATACTGGACCTTTGATTTAACAACCATGGCCCTGGGTACCTCTTGAGGTCCAACCGAGCCATCTTCACCCCCCATTATAACATCTTCACTTTCTATAACCCTAACTCCGTCACCAGCTTCTTGCACTAATCCTGATCCATCGCTAGTCCTTCTTACTCCCTCCATTGGGATGGGACCGCTAAAACTTGGTCTGGGTAGAGACGCCAACGGTACGTCCTCCTCAGAATCCGAATCATCCTCTGGCATAGGCTCACCATTTAAATCAAACTTGCCATAACTAGGGGGCCCCATATCAGCAATCCCCTTCTGCATTTTATATAATTCGTCCTTAGAGTAAGGGTTCAATTTGTTGGCGGCAGTTTGAGCACTAGAAATCTTGTCCTTAGAGTAAGGGTTCACTTTGTTATTGGCCTTGCCAGGATTAGCCCTCAATTGGCTCTGAATGCTACTTTTCGCCTTAGTAGCGGCTGCTCTTCTAGCAGCATTAACATCATATTCGCCAGCCATACAGCTACCCTCCACCTGGGCAACCGTCGCCAGCTCTAAACCTCCAAAAGAAGTAGAAAATGTGGCTGTACTGACCTCTTTCTCCTTGCCCTTGTCAGCTTTACCACCATTACCATTACCATTTTTGCCACCCTTGGCATTAACATCTTCATCCGTCACCTCTTCGAATCTGGCTCTCCTTTCAGCCGTTAAACTTCTTCTGACCAAATCAGAAGGAGACTGTCCATCACTGGGCTTGATGAACGAACCATCAGGAAATTTATAAACTTTACCATCAAACAAAACTCGCCCAGCATCCATATCCTTATCTAGAGCAAAACAAACTGTTGCTCTGTGCCCCCTCCTATTACAATAGGAGCATACCTTTGGCTCATCGTAGCCACCTCTATATCCATTACTACCACCATTCCCACCATTTCTCCCATTGCCTGGGAAGCGGTTACCGTTGTTATTGCCATTATAATTTCGACGTTCATAACCTCTAGACTGATAAGAAGTGGACGTCGACGAAGAAGCGATTGGGGCCTTATTGGCCTTCTGGGTTTCTTGAACAAATATTTTTAATTGTTTAGTTAAATCGGCCAGGTGATCGACCATCTTATTATCCACATTACCCTCAACTTTAGCAGCAGGTAATCCCATTTGAGCCTTCTTGGCCTCCTGGGCTTTGACCATAATATCGTTGTTTTCGGCCAAAACCTCGCTAACCTTGCTAACATATTGAGTGCATGACTCTTGATATTTGTCCAACGCCAATAACTTGAGATGGGCCTGAATGTTCTCTTTGATAACCTCCAGAGCCGGCAGTTTCTGCTCACCATTAGGCAGTTCCTTCATCAAATCTTTTCTTGAAAGATCCTTCAAGACGTCCATACGAATATCCCTGCTGCATGCTGACCAAAACAAATCTTTTGCTTGGTTCTCATGCACTAACTCGTCCACCAGTATGAGATATTCCACCACTTCATCAAACTGAACACAGAGCTTTTTGAAGTCAGCCATAGAAGAAACACCACCTTTTGCTTGCCAGTCTCCAACAATTTTATTGAGGTCCATCATAGTAAACCTAACACCCCATCTATCAACCATAGCTTTAGAAAGCTTAACCCAATCCTTGTCCTTGAATGCCTGCATAGCAATAACCTCTTTTTCCACCTCCCTATCGGCAATAAAAAATCTAACTTGCTTCACCATATCCTCATGGGAAGCACCATCAACAGCAGCAGCAGCTTCATACCTGCTAATGAACCATTTAACCTCCTCCCCATCAAACTTTGGGCCATCCCAAGAAACAATTCTAACTGAGGGAGTAAGAGGGTTAGAAGATCCAGAAGCAACAGCAGAAGAAGACATCCCAATAAGTAATGAAAAGCGTTAACAATCGATAAAATAACAAGCCTCTTGCAGGCCAATAACAAAAATCCAATTAGAGTTCCAGAAAATAAGCCTCTTGCAGGCTAAGAACGTTCTTGATTCAAGTAAGTCTTTAAAGAAAGCTAGAGAAATCGAACCCCAGGTTGGGCGCCAACTATGGTAAGGTAAACTCTTACAGTCGCCTTGCTGTAAGCAGAATCCGGAGGAGATATGTGGATTTAGCCGAAAACCCCGTCCTTCCAATAAAAATAACAAAATGGGAATTCTAAATCACTAAGCTAACCAATCTACTTAGATCCGATTGATGAAAATAATGAAACTCTAAAATAATTAACGCTTATTGAGATTGAGATAAAAGTGGCTGTTGATAAAGAAATACTGATAACAACAATTAAGGTGTACCAGTGAAAGATCTGAAAAGATTGACTTTTATGTTTTTATAATATTTTTAATTTTTATGAGACAGCAATAATCAAGTCCCAGTGACGAAGACCTTTCTAAAGATACCCTGTATGAAGTGTTATTTAAACTGTTGAATAGTATTTCTAAAATGTTAAATATAAAAATATAAAGTTATAAGGGTATTACAAATTTATTTAAATTTGTTGAGTAATAAAAATGAGACCGTGGTAGTTAATGATTAAGCTGTATGATCTGTCCCCCCTCCCAATTTCGAGTTTGAGAGTCGCTTAAGTATTCCTAGTCACGTGCCTAAGTTTTCCCCTCCAGAGCTCTTCCAGAGTCAATTCGGAGCCCGTACGGAGTCCGTACGGAGCCGGAACGGAGTCCGTACGGAGTCAAAGCGGAGTCCGTACGGAGTCCCTACGGAGTCGAAACGGAATCCGTCCGGACTTCCGGACTCAATTTAGAACCTTAAAACTATAATAAAAAATCTAGAAAAATTACACATAATAGAGCTACTTCCCCTTTACATACCAAACTAATTTTCGTAGTCTGCGCAGCTCTAATTACCCCGTGAAAATTCATCAAAGTTAAGTAATTTTTGAAAATGTAAATATTTCTATAAAACTTTAAAATTCATTTAAAAATATAAGAAAAATAGTAAAAATTCTGGGAAAATTTCCCAAGGTTCTTGAGTGACTCGACTTGATACTTATAAATTTTTTAGACCGTAAAAATAAGTTTTCTCCGTAAAATAAATTGTTTTTGTGTAGGCATTTGCTCGTGACCAATTTCTTCATATTTAAAACTCAAATAAATTAAATAAAACCCTTTTATATATATAAAAAAATAATAACGCCAATCTTGCACGCCGTAATAACTCCATTTACATATTTAGGTGCCGTACTAAACTTTAGGCTACCACAACGTAAAAACGTCATACATAAATGGCAGGTTTCCAAATTATTCAGATGAAATGAAACCTTTACTTGTTGCCTATAAAATATACATTCATTATATCGACAAAGGATTTTCTACCAATCACTTGAGGTTGGGAGATTTTAGTAAGTCCTTTTTTCATAAAATGAAGACTTAAATTTGTGAATATAGATCATATTTCAAATCCATATTAAAATAAATTTTCCGGATTTAAAAAAGTAACAAATATTGTTTAAAAAATTCAGATATTCGCCGAAAAGCTCAAACAACATCGACTTTGCCGGATGCAAAAACTTGGAAGGTTCTATTGGCCGGGAAAGAGAACTTGTCAAGGTACACTTTTAGTCTAGAAGTTTGGGTACGAAGTTCTACGAGGATTTAAAAGGCTTAAATGGATTCTCAACAAATTTGTACGTATTTCTTAATTCAAAAATGATTGTTTTACTCAATAAAAAGAGGTAGGATTAAAATATTAATATAATTTATAAATTAGAATTACGCTATTGTAAATACTAATGATATAGAATATAAGAATAAGTTTTTTATTGGTTATTGTTGTAATAAAATGGTTTGGTAAGATAGAATGATCAAAAGACAACAAAAAGAGAGGCCTTTTATAGGCAAAGGAGAGACAAAGCACGGAAATCAAATTCTAAAAACAGTAGGAAAAGAGAGAGAAAAAGAACATTCCAGAAAGAGTATTTCAAATAATAAAGTTATTCCAAAAAGAAGGCGTCAAAAAGATGTATTTACAGAGTATGTCAGAAATACATCAATATTTTTAATATTTACTGTAAATGTCAATCCCAAATAAGAAATTTGATTTTTTTGTATATATTTAATATTATTTGAATATTTAAATCTTATTTTATCTTTGTATTTTATTTTTTTAAATATAAAGTTTTATTTTTCCCAACCTGTCAATTGAGCACGGTGTTAGAGAAAAATATAAGGGACAAAATAATTTTAATTTTACTTATTTATTTAATTAATTAATTTAATTTTAACATTCTGTAACTAGTTAATTTATAACTAATTTTAATGTAACTAAATGATAATTAAATAATAATTAAAGATGATAAGGTGCGGCTTCATCCAGTAAATAATTACTTATTTCACTGGGTAAGTCTAGTAGCCTGGCTGACACTCCCTTACTCTAAAAAAAATAATAAAAAAAAATGCTATGATTTTTTCTTCTTATACTTTTTTAGTAGAGTAGGAAGATTAGATATCTCCTTCCCAGGTATCCAAGAATCATATTCAGATGATTTATTCTTGAATCTCAATAAGTATTCTGTACCTTTCTCAGCAGTGACTATTCTGTCATTTAATATTTTTTCAATTTCTGCTGTCTCAGTGATTTCATTTGGGGTTTTCTTTGGTCTACCCCTCCTTCTTGGAAATAAATCATTATTGGATGTGTAAGGTTTCAAAAGAGATATTGGAAAAACAGGATGTTTTCTGTCATATGGGGAATACAGAATAACTTCAACTGCATTATCTCCAATCATTCTTCTGACAACAAATGTACCAACAAATGGATCTTTCAATTTGTTATTACCTTGTAAGTTGAAGTGGACTGTAGAAATCAACACTTCATCACCCTTTTTAAAAGTGTATTCTTTATGGGATTTGTCCCATCTTTTCTTCTCATATTCAAATGATTTTTCAATACATTTTTGAGCATGATTTCTGCATAGTTGTTGCATTTGAAGAAAAGATTTTACACCAGGATGTATATCCAATTTAGGTATTTTGTTATTGAGAATTTGGGCAGGAGTATTAGGAACATATCCAAGCCAGAGCTCAAAAGGCTTTCTTTGAGTAACAGAATGAACAGTGCTATTATAAGCAAATTCTAACCCAGGAAGTAAGGTAACCCAATCATGAGTGAATCTGTCATTATCTTTATACTCAAGGCCAAAGGCACAATATCTTCTTATCATGTCCTCTAAAGTCTGAATCATTCTTTCAGCTAAACCATCAGTCTGAGGGTGATGGGCAGTAGAAAGTTTCAGATCACAACCACAAACATCCATCAGAGACATCCAAAATTCAGAAGTAAATTTAGGGTCTCTGTCAGAGATTATGGCTTTAGGAAAACCAGCAGTATTAAACATATGAGACCACCATAAGAAAGCTAATTCTTTAGTGGAAACATCCTTGTGGGTAGGTGCCAGCCTAAATATCCTTAGGACTGAGTATTTCTTATGCTTAAAATAAGATAACCTTAACTAGATTAAGCTTATATCTTAAAAATAAGGTTAAAATAATAATATATACTATTTTATTATATATATATATAATTATTATTCTATTATATAATTTATAATAGTTTAAATAGCTTATCCATGGCCTAATAATACGTATTAAGGTGTTAATGGAGTCATAATATACTTATCTTAAGTGATATGAAGTAATTATTGACATACATAAGCTTATATGTATACATAAATCTCATATTCAGTGAAATATGCAGTATATTATGTATATTTAGGTATATAAGTGGGTTTTAGCCCCTTAATAGCCTATAACCTTTGTTTTTCTGCTTATTTTAGGTCATATGTACGAAATCAGTGGACTCACAACGCCTACAGAAGCATAGACACCTATATCAGGCGCATACACCCAGTTTGGACAACTAAAATTACTTCCTTGGATGGTTATTCACGGATTTATGGGTTGGAAATATGTTTGTGGGTTAATGTGGATGCTTGGGGGTGTTATTGGGGGCTTGGACATTTTATTTGTTTCCTTTATATGCTTTTAGTTTCATTAAATCTCTTTTTGATCTTTTATTTTACCTGTTTCTTTATGGTATCCGCTTTTATCTGGGTTTTCTATTTATGGTATGACTCTGTGTTATTATTAATAGTGATGGAGGGTCCTTACTGGAGGTCTGGGTGTTGAAACTGCTTGAAGTGGACGCCATGGGGAGGTGATGGGCCCTCACAGTGCTGTAATTGCCCGGGATAGCAGTGACATCATCTGGATTGAAGGTCTGTGCACTCCAGTGGATTTGGGTATAAGTAAGGAGGGATTTTTGACGGTTTATTATCATCATTCAATTACTACACTTCAAATAAACACTACACTACAATTATTAACATTTAGAAATATATTATAAAGCCCTTATAAATTGATATTATCTTTATAAAAGCTATAACTATATTTTATTCTTCTATTTTCCACCACTAGCACGCATTTAAATCCAAGTATTGTGAGTTTACTTTGAGTATAACTATTCTATTAGTCTTCCCCTGAGGTTTAATCACTAAATCATTTATTAATAAGTAGTAGGACCATAAAATAATACCATTATATCATACTTATATACTAGACTGTACTGACAATTGGGGGTCTTTCCTTATATTTTACTTATTATTTAGTATAAGCCTTGGGACGTGATTTTTACCTTAGTACAACTCAAAATTAACCAAATATTTGGGTCTGCGGCATATTAGTGGGTCATCATAGCTCATTGATTGCGGAAAAGAACCCTTATAATAATTGTACTAATTTTTTATCATAAAAATTAGATATTTACAGTAGTAACTGTACCCAATATAAACCCAATTTCACTTGGTATTTGGACACCAATATAACACCCAATAAAATTGGTATTTGGCTAAAGCTTGGTAAGCTAATTATTCACCCTTATAGAGGTCTAGTTAAACTTATTATTATATTTTTAACAGATTTTTTCGAATTTTTCTTATATTTTATTTAAATAAATAAAGATATAAATTCAGGGTAAGCTCCATTGCTTTTTTATTAGTAATATAATTACTAATATCTTTTGTCTACTAATTCCAAAGAGTTTTTTCCTTTTGTAGACGTAAAATATTGTTATTCTGAACAATATGAGTGCTCCTCAGGATAGTGTAAGTGAACAGCCTGCTTATAATACCAGGTCTAAAACTAATAAAAACTTTCCAGGACATCACCATGGAGGGACAACAGTACCCCCAGCCAGAAAGCATGAGTATAGAGGAAAAGGACGCCCTCTTAAAAAAGATAACTATCAAAAAGACGTCTCCTCCTCTTCAGGATCAACTGTCCCACCTGGCCAAACAGGTTCTGAAGCTAGAGGAATCAAAATCTCTCATGTTCAAAGAAGTAGAGCAGTTGCAAAACAATTGCAAGGTAGGATTTCAGCAGATGAATCAGGCAATGGCAGAATTAAAGGGAGGCCAGCCCAGTCAATCAAATCAGCAACCCCCTACCCAAGGAGGGTCCACTCACTCCCAGGAGAAAATCCTGGTAGACAAATGGAAATGGGACTGGTTTCACCAACAGTGGACAAGCCACAGTTGCAACAGGGATCCACCCCCTCATCTGACTTCCTCAGCTCACCCTTACAAGGGAAAAAAGCGCCAAAAATCAGGCCTGGCAACCATCCCTTGGTAAGTAACTTACCCTCTCAGATTAGACATAATACTGATAATTACAATATAGGTAATTCTATTGATGTTAAATCTGTACAAAAAATAGAGGAGGATTTAAGAAATTTGGGTTTTAGAGTAGATACACCTGACTTGTTTTTTATCCATAATAACAGTACTATATACAATAATAATACAGTTAATCCTCAGTTGCAACCACCTACTAGTGAGATGAGAAGTTCACAGGAGAGTGAGAGAATTGAAAAGGAGGACATGGAATATTTTAACAATAATCCAACTGTCCATAGAATTGTTTCAGCATTGTGGAATAGAATGACTGATTGTGAGGAACAGACAGTTAAGCTCACTAGTGATACAATTTCATCCTTAACATTGAACATTTCTCAATTAGCAACACGTAATAAAGAATTAGAGAAAGAACATTTGTCTCTAACTCTTAAATATGATTCATTGAGTAATAAATATAATGACCTTTCAAACAAATTTTGTGAGTTAGAAAAATTATATGAAACACACTTATTAAAAACTGAATCAAGAACAAAGTTATCTTTTGCACAGACAAATCAAAGTGTCTCTGAGCTGCTACAAAGATTAACTAAAGTTGAGATTGAAACTGCCAATCTACTAATGAACCAGGATAATCATAAGTATAATCAATATAATAATAATCCTTTCATTGGCAAAAGTGAATCTCATTCCTTCCCTGTACCACCACAATTAAAACCATCTGGTGGTAGTGTCAAATCTGAAAATGTAAGTCACAAATCCGTGCAGGAAGAAATACAAGACCATTTATCAAAAGTAAATGAGTTATTGAATTTACCTAAGATTAGTGAGATAAAATCCAATCAGAAGAACTGGCCTAAGATAGATCAGTACCCAACTTATGATGGGGAAGCCAGCTCTGATTGGCAACATTTTATTCAAAGAATTGACAACTTGAAATTCTCATATAAGTTACCAGATGAAGAGATAACATCAAAATTAATTTCTTTATTTAAGGATGTTGCTTTATTATGGTTTGAAGCTGTCTTAAGTGAGGGTAGAGACTACTCTTGGGCTGAATGGAAACAACTTATTGAAAAACAATTTGGAGGTTCTAAATTCAGGCTTACTCAGCAGAGACTGTATGAGAAAACTAGGTATAATCCGTTGAATGGTGACAAACCTATGGTATTTTTAATGAATTTAAACAAAATATTAAAAGCCATTGAGCCTCATATGGATTTTAACTTATGGAAAGATAAGATAATATACAAGTTACCTATATCTGTCAGAGACATTGTTGTAGCTAGAACATTAAATGTTACTGAATATTCTGACTTTATTAATATTTGCAATGAAATATTATTGAACCATAAGTATGAATCAAGGTATTCCACTTATAAGCAAAATGTTGAACCTGTAAAAACTCAGAATTCAAAAACACTTCAGGAGAAGCAGAAAAAACCTACTGCACCTGTAGTACCTAAAAAGTATGAAACAAATACTTGCTATAAGTGTAACAAACCTTGGGTAAAAGGTCACAAATGTGAGAAAAACATAAATATTGTTGAAAATCAACGTGAATCTGAAACTGAAACTGAAAAAAGTAAAGAATCAAGTGATTATGACAGCAATATCTCATATAGTGATGAAAATGAAGTCTTTATGTTGGAAGATGATTTGTCCATCTTTGAAAATCCAATATTAAATATGGACTCAAATGAATCTTTAATGAATTTTGAGGATGCTGAAATCATTAAGGATATACAAGCTGATAACTTTAAAATGACACCTATCACGGTTCCAGCTATCATTTCTGGTGAAAATGTTAATATAGTATTGGACACAGGAGCTGCTGGTTCAGTTGTTTCCACTAATACATTACAGAAAATTGATAGTGAATATAAGTTTAAGCTTGAACCACTTCAGAATAAAAATTGGAGAGGTTTTGGATCAGTACTACACCCCATTGGTAAATACAAAGCTGCTGTTTTCTTTAAACACCAACATGGTTATGTAAGGGTAACTTGTGACTTTGTAGTAATGGATAATACAAATTGTAGTAACTGTTTTATCATTGGAAATGATATTCTGACTAAATTTGGTGTAAAATTAGACCCTGCTAATAATAATTTTACAATTGGCATGAATGGTAAAAGGAAATTTAAAATAAATTCTTTTAACACAGTCTTACACATTGAGTCAGTAACAAATTCCCCGTCTAAAGGAAGAGAATCCAATGAGTTGGAACTTCTGGAAACAGAAATTTCAAAAGCATCATTTGGCACTCAGATAAGTGAAACTGAGAAAGATAATATTTTGGAATTAATTAAAGCTTTTCCAATGGCTTTTGCACATGGTACAAATGAACTTGGCCTTGTAAAAGATCATGAAATGAAAATTAGTTTAACCTGTGACATGGATAATATTCCTGCTAGTCTTAAAAAGAAACCATATCCTGCTTCACCAATGAAGAGGAAAGACATAGAGGATAATATTAAGATGTTATTAAAGATGAACATTCTTGAGAAGGTTGAAACTACACCAAAATATTGTGTAATATCACCAGTGCTGATTTCTTATGAACAAGATAAAGCAAGACTGTGCGGTGATTATAGAGCATTAAATACATTTACAGTAGATGATATTTATCCCTTGCCAAGGATTGCCTCTATACATGCTACCCTTAAAGGTGCTAAATATATAAGTTGCCTAGATGGAAATAAAGGGTACCATCAAATTCCTGTTGAAAAGAATTCACAGAACTTTTTGTTGATAACAACACACATGGGAATTTATAAGTATGTCAGAATGCCATTTGGACCAAAGAATGCTCCATCAGTATTTCAAAAGTTAATGGATATAACATTCCATAATGAAATGATTGAGGGATGGTTAATGGTATACATTGATGACATCATAGTGTTCTCTAAAACTTTTGATGAACACTTAATCCATTTAAGGAAAGTATTTCAGAAAATGGATGAAATAAAAATGACCCTTGCATTGAAAAAATGTAAATTTGGGTTTGAATCTTTAAAAGTGCTTGGTCATATTGTATCTGGCTTACAAATATGTGTAGACCAAAATAAAGTGGCTGCAATAAAGAATATTGGCATTCCTCAAAATGTGAAGGATGTACAATCTTTTCTTGGAATGTGTGGTTATTATAGACAATATATAAAAAACTACCAATCAATTGCTGCACCACTGACCACACTGATAAAGAAATCAGAAGCTTTCATTTGGAATAATGAAAGACAACAAGCTTTTAATAAGTTGAAAGAATGTTTAATGACAGCTCCTATCTTGGGATTACCAGATTTCCAATTACCTTTTGTATTATATACAGATGCAAGTTTTATTGGACTGGGTGCTGCTTTGCATCAAAAACAACTTATTGAAGGTAAAATGTCAGAAGTAGTAATCTGCTATATTTCACGTACTCTGAGAAGTAGTGAATTAAAATATGGTGCTACTCAACTTGAATGTTTGGCAGTAGTATGGGCTCTAGAAAAGCTACATTATTACCTTGAAGACCAAAAATTTGAGTTAATAACTGACTGTAGTGCAGTTAAGTCACTCTTAAACATGAAAACTCCTAATAGACACATGTTTAGATGGCAATTAGCTGTACAAGAATACAGAGGACGGATGACTATTACACATAGAGCAGGAACCTTGCACTCTAATGTAGATCTGTTATCTAGAGTACCTCTGCCTAATAATGATGATAATCCTGCTTATGTTCCTGAATCAGAGATTATTAACATTTATGGCATTTATATTGTAGATCTTGAGGATGAATTTATGCAATCAATTCTTGATAATTATAATTCAGATCCTGACTTAAGTAAATTAACTACAATATTAAATGATCCATCTAATGCTTCAATGAATGTTTTAATAAAAACATTACCAGATAAGTATAAAGAGGCATTAGAGAAAGGAAAATTTTCCATTGAGGATGGTTTTATATATTACAGAAAAAAATTAAGTAATGTAATTGTAATTCCCCCTTCAATGAAGGAGTTAATGTTAAGTATATGTCATGATGATATATTAGCAGGTCATTTTGACTACCATAAAACATTAACCAGAGTAAAAAACACAGCTTGGTGGATTAACATGTCTGAGGATGTTCAGAAATATGTTGAAACATGTGATTCTTGTCAAAAATCTAAAAGATTAACAGGAAAAAGAGCTGGTTTATTACAACAAATTGAGCAACCAAAAGCTCCATGGGAAATCATTAACATGGACTTTGTAACAGGTTTGCCAATAGCAGGGCATAAGAGTTATAACTCCTGCTGGGTAATTGTAGATAGATTTACAAAGATATGTAAATTTATTCCTACCCACAAAGAGGTTTCTGCAAAGGACTTAGCTTTTTTATGGTGGACACAAATGTTAAATACAGCAGGTTTCCCCAAAGCAATAGTTTCTGACAGAGATCCTAAATTTACTTCTGAGTTCTGGACGTCACTTATGGATGTTTCAGGGTGTCAATTAAAACTTTCTACAGCACACCATCCACAAACTGATGGGCTAGCAGAAAGAATGATACAAACCTTAGAAGATATGATAAGAAGATACTGTGCTTTTGGTCTTAATTTTAAAGACAATGACAAATTCACGCATGATTGGGTAACCCTTATCCCAGGTTTAGAATTTGCATACAATAGTACAGTACACTCTGTCACTGGCAAAAAGCCATTTGAGTTATGGTTGGGTTATGTACCTAATACCCCTGCTAAAACTCTTAATAAGTTACCTAGATTGGATATTCATCCAGGTACTAAATCTTTTCTTCAGATGCAGGAATTATGCAGAAAACATGCTCAAGAATGTATAAATAAGGCTTTTGAGTATGAAAAGAAAAGATGGGATAAAGCCCATAAAGAACAAATGTTCAAAGAGGGTGATGAAGTCCTTATTTCAACGCTACATTTCAATTTAAATGGTAATGTTAAATTGAAGGATCCATTCATTGGACCATTTGTAGTTAAAAAGATGGTTGGTAATAATGCTGTTGAAGTTATTCTATATGCACCTTATGATAGAAAACATCCAGTATTTCCTATTTCTCTTATAAAACCATACCACTCTAATGATACTGCTCTATTTCCAAGAAGATCAGGAAGGCATAAACAGCAACCTGAAGAAATAGTGGAAAAAGCAGAAATTGAAAAGATACTTAAAAAGAGACACCTTACTAAAGAAAAGGGAGTTGAGTATCTATTAAGATTTAAAAATAAATCAAGTGAATATGACCAGTGGATTCCAGAAAATGAAATCTCTGATCTTAAAAATCTCTTGAAAAAATTTAAATCTAAATAATACTGTTCATTCAGTATATGTATTATAAAAATTATTTTTTATTTTATTATTTCATTCCTTAAGATTAATTAAAATGTCTTAACATTTTTTTTTTATTGTTTTTTTTGGGGTGAGGGAGTGTCAGCCTAAATATCCTTAGGACTGAGTATTTCTTATGCTTAAAATAAGATAACCTTAACTAGATTAAGCTTATATCTTAAAAATAAGGTTAAAATAATAATATATACTATTTTATTATATATATATATAATTATTATTCTATTATATAATTTATAATAGTTTAAATAGCTTATCCATGGCCTAATAATACGTATTAAGGTGTTAATGGAGTCATAATATACTTATCTTAAGTGATATGAAGTAATTATTGACATACATAAGCTTATATGTATACATAAATCTCATATTCAGTGAAATATGCAGTATATTATGTATATTTAGGTATATAAGTGGGTTTTAGCCCCTTAATAGCCTATAACCTTTGTTTTTCTGCTTATTTTAGGTCATATGTACGAAATCAGTGGACTCACAACGCCTACAGAAGCATAGACACCTATATCAGGCGCATACACCCAGTTTGGACAACTAAAATTACTTCCTTGGATGGTTATTCACGGATTTATGGGTTGGAAATATGTTTGTGGGTTAATGTGGATGCTTGGGGGTGTTATTGGGGGCTTGGACATTTTATTTGTTTCCTTTATATGCTTTTAGTTTCATTAAATCTCTTTTTGATCTTTTATTTTACCTGTTTCTTTATGGTATCCGCTTTTATCTGGGTTTTCTATTTATGGTATGACTCTGTGTTATTATTAATAGTGATGGAGGGTCCTTACTGGAGGTCTGGGTGTTGAAACTGCTTGAAGTGGATGCCATGGGGAGGTGATGGGCCCTCACAGTGCTGTAATTGCCGGGGATAGAAGTGACATCATCTGGATTGAAGGTCTGTGCACTCCAGTGGATTTGGGTATAAGTAAGGAGGGATTTTTGACGGTTTATTATCATCATTCAATTACTACACTTCAAATAAACACTACACTACAATTATTAACATTTAGAAATATATTATAAAGCCCTTATAAATTGATATTATCTTTATAAAAGCTATAACTATATTTTATTCTTCTATTTTCCACCACTAGCACGCATTTAAATCCAAGTATTGTGAGTTTACTTTGAGTATAACTATTCTATTAGTCTTCCCCTGAGGTTTAATCACTAAATCATTTATTAATAAGTAGTAGGACCATAAAATAATACCATTATATCATACTTATATACTAGACTGTACTGACAGTAGGGATAAATTTACACATTTTTGTGAATCTGTCTACAATAACCCAACAAGAGTTATAACTGTCTTTACCAGCAATAGGTAATCCTGTTACAAAATCCATGTTTATTATTTGCCATGGGGCATCAGGAGGTTCAATATGTTGCATTAATCCTGCTCTTTTACCAGTTAATCTTTTTGATTTTTGGCATGAATCACAGGATTCAACATATAATTTTGTGTCGTCAGACATATTAGCCCACCAAGCAGTGTTCTTAATTCTGATCATTGTTTTGTTAAGATCAAAATGTCCAGCTAATATGTCATCATGACAAATTTTCAAGATAATTTCTTTCATAGAAGGAGGAATAACAATAACATTACTCAACTTTCTTCTATAATATAGATATCCTTCATCAATTGAAAATTTTCCTTTTTCCAAACCTTTTTGGTACTTTGGTGGAAGGGTTTTAATTAATGCTTGTATTGAAGCATTCTTTGGATTATTTAATATGGTGCATAACTTTTTCAAGTCAGTGTCCTTATTATATGATTCCAGAATAAGCTGTAATAGCTCATCCTCCATATCAACCACATATATCCCATGGATATGGATAATTTCATCCTCAGGATCATAAGCAGGATTTGAGTCATCATTTGGTAAGGGTAACCTTGATAACATATCCACATTTGAGTGACCAATACCAGCTCTGTGAATAATTGTCATTCTCCTTCTGTACTCTTGAACAGCCAGCTGCCATCTAAACATATGTCTATTAGGTGTTTTCAAGTTTAAAAGGGATTTAACTGCACTGCAGTCAGTGACAAGTTCAAATTTCTGGTCATCTAGGTAATAATGAAGCTTTTCTAGAGCCCATACTACAGCTAAACACTCTAATTGAGTAGCACCATATTTCAATTCACTATTTCTCAAGGTTCTTGAAATATAACAAATTACTACTTCTGAAACTTTATCATTTATCACTTGTTTTTGATGGAGGGCAGCACCAAGACCAATGAAACTGGCATCAGTGTACAAAACAAATGGTTGATCAAAGTCAGGTAAAGCAAGAATTGGTGCTGACATCAAACAGTGTTTCATAGTGTCAAAGGCTCCTTGTCTTTCACTATTCCAGACAAAAGCAACATCCTTTCTAGTTAATTGGGTAAGGGGTAAAGCTATGACTTGGTAATTTTTAATATACTGTCTATAGTATCCACACATTCCCAAAAAACTTTGGAGCTCTCTTACTGTTGTAGGAGCTTTCACCTGTTGTATGGCTGCCACTTTGTTCTGGTCAACACATATCTGTAAGCCTGAAACAACATGACCAAGAACTTTTGAAGAATGGAAACCAAATTTACATTTCTTCAAAGCAAGTGTCATATTTATTTCATCCATTTTCTGGAATACTTTACACAGGTGTTTAAGATGGTCCTCAAATGTTTTTGAGAATATAATGATATCATCAATATAAACCATCAGCCAACCTTCAATTATCTCTTGATGGAATGTGTTATCCATTACTTTTTGGAAAACAGAAGGGGCATTTTTAGGGCCAAATGGCATCCTAATATACTTATAAATACCCATATGAGTGGCAATCATCAGAAAGTTCTGAGAATTTTTCTCAACAGGTACCTGGTGATATCCCTTATTACCATCCAAACAGCTGATATATTTAGCACCCTGTAAAGTAGCATGTATAGAGCTGATTCTAGGTAAAGGATAGATATCATCAACAGTATAAGTATTTAGTGCTCTATAATCACCACATAACCTGGCTTTATCTTTCTCATAAGAAATTAGGACAGGTGAGATAACACAATATTTAGGTGTTTCAACTACCTTTTCAATAATATTCATTTTTAAAAGGGTAGAGATATTATCTTCAATATCTTTTCTCTTTGTGGGAGAAGCAGGATAAGGCTTCTTCCTTAAACTAGGTGGTATATCAGTTAATGGGCAAGACAATGAAAGTTTCATTTCCTCTTTAACTAATCCCAGTTCATGTGACCCATGAGCAAAGGCCATAGGAAAAGATTTTATCAAGTTAATGATGGAATCTTTATCCTCACCAGAAAGTTGTTCTCCAAAAGAGGCATTGTCAATTTCAGACATAAGGGCATGCATTTCCTTTGTAGATCTTCCTTTATATTGAACCACAGAATTACATGTGTTCAATTCTGGTTTTAATAATTTTTTAGGGGAGGAAATTTTAAATTTTCTCTTCCCATTCAACCCCATTGTTAAACATTGGTTTGAAGGATCCAAATTTATGCCATACTTGGTTAAAATATCATTCCCTACAATAAACCAATTGCTCAAGTTATCATTTTTCATGACAACAAAATCACAAATAGCTCTTACAAAACCATGGTTATATTTAAAAAACACTGTGGCTTTGTATTTACCAATGGGGGACAAAACAGAGCCATACCCTCTCCAATTTTCAGAAATGATAGGCAACAGTTTAGATTTATAGTCTTGATCTACTGAGGCAAGTAATCTTTCAGATACTACACTTCCTCCAGCTCCAGAATCCAGAACAACTTCAATGCTGGTTCCATTAATCAAGACTGGTGCCTTAAGAGGGGCAATAACAATTGAGTTATCCTCAATGTTCTTTATGATCTCAGCATCCTCAACTGTAGATAAATCATTATTATCAATGTCAATAGTATTTAAATAATGAATATCTTCTTCCAGCATCAAGATTTCTTGTTGAGATTCATATGAAATATTGCTGGCACAATCACTTGATGTATCATCCAGTGCCACTGTGTCATCAGCATGCTCCTCTGTTTGTTCCACAAGATTTATCTTCTTGTCACAAACATGGCCTTTCTGCCAAGGCTTGTTGCACTTGAAGCAAGTGTTTTTTGCATACTTCTTTGGTGCAACAGGGGCAGAAGGTTTACCAACCTTTTCCAGAGGTTTTTGTTGGTAAGTGGAGGGTTTCTCCAAAGGGGTCCTAGGAATGAATCTTCTTGCATCATACTTATTGTTTAGAAGTATCTCATTGCAAGTATTAATGAAAGAAGAGGGTTCTTTGGAGAACTCAGTCCTAGCCACAATCAAGTCTCTCAGAGACATTGGTAATTTATAGAGGATCCTGTCCTTCCATAAATCAAACTCCATATTTGGGTCCATTGCCCTTAAGATTTTTACAAGTTTCATTAAAAACTCAATAGGTTTATCAGTAGAAGAGCTATATCTAGTTTCCTCATACTTCCTTTGTTGAGCCATTCTGAACTTGGAGCCACCAAATTGTGCTTTAATTAATTTCTTCCAATCCTCCCATGAGTAGTCATTCCCATCCAGGAGAACAGATTCATACCACATCACGGCAACATTAGTGAAAAAAGAAATTAATTTGGACACAATTTCCTCATCTGGGAGTTTGTAAGAATTTTTTAAATTATCAATTCTGCAAATAAATTGTTGCCAATCAGAGGAAGAATCACCATCAAATGTTGGGTACTGGTCAAGTTTTGGCCAATTCTTTTGATTTGAAGGAGTCTCCTTAGTACTAGCTTGTTTCTGAGTAAGAAGCAGCTGTAATTTCTCTAATTGTGCTGAAATCTCATTGTTTAATCCTTCTGTTGCAGATCCTGGTGCATCATCAGTTTTTGATGGAAACTCAGTGTTATCAACAGGTATTTCTGGATCAATTTTTATTTTAGATGAACTAGCCACAGGTACTGGTTGAGAATACTGCACTATATGTTCCTTCACAGAATTTTCAGAATATTTTTGGTCATTTAACAATGAGTTCAATGTTTCTTCAATGGTTGTTAGTCTTGTTTTCATTCTTGGAAGACTAGATAAACTTTCATTGACAGTTGCAAAAGATAATTGGTTTTTATGTTGAAAAGATTACAAATGGTCACTCAATCTTTTCAGATTTATTTTATCTATTTCTACCTCCTGGCAACAGGCAGATACAGTATCTTTTAGTTTAGACAAATCATCTTTTATATTTTGCCATAAAGCAATTTTCTTTTCATGGGTTGCTTTGTAATGAGACAATTCATCAGAGACTCTCTGTGCTTCACTTTTTAATGCTTGATAACCCTGATCAGTTAACAAACTATTATATCTCTGAGTCAATTGCATATTGTTCATTATATGATTTTGCTTGGCAATAATATCTCTCAAGTGCTCATCATTAATTCTTGCTACATCTGGAGTGTTTCTCAATAAGGAAACTGAGTAACTTTCCAGGCTCTCATAGAACTCAGGGTCAAGAGTTTCATCAATCACAGCCATATCAGGATTAATCATTGAGGTAGCAATTAAAAGTAATGGATTGGATACATGAGATAACTGTCTACTATTCCCAGCCTCTATATGTCTCAAGGTTTCATCCTGCCTTCCAGATTTACCTGAAGGAACAGAGTCAGCCACAAGAAAAGGCACTTGAGAATCAATAGAGGGACGTACCAGGGTTTGCTGAGTATCACCATATTGGGCTTCCTTCTTCTTTTGCCTCCTTGATTAGGGTGGGGAGGAGTGGGGTTTGCCTGGGTGGGCCTTGATGGACCTACCTGAGGTAATTGATGCTGATTTTGAGCTAAGTAGTCCCACTGTGTGTTCAGCCAGTCCCACTGCCACTTGGACACTTCCACCATCTCTTGGGATTGGGGAGCCAATTGTTGTTGATCCCTGGGAGGAAGAGGTTTCCTTTTCTCTTGGAGAGAAGTATTTATTTTTTTCTCCCTTTCTTCCAAGGCATCTACCCTTACCTTTAGTTTTAAGCTGTCTGTCTTTAACTCCTTTATGTGGGTTGACAGATTCTTTATCTGCTGGGACAACGGCATCTTTTTTATTTTGAAGCCTCTTGGAAGCTCTTCTGGTGGGTTTGTCCTGGGTTTCTGATCCTGAGTATTCTCCACTAGGATTTCTACTTCTTCCATTTCCACATCCTGTTTGGGGCAAGGATTTATTAGTTTGAGAAATTCTTCTTGTTAAAGGAGAACTTACAGAAGTAGGCTCATCATAATCAATTAAGTCTAGTTCTTCTTCACGTGCAGCAAAACCACTTTGATCAGTCATTTTAAGATTCTACTGAAATGAAGGAAAAGAGACAAAAAATTAATTAGTCTTTATTTTTAATTTTTATTTAACAGAAATAAAATAAAAATAAATAAAAAAAATCTTTTTAGGATAAAAATCAACTTAAATAAAATTAATAAAAAAAATTTAAAACCAGGATAATGCAATCAACTGTAGAAATAAATTAGAATTTCTAATAATTTTTATTTTCAGGATTTAAATCAACTAATTTATTACCAGGATTTATTGTCAACTGAAATAATCAAATATGAATCTTTATTAATAAAAATTATTTTAACTGATTAATTAACTACCAGGACTTAATGTCAACTGAAGTAATTTAAATATGAATTTTATTACTTAAAAAGATTTATTGGATTACCAGGACTCAAAGTCAACTGAAGTAATGAAATGTTAATTATTTATTAAAAAAAAATATAATTATCAGGACAATTTGTCAACTGGAACAATTAATTAATCAGGACAAATGTCAACTGAAAAATTATAATAATTATTTTATTTAATAAAAAATATTATTTTCAGGACAGTTTGTCAACTGGAACAATTAAAATTCAAATTAATCAGGACAATTGTCAACTGAAAAATGATAATAATTAATATTAATATATAATTATTTTATTACCTCTGGGACTAAGAACATTTATTGCTCTATTATGGTCAACCAGGAAAAATAAAAAAAAAATAATAATAAAAATAAATTCCAATTACCAGACACCTCCCCCTGCAAAATGAGAAAATTAATGCCACTTACAGAGTGCTGAGTAAAAGGAAATACGTAGCAAATGAAGAGTGAAGAGTAACCCACAAATAGTAATCACAATAATTACCACGATATATACGATCTTTAGTCAGTATATGAACTTAAGTTTTGGAGCGCGGTTCGATTCCCGTTCGCAGCAAAAACTTTTATCACGTGACGTATGACGTTCGTGGTTTTCTTGCCTCCACTCGTCCTTTACAGGTGCTTCTACGCCGATGGTCCTCTCGATTACGCCTCCAGTAACGTTGCGCCGTCAATATTTCGGAAAGGATCCCAATTGTCAAGGTACACTTTTAGTCTAGAAGTTTGGGTACGAAGTTCTACGAGGATTTAAAAGGCTTAAATGGATTCTCAACAAATTTGTACGTATTTCTTAATTCAAAAATGATTGTTTTACTCAATAAAAAGAGGTAGGATTAAAATATTAATATAATTTATAAATTAGAATTACGCTATTGTAAATACTAATGATATAGAATATAAGAATAAGTTTTTTATTGGTTATTGTTGTAATAAAATGGTTTGGTAAGATAGAATGATCAAAAGACAACAAAAAGAGAGGCCTTTTATAGGCAAAGGAGAGACAAAGCACGGAAATCAAATTCTAAAAACAGTAGGAAAAGAGAGAGAAAAAGAACATTCCAGAAAGAGTATTTCAAATAATAAAGTTATTCCAAAAAGAAGGCGTCAAAAAGATGTATTTACAGAGTATGTCAGAAATACATCAATATTTTTAATATTTACTGTAAATGTCAATCCCAAATAAGAAATTTGATTTTTTTGTATATATTTAATATTATTTGAATATTTAAATCTTATTTTATCTTTGTATTTTATTTTTTTAAATATAAAGTTTTATTTTTCCCAACCTGTCAATTGAGCACGGTGTTAGAGAAAAATATAAGGGACAAAATAATTTTAATTTTACTTATTTATTTAATTAATTAATTTAATTTTAACATTCTGTAACTAGTTAATTTATAACTAATTTTAATGTAACTAAATGATAATTAAATAATAATTAAAGATGATAAGGTGCGGCTTCATCCAGTAAATAATTACTAATTTCACTGGGTAAGTCTAGTAGCCTGGCTGACAGAACTGGTGCAAATTGCTTAACATGTTAGTTAGTCAAGCTAAAGGTAAGATACTAATTGTGCAATTATTTTATAATTTTATAATTTTATAATTTTATAATTTTATAATTTTATAATTTTATAATTTTATAATTTTATAATTTTATAATTTTATAATTTTATAATTTTATAATTTTATAATTTTATAATTTTATAATTTTATAATTTTATAATTTTATAATTTTATAATTTTATAATTTTATAATTTTATAATTTTATAATTTTATAATGTTATAATTTTATAATTTTATAATTTTATAATTTTATAATTTTATAATTTTATAATTTTTTGAATCTTGCTCATATCAAAGGAATACAGTGCCTTTTTCCCTTCAGTGTTTTCTGAAATCCATCACCTTTGTACAGCATCTTTGTAGAATAGCTGGTAAGGTGGCAACTTATTTTTTTTTAAAAAAAAAAGGCATTGACTTTTTGTATGAGAAATATTACAGGGATTCGAACCTCAGATATATTTAATAACAGTTTTTTCAACAACAAAATAAACACTCTCTTTTTAGAAAGTGTAAAGAATCTAGAGCTATATGTCAGCAAGCTTTTTAGATTGAAAAATTGTATCATAAAAAAGATAGCAGAAAATGGGAGTATTTTTAACAAAGCACAGCAAGACTTGTTGAAATCTTGTGGAATTGAGAAAAAGAGGATATATAAAACAAAATTTTCATCAGGTGTGTGACATGTGAAATATTTAATAATGCTAGGACTACCACTTGATTATAAGTAGCTCATTTAAATCTCTCACTTACTTTTTAAGCTATATTTGACTCAATGTTCTATTATTAATTCAAAATAAAAGGATCAAAGCAAAATTTTGAGCTTCACAATGCTCTTGATATTTTTGTCAAAAACCTTCAGAGTCTCAAAAATTTGGGTAACCAAAATAAAATTTCACCTTCAAAAGATGAAATATTTGACTGTATTGTTCAAGAATGGAAAACTTGCACACTTACACTAAACATTCTACTGGAAGCTGAATCCTTTAAGTTTATTTTCAGTATAATAACAGAGAATAATTTTGATAATATAATCAGGAGCAAAGGTATGTGTCTTTTTAATTTTTTTGTAGTAGCTACTCAATAATATCAATTTTTATTACAGATAGGTATTTTGAAAATTTTTATATATGCTATATCAATACGGTAATCTCAACTCAAATTTTAATACCCAATAACCTTCTTAATCGATACCGAACTATAAACTTTATTCATCAGAGCTTTAATGAAAAAGTGGAATATACAAGCACAAAATTAAATAATGCAACCTGGATTATTTTTGAAAGATTCAAGAAAAACTCAAAAAGCTTAGTTAAATTATTAAATGAAATTAGTGAAAAATAAATTAGTTTTGGTGATGGCACCAGAATATTGATTTTGGTGTCCATTTTTTTGTTAACATGAAATCAATATTTAGGAAGCATTATTCTCTTTCTCTTTCTTTTTATTTTTAATTTTTTTTTAAACTCAAAGAAGCCAACTAAATATTTTATGACTTAAAAGATAAAGGATATGATATGATTATATTTTAAAGTGAATTTTGTATAAAAATTCTAACAGTGACATTGTGTAAGAAGAATCTAAAGGTCATTGGCTTTGATGTCTTGGAATAAGATTTAAAAATATAGTGGTGGGTCTCAAACATGACAAATTTTTTAAGAAATTTTATATATATCTATTCATAAAACAATAGGAACCCCCTCCATATAAAGTGATCAAGATAAATATTCTTAGGAGTAAAAACATCATAATTGAAGTTTTTCAGTTTTTTATCTGATTGAAAAATGGGATTTAAAATAGCTTATCTAGCATGTTTGAGTTCTCCAAATATGAAGTCTTGTGAGGATTTCTCAAAAATTGTAGAAAGACTCATACAGTCTCCTTACTGTAAGCAGAATCCAAGGGAGTTGGATAAACCTAAGAAAACCCTGTCCCTTTAAGTAAAAATAGAGCTCTCAATTAAATAAGCTAAATTTTCTACTTGATATGAATTGACTTGTTGAAAAATTAATTTAGACAGTTTTGAGATGTAGAATCAGTGTTCTTTATAACATGGAAAAGAAATACAACAATAAAGTTGTACTTGGAAAAGTTATATAAATGATTGAATTGGTATGTTTTTATAAAGCTTTTTTTTTGTGAAAAGATTTTAAATTTGCATAACTGAAATTAAGACCTTTACAATGGTACCCTAAAAGTATATATTGATGAGTTGTAATATAGAATTAATGAAATTTTATGAAAAAGTGTTATATTTATAAGGGTATTTCAAATATATAAAATTTTGTGTGAATAAAATGGTTGTTGTTTTTTATTTTTGTTGTTATTGTAAATGGTTAAGTTTTATGATGTTGCTTATTATTCTCTAATTTAGAGTCTACAGGCTTTATATGCATAGTATGTCATGTGCCCTACTTTCCCTAGCTGGAGTATTCCAGAGCTTGTCCAGAGATCATATGGAGCTTTCCCAGAGAGTTCTGGAGCTTGTACCAACTTCCAGACTTAATTAGAGCTTTAAAACTGTAAAAAAATGTACAAAAAATAAAAATGATAGGGTTAAATCTGAGGAACCTCTCATTGAATTTTGGTAGCCTGTGCAATCCTATTCACTGAACTAAAAATAATCAAAGTTGAGTAAATTATCAGAAATAATTTATATAATTATTAAAAATATAATAAAGATAGTAAAAATTCTAAGAAGAATTCTAAAGGTTCTTGAGACTCCTAGCTTTCATTTCCATGCACTTTTAAACATATACTTGCATTTCTTGACCATTAAATTATTATTTATTCCTGGACTCATATAAATAACCATTTTCACAATAGAAAATTTTTTATTTTAATAATAAAAAATAATATAATTTGATTGGGCTTTCCAATCTTCAATTTAATCATCCCAAATTCTTTTGAAAATAGTTTTAAGTGAAATACTAAATTTTAGACTTCCACAACATCTTTTTACATTGAGTGCACTTGCAGCCTAGATATGGATTAACACCATTCATAAGTCACATGGATTACACATATTAAGAAAAAGATATGAAGTGTATTCAAAAATATAATAGAGGGTACCAGAGTAGGAAAATCTGCACTTAAAAATACACACTTATATAAATGTGTATTTCCAAAGCCCAGTACTCCTAAAACTGGTGTCTTCCAAAACTCAAACAAGTCAAATAAGGAAAAATGATGGGGGAAACTGCATGAAAGTCTGAAGTGAATTCAGCACTCACTTTTAAGCTTACAAGCACTTGATCAGCTTTTAGCCTTAATTTAACCACCATTCAAAGTTTATATCCTACAAAATTCCTAGCTACTTTCATTGAAACTTATAAAAGCTGCTCCAACTTTCTTTTAAAAAAATTTATATCAAAACTCAAGATTCACTAAATTTTTATTCAACTCACTTGAATTTCTTCAATTATTATTTTGTAACAAAACAACACATTTAATTATTTACTTAAAAATTTTCATTGCATATGCTCCTTTAGAATTTTAGTTTTATATTAAAATATTACATTCCATTGTTTACTAGATTTTTCTCTTATCTTACACCAGGAAAATTTTTTGGCACTTGCTAGCAGGTAACTCTCCTCAATTGAACTACCATAGTCCATTTAGGGATATTATTCTGCTACCTGCTGTCAGATTTTTTTCTCTGGTTCCACTTGCTATTTTCCAACCATAATTTTATACTCAAATTCAACAATTCATCATTTTCTAAATATCTGTTCATCCCATCTTCTAGATTTCCATCAAAATTTGATACTAAAATATTACAATTTATTATTCATTAAATTTTTTCAAACCACTTGCCTTTTCCAAATTATTATTTTGTTCTCAAATAAATATTTATCCTTTAAAAATTTTTTCTCCTGGCAAATGTACATTTTAAATCTCAATTGTATACTAATTACCACAGGAAATCTAGTGGTGAATTGCTAGCAATCCCCTCTCTTGAAATTGAGAGTCTCCCTTAATTATTCCAGGTTTATGAATACTTTATAAACATAAGTAAATTAGAGTTAGATTTACATTTATTCTCAGATTGGTCCAAAAATGAACCTCAATTGATCTCAAGTTATGCATAAGTTGATCAACTATAACCATGATTTTATTTTTCATTGAGCACACATTGAGCACACATTGATCCAACATAAGCTTTTGAATATACAATATTATTATCAATTTAGAGGAAGAAAATTATTCCTTAACATACCTAATCATTACTTTGCATTCAAAAGATAAACCATAAAATTATGAAAGTAAATTTAATTTACAATAATAATATCTTTTACTACATAATTGTAACAATAGATAAATTTAGCAAATTTTTTGATCACAAATATTAATAGCTATAGGGATTGAAATAACTAATGCCATTCCTATTTTCAAATTTTAAAAAGATTATAGTCACTTCTCACTTCTAATCTATTAAGTCTTTGAAAAACTAAATTTTGTATAATTTTTTAAAATTTACCTAAAATATAAGACCTACAGGCTATTGAAAATAAAATCTTCAGTTACTCAACTAAAATAAATATTTATATTTATATAAAAATAAAAATAGTCCTTAAAGTGTATAACTTGAATGGTTGTTATGGAAATTAATATGCAAGTTTTCCAATTTAAATATTTAATGCTTATATAAATCACTTTCCCAAGTTTTGGTATGAGTACATGTGAAATGGTAACTGCATTTAAAAGTGGAAACCAATATAATGAAAAAAATATTTACAAAATTTATTTCAATTTAATATTTATCTCTAAAAACTTTTTAAAGCAATATTTTATTCATCTTCATAAGGATCTCTTCCTCCTCCTCTACCCATCTAATTTTTAATAGGGGGTCTCAAACTTGAACAAATATGCCCAGTGGATTTCATTTGAAAACCACCACATAAACACACCATGTGTCAGCCAGGCTATACCAGTAGCCCAGAACATTATATGTTAATTTATTGGACTTAAAAGAGGGCGTAAGAATTGTATTTTATGTATATAAATTAATATTTTATTGCATAATAAAATTATATAAGTATCTTATTAATAATAAGTGTTATATTAATTTTATTGTTATATAAATTTTTATACATTTAAATTAAGCTTAATTTATTTTATATTCTACAAATAATGGCGCATTTTTATGTATTAAATAATTATAAATTGATAATTAATTAATTACAAAACATATATTATAATTATATATGTAAAATTGATTTATAAATTAATTAAGTTAATTAATTAATTTAATATATTAAATAAAACTTCATATAAAATTAAGCAAAAATATTGGGCTCTTCTTTTGACCCTTAATTGTGTCAGGAAAAATTATTAAATAAATTATAATACTTATTTAATAACATAGTATTAAAATCCCCATTTTAAATTGCAAATAACACTGAATTAATTATCTGTTTCATTTAAACTAATTATTAAATTAATTACATAGTTAAAACAATTACTTAAAATTGCTTTAAACTGAATTGAATTTATTCCAACAATTTCGGCGTGAAAATAATTTTATTTGTTTTACTTAAAACCTTTACATGTCACTATAATGTCTGTTTTTGATTATTTTTACTCATTGTTCTCATGTTTCAGACTTACTTGGTTAATGATTATTTTAAATAAGTGTTTTGGGATGTTATGATGGGAAAAGGATTAATTACTCACGGGTTTTAGTAAATGTGTCATATTTTTCTCTTGATAGTCATGTTTCATTTTCTATTCTGTTATCTCTTGTTTTAGCTATTTCTAATTTGTATTTATTTATTGGTGGCGCTTCAGGGGTCCCTTGGTCTAAAAAAGGGCCTTGGATAATCCCCTTTAAATTATCACTTACTATAAAACCGAAACTTGAAAATATTTTTAATATAATACGTTTTATTATTATTTTTATTAGTATTAAAATTCTAATTTAAATTTTATATAACTATTTACAGGTTTCTTTAAGTCTGATAGTAATAATAGTGTTTTCCGAGCAGAAATAATAATCCTTACTTTAAATAAATATTGTCATTTAATAATCCTCATTTTTGTGTCAGCCCTCAAGTGAATCGTCTTTACCCCTCTTTAAATAAATTAGATCATTTTGTTATCTTATTTTTTTATTTCTTATAACCCTTTTCTTTCCTCCTCTTCTTCTTTCCGCTTTTCTTACCTTCTTCTAGACAACCTGCCAACAAGTGGGAGCCTTTCCAAACGACGACAACAATCGATACTTGCGACAAACAACATAGCGCACGGACCACCCAGCCAAAGAGAAACTTTTGCCGCAATTGTGTTTCGAACTTGGGTTTTATCTATTAGGGTTATATTAAATTAATTCATATATTATTTTGAAGTGATTTTACGATCATTATAGTAAGTTAACCTTTGCAACTCTCACTCTTATTATATTTTTACTGCAATAACAGTGTTTATGGCTTAATTGCTGATTCACTGAGTGTAAGTGTTCATTATTTTTTAATTTTTTTTCCTAGTTGACCATAATAGAGTAAATCTCTTAGTCCTAGAAGACAATGAATAATTAATAAATTAATAAATTAATTTAATTATTATTTTTTGTATATTAGTTGACCATAATAATTGTCAAGGGGGACTTTTGGTCTAGAAGCTTGGTTTGAGGTTTATGCAAGGAACTTTATAGTTTTATTGGACTCTCAAAGAATGGTATGTATTTCTTAATCAAAATAATTGCTTTACTCAAATAAAAGAGGTAGTTATAAGATATAAATATAAATTGTAGATTAGAATTACGGTGTTGTAAATACTAAAGTTATAAAATATAGGAATAAATGTATTGTTGTGAGTGTAATAATAATATAAGTGGTAAAAAGAATGTTTTGAAAAGCACAAAGTAAGAGGCCTTTTATAGGCAAAACATGAGGGAATAAAATATACGGAATTTACACTATGTGAGTAAAAGAGTGACTGAAAGGAGTACATATATGACATAAGAATTAAATAAATGATACGTCAACAAGGACATCAAATTTATTAGCAATAAAGTTTGAGTTCCTTGGACTGTCACAATTAATTACACAATAATTAATTAATTATATTACTTTCATGGGATTCCAGATCTCTCACTGAGGTAATATAATTAATTTAAAGTTATTTATTATAATATTATTTTTAAATTCTATTCCCATTAAGTTATACTATTGAGCACGGTGTTAGGGAGTAAAATTGTAAGGGACATTTTATTTACATTAATTAATTATACTACTTATTGTACTTAACTAGTTAATTGTAAGTAATGCTTAAGTAGGTAATTAATTATTAGTAAGAAGAAGGGGCGTGGCTTCAAATCAGTAAAATAATTAATTATTTTACTGGTTAAGTCTAGTAGCCTGGCTGACACTCCCTTACTCTAAAAAAACAATTAAAAAAATGCTATGATTTTTTGTTTTTATACTTTTCTAGTAGAGTGGGAAGATTAGATATTTCCTTCCCAGGTATCCAAGAATCATATTCAGATGATTTATTCTTGAATCTCAATAAGTATTCTGTACCTTTTTCAGCAGTGACTATTCTGTCATTTAGAATTTTTTCAATTTCTGCTGTTTCAGTGATTTCATTTGGGGTTTTCTTTGGTCTTCCCCTCCTTTTTGAAATAAATCACTATTGGATGTGTAAGGTTTCAAAAGAGATATTGGAAAAACAGGATGTTTTCTGTCATATGGAGAATACAGAATAACCTCAACTGCATTATCTCCAATCATTCTTCTGAGAACAAATGGACCAACAAATGGATCTTTCAATTTGTTATTACCTTTTAAGTTGAAGTGGACTGTAGAAATCAACACTTCATCACCCTTTTTAAAAGTGTATTCTTTATGGGATTTGTCCCATCTCTTCTTCTCATATTCAAATGATTTATCAATGCATTTTTGAGCATTATTTCTGCATAGTTGTTGCATTTGAAGAAAAGATTTTACACCAGGATGTATATCAAATTTAGGTATTTTGTTATTGAGAATTTGGGAAGGAGTATTTGGAACATATCCAAGCCAGAGGTCAAAAGCCTTTCTTTGAGTAACAGAATGAACAGTGCTATTATAAGCAAATTCCAACCCAGGAAGTAAGGTAACCCAATCATGAGTGAATCTGTCATTATCTTTATACTCAAGGCCAAAGGCACAATACCTTCTAATCATGTCCTATAAAGTCTGGATCATTCTTTCAGCTAAACCATCAGTCTGTGGATGATGGGCAGTAGAAAGTTTCAGATCACAACCACAAACATCCATCAGAGACATCCAAAATTCAGAAGTAAATTTAGGGTCTCTGTCAGAGATTATGGCTTTAGGAAAACCAGTAGTATTAAACATATGAAACCACCATAAGAAAGCTAATTCTTTAGTGGAAACATCCTTGTGAGTAGGGATAAATTTACACATCCTTGTGAATCTGTCCACAATAACCCAACAAGAGTTATAACTGTCTTTACCAGAAATAGGTAATCCTGTTACAAAATCCATGTTTATTATCTGCCATGGTGCATCAGGAGGTTCAATATGTTGCATTAATCCTGCTCTCTTACCAGTCAATCTTTTTGATTTTTGGCAAGAATCACAATACTCAACATATAATTTTGTGTCTTCAGACATATTAACCCACCAAGCAGTGTTCTTAATTCTGATCATTGTTTTTTCAAGATCAAAATGTCCAGCTAATATGTCATCATGACAAATTTTCAAGATGATTTCTTTCATAGAAGGAGGAATAACAATGACATTACTCAAATTTCTTCTATAATACACCACACAATATGGGGGGCGGACTTGCTAGCAAGTCCGCAACCTTGGACCCAAACTCACCATAGATTGAACACACATTGAGCTATTGATAAAGGAACCATTCAATCAGGGATGAACACCACTCAGCAGAACAGTTTTAGGTGGGTGTTCAAGTAGCGTTCAGTATGGGTTCAGTATGAGTTCAGTCTGAGTTCCATCTGAGTTCCATCTGAGTTCAGGTTGAGGACTTGCTAGCAAGTCCACCCCCTATATTGCGTAGTGAATTGCTCTCAGGATTTTTGTTACTTTCATAAGAAAAACAATGGGTTTTTCAACAGAGGAGGATACATATCTAGTATTCTCATACAGTCTTTGCTGAGCTAACCTCAATTTTGAACCACCAAACTGATTTTCAATCAAGGATTTCCAATCATTCCATGTATAATGATTGTTATCTAAAAGAACAGATTCATACCACATCAAGGCTAAATTGGAAAATAAAGAAATTAGCTTAGAAACAATTTCCTTATCAGGTAGTTTATAAGATCTCTTTAAATTATCAATTCTTTGGATAAAGTGTTGCCAATAAGAAGAATCACCATCAAAGGTAAATTTTTCTTCAATGGCTGTTAGTCTTGTTTTCATTCTTGCAAGACTAGATAAATTCTCATTGATAGTTGCAAAAGATAACTAATTTTTATTTTGAAAAGATGACAAATGGTCATTCAATCTTTTCAGATTTATCTTATCTATCTCCACCACCTGGCAATAGGCAGATACAGTATCTTTTAGTTTAGACAAATCATTTTTTATATTTTGCCATAAAGCAACTTTCTTTTCATGGGTTGCTTTGTAATGAGACAATTCATCAGACACTCTCTGTGATTCACTTCTTAATGCTTGATAACCCTGATCAGTTAACAAACTATTATATCTCTGAGTCAATTGCATATTGTTCATTATATGATTTTGTTTGGCAATAATATCTCTCAAGTACTCATCATTAATTCTTTCTACATCTGGAGTGTTTCTCAATAAGGAAACTGAGTAACTTTCCAGACTCTCATAGAACTCAGGGTCGAGAGTTTCATCAATTACAGCCATGTCAGGGTTTATCATTGTGGTAGCAATTAAAAGTAATGGATTAGATACATGAGATATCTGTCTACTTCTCCCAGCCTCTACTGGTCTCAAGGTGTCTTCTTCCCTCTCAGATTTACCTGAAAGAACAGAATCAGCCACAAAAATAGGCACTTGAGAATTAATAGAGGGACGTACCAGGGTTTTCTGGGTATCACCATATTGGGCTTTCTTCTTCTTTTGCCTCCTTGATAACGGTGGGGAGGAGTGGGGTTGACCTGGTTGGGCCTTGATGGACCTGCCTGAGGTAACTGATGCTAATTTTGAGACAGGTAGTCCCACTGAGTGTTTAACAAGTCCCACTGCCACTTGGACACTTCCACCTTCTCTTGGGACTGGGGAGCCAATTGTTGTTGATCCCTGGGAGGAAGAGTTTTCTTCTTCTCTTGAAGAAAGGTATCTATTCTTCTCACCTTTTCTTCCAGAGCATCTACCCTTACATTTAGTCTCAAGTTTTCTGTCCTTAGCTCCTTTATGTGAGTTGACAGATTCTTTACCTGCTGAGACAATGGCATCTTTTTTATCCTGAAGCCTTTTGGAAGCTCTTCTGGTGGTTTTATCATAGGCTTCTGATCCTGAGTTGTGTCCACTAGGATTTCTACCTCTTCCATCTTTACATCCTGTGTGGGGCAAGGATTTATTAGTTTGAGAAATTCTTCTTGTTAAAGGAGAACTTACAGAAGTAGGCTCATCATAATCAATTAAGTCTAGTTCTTCTTCACGTGCAGCAGAACCACTTTGGTCAGTCATTTTAAGATTTTACTGAAATGAAGAAAAGAGACAATAAGATTAATTAGTCTTTATTTTTGATTTTTTTAAAAAAAATAAAAAAAATAAAAATAAAATCTTTTTCAGGATAAAAATCAACTTAAATAAAATTAATTTATTAAAAAAAATTTAAAACCAGGATTATAATATAATCAACTGTAGAAATAAATTAGAATTTTTATTAATAATTTTTAATTAATTATTTTCAGGATTTAAATCAACTAATTTATTACCAGGACTAATTGTCAACTGAAGTAATAAAATATGAAACTTCATTAATTTAACAAAATTTTATTAAACTGATAACTTAACTACCAGGACTTAATGTCAACTGAATTAATTAAATATGAATTTTTATTTTAAAATTTTATTAAGCTTGATCACTTAATTACCAGGACTTAATGTCAACTGAAATAATTAAATATGAGTTTTATTAATTAAAATATTTATTGAACTACCAGGACTCAAAGTCAACTGAAGTAATTAAATATTAATTATATATTAATTAAAAATATTATTGTCAGGACAATTTGTCAACTGGAACAATTAAATTAATCAGGACAAATGTCAACTGAAAAGATTATAATAATTAATATTAAAATATAATTATTTTATTACCTCTGGGACTAAGAACACTTATTGCTCTATTATGGTCAACCAGGAAAAATAAAAAAAAATATAATATTAAAAATAAAATCCAATTACCAGACACCTCCCCCTGTAAAATGAGCAAATTAATGCCACTTACAGAGTGCTGAGTAAAAGGAAATACGTAGCAAATGAAGAGTGAAGAGTAACCCACAAATAGTAATGCAATAATTACCACAATATATACGACATTTTGTCAATATATGAACCTAATTTTTGGAGCGCAGTTCGATTCCCGTTTGCAGCAAAAAATTTTATCACGTGACGTATGACGTTCGTTGTTTTGGTTGCTTTCTTGTCCTTACAGGTATTCGAACGCCAATGGTCCCTTCGATTACGCCCTCAAATCACAATGCGCCGTTGATAATTCGGGAAGGCCCTCAATTGTCAAGGGGGACTTTTGGTCTAGAAGCTTGGTTCGAGGTTTATACAAGGAATTTTAGGGCTTTATTGGACTCTCAAAGAATGGTACGTATTTCTTAATCAAAATAATTGCTTCACTCAAATAAAAGAGGTAATTATAAGATATCAATATAAATTATAGATTAGAATTACGGTGTTGTAAATACTAAAGTTATAAAATATAGGAATAAATGTATTGTTGTGAGTGTAATAATAATGTAAGTGATAAAAAGAATGTTTTGAAAAGCACAAAGTAAGAGGCCTTTTATAGGCAAAACATGAGGGAATAAAATATACGGAATTTACACTATGTGAGTAAAAGAGTGACTGAAAGGAGTACATATATGACATAAGAATTAAATAAATGATACGTCAACAAGGACATCAAATTTATTAGCAATAAATTTTGAGTTCCTTGGACTGTCACAATTAATTACACAATAATTAATTAATTATATTACTTTAACGGGATTCCAGATCTCTCACTGAGGTAATATAATTAATTTAAAGTTATTTATTATAATATTATTTTTAAATTCTATTCCCATTGACTTATAATATTGAGCACGGTGTTAGGGAGTAAAATTGTAAGGGACATTTTATTTACATTAATTAATTATACTACTTATTGTACTTAACTAGTTAATTGTAAGTAATGCTTAAGTAGGTAATTAATTATTAGTAAGAAGAAGGGGCATGGCTTCAAATCAGTAAAATAATTAATTATTTTACAGGTTAAGTCTAGTAGCCTGGCTGACAATAATACTCAGTACTTAGTCCCAATTTTACCATCATATTAATTTTTGGTATTAATTATTTTGGTTGATTTATAAAAACCTTTATTGATTGGTCCCATTTTAATTACTGATTCTTTCTTAATAAATAATTTTAATTACATTTGTTTGTATTACTTTTCTGTTAATTAATTGAAATTTGATAAAAATTAATTTTTTTTTTGTTAAAATTCAATAAATTTTATTTTGAAATAACAATTTGAATCATTAAATTATTTTTTTGATTCTATTTTAACAGTTTAAATGTCCAATAGTTTGGCTAGCAGCATGGATAACTTACATGTGGATGAGATTGAAGTGGATAATGACACTGAATCTGTAGGCTCTTCTAAATTAACTTACAGAAATGATTCAGCTGACAAAAAACCTTCAGGACTTGGAAATGGCAAGAGAAGTGGAAAACCCCCCTCACCAAACACCTCTGAAAGAAGTAAAACCTCTAATAAATCAGGACAATCAACTCAAAGGTATAAAAATAAAAAAGATACCTCTAACCCAACAAGTAAACAATCTGTCCAGTCACATCAAAGAACTGAAGGCAGAAAGCATAGAGTACAAGGCAAGGGTAGACACACTCTGGCAGCAGATTCAGGAATTGTTAAATCCCAAACAGGCTCAAACTCCTCATTTCCCAGCCTCTCAGCCTCAGCCTCAACCTCAGCCCAATCAGGTACCCAGCTCCTTCACGCAAAATCAAAGCACTCTGCAAGTGGAACAGTGGAAATGAGATTACTTGATGAGCCATTACCAGCAGAATTCTCAGCAACCAGCTCAACACCCTGGCCCATCAAGGACACAAACCTACCATCCATCTCCTCAGCCCCATTTTTATCAGGGAGGCAGAAGAAAGAAGGAACATGGGAAGTTTCCTCCCTTACCATGGTAAGTAATTTGTTTGATAAACATGTTGGCATTTATAATAACAAAGCTTCTTCAGGTAATCTTGTGGATTCTGGTGAAAGAACAGTTAAACCTTTAAAAAGACAACTTCCTTTAATGAGTAGCCCCAATGATGTAATTAGAAAATTATCATTTTATGAACCTCTACATTTGACTTCTACTTCTTTAATTAATCCTTCTCCTGCAATTAAGAATGATTCTTTTTCCCTGAAGTCTATACCTTAATTGAGAAAACTTCTGAAGAAATATTGAAAGATACCCTTGATTTTAATGTTGTGAAAGACAAACATTTGAGAGATGTGTTAATCCATGAGAGTGATAAATTAAATAATTTGCACTTGCATTTTAAAGTAAGTTCTTCTGTAAAGGATACAGCTTATTTTAAAATCAAAGAAACCTTGAATATTGTTCTTAGCCAACAAAAACAAATAAGGAGTGACCATAGAGCTATCTCAGATAAGAATATCAATCTACATAAAACCTTGAGTGAACTTAAACCCCTTATTGAGGAAAATTATTTATTAAAAAGTGAAATAAAATCTTTACAAAATGAGTTTAAAAAGCTAAAAAATGATTTCCATGCACTGAGTGCCAAACACACAGTTTCTGAGGACAGAAATGTTTTATCTCTTGCAAAAGTAAGTGACCAGATGTCTGAAATTCCAAGGATAAGAAACTATGTGTCTGACCTGCAGGAAAAATTTTCAACCTTAACCATCAATAATTATGGTATAAATGAGAATGCTGCCCATAAGCTGCATAAAAAAACGAAAAAGAACCTGAGCAGAGTTCCTCCTCTCTTCCTCATATTTCAGCCATTAAACAAACTGACAATGAGTCTGTAAAATCTTTTGCTACTAGAAAAAAATCTTGTGATGGTCATGTACCAGCTGTTTCTGTAAATAATGAAATTTCTGAACACCTGGCTAAACTTCAGGAATTATTAATGATAAATAATTCAAACCAAAAATGGACCATTCCAGTAGTCAGAAAAATAGGCATAAATTGGACCAATATCCTACCTTTGATGGTGATTCTTCTTCTGATTGGCAACACTTTATCCAAAGAATTGATAATTTAAAGAGATCTTATAAACTACCTGATAAGGAAATTGTTTCTAAGCTAATTTCTTTATTTTCCAATTTAGCCTTGATGTGGTATGAATCTGTTCTTTTAGATAACAATCATTATACATGGAATGATTGGAAATCCTTGATTGAAAATCAGTTTGGTGGTTCAAAATTGAGGTTAGCTCAGCAAAGACTGTATGAGAATACTAGATATGTATCCTCCTCTGTTGAAAAACCCATTGTTTTTCTTATGAAAGTAACAAAAATCCTGAGAGCAATTCACTACGCAATATAGGGGGTGGACTTGCTAGCAAGTCCACAACCTGAACTCAGATGGAACTCAGATGGAACTCAGACTGAACTCATACTGAACCCATACTGAACGCTACTTGAACACCCACCTAAAACTGTTCTGCTGAGTGGTGTTCATCCCTGATTGTATGGTTCCTTTATCAATAGCTCAATGTGTGTTCAATCTATGGTGAGTTTGGGTCCAAGGTTGCGGACTTGCTAGCAAGTCCGCCCCCCATATTGTGTGGTGATTGATCCAAAGATGGATTATGATATTTGGAGAGATAAAATCTTGTATAAATTACCAAATTCTCTTAGAGATTTAAACGTAGCTAGAACTGAGCATGTAAGGGAAAAATATTCTTTCATTAATATCTGTTATGAGGTACTACTCAACCATAGATATGAACCAAAGAATTTCCTTGGTAAATCTTATCATGATCAAAATAAACCCTCTAAAAGCCCCCAGAAAAATCTGGTAAACCCTCTGCCCCAGTTGCACCTAAAAAATATGCAACAAATACTTGTTATAAATTTAACAAACCATGGCAAAAGGGTGATGTTTGTGACAAGAAAATTCATCTTGTTGAACAAAATGAAGACACTGATGAGGCTGAAATTGATGTCAATAATTCTTCTAGTGACTGTGAAAGTAATATCTCCTATGACAATGACTCTGTTAAAGATGTTTTAATGTTGGAACAGGATGTCCATTATTTAGATAATATATCTGAAGAATGTGTATTGGATTTATCTTCAGTGGAAAATGCTGAAATAATTAAAGATATTACTATCAATTCTATAGCCATATCCCCTTTGAAAGCACCTGTTATCATTAATGGTAAAAATGTTGATGTAGTTCTTGAATCTGGTGCTGTAGGAAGTGTAGTGTCTGAAAGAGCTTTAGCTTCAGCAGATAAGGATTATTTGAGTAAATTATTATCTAGAACTTCTGAAAAATGGAGAGGGTATGGTTCTACCTTAACTCCTATTGGCAAATACAAAACCTCTGTATTCTTCAAATATAATGGTGGTTTTGTCAGAGCTATTTTTGACTTTGTTGTCATGGATACAATTCTCGTCACTGTGACCGACATGTCCTAGCTTACACTTGATATTCTTCTTGTCCCTTTTATCAGGTGAATGAGAGCGATTAGTAGTTTTTCTCTTTTTTGCCTGAGCTTTTAGTGCGTTATCACTAGAGTTTTCATCGCGCAACCTGCGATTTGCCTCTGATTTGAGACTATCATAAACTTGCTCTAGTGTTAAATTTTTAAAATTCTGAAAAAGGTTTTGAGTGATTCCTAACATTGTCTCGTGTTGAACACTTTTAACAAGAATCATAGCCACCACTTTGGAGGGAATAGACAGCTCTGGGTCACTGGATGCACTGTTTACCAACAAGTTTTCTATCTCTTCAAATTTGCCCAAATGCTCCCTAAGAGATGAAGCTCCATCCCATTTCAAATAAACAAGCTGATCCAACAGATCAGATACCATAGAGGCATTGCCCTCACCATAATCAGAAAGAATTTTTTTATAGGCAAGATAAGTGGATTTAGCCTTTGAGATCAGTAATGAATCCCTCAGTCCAACTGGGTTGATTAGTATTAACCGAGATTTAGCTTCACCCTTACACCAGTCATTAGAATCAGCATCACTGGGACTGGAAGCACAAGTAATATGGCCAGTTAGATCATGAAAGTCAAAGTAGAACTCAATCATCAATTTCCAGAGAGAAACATTCCCGGAGGTGAGAACCAGCACTCTCAATAGCTTTTAATTTTACTGATTTGACATAGTTGAAGAGGTGTAGGGGCGTGTAGAGTTAGATGAGGTGCTAGCTTCAGCTGCTGGCCAAAAGGTTGATGTTAATGAGGTATTATCAGAAGTAGCAGAAGATGTATTGGGTATATCTTCACTCGGAGAGCTCATGAAAAGATATTCAGACTTTTAATCTATTGTTGCTCCTTCAAATCACCTTTAAGTTATTATAAAGAGATTTGTCAGTTGTAGTAAAACCCCTTTGACTGTAATGTATTCAATCACCTTTAAGTTATTATAAAGTGATTTGTCAGTTATAGTAAACCCCCGTTGACTGTAATGTATTCAATCACCTGTCCCCAGTGATTGAAAGGTTTAAACGGGTTTCAACAAAAATATCAATATAATAAGTTAAAGATAGGAAGAATATAAGAAATGATCAATCAGTTTTTGTTAATGGAAAAATATAAGATTGGATAGAGAAATTGAGAGAACAGCATTCACTATATATAATCTCATATTATCATTATACACCCTAACTAACTGATCACGTCTTAAATCAATACTCAGTATATATATCAATCATTGTGTTAAGCACATGTAGAATATCCAAGAACATTAGTGCCTAGCGGCCAGTCTCCTTCAACAGGAAACTCTTTGTTTGATATCTTGTAAAAAGTGTTCTCATTTTTTTGGAATCTTGTGAAACACTTACTCATTTTGGTGTCACCGGACGACCTATGCACAAGGTCGAGGATGTTCCTGAAAGTGAGATGAGGGATTTAGAAATTTCTTCAAAGCACAGAGGAATGATTCGAGGAAGTTATTTGAAGGTCACTAGAAGTAAGAGCTATGGGTTCAAGGTATGTTCGAGAAGAATTATAATATAGTTTCAAAGGTAATAGGAATTCTTAAGATCTCACGAAGGGTTGGAAACTCAACAATCAAGGATTTAGGATTTTAGAAATGATTACTGAGAAATTTTAAAGAAAATTAAAATAACAATGATTCAATTTTGTAATTTTACCACTATTAAATGTAAATACGTTTTATAATTTAATTCTTAGGAATGTCAAACCAAAAACCCAACCTTTTTATATCCTTTATTCCTCCTCGCATTGACCTCCCTCTCATTGCCCCATTCCCATACCACAGACCAGTAATAACATACACTTAGACCCTCTTCACTAATATCCGTCCATGTTCAATTTACCCCTTTTAATTAATTAACAAACTTTTTAATGAAAACTACTAGTGTACTATTACGTTGATCATAGCGCTGTGCGTCGCTTTTGAAAATTAAGACTAAGACACACTATTGAGAGATTGACTAATTTAGATTTAGAGTTTAGGCTAGCGCAGTTGAATAGTAAGTACACAAAGGGGAATCACAGTTGCTATGGAGAATTGCTTTCTGCGCTTCGAGTATAGATTTAGAACTCGATATTATTGATTTAATGAGCTGCTTTTGCCTTGAGTGTCACGTGGCGCGTGACAGATGCCCGGGTATAAAAATTGCGAGCTCCGTTGAGCTTGAGCCATCTTCTCACACTATTTTCTCTTTCCTCTATATATATCTTTTCTTGATTATTACTTTCTTCATTATATAATGAACTGTCCTACCCCAACGCCTACGCCTCCACACCCTAAAGCGGATGGGGGAATACAATAAGAAACTAGATAACGAGATCACAACCTGGGTAACCCAGGCCACAGGTTCAAAAGGGGGTGTGAAAGAAGAGATCGACGAATTGGTGGAGGAAGATGAGGATGAAGTCCCTGTTCCAGGGCGGACACCCAAAAAACGACGGGTGGTCATTGAAGATGACGAGGATGAGAAAGAAGCAGAGGTAGATGTGGCTCCAAGGTTGTTCTTAGAACCTGACCCCATCTTTGAAGTAAGTTTTATCTGTTGCTTTTTTAGGGATGAGGTTACTGATGAGTTCTTGTTTAGACATCAAATGCCATTATTGAAGACGCAATTGGGGAACCTGCGTCGCTTTTGCCAACTGAGGCAAACCCTCCAGTCACGGGTGGAATCAAAGAACCTGAGGAAACGCTGGACCAGGTGTGGTCAAAGAAGCCTCGTCAGGGTCGACAAGTTAGGTTCGCAGAAGAGTTGTGTGGGGAGGTCGATACAATTATCGACGCTGCTTCCTTCGACGTGGAATAGGAACTGTTGGAGCTGGAGAGGAGGAGGTATTTGAGAAATTCAGGAAGGAGATAAGGGTAATTTTGGAGAAGATGAAAAGATTGGTTTGAGAAAAATTAAAAGAGAAAATTTGAAATGAAAGGGAGAGATGTAAAGAAGTAGAAAAGTAGAATTGTCTTTAGTTTTATTTTTGTATTATTTTATTGTATTTAAGGTGAATATTATTTTTTATAACATTTGGGAGAGAGAGAAAAAAAAGTTTTAAATAAAATTTTGCTTTAGAATTTGAAAGAAGAAATTTAAATAAAGAAAGAAAAAGAAAGAAGTTATTAATTGAAGGAAGTTTAAGTTTAAAAGAAAAATTTATGTAAGAGAAGAGAGAAAGAAGAAAAAAATGGTTGGTGATTGAGATGAGTTTGTTGAAATGAAAATTTAATGAAAGAAGAATTTGTTATTTGCGAAAAGTTGTTTATTGATGTTTTAGGAATTTTAGATAGTTGAAAAGAGAGAAAAAACAGAATTAGAATTTAAAGAGAATTTGAAAAAGAAGAATCATTTGTTCAAAGAATTTTATAAAGAGATTTAGAGGTTGAAGTTAAGTTCGAGGAAATGGTCGTGTCGTTATTCGTACAATATTTTGATGGTTTGAAGGAAAGAAAGTTTAAAGAGAGAATAAATTTTAGAAAAGAAAATTTTAAAGAGAATTTTAAATTTAAGAAAAGAATGTATTTAGAGAATTGAAAAAGAGAAGAGAAAAAAAAACATTTAGAGAGATTTAAAAGTTTTTTATTTTATTTTATTATTTATGTTTATTCTATTTATTTGTTTATTTTTTTTTTAATTTTTTTTAATTTTTAATTTTTAATTTTAGTTGGTTTTGGAGAAAATTTTATAGGAGAAAAAAAAAAAAAGAAAACAAGGATAAGAAATTTAAGAGAAAGAGAAAAAAGAAAAAAAAGAAAAAAAAGAAAAGAAAATTTAAAATAAATGAAATTTTAAGGTTTTGGTTTTAAAGAATATTTCAAATGAAAAGATTTTAGAAGTTCAGGGGCGTTAGAAACATTGATGGCTGGTTCCCAGGATGTTTTGTCTGAGTCATTGAGGAAGCCTTCCCATTCCACGAGGTATTGAAGTTTACCCTTGCGCATTCTTGAATCAAGGATACGACTTACTTCCCACTCTAGATGATCTTCTACTTTGACCGATTCCGGAGGGGGTTGGTTTTTGTCCAGGTATATTTCTTGAGCCAGTTCCAGGAGAGATACATGGAAAACAGGGTGAATCGCCTGCCATTTAGGAGGTAAATTGAGTCGAAATGCAGTTTTAGAGACTTCAGAGTCTATTTCAAATGGTCCCAAGCGTTTTTCAGCCAGTTTCTTTGATGTTCATGTTGTTCGAATGTTTCGTGCGTTGAGCCATACTTTGTCGCCTGGTTTAAAGGAAGGAGCAGATTGTCGATGTTTGTCGGCCTGTTCCTTGTATCTTTGAATCGCTAATTCCAAATTTGTTTTAAGTTCTTCTTGGAGTCGTGATATAGTTCGAAGATAATGTTCCGCAGGATGATTAGTTCCTACATGGATTGAGTTGAATTGAGGATGTCGTCCATTAATGGTTTCAAAGGGAGATTGTCGTGTCAAAGAATGAGTCGAGTTATTATAAGCAAATTCGGCCAATGGTAACCATGTGGTCCAACCGTCTTGTTGGTAACTGACATACATTCGAAGATATTGTTCGAGGATTTGGTTAACTCTTTCTGTTTGACCATCAGTTTCAGGGTGATAGGCCGTGGAGAGGTTCCTCGTGATATTGAGTTGTTTACACAGTTGGGTCCAGAATGTGGATACAAACAATGAGCCTCTATCTGAAATAATATCATTTGGTAAGCTGTGTTTAGAAAATACATATTCTAGAAACAATTTTGACAAATCTTCTGCTGTAGCAGTAGTAGTGGTTTTAATGAAAATAGACATTTTTGAAAATCTATCTACTATTACTAATATAGCATCAAAATCATTAGAAATAGGAAGTTGAGAAATGAAATCCATCGATAAAGATTCCCAAGGTTTAGAGGGAATAGGAAGTGGTTGAAGCAACCCATGCTTCCGGTGACAGGGAGCCTTATTCCTATTACATTCGTAACAAGCTTTTATATAGGCCTTGATTTCTCTGGTCATACCTGGCCAGAAGAAATCCCTCGCTATTAACTGGTAGGTTTTATCAACCCCAAAATGACCAGCTAATGGAGAATCATGTCAACTATTGAAAATCCATAATTTTATTTCATCGTTGTCGGGTATGACTACTCTACCTTCGAAGACTAATAGACCTGACTCAATACTAAATCTCTTGGCCCCCTGCTTTGAGAGTATTTTGTCTTTTAACCCTAAACAATAATTGTCCTTCAACTGAGCTTCGAGGATGTTGGATAGTGGATTTTGAAAAGATTGAATTGTCATCAAATTAAGTTGATGAGTTTTTAACATTGATTCGTTGAAAATTGATTGCACATTTGCTGGGTTCTTGTCAGCAAATGCGTCCCCCCGCTGTGGGTAAATGTTGTCCCGATGTGACAAGATATCTGGGACAATGCAGTTCTTACCTGGGCGATAGGAAATAGAGAAGGGAAATTCAGACAAAAATTCAGCCCACCTGGCTTGAAGCCTGGTTAACACTTTGGAAGACATGAAGTATTTTAAAGCATTATGATCTGTTAAAATTTGAAAAGGACTATCTAGGCTGAGAAGAAAAGAACGCCATTTTTTAAGACAATGGATAATAGCTAAAAGCTCTTTGTCATGAACTTCATAATTTAATTCTGCAGCTATGAGTTTGCGTGACTCAAAAGCAACAGGATGAAACAAATTTGTTTCAGGATTTAATTGAGAGATGACCCCTGCAATAGCATAATCGCTCGCATCTGTCTCAACTATTGTCAAAGAAGAAGGATCAAAATGTCGAAGAATTGGGGCTGTGGTGAACGCCGTTTTTAGTGCTTCGAATTCCTTTTGTGCTGTAGAAGTAAAAACAAAAGGAATGTCTTTTCTAAGAAGAGAAGTAAGATTGGAAATAGTTTTAGAGTAATCTTTAATAAATCTTCTATAGAAGTTTTCAAAACCCAAAAATCCTTGGAGTGATTTAATGGTTTTGGGCTCAGGCCATTCCAGGATTTTCTGGACTTTTTTGTCATCCATGACTAAAATGTCAGTGGACAACGTAAAACCCAAAAAATCAATTGATTTGAGGTGGAATTCGCAATTATTATGCTTGGCGTAGAGACCATGATCTCGAAGTCAATTTAGGACCTGTCAAACATGATGAATATGTTCATCTAGTGTTTTCAAGAATATTAAAATATCATCTAAATAGACAACTACAAATTGTTCAACAACATCTTGAAAGATGTCATTAACAAAAGTTTGAAAAGTTGAAGGTGCGTTACACAATCCAAAAGGCATAACTAAATATTCAAAACTACCAAATCTAGTGCGCATTGCAGTCAGTGGTTCATGACCTTCTGCAATGAGAATCAGATTGTAAGTGACTCTAAGATCAATTTTAGAAAAGAAATTAGCACCATTGAAAAGGGTAAGAATTAATGACATAGGAGGAACAGGATATGCATTCTTCTTAGTGACTGTGTTGAGCTTTCTATAGTCAACACACAACCTAAGACTACCGTCCTTCTTTTTTACAAAGAGGACAGGGGAGCCAGTTGGAGATTTACTGGCTCTGATGAAACCTTTGGCTACATTCTCTGCATTGTAGTCTCGAAGAACTTGAGATTTGTCCTTCGACAAAGAATAGACAGGACCTGCCGGAGGTACTGGGCCTATTAACTCTATTTGATGGTTGTAGGGTCTATGAGGTAGTAACTTATCGGCCTTGCGGATTGAGAAAACATCAAGGAAATTGTGGTAGATTTCTGGTAGAGTTGATTTAATGGCTTCAACTTTGATTTGGTCGTCCTCTTCATCTTCGAGAGAATCTGTCGAGGGGATACCTGAATTGAGAGAGCAGCATTCAATTACTTCGAGGCAATTTAAATCCTCTTTGAGTGAAGTCATCGAGCTAGAAGGGCTAGCCAATTGCTCATTTAGAGAAAGATCAGATCCTTGCAAGTCATCTGGCAGAGATTCTTCCTCTAGCAGGACATTGTCAGGCGGGTTGTTTAACTCCCTATTGACCTGCATTGAAGAATCAGAAATATACTTAGAGCGTGGGGTGATCAATCCCCTAGTCCAATCAATTTTGGGATTCCAATGTGTTAAAAAGTCATGGCCAAGAATGGTATCGTCCATCCTTGGGGCGTCCAAGACTGATAATTCCCACTCAAAGGGGGGAAAGTTCGGAAAGTTGAAAACCCATAAAAGTTTCTTACTTACCCAATATTTGGGTTCCTCTGATTTGACCAAATAGATTGGAGTTCAATTGACATCTGTAAATGTTAGTTGAAGCTTCTCGGAAAAAGATAAACTAACAAAAGAAATTGAAGCTCCAGAGTCTATAAGACAACTGAAGGGGATATCCTCCTTAAAAAGAATGAATCTCAAGCAATTTAGGGCAATTCCAGTCCTTAAGACATGGAGATTTTGTGCACTGGGAGAGATAGGATAGTTTGCTTTTCACACAAGTAAACTATCTACTAGTTTTTTGACTTCGAACTAGTACCTTCTCTTTCCTTCAACTTTACACAGTCTTCCAACTTGCCCTTACCCCCACAATACATACATAACCCATTATCTGCTCATCTCTTCCTCTCAGCTTCTTTCAGTTCCCCTTTAGGATCCAGTACTTTGCTGATATCGCCTGGAGTCGAGCCTTTTGGTCAAGGTTTATCCTTCCCCTTATTGGGTTTGGATTGAGTCCAGGAGGATTGATTTGGTTGTGGGTGTGAAGAAGATCCCGATTGAAAATTTAGGCCTTGAGATTTGTTGGCATATCGACGATGTTGAAGTCATCCTTGATAAACGCCGTCAAGTTCGAGGGTTCAATCGATTAAATCCGTCAAAGTAGTCATCTTCTGACCGTGAAGATTTAATTAATCCAGAATCCTTGAAGGAAGTCCTTTCTTGAAATGCTACTTAAGGGCAGCATCATTCCAACCTACTCGAGTTTGAAGTGCTCTGAAGTTCGAGATGTATTCAGAGGCTTTACCATTATCACTCATGCAAAGAAAATCAAGTTCAATTTCTGCGTTGTCAGTTTCATTAGGGTCCCTAAACAACGTAAAGAGTTGGTCTTCGAACTTTTCCCAATTATTGATAAGTAAGTGGGTTTCTGTCAAAGAAAGCATGAGCAGATAAGGTTCAAACCATCTTGCTGCTTTCCCGGCTAGGAATGAAGAAGCGTAAACAACCTTTGATGGGTCGCTATTAAAGGTTCGAGGGTCATTATGGAACAGTAGCTTGCAGGTTTGCAAGAAGGGTTGCAATCTGTTGGGGTGATCTCCGTCGAATTTGTCAGGAGATTTCATAGAAGGAGTTTTGAACTTAGATCCCTCTGAAGACATTGGATTTGAAATGGATTTCATGAAAAGTCTCATGAAATCTTCCAGAGAGTTAGATGGTCCATGTTCTGAGGATTGACCAGAAGGGTGATTGGCAGGGGCTGATGGTGCCTCGTGCATTGTATCCTCTCCTTCTTCTTCATCACTAGAATCCTCAAAATCTTGTGGGATGTCTTCTACAGATTGAACTGAATGTTGCCGTTCCCTAAGGTCGAGTGGTTCCAAAGAGTGAGTGCGGGAACCAGGCCTTGTGGCTGTTGGCCTGCCTCTAGCGCGAGCTCTAGTAGTAGCGCCCGTAGGAGGAGTGCGTTGAACAGGTGCCATTTTAAAATTTTAAAAACACCTAAAAGGACGTAGTAGTGCAAAGAATGAGAACTACAGAGAATTAAATTATACTGTCACCGGACGACCTGCGCACAAGGTCGAGGATGTTCCTGAAAGTGAGATGAGGGATTTAGAAATTTCTTCAAAGCACAGAGGAATGATTCGAGGAAGTTATTTGAAGGTCACTAGAAGTAAGAGCTATGGGTTCAAGGTATGTTCGAGAAGAATTATAATATAGTTTCAAAGGTAATAGGAATTCTTAAGATCTCACGAAGGGTTGGAAACTCAACAATCAAGGATTTAGGATTTTAGAAATGATTACTGAGAAATTTTAAAGAAAAATAAAATAACAATGATTCAATTTTGAAATTTTACCACTATTAAATGTAAATACGTTTTATAATTTAATTCTAAGGAATGTTGAACCAAAAACCCAACCCTTTTATATCCTTTATTCCTCCTCGCATTGACCTCCCTCTCATCGCACCATTCCCATACCACAGACCAGTAATAACATACACTTAGACCCTCTTCGCTAATATCCGTCCATGTTCAATTTACCCCTTTTAATTAATTAACAAACTTTTTAATGAAAACTACTAGTGTACTATTACGTTGATCATAGCGCTGTGCGTCGCTTATTGAAATTAAGACTAAGACACACTATTGAGAGATTGACTAATTTAGATTTAGAGTTTAGGCTAGCCCAGTTGAATAGTAAGTACACAAAGGGGAATCACAGTTGCTATGGAGAATTGCTTTCTGCTCTTCGAGTATAGATTTAGAACTTGATATTATTGATTTAATGAGCTGCTTTTGCCTTGAGTGTCACGTTGTGGTAGCCTAAAGTTTAGTACGGCACCTAAATATGTAAATGGAGTTATTACGGCGTGCAAGATTGGCGTTATTGTTTTTTTATATATATAAAAGGGTTTTATTTAATTTATTTGAGTTTTAAATATGAAGAAATTGGTCACGAGCAAATGCCTACACAAAAACAATTTATTTTACAGAGAAAACTTATTTTTACGGTCTAAAAAATTTATAAGTATCAAGTCGAGTCACTCAAGAACCTTGGGAAATTTTCCCAGAATTTTTACTATTTTTCTTATATTTTTAAATGAATTTTAAAATTTTATAGAAATATTTACATTTTCAAAAATTACTTAACTTTGATGAATTTTCGCAGGGTAATTAGAGCTGCGCAGACTACGAAAATTAGTTTGGTATGTAAAGGGGAAGTAGCTCTATTATGTGTGATTTTTCTAGATTTTTTTATTATAGTTTTAAGGTTCTAATTGAGTCCGGAAGTCCGGACGGACTCCGTTCCGGCTCCGTACGGGCTCCGGTGTGGTAGCCTAAAGTTTAGTAAGGCACCTAAATATGTAAATGGAGTTATTACGGCGTGCAAGATTGGCGTTATTATTTTTTATAAAAAGGGTTTTATTTAATTTATTTGAGTTTTAAGTATGAAGAAATTGGTCACGAGCAAATGCCTACACAAAAACAATTTATTTTACGGAGAAAACTTATTTTTACGGTCTAAAAAATTTACAAGTATTAAGTCGAGTCACTCAAGAACCTTGGGAAATTTTCCCAGAATTTTTACTATTTTTCTTATATTTTTAAATGAATTTTAAGTTTTATAGAAATATTTACGTTTTCAAAAATTACTTAACTTTGATGAATTTTCACGGGGTAATTAGAGCTGCGCAGACTACAAAAATTAGTTTGGTATGTAAAGGGGAAGTAGCTCTATTATGTGTAATTTTTCTAGATTTTTTATTATAGTTTTAAGGTTCTAAATTGAGTCCGGAAGTCCGGACGGACTCCGTACGGGCTCCGGATTGACTCTGGAAGAGCTCTGGAGGGGAAAACTCAGGCACGTGACTAGGAATACTTAAGCGCTTCTCAAACTCGAAATTGAGGAGGGGGACACATCATACAGCTTAATCATTAACCACCACAGTCTCATTTTTTATTACTCAACAAATTAAAATAACTTGTAATACCCTTAGAACATTATTATTTTTACATAACATTTTAGAAATACAATTCAACAGTTTAAATAACACTTCATACAGGGTATCTTTAGAAAGGTCTTCATCGCTGGGACTTGATTATTGCTGTCTCATATAAATTTAAATTATTATAAAAACATAAAAGTCAATCTTTTCAGATCTTTCACTGGTACACCTTAATTGTTGTTATCAGTATTTCTTTATCAACAGCCACTTTCTTTAAATCTCAATAAGCGTTAAATATTTTAGAGTTTCATTATTTTTATCAAACAGATTCAAGTAGATTGGTTAGCTTAGTGATTTAGAATTCCCATTTTGTTATTTTTTTTGGAAGGACGGGGTTTTCGGCTAAATCCACATATCTCCTCCGGATTCTGCTTACAGCAAGGCGACTGTAAGAGTTTACCTTACCATAGTTGGCGCCCAACGTGGGGTTCGATTTCTCTAGCTTTCTTTAAAGACTTACTTGGATCAAGAACGTTCTTAGCCTGCAAGAGGCTTATTTTCTGGAACTCTAATTGGATTTTTGTTATTGGCCTGCAAGAGGCTTGTTATTTTATCGATTGTTAACGCTTTTCATTACTTATTGGGATGTCTTCTTCGGATGTTGCTTCTGGATCTTCTAACCCTCTTACTCCCTCAGTTAGAATTGTTTCTTGGGATGGCCCAAAGTTTGATGGGGAGGATGTTAAATGGTTCATTAGCAGGTATGAAGCTGCTGCTGCTGTTGATGGTGCTTCCCATGTGGATATGGTGAAGCAAGTTAGATTTTTTATTGCCGATAGGGAGGTGGAAAAAGAGGTTATTGCTATGCAGGCATTCAAGGACAAGGATTGGGTTAAGCTTTCTAAAGCTATGATTGATAGATGGGGTGTTAGGTTTACTATGATGGACCTCAATAAAATTGTTGGAGACTGGCAAGCAAAAGGTGGTGTTTCTTCTATGGCTGACTTCAAAAAGCTCTGTGTTCAGTTTGATGAAGTGGTGGAATATCTCATACTGGTGGACGAGTTAGTGCATGAGAACCAAGCAAAAGATTTGTTTTGGTCAGCATGCAGCAGGGATATTCGTATGGACGTCTTGAAGGATCTTTCAAGAAAAGATTTGATGAAGGAACTGCCTAATGGTGAGCAGAAACTGCCGGCTCTGGAGGTTATCAAGGACAAAATTCAAGCCCATCTAAAGTTATTGGTGTTGGACAAATATCAAGAGTCTTGCACTCAATATGTTAGCAAGGTTAGCGAGGTTTTGGCCGAAAACAACGATATTATGGTCAAAGCGCAGGAGGCCAAGAAGGCTCAAATGGGATTACCTGCTGCTAAAGTTGAGGGTAATGTAGATAATAAGATGGTCGATCACCTGGCCGATTTAACGAAACAATTAAAAATATTTGTTCAAGAGACTCAGAAGGCCAATAAGGCCCCAATCGCTTCTTCGTCGACGTCGACTTCTTATCAGTCCAGAGGTTATGAACGTCGAAATTATAATGGCAATAACAACGGTAACCGCTTCCCAGGCAATGGGAGAAATGGTGGGAATGGTGGTAATGGATATAGAGGTGGCTATGATGAGCCAAAGGTGTGCTCCTATTGTAATAGGAGAGGGCACAGAGCAACAGTTTGTTTTGCTCTTGATAAGGATATGGATGCTGGGCGAGTTTTATTTGATGGTAAAGTTTATAAATTTCCCGATGGTTCATTCATCAAGCCCAGTGATGGACAGTCTCCTTCTGATTTGGTCAGAAGAAGTTTAACAGCTGAAAGGAGAGCCAGATTTGAAGAGGTGACGGATGAAGATGTTAATGCCAAGGGTGGCAAAAATGGTAACGGTAATGGTGGTAAAGCTGACAAGGGCAAGGAGAAAGAGGTCAGTAAAGCCACATTTTCTACTTCTTTTGGTGGTTTAGAGCTGGCGACGGTTGCCCAGGTGGAGGGTAGCTGTATGGCTGGCGAATACGATGTTAATGCTGCTAGAAGAGCAGCTGCTACTAAGGCGAAGAGTAGCATTCAGAGCCAATTGAGGGCTAATCCTGGCAAGGCCAATAACAAAGTGAACCCTTACTCTAAGGACAAGATTTCTAGTGCTCAAACTGCCGCCAACAAATTGAACCCTTACTCTAAGGACGAATTATATAAAATGCAGAAGGGGATTGCTGATATGGGGCCCCCTAGTTATGGCAAGTTTGATATAAATGGTGAGCCTATGCCAGAGGATGATTCGGATTCTGAGGAGGACGTACCGTTGGCGTCTCTACCCAGACCAAGTTTTAGCGGTCCCATCCCAATGGAGGGTGTAAGAAGGACTAGCGATGGATCAGGATTAGTGCAAGAAGCTGGTGACGGAGTTAGGGTTATAGAAAGTGAAGATGTTATAATGGGGGGTGAAGATGGCTCGGTTGGACCTCAAGAGGTACCCATGGCCAAGGTTGTTAAATCAAAGGTCCAGTATGAGCGGCCAGTAGGTTCTGGTCAAGCTAATGCGATGGACGCAGTTTTGAATAGGGTGAATCAACTGCAGATTCCCTTATCTTTGGGGGAGTTATTTACGATTAGTCCGGCGCTTGCTGAAAAGCAAAAGAAGCATTTGACGAGGCGTCGGGTTTCCACTGGAGAGGTGGAATATATTTGTGAAAATGCTGAAAAGTTTGGGGAAGATGTAGATACACATTTTTCCGCTCCCCTGGGTTACCTGGTGGTAACTCTTAATGGTAAAGAAGTAAAGGCCTTGGTCGATTCAGGGTCTCAAATTAATTTAATTTCATTGGAGCAAGCAACGAGGATAGGCTTTCCAATTAAAAGTGGAACTGGGGGAAACCTCAGAGGTATTGGAGGGCATGCAACAGAGCTGATGGGTACATCTGAGCATGTCAGGTTAGGCATTGGTGGATCTGTTGGTAAGGTTCACTTTTATGTGGCCAGAGGAGCAGTCAAAACTGTTCTTGGTGGTCCTTTTTTGATGGATTTTGAGGCCAGGATAGGGTATCAAGCTGGCATGGGGATTAGTTTGGAGATCACTGGTGAAGATATGCGGAGGTTACATATGCGGTTAGCACCTCCTGGAGATGAAGGTTGGGAAAAACGGCCAAGGATTACTACTCTGTGCCAGTGTTGTGTTTGTACCAAGAAGCGGCATATAAAACGGACGGCTTCTGGTGAATTAAGTTTGTTGGAAAGGGATGGATGCCCTCATTTTTTGGGGTAGCAGGGGCTGATCGCTCTAATGTTGTAATCTCTCCTCAGGATGAGATCCCGGATTGCAATAGGTCAGCTCACTTGGAGATAATTCAAGTGGATTCTCAATTATTTTCTGTTAATATTACTTTGGAGTGCAAATACGTTTTGGACTTTTCTATATGTTTATTGGATTTACCCTGTTATTCTATTAAATTTAAAAATGGTAAAAAAGGCAAAATGGGCCAAATTAGGTTGGATAAAAATTGGAAGGGTATGTTTTATGACCTCCAGCAAGAGGGTAAACTGCAGAAATTACATCAAAACTCGATTAAAAATCTCAGTATAAGTAAAACACAAAAAAATAATTTATGTGAAAATGTTATTTCGGGCCTCCAGCAAGAGGTTAAACTGCAATTATCTCCTTCTATTTTGGGCCTCCAGCAAGAGGTTAAACTGCATTTATCTCCTTCTATTTTGGACCTCCAGCAAGAGGGTAAACTGCAAAAATTACATCAAAACTTGATTAAAAATCTCAGTATAAGTAAAACACAAAAAAATAATTTATGTGAAAATGTTATTTCGGGCCTCCAGCAAGAGGTTAAACTGCAATTATCACCTTCTATTTTAGACCTCCAGCAAGAGGGTAAACTGCAATTATCTCATCAAAATCAAATAAAAAATCTCGGTATAATTAAAACACAAAAAAATAATTTTTGTGAAAATTCAATTCCGGTTCTCCAGCAAGAGGTATTACTGCCAACTTTCTTTACGGGTGATTTACTGTTGGATAAGGGAAGAAAAGGTGTTGGAAAATCTTTTTATAAATTAGACGAGGGAAAGGAGAAAAGGGTAAAATTTAAAAACGAAATAAAATATTTTTCTAATTTTTCTTATTCCGATTCTGACGATGAAGAAGATTCATTTGATGAAAGTTTTAATGGGGATGTTTTACCTCAAGTTTATTTAGATGTGGACGCAGCCAAATATAAGAAAGTAGCAAATAAAGTTTGACCTATTAATGAACTGCTACCTGCTGAATTAAATCCACCCTTGAGAAGACCAAGGTTATCAAGAGATCCTTATGAAAGTCCCTTGGTAAAGAATCCGCCTGAATTTTCTGAGACGTCAAGAATCACTTTTGAGAGACTGGGTGTTGTTAATTTTGGACCTGATGGTTGGTTGTCTGGAGAAGAGAAGAAGTTGTTGTTGGATGTGATGGTCAAGCGAGAGAAGGCCATTGCTTTTGTAGAAGAGGAGAGGGGTGTGTTGAAGCATTCCTATGGGGAGCCTTACAAGATTCCTGTGGTATGTCATGAACCGTGGCAGCAGAAACCGATTCATATTCCGGCTGCATTGAAAGAAGCTTATATCGAAGTTGTCAGAGAATGGATACGCACTGGACTGTATGAGCAATCAACATCAAGTTATTCTAGTCCGGTATTTTGTATCAAGAAACTGAATGGCAAGCTTAGAGTTGTTCATGATCTTAGGGAATTAAATAGGGTTACAATAAAGGATGCTGGGATACCGCCTAGTGCTGAGGAGTTTGTTGAAGCGTTTGCAGGGAGAGTGTGCTATGGTTTGGGAGATATTATGGGTGGATATGATGAGAGAGAGTTACATCCGGACTCAAGGCCTCTCACTACATTCGATACGCCACTAGGACGTTTACAGTTAACAAGATTACCTCAAGGAGCAACAAATTCGGTTGCAGTTTATCAAGCTCAGATGGCTTGGATCCTTCAAGATGAAATTCCACAATATGCTGGAATCTTTATAGATGATGGAGGAATTAAGGGACCAACAACCGACTATGATAACCAGGTGTTGGAAGAGAATCCCGGGATACGCAAATTCATTTGGGAGTTTGCAATTACATTAGAAAGAATCTTGTTTCGAATTGAAGAGGCTGGTTTAACTATTTCAGGTTCAAAATTTTCCTGTTGTGTGCCAGCCTTAGAAATATTAGGCCATGTGGTATGTAGAGAGGGTAGGATTATGTCCAAGAAGAAAGTTAACAAAATTCAGTCCTGGCCAAGACCCAAGAATACGACCAAAGTTAGAGGGTTTTTAGGCGTTTGTGTATATGTTAGAATGTTTATCAAGGACTTTTCTTCATTGGCAGCTCCATTGAGACGGTTAACGAGAAAGGATGCAGACTGGGAGTGGGATGAAGAGTGTGAGAAGGCGTTTGTGAAGTTGAAGGAGGTTGTGGGGAAGGATTTAGTCCTGCACAAGTTAGATTATGGAAAAGATGCTGGTAGAATTTATTTAGCAGTTGATTCAAGTCAGGTTGCAGCTGGGGCTGTTCTGTCTCAGATGGATAAAGCTGGTTACATCAGGCCAGTTAGGTATGAATCTGTAGTATTTACTGAGGTCGAATCAAGATATTCTCAACCAAAATTGGAATTATGTGGTGTGGCGAAAATACTGAAGAAACTTCAGCATATTTTGTGGGGGCAACATTTTGAGTTGCAAGTGGATGCGAAATCGTTAATCCAGATGATTAATTCCCCAAGTTTACCGAATGCACCCATGACGAGATGGGTAGCTTTTATTCAACATTTTTCATTTGATTTAGTTCATAAGCCTGGCAAGACTTTTACTATGCCAGATGGTTTATCAAGGAGACCACCCACTGAAGAAGATTCAGACTCAGAAGAGTTCGATGAAGATATACCTATTATCAAAGCCAGCACTAAAGGAGCTGAAGACTTTCCATACCTCCCCCATGAGGTTAAACTGGCAGGACTATTGTGTTTAGATTATGATGATGATGACCTCCACCAAGAGGATAAACTGGAAAATAGTTTTTATGTTAATAAAGGTGTTGGAAAAGGTGTAGATAAATTCGGCAGAGAGGAGGTAGAAGAAGATGTAGTGTATGTAGAGGAAGATGGATTGGTAGTGTGGGATAGTAGTAAATTAAGGAATGGTGTATATGTTGGAGAATTAGAGAATTTAAATAAAAAGGTGGATAAAGAGAAAGAGGTATTTTCAAATACGGTTTTCGAAGGATCCAAAGGTTCAGAAGAAAAACAACGACATAGCTCGATTAAAGATTTATTTAGGGGTCAACGATTATTGGCTCATTCATGTGCAGGTGATATTGGTGATAGAGAAGTCCCTATTGATGTTATATTAATCGATTTTCAAGATGAAGTCTGGGGTCAGACTGGTTTTTATTTTTTGTTAGTCAAATATTTGTTGACTTTAGAGAGGCCAGAAGATTGTGAAGACAATGAATTGGTGGCTATCAAGAGGAAGTCATCTACGTTTTACCTATCTGGTCGACGTTTAATGAGGAGGAGGTATCCAAATCCTCAAGTAGTTATAACTCAACAGAAGGGGCAAGAATTAGTTTTGAAATCACTGCATGAAGATCTTGGGCATAGAGGCGTTGGAGAAACTTTTAGAAGAATTTCTGATCGATTTTGGTGGCCTGGCATGAAGATGGCTGTTAAACAGTGGGTTCAGTCATGCGAAGAATGTCAAAGACGAAGTTATTTAAGGCCAAAAGAACCTGGACGCGCGACCGGTGAATATACGCTCTTTGGGAGAGTTAGTTTAGATGCCTTTCATATAAAAGAGGGACGGTATAAATATTTAATTGTGGCCAGAGATGATTTATCTGGTTGGGTAGAGGCAGCGCCTCTTATTAATTTAACTGCCAAAAATGTGGCAGAATTTTTTTTGAATAATTGGGTATATAGGTATGGGGTGATGAAGTTGGTGACAGTAGATGGAGGTCCTGAATTTGTGACAGAGTTTAAAGAGGCCGTATTGAAAGTTGGATCAAAGGTTGGGGTAGCAACCCCATATTATCCTGAAGCTGAAGGCATGGTTGAAAGAGGGCATCAAGTTATTAAGGATGCTTTAGTTAAAATGTGTGGGGCAAGTGCCGAAAAGTGGAGGCACTATTTACCTTTAGTTTTATTTGCTGATCGAATCACTGCAAAAAGGACGACCGGATTTTCACCTTATGAACTTGTTTTTGGACAGAAAGCAGTTTTACCGGTTGATTTAGAAGCTGAATCATATCTTGGAGTTGACTGGGACACGGTCAAAACTACTGAAGAATTATTGTGTGCAAGAATGATGCAGCTAGAAAAGAAAGAAGAATATTTACAAAAGGCATATTCGCGGATGATGAAGATCCGAAATCAATCAGTTAGATATTGGGATGAGCGGTTGGCACATCGATTAAGGAAACCTTTGAACCCAGGTGATATGGTCCTGGTGTATAATAGGAGTTTGGAAAGTCAGTGGGGAAAGATGTTTGCAGATAGGTGGAATGGACCGTATAAAATCAAGGAGCAAGTTTCCGGTGGTTCATATGTGCTAGAAGAGTTGGATGGAGTAGTTTTAAAGAAGAGGGTAGCGGCCGATCAAGTGAAATGGTTCTATCCTAGAGGCACCAGGAGTGCCGAAGTCCACCTCCGCAATGAGGATAAACTATGATATCAATGAAACTTTATGGATTCCTCCACAATGAGGATAAACTATGAAATTTCTTAAATTTTATCAACTCCGAAATGAGGATAAACTACAATTTTAATGACTTTTATTAAATTTATACCTCTGCAACGAGGATAAACTATGATATCAACAAAATTTTATGATGACCTCCGCAACGAGGATAAACTATCTTCTTTTTTATCAAAATACTTTACCATCGTTACATTGTATATGGTCAATGAAACTGTGATGAAACTTTACGAAATTCAAGAAAACCTTCTTTGAAATTTTCAAAACTTAAAATTCTTTAAATATGGGTGAAGATAGTGTTGGAAAATTTTTTTAAAAAAAAAAAAAATTTATTGGAAGAAGTGTTCACAGGGGAACCTTCTTAATTTAATATTGGCAAGTGTGGGGGTAATTGATGGGCTGGCTGCTCTATACACAATTACCCCATAATGTTCGTTTCCAAAATTTTCCCTGTTTCTAGTTGAATCCTGGCTTTGTCTTTTAATTTTAGGAAGTCCACTAAGACTATAAACTGGAACGAATCAAGAGACACCGCTCTCAACGCCGGATTCAAGATTTTTTTTATTTTATTTTGTTTTTGATTTTTTTTATGTTAGATTGTGATTTCTTTTCTTTAATATATATTATGAATTATTGTAAAGGTGATGCTCACTGGTGGTCTCTAATCATTTTTATAAATTGGAGGGAGCCCACCCAGTGATCATCATTATAAAAATTATCTTTTAAAAAAAAAAACTTTCATTTATTTTCTTTTCTTTTCAATTTCTCAAAATTGTGTAACCACATCAAGTTGCACTTGGATGTGGGTATGATGTCAAGGGTACAGCTCATCAAATGGCCGGGGGGCATCTTTTAAAATTTTATTTTAAAATTTTTTAAGTACTTTTTTTATCTTTCTTTTCACATTCATTTATCTTTCTTTAAAATTAAATTTTAACTTTTATTTCAAAACTATCTTTTCTAAAATCTTTTATTTTAAATTTTTTAAAAAAAAAAAAATAAAAAATATAATTAAAAAAAAAAAAAATAAAAAAAATAATAAAAATAAAAAAAAAAAAAAAATAATAAATAAAAAGAAAATAAAAATAAAATAAATAAAAAAAAAAAAATAATAATAATAATAAAAAAAAAAAAAAAAAAAAATTAAAAAATTAAAATTAAAATTAAAATTTATTAATTAAATCAAAATCATTATTATATTTCTTAGTTTTATTTTTTTAGTTTTCATTCTTTTTAGTTTTATTCATTTAGTTTAGACAGGAAACAGGGTCTAGGAGAACTCAATACCAATGGGATTTTACTTCAAGATATCTGTTAGTCCTCCAAGAATTTAAACTGGCTACTGTTCAAGACTTTCCTTAAGGGTTTTACACGTATTTTGGATCTTTTAGTCCTCCAAGACTTTAAACTGGCTACTTTTCAAGACGTTCTTTAAGGTTTTTTTTTATACATATTTTGGATCTGTTAGTCCTCCAAGACTTTAAACTGGCTACTGTTCAAGACGTTCTTTAAGGATTTTTTTTACACGTATTTTGGATCTGTTAGTCCTCCAAGACTTTAAACTGGCTAATTTTCAAGACTTTCATTAAAGATTTTATATTGGAGCTGTTAGTCCCCCAAGACTTTAAACTGGCTAATTTTCAAGACTGTCATTAAAGATTTTATATTGGAGCTGTTAGTCCTTCAAGACTTTAAACTGAATTTCAAGGATGTTCAAGATTTTATGGATATTCTTGGAGACGGATTTTTTAAATTTTTTTTTATCAATCAAATGTTAGGTCCACCAAGACCCTAAACTGGACTATTATCAAGTGTTGGGTCCACCATGACCTTAAACTGGATTTCTTATCGATTAAATGTTTGGTCCACCATGACTTTAAACTGGTAGTTCATTCATTGTTTAGTCCACTATGACTTTAAACTAGAAAATTAATATCTGCAGGATAATTCAACATTCATTGGACCACTATGGCCTTATACTGGATTACCTGTCGATCAAATGTTTGGTCCACTATGGCATTAAACTGGATTATCAAATTTATTCAATCTTTGGTCAAGCCTAGGCCTTACTTAGGAATATATCAAGACATTTATGCACTTAAACGATCTTTGGTCCACCAAGACCATAAACTGGCAATCAATTATATGTTTGGTCCACAAAGACTTTAAACTGGAATGTCAATCTTGTTTGGATAACTCAATTCAATCTTTTAATTTATCACTGTCCACTAAGACTCTAAACTAGTTATTCAATTATTTCTGGAATTGGGTGCTGATAGCTTTAGGAGGTTAAAATTTTAGGTGGTGATGATGCTAAGGAAAGCATAATGGTTAATTAGGTGAAATTTGTGGCGCTTTAACATGGTCTAAAGTTAATATTATTATTGGAAGCCTGGCAAAAGTATTTTATGGGTTTGCTGTATAGCAAAGTTTGAAAATTGTGATGAAGGAATCAGAAGTTAGGATGGTAGTTGGATTTTAGGGAATGATTTTTTTAGTGCCTCATTGTTAGGCCATTTTTGGTTTGAATCTTGGAGGACCTTATGGCGAGATTGGAATCATAGAATTCGGCTCAGTGGGGGGCCCTATGAGGTTGGAATCAGGAGTATTCGGCTCATAGGAAGATCCACTCTCTCAATGCTGTGACAAGAAGGAAGACTGGTATATGGGAGTCTGAAGGGATTCAAACCTTGCTTTCAGTAGTGGAATCATCACAAAATTTATTTTATTTTATGTTATATCAAGCCAGAGAAGAAAGAAAACATCATTTATGTTGAAAGTTTAAGAAGACCAAGCAAAAACAAAATTTTATCAAGTTATACTGTTAGAAAAGATAATTTCTTTGAAATTGTTCAACATCATTATCAAAGCTTTGCATTAAAATTCTTCTTGTCATGAGGTCTTCATGGTTATTAGCTGGAGTTTCTTGAAAATAGGCCAGCATTTTACGTTTCAACTCATTAGTAAAGTCAAGAAAAAGATAGCGATGAAAATTTGGGTAATGATTGATATAGTCCGTCTTCACTCAACCAACATCATCAGTGTTGGTTATTTCGACAGCTAGAAGTTCAAATATGTTATTAAGTCATAGGTTTAGTCAATTTTGATTAAAAGTTTTTTTTTAGTAAGATAAATAGGGTCTTACATTTAGAGCCAGGAAACATAGTCTCAGCAAAGTTAGTTGGGGGTACTGGCGTTATAGGATTAGGATCTTGTGAAGGCAAAATTAGGCCGGGATCCGTTGATGAAGATTGAACTTTTGAAGCTGTTTTTGATCTTATTCGTTTTAAGAAGACAGGAATTTTGGATCGCTTTTTAGAAGTTGAGGGATCAGGGAGAGCTGCTGGTCCTAAATATACGTTTGTTTTAGAAGGAACTATTGGTCGGTTGCATTTGACTTTTTTCACACGGCATAAGTCGCAAGCTGTTCTGCCAGGAAGATTAGGGTTGGACATTAAACAAGGTACCTGGTATCGAGTGCAGAGTTCACATGGAGCGACAAGTTCTTTGGAAGACATATTGATGAAGATGAATTTTATAGTTGATTAAAGAAGATGGTGGTTGAAGGTTAAAGATGAATATTGTGTTCAACCACTTATGCAAAGTTTTAAGAATGGGGACATTCTCGATTGGAGGGAGGATGTGGTAGCCTAAAGTTTAGTACGGCACCTAAATATGTAAATGGAGTTATTACGGCGTGCAAGATTGGCGTTATTATTTTTTATAAAAAGGGTTTTATTTAATTTATTTGAGTTTTAAGTATGAAGAAATTTGTCACGAGCGAATGCCTACACGAAAACAATTTATTTTACGGAGAAAACTTATTTTTACGGTCTGAAAAATTTACAAGTATTAAGTCGAGTCACTCAAGAACCTTGGGAAATTTTCCCAGAATTTTTACTATTTTTCTTATATTTTTAAATGAATTTTAAGTTTTATAGAAATATTTACGTTTTCAAAAATTACTTAACTTTGATGAATTTTCACGGGGTAATTAGAGCTGCGCAGACTACGAAAATTAGTTTGGTATGTAAAAAGGAAGTAGCTCTATTATGTGTAATTTTTTTAGATTTTTTATTATAGTTTTAAGGTTCTAAATTGAGTCCAGAAGTCCGGACGGACTCCGTTTCGACTCCGTACGGACTCCGCTTTGACTCCGTACGGACTCCGTTCCGGCTCCGGATTGACTCTGGAAGAGCTCTGGAGGGGAAAACTCAGGCACGTGACTAGGAATACTTAAGCGCTTCTCAAACTCGAAATTGAGGAGGGGGACACATCATACAGCTTAATCATTAACCACCACAGTCTCATTTTTTATTACTCAACAAATTAAAATAACTTGTAATACCCTTAGAACATTATTATTTTTACATAACATTTTAGAAATACAATTCAACAGTTTAAATAACACTTCATACAGGGTATCTTTAGAAAGGTCTTCATCGCTGGGACTTGATTATTGCTGTCTCATATAAATTTAAATTATTATAAAAACATAAAAGTCAATCTTTTCAGATCTTTCACTGGTACACCTTAATTGTTGTTATCAGTATTTCTTTATCAACAGCCACTTTCTTTAAATCTCAATAAGCGTTAAATATTTTAGAGTTTCATTATTTTTATCAAACAGATTCAAGTAGATTGGTTAGCTTAGTGATTTAGAATTCCCATTTTGTTATTTTTTTTGGAAGGACGGGGTTTTCGGCTAAATCCACATATCTCCTCCGGATTCTGCTTACAGCAAGGCGACTGTAAGAGTTTACCTTACCATAGTTGGCGCCCAACGTGGGGTTCGATTTCTCTAGCTTTCTTTAAAGACTTACTTGGATCAAGAACGTTCTTAGCCTGCAAGAGGCTTATTTTCTGGAACTCTAATTGGATTTTTGTTATTGGCCTGCAAGAGGCTTGTTATTTTATCGATTGTTAACGCTTTTCATTACTTATTGGGATGTCTTCTTCTGATGTTGCTTCTGGATCTTCTAACCCTCTTACTCCCTCAGTTAGAATTGTTTCTTGGGATGGCCCAAAGTTTGATGGGGAGGATGTTAAATGGTTCATTAGCAGGTATGAAGCTGCTGCTGCTGTTGATGGTGCTTCCCATGTGGATATGGTGAAGCAAGTTAGATTTTTTATTGCCGATAGGGAGGTGGAAAAAGAGGTTATTGCTATGCAGGCATTCAAGGACAAGGATTGGGTTAAGCTTTCTAAAGCTATGATTGATAGATGGGGTGTTAGGTTTACTATGATGGAACTCAATAAAATTGTTGGAGACTGGCAAGAAAAAGGTGGTGTTTCTTCTATGGCTGACTTCAAAAAGCTCTGTGTTCAGTTTGATGAAGTGGTGGAATATCTCATACTGGTGGATGAGTTAGTGCATGAGAATCAAGCAAAAGATTTGTTTTGGACAGCATGCAGCAGGGATATTCGTATGGACGTCTTGAAGGATCTTTCAAGAAAAGATTTGATGAAGGAACTGCCTAATGGTGAGCAGAAACTGCCGGCTCTGGAGGTTATCAAGGACAAAATTCAAGCCCATCTAAAGTTATTGGCATTGGACAAATATCAAGAGTCATGCACTCAATATGTTAGCAAGGTTAGCGAAGTTTTGGCCGAAAACAACGATATTATGGTCAAAGCCCAGGAGGCCAAGAAGGCTCAAATGGGATTACCTGCTGCTAAAGTTGAGGGCAATGTAGATAATAAGATGGTCGATCATTTGGCCGATTTAACTAAACAGTTAAAAATATTTGTTCAAGAAACCCAGAAGGCCAACAAGGCCCCAATTGTTTCTTCGTCGACATCGACTTCTTATCAGTCCAGAGGGTATGAACATCAAAATTATAATGGCAATAACAACGGTAACCGCTTCCCAGGCAATGGGAGAAATGTTGGGAATGGTGGTAGTAATTATAGAGGTGGATATGATGAGCCAAAGGTGTGCTCCTATTGTAATAGGAGAGGGCACAGAGCAACAGTTTGTTTTGCTCTTGATAAGGATATGGATGCTGGGCGAGTTTTATTTGATGGTAAAGTTTATAAATTTCCTGATGGTTTGTTCATCAAGCCCAGTGATGGACAGTCTCCTTCTGATTTGGTCAGAAGAAGTTTAACGGCTGAAAGGAGAGCCAGATTTGAAGAGGTGACGGATGAAGATGTTAATGCCAAGAGTGGCAAAAATGGTAATGGTAATGGTGGTAAAGCTGACAAGAGCAAGGAGAAAGAGGTCAGTAAAGCCACATTTTCTACTTCTTTTGGTGGTTTAGAGCTGGCGACGGTTGCCCAGGTGGAGGGTAGCTGTATGGCTGGCAAATACGATGTTAATGCTGCTAGAAGAGCAGCCGCTACTAAGGCGAAAAGTAGCATTCAGAGCCAATTGAGGGCTAATCCTGGAAAGGCCAATAACAAAGTGAACCCTTACTCTAAGGACAAGAATTCTAGTGCTCAAACTGCCGCCAACAAATTGAACCCTTACTCTAAGGACGAATTATAAAAAATGCAGAAGGGGATTGCTGATATGGGGCCCCCTAGTTATGGCAAGTTTGATTTAAATGGTGAGCCTATGCCAGAGGATGATTCGGATTCTGAGGAGGACGTACCGTTGGCGTCTCTACCCAGACCAAGTTTTAGCGGTCCCATCCCAATGGAGGGAGTAAGAAGGACTAGCGATGTATCAGGATTAGTGCAAGAAGCTGGTGACGGAGTTAGGGTTATAGAAAGTGAAGATGTTATTATGGGGGGTGAAGATGGCTCAGTTGGACCTCAAGAGGTACCCAGGGCCAAGGTTGTTAAATCAAAGGTCCAGTATGAGCGGCCAGTAGTTTCTGGTCAAGCTAATGCGATGGACGCAGTTTTGAATAGGGTGAATCAACTTCAGATTCCCTTATCTTTGGGGGAGTTATTTACGATTAGTCCGGCGCTTGCTGAAAAGCAAAAGAAGCATTTGACGAGGCGTCGGGTTTCCACTGGAGAGGTGGAATATATTTGTGAAAATGCTGAAAAGTTTGGTGAAGATGTAGATACGCATTTTTCCGCTCCCCTGGGTTACCTGGTGGTAACTCTAAATGGTAAAGAAGTAAAGGCCTTGGTCAATTCAGGGTCTCAAATTAATTTAATTTCATTGGAGCAAGCGACGAGTATAGGCTTGCCAATTAAAAGTGGAACTGGGGGAAACCTCAGAGGTATTGGAGGGCATGCAACAGAGCTGATGGGTACAGCTGAGCATGTCAGGTTAGGCATTGGTGGATCTGTTGGTAAGGTTCACTTTTATGTGGCCAGAGGAGCAGTCAAAACTGTTCTTGGTGGTCCTTTTTTGATGGATTTTGAGGCCAGGATAGGGTATCAAGCTGGCATGGGGATTAGTTTGGAGATCACTGGTGAAGATATGCGGAGGTTACATATGCGGTTAGCGCCTCCTGGAGATGAAGGTTGGGAAACACGGCCAGGGATTACTACTCTGTGCCAGTGTTGTGTTTGCACCAAGAAGCGGCATATAAAACGGACGGCTTCTGGTGAATTATGTTTGATGGAAAGGGATGGATGCCCTCATTTTTTGGGGTAGCAGGGGCTGATCACTCTAATGTTGTAGTCTCTCCTAAGGATGAGATCCCGGATTGCAATAGGTCAGCTCACTTGGAGATAATTCAAGTGGATTCTCAATTATTTTCTGTTAATATTACTTTGGAGTGCAAATACATTTTGGATTTTTCTATATGTTTATTGGATTTACCCGGTTTTTCTATTAAATTTAAAAACGGTGAAAAAGGAAAAATGGGCCAAATTAGGTTGGATAAAAATTGGAAGGGTATGTTTTATGACCTCCAGCAAGAGGTTAAACTGCAAGTATCTCCTTCTATTATGGGCCTCCAGCAAGAGGGTAAACTGCAAAAATCACATCTAAATCCGATTAAAAATCTCAGTATAATTAAAACTCAAAAAAATAATTTTTGTGAAAATTCAATTCCGGTCCTCCAGCAAGAGGTTAAACTGCCAACTTTCTTTACGGGTGATTTACTGTTGGATAAGGGAAGCAAAGGTGTTGGAAAATCTGTTTATAAATTAGACGAGGGAAAGGAGAAAAGGGTAAAATTTAAAAATGAAATAAAACATTTTTCTAATTTTTCTTATTCTGATTCTGGCGATGAAGAAGATTCATTTGATGAAAGTTTTAATGGCAATACAAAAGAAAATGTTTTACCTCAAGTTAATTTAGATGTGGACTCAGCCAAATATAAGAGAGTAGCAAATAAAGTTCGACCTATTAATGAACCGCTACCTGCTGAATTAAATCCACCTTTGAGAAGACCAAGGTTATCAAGAGATCCTTATGAAAGTCCCTTGGTAAAGAATCCGCCTGAATTTTCTGAGACGTCAAGAATCACTTTTGAGAGACTGGGTGTTGTTAATTTTGGACCTGATGGTTGGTTGTCTGGAGAAGAGAAGAAGTTGTTGTTGGATGTGATGGTCAAGCGAGAGAAGGCCATTGCTTTTGTAGAAGAGGAGAGGGGTGTGTTGAAGCATTCCTATGGGGAGCCTTACAAGATTCCTGTGGTATGTCATGAACCGTGGCAGCAGAAACCGATTCCTATTCCGGCTGCATTAAAAGAAGCCTATATTGAAGTTGTCAGAGAACGGATACGCACTGGACTGTATGAGCAATCAACGTCAAGTTATTCTAGTCCGGTATTTTGTATCAAGAAACTGAATGGCAAGCTTAGAGTTGTTCATGATCTTAGGGAATTAAATAGGGTTACAATAAAGGATGCTGGGATACCGCCTAGTGCTGAGGAGTTTGTTGAAGTGTTTGCAGGGAGAGTGTGTTATGGTTTGGGAGATATTATGGGTGGATATGATGAGAGAGAGTTACATCCGGACTCAAGGCCTCTCACTACATTCGATACACCACTTGGACGTTTACAGTTAACATGATTACCTCAAGGAGCAACAAATTTGGTTGCAGTTTATCAAGCTCAGATGGCTTGGATCCTTCAAGATGAAATTCCACAATATGCTGGAATCTTTATAGATGATGGAGGAATTAAGGGACCAACAACCGACTATGATAACCAGGTGTTGGAAGAGAATCCCGGGATACGCAAATTCATTTGGGAGTTTGCAATTACATTAGAAAGAATCTTGTTTCGAATTGAAGAGGCTGGCTTAACTATTTCAGGTTCAAAATTTTCATGTTGTGTGCCAGCCTTAGAAATATTAAGCCATGTGGTATGTAGAGAGGGTAGGATTATGTCCAAGAAGAAAGTTAACAAAATTCAGTCCTGGCCAAGACCCAAGAATACGACCGAAGTTAGAGGGTTTTTAGGCGTTTGCGTATATGTTAGAATGTTTATTAAGGATTTTTCTTCATTGGCAGCTCCATTGAGACGGTTAACAAGAAAGGATGCCGACTGGGAGTGGGATGAAGAGTGTGAGAAGGCGTTTGTGAAGTTGAAGGAGGTTGTAGGGAAGGATTTAGTCCTGCACAAGTTGGATTATGGAAAAAATGCTGGCAGAATTTATTTGGCAGTTGATTCAAGTCAGATTGCAGCTGGGGCGGTTTTGTCTCAGATGGATAAAGCTGGTTACATCAGGCAAGTTAGGTATGAATCTGTAGTATTTACTGAGGTCGAATCAAGATATTCTCAACCAAAATTGGAATTATGTGGTGTGGCAAAAATACTGAAGAAACTTCAGCATATTTTGTGGGGGCAACATTTTGAGTTGCAAGTGGATGCTAAATCGTTAATCCAGATGATTAATTCCCCAAGTTTACCAAACGCACCCATGACGAGATGGGTAGCTTTTATTCAACATTTTTCATTTGATTTAGTTCATAAGCCTGGCAAGACATTTACTATGCCAGATGGCTTATCAAGGAGACCACCCACTGAAGAAGATTCAGACTCAGAAGAGTTCGATGAAGATATACCTATTATCAAAGCCAGCACTAAAGGAGCTGAAGACTTTCCATACCTCCCCCATGAGGTTAAACTGGCAGGACTATTGTGTTTAGATTATGGTGTTGATGACCTCCACCAAGAGGATAAACTGGAAAATAGTTTTTATGTTAATAAAGGTGTTGGAAAAGGTGTAGATAAATTCGGCAGAGAGGAGGTAGAAGAAGATGTAGTGTATGTAGAGGAAGATGGATTGGTAGTGTGGGATAGTAGTAAATTAAGGAATGGTGTATATGTTGGAGAATTAGAGAATTTAAATAAAAAGGTGGATAAAGAGAAAGAGGTATTTTCAAATACGGTTTTCGAAGGATCCAAAGGTTCAGAAGAAAAACAACGACATAGCTCGATTAAAGATTTATTTAGGGGTCAACGATTATTGGCTCATTCATGTGCAGGTGATATTGGTGATAGAGAAGTCCCTATTGATGTTATATTAATCGATTTTCAAGATGAAGTCTGGGGTCAGACTGGTTTTTATTTTTTGTTAGTCAAATATTTGTTGACTTTAGAGAGGCCAGAAGATTGTGAAGACAATGAATGGGTGGCTATCAAGAGGAAGTCATCTACGTTTTACCTATCTGGTCGACGTTTAATGAGGAGGAGGTATCCAAATCCTCAAGTAGTTATAACTCAACAGAAGGGGCAAGAATTAGTTTTGAAATCACTGCATGAAGATCTTGGGCATAGAGGCGTTGGAGAAACTTTTAGAAGAATTTCTGATCGATTTTGGTGGCCTGGCATGAAGATGGCTGTTAAACAGTGGGTTCAGTCATGCGAAGAATGTCAAAGACGAAGTTATTTAAGGCCAAAAGAACCTGGACGCGCGACCGGTGAATATACGCTCTTTGGGAGAGTTAGTTTAGATGCCTTTCATATAAAAGAGGGACGGTATAAATATTTAATTGTGGCCAGAGATGATTTATCTGGTTGGGTAGAGGCAGCGCCTCTTATTAATTTAACTGCCAAAAATGTGGCAGAATTTTTTTTGAATAATTGGGTATATAGGTATGGGGTGATGAAGTTGGTGACAGTAGATGGAGGTCCTGAATTTGGGACAGAGTTTAAAGAGGCCGTATTGAAAGTTGGATCAAAGGTTGGGGTAGCAACCCCATATTATCCTGAAGCTGAAGGCATGGTTGAAAGAGGGCATCAAGTTATTAAGGATGCTTTAGTTAAAATGTGTGGGACAAGTGCCGAAAAGTGGAGGCACTATTTACCTTTAGTTTTATTTGCTGATCAAATCACTGCCAAAAGGACGACTGGATTTTCACCTTATGAACTTGTTTTTGGACAGAAAGCAGTTTTACCGGTTGATTTAGAAGCTGAATCATATCTTGGAGTTGACTGGGGCACGGTCAAAACTACTGAAGAATTATTGTGTGCAAGAATGATGCAGCTAGAAAAGAAAGAAGAATATTTAGAAAAGGCATATTCGCAGATGATGAAGATCCGAAATCAATCAGTTAGATATTGGGATGAGCGGTTGGCACATCAATTAAGGAAACCTTTGAACCCAGGAGATATGGTCCTGGTGTATAATAGGAGTTTGGAAAGTCAGTGGGGAAAGATGTTTGCAGATAGGTGGAATGGACCGTATAAAATCAAGGAGCAATTTTCCGGCGGTTCATATGTGCTAGAAGAGTTGGATGGAGTAGTATTGAAGAAGAGGGTAGCGGCCGATCAAGTGAAACGGTTCTATCCTAGAGGCACCAGGAGTGCCAAAGTCTAACTCCGAAATGGGGATAAACTACAATTTTAATGACATTTATCAAATTTTATACCTCCGCAATGAGGATAAACTATGATATCTACGAAATTTTATGGATTCCTCCGCAACGAGTATAAACTATCTTCTTATTTTTATCAAAAATACTTTACTATCATTACACTGCATATGGGCGACGAAACTGTGATGAAACATAACGAAATGCGAGAAAACCTTCATTGAAAATTTTCAAAATTAAAAATTTTTAAAATATGGGTGAAGATAGTGTTGGAAAAATTTTAAAATTTATTGGAAGAAGTGTTCACAGGGGAACCTTCTTAATTAAATATTGGCAAGTGTGGGGGTAATTGATGGGCTGGCTGCTCTATACACAATTACCCCATAATGTTCGTTTCCAAAATTTTCCCTGTTTCTAGTTGAATCCTGGCTTTGTCTTTTAATTTTAGGAAGTCCACTAAGACTATAAACTGGAACGAATCAAGAGACACCGCTCTCAACGCCGGATTCAAGATTTTTTTTTATTTTGTTTTTGAATTTTTATGTTAGATTGAGATTTCTTTTCTTTAATATATATTATGAATTAATGTAAAGGTGATGCTCACTGGTGGTCTCTAATCATTTTTATAAATTGGAGGGAGCCCACCCAGTGATCATCATTATAAAAATTATCTTCTAAAAACTTTCATTTATTTTCTTTTCTTTTCAATTTCTCAAAATTGTGTAACCACATCAAGTTGCACTTGGATGTGGGTATGATGTCGAGGGTACGGCTCATTAAATGGCCGGGGGGCATCTTTTAAAATTTTATTTTGAAATTTTTTTATTATTACTTTTTTTAACTTTCTTTTCACATTCATTTCTTTTTCTTTAAAAATTAAATTTTAACTTTTATTTCAAAACTATCTTTTCTAAAATCTTTTATTTTAAATTAAAAACAAAATTAAAATTAAAAATAATAAAATAAATAAAAAAAAAAAAATATAAAATATAATAAAAATAAAATAAAATAAAATAAAATAATAATAATAAAAAAAAAAAAAAAAATTAAATGAATCAAAATTATTATTATAATTCTTAGTTTTATTTTTCAGTCTTCATTCATTTTAGTTTTATTCATTTAGTTTACACACGAAACAGGGTCTAGGGGAACTCAATACCAATGGGATTTTACTTCAAGATATCTGTTAGTCCTCCAAGACTTTAAACTGGCTACTGTTCAAGACATTCTTTAAGGTTTTTTATACATATTTTGGATCTTTTAGTCCTCCAAGACTTTAAACTGGCTACTCTCAAGACTTTCCTTAAGGTTTTTATACGAATTTTGGAGCTGTTAGTCCTCCAAGACTTTAAACTGGCTAATTTTCAAGACTGTTTTTAATTATTTTATATTGAAGCAATGAAGTCAGAAGGTTTCATCTTGTTAGGAGATATTTTTTTGAAGAAGAAAACTTGAAACTAGGATGAAGAAAGTTGGTGGCAAAATCTGGGTTCAAGGATAGAGAAGTTGTTAGGTCCACCAAGACCTTAAACTGGACTATTATCAAGTGTTGGGTCCACCATGACCTTAAACTGGATTTCTTATCGATTAAATGTTTGGTCCACCATGACTTTAAACTGGTAGTTCATTCATTGTTTAGTCCACTATGACTTTAAACTGGAAAATTAATATCTGCAGGATAATTCAACATTCATTGGACCACTATGGCCTTATACTGGATTACTTGTCGATCAAATGTTTGGTCCACTATGACATTAAACTGGATTATCAAATTTATTCAATCTTTGGTCAAGCCTAGGCCTTATTTAGGAATATTTCAAGTTATTTATGCACCTAAACGAGCTTTGGTCCACCAAGACCATAAACTGGCAATCGATTATATGTTTGGTCCACTAAGACTTTAAACTGGAATGTCAATCTTGTTTGGATAACTCAATTCAATCTTTTAATTTATCACTGTCCACTAAGACTATAAACTGGTTATTCAATTATTTCTGGAATTGGGTGCTGATAAGCTTTAGGAGGTTAAAATTTTAGGTGGTGATGATGCTAAGGAAAGCATAATGGTTAATTAGGTGAAATTTGTGGCGCTTTAACATGGTCTAAAGTTAATATTATTATTGGAAGCCTGGCAAAAGTATTTTATGGGTTTGCTGTATAGCAAAGTTTAAAAATTGTGATGAAGGAATCAGAAGTTAGGATGGTAGTTGGATTTTAGGGAATGATTTTTTTTAGTGCCTCATAGTTAGGCCATTTTTTTTGGTGTGAAGCTTGGAGGACCTTATGGCGAGATTGGAATCATAGAATTCGGCTCAGTGGGGGGCCCTATGAGGTTGGAATCAGGAGTATTTGGCTCATAGGAAGATCCACTCTCTCAATGCTGTGACAAGAAGGAAGACTGGTATATGGGAGTCTGAAGGGATTCAAACCTTGCTCTCAGTAGTGGAATCATCACAAGATTTATATTATTTTATTTTATGTTATATCAAGCCAGAGAAGAAAGAAAACATCATTTATGTTGAAAGTTTAAGAAGATCAAGCAAAAACAAAATTTTATCAAGTTATACTGTTAGAAAAGATAATTTCTTTGAAATTGTTCAACATCATTATCAAAGCTTTGCATTAAAATTCTTCTTTTCATGAGGTCTTCATGGTTATTAGCTGGAGTTTCTTGAAAATAGGCCAGCATTTTACGTTTCAACTCATTAGTAAAGTCAAGAAAAAGATAGCGATGAAAATTTGGGTAATGATTGATATAGTCCGTCTTCACTCTACCAACATCATCAGTGTTGGTTATTTCGACAGCTAGAAGTTCAAATATGTTATTAAGTCATAGGTTTAGTCAATTTTGATTAAAAGTTTTTTTTTAGTAAGATAAATAGGGTCTTACATTTAGAGCCAGGAAACATAGTCTCAGAAAAGTTAGTTGGGGGTACTGGCGTTATAGGATTAGGATCTTGTGAAGGCAAAATTAGGCCAGGATCCGTTGATGAAGATTGAACTTTTGAAGCTGTTTTTGATCTTATTCGTTTTAAGAAGACAGGAATTTTGGATCGCTTTTTAGAAGTTGAGGGATCAGGGAGAGCTGCTGGTCCTAAATATACGTTTGTTTTAGAAGGAACTATTGGCCGGTTGCATTTGACTTTTTTCACACGGCATAAGTCGCAAGCTGTTCTGCCAGGAAGATTAGGGTTGGACATTAAACACGGTACCTGGTATCAAGCGCAGAGTTCACATGGAGCGACAAGTTCTTTGGAAGACATATTGATGAAGATGAATTTTATAGTTGATTAAAGAAGATGGTGGTTGAAGGTTAAAGATGAATATTGTGTTCGACCACTTATGCAAAGTTTTAAGAATGGGGACATTCTCGATTGGAGGGAGGATGTGGTAGCCTAAAGTTTAGTACGGCACCTAAATATGTAAATGGAGTTATTACGGCGTGCAAGATTGGCGTTATTATTTTTTTATATATATAAAAGGGTTTTATTTAATTTATTTGAGTTTTAAATATGAAGAAATTGGTCACGAGCGAATGCCTACACAAAAACAATTTATTTTACGGAGAAAACTTATTTTTACGGTCTAAAAAATTTATAAGTATCAAGTCGAGTCACTCAAGAACCTTGGGAAATTTTCCCAGAATTTTTACTATTTTTCTTATATTTTTAAATGAATTTTAAAGTTTTATAGAAATATTTACGTTTTCAAAAATTACTTAACTTTGATAAATTTTCACTGGGTAATTAGAGCTGTGCAGACTACGAAAATTAGTTTGGTATGTAAAGGGGAAGTAGCTCTATTATGTGTAATTTTTCTAGATTTTTTTATTATAGTTTTAAGGTTCTATTTGAGTCCGGAAGTCCGGACGCACTCCGTACGGACTCCGTTTCGACTCCGCACGGACTCCGTTCCGGCTCCGTACTGACTCCGTTCCGGCTCCGTACGGACTCCGTACGGGCTCCAGATTGACTCTGGAAGAGCTCAGGAGGGGAAAAACTTAGGCACGTGACTAGGAATACTTAAGCGCTTCTCAAACTCGAAGTTGAGGGGGGGACACATCATACAGCTTAATCATTAACTACCACAGTTTCATTTTTTATTACTCAACAAATTAAATAAATTGTAATACCCTTATAACTTTATATTTTATATATAACATTTTAGAAATACTACTCAACAATTAAAATAACACTTCATACAGGGTATCTTTAGAAAGGTCTTCATCACTGGGACTTGATTATTGCTGTCTCATATAAATTTAAATTATTATAAAAACATAAAAGTCAATCTTTTCAGATCCTTCACTGGTACACCTTAATTGTTGTTATCAGTATTTCTTTCTCAACAGCCACTTTTACTTAAATCTCGATAAGCGTTAATTATTTTAGAGTTTCATTATTTTCATCAATCAGATCCAAGTAGATTGGTTAGCTTAGTGATTTAGAATTCCCATTTTGTTATTTTTATTGGAAGGACGGGGTTTTCAGCTAAATCCACATATCTCCTCCGGATTCTGCTTACAGCAAGGCAACTGTAAGAGTTTACCTTACCATAACGTGGCGCGTGACATTTGGTTTTTCATTCCAAATTAACCAAAGTCTGATAAACCAGGTAAGTAAAGCAAGGGGGAAGGGCCCTATTTATATTAAATCTTTAGGGAGGGGTTCCAAATATGGTAATTAGATGATTTTCAATTTTTTATATTTTTATTTCATAAATTTTTAAATTATCAATTATTAAATATAATCAATCAAATAAAACTTTTGTGAAATTTAGACTTGCTGCTGTATAAATTTGTTCATTTAATTATTTATTTGTATTGAATGGATGAATTATCAACACATTGCTTGTCATATGAATTATTTGGCGTTGGTCACATCTGAAATCATTAGTAGGTGGAATTGTGAATCCCATTACTTTTACTTGGCTGATTACATTTTTTTATTGATTTATTTAAGAATTTATGAAATTAAAATGAAAATTTGGTAATCTTTACCCCCTCCCACAGTAAATTGCAGGGGGAGGTATTGTGATTTTTTTTTCTTACATACAATTTTTTTTTGACATGAAAAAAAAGGCAATCTCCACCCCCTCCCACAGTAAAATTCAGGATGAGGTATTGCCATTTTTTTTCAGACGTAAAAAAGTTTTTTGACATGAAAAAAAGGCAATCACCACCCCCTAATATAGTGAAACACAGGGGAGGGTATTGCCGAATTTCTAGATTTAGAAAAATTAAATTTGTTAAGTTATGTATCTTGTGCACAAGGGTTGATTAATGAAGCTGTTTAAAAACCATATTTGACCAAATTATTAATAGAAATCCAGAATTAATTTTAGTCATGTAGATATGGAGAAAAACATTACTTATAATTTAAATACAAAACATTTAATCAACTGGAATCCTAAAAATTAGCAAGACTAGACACATGCAATGTATATAAGAGAGATTCAAAGCATTTTTTTACAATCAAAATATTTATTTCCATCTCTGATCTGGAAGAGGTTTTCAAGATGGGTAAAGGTGCCACCATTTCAATTTGACCTAAAATGACAAAGTGCAACACAGATTTGAATAGGAGGATCTCTTTATGGACAACAAGAATCATTTCTGAAAATTGAGTGATCTTTTATCAGTTCAAGTAACTGAGAAATCCAGGCAAGGTTGTGCCAAATATCTGTTTAAAGCTAATTTAAGGAATGCTTTACAGAACATCAAGGTCAAATTGTGGTGGGAGTTGTATGGAAAGTGTTCTGGAATATAAGTAGTGATTATTCATCATGTCACACATGTAAGCCAAGTTACTTTTGGCATTGGAGTGGGTATCTGAGTTAACCAATAGATCCAGGGCTAGAGTGGTAGCAGTTATTTCTAGTTTACAATGGACTGAAAGAGGAATTTTGTGAATGGTGATGAAGACTAAGGGTGAGTGTATGATGAAGTGGATGCTTAAGTGGTGGGAAGTCACATTTTTCACATGTTGAATAATAAGCCCTTAAGAATTAGCTGAAAAAGAATCTAAGGAGATGGCTTGTCTGTACCTAGTGCTGACTAATCAAGATGAAGGAGAGAAGTGTTTTTATGGCTTTTTCTTCCCAAAAGAAGGTGTGTTTGAGATCAAAAACACCATCAAAATACACCTGTCTAGGGCAGGTGTATTTCATTTTCTGATGGGGTGTTTGGTAATTTTTTATGGCGTGATTATGTGGAATATTTGATCAATTTTGAGACTTCCTAATTTACTCCATCCCATCTCATTTTCATAGAGAATATCTATTGTTTTAGAACTCTCCTTATCAGCAATGACCCATTTTATTTTTAAGCTATTAATCCCTTCATCAATCCTCTACCTCATAATTCATAATGTATCAAAGAGTATGCATTTTATATTTCCTCTAAACATTTTTACAAGATTTCAAATTTCAGATAACACTATGAGCCAGGGGGAGCCTGGCTGGTAATAATTTAAAAAAATAAAAAAAAATAACCCGAGCCACTTCCTGTGGCTTGGGATTGAAAAATAAAAAAAAACAATTTTTTTTTGCCAGCTTTAAGCTGGCAGCGTTTAATAAAAATGAAAAAAATGACCAAAGCCACTAAAAGTGGCTTTGGTCAAATTTATAATACATCTTGCAGGCAGTTTAAAACTGCCTGCAAGATGTTGTGTTTAAAAGCGAGCCATGTTGCATGCAGAAACTTCGCTCACTTTTTTTTTATATATTAATGACTTTCAGCCAGTATAAAACTGGCTTCAAGTCTTTCTTTTAAAGCAACCAAAGTCGCTTGTAGCAACTTTGGTTGCAATATTATTTTGTTCATCTCCCAGCCAGATAACACTGGCTGGGAGGTTTTAAGTTGATCGAGCAGCAAATTTTGCTTTATGCAACATTGGCTGTTTAAAATATTTACTACCAGCCAGGAAGAGCCTGGCTGGTAATAATTTAAAAGAAAGTAAAAAAAAAATTACCCGAGGCACAGGAATTGGCTCAGGATTGAAAAATAAACTTTTCTGCCAGCTTTAAGCTGGCAGCATTTAAAAAAATTAAAAAAAAGGTCCAAAGCCACTAAAAGTGGCTTTGGCCAAATTTATAATACATCTTTCATGCAGTTTAAAACTGCCTGCAAGATGTTGAGTTTAAAAGCGAGCGAAGTTTCATGCAGCAACTTTGCTCTCTTTTTTTTATATATTAATGACTTGCAGCCAGTATAAAACTGGCTGCAAGTCTTTTTTTAAAGCAACCAAAGTCGCTTGTAGCAAATGTGGTTGCAATAATATTTTGTTCATCTCCAAGCCAGATAACACTGGCTGGGAGGTTTTAAGGTGATCGAGCAGCCAATGTTGCTTTAAGCAAAATTGGCTGCTTAAACTATTTACTACCAGCCAGGGGGAGCCTGGCTGGTAATTATTTAAAATAAAGTAAAAAAAAAAAACCCGAGCCACAGGAAGTGGCTCGTGATTGAAAAAAAAACTTTGCTGCCAGCTTTAAGCTGGCAGCGTTTAATGAAAAATATGAAAAAAATGACCAAAGCCACTAAAAGTGGCTTTGGCCAATTTTATAATATATCTTGCAGGCAGTTTCAAACTGCCTGCAAGATGTTGTGTTAAAAAGTGAGCAAAGTTTCATGCAGCAACTTTGCTCCCTATTTTTATATATTAATGACTTGCAGCCAGTATAAAACTGGCTGCAAGTCTTTTTTTAAAGCAGCCAAAGTCTCTTGTAGTGACTTTGGTTGCAAACTGTTTTTTGCATCTCCCAGCCAGATAACACTGTCTGGAAGGTTTTTATGGTAAGATTTGAGCAGCCAATGTTGCTTTAAGCTACATTGGCTACTATAGAAAATAAACTACCAGCCAGGGGGAGAGTGGCTGGTTTGAATTAATAAGAAATAAGATGAGATGAGATATTGAAATTCACGCTACTCTTTTACATGCCATTTGGAATTAAATTTTTGACAGTGTGAAATGTATATGTGCATAATAAAAAATCAAAGCCAGAAAAAGTGGTATTGGATATTTTTAAATGTCAAAACTTATATAACCAGTTTTAAGATATTTGAAATATCAGAATACTGATTTTGTGTGCAGATTGTTTTGCAGAAATATATACTTGGTTTTTAACTCTTTTGTGATCAAATGTCAACTTAGTGGCAAAAAAAAAATAAGTGATAAAAAAGGTCTCCATAAAAGCTGAAGTTTAGTTTTCCAACCTCATGTGAACAAATGATATGGATGAGTGGATTTAATTTGAAAAATAAGTGAAAATAAATATTAATTGCATCTGTGTGAAACAAGCCGAGGCTTTGGTTCCTCAAATTATACGTCGTGAAACCCTATAAAAATAAGCTGTAAAAACAATATGTAAGTTTTAATTAAAAGCATGTGAAAATGTTTTTTCATCATTTTTACAATATATTTCTGTGTAAAAACCTGTTCCATATACGCCTTATGCAAGTCACTGCATGCCATGCAACCGGCTTCAGTAATTTGCGTGTTTCTATACGCATAACTGTAAGCAAATTTTCATTCAAGTGACAAATTTTCTACTTCTCTCCTTCCACTTACAAGAGACAGGTTATTAAAATAATTAGCTTTCCATCTGTTTCACTTAAGATTTTTTTATTTCTGGTTTGACCCTTATACTTGTTTCTTAAGTAAATATATTTATTTCACTTTAAATATATGTTCAACTTTTAGGGAATCTGTCAAGGTCTCTTTCAAGTCTAGAAGGTTTTATGAAGAGATCAAATGGCAATAACAACGACTTTTAGGGTTTTCAAACTCAAGTACATATTTTCTATCTTAAAGATTTATTTCTCAAATAATAAGAGGTAAAAGTTTTAATTATTATCATAATTAATGAATTAGAATTACGTAGTTGTAAGTACTAAAACAATAATAAATAGTAATAAATATTTAAATGGTAGTAAGTGATTTAATAAAATAAGTAAGTAATGGAATGAATTTCAAAAGCACAAAAAGAGAGGGCCTTTTATAGGCAAAAATGGGAGAAATAAAAACACGGAGTTAACACCACTTGATACAAGGGTATGGGAAAAATAAACTAAATAAGGAAAGTATGTGAAATAATAAAAAATATACTAAATAGTGCATCAATAAAAGATATCACTTTATTTGAGATAAAACTTTAAATCCCTTGGTCCGTCACATTTAGTACAAAAACATTTGATTTAAAATGTTGATTTAACAAAATTTAAATAAAGGAATTTGAAAAGTTTCTTTCTTTTTATATTTTTATATTTTTAATTCTATTTTTATTCCCTCTCATCTTTATTATTGAGCACGGTGTTTGGGAGTAAAAATGTGTGTGACAGTAACTTATTTCTTATTAATTATTTACATTACTTATTGTACTTAGCTAGTTAGTTGTAAGTAATACATAAGTAGTTTGTTAATAATTAATTATTAATAAGGATTAAAAGGCATGGCTTCATCTCAGTAAGATAATTAATTATTTTACTGGGTAAGTCTAGTAGCCTGGCTGACAGAATCAATTTTTCTCAATCATTAGGTTTGCCACCAAAGTAACCTATTTACAGATTACTAACTTGGATTGTTGGTCTTTTAGTCTCCTTGTAAATCTCTTTAAAAAATAAAAAAAAATAGAACTGATGATTGTTTTAACTCTTGGCAGCTTGATCTCTAACTTGTTATAGTATAATCAAAAAGCTAATTTTTGGTTAGCATCCAAATTTAATATTGGTTTGTCTTTCTCTTTTCATTTTTTTCATTCAATAAAAATGGTACTTATTTTTCTCTAATAATCTATTCCTTAAAATATAAATCAACAGATTAGTTTTCCATTTATCGATCAATCAACTTCTACCCAAGGATTTTTTTAAAATTTCAAGTAAGAATATATTTTTTCACTATTTAATTTTTAAATTTTTTATAAATCTTAATTATTATATATTAAATAATAAAATAAAATAAAATATCATAGTATCCACATGTGTATGGGATCAATTTTTTTCTACATATCAATAATTTATTGTATTGGCCTCCTGTAATTCTATTAATGGTAGAGGTATAGTTGATTCTTGTTTAAGAAACTATACCTTTCAACATTATAAATTATGGATATCTGGAGGTTTGATATATTATTGATATATGGAGAAAAATTAAATAAAGAATCAACCCATACTTATATATTATTGCTGTATTTATTGTAATAATTGGGCATTGGATTTAAGCTTCACATTTAATTGCTTATGTTTGGGGTATAGTTGAATCTCGTGTGCCCAAAGCATACGGCAGAATACTATACTTGTAAGCAATTAAATGAAGCTTTAATACCAAATACTTGATTAATATTTTAAATGCAGCTAATACTCATTTTTCCTACATGCACATTGGATATGATTTTTTATTTATTATTAAGAATATATAATGATTATTTTTGGAGGTGTTAATTTTAACCATTGTATTCTTTTGCACTTTTATTTATTTATTTTTGAATTAAATTAATTTCTTATCCACTACACTACAAGATGCAGGCTTCACAAAGTTTGTTTATAAAGAAAAATCACCACCAAGGAAAAAAATCAAACAACAAGCGTGCAAAAATCATCAAGAATGCATTACTTATTGTTGAAAATTATGGTATTAAGACAGATGGAAAGAGGGAAAAATATTTTTCTAGGAGTTTTGTAAAAAAATTAGTTAATCCAGAATGTTATTTTACTTCAAATTCTAGCTGTTATATTTTCCATCCAATCCGCTCCTCAATTCCAAGTGTTATATTGAAAACATTTTCTATTGAAGGTCTCATTTGATTAAACATGCTTGAAGCAACTATTCAGTGCATCAAAGACTTTTCATATTGTGAACATGGAGTTTTACAGAATAAAGCTCATAAAAATGGTGGTGGATTTGGTAATATGTTTGTTGGTGGTTGGTGTTTAGATAGGAAAAAGTCTCTATTAATTCATAAGTAATATATAGTTTTATTTATGAATAGTTTTAATCTATTATTATTTTAATTACTTTTATAGGTAAATATGCTTCTAAGTCCTTAGATTTTGCAGAGTATGATTGTTGCATGAAACAAATAGAGTTATTCTTTAAATTTTTTTATCAAAATATATCTAATGTTAAGTATCAAGAAGCAGTAAAACTCTGTCAAAAGCTTGGGATTCCTGGGTTTAGAGAAAATGTTGATGTTCAAGAAATTGAACCATTTGCTGGCAATGTTACTTGGAAAACAGGCTCAAATGGAAACGGGTTTTCGAATAGTCCTCACTGTGACTCAGACCGTAGCGAGTATACATTTAGACTTTTCATGCCTAAAGACACTGAGAAAAATTTTCTTCATCAATCTTATGACTCAAATCAACCACATCAAAAAGGCAGAGAGCTTCATTTTCCTGAAATAGCTTGAAAAGTAGACATGGAGGCCACTAATTGCATCACAGCAATTCTATGGCCAGAAAACCTTCTTAATCATTTCACTTCACGATTTTATGAAATTGGTGGATTCACTTGCATTGGCTCTTCTATTCAAGTTAGTACAAGAATTTTCAATACATTGAAAAAACTCCAAGAGTTTGAAATAGATATTTCTGAGTACTTAAATATAAATGAAGAGTTAGAAAGATGTAATTTTCTTATCATGAAACTTTCTAAGTACAATGAAAAGACTGATTTAACAAAAAATAAAAAAAGTTAGTGAATTACTATATATTTAATGTTACTAAAGATATTAAAAAATTAAATAAATAAAAAGATTCTGATATACATGTTAATAAAAAAAGGAAAAGACCATTAAGTAGTGATAGGTAAAAATGTGATTTTATTGTACAGGTATAGTTTTAGTTTAGTGGTAGAATGATATATTTAAACACACATCTATAAAACCTTTTTATGAAGCTGATGATTATGTATAATCTAGTGAAAAACCTAAAACAAAAAAGTATGAAAAAAAAAGGATGTAAAAATTGAAAAATCATATTAAAATAAAAAATTATCATTGCTACATGTAAAATAAAATATAATATATTAAAATATAAAAAACAAAATATAGCTTTGTAACTTGCTTAATTATTGAAAATGGAAACTAAAACTATACAATATTTTTAGTTTCCGTCCTAAAAGATCATATGCATCAATATAAATAGATCTGTACTATTAATATTGTTTTTAAAAATATTAAAAATTTGCTAATTTTTGAAATAAGTTTTTTCTTATTAATAACTAAAGTAAAACCATGTATTATTCTATTCTTATTTAAGTAAAAAGAAAAAAAATTAATGGACAATTAAATATTAATTTTTTTCTTTGAGTCATTCATTATTCACTTTCATATCTAACTTGAATTAATTTAGTGGCATTATTCAATCTTAAATTTACTGAAATTTGTACACTACTGTGACTAATGATTTTTTTTTGATAAATTGAATATTTTTCATCACATAATTATATTTTAGTAAATTATATAACTTCAAAAGTAGAAGTGAAATAATCAATAAAAGGAAATGAGATATCTTGATAATGAAGAATCTATCAATCAATTTAGATCTCCAATAAAAATTAATTCTAATTTTAAAATTTACCTTGTAGAAGAGGAATATTTAATTAATATGAATTTAAATTTCCTTGTATATCTTGACTTAGCCTTCATCATCTATCTTTAATTAAGGTGCAGAATTCCAAAAGCTGAATTATATGATGATATTTCTATATATATAATTTAATTTTTTTTAAATTTATAAAACAAGGTATGTTGAATAGAAACTAATACATCATTTTTAAGTAAATTTTATTATATTATAATAAAATATTAATAATTATTAAAGGGCTTTTACTTTTGTGAGAGAGTAGACCTCAATATATTTAAAAATAAATATAACACAATGAAATTGAATTCTATTTTAAAATGTCTGAATATTTATCATTTGAATTAATTTTAAGAGTTGTGGATTGATATTTATTTTTTCTTGGAGTTTAATGAATCTTAAAAACCAAGAAAAGGTTTGTAGATACATTTTTATTGACCTTGACCTATTCAGGTAGATGAGAGTAGAATTTGATTCATATAAAATTTTTGAAGAAAAATAACATTTCAATAACTAATTATTGACATTTAAGGATAAAAAAGAAGTATGGAAATATTAAAAGAATTTGTTTTAAGATTTATAGAAATAATATTTATAAGTTCTTAATATGGAGTACCCCAGTCTTTTTTGTCAAGGTACGCTTTTGGTCTAGAAGATTTGGTAAGAAGTTTCTACGAGGATTTTAAGGATTTAAATGAACTCTCAAAAATTTGTACGTATTTCTTAATCTAAGTGATTTGTTACTCAAATATAAGAGGTAGGTTTTAAATATTGATATAGTTTATTGATTAGAATTATGCTCTTGTAACTACTAATGTGATAAAATATAAAAATAAGTATTGTATTGTAAATAGTAATAATAAAGTAAGGTGATAAAAAGAATGGTCTGAAAATCACAAAATCAGAGGCCTTTTATAGGCAAAATATGAAAAAATAAAATGTAAGGAATTTACACCGTCTACTGTGAGTGTGAGAGAAAAGAATGACAAGAAAAAGGAGTACATAAATGACATAAGAAAGTAATAAATTAGTACGTCAACAAGGGCATCAAATTTATTAGCAACAAAGTTTGAATTCCTTGGACTGTCACAATTATTACACAATAAATAATCAATTAAATTACTTTCACGGGATTACAGATCTCTCACTGAGGTAATATAATTGTTTTAAAGTTTTTATATTATAAATTTATTATTAATTTTACTCCCTTTGACATATACTTTTGATCACAGTGTTAGGGAGTAAAATTGTAAGGGACATTTTATTTATATTATTTATTTGTACTACTTATTGTACTTAACTTTAGTTAATTGTAAGTACTACTTAAGTAAATAAATAAATAATTATTATTAAGAAGAAAGGCCTGGCTTCAACTCAGTAAAATAATTAATTATTTTACCGGGTAAGTCTAGTAGCCTGGCTGACACTCCCTCACTCTAAAAAAAACAATAAAAAAAATGCTATGATTTTTTCTTTTTATACTTTTTTAGTAGAGTAGGAAGATTAGATAACTCCTTCGCAGGTATCCAAGAATCATATTCAGATGATTTATTCTTGAATCTCAATAAGTATTCTGTACCTTTTTCAGCAGTGACTATTCTGTCATTTAGAATTTTTTCAATTTCTTCTGTTTTAGTGATTTCATTTGGGGTTTTCTTTGGTCTTCCCCTCATTTTTGGAAATAAATCACTATTGGATGTGTAAGGTTTCAAAAGAGATATTGAAAAAACAGGATGTTTTCTGTCATATGGAGAATACAGAATAACCTCAACTGCATTATCTCCAATCATTTTTCTGACAAAAAATGGACCAACAAATGGATCTTTCAATTTGTTATTACCTTGTAAGTTGAAGTGGACTGTAGAAATCAACACTTCATCACCCTTTTTAAAAGTGTATTTTTTATGGGATTTATCCCATCTTTTCTTCTCATATTCAAATGATTTTTAAATAAATTTTTGAGCATGATTTCTACATAGTTGTTGCATTTGAAGAAAAGATTTTACACCAGGATGTATATCCAATTTAGGTATTTTGTTATTGAGAATTTGGGCAGGAGTATTGGGAACATATCCAAGCCAGAGATCAAAAGGCTTTCCTTGAGTAACTGAATGAACAGTACTACTATAAGCAAATTCTAACGCAGGAAGTAAGGTAACCCAATCATGAGTGAATCTGTCATTATCTTTATACTCAAAGCCAAAGGCACAATATCTTCTTATCATGTCCTCTAAAGTTTGATCATTCTTTCAGCTAAACCATCAGTCTGAGGGTGATGGGAAGTAGAAAGTTTCAGATCACAACCACAAACATCCATCAGAGACATCCAAAATTCAGAAGTAAATTTAGGGTCTCTGTCAGAGATTATGGCTTTAGGAAAACCAGCAGTATTAAACATATGAGACCACCATAAGAATGCTAATTCTTTAGTGGAAACATCCTTGTGATAGGGATAAATTTACACATTTTTGTGAATCTGTCCACAATAACCCAACAAGAGTTATAACTGTCTTTACCAGCAATAGGTAATCCTGTTACAAAATCCATGTTTATTATTTGACATGGAGCATCAGGAGGTTCAATATGTTGCATTAATCCTGCTCTTTTACCAGTTAATCTTTTTGATTTTTGGCAAGAATCACAACACTCAACATATAATTTTGTGTCTTCAGACATATTAACCCACCAAGCAGTGTTCTTAATTCTGATCATTGTTTTTTCAAGATCAAAATGTCCAGCTAATATGTCATCATGACAAATTTTCAAGATGATTTCTTTCATAGAAGGAGGAATAACAATAACATTACTCAACTTTCTTCTATAATATAGATATCCTTCATCAATTGAAAATTTACCTTTTTCCAAAGCTTTTTAGTACTTTGGTGGAAGGGTTTTAATTAATGCTTGTATTGAAGCATTCTTTGGATCATTTAATATGGTGCATAACTTTTTAAAGTCAGTGTCCTTATCATATGAATCCAGAAAAAGCTGTAATAGCTCTTCCTCCATATCAACCACATATATCCCATGTATATGAATAATTTCGTCCTCAGGATCATACGCAGGATTAGAGTCATTATTTGGCAAAGGTAACCTAGATAACATATCCACATTTGAGTGAACAATACCAGCCCTATGAATAATTGTCATTCTCCCTCTGTAATCTTGAACAGCCAACTGCCATCTGAACATATGTCTGTTAGGTGTTTTCAAGTTTAATAGGGATTTAACTGCACTGCAGTCAGTGACAAGTTCAAATTTCTGGTCATCTAGGTAATAATGAAGCTTTTCTAGACCCCATACTACAGCTAAACACTCAAATTGAGTAGCACCATATTTCAATTCACTATTTCTCAAGGTTCTTGAAATATAACAAATTACTACTTCTGAAACTTTATCATTTATCACTTGTTTTTGATGGAGGGCAGCACCAAGACCAATGAAACTGGCATCAGTGTACAAAACAAATGGTTGATTAAAATCAGGTAAAGCAAGAATTGGTTCTGACATCAAACAGTGTTTCATAGTGTCAAAGGCTCTTTGTCTTTCACTATTCCAGACAAAAGCAAAATCCTTTCTAGTTAATTGGGTAAGGGGTAAAGCTATGACTTGGTAATTTTTAATATACTGTCTATAGTATCCACACATTCCCAAAAGACTTTGGAGCTCTCTCACTGTTGTAGAAGCCTTCACCTGTTGTATGGCTGCCACTTTGTTCTGGTCAACACATATCTGTAAGCCTGAAACAACATGACCAAGAACTTTTAAAGAATGGAAACCAAATTTACATTTCTTCAAAGCAAGTGTCATATTTATTTCATCCATTTTCTGGAATACTTTACACAGGTGGTTAAGATGGTCCTAAAATGTTTTTGAGAATATAATGATATCATCAATATAAACCATCAGCCAACCTTCAATTATCTCTTGATGGAATGTATTATCCATGACTTTTTGGAAAACTGAAGGGGCATTTTTAGGGCCAAATGGCATCCTAATATACTTATAAATACCCATATGAGTGGCAATCATCAGAAAGTTCTGAGAATTTTTCTCAACAGGTACCTGGTGATATCCTTTGTTACCATCCAAACAGCTGATATATTTAGCACCCTGGAAAGTAGCATGTATAGAGCTGATTCTAGGTAAAGGGTAGATATCATCAACAGTATAAGTGTTTAGTGCTCTATAATCACCACATAACCTGGCTTTATCTTTCTCATAAGAAATTAGGACAGGTGAGATAACACAATATTTAGGTGTTTCAACTACCTTTTCAATAATATTCATTTTTAAAAGGGTAGAGATATTGTATTCAATATCTTTTCTCTTTGTGGGAGAAGCAGGATAAGGCTTCTTCTTTAAACTAGGTGGTATATCAGTTAATGGGCAAGACAATGAAAGTTTCATTTCCTCTTTAACTAATCCTAGTTCATGTGATCCATGAGCAAAGGCCATAGGAAAAGACTTTATCAAGTTAATGATGGAATTTTTATCCTCACCAGAAAGTTGTTCTCCAAAAGAAGCATTGTCAATTTCAGACATAAGGGCATGCATTTCTTTTGTAGATCTTCCTTTATATTGAACCACAGAATTACATGTGTTCAATTCTGGTTTTAATAATTTTTTAGGGGAGGAAATTTTAAATTTTCTCTTCCCATTCATCCCCATTGTGAAACATTGGTTTGAAGGATCCAATTTTATGCCATACTTGGTTAAAATATCATTCCCTACAATAAACCAATTGCTCAAGTTATCATTTTTCATGACAACAAAATCACAAATAGCTCTTACAAAACCTTGGTTATATTTAAAAAACACTGTGGCTTTGTATTTACCAATGGGGACAAAATAGAGCCATACCCTCTCCAATTGTCAGAAATGATAGGCATCAGTTTAGATTTATAGTCTTGATCTACTAAAGCAAGTGCTCTTTCAGATACTACACCTCCTCCAGCTCCAGAATCCAGAACAACTTCAACGCTCGTTCCATTGATCAAGACTGGTGCCTTGAGAGGGGCAATAATAATTGAGCTATCCTCAATGTTCTTATGATCTCAGCATCTTCAACTGTAGATACATCATTATTATCAATGTCAATAGTATTTAAAAAAGGATATCCTCTTCCAGCATCAAGATTTCTTGTTGAGATTTATATGAAATTTTGCTGGCACAATCACTCAGCATGCTCCTCTGTTTGTTCTACAAGATTTATCTTCTTGTCACAAACATGGCCTTTCTGCCAAGGCTTGTTGCACTTGAAGCAAGTGTTTGTTGCATATTTCTTTGGTGCAACAGGGGCAGAAGGTTTACCAACCTTTTCCAGAGGTTTCTGTTGGTAAGTGGAGGGTTTCTCCAAAGGGGTCATAGGAATGAATCTTCTGGCATCATACTTATTGTTTAGAAGTATCTCATTGCAAGTATTAATGAAAGAAGAGGGTTATTTGGAGAACTCAGTCCTAGCCACTATCAAGTCTCTCAGAGACATTGGTAATTTATAGAGGGTCCTGTCCTTCCATAAATCAAAATCCATATTTTGGTCCCTTGCCCTAAAGATTTTTAAAAGTTTCATTAAAAACTCAATAGGTTTATCAGTAGAAGAGCTATATCTAGTTTCCTCATACTGCCTTTGTTGAGCCATTCTGAACTTGGAGCCACCAAATTGTGCTTTAATTAATTTCTTCCTATCCTCCCATAAGTAGTCATTTCCATCCAGGAGAACAGATTCATACCACATCAGGGCAACATTAGTGAACAAAGAAATTAACTTGGACACAATTTCCTCATCTGGGAGTTCGTAAGAATTTTTTAAGTTATCAATTCTGCAAATAAATTGTTGCCAATCAGAGGAAGAATCACCGTCAAATGTTGGGTACTGGTCATGTTTTGGCCAATTCTTTTGATTTGAAGGAGTCTCCTTAGTACTAGCTTGTTTCTGAGTAAGAAGCAGCTGTAATTTCTCTAATTGGGCTGAAATATCATTGTTTAATCCTTCTGTTTCAGATCCTTGTGCATCATCAGTCTTTGATGGAAACTCAGTGTTATCAACAGGTATTTCTGGAGCTATTTTTACTTTAGATGAACTAGCCATAGGTACTATTTGAGCATCCTGCACTATATGTTCCTTCACAGAAATGTCAGAATATTTTTGGTCATTTAACAATGAGTTCAATTTTTCTTCAATGGCTGTTAGTCTTGTTTTCATTCTTGCAAGACTAGATAAACTCTCATTGATAGTTGCAAAAGATAACTAATTTTTATTTTGAAAAGATGACAAATGGTCATTCAATCTTTTCAGATTTATCTTATCTATCTCCACCTCCTGGCAACAGGCAGATACAGTATCTTTTAGTTTAGACAAATAATTTTTTATATTTTGCCATAATGCAACTATCTTTTCATGGGTTGCTTTGTAATGAGACAATTCATCAGAGACTCTCTGTGATTCACTTCTTAATGCTTGATAACCCTTATCAGTTAACAAACTATTATATCTCTGAGTCAATTGCATATTGTTCATTATATGATTTTGCTTGGCAATAATATCTCTCAAGTACTCATCATTAATTCTTGCTACATCTGGAGTGTTTCTTAATAAGGAAACAGAGTAACTTTTCAGACTCTAATAGAACTCAGGGTGAAGAGTTTCATCAATTACAGCCATGTCAGGGTTTATCATTGAGGTAGCAATTAAAAGTAATGGATTGGATACATGAGATATCTGTCTACTTCTCCCAGCCTCTACTGGTCTCAAGGTGTCTTCTTCCCTTCCAGATTTACCTGAAGGAACAGAATCAGCCACAAGAAAAGGCACTTGAGAATCAATAGAGGGACATACCAGGGTTTGCTGGGTATCACCATATTGGGCTTTCTTCTTCTTTTGCCTCCTTGATAAGGGTGGGGAGGAGTGGGGTTGACCTGGGTGGGCCTTGATGGACCTTCCTGAGGTAACTGATGCTGATTTTGAGACAGGTAGTCCCACTTCCACTTGGACACTTCCACCTTCTCTTGGGACTGGGGAGCCGATTGTTGTTGATCACTGGGAGGAAGAGGTTTTTTCTTCTCTTGGAGAAAAGTATCTGTTCTTCTCACCTTTTCTTCCAAAGCATCTAACCTTACCTTTAGTCTCAAGCTTTCTGTCCTTAACTCCTTTATGTGACTAGACAGATTCTTTACCTGCTGAGACAATGGCATCTTTTTTATCCTGAAGCCTTTTGGAAGCTCTTCTGGTGGGTTTATCATAGGCTTCTGATCCTGAGTTGTGTCGACTAGGATTTCTACTTCTTCCATCTCTACATCCTGTTTGGGGCAAGGATTTATTAGTTTGAGAAATTCTTCTTGTTAAAGGAGAACTTACAGAAGTAGGCTCATCATAATCAATTAAGTCTATTTCTTCTTCATGTGCAGCAGAACCACTTTGGTCAGTCATTTTAAGATTCTACTGAAATGAAGAAAACAGACAATAAGATTAATTAGTCTTTATTTTTGATTTTTTTAAAAAAAATAAAAAAAATAAAAAAAAATCATTTTCAGGATAAAAATCAACTTGAATAAAATTAATTGATTAAAAAAAAATTTTTTTAAAACCAGGATTATAATATAATCAACTGTAGAATTAATTTAGAATTTTTATTAACAATTTTAATTAATTATTTTCAGGATTTAAATCAACTAATTTATTACCAGGACCTATTGTAAACTGAAGTAATCAAATATAAAACTTTATTATTTTAACACAATTTTATTAAACTGATAACTTAAATACCAGGACTTAAAGTCAACTGAAGTAATTAAATATAAATTTTTTATTTTAAAATTTTATTAAGCTTGATCACTTAATTACCAGGACTTAATGTCATCTGAAATAATTAAATATGAGTTTTATTAATCAAAATATTAATTGAATTACCAGGACTCAAAGTCAACTGAAGTAATTAAATATTAATTATATATTAATTAAAAATATTATTTTCAGGACAATTTGTCAACTGGAACAATTAATCAGGACAAATGTCAACTGAAAAGATTATAATAATTAATATTAAAATATAATTATTTTATTACCTCTGGGACTAAGAACACTTATTGCTCTATTATGGTCAACCAGGAAAAATAAAAAAAAAATAAAATAATAAAAAAAATCCAATTACCAGGCACCACCCCCTGTAAAATGAGCAAATTAATGCCACTTACAGAGTGCTGAGTAAAAGGAAATACATAGCAAATGAAGAGTGAAGAGTAACCCACAATAGTAATATCAATAATTACCACGATATATACGACGTTTAGTCAGTATATTAACTTAATTTTTGGAGCGCGGTTTGATTCCCGTTCACAGCAAAAATTTTTGTCACGTGACGTTGTAGACAATCCTATAGTACTAGCTATAGGCCTTGACCAAGGGAGTTTGAGAAAAACCAGAGAGAAAATCCCCTGTCCCTTTAGAAAAAAAGAGTGAGATTTACTTGCTAAAGTAAGTTGGTTCCTGTTTTGCTAAAGCTCCTATTTAACACACTTGACTGCTTGATGAACCAAGAAAGTAGTCCCCAGATAGACTACCAGACTAAATAACTGAAATGTAGAACAAAGTCCACACCAGAGACAGCAAAGATACTTGATGTAGGCTGCACATCCACACCAGAGACAGCAATAATACTTGCTATAGCTTGCAAGACTATAACAGAGAAAACAGTTGCCAAAGTTAAGTTAAATGAAGAACTCACTTGCAACAAACACAGCCAATTGTGGCCAGAAAACAGTGAAAACTGAGTGAGGAACAATGAGATCACCTCCGGATGGTTGTATGATGATTAAGGCTTCCCCAAACTGTCTTATTCACTATGTACACACAGACCACTAACTAAGAGCCCATGCGCACCCACCAATCTGGCGCCTGTACCTGCCAAATTGCATAAAAAACCCACCTGGAGCGCTCCCCAACCTCCTAAAACAGAGGCGGGCGGGCCGCCCGACGTCAGAGATGCCGCCTGAAGTGGCCTGGCCTCCCTGAAGCCAGAAAACCAATAAAAACCACTAATCTACTTAGAAAAATTAGCTACAACTACTAAAACCTTTAAAACACGGAATTTCACTATAACAACATTGTGACATGAAATATAGAGAAAAATTAGCTCTATCCAATGGTACTAAGCACTTAACCCTAAGACTTAAGGTTAGCCCTTAAAACACGAAAAACAAAATTAAACAGCAATCTTTTATAAATGAAAAATGAGGAAATGACCCCTTAAAACTCAGAATATGAAAAATGTCTTCAAGACATAAAATATAGAGAAAAACCAGGGCTATCCAATGACAGTACCCACATACCCGCAGACCCAATATCCACGGAATAAAACCAGAAAAAAACCAAATTCCTTAACAGATGTCAATTAAGACATGCACAAACAGCGCCAAATCACGCAACAAAGGCCCCTGCCAATGTTGGAAGACCACATCCTCCCTCCAATTGAGAATGTCTGCATTCTTTCTTCATCCAACCACCATGTTTAACCTCCTTACCAAGTCTGCCTCTGAAATGGGCCCCTGCCAATACTGCATCAACAATAATTTAATCTGCACCATAGCACCACCTGTTCATCCATACAGAACGTCCTGCGATGTCTTCCACTCCAGAAAGAAGACCTGCCACAGACCTGGTCCACTTTCTTCTACAACAGATTCACCTCTGCCTCAACCTGGTCCTTCTTCTGCCAGCACCAAAAGATCTAGGCCATCCATCCTGATACCCAGATTAATCAAAAAGCTCCACCCTTCCCAGAAGAGTGCCACAACCCATAAAGCAACTAGTTCCTCCATCCCTGGTCCATCTGATGGTAAAGAAGATCCATTTCTTCCTTCAACTTTAAAACTGATAACTTCTCAGTTCCTTCCTCTTCTGATAGTGATGATAACAATGTAGGATCCATTGCCCCACCAACACCAACACACTTGCCCACTATCAAGGCCAAGTTCCAACAACACACATCTCAACAGAAACAACTTCTGCTTCACTATTTCCAATCCACTCCTGCTAGAGATCCACAGGAAATTGAGAACAGAAGACACCTCATTCACCAGTTCAAGGCTAATTCTGAACACTTCATTTCATCTCTTGATTCACTCTGTAAATCCACTAGTACTTGAGTTTGATTCAGAAAAGAAAAATTGACCACACCCTCTATAGGATGTAACCACAAACAACCCTCAGTTTTAAGTCTTGGGGGACCATCCTCATTTTATAGTCTTGGGGGACTCAAAAACCCTCAGTTTAAAGTCTTGGGGGACTCAAAAACCTAAATAATTAACCCAGAACCAGAGATCAACCACATTAAGACACAGAGAAAAAACTAACATTCTGGGGTAATTGTGAATAGAGCTGCCAGCCAATCAATTACCCCCAAACTTGCCTTTGCTAAATTCAGAGGCTCCCCCTGTGGATACCCTCCAACAATCTTTCAAACAACTCCAACAACAAAAACTTTTCCCTCAGTTTATAGTCTTGGGGGACTTACAACCATCAGTTTAAAGTCTTGGGGGACTAACACAGTGTTCAGTTTAAAGTCTTGACGGACTACTTCTTGATAAAATCTTGAAACCAGCCAGTTTAAAGTCTTGGAGGACTAACAGAAACCAGATTTCAGTTTAAATTCTTGATGGACTGGGTTGATACCATAGTTTTTCAGTTTAGAGTCTTGATGGACTGATAAAATTTCCAGTTTAGAGTCATAGAGGACTGTCAGAATCTTACATGAATCTGACCCAGCCAATTTCATGCAATACACACACAGCTAGACCCACGGAGCGTCCACCTTCACTTCATCTTCTACTCATCACTGACAAAATCTTCTCTTATCCTTTTCATCACCTTTCACACCACAAATCATGTCTGGATCCCCTGCTGTTGACTCCTCTACTCTTCCTTGCTTCACTGCTCCAAGGGACTATGCCTGCAAACAGTGCATCCACATGTGCAGACCTTGCACATTCACTCTTCCAAATCCAGAAGCCAAATTCTACAACAGGGCTTGTGACTCTTGCTATTCCAAAAAAAAAGAAATGTGACAGAGATCTCAACTACCCTATTCATCCTCCTTCACCTCTCATAAATACCTCTCCAGATCCCCTACCAGATCCCCAGAGCTTGGTCCAGCCTCTTCATCTTTATCCTCAGAACTATTCAGAAGATCCCAGAACTCAGTCTCCAGAACTCTCTCAAAAAGGCCTGCGTTAACTTCCCAAGAAACAGCTTTTATCTCTGCTAAATTAGCTCCAAAAGCTTCCAAATCAGCTCCTAGGCTTCTAGACCACGTCCAGGCGGCCCGCCCGCCTCACCAAACAGTGAAAATCAGGGCCAAAACCTCCAAAAACGGCCAGAAAATAGCCAAATTCATCCAGAAAACAATAACAACTCAACCCAACCACCTCCTACTGCTCCCAGATCAATGCAATCCACCCTTCCAAAATCCAAAAACACCAAAATTTCCCAGATTTCTAAGAGAACTTCCAGAGAACCCCAAGAAGAAACCAGAACACCACACAATGCTCCACAACAACAACTTCGTCCCCAACTAAGACAAAGAAACTACACCTCTCCTCTGTCAGCCAACTACTCTTCTGACAGTTCCATCTCTTCAAATTCTCCATCCAGAAGAGAGCAGTCTGCTTCCAAATCCCCCTCTCCTGCTCCATCCTTTAACAACCCTGGTACTCCATCACCAGCACCTCCTCCAGCTGAATCCAACAGAAATAACAACCACAACAACAACAACAATCTCACTGCTCCAACTAGGCCCCAGGAACATCAGCATCCCAGTTCACCTTCTCAGGATCCTTCAGAGGAAGACCATGAGAATTCATATCTTCCCTAGTTGATCCACCCACTATGACCATAACAAGATTGTCAGAGATCCGAATCCCAGCTGCTTACAGATTTGATGAGCTTCAAATCTGTAAGTACCAAATTAATTATTCCATTTCTTCAACAAAAATAATTACTGATCCAATTCTTCTTGTCTAGTTGGCACCCCTCCTCCTGAATCTATTATTGAAGTTGGCCAAACTCTTGAAACTTCTTTGACCCTGGATTATGGAGACATGAAGAAACACCTAAGCACCATGTGTTCCAATATTCTAAAAGCCTTTGCCCTCCATGGACCCTTGAATGACTTTGAAAAATCCCTGAGAAAGCGCCTACTGGACAACCACTGGAAAATGTCTAGGATCATTAAACACACCCTCCAGCACTCCATTCCTGTCTCTTCTTCTTCCTCCTCTGAACTTCCCTCTAATCCAATCCCTATAATCTCTCCAGCAGGATGCACTTCAAAGAACACAGTGCTTCCCACAATCCCAACAAAAAACAAAAATGTCATCACAATCCGGACCAGCCTCCAGAAGCTTCATCATCCAGACAATGAGCTCCTGCAAAAAGATTAGAGACATAATAATAATATAAAACAATTAATAAAAATAATTTCAGATTTTTTTTTTTCTTTTTTTCATTTTTTTTTTGTTTTGTATCTTTTAATATACTAAAATTAAAAATTAATAACTAAAATGGAATGAAATAAAATAAATGAAATAAAATAAAATATAAAAAATAATACAAATGGTATCCCCCAGCCAATTGATGAGCTGATCCCCTGATACCTTACCCACATCCAAGTGCACCTTGATGTGGATACACAATTAATTCTTTTAAATGGTTAACAGAAAACAAAATTCAAAAAATTTAGAAATTCAGAAAATAATAAAAAATAATGAAACACAGAAACACATGAAATAAATAATAATTAAAAATAAGAAAATAGCATTGCCCGGCCAATTGATGAACCTTTCCCCACCAATGCTTGCCCACATCCAGGTGACCCTAATGTTGTAACACCCTATATTTTGATTTTATAATTCTAAACAACCCCCATAAAAAATTAAAAGAGAAAAAGAGAAAAAAGAAAATAATCTAAAACTACTATCTAGCAAAAACATAACTGCAAAAATCAAAGAAAGACTAGCTCCATAAATTGTCCAATAAGGGAAAGTCCGGTCCATAGAAATGATCACTGGGTGGGCTCCCTCCAATAAGTAAAAATGATGGGAGACCACCAGTGATCCACCACCAATCTGAAAGAACCAAAGATAAAGAAGCCAGTCCCAAACCAGTTTAAAGTCATAGCGGACTTGAAACCTGAATAATAAACAACAGTACTAGAATTCAACTAGGAAAAAACAAAAGACTTGAGACAGACATTCTGGGGTAACTGTTCTACAGAGCAGCCAGCTCATCAGTTACCCCCACACTTGCCGAAAAAAAATCTAGAAGCCCCCCCTGGGTACCTTCTAACAAAAACATAACGTCCAACACAAAAAAAACCAAAACCAATAAGAGTGAAGAGACCAGCACATGAAAACCAAAGGAATTTCCAGTTTAAAGTCATAGAGGTTTAAAACCTGTGAAAATAAACCAATACTAGGGCTCAACCAAATTAAGAGAAAGGGTTGGAAACAGACAATCTGGGGTAACTGTTGATAGAGCAGCCAGCCCATCAGTCACTCCCACACTTGCCAAGATCAAATCTAGAAGCCCCACCCATGGGTACCCTCTAACAAAAGTTTCCAACAAACAGATGCATAGCATCACCACAAAAAAAAACCAAAATTAAAGAATGGTCCGTAGTTTATCCTCATTGCGGAGTCAATCTTCTTCATTCCTATTGCCTCTGGGATAAAACCTCTTCACTTGGTCTGCAGCCACCCTCTTTTTCAAGACTGCAACATCCAACTCTTCCAAAACATAAGAACCTCCAGATGCCTGAGATCTGACTCTGTAAGGTCCATTCCATCTGTCAGCAAACATTTTTCCCCACTGACTCTCCAAACTTCTATTATACACCAAAACCAAACAACCAGGTTTCAAGGGATTCCTGAGTCTATGAGCTATTTTCTTGTCCCAGTATCTGACTGATTGATTCCTAATCTTCATCATTCTAGATTATGCCTTCTCTTGACATTCCTCTCTACATTCCAACTGTTGCATCCTGGCACAGAGTAAATCTTCTGTTGAGTGCACGTCATCCCAATTAATTCCAAGATAAGAGACAGCTTCCAAGTCCACTGGTAGAACAGCTTTTTGACCAAACATTAGCTCATAAGGAGAATAGCCAGTTGTCCTCTTCACAGTGACCCTATCAGCAAATAAAACCAAGGGTAAATAATGCCTCCACTTTTTGGAACTATCTCCGCACATCTTCACCAAAGCATTCTTGATAACTTGATGGCCTCTTTCAACCATGCCTTCAGCTTCAGGATAATACGGTGTAGCCACTCTAACCCTAGAACCAACACTAGCCACAGCTTCTTTAAATTTGGCACCAAACTCTGGCCCACCATCAACAGTCACCAACTTCATCAACCCATACCTATAAATCCACTCCTTCTTCAAAAACACTGCCACATTCTTGACAGTCAAATTAACCAGAGGCACTGCCTCAACCCAACCAGACAAATCATCCCTAGCAACAATCAAGTATTTATACATGCCCTCTTTAATATGGACAGCATCCAGACTGACCCTTCCAAAAACAGTTGATTTGCCAGTAGCACGGCCCACCTCTTTAGGTTTCAAGTGACTTCTTCTTTGACATTCTTCACAAGATTGAACCCAACCCTGCACAGCCAACTTCATACCCGGCCACCAAAATCTGTCTACTACTCTTCTATAAGTCTCCCCAAAGCCTCTATGACCAAGGTCTTCATGCAAAGACTTCGAAACCAATTCTTGACCCTTCTTCTGAGTCACCACCACTTGAGGATTAGGATGTTTCCTTCTCATCAAGCGCCTTCCTGACACATAAAATCCAGGACTCTTCTTCTTGATTGCCAACCAAGTATCATCATCACAACTATCTGGCCTCTCCAAGGTCAACAGATATTCCACCAAAATAAAATAAAACCCAGATTGACCCCAGGTCTCATCTTCAAAATCCAACAAAACAACATCCAAAGGTACAACTCTGTCATCAAAATCACCAGTGTGAACATGAGCCAATTGAGCAGCCCAACCAGGACACCAATCCTTAAATTTTGGCACGTCCTTCACTTTCCACTGAACCTTTTGAGAATCCAGTTCACTAACAAAAACACTCTTTTCCAATTTTGAGATGTGCCAAAAAACAACTCCATCTTCATCAACAAAAACATCCTGATCACCAGAATCAAGATCAGATCCAGCCAGTTTAACCTCTTGGGGGAGGTCAGAACAATCATTCAGTTTAGCCTCATGGGGGAGGAAAGAAAAATCTACAGCACCCTTTGTGCTGGCCCTAATCACTGGAAGATCTTTGTCAAACTCTTCAGAATCAGAATCCTCATCTGTAGGTGGCCTTCTTGATAATCCATCAGGCATAGTAAAAGTTTTGCCTGGTTTGTGTACCAGGTCAAAAGAAAAATGTTGAATAAATGCCACCCACCTAGTCATTGGAGCATTTGGAAGACTAGGTGTATTGATCATCTGAACCAAAGATTTTGCATCCACCTGAAGCTCAAAATGCTGCCCCCACAAAACTGTCTGTAGCTTCTTTAAAATTTTAGCTACGCCACACAATTCCAACTTAGGTTGAGAATACCTAGATTCCACCTCATTAAACACCACAGACTCATACCTTACTGGCCTGACCCTCCCAGTCTTATCCTCCTGAGACAAAACAGCACCAGCAGCAATATAACTTGAGTCCACTGCCAGATAAATCTTTCCAGCACCAACACCATAATCCAACTTGTGAAGAATTATATCTTCACCAACAAACTTTTTCAGCTTCTGAAAAGCCTCTTCACACTCTTCCGTCCATTCTCAATCTGCATCTTTTCTGGTCAACCTTCTTAAAGGTGAAGCCAACAAAGAAAAATCCTTAATGAAAATCCTGACATATACACATACACCCAAAAATCCTCTGACTTCAGTAGTATTTTTAGGCCTTGGCCATGCCTGAATTTTATTAATCTTCTTCTTCGCCATAACCCTTCCCTCTTTACATACCACATGACCCAGAATTTCCAAAGCAGGAACACAACAACAGAATTTTGACCCTGAAATGGTCAAACCAGCCTCTTCAATCCTAAACAACACTCTCTCTAGAGTTATTGCATATTCCCACACAAACCTCCTTATGCCAGGGTTCTCCGATAACACCTCATTACCATAATCAGTGGATGGTCCTTTAATTCCACCATCATCAATAAAAATACCAGCATGAGTAGGAACCTCATCCTGCAAAATCCAAGCCATCTGTGCTTGATAAACTGCCGCCAAATTAGTTGCTCCTTGAGGCAACCTAGTGAGCTGAAATCTTCCCAAAGGAGTCTCAAAAGTTGTGAGAGGCCTTGAATCCGTATGTAGTTCCCTCTCATCATAACCACCCATAATATCACCCAAACCATAACACACCCTTCCAGCAAACGCTTCAACAAAATCCTCTGCACTTGGAGGCATACCAGCGTCCTTGATAGTGACTCTATTCAAGGCTCTAAGATCATGAACCACCCTCAACTTTCCATTCTGCTTCTTTACACAGAACACCGGACTTGAGTAACTGGATGTTGATTGTTCATATAACCCAGTCCTGACCCTTTCCCCAACAATCTCTACAAAATCCTCTCAAATAGCGGCTGGAATTGGAATAGGTTTGATTTGCCAAGGTTCATGACAAACAACAGGAATTAAGTAAGGTTCCCCATAAGAGTGCTTCAATACACCCCTTTCCTCCTCAACAAATGCCACCGCTTTTTCTCTTAGCACAATAACGTGCAACAACAACTTCTTTTCTTCCTCAGACAACCACCCATCAGGACCAAAATTAACAACTTTCAATCTTTCCACAGTCACCCTCGCTGTCTCTACAAATTCGGGAGGATTCTTCACCAAAGGAGTACAGTATGGATCTCTTGACAAAGGAGGTCCCTTCAAAGGCGGATTCAAACCCACAGGCATAGGCTCATTTACAGGCCTAATCTTCTGCGCTACCTTCTAATACTTTGCCGCTCCACCTTCAACTTGAGGGATCATCAGGAAATCTTCACCACCAGACCTGGAACAAAAACCAAGGGTTTCCCCATTGCTCACATGCATGGCCAAGGTAATGTTTTTGAAAGGTGTAGAAGAAACCCTAGTGGTGCACAATTGGGAGGACTTACTTTTACACCCCAATCTCACCACTCCAAAACTTTTCCGCAATTCCACATCTTCATCCTCACTTCCAACTTCCAAATCTTCAAATCTTGATTCTTCTTCTGAATCACATCTTCTAAAATTGTGCAGTTTATCCTCATGCTGGAGGTCCAAAAATAGATCTTGATGATCTTCTCTCTTCAAAATTTTCTGCAGTTTAACCTCATGCTGGAGGCCCAAAATTTGATCTTTCTGATCTTCACAACAATAATTAATTTCTTCTTTTTTAATTATCTTCAGATTTTTTCTTGCTTTTCTTCAGTTATCTTGACATTTTATTTTATTTTCTTGAGTTTTCTTCCATCCTACAAAAATAACCATGGGTTTCCCCAATGCACACAGATGTGGCCAAGGTAATGTTTTTGAAAGGCATAGATGAAACCCTAGCGGTGAAAAATTGGGAGGACTCACTTTTAGACCCCAATCTCACCGCCCCAAAAGTTTTCCGCATATCTTTCAATAAAGATATATAACCAATCTTCTTCTTTGAACTTGAATTAAAAATAATTAAGAATCTTGAGATAGAACCGACACTTGATAAAAAACTTGATTAATACTTGCAGAGAAGAGAAACATTAAAAAGAGAAAGTTGAAAATCCACTTGGTATATCTCCAAGGGAGCTGACCTACTACAACCTGGGATTTCCTCATCTCAGGGAGAGATTGTAGCACTAGGGGGATCAGCCCTCATTACTCTAAAAAAGACAGACTCTCAATAGAGACTGAGCCGCACTCCAAAACACCAGAGGCAGAACCCACTTCTTTCCTTCTCCTGCAGCAATCCATGCACTGGCACATTGAAGATAAACCAGGCCTAGTTTCCCAACCATCCTCTCCAGGGGATGATAACCTCATGTGAAGCCTCCTTTCGTCTTCACCAGTCAACTCCAAACTGATTCCCAAATCAAATTGATAACCTATTCTTGCCTGAAAATCCATCAAGAATGTCCCACCCAAAACTGCTTTTACATTACCTTTAGCAATGTAAAAATGAACCTTCCCTGAGGCTCCTCCAACATCTAACTTCACAAACTCTGAAGTTCCAACCAATTCAGTGACATGGCCACCGATCCCTCTCAAATTCCCACCAATACCAGTTTTAATGGGGAGGCCCATATGAGTTGTCTCAAACAAAGAAATCAGGTTTATCTGAGAACCTGAATCCACCAATGCCCTTGCCTCCCTGCCATTCAGAGTGACATTGACATATCCCAGAGGAGCAGAAAAATGAGTTTCCAACCCCTCACCAAACATTTCAGCAGAATCAAAAATGTATTCTACCTCACCAGAAGAAACCCTTCTCCTGGTCAACAACTTCTTCTGCCTATCAGCCAACCCTGGACTGATAGCATACAATTCCCCATAAGATAGGGAAACCTGACCCTGGTTCATCCTTTCCAGGACAGAGTCCATAACATTAACTTGACCAGACACTACTGGCCTCTCAAAGTGAGCTCTTTGCTTCACCACCTTGGTCCTAGAAGATTCTTGAGGACCAGCACCACCAACAGATTTACCATTAAAAGGAACCAAACCCGATCCCTCACCAGAACCTCTGACTCCAACAGGCTTTGGCAATGAAGCCAAAGGGACATCCTCCTCAGAGTCAGAATCCACCTCCATTGGCATTGGCTCACCATTCATGTCCAATGCACCAAAACTAGGGGGGCCCATGTCAGCCATACCCTTCTGCATCTTGTACAGCTCCTCTTTGCTGTACCTTTTCCTAGCTGCACTCAGCTTAGGATCACCCTTTGAAGCATTTGGCTTTGGTTGGGCCTGAGAACTGATCTTAGGCCTACCCACCTTCCCTGCTTCCACATCATAAACACCAGCCAAGCATTCACCACTTGACTGTCCACCACAAGAATACAACTCCAAACCACCAAAGGAGGTAGAAAAAGAGACCTTATTGTCCTCCATCCCCTTTCCCTTGACGTCCTCATCTACCTTAACAGAAGACTTCCCCTGATCAGGAATCTCCTCAAACCTTGGCCTCCTTTGATTGAGACCACCCCTTCTCCTGACCAAATCAACTGGAGCCTGCCCCTCACTGGGCTTCACAAAAGAACCATCAGGGAACTTAAAAACCCTGCCATCAAACTCCACTTTTCCTTCAGACACATCTCTGTTCAGTGCGCAACAATCATTGGACCTGTGCCCCCTCCTACTGCAATAAGAGCAAACCCAAGGATCACTCCTACCAGCCCTCCTTTCAAAATCACTTGGCTGAGAAGGTGCCTTATTAACCTTCTTGGCCTCCTGGACGAAAATGTGCAGCTGTTTTGTCAGATCAACCAGCTGCTCCACCATTGGGTCCCTCTCCTGTTTGGGAACCTGCACCAAATTCTTCTCCTCCTTCTTCTCCCTAACTTCCTCTTCAGCCAAAGCCTCACTGACTTTGCTGACATACTTGGCACACCCCTCCTGATAGGTGTCCACAGCCAATAACTTCAATTGGGGCTCAACAGCCTCCTTCACCTTATCCAAGGCAGGCAACTTCTGGTACCCATTAGAAAGAGTTTTCATCAATTCCTTTCTTGACAACTCCTTCAACACATCTATCCTGACATCTCTAGCCAGGGTGGACCAAAAAACATCCTTGGCAGCATTTTCATGTGCCAGCTCCTCCACTTCCACCAAATATTCCACCACAGGATCAAACTGTAGCAGAAACTTCCTGTAACTATGTAAGTTACCAACACCACCATAAGATTTCCATTCACTGACAACCTTGTTCAGATCCACCATAGTGAACCTGACACCCCATCTATCCACCATTTCCCTACACAACAATTTCCAATCCCTCTTCTTGTAGCCAGACATGGCCACAATCTCCTTCTCCACTGACCTATCACCAATGAAGAAGATAATCTGCTTCACCATGTCCAGGTAGGAAGCACCATCCACTCCAGCAGCAGTTTCATACTTCTCTAGAAACCACTTGACATCCTCCCCATTAAACTTGGTACCATCCCAAGTTTTAATTCTCACACACTCCCTAACCATCACAGAAGGAGGACCATCCCCCCCACTGACAGTCACCACAGGAATAGCAGAACCAGAAGCCATTCCTCCAGTCCAAAACACCAAAAAGAGCCAACCAAAGCAAACAGAGATTCCAAAGAACTAGCAAGTTCTACCCCACGTTGGGCGTCAGAAATGTAGACAATCCTATAGTACTAGCTATAGGCCTTGACCAAGGGAGTTGGAGAAAAACCAGAGAGAAAATCCCCTGTCCCTTTAGAAAAATAATGTGAGATTTACTTGCTAAAATAAGTTGGTTCCTGTTTTGCTAAAGCTCCTATTTAACACACTTGACTGCTTGATGAGCCAAGAAAGTAGTCCCCAGATAGACTACCAGACCAAAGAACTGAAATGTAGAACAAAGTCCACACCAGAGACAGCAAAGATACTTAATGTAGGCTGCAAATCCACACCAGAGACAGCAATAATATTTGCTATAGCTTGCAAGACTATAACAGAGAAAACAGTTGCCAAAGTTAAGTTAAATGAAGAACTCACTTGCAACAAACACAGCCAATTGTGGACAGAAAACAGTGAAAACTGAGTGAGGAACAATGAGATCACCTCCGGATGGTTGTATGATGATTAAGGTTGCCCCAAACTGTCTTATTCACTATGTACACACAGACCACTAACTAAGAGCCCATGTGCACCCACCAATCTGGCGCCTGTACCTGCCAAATTGCATAAAAACCCTCCTGGAGCGCTCCCCAACCTCCTAAAACAGAGGCGGGCGGGCCGCCCGACGTCAGAGATGCCGCCTGAAGCGGCCCGGCCTCCCTGAAGCCAGAAAACCAATAAAAACCACTAATCTACTTAGAAAAATTAGCTACAACTACTAAAACCTTTAAAACACGGAATTTCACTAAAACAACATTGTGACATGAAATATAGAGAAAAATTAGCTCTATCCAATGGTACTAAGCACTTAACCCTAAGACTTTAGGTTAGCCCGTAAAACACGAAAAAAAAATTAAACAGCAATCTTTTATAAATGAAAAATGAGGAAATGACCCCTTAAAACTCAGAATATAAAAAATGTCTTCAAGACATAAAATATAGAGAAAAACCAGGGCTATCCAATGATGGTACCCAAATACCCGCAGACCCAATATCCACGGAATAAAACTAGAAAAATACCAAATTCCTTAACAGATGTCAATTAAGACATGCACAAACAGCGCCAAATCACGCAAAAAAGGCCCCTGCCAATGTTGGAAGACCACAACGTATGAAGTTTGTCGTTTTATTGATCTCTCGTCCTTTACAGGTACTCGCACACCAATGGTCCCCTCGATGATGCCTCAAATATCGTTTCACCGTCGATAATTCTGAAAGGCCCTCAATTTTCAAGGTACGCTTTTGGTCTAGAAGATTTGGTACGAAGTTTCTATGAGGATTATAAGGATTTAAATGAACTCTCAAAAATTTGTACGTATTTCTTAATCTAAGTGATTTGTTACTCAAATATAAGAGGTAAGTTTTAAATATTGATATAATTTATTGATTAGAATTATGCTCTTGTAACTACTAATGTGATAAAATATAAAAATAAGTAGTGTGTTGTAAATAGTAATAATCAAGTAAGGTGATAAAAAGAATGGTTTAAAAAGCACAAAATCATAGGCCTTTTATAGGCAAAATATAAGAAAATAAAATGTAAGGAATTTACACCGTCTACTGTGAGTGTGAGAGAAAAGAATGACAAGAAAAAGGAGTACATAAATGACATAAGAAAGTAATAAATTAGTATGTCAACAAGGGCATCAAATTTATTAGCAACAAAGTTTGAATTCCTTGGACTGTCACAATTATTACACAATAAATAATCAATTAAATTACTTTCACGGGATTACAGATCTCTCACTGAGGTAATATAATTGTTTTAAAGTTTTTATATTATAAATTTATTATTAATTTTACTCCCTTTGACATATACTTTTGAGCACAGTGTTAGGGAGTAAAATTGTAAGGGACATTTTATTTATATTATTTATTTATACTACTTATTGTACTTAACTTTAGTTAATTGTAAGTACTACTTAAGTAAATAAATAAATTATTATTATTAAGAAGAAAGGTGTGGCTTCAACTCAGTAAAATAATTAATTAATTTACCAGGTAAGTCTAGTAGCCTGGCTGACACTTTCTTTTATTTTTTTTGCTTTCTTAGAAAGAATTAAATATATTTTTTCAAAATTATTGAATGAAATTTGATATCTATACATGAATCAATAAGTGTGAAAAATAATCAATATAAAAGATGAATCAAAATACAGCAAGATAAATTATAGATCATCAAAATGTAGAGTAAATTCTCTTTTTGAAAATGATTGACACTGATAAAAAGTTTTTTTTAAATTTAACTAGTTTTTCAAAGATACTTTAATATTATTTCATACCAATATGATGGCTTCTCATTATTTAAATGTCTAAATATTATTTTATCATTCCACATATATATGTTATTATCATAAAATTAATTAAAAATTATTTCAAGGAGTTATTCATAGAGAATACTTAGTATAATTGAAATTATTATTCACCTAGAAATTATAGAAATAAGATTAATAAAAGTTTACTTAAGAATACCCTTTGATGAATTGTGAACAAAAAATTATTACACTTAAGATTTTTTACTTTGGAAAATGCTGAAAAGCAATGATAGAAAACTGATTCAACTTTTTGTAATAAATATCTTAAAATTTGAGAAAAATGCTAAGATGTATTTCTATCTTAAAAAAAGATTTAGTTTTCTAAGAAAAATGACATATAATGTATTCTTAAATTTTTTCAAATTTTTGATTCATCATGATTTTGAGTTATGATTATTTCCAAAATATTTGCTGAATAGAAAAAATGTCAGTGTATCTAGTATTTAAGTATTATTTAAAAATATTTATTAATGGTCCTACTACTTATTAATAAATGATTTAGTGATTAAACCTCAGGGGAAAACTATTAAAATAGTTATTCTCAAATAAAATTCACAATAATTGGATTTAAATGCATGCTAGTGGTGGAAAATAGATGAATATAATATAGTTATAGCTTATATAATGATAATATCAATTTCTAATGGCTTTATAATATATCTTTGAATAATAATAATTTGGTTATAATGTTTTTTTGAATTGTAGTAAGTAAGTGATGTCTAATAACCGTCAAAATCCTTCCTTACTTATACCAAAATGCACTGGAGTGCACAGACCTTCAATCCAGATGAGGTCACTGCTATCCCCTGCAATTACGGCACTGTGAGAGACCATCACCTCCCCATGGCATCCACTTCAAGCATATTTAACACTCAGACCACCAGTAAGGACCCTCCATCACAATTAATAATAACACAGACCCATACCATAAATAGAAAATCCTGATAAAAGCGGACACCATAAAGAAACAGGTAAAATAACTCATCCAAAGAGAATATGATGAAACCCAAAGAATATAAAGAAAAAAAATGAAATTTCCAAGCCCCCAATAACATCCCCATGCATCCATATTAACCCAGCAATGACCTCCCAACACATAAGTCCGTGAATATCCATCCAGGGAAGCAGATTTAGTTGTCCAGACTGAGTGTATGCACCTGAAATAGATGTTTATGCTTCCGTAGGAGTTGTGAGTCCACTGGATACGTCCATATGACCTAAAATAAGCAGAAAAACAAAGGTTATAGGCTATTAAGAGGGTAAAACCCACTTATATACCCAAATATATAAAATATACTGCATATTTCACTGAATATGAGATTTATGTATACATATAAGCTTATGTATGTCAATAATTACTTAATATCACTTAAGATAAGTAGATTATATCTCCATTAACACCTTAATAAGTATTATTAGGCTATGGATAAGCAATTTAAATTAATATAATTTGTATAATAGAGTAATAATTATATATATATGTAATATAATCATATATATTATTGTTTTAACCTTATTTTTAAGATATAAGCTTAATGTACTTAAGGTTATCTTATTTTAAGTATAAGAAATACTCAGTCCTAGGGGTATCTAGGCTGACACTCCCTCACCCAAAAAAAACAATAAAAAAATGTTAAGACATTTTAATTAAAAGTAAGGAGTGAAGAGAAAGAATTTTTTTAATTTCTATAATACTTATACTGAATAAACAGTATTATTTTGATTTAAATTTTTTAAAGAGATTTTTAAGATCAGAGATTTCATTTTCTGGAATCCACTGGTCATATTCACTTGATTTATTTTTAAATCTTAATAGATACTCAACTCCCATTTCTTTTGTAAGGTGTCTCTTTTAAAGTATCTTTTCAATTTCTGCCTTTTCAACTATTCCTTCAGGTTTCTGTTTATGCCTTCCTGATCTTCTTGGAAATAGAGCAGTATCATTACAATGGTATGGTTTTATAAGAGAAATAGGAAATACTGGATGTTTTCTATCATAAGGTGCATGTAGAATAACCTAAAAAGCATTATTACCAACCATCTTTTTAACTACAAATTTTCCAATGAATGGATCCTTCAATTTAACATTACCATTTAAATTGAAATGTGGTGTAGATATAAGGACTTCATCACCCTCTTTGAACATTTTTTCTTTATGGGCTTTATCCCATCTTTTCTTCTCATACTCAAACACCTTATTTATACATTCTTGAGCATGTTTTCTGCATAATTCATGCATCTGAAGAAAAGATCTAGTACCTGGATGGATATCCAATCTAGGTAATTTATTAAGAGTTTTAGCAGGGGTATTAGGTACATAACCCAACCATAACTCAAATGGCTTTTTGCCAGTGACAGAATGTACTGTACTATTGTATGCACATTCTAAACCTGGGATAAGGGTTACCCAATCATGTGTGAATTTTTCATTGTCTTTAAAGTTAAGACCAAAAGCACAATATCTTCTTCTCATATCTTCTAAAGTTTGTATCATTCTTTCTGCTAGCCCATCAGTTTGTGGATGGTGTGCTGTAGAAAGTTTTAATTGACACCCTGAAACATCCATAAGTGATGTCCAGAAATCAGAAGTAAATTTAGGATCTCTGTCAGAAACTATTGCTTTGGGGAAACCTGATATGTTTAACATTTGTGTCCACCACAAAAAAGCTAAGTCCTTTGCAGAAACCTCTTTGTGGGTAGGAATAAATTTACACATCTTTGTAAATCTATCTACAATTACCCAGCAGGAGTTATAACTCTTATTCCCTGCTATTGGAAAACCTGTTACAAAGTCCATGTTAATAATTTCCCATGGAGCTTTTGGTTGCTCAATTTGTTGTAATAAACCAGCTCTTTTGCCTGTTTATCTTTTATATTTTTGAAAAGAATCACATGTATCAACATATTTTTGAACATCCTCAGACATGTTAATTCACCAAGCTGTGTTTTTTACTCTGGTTAATGTTTTATGGTAGTCAAAATGACCTGCTAATATATCATCATGACATATACTTAACATTAACTCCTTCATTGAAGGGGAAATTATAATTACATTACTTAATTTTTTCCTGTAATATATAAAACCATCCTTAATGGAAAATTTTCCATTTTCTAATGCCTCTTTATACTTATTTGGTAATGTTTTTATTAAAAAATTATTTAAAGAATACCCAACACACTTACAAATCAAAGTACATTTATACAGTTTGGGGAAAGTTTCTTTATGGATGTAGATGTTGTAAACAATCCTATAGTACTAGCTATAGGCCTTGACCAAGGGAGTTGGAGAAAAACCAGAGAGAAAATCCCGTGTCCCTTTAGAAAAATAGAGTGAGATTAACTTGCTAATGTAAGTTGGTTCCTGTTTTGCTAAAGCCCCTTTTTCAACACACTTGACTGCTTGATGAGCCAAGAAAGTAGTCCCCAGACAGACTACCAAACCAAAGAACTGAAATTCAGACCAATGTCCACACCAGAGAAAGCAAAAATACTTGATGTAGGCTGCAAATCCACACCAGAGACAGCAATAATACTTGATATAGCTTGCAAGACTATAACAGAGAAACAGTTGCTAAAGTTGAGTAAAATGAAGAGCTAACCTTACAACCAACACAGCCAATTGTGGCCAAAAAACAGTGATAACTGAGTGAGGAACAAGGATATCACCTCCGGATGGTTGTATGATAATTAAAGCTGCCCCAAACTGTCTTATTCACTATGTACACACAGACCACTATCTAAGAGCCCATGCACACCAACAAATTTGGTGCCTGTACCAGCCAAATTGAATAAAAACCCTCCAGAAGTGCTCCCCAACCTTCTAAAACAGAGATGGGCAGGCAGCCCGACGTCAGAGATGCCGCCTGAAGCAGCCCGGCCTCCCTGAAGCCAGAAAACCAATAAAAACACCTAATCTACTTAGAATAATTAGCTACAACTACTAAAACCTTTAAAACATGGAATTTCACTACAACAACATTGTGACATGAAATATAGAGCTAAATTAGCCCTATCCAAGGGTACTAAGTACTTAACCCTAAGACTTAAGGTTAGCCCGTAAAACACGAAAGACAAAACTAAACAGCTATCTTTTGTAACTGAAGAATGATGAATTGACCCCTTACAACTTATATTATGAAAAATATTATCAAGACATGAAATGTATAGAAAAACCAGGGCTATCCAATGATAGTACCCATATACCCGCAGACCCAATATCCACTGAATAAAACCAGAAAAATACCCAATTCTTTAACAGATGTCAATTAAGACATGCACAAACAGCGCCAAAACACACAACAAAGGCCGCTGCCAATGTTGGAAGACCACATCCTCCCTCCAATTCAGAATGTCCACATTTTTTCTTCATCAAACCACCATGTTCAACCTTCTTCCCAAATCTGCCTCTGAAATGGGTCCTTGCCAATACTGCATTGAAAATAATTTAATCTGCACCATCACACCTCCTGTCCACCCATACAGAATTTCCTGTGATGTCTGCCACTCCAGAAAGAAGTCCTGCTACAGACCTGGTCCATTATCTTCTGCAACAGCTTCACCTTCACCTCAACCTGGTCCATCTTCTACCAGCATCAAAAGATCTAGGCCATCTATCTTGATTCCCAGATTAATCAAAAAGCTACACCATTCCCAGAAGAGTGCCAAAACCACAGAAACAACAAGTTCCACCATCCCTGGTCCATCTGATGGTAAAAACTTCCATTTCTTCTTTTCACTTTATAAAACTGATGGCTTCTCAGTTCCTCCATCTTCTGACAGTGATGATAACAATGTAGGATCCATTGAACCAACAAAACCAAACCACTTGCCTACAATTAAGTTCAAGTTCCAACAACACACATATCAACAGAAACACCTTCTGCTTAACTACTTCCACTCAACTCCTGCTAGAGATCCACAGGACATTGAGAACAGAAGACACCTCATTCACCAGTTCAAGGCAAAGTCTGAACACTTCATTTCATCTCTTGATTTCCTCTGTAATTCCACTAGTACTTGAGTTTGATTCAGAAAAGAAAAATTGACCACACCCTTTATAGGATGTAGCCACAAAACAACCCTCAGTTTTAAGTCTTGGGGAACCATCCTCATTTTAAAGTCTTGGGGGACTCAAAAACCCTCAGTTTAAAGGCTTGGGGGACTCAAAAACCCTCAGCTTAAAGTCTTGGGGGACTCAAAAATTTAAATCATAAACCCAGAACCAGATATCAACCACATTAAGGCACAGAGAAAAAACTAACATTCTGGGGTAATTGTGAATAGAGCTGCCAGCCCATCAATTACCCCCAAACTTGCCTTTGCTAAATTCAGAGGCTCCCCCTGTGGATACCCTCCGCCAATCTTTCAAACCCATTCCAACAACAAAACCCATTCCTCAGTTTATAGTCTTAGGGGACTACACCATCAAACAATCCTCATTTTAAAGTCTTGGGGAACTAACAGCCCTCATTTTAAAGTCTTGGGGGACTAATCTTGAAACCATAGATTTTTCAGTTTGGAGTCTTGATGCACTAATGTTGAAACCAGCCAGTTTAAAGTCTTGGAGGACTGCCAGAGTTTTGCATAAGATAAACGCAGCCAATTTCATACAGAACACACCTACAGCCAAAGTGCTGAACTTCAACCTTCACTTCATCATCTACCCATCACTGACAAAAATCTCCTTCTTATCTCTTCCCATCATCTTTTCTCACCACAGATCATGGCTGGATCCCCTGATGTCGACCCCTCTAATCTTCCTTGCTTCACTGCTCCCAAGGACTATGCCTGCAAATAGTGCATCCACATGTGCAGACCTTGCACATTCACTCTTCCAACTCCTGAAGCCAAATTCTACAACAGGGCTTGTGATTCTTGCTACTCCAAAAAGAAGATATGTGACAGAGATCTCAACTACCCTATTCATCCTCCTTCACCTCTCATAAATACCTCTCCAGATCCCCTACCAGATCCCCAGAGCTTGGTCCAGCCTCTTCATCTTTATCCTAAGAACTATTCAGAAGATCCCAGAACTCAGTCTCCAGAACTCTCCCAAAAAGGCCTGCGTTAACTTCCCAAGAAACAGCTTTTATCTCTGCTAAATTAGCTCCAAAAGCTTCCAAATCAGCTCCTAGGCTTCAAGACCACGTCCAGGCGGCCCGCCCGCCTCACTAGACAGTAAAAATCAGGCTCAAAACCTCCAAAAACCACCAGAAAGCAGCCGAATTTAGCCAAACAACAAAAAAAACTCCATGCAATTACCTCCCACTGCTCCCAGAGCAATGCAGCCAACCTCTCCAAGGTCCGAAAACTCCAGAATTTCCCAAACTTCTAGGAGACCTGCCAGAGGACCCCAGGAAGAAATCAGAGCACCCAACACCACACCAAAGCCAATACTTCACCCCCAGTTAAGGCAACAAAACTACACCTCACCTCTTTCAGCCAACTATTCTTCTGACAGTTCCATTCCTTCAAAAGCTCCATCCAGAAGAGATCAATCTGCTTCCAAATCACCCTCTCTTGCTCCATCTTATAACAACCCTGGTACTCCATCACCAGCACCTCATCCAACTAAATCAAGCAGAAATATTAACAACAGCAACAGCAGACCTGCTGCTCCAACTAGGCCCCAGGAACATCAGCCTCCTAGTTCTCCTTCTCAAAACCTTTCAGAGGAAGACCAAGAGAATCTATATCTTTCCCTGATTGATCCACCTACTATCACCATTCCAAAATCTTCAGAAGTCCAAATCCCGGACGCTTACAAATTTGATGAGCTTCCAATCTGCAAGTACCACATTAATTCATCCAATTTCTTCAACAAAAATAATTACTGATCCAATTCTTCTTGTCAAGTTGGCACCCCTTCTCCTGAATCTACTATTAAAGTTGGCAAACCTCTAGAAACTTCTTTGACCCTGGATTATGGAGACATGAAACAACACCTCAGAACCATGTGTTCAAACATGCTGAAAGCCTTTGCCCTCCATGGACCATTAAATGACTTTGAGAAGACCTTGAGGAAACAAATTTTGGACCACAACTGGAAGATGTCTAGGATCATTAAGCACACCTTCCAACAATCCATTCCTGCCTCTTCTTCTTCCTCTTCTGAACTTCCATCCAAACCCATTCCTGCCCATTATAATCCATATAATCTCTCCAGCAGGATGCACTTCAAAGAACACAGTGCTTCCCACAACCCCAACAAAAAACAAAAACGACATCATAATCTGGACCAGCCTCCAGAAACTTCATCATTCAGAAAATGAGCTCCTACAAAAATATTAAAAACATAATAATAAATAAATAATAAAAACAATTAATAACTATTAATTCTAATTATTTTTTTTTGAATCACTCTACTAACATACTAAAATTAAAAATTGATAAATAAAATAAAGTAAAAATAAATAAAATACAATAAAAGATAAAAAAATAACACAAATGGTATCCCCCAGCCAATTATTGAGCTGATCCCCTGATACCTTGCCCACATCCAAGTGCACCTTGATGTGGATACACCTTAAATAATTTAAATGATTTGAAATAAGAAACAGAAATAAACGGTAATATTGAGAATAAAAAAATAAAAAATGAAATTAATGAAAATAAAAATAAAATAAAGTAAAATGATAAAATTGCATTGCCCAGCCAATTCATGAGCCTTTCCCCACCAATGCTTGCCCACATCCAGGTGACCCTGATGTTGTAAAACCCTATATTTTTGATTTTATAATTTTAACAACTCCCATAAAAAAATTAAAAGAAAATAATCTGAAACTACTATCTAGCAAAATAATAACTAAAAAATCAAAGAAAGTCCAGCTCCAGGGATGGTCCAGATTAAGAGAAGGTCCAGTAAGCGAAAGTCCAGTCCATAGAAATGATCACTGGGTGGGCTCCCTCCAATAAGTAAAAATGATGAAAGACCACCAGTGATCCACCACCAACCCAAAAATAACCAAAGATAAAGAAGCCAGTCCCCAACTAGTTTAAACTCATAGTGGACTTGAAACCTGAATAATAAACAACAGAACTAGAATTCAACTAGGAAAAACAAAAGACTTGAGACAGAAATTCTGGGGTAACTGTTCTACAGAGCAGCCAGCTCATCAGTTACCCCCACACTTACCAAAATAAAATCTAGAAGCCCCCCCTGGGTACCTTCTAACAAAAACACAACATCCAACACAATAAACCAAAACCAATAAAAGTGAAGAGTCCAGCACTTAAAAACCAAAGGAAATTCCATTTTAAAGTCATAGAGTACTACAACCGGTGAAAAGAAACCAATACTAGGGTTCAGCCAAATTAAGAGAAAGGGTTGGAAACAGACAATCTGGGGTAACTGTTCTACAGAGCAGCCAGCCCATCAGTTACCCCTACACTTGCCAAGATCAAATCTAGAAGCCCCATCCATGGGTACCTTCTAAAAAAAAGTTTCCAACACAAAATTTGCATTGCAACACCAATAATTCCAAAATTTAAAGAACGTTCCATAGTTTATCCTCATTTCTGAGTCAATCATCTTCATTTCTAGTGCCTCTGGGATAAAACCTCTTCACCTGATCTGCAGCCACTCTCTTCTTCAAGACTGCACCATCCAACTCTTCCAAAACATAAGAACCCCCAGACACCTGAGATGTGACTCTGTAAGGTCCATTCCATCTGTCAGCAAACATTTTTCCCCACTGAATCTCCAAACTTCTATTATACACCAAAACCAAAAAACCAGATTTCAAGGGACTCCTGATTCTATGAGCCAACTTCATTTCATAGTATCTTATTGATTGATTCATAATCTTCATCATTCTAGAGTATGCCTTCTCTTGACATTCTTCTCTACATTCCAACTGTTGCATCCTGACACAGAGCAATTCTTCGATTGAGTGCACCTCATCCCAATCAATTCCAAGATAAGAGAAAGCTTCCAAGTCCACTGGTAGAACAGCTTTCTGACCAAACATTAACTCATAAGGAGAATAGCCAATTGTCCTCTTCACAGTGACCCTATCAGCAAAAAACACCAAGGGTAAATAATGCCTCCACTTTTCAGCACTATCCCCATACATCTTTACCAAAGCATTCTTGATAACCTGATGGCCTCTTTTGACCATGCCTTCAGCTTCAGGATAATACGGTGTAGCCACTCTAACTTTAGAACTAACACTAGCCACAGCTTCTTTAAATTTGGAACCAAAATCTGGCCCGCCATCAACAGTCACCAACTTCATCAACCACTACCTATAAGTCCACACCTTCTTTGAAAACTCTGCCACATTCTTGGCAGTCAAATTAACCAGAGGCACTGCCTCAACCCAAACAGACAAATCATCCCTAGCAACAATTAAGTATTTATACCTTCCATCTTTAATATGGACAGCATCCAGACTGACTCTTCCAAAAACAGTTGTTTCACCAGTAGCACGCCGACCTCTTTAGGTTTCAAGTGACTTCTTTTTTGAAATTCTAGACAAATATGAATCCAAGCCTGAACAGCCAACTTCATACCTGGCCACCAAAATCTGTCTGCTACTCTTCTATAAGTCTCCCCAAAGCCTCTATGACCAAGGTCTTTATGCAAAAACTTCAACACAACTTCTTGACCCTTCTTCTGAGTCACCACAACTTGAGGATTAGGATGTCTCCTCCTCATCAACCTTCTCCCTGACACATAAAATCCAGGACTCTTCTTCTTAATTGCCAACCAAGTATAATCATCACAACTATCTGGCCTCTCCAAGGTCAACAGATATTCCATCAAAATAAAATAAAACCCAGAATGACCCCAGGTCTCATCTTCAAAATGCAACAAAACAACATCCAAGGGTACAACTCTGTCATCAAAATCACCAGTGTGAACATGAGCCAATTAACCAGCCCAACCAAGACACCAATCCTTAAAATTTGGAACATCCTTCTCTTTCCACTGAATCTTGTGAGAATCCAGTTCACTACCAAAAACACCCTTTTTTGAATTTGAGCGGTCTCAAACAAAAACTCCATCTTCATCAACAAAAACATCCCGATCACCAGAATCAAGATCAGATCCAGCCAGTTTAGCCTCTTGGGGGAGGTCAGAAAAATCTTCAGCACCCTTAGTGCTGGCCCTAACCACCGGAACATCTTCATCAAACTCTTCAGCCTCAGAATCTTCAACTGTAGGTGGCCTACTTGATAATCCATCAGGCATAGTAAAAGTTTTGCCTGGTTTGTGTACCAGGTCAAAAGAAAAATGTTGAATAAATGCCACCCACCTAGTCATTGGAGTATTTTGAAAACTAGGTGTATTGATCATCTGAACCTAAGATTTTAGTTTTATCTTCCTGAGACAAAACAGCACCAGCCGCAATATAGCTTGAGTGCACTGCCAGATAAATTTTTCCAGCACCAACACCATAATCAAACTTGTGAAGAAAAATATCTTCCCCAACAACCTTTTTCAACTTCTGAAAAGCCTCTTCACACTCTTCAGTCCATTCCCAATATGCATCTTTTCTGGTCAAACTCCTTAAAGGTGAAGCCAACAAAGAATAATCCTTAATAAAAATCCTGACATATACACACACACCCAAAAATCCCCTGACTTCAGTAGTATTTTTAGGCCTTGGCCATGACTGAGTTTTATTAATCTTTTTTCTTCGCTATAATCCTTCCCTCTTTAAATACCACATGACCCAGAATTATCAAAGAAGGAACACAACAACAGAAATTTGGCCCTGAAATGGTCAAACCAGCCTCTTCAATCCTAAAAAACACTCTCTCTAGAGTTATTGCATATTCCCAAACAAACCTCCTTATGCCAGGGTTCTCCGCTAACACCTCATTACCATAATCAGTGGATGGTCCTTTAATTCCACCATCATCAATAAAAATACCAGCATGAGTAGGAACCTCATCCTGCAAAATCCAAGCCATCTGTGCTTGATATACCGCCACTGAATTAGTTGCTCCCTGAGGCAACCTAGTGAGCTGAAATATTCCCAAAGAAGTCTCAAAAGTTGTGAGAGGCCTTAAATTCATATGAAGTTCCCTCTCATCATAACCACCCATAATATCACCCAAACCATAACACACCCTTCAAGCAAAAGCTTCAACAAAATCCTCTGCACTTGGTGGCTTACCAGCATCCTTGATAGTGACTCTATTCAAGGCTCTATGATCATGAACCACCCTCAACTTTCCATTCTGTTTCTTTACAAAGAAAACCGGACTTGAGTAACTGGATGTCAATTGTTTGTATAACCCAGTCCTGACTCTTTCCCTAACAATCTCCACAAAATCCTCTTTGATAGGAGCTGGAATCGGAATAGGTTTGTTTTCCAAGGTCCATGACCAACCACAGGATTCAAGTAAGATTCCCAATAAGAGTGCTTCAACACACCCCTTTCCTCTTCAACAAAAGCCACAGATTTTTCCCCTAGCACAATAACGTGCAACAACAACTTCTTTTCTTCCTCAGACAACCACCCATCAGGACCAAAATTACCAACTTTCAACCTTTCGACAGTCACCCTAGCTGTCTCTACAAATTTGGGAGGATTCTTCACAAAAGGAGTACAGTACAGGTCTCTTGACAAAGGAGGTCTCTTCAAGGGTGGATTCAAACCCACAGGCATAGGCTCATTGACAGGCCTAATCTTCTGCGCTACCTTCTTATACTTTGCCGCTCCACATTCAACTTGAGGGATCTTCAGGAAATCTTCACCACCAGACCTGGAACAAAAACCAAGGGTTTCCCCATTGCTCACATGCGTGGCCAAGGTAATGTTTTTGAAAGGTGTAGAAGAAACCCTAGTGGTGCACAATTGGGAGGACTTACTTTTAGACCCCAATCTCACCACTCCAAAACTTTTCCACAATTCCAAATCTTCTTCTTCACTCCTGTCTTCTAAATCTTCAAATCTTGATTCATATTCAGAATCAACTCTTTTAAAATTTTGCAGTTTATCCTCATACTGGAGGCCCAAAAATTGATCTTGATGATCTTCTTTCTTCATAATTTTCTGCAGTTTAACCTCATTCTGGAGGCCCAAAAATTCATCTTGATGATCTTCACAAAAATATTTTGAATCTTTTTTCTTCATTATCTTCAGATTTTTTTCTTGATTTTCTTGAATTATCTTGAAATTTTTATCTTCTTTTCTTGAGTTTTCTTCTGACCTACAAAAATAACCAGGGGTCTCCCCAATGCTCACAGGTGTGGCCCAGGTAATGTTTTTGAAAGGTTTAGAAGAAACCCTAGCCATGCACAATTGGGAGGACTTACTTTTAGACCCCAATCTCGCCACTCCAAAAAGTTTCTGCATATCTTTCAATAAAGATATATAACCAATCTTCTTTCTTGAGCTTGAATTAAAAATAATTGAGAATCTTGAGACAGAACAGAGACTTGATAAAAAACTTGATGAATACTTGCAGAGAAGAGAAACATAAAAAAAGAGAAAGTTGAAAATCCACTTGGTATATCTCCAAGGGAGCTGACCTACTACAACCTGGGATTTCCTCATCTTGTAGAGAGGTTTTAGCACTAGGGTGATCAGCCCTACTAATTCTAAAAAAGACTGACCCTGACTAGTGCCCAAGCCATGCTCCAAAAAACCAGAGGCGGCACCAACTTCTTTCCTTCTCCTGCAACAATCCATGCACTTGCACATTGAAGATAAACCCGGCCTGGTCTCCCAACCAACCTCTCCAGGGGATGATAACCTCATGTGAAACCTCCTTTCGTCTTCACCAGTCAGCTCTAAGCTGATTCCCAAATCAAATTGATAACCAATTCTTGCCTGAAAATCCATTAAGAATGGCCCACCCAAAACAGCTTTAACTGTTCCCTTAGCAATATAAAAATGAACCTTCCCTGAGGCTCCACCAACATCTAGCTTCAAAGACTCAGAAGTTCCAACTGATTCGGTGACATGGCCACCGATCCCTCTTAAATTCCCACCAATACCAGTTTTGATGGGGAGGCCCAAATGAGTAGCCTCAAACAAAGAAATCAGGTTTACCTGAGAACCTGAATCCACCAATGCCCTTGCCTCCCTGCCATTCAGAGTGACATTGACATATCCCAGAGGAGCAGAAAAATGAGTTTCCAAACCCTCACCAAACTTTTCCGCAGAATCTTAGATGTATTCCACCTCCCCAGAAGAAACTCTTCTCCTGGTCAACAACTTTTACTGTCTATCAGCCAACCCAGGAATGATAGCATACAATTCCCCATAAGATAGGGAAACCTGGCCTTGATTCATCCTTTCCAGGACAGAGTCCATATCATTAACTTGACCAGAAACTACTGGCCTCTCAAAGTGAGCTCTTTGCTTCACTACCTTGGTCCTAGAAGCTTCTTGAGGACCAGAACCTCCAACAGATATACCATTAACAGGGACCAAACCAGATCCCTCTCCAGAACCTCTAACTCCAGAAGGCTATGGCAATGAAGCCAAAGGGACATCCTCCTCAGAGTCAGAATCAACCTCCATTGAAATTGGCTCACCATTCATGTGCAATGCACCAAAACTAGGGGGGGCCCATGTCAGCCATAACCTTCTGCATCCTGTACAGCTCCTCTTTGCTTTACCTATTCCTAGCTGCACTCAGCTTAGTATCCGCCTTTAAAGAATTTAGCTTTGGTTGGGCCTGAGAACTGCTCTTAGGCCTTCCCACCTTCCCTTCTTCCACATAATAAACACCAGCCAAGCATTCCCCACTTGACTGTCCACCACAGGAATACAACTCCAAGCCACCAAAGGAAGTAGAAAAAGAGACCTTATTGACCTCCTTTCCCTTTCCCTTGATGTCATCATTCTCCTTACCAGAAAACTTCCCCTGATCAGGAATCTCCTCAAACCTTGGCCTCCTTTGATTGAGACCACCCCTTCTCCTGACCAAATAAACTGGAGCCTGCCCCTCACTGGGCTTCACAAATAAACCGTCAGGGAACATGAAAACCCTGCCATCAAATTCCACCTTTCCTTCAGACACATCCCTGTTCAATGCCCAAAAATCATTGGACCTTTGCCCCCTTCTGCTTCAATAATAGCAGACCCAAGGATCACTCCTACCAGCCCTCCTATCAAAATCTCTATGCTGAGAAGGTGCCTTATTGACCTTCTTAGCCTCCTGAACAAAAATATGCAGCTGCTTTGTGAGATCAGCCAACTGCTCCACCATTGGGTCCCTCTCCTGTTTGGGAACCTACACCATATTCTTCTACTCCTTCTTCTCCATAACTTCCTCTTCAGCCAAAGCCTCACTGACTTTGCTGACATATTTGGCACACCCCTCATGATAGGTGTCCACAGCCAATAACTTCAAACGGGCCTCAACAGCCTTCTTCACCTTATCCAAGGCAGGAAACTTCTGGTCCCCATTAGAAAGATTCTTCATCAAGTCCTTCCTTTACAGCTCCTTCAACACATCCATCCTGACATCTCTAGCCAGGGAAGACCAAAAAACATCCTTGGAAGCATTTTCATGTGCCAGATCCTCCACTTCCACCAAGTATTCCACCACAGGATCAAACTGTAGCAGAAACTTTCTGTAACTATGCAAGTTACCAGCAACACCATAAGATTGACATTCACTGACGTCCTTGTTTAGGTCCACCATAGTGAACCTGACACCCCATCTATCCACCATCTCCCTACACAATAACTTCCAATACCTCTTCTTGTAGCCAGACATGGCCACAATCTCCTTCTCCACTGCCCTATCACCAATGAAGAAGATAATCTGCTTCACCATGTCCAGGTAGGAAGCACCATCCACTCTAGCAGCAGTTTCATACTTCTCTAGAAACCACTTGACAACCTCCCCATTAAACTTGGTACCATACCATGTTTTAATCCTTACACACTCCTTGACCATCACAGCAGGAGGACCATCTCCCCCACTGACAGTCACCACAGGAATAGAGGAACCAGAAGCCATTCCTCCAGACCAAAACACCAAAAAGAGCCAACCAAAGAAAAAAGAGATTCCAAAGCACTAGGAAGTTCTACCCCACGTTGGGGGCCAGAAATGTAGACGATCCTATAGTACTAGCTATAGGCCTTGACCAAGGGAGTTGGAGAAAACCAGAGAGAAAATCCCCTGTCCCTTTAGAAAAATAGAGTGATATTTACTTGCTAAAGTAAGTTGGTTCCTGTTTTGCTAAAGCCCCTTTTTCAACACACTTGACTGCTTGATGAGCCAAGAAAGTAGTCCCCAGACAGACTACCAAACCAAAGAAATGAAATGCAGACCAATGTCCACACCAGAGACAGCAAAGATACTTGATGTAGGCTGCAAATCCACACCAGAGACAGCAATAATACTTGATATAGCTTGCAAGACTATACCAGAGAACCTGTTGCTAAAGTTGAGTTAAGTGAAGAACTAACCTTGCAACCAAAACAGCCAATTGTGGGCAAAAAACAGTGAAAACTGAGTGAGGAACAAGGATATCACCTCCGGATGGTTGCATGATAATTAAAGTTGCCCCAAACTGTCTTATTCACTATGTACACACAGACCACTATCTAAGAGCCCATGGACACCAATGAATTTGGTGCCTGTACCAGCCAAATTGAATAAAAACCCTCCAGAAGCGCTCCCCAACCTTTTAAAACAGAGGCGGGCGGGCCGTCCAATGTCAGAGGTGCCGCCTGAAGCGGCCTGGCCTCCCTGAATCCAGAAAACCAATAAAAACACCTAATCTACTTAGAATAATTAGCTACAACTACTAAAACCTTTAAAACACAGAATTTCACTATAACAAAATTGTGACATGAAATATAGAGCTAAATTAGCCCTATCCAATGGTACTATGTACTTAACCCTAAGACTTAAGGTTAGCCCGTAAAACACAAAAAACAAAACTAAACAGCTATCTTTTGTAACTGAAGAATGAGGAATTGACCCCTTAAAACTTAGAATATGAAAAATATTAACTGGACATGAAATGTATAGAAAAACCGGGGCTATCCAATGATAGTACCCACATACCCGCAGACCCAATATCCACGGAATAAAACCAGAAAATTACCCCAATCTTCAACAGATGTCAATTAAGACATGCACAAACAGCGCCAAAACACACAACAAAGGCCCCTGCCAATGTTGGAAGACCACATCATGAGCTGTTTCACCAAAAATTCTGAGGTTGGAGTATAATGGGTTGCAGTTGTACATGAGTTTTAAGGGAGTCTTTTCACCAGTGTTAACATTGGGAAGTCAATTATTAACATGAGCTGCACATTTTTATTCCAGATCTAAGAAACTGTCAGCCAGGCTATCTCAGGAGTCCAGTAATTTATATAATAAATTACTGTAAAGGAATAACTTTATGTAAATAAAAAAAATTATTTAAAATAAAATTATAAATGTTTTGTGAATGAAATAAAATATTATACTTAAGTTTATTATTAAATAAATTGTATTACATAAATAAATATAATATTCTATAATACCATGGTTTGATTTATATGTATAAATAAATTATATTAAAATTATATTATCAGTGTAAATTTAACCTACACATTAATTACAATTTTTAATAATAACATTTATATAAAACTAAATACAACCTATCATATAATAATATCCATCAATATTTGGCGCTTCTGTGACCCCTAATTTTGTTACAAATATTACTACATTAATTTAATATGATTAAAATTCAAATTCTCATGTTAAACGGTTCCAGTATTAACTTAATTAGTTGTTCAATTGATTTAATAGTTCATTTACTTAAAATAGTTAAATTAATATTACTTATACTTAGTTAAGCTTATTTAAAAGTGTAAAAATACTTCATTTTATTTAAATTATACTTTTCTAGCTATTGGTATTCTCCTTTAGATTTCTTTCTCATAGTTCTCATATTTTTTATACTCACGTAGTTAGTTATTATACTAATTCTATTCTTTTTTAGGGATTACTAATGGGAAAGATAATTTTTTAATCACGGATTTATTTTTTATATTTTTAAAATTAGATTCTTTTAAATTAATTATTTCACATAATTTTACCTTTTTGTATATACTATTGGAACTCTCCAGAATGTCCTCTTGCCTATAAAAGGGCTTTAGAAGTCCATCTGGTAGCTCATCAATTACTTACTATTCACTCACTCAACATATTTTAAATATACTTCTTTATTTACTATTTTTATTATTGTATTACATCTAATTTAAATAATATATAAGTTATTATAGGTTTCTTTAAGATTTATAATACTAATTTTAAACTGACGCGCTTTTGAACATTTATTATTATTATTAATATTTGCAATTTAATTTAATACTTACAAGTTTTTTCATATCTCAATTATATTGTCGTCCTATTCTCTCAAATTGTATCTATTTTATTTCATTTAATATTACTACCTTATTATTTCCATTTCTATCCTTTATTATTTCTATTCATTTCTTCAATCTTCTAGACATCCCGGCTGATAATTGGGGGCCTCTCCGAACGACGACAACGACACCTTTTGACGAACGACAAAGTGCACAAACCACCCAATCCAAAAAGTGAAACTTTTGCCGCGACCGTGTTTCGAACTTGGGTTCGATAGTTTAGGTTTATATTACATTAAATTATATATTATTTTGAAGTGATTTTATGATCACTATAGTAAGTTCACCTTTGCACCTCTCACTAATAGTACTATATTTTTACTGCAATAACAGTGTTTGTGGCTTAATTGCTGACTCACTGAGTGTAAGTTTTCATTATATTAAAAAAAAATTTTCCTAGTTGACCATAATAGAGTAAAAACTCTTAGTCCTAGAAGACAATAAATATTTAATACATTATTAAATTAACTTTATTATTATTTTTTGAGTATTGGTTGACCATAATAGTACTCAGTACTTAGTCCCAATTTTACCATTAAATTAATTTTGGTATTAATTATTTTGGTTTAATTATTAACCTTATTGGTTGGTCCCATTTTAATTTTTATTAATTCTTAATAATTGTAATTTCATTTATTATATTACATTTCATTTAATAATTAATTGATTTTTAATAAAAAGTTTTTTAAATCCAATTTATTATAATTTATTTTGAATTAAAAATTTATATCTGAATTATTTTAATTCTCCTTCTTCACAGTCTTAAATGTCCAGTAGTTTGGCTAAAAGCATGGATAAATTACATGTGGATGAGAATGAAGTGGATGTTGACACTGAATCTGTAGGTTCTCCCAAAGTATCTTACAAAAATAATTCAGCTTACAAAAAACCTTCAGGACCTAGAAATGTCAGGAGAAGTGACAAACCCCTCTCACCTAACAACTCTGAAGGAAGTAAAACCTCAGGTACATCAGGAAAATCCACTCAGAGGTATAAAAATAAAAAAGATTCCTCTAGCACAACAGGTAAACAATCTGTCAAGCCATATAAAGGAACTGAGAGCTGAAAGCATGAAGTACAAGGCAAAGGTAGACACACTTTGGCAGCAGATTAAGGAGCTTGTAAATCCCAAAAAGGGTGAACCTCCTCATTTCCCAGCTTCCCAACCTCAGCCTCAACCTCAGGCCAGTCAGGCATCCAGCTCCCTCAACCAAAACCAAGGCATTCTGCAAGTGGAACAATGGAAATGGGATTACTTAATGACCCACTACCAACAGAATGTACAACAGCCAGCTCAACACCTTGGCCCATCCAGGACACCAAACTACAATCCATCTCTTCAGCACCATCCTTATCAGGGGGGCAGAAGAAAGAAGGCACAGGGGAAGTTTCCTCCCTTGCCATGGTAAGTAATTTGTTTGATAAGCATGTTGGAATATATAATAACAAACCTTCTTCAGGTAATAATGTGGACCCTGAAAGAACAGTTAAACCTTTGAAGAGACAACTTCCTTTAATAAGTAGCCCCATTGATGTAATTAGTAAATTATCATTTGATGAACCTTTAAATTTGACCTCTACTTCTTTAATTAACCCTTCTCTTGCAATCAAGAATGATTCTGTTTCCCCTGAAGTTTACACTTTACTTGAGAAAACTTCTGAAGGAATATTGAAAGATACTCCTGATTTTAATGTTGTGAAATATAACCATTTAAGGATTCGTTAATACATGAGAGTGATAGATTAAATAATTTGCATTTACATTGTAAAGTGAGTTCTTCTGTTCAAGACACAGCTTATTTCAAATTGAAAGACACACTAAATAATGTCCTGGCTCAACAAAATTCTATTAAAGCTGACCACAAATCACTTTCAGATAAATATAGTCACCTATGCAAAACTGTTGATAATCTAAAAGATGAAAATACTAATTTAAAGAATGACAATATGCTTTTGCACAGTTAATTAAGAAAATTAAAAATTGATTCTCAGAATTTGAGTAATAAATGCTCTGTAGATGAGGAGAGAAATGTTTTATATATTTCTAGAATTAATGATCAACTATCTTACATTCCTGATTTGAGAAATAAATTATCTGAACTGGAGAAACAATTTTCTGAATTACAAACTTTCCAGGCTACTCATTATCATGAATTAAAAAATAGAGCTAAAACTGCTGTTATTCTTAATAATAAACAGCCTGAAAAGAGTAGTTCTTCTCTCCCTTGTAATGTACAAATTTTACCAGCTGAAATTCATTCTGAAAAATCTATTGCATCAAACAGAAAGAAATATAATACTCACCATGAGCCAGCTGCCTCTGTGAATAATGAAATATCTGAACACCTTTCAAGACTACAGGAACTGATAACCTTGAATAATTCAAACCATAGGATGGATTATTCCAGTAGCCATAAAAATTGGCCTAAGTTGGATCAATATCCTACCTTTGATGGTGATTCTTCATCTGATTGGAAACACTTTATACAAAGGATTGATAATTTAAAGAGATCTTATAAACTACCTGATGAGGAAATTGTTTCTAAGCTAATTTCTTTATTTTCCAATGTAGCTTTGTTGTGGTATGAATCTGTTCTATTGCATAATAACCATTATACATGGAATGAGTGGAAATCCTTGATTTAGAATCAATTTGGTGGTTCAAAATTTAGGTTGGCTCAGGAAAGACTGTATGAGAATACTAGATATATATCCTCTTCTTTTGAAACACCCATCATTTTTCTGATGAAAATAACAAGGATCCTGAGAGCAATGGATCCAAAGATGGATTATGATATTTGGAGAGATAAAATTTTGTATAAATTGCCAAACTCTCTTAGAGATTTAATTGTAGCAAGAGCAGAGCATGTAAGAGAACATTCTTCTTTCATTAATATTGGTAATGAGGTATTACTCAACCATAGATATGAACCTAAGAATTACCTTAGTAAACCTTATAATGATCAGAATAAACCCTCTACCAAGCTCCCAGAAAAATCTGGTAAACCCTCTGCCCCAGTTGCACCTAAAAAATATGCAAAAAATACTTTTTATAAATGTAACAAACCATGTCAAAAGGGTCATGTTTGTGACAAGAAAATTAATCTTGTTGAAAACAATGAGGACACTGATGAAGTTGAAATGAATGTAAATGATTCTTCTAGTGACTGTGAAAGTAATATCTCCTATGACAATGAATCCAGTAAAGATGTTTTCATGTTGGAACAGGATGTCCATTTTTTAGATAATATATCTGAAGAATGTGTATTGGATTTGTCTTCAGTAGAAAATGCTGAGATAATTAAAGATATTACTAAAAATCCTATAGCCATATCCCCTTTGAATACACCTGTTATCATTAATGGTAAACATGTTGATGTAGTTCTTAATTCTGGTGCTGGAGGAAGTGTAGTGTCTGAAAAAGCTTTAGCTTCAGTAGACAAGGATTATCTGAATAAATTATTACCTATAACTTCTGAAAAATGGAGAGGTTATGGCTCTACCTTAATTCCTATTGGCAAATACAAAACCTCTGTATTTTTCAAATATAATGGTGGTTTTGTCAGAGCTGTTTGTGAGTTTGTGGTTATGAAAAATGATAATTTGAGTAATTGGTTCATTATGGGAAATGATATTTTGACCATGTTTGGTGTGAAATTGGACCCAGCAAATAATTGCTTCACCCTGGGATTGAATGGCAAAAGAAAATTTAAAATTTCCTCCCCTAGAAAACCTTCTGGGCACCTGTTAAAGTCTTGTAACTCACTAACCCAGTGTAAAGGCAGACCAACATTTGAGATGGATGATTTATTAAATGAAATAAATACTGCTTCTTTTGGTGATCAGTTAACTAGTGAAGAAAAGGATTCTATTATTGCCTCAATTTCTTCTTTCCCTATGGCTTTTGCTCATGGTTCTCATGTCTTAGGAAGTGTTCTGGAAGAAATGAAAATTACCTTATCCTGTAACTTGAATGATATTCCTCCTACCCTTAGGAAAAACCCATATCCTGCTTCTCCAACAAAAAGGAAGGATATTGAGGATAATATTGCCACATTATTAAAAATGAACATCATTGAAAAAGTGGATGTCACCCCCCAATATTGTGTCATCTCCCCAGTCTTGATTTCTTATGAAAAGGATAAAGCTAGATTATGTGGAGATTACAGGGCATTAAACACCTATACTGTTGATGATATTTATCCGTTACCCAGAATTACTTCAATTCATGCTACCTTGCAAGGTGCTAAATTTATTAGTTGTCCGGATGGTAACAAAGGGTATCATCAAGTTCCAGTTGAGAAAAATTCTCAGAATTTTTTGCTTATTGCTACTCATATGGGAATATATAAGTATATTAGAATGCCATTTGGCCCCAAAAATGCACCTTCAGTTTTCCAAAAAGTCATGGATAACACTTTCCATCAGGAAATCATTGAAGGATGGCTCATGGTGTATAACGATGATATCATAGTTTTTTCTAAAACTTTTGATGAACATATCGTTCACTTGAATAGAGTTTTTCAAAAAATAGATGAAATCAATATGACCTTGTCCTTAAAAAAGTGTAAATTTGGTTTTCAATCTTTGAAAGTCTTTGGCCATGTTGTGTCAGGCCTACAAATTTGTGTAGACCAAAACAAAGTTGCTGCAATTCAAAATGTGAAAGCACCAACTTCTGTAAGAGAAATTCAAAGTTTTTTGGGTATGTGTGGCTATTGCAGGAAATATATTAAAAATTATCAAGTTATAGCTTTACCTCTTACAAAATCACTAGGAAAGATGTTGCATTCATCTGGAATAGTGACTGTCAAAAAGCTTTTGATACTTTAAAAAGTTGCTTAATGACAACCCCTATCTTAGCTCTTCCTGACTTTAACAAACCATTTGTCTTGTATACAGATGCTAGTTTTGTTGGTCTAGGTGCTGCCTTACACCAGAAACAAATTATGAATGATAAAACCTCAGAAGTTGTAATTTGTTATATTTCAGGAACCTTAAGAAATAGTGAATTGAAATATGGTGCCACTCAATTAGAGTGCTTAGAAGTTGTTTGGGCTCTTGAGAAACTTCATTACTATTAAGATTACCAAAAGTTTGAGTTGGTAACTGACTGTAGTGCGGTAAAGTCCCTTTTAAACCTGAAAACACCTAATAGACATATGTTCAGGTGGCAACTTGCTGTTCAATAATACAGAGGACGGATGACAATTATCCATAGAGCTGGAAATGTTCACTCCAATTTTGATATGCTGTCCAGACTTCCTCTTCCAAATAATGACTCCAATTCTGCTTATGTACCTGAAGATGATACTTTTCATATCCATGGTATATTTATAGTTGATATGGAAGAAGAGTTATTACAATTAATACTGGATTCATATGATAAAGATTCTGATTTAAATAAATTAGTTACTATCTTAAATGATCCTAAGAATGCTTCAATTCAAGAATTGATTAAAACTCTTCCTGAAAAATATCAAAGTGCTTTGATGAAAGGAAAGTTTTCAATGGAAGATGGTTATATCTATTATAGAAGAAAGCTGACAAATGTAATTGTAATTTCCCCTTCTATGAAAGAAACTATCCTCAAACTTTGTCATGATGACATATTAGCTGGTCATTTTGATTTAGAAAAAACATTGATTAGAATCAAAAACACTGCTTGGTGGGCTAATATGTCTGAAGATACAAAATTATATGTTGAATCTTGTGCTTCTTGCCAAAAATCTAAGAGATTAACAGGTAAGAGAGCAGGGTTACTACAGCATATTGAAGCACCTAATGCTCCTTGGAAAATAATTAACATGGATTTTGTCACTGGTCTTCCTATAGCAGGTAAAGACAGTTATAACTCTTTTTGGGTGATAGTAGATAGATTCACAAAAATGTGTAAATTTATTCCAACCCACAAAGATGTATCCACCAAAGAGTTAGCTTTCTTATGGTGGTCTTCCATGTTTAATATTAGTGGATTCCCAAAAGCCATTATCTCTGATAGAGATCCAAAATTTACTTCTGAGTTTTGGACCTCTTTAATGGATATTTGTGGCTGTGAGTTAAAGTTATCTACAGCTCATCATCCTCAGAAGGATGGTCACCACAGAAAATTTGGGGGGGTATTGCTAGCAATACCCCTCATTTAAAAATGTTGGGAAGTGGTTGGAATGCTGTTGGAAGGCTGTTGGGAGTTCATTGTGAAACCAGATTTAAATTATTTGGAAAAAGATTTGGTAATCAGTTAGACCTAGGTTCAACCGAACTCAATCACAGGTTTCTTGGAGCTTGGTGATTACTTTGATTTTGAGCTGAGCACAGATTGAGAAAAGCTTGAACATATCACTTACCATATCATAATATTCACTTTCCCATCTTGTGGAAAGAAAAATTTGATATTTGTTCTAAGAATATCTACATATATTTTCTTGCCAAGTTGGTAATAGAAGTTTAAACTGTAGTATCTCAATTATTACACTAGACTACATAGATATTTGATAAAACATACAATTCAAATCAATTTTAATATTATTGAGATCACCATAAGTGTCTGTCCAAAGACTTACAAAAAGTATGTTAGTATCAAGACATCGTTCTAGGTAGTAGTTTCAATTTGGATTTTGAACTGACATCTAAAGCATTTTACTATTAGACAGAAACATAAATAAGTGTAATAAGAGTGAAATTATTCTATTTTGTGATTATAATGTAACAATAAAGCACATTTTTATTGAGAAAATTTTTCTTCCTCCACAAACCAAAATTTTCTCTATAGGCTCAAGATTTATTTTTAAACCATATTATTCATTTCAGTTATCATTGATTTATTTCCAATATTTTTTAAAAAGATAATAATAATACATGTGAAAGAATTATGAGCTTAGAATAGCATATTCTAAAAAGTTATTTTGTCATTTTATTCAAAACTGATTATTCATTTTTTGCTTCAATTCATCTTTTAACAACCACTATCTTCAGATACTATTCTTACTTAATATGTCAAGTCTCAGATGTGTTGGACAGCTCTCAATAACAATCGATCAAATTTATATGAATGTAATTTCAAGATTTCAAAACTCACCAACCCCCACAATTTTACAGCGAGGCCATTTGAATGTTCATATTTTTGGACTATTTGAAGAAAGAAAACCAACCCTTGTCGGTAATTTTTCTCAAGTGCAGAGTCAGAATATTGGACCACTATTGGGTGACATTGGGTCTGGATCTCACCATTTAAGCCAAAGAAGTGCCTTGAATCCTATGAAGCCTTTCTATTTTCATGCTTACTTTGTTCCAGTTTTTGGTAATCAGTATCAACTTTGGGGATGCCTCTTTTCTTCAAGTACACTAATCAGTCTTGCTAAAGAAGCATTTTCTTCTGCTCAAATTGATTTATGTCTGATCCTGAACTACGACTCCACTATCTTTTTAATATACCGCATGTAATTTTTGAAGGCTCTTTCCAAATATCTCAGAGTACTCAAGATTGGAAAGCTGATCAACTTATCCGAGGAATCAAAACAGTTCTCAAAACACATCAACTTCAAGCAATAAATTTTATGATTGACAATGAACAAATGTTAAAGGAAAAGCTGGATATTATGTGGAGACACCAGGAAAACCATTGACTTAGAACTGGATTCGATGACTATAAAGATCAGTTTCCTAACAATCAATTAACCCCTGAAGGAAACGGGTCAATACTTGCTGGTGATATGGGTTTGGGAAAGACGCTTTCAACTCTTTCTCTTGTAAGTGAAACTAAAAGTGAAGCAAGACAATTCCAGGTATCAGAAAATCAAGAAGGTATTAATTGGAGTTCAGCCACACTGATTATATGCCCCCTGGCAACACTATCAAATTGGATCAATGAAATAAGTGTGCACTTTGAAGATAATGCTCTTCCTTTCAAGGTTCTTTATGGGAAGGATTGTTAAAATACTAATGTCAATGAGCTACAGGTTACTGCTATTGTTTTAACGGCCTATGAAACAGCTAGCCTAACGATGTCAAAAAATCAAAGCCAAAAAAAGATACAGATGACCCAAAAGCTCTTTTGGTATAGAGTTGTTTTATATGAAGCTCAGTTAGTGCCCATTTCTATATCTAAAACTTAAAAATTAATTTTTATAATCAATTTTTATAAATATTCTTTTAGTTACATTAAAAATCCTTACTCGCAGAGGGCTCAAACAATATTTGACTTGGAATCCCAACACCGACTATGCTTGACTGGAACTCCACTTCAGAACAAGCCCACTGACCTTCAAATTCTCATATTTTTTCTTAAAATCAAAAAGAGGCAAGAAGACTGGTTATGGAATAATTTCTTTTTTCCAGGTTTGCAAAAAGGAAAGGCTAATTATGTTAAATCAATCAATCACTTAATGAAAGTCATAAGCCTACGTAGAACAAAGGATGCAATTTTGTCTCTTCCAAAAAAGATTCAAAGGGGGATATCGGTTCAATTAGAAGATCCATGGAGGTCTAAACTTGATGTGCTTCAAGAAGGATTCACTGAGCAATATGGGCCCTCCAGAAGCACTGACATCCCTTGGGACTCATCTGAGTTTCTAAGAGAGCTGATGATTTTAAGAAAATTCTGCAACCATCCAATCTACGGAAATCTGGATGAAACTCCAACTTTTGATTTCACCTGGAAGCATTCCGCAAAGATTTGTCATCTTTTAGGCCACTTAAAAAACTTTTTGTCTGGTGAAAGGGGTATAAATTTTCAAAAAGCTGTTATATTCTCCAACTTTGCAGACTTTTTGCAGATGTAAGTGATTCTATAATGAATTGTTTTACAAAATTGTGTTGGCTTATTAAAAACAATTTTCTAATATTTCAAAATAGAATAAAAATGGATTTAGATGACCACAATATTAGGTATACCCAGCTTATGGGTGAACTCAGCAGGACAAAGCGAGACAAAAATATTCATGAATTCTATTTAATAAAAATTGCCAAGTTTTGGTTGGAACGATTCAGGCTGCAGGAGTGGGTATAAATATCAGGTGTGCTCAAAATGTGTATATAATGATGAGCTCAATGTCTTTCATTTCATATTAAGAATAAAAATATTAAATTTTTTATATGTTCAATGTTGAAATTGGAGCCAAATTGGAATCCAGCATTTGAGCAGCAGGCTGTTGATCGGCTGTATAGAATGTGGCAGCAAAATGAAGTAAATGTTTTGAATTATTTTGTACAAGGAAGTATAGAAATCAGCATGTATAAGATTCAAAGGAAAAAAATGGAGCTAACAATGTAAGCCAAATTTCATTTCTATAAATTTTAATGATAATAGTAATCATTAAAATTATGTTTTTGTTTTCAAGGCTAAGTGTCCCAAACAGTGGAAATGAGGAGTATGAGTGTGCAAACCTATTATTAAGGGAGTTTGTCTACCACTCAAATTAGAGGAAGAAATAATTTCAAGGAGAGCAGATAAATTTATGGGATTTTGAGGATTTAAAAGTCTGAGTTGTTGAGGATTTAGAAATGCAAGATATAAGTGAGAATAACAGTCATTCGGCAAACCCCAGTGGACATGAGAAGGATTAAGGTTAGGAGATAATGTTGAAACCAAAGTTATTCTTTGTACAAGGCCAAGTCCTTTAGCACACTTCCAGAGTAGGTTGAAGTATCTCGAATATAAAAGTGTTGTTGGTCAAGATATTGTGCAACTTTAGAAAAATCTTCAGACCTCCATTGCATTAAGATACGTCTTAACAATCCAACATTATCAATTTTGGTGTCTGAACAACACTTGATGTTTGTGAAAAGGTTGTGATAAGTTTCACAATGTGGAAGTTGTTTAAGAAGTTTAGTTTGGTTAACTGAATTCTAAGAATCTTTGTTATTTGAAATAAAGGTCATAAATAAAAACAGTTGAAAGAAAGGGGATTTTCATACTTTTTTTTTATTCTATATTTATGCTTTCTCATTTTGATTATTTCTTGAGAGTTATGAGAATCCTTCCCAAGTCTTACTTTATCGGCATGACCTTAAAACCAACTGTGAAGAACTCCCATTTGATTTGAGAAGCTAATTTGAGTTGAGTCAATTGGATAAGCAATCAAATTATTGGTTTTTAAGGAATTGTCCCAGTGTTTAATGAGAATATTTGCCAAGAACTGGTTCCAAGCAAAAGTTGACCCTGGGAAACCGCACATGCAAAGGTGGTCAATAAAAGATTCAAAGAAAATTGGTGGAAACATTTCCAAAACCACTGAATTTGATTCTGGATGAGGTAGTTCAAAGGCGATGTTGCATGAATTCATGTTGAATGATGAAAATCTGTCTAATTGCTCTTCAGTAGGGTTTTGTTTCCATCCATTTGATTCTGGTGACATATCCAAAAGTGAAAAACAAATTTTTTTATAGATCTACAAAAGTGAGAATTGAATGGAGGTAAAGTCTCATTAAAAATTCTATTAAGTTTTTGTGTGTTTGTGGGCAGGTTTCCATGAGGAAAGTAAGAGCTACTAGGGTTCATAAAGCATTAGATTAAGAAAGTGTTCAATTAAATTAAATAAAGAGGAAGGATAAATTGTTGAGCTCCAAAACTTTATGATCAAAGTTGATTTAAGGAGAAATATCACAAAAATTAAGAATAAGAAATATTTCAACTTTATGGCATTATAATATGCATAATTTATATTTTTATATGCAATTTGAACTCAAAAGGAATGGTATAAAATTAAGAGAATGATTATGTGATAAAAGCAGACTCATTTGAGAAACGGATTTTTTTTTCTTTTCAAAAAATTCTTCCACAAAAATAATTTGATAAATGTGAGGCTATGTTCATTTTTTGATTACCAAAAAATTATTTTTGGTCCAATATGATAGTAATACATATTCCATTGAGTAATTTTTGTTCAACATGAATAAATAGACTAGAGTATCACTTCATCACATTAATGTATAAAAATTTACACAAGGTTTCAGATTTTTTGTAATGCTTTAAGGTTTACACTTTTGTAGCATCTATAATTTGAGTATTTTTGATTTTTTCTTTATGGAAAATTCTACCTAGTACAGACCAATTTTCAAAGTGAAAGAAATATGTTTGTGATTGTTTTTTACAAAATATTAACCTTATTTTTGGGTTTAACTTTGTTTTTTGGGGTAATTTTTAAAATAATTATGTTAAAAATATGGATTTATTTTCTTATAGTCCATAACTAAGAATTTTTATCAAAATCAAATAATTATAGGGTAGTTAGATATAACTTGGAAGGCATTTTATGGAAAAATAATTAAGATTCTTGTGCGTACAATAGAATTTTTTCTATGATAGAAAATAATCTGATAAACATGCATGCATTGTTGTACAAATGCAGAGAGTATACAGAATGCAAATAAAGTAGACTGCATAACTTTTAATTAATATATAATTTATCTGATTAAAAATTAAACATTTAAAATTAAATAGTTTCAACACATATTCCATCATATTCTTTTGATAAAAAAATGTAGCTTATATTAGCTAGTGCCTTTCAAAAAAAGGAATACCTTCAATTGGTAACTTCCAATAGCTAACTTATTCCAACAATTATCACAATTACAATGCCTCCATTTTTTCATGTATGTCAATGTCAAGATCTTGGATGTGTCAATAAAAAGTATCAAACTTCTTCTGGGTCCTTTGAAGTTGGTATGGCTTTCAAAAGCTCTAATTCTTACGCAAAACATCAAGAGGAAAGAAATAGGAAGGCCCAGATGGTTATTTCTTCCAACAATCCACTTAAAATTGAAAGTTACAGCTCCACAGAAAGAGTAAGATGTATATCTATAGTTCAATGTGAGAAAAAAAGTCTTTATAATGTTTCAATGATTTATTACATAGGGGCAGTTGCTATTGGGGGCAGAAGTATCTCCAACAGTCTCTAGAAACTCAAATCTTGGGGAATGGAATAGCCAAATAATTATGTGGCAGGCAGCAAAGCTTTCTCTGATTCATCATTTGAGCAAAGAAGGTTGTACTCAATTTTTGGATGAAGAAATTAAGAAGCTCAAACTTCTAGGTGATAGTGGAATACTGGATTCTGATAGCATTTTCGGCCTGATCCCACGCTTGATAGATACAGTTTTTAGTTGATTAAAGCTCAATCAATCATTTTTCACTAAAACATGCGGTCCTAAATGCTTTTCTCTTTATGAGTATAACTCTGAACCTCAACCATCTATACTATGTTGCAATCAACCGTTTCTTTCAACATCAAAGCGCTATTTAAAAATGTTTGGAGCAGGACAAATTGCAGTTAAATGTGATGAAAGGCTGTATTTGATGGAGGAACATCAAGAAAATGTAAAATACTTATCTCTTAAAACATTTCATCACCATTATTTTGTTGAATGGCTTAAGAAAAAGATCAAACTGTTCAAATTTGAGCTTCTGATTGAGAAGAAAACCCCTGTGGCAGAACATGTAGAGTGTGATTTGATGAAGGATGTTTGTGATGGTTCAATTTGGAAAAACTTTCCCATTACCACTCCAGCTCTGGATAGCAATGATGATGAATATACGATGTGGTCTTCCAACATTGGCAGGGGCCTTTGTTGTGTGATTTGGCGCTGTTTGTGCATGTCTTAATTGACATCTGTTAAGGAATTTGGTATTTTTCTGTTTTTATTCCGTGGATATTGGGTCTGCAGGTATGTGGGTACTATCATTGGATAGCCCTGGTTTTTCTCTATATTTTATGTCATGAAGACATTTTTCATATTCTGAGTTTTAAGGGGTCATTTCCTCATTTTTCATTTATAAAAGATTGCTGTTTAATTTTGTTTTTTGTGTTTCACGTGCTAACCTTAAGTCTTAGGGTTAAGTGCTTAGTACCGTTGGATAGAGCTAATTTTTCTCTATATTTCATGTCTCAATGTTGTTATAGTGAAATTCCGTGTTTTAAAGGTTTTAGTAGTTGTAGCTAATTTTTCTAAGTAGATTAGTGGTTTTTATTGGTTTTCTGGCTTCAGGGAGGCCGGGCCGCTTCAGGCGGCATCTCCGACGTCAGGCGGCCTGCCCGCCTCTGTTTTAGGAGGTTGGGGAGTGCTCCAGGAGGGTTTATTATGCAATTTGGCAGGTACAGGTGCCAGATTGGTGGGTGCGCATGGGCTCTTAGTTAGTGGTCTGTGTGTATATAGTGAATAAGACAGTTTGGGGGAACCTTAATCATCATACAACCATCCGGAGGTGATCTCATTGTTCCTCACTCAGTTTTCACTGTTTTCTGGCCACAATTGGCTGTGTTTGTTGCAAGTGAGTTCTTCATTTAACTTAACTTTGGCAACTGTTTTCTCTGTTATAGTCTTGCAAGCTATAGCAAGTATTATTGCTGTCTCTGGTGTAGATTTGCAGCCTACATCAAGTATCTTTTCTGTCTCTGGTGTAAAATTTGTTCTACATTTCAGTTCTTTGGTCAGGTAGTCTATCTGGGGACTACTTTCTTGGCTCATCAAGCAGTCAAGTGTGATAAATAGGAGCTTTAGCAAAACAGGAACCAACTTACTTTAGCAAGTAAATCTCACTCTATTTTTCTAAAGGGACAGGGGATTTTCTCTCTGGTTTTTCTCCAACTCACTTGGTCAAGGCCTATAGCTAGTACTATAGGATTGTCTACATTTCTGGCGACCAAAGTGGGGTAGAACTTGCTAGTTCTTTGGAATCTCTGTTTGCTTTGGTTGGCTCTTTTTGGTGTTTTGGACTGGAGGAATGGCTTCTGGTTCCTCTATTGCTGTGGTGACTGTCAGTGGGGGGAATGGTCCTCCTTCTGTGATGTTTAGGGAGTGTGTGAGGATTAAAACTTGGGATGGTACCAAGTTTAATGGGGAGGATGTCAAGTGGTTTCTAGAGAAGTATGAAACTGCTGCTTGGGTAGATGGTGCTTCCTACCTGGACATGGTGAAGCAGATTATCTTCTTCATTGGTGATAGGTCAGTGGAGAAGGAGATTGTGGCCATGTCTGGCTACAAGAAGAGGGATTGGAAATTGTTGTGTAGGGAAATGGTGGATAGATGGGGTGTCAGGTTCACTATGGTGGACTTGAACAAGGTTGTCAGTGAATGGCAATCTTATGGTGGTGTTGGTAACTTACATAGTTACAGGAAGTTTCTGCTACAGTTTGATCCTGTGGTGGAATACTTGGTGGAAGTGGAGGAGCTGGCACATGAAAATGCTCCAAAGATGTATTTTGGTCTGCCCTGGCTAGAGATGTCAGGATGGATGTGTTGAAGGAGTTGTCAAGAAAGGAATTGATGAAAACTCTTTCTAATGGGGATCAGAAGTTGCCTGCCTTGGATAAGGTGAAGGAGGCTGTTGAGGCCCATTTGAAGTTATTGGCTGTGGACACCTATCAGGAGGGGTGTGCCAAGTATGTCAGCAAAGTCAGTGAGGCTTTGGCTGAAGAGGAAGTTAGGGAGAAGAAGGAGGAGAAGAATTTGGTGCAGGTTCCCAAACAGGAGAGGGAACCAATGGTGGAGCAGCTGGCTGATCTGACAAAAAAGCTGCACATTTTTGTCCAGGAGGCCAAGAAGGTTAATAAGGCACCTTCTCAGCCAAGAGATTAGTCAAGTGGTGAATGCTTGGCTGGTGTTTATGATGTGGAAGCAGGGAAGGTGGGTAGGCCTAAGAGCAGTCCTCAGGCCCAACCAAAGCCAAATGCTTCAAAGGGTTACCCTAAGCTGAGTGCAGCTAGGAAGAGGTACAGCAAAGAGGAGCTGTACAAGATGCAGAAGGGTATGGCTGACATGGGCCCCCCTAGTTTTGGTGCATTGGACCTGAATGGTGAGCATATGCCAATGGAGGTGGATTCTGATTCTGAGGAGGATGTCCCTTTGGCTTCATTGCCAAAGCCTGTTGGAGTCAGAGGTTCTGGTGAAGGATCTGGTTTGGTTCCTGTTAATGGTAAATCTGTTGGTGGTGCTGGTCCTCAAGAATCTTCTAGGACCAAGGTGGTGAAGCAAAGAGCTCACTTTGAGAGGCCAGTAGTGTCTGGTCAAGTTAATGTTATGGACTCTGTCCTGGAAAGGATGAACCAGGGTCAGGTTTCCCTATCTTATGGGGAATTGTATGCTATCAGTCCAGGGTTGGCTGATAGGCAGAAGAAGTTGTTGACCAGAAGAAGGGTTTCTTCTGGTGAGGTAGAATACATTTGTGATTCTGCTGAAAAGTTTGGTGAGGGGTTGGAAACTCATTTTTCTGCTCCTCTGGGATATGTCAATGTCACTCTGAATGGCAGGGAGGCAAGGGCATTGGTGGATTCAGGTTCTCAGATAAACCTGATTTCTTTGTTTGAGGCAACTCATATGGGCCTCCCCATCAAAACTGGTATTGGTGGGAATTTGAGAGGGATCGGTGGCCATGTCACTGAATTGGTCGGAACCTCAGAGTTTGTGAAGTTAGATGTTGGAGGAGCCTCAGGGAAGGTTCATTTTTACATTGCTAAAGGTAATGTAAAAGCAGTTTTGGGTGGGCCATTCTTGATGGATTTTCAGTCAAGAATAGGTTATCAATTTGATTTGGGAATCAGTTTGGAGTTGACTGGTGAAGACGAAAGGAGGCTTCACATGAGGTTATCATCCCCTGGAGAGGATGGTTGGGAGACTAGGCCTGGTTTATCTTCAATGTGCCAGTGTATGGACTGCTGCAGGAGAAGAAAGGAAGTGGGTGCTGCCTCTGGTTTTTTGGAGTGCAGCTCAGGCTCTATTGAGAGTCTGTCTTTTTTAGAGAAATGAGGGCTGATCACCCTAGTGCTACAACCTCTCCCCGAGATGAGGAAATCCCAGGTTGTAGTAGGTCAGCTCCCTTGGAGATACACCAAGTGGATTTTCAACTTTCTCTTTTTAATGTTTCTCTTCTCTGCAAGTATTCATCAAGTTTTTTATTAAGTCTCTGTTCTCTCTCAAGATTCTTTATTATTTTTAATTCAAGTTTAAAGAAGAAGATTGGTTATATATCTTTATTGAAAGATATGCGGAAAAGTTTTGGGGCAGTGAGATTGGGGTCTAAAAGTAAGTCCTCCCAATTGTGCACCGCTAGGGTTTCTTCTACACCTTTCAAAAACATTACCTGGGCCAAACCTGTGAGCATTAGGGAAACCCCTGGTTATTTTTGTAGGACAGAAGATAACTCAAGAAAAGAAGATAAAAATTTCAAGATAATTCAAGAAAATCAAGAAAAAAATCTGAAGATAATGAAGAAAGAAGATGCAAAATATTTTTTTGAAGATCGTCAAGATCTATTTTTGGGCCTCCAGCATGAGGTTAAACTGCAGAAAATTTTGAAGCATGATGATCGTCAAGATCAATTTTTGGACCTCCAGCATGAGGATAAACTGCACAATTTTAGAAGATGTGATTCAGAAGACGAATCAAGATTTGAAGATTTGGATGTTGGAAGTGAGGATGAAGATGTGGAATTGCGGAAAAGTTTTGGAGTGGTGAGATTGGGGTATAAAAGTAAGTCCTCCCAATTGTGCACCGCTAGGGTTTCTTCTACACCTGTCAAAAACATTACCATGGCCACACATGTGACCAATGGGGAAACCCTTGGTTTTTGTTCCAGGTCTGGTGGTGAAGAATTCCTGAAGATCCCTCAAGTTGAAGGTGGAGCGGCAAAGTATAAGAAGGTAGCGCAGAAGATTAGGCCTGTCAATGAGCCTATGCCTGTGGGTTTGAATCCGCCTTTGAAGAGACCTCCTTTGTCAAGAGATCCGTACTGTACTCCTTTGGTGAAGAATCCTCCAGAATTTGTAGAGACGGCTAGGGTGACTGTGGAAAGATTGAAAGTTGTTAATTTTGGTCCTGATGGGTTGTTGTCTGAGGAAGAAAAGAAGTTATTGTTGCACGTTATCGTGCTAAGGGAAAAAGCGGTGGCATTTGTTGAGGAGGAAAGGGGTGTTCTGAAGAACACTTATGGGGAACCTTACTTGATTCCTGTTGATTGTCATGAACCTTGGCAAATCAAACCTCTTCCGATTCCAGCAGCTATCAGAGAGGATTTTGTGGAGATTATTAGTGAAAGATTCAGGACTGGGTTATATGAACAATCAACATCCAGCTACTCAAGTACGGTGTTCTGTGTAAAGAAGAAGAATGGAAAGTTGAGGGTGGTTCATGATCTTAGAGCCTTGAATAGAGTCACTATCAAGGACACTGGTATGCCGCCAAGTGCAGAGGATTTTGTTGAAGCTTTTGCTGGAAGGGTGTGTTATGGTTTGGGTGATATTATGGGTGGTTATGATGAGAGGGAACTACATATGGATTCAAGGCCTCTCACAACTTTTGAGACTCCTTTGGGAAGATTTCAGCTCACTAGGTTTCCTCAAGGAGCAACTAATTCGGTGGCAGTTTATCAAGCACAGATGGCTTGGATTTTGCAGGATGAGGTTCCTACTCATGCTGGTATTTTTATTGTTGATGGTGGAATAAAAGGACCATCCACTGATTATGGTAATGAGGTTTTAGCGGAGAACCCTGGCATAAGGAGGTTTGTGTGGGAATATGCAATAACTCTAGAGAGAGTGTTGTTTCGGATTGAAGAGGCTGGTTTGACCATTTCAGGGTCAAAATTTTGTTGTTGTGTTCCTGCTTTGGAAATTATGGGTCATGTGGTTTGTAAATAGGGAAGGATTATGGTGAAGAAGAAGATTAATAAAATTCAGGCATGGCCAAGGCCTAAAAATACTACTGAAGTCAGAGGATTTTTGGGTGTATGTGTATATGTCAGGATTTTCATTAAGGATTTTTCTTTGTTGGCTTCACCTTTAAGGAGGTTGACCAGAAAAGATGCAGATTGGGAATGGACGGAAGAGTGTGAAGAGGCTTTTCAGAAGCTGAAAAAGGTTGTTGGTGAAGATATAATTCTTCACAAGTTGGATTATGGTGTTGGTGCTGAAAAGATTTATCTGGCAGTGGACTCAAGTTATATTGCTGCTGGTGCTGTGTTGTCTCAGGAGGATAAGACTGGGAGGGTCAGGCCAGTAAGGTATGAGTCTGTGGTGTTTAATGAGGTGGAATCTAGGTATTCTCAACCTAAGTTGGAATTATGTGGCATAGCTAAAATTTTAAAGAAGCTACAGACGGTTTTGTGGGGGCAGCATTTTGAGCTGCAGGTGGATGCAAAATCTTTGGTTCAGATGATCAATACACCTAGTGTTCCAAATGCTCCAATGACTAGGTGGGTGGCATTTATTCAACATTTTTCTTTTAACCTGGTACACAAACCAGGTAAAACTTTTACTATGCCTGATGGGTTATCAAGGAGGCCACCTACAGATGAGGATTCTGATTCTGAAGAGTTTGACAAAGATGTTCCAGTGATTAAGGCCAGCACAAAGGGTGCTGAGGATTTTTCTTTCCTCCCACATGAGGCTAAACTGGATGATTGTTCTGACCTCCCCCAAGAGGTTAAACTGGCTGGATCTGATCTTGATTCTGGTGATCAGGATGTTTTTGTTGATGAAAATGGAGTTGTTGTTTGGGACAGCTCAAAATTGGAAAAGGGTGTTTTTGTTAGTGAACTGGATTCTCACAAGGTTCAGTGGAAAGAGAAGGACGTGCCAAAATTTAAGGATTGCTGTCCTGGTTGGGCTGCTCAATTGGCTCATGTTCACACTGGTGATTTTGATGACAGAGTTGTACCCTTGGATGTTGTTTTGTTGGATTTTGAAGATGAGATCTGGGGTCAATCTGGGTTTTAATTTATTTTGGTGGAATATCTGTTGACCTTGGAGAGGCCAGATATTTGTGATGATAATACTTTGTTGGCAATCAAGAAGAAGAGTCCTGGATTTTATGTGTCAGGAAGGCGCTTGATGAGAAGGAAACATCCTAATCCTCAAGTGGTGGTGACTCAGAAGAAGGGTCAAGAATTGGTTTCGAAGTCTTTGCATGAAGACCTTGGTCATAGAGGCTTTGGGGAGACTTATAGAAGAGTAGTAGACAGATTTTGGTGGCCGGGTATGAAGTTGGCTGTGCAGGGTTGGGTTCAATCTTGTGAAGAATGTCAAAGAAGAAGTCACTTGAAACCTAAAGAGGTGGGCCGTGCTACTGGCAAATCAACTGTTTTTGGAAGGGTCAGTCTGGATGCTGTCCATATTAAAGAGGGCAGGTATAAATACTTGATTGTTGCTAGGGATGATTTGTCTGGTTGGGTTGAGGAAGTGCCTCTGGTTAATTTGACTGTCAAGAATGTGGCAGTGTTTTTGAAGAAGGAGTGGATTTATAGGTATGGGTTGATGAAGTTGGTGACTGTTGATGGTGGGCCAGAGTTTGGTGCCAAATTTAAAAAAGCTGTGGCTAGTGTTGGTTCTAGGGTTAGAATGGCTACACCGTATTATCCTGAAGCTGAAGGCATGGTTGAAAGAGGCCATCAAGCTATCAAGAATGCTTTGGTGAAGATGTGCGGAGATAGTTCCGAAAAGTGGAGGCATTATTTACCCTTGGTTTTATTTGCTGATAGGGTCACTGTGAAGAGGACAACTGGCTATTCTCCTTATGAGTTAATGTTTGGTCAAAAAGCCGTTCTACCAGTGGACTTGGAAGCTGTCTCTTATCTTGGAATTGATTGGGATGACGTGCAAACAACAGAAGATTTGCTCTGTGCCAGGATGCAACAGTTGGAATGTAGAGAGGAATGTCAAGAGAAGGCATACTCTAGAATGATGAAGATTAGGAATCGATCAGTCAGATACTGGGACAAGAAGTTAGCTCATAGACTCAGGAGTCCCTTAAAACCTGGTTGTTTGGTTTTGGTGTATAATAGAAGTTTGGAGAGTCAGTGGGGAAAAATGTTTGCTGACAGATGGAATGGACCTTACAGAGTCAGATCTCAGGTGTCTGGAGGTTCTTATGTTTTGGAAGAGTTGGATGGTGCAGTCTTGAAAAAGAGGGTGGCTGCAGACCAAGTGAAGAGGTTTTATCCCAGAGGCACTAGGCATGAAGAAGATTGACTCTGCAATGAGGATAAACTACGGACCATTCTTTAATTTTGGTTTTTTTGTGATGATGCTATGCATCTGTTTGTTGGAAACTTTTTGTTAGAAGGTACCCATGGGTGGTGCTTCTAGATTTGATCTTGGCAAGTGTAGGGGTGACTGATGGGCTGGCTGCTCTATCAACAGTTACCCCAGATTGTCTGTTTCCAACCCTTTCTCTTAATTTGGTTGAACCCTAGTATTGGTTTATTTTCACAGTTTTTAGTCCTCTATGACTTTAAACTGGATTTTCCTTTGGTTTCCAAGTGCCGGACGCTTCACTCTTATTGATTTTGGGTTTTTTTGTGTTGGATGTTGTGTTTTTGTTAAAAGGTACCCAGGGGGGGCTTCTAGATTTTATTTTGGCAAGTGTGGGGGTAACTGATGAGCTGGCTGCTCTGAAGAACAGTTACCCCAGAAGGTCTGTTTCAAGTCTTTTGTATTTCCTAGTTGAATTCTAGTTCTGTTGTTTATTATTCAGGTTTTGAGTCCGCTATGACTTTAAACTGGTTTGGGACTGGCTTCTTTATCTTTGGTTCTTTCATATTGGTGGTGGATCACTGGTGGTCTCCCATCATTTTTACTTATTGGAGGGAGCCCACCCAGTGATCATTTCTATGGACCGGACTTTCCCTTATTGGATCATCTATGAAGCTGGACCTTTTTTGATTTTGCAGTTATGTTTTTGCTAGATAGTAGTTTTAGATTAGTTTCTTCTTTTCTCTTTTTTTTTAATTTTTTTCATGGGGGTTGTTTAAAATTATAAAATCAAAAATATAGGGTGTTATCACATCAGGGTCACCTGGATGTGGGCAAGCATTGGTGGGGAAAGGCTCATCAATTGGGTGGGCAATGCTATTTTATTTTTATTTATTATTTATTTCATGTTTTTCTGTGTTTCATTATTTTTTATTATTTTCTGAATTTCCAAATTTTGAATTTTGTTTTCTGATTAATCATTTAAAAGATTTAATTGTGTATCCACATCAAGGTGCACTTGGATGTGGGTAAGGTATTAGGGGTTCAGCTCATCAATTGGCTGGGGGATACCATTTGTATTATTTTTTTATATTTTATTTTATTTCATTTATGTTATTTCATTTCATTTTAATTATTTATTTTTTATTTTTAGTATATCAGTAGGCCTTAAAAAAAAAAAAAAAATTCTGAAATTATTTTTTTTGTTGTTACTTTTTTATATTATTTTTATGTTTCTAATCTTTTTTAGGAGCTCATTGTCTGGATGATGAAGCTTCTGGAGGCTGGTCCAGATTGTGATGACGTTTTTGTTTTTTGTTGGGATTGTGGGAAGCACTGTGTTCTTTGAAGTGCATCCTGCTGGAGAGATTATAGGGATTGTAATGATCAGGGATTGGATTAGAGGGAAGTTCAGAGGAGGAAGAAGAAGAGGCAGGAATGGAGTGCTGAAGGGTGTGTTTAATGATCCTAGACATTTTCCAGTGATCGTCCAGTAGGCGCTTTCTCAGGGATTTTTCAAAGTCATTCAAGGGTCCATGAAGGGAAAAGTCTTTTAGCATATTGGAACACATGGTGCTTAGGTGTTTCTTCATGTCTCCATAATCCAGGGTCAAAGAAGTTTCAAGAGTTTGGCCAACTCCAATGATAGATTCAGGAGGAGGGGTGCCAACTAGACAAGAACAATTGGATCAGTAATTATTTTTGTTGAAGAAATGGAATAATTAATTTGGTACTTACAGATTGGAAGCTCATCAAATCTGTAAGCAGCTGGGATTTGGATCTCTGACAATTTTTTTATGGTCATAGTGGGTGGATCAACTAGGGAAGATATGGATTCTCATGGTCTTCCTCTGAAGGATCCTGAGAAGGTGAACTGGGATGATGAGGTTCCTGGGGCCTAGTTGGAGCAGTGAGATTGTGGTTGTTGTTGTGGTTGTTATTTCTGTTGGATTCAGCTGGAGGAGGTGCTGGTGATGGAGTACCAGGGTTGTTAAAGGATGGAGCAGGAGAGGGGGATTTGGAAGCAGACTGCTCTTTTCTGGATGGAGAATTTGAAGAGATGGAACTGTCAGAATAGTAGTTGGCTGACAGAGGAGAGGTATAGTTTCTTTGTCTTAGTTGGGGACGAAGTTGTTGTTGTGGAGCAGTGTGTGGTGTTCTGGTTTCTTCTTGGGGCTCTCTGGCAGTTCTCTTAGAAATCTGGTAAATTTTGGTACTTTTGGACTTTGGAAGGGTGGATTGCATTGCTCTGGGAGCAGTAGGAGGTAGTTGATTTGAGCTGTTATTGTTATCCGGATGAATTTGGCTATTTTCTGGCCGTTTTTGGAGGTTTTGGCCCTTATTTTCGCTGTTTGGTGAGGCGGGCGGGCCGCCTGGACGTGGTCTAGAAGCCTAGGGGTTGATTTTGACGCTTTTGGAGCTAATTTAGCAGAGATAAAAGCAGTTTCTTGAGAAGCTAAGGCTGGTCTTTTTGGAAGAGTGCGAGAAGCGGAGCTTCTGGATCTTCTGGAAGGAGATGAAGATAGAGAGGAAGAGGATGGACCAAGTTCTGGATACCTGGTAGGGGATCTGGAGATGTACTTGTGAGAAGGAGAAGGCGGGGGAATAGGATAGTGGGCATCTCTGTCACATTTCTTTTTTTTGGAATAGCAGGAGTCACAAGCCCTGTTGTAGAATTTGGCTTCTGGATTTGGAAGAGTAAATGTGCAAGGTCTGCACATGTGTATGCACTGTTTGCAGGCATAGTCCCTTGGAGAAGTGAAGCAAGGAAGAGTAGAGGAGTCAACAGCAGGGGATCCAGACATGATTTGTGGTGTGAAAGGTGATGAAAAGGATAAGAGAAGATTTTGTCAGTGATGAGTAGAAGATGAAGTGAAGGTGGACGCTCCGTGGGTCTGGCTGTGTGTGTATTGCATGAAATTGGCTGGGACAGATTCATGCAAGATTCTGCCAGTCCTCTATGACTCTAAACTGGAAATTTTATCAGTCCTCTATGACTCTAAACTGGAAAATTTATAAGTCCCCCAAGACTTTAAACTGGCTGGTTTCAAGATTTTATCAAGAAGTAGTCCGTCAAGACTTTAAACTGAACACTGTGTTAGTCCCCCAAGACTTTAAACTGAGGGTTGTAAGTCCCCCAAGGCTATAAACTGAGGGAAAAGTTTTTGTTGTTGGAGTTGTTTTGAAAGATTGGTGGAGGGTATCCACAGGGGGAGCCTCTGAATTTAGCAAAGGCAAGTTTGGGGGTAATTGATTGGCTGGCAGCTCTATTCACAATTAACCCAGAATGTTAGTTTTTTCTCTGTGTCTTAATGTGGTTGATCTCTGGTTCTGGGTTAATTATTTAGGTTTTTGAGTCCCCCAAGACTTTAAACTGAGGGATTTTGAGTCCCCCAAGACTATAAAATGAGGATGGTCCCCCAAGACTTAAAACTGAGGGTTGTTTGTGGTTACATCCTATAGAGGGTGTGGTCAATTTTTCTTTTCTGAATCAAACTCAAGTACTAGTGGAATTACAGAGTGAATCAAGAGATGAAATGAAGTGTTCAGAATTAGCCTTGAACTAGTGAATGAGGTGTCTTCTGTTCTCAATGTCCTGTGGATCTCTAGCAGGAGTGGATTGGAAATAGTGAAGCAGAAGTTGTTTCTGTTGAGATGTGTGTTGTTGGAACTTGGCCTTGATAGTGGGCAAGTGCGTTGGTGTTGGTGGGGCAATGGATCCTACATTGTTATCATCACTATCAGAAGAGGAAGGAACTGAGAAGTTATCAGTTTTAAAGTTGAAGGAAGAAATGGATGTTCTTTACCATCAGATGGACCAGGGATGGGGGAACTAGTTGCTTTATGGGTTGGCACTCTTCTGGGAAGGGTGGAGCTTTTTGATTAATCTGGGTATCAGGATGGATGGCCTAGATCTTTTGGTGCTGGCAGAAGAAGGACCAGGTTGAGGCGGAGGTGAATCTGTTGTAGAAGAAAGTGGACCAGGTCTGTGGCAGGTCTTCTTTCTGGAGTGGCAGACATCGCAGGACGTTCTGTATGGATGAAAAGGTGGTGTTATGGCGCAGATTAAATTATTGTTGATGCAGTATTGGCAGGGGCCCATTTCAGAGGAAGACTTGGTAAGGAGGTTAAACATGGTGGTTGGATGAAGAAAGAATGCAGAAATTCTCAATTGGAGGGAGGATGTGGTCTTCCAACATTGGCAGGGGCCTTTGTTGCGTGATTTGGCGCTGTTTGTGCATGTCTTAATTGACATCTGTTAAGGAATTTGGTTTTTTTCTGGTTTTATTCCGTGGATATTGGGTCTGCGGGTATGTGGGTAATATCATTGGATAGCCCTGGTTTTTCTCTATATTTTATGTCTTGAAGACATTTTTCATATTCTGAGTTTTAAGGGGTCATTTCCTCATTTTTCATTTATAAAAGATTGCTGTTTAATTTTGTTTTTCGTGTTTTATGGGCTAACCTTAAGTCTTAGGGTTAAGTGCTTAGTACCGTTGGATAGAGCTAATTTTTCTCTATATTTCATGTCACAATGTTGTTATAGTGAAATTCCGTGTTTTAAAGGTTTTAGTAGTTGTAGCTAATTTTTCTAAGTAGATTAGTGGTTTTTATTGGTTTTCTGGCTTCAGGGAGGCCGGGCCGCTTCAGGCGGCATCTCCGACGTTGGGCGGCCTGCCCGCCTCTGTTTTAGGAGGTTGGGGAGCGCTCCAGGAGGGTTTTTATGCAATTTGGCAGGTACAGGCGCTAGATTGGTGGGTGCGCATGGGCTCTTAGTTAGTGGTCTGTGTGTACATAGTGAATAAGACAGTTTGGGGAAACCTTAATCATCATACAACCATCCGGAGGTGATCTCATTGTTCCTCACTCAGTTTTCACTGTTTTCTGGCCACAATTGGCTGTGTTTGTTGCAAGTGAGTTCTTCATTTAACTTAACTTTGGCAACTGTTTTCTCTGTTATAGTCTTGCAAGCTATAGCAAGTATTATTGCTGTCTCTGGTGTGGATTTGCAGCCTTCATCAAGTATCTTTGCTGTCTCTGGTGTGGACTTTGTTCTACATTTCAGTTCTTTGGTCAGGTAGTCTATCTGGGGACTACTTTCTTGGCTCATCAAGCAGTCAAGTGTGTTAAATAGGAGCTTTAGCAAAACAGGAACCAACTTATTTTAGCAAGTAAATCTCACTCTATTTTTCTAAAGGGACAGGGGATTTTCTCTCTGGTTTTTCTCCAACTCCCTTGGTCAAGGCCTATAGCTAGTACTATAGGATTGTCTACAACGATAACTTCAGGCAACTTAATTTTTACTTTATATTTTGACTGGTTTAGGCCTGGTGGCAATAGGATTGGAGGTCATCAGAAGTCTGTAGGAAATATTATGATGGTGTGTCTGGACCAACAGAACCCACAATTGAACAGCTTATTCACCTTCTAAAACCACTGGTTAACGATCTACAAACTCTATGGGATGTTATATTGATTGAAAAGACGCATCTTTATCCACAAGGCCGGAAATTAAGAGTTGCATTGTTCTCTTTGATAGGTGACATTCCTGCAATACGAAAATTGGCTGGATTTTCAAGTCACTCTGCAAGAATTTTCTGCTCTTTCTGTAATATCTCTAAAGATGAAATTAGTGAAAAGAATGAGGGAAATTTTTCATTACCAAATCATGAGGATCATATGTTCTGGGCAACAAAGTGGAAAAATTCTAAGTCACATTGGGAGCGTCTATCAATTGTTCAGAATCATGGGGTACAATGGAGTGAGATGAATAACTTTGAATATTGGTGTCCAACTAAATATTTCTCAATTGATTTTATGCATTCACATATGCTTGGCAACCTAAAGGATCACAGTCTAAGCTATTTTAAAATCCAAAATGCAGCAAAAGATCTAGAAAGAAAGCTGGAAAAGGATAAAAATTGGCATGTAAGAGAAGAAGATGACAATTTATTTTCTGATACTTCACTGCACAAACATTTGAAAAAACGTAGAAGTAGCTTAAGCACCACAAATAATGATGATGATGTTACAGGACACACAAGACAGCACAAGCGGCAAAGACTTACGAGTTCAAGACAGTCATCAAGTCATCATGGACTAGATAATGAAGGATTGGGAAAAAATCGATCAAGAAGCCAGAGTAGGTCATCCAGCTCCAAATTTATTCCTCCATATAGCGATTTAACCTCAATACAGTCTAACAGCAGTGACAGTAGGAATTCATTGTATAACTTAAGGCAAAGGAGCATTAGCATATCACAGAGTGAAGGATCTCACTCATCAAATGAGACAGCTAGAGATGAAGAAAATAAAATGAAAGGTAAGGAGAAAGAAAATGAAGGTAGTAGTAATCCACAAATCACGGCAGCAGAGCTACAGGTTGTATGGAAGATGATTGATCAAGTAAGAAGACCTTCCTTGCTAACAGGAGTTCCAAAATCAGTTGGATCTAAAAAGGCAGGATCCCTCAAGGCAGCAGAATGGCACATGCTGTATACTCTCTACTTCCCTTTGTCACTTATACCCCTTTGGTTTGAAAAATTTAAAGAATCTGAATCTTCAGCTTCCTCAGCTGAAAAACCAAGAGAATATCATCTTCTCAAGTCACTTGTAACATTATGCTTGATCACCAATTTTTTGACATTAAAAAATATACAGACTAATGAGCTTAAAGATCTAGATCAATTTCTGTTGGAGTATTATGAGTGCCTGGAAGAGGGTTGGAAGAATATTAATACAAAGCCAAATCTGCATATCACTCAACATTATCCTGAAATGATAAAGCGTCTTGGTCCACCATCAGGTACAGCTACTTGGTCTGGAGAGCGGGTGAATCATATATTATCTGAAATTCCAAACAATCACCATCCACGTATGTAATGTTTGTAAGCAATGATTTTAAAACTCAGAGGTTCTAATTTATTAATATTTACCATAGGAGAGATACCGCTAACAATGCTCAAACATTGGTATTGGAAGTCTAGGCTATTAGATCTTGGTGAAGCTGAAGATAATGATCAATGTGAGACTAAAAGAATCCATATTGATCTCAATAAACAAAACAAATTTATCCATCTAATTATGGCATTATTTACTAAATGTGTAAGGGAACGAATGGGAAAAGAAACTTCAAGACGGGCTTTGACACCATCGGAGAAAAGTGGGGATTGGGTAGTTGAAAATGTAGCCAGCATATTGATACATGGAAAGAGTTTTACTAGTTACCATCGACACATTTCTAATTTAACAATTGAATTCTACTATGGAAAAGATAGCCAGTTTGGTAAAATTGATGAACTTTTCAGGTCAAAGGAAGAGAATGATCAAATATATTTAATAGTAAGTCTTTTCAAGGAGCTCCGTCCAGAAGAAAAATCAAAGGATCCCTATGAGCTTTTCCCACAAGTGCATTCAATTCTGCAGCTGATTGACAATTTCTGATAACCAATTCTATAGCCTTCTTGCAATCCAAAATTTGACTACCCAAATTATTTCCAGCACCTGAGCCTCAAGGACTAAAAGGAGGAGCACCAATCCTACTTTCTGTCAAAAGAAACTTAGAGCGTGAATTGAAAGAAAAAAGTTTTCGGAAATTTGCCTTTGATTGGACTTGCCGTGATTTTTCGGAATCAACTTGGAATCAAGTCATGGGAAGCATAGTATGCGACCACTGTACCAGGTGGCTCACCACCTTGAATACAATCGATCAGTCAAAGCTTCATTTCACTCAATGTGTTATTGAGAAATGGGTAGTTAATAAGGGGAAGGAGATGATAAGGTTATTTGGGCAAGAAGAGGAAAGGGTAGCAAGAGAAAAGATTGAAAAGAGGGCAAGGGCACAAGTAAAACGTTATTGGACCAGGGTAAGTTTTTTATTTTACTTTGCTTTTTGTTATTATAAAGCTGATTTAGTTGGAATTCTGATTGCTAGTGCACGCTACAAGTTAGCAAGAAATCTCTGAAGTGATGTGCCAGGTTTTGTTGTGCTTTTACATGATACCAGGTGCATCTCTGATATCGAGGAAGGCCCAGCACCAGCCCCATCTGCACCTATCCGAGCTATTCCTGGATGGCGAAATCCTGAACTCAATGATTTGTTTAAAAAAATGGATAAGATGACAAAGGACTTAGCCCATACACCAGCTCAAAGAAAATCAGCATTAAAAACATATTCACGGTCATTAGAAAGGACACTTGCACAAAATGGTGTATTCAATGTTCCCAAATACCTCCCCAAGAATTGCTACTCAGCAACATTTTTGCAAGGATTATCTGTGAATGAACGTGAGTCACTTGGGGTTGGAGCTGATATTGATCTGGTAAAGATTTGGAAAGCAATTAATAGAGCATCAACATCATCATAACTTAGGTATAACAGTGATCTTCTGTGTAATATAGCTATCTTATATTGACTTTTATGTATTCTGTTTTTTTTCAAAGCATCTTGGTAAATGTTATAAGGTTATATTGAGAGAGAGTAACATTTTTTTTAAGAAAAATAAATAATGTATGAGATATAAAAATGTATTTTCAACAAATTGATGGATCATACCTCTTTATGTCACATTTATGTATCCATATTAATTTCAATCAAATTTAATGTTGACCAATACATAGTGAATACATGCTATGCCACTTAAACTTGCCAGGCATAGCTACCAATAAATATGCCAGTATCAAAATTATTTTTGATCAAAACCAATGAGCATGTTAATCATGAATTATAGGAGTCAACTGCATATTTTAATGCATGGTGCCCTTCCAACATTAATTTCAATCAAAATTTATTTTGATATTGGCATATTGCATGGTGTCTATTCCTGGAAAGTGTAAGTGGCATAGTGTGTATTCATTATGTATTGGTCAACATTAATTTCAATAGAATTTAATATTGACATTTGCATATTCAACCCAAACCTGCAAACAACCTAAAAAACTCTTCATAAAACTGCTCATTAATTTCAATTGAAATTAGGGTTGACCATATACATATTGAATGGTAGTTATATCTGGTGTGTGTAAGTTGTAAAGCTTGTGTTCAATGTGTATTGGTCAAAATTAATTTTGATTGAAATTAATATTAATTTGTAAATGATATATACATGCTCAATATGCATTGTAATGTGTTTACTTAAGAATAGAGGGCCCTACTTTTCATCTTACAGAAAAATGCTTGGTGGCATGTCAAATTCAATTTTTATTAAAATTAATGTTGACATGTTACCATTCATAACAGTAAGCAACTGACTGCATAAATTGATGATAATCATGAACCTTAATTTCGATTGAAATTAATGTTGCCAAGTGCAGATTGAAAAAAGGCTAGGCCACTTACACTAACCAGGCATATTTACTATTTATTATGTATTGGTCAACATTAATTTTTATAGAAATTAATATGGATATGTAAATTTTATATTTACCCTCAACATGTATAGTGAATTTCAATACTTAAAAATACTTTCTGTCCTTTACATGTCATGCAAAAAAGCATTATATCATTTCAACATTAATTTTTATCAAAATTAATGTTGGCATGCCATTATGCATTGAAACAACTAACAGACTAAAAAAGTTCATGATCAAAATGCTCATTAATTTTAATCAAAATTAATGTTGACCAATACATATTGAATATAAGTAATCTCTGCTTACTCAGACCAGATATAACTACCATTCAAAATGTATATGGTCAGCCTTAATTTCTATCGAAATTAATGGGAAGTTTTATGAAGAATCTTTTGGGTTGTTTGCTGGCTTGGGTTCAATATGCAAATGTCAATATTAAATTCAATTGAAATTAATGTTGAGAAATACATAATGAATACACACTATGTCACTTACACTTTCCAGTCATAGCTACATGCAATATGCCAGTATCAAAAGTAATTTTGATCAAAATTAATGTTGGCAAGGCACCATGCATAAAAATAAGCAGTTGACTCCAGAAATTCATGATTATCATGCTCATTAATTTTGATTGAAATTAATTTTTGATACTGGCATATTTAATGGTGGCTATGCCTGGCAATGGTAAGTGGAATAGCATGTATTCTTTATGTATTAGTCAACATTAATTTCGATCGTAATTAATATGGAAATGGACTATGCATAAAATTCCAATAAGTATGGGTAAGCTAAGCAGTTAGATTAACTGGTTTGATCAAGTACACCATATAAAAATTGATGTTTTAATTCCTTGGTTAATTTCAATCGAAATTAATTTTAAGCCATGCATGTTGAATTTTATCTATGTCTGTGTAGTCCATGTGAAATGGCTTGTATTCAATATGCAGGGGTCTACATTAATTTCGATTGAAATTACAAGGTTCATTGCCTCATAAATTTGGTGGTTTCTGTTAGGGTTTCATGCATGGTGCCATATGATACTTGTTAATTCCTATCAAAATTAATTTCAACACCAATATATTGAATACAAACCATGGCACTTACAGTACCTGGTCATAGCTAAAATTCAATATGCCAGTCTCAAAATTAATTTCGATAGAAATTAATCAGGATCCATGAAGTTTATCAATAGTGTATGAGTTACGTTTCAATTCATATGTTTCATCATTTTCTTGCACCCATTTTTAGGTTATCTCAACAATTTTTTTCAAGTTTTATTATATTAATCAAAACTGTGGTAAGTTAAGAAAAATTAGCTAATCCAAATCTCAAATTGAATATTAATATTTTAATAATTTTGAATGTTGCTTAAGGTATTTCATTGGGTGATTCATAATAATATTTAATCAACTTAGTAGTACTATAACTTTTGAAAAGTAACAATATTGGTATAGTTAGGGACAAAAATGCAATATCTTGTGCAGACTAAGATATATTGTTAAATAAAACTATTCAATTTTTTTCCCTTAGTTGTATCCAAGTTTATCAATGGTTTGGTCACGGTGCCCACACCCTAGCCTGACACTCCTCCTGTCACTTAAAAAACAAATTCTTATCTTAAATTCTAATGTTACCAATTTTATATTTATAATTAATTTCTTGTTTGATGAGGCATATCAGTATATTTGTGAATCTCGCAAGTCATCTGAAAGTAAATTTAACAAATATTTATAAAGCATTATCCTTTTTTTCATATAATATACTAATTAAGTGTATCTCCATTGTTTAGGAGTAAATTCTAATTTAAAAAATTTTGTATTTGCCCGTGGCAATTTGCATATGGGATATACATTTGTTATTATTTGTTTTTCACACTAAAAGTCCCCAAAGAATTCCTAGTATTTTCTGTTAGCTACATCAAATTTCGCTTCAATATAAACAGATTGTGATTTAGCATGTTACTCAGTTTACCCCACTATAAATAATACATGTTAAGAAATGCTCAAATAATATAAAATCACCCACTTTATGTTTTCTTTTTCTTTCATCCTCACTTTAATTTTAATCTAATTCAATTTTTTATCCTATTAAAATATCAACTTCAATTATCTAGAATAGAATTTCTTATAATTATTCATCATATTACATCATAATTTTTTGATATCAAATACTTTTTTTAATATTTAATAATCAATATGTCTAGTATTCAAAATCCTAAACCTCCACTTTGTATGTATATCATGTTCCTCTCTCTTAATTTATATATTTCACTTATGTTCTATATCTTTTTTTTCAAAAAATTGATTTTCCAGCGCCCGAATGTGTTTTATCCCACTCTCTGATTGATACTCGCTTTGAAGCTTTTGAGCTTGCACCATGTATGCCACATGGCATGGCACCTAACCCTCCTGTACTTAGCAATGAGAGGCAGGAAATAACGAGAGTTCAGTATTGCAATTTACTTGAATTGGCTAGAGATAAAACAGAAGAACTTGTCAAGATTTTTAAAAACAATCCTTCTCCTTAATATTTATCTAACCCTTGTAATGACTTACTCCAATATGTGAAAAGCATTGAAAAATGTATGTTCTTCACTTTTTTTGTCTCCTTTTAAATTAGTAGATAAGATTATTAATATTTTTTTTTCTTCATATATATTTGTAGCTTACGAGGAGGGTATGATTCCTCCTGATGAAATCATTGTCATTAGGGATGATGATGAGACAGATGAACCATCAGCTTCAACTCATGCTTCAACTTCTAAGGAAAATCTTGAAAAACCTGTTATCTGCTCCAAGAGAAATGAAATTATCCCAAGGCTCCTCTTTTGTTTGACATATTAAACCGGCTTCTGCTAATGAATTTTCTGATGTATCAAATAATAAATCTCCAAAAAAAAGCAAAGGCTTTGATAATGAGTATATTCTTGTTTCCTTTTTTTTATTGTTATTCTTTTATCTTTAAAATTCTATAATATAACTCTTTTATTGCTTACATATTGTACTTTTTATCTTTCTTTTGATATTTTGTACCAGAAACTCACCTACTGTAGATTGTTCCATCCATAAACGCCCTCTCCCTGATGAAGAAGATGAAAATAGCAATGAAAATAGCGATGATGAACTGTCAGAATAAGAAGCTATGCTTGTCCATCAAAACAAGCAAACTTTAAAATCTTCTTCAAGACATGACGATATGGTTGATAAAGATGATGATTCAAACCACTCATCACCGAATTCCTTCATTTCTAAGAAGCAATACCCATCACCTCCTAAATTACCTACTTTGTCCACTTTGAAAGCTTCTCTACCAATGTAATCAACTCCAATCAAGATATCAAAAAAACCTCTAACTAATTCACCCTCAGTTCTCAAAGACTCTGATTTGCAGGAGGAATTCTGTAAAATTCATAATTTTTATAAAGGTAGAATCAGCACGGAAAAGGTCCTCAGGTCGTGGTTGGAAATTGTTGCTCTCCTTGAATTAAGCTCCTCTACTTCTTCCCAAGAACCCATGTTAAATATTCCAATGTTTACTTTTCATTGGGAAAAATCTTGTGGAGAAAATTGGCTTTCAAAACTTACTGAGTTATGTAAGTTACCTTAATTTTTAGTCTTGACTTTGTTCTTTTACTTATTTTTTTTCCTTTTGTAGCAAATATTTTTTTAGAGATTGATAGCTCACAGCTATGGGTACTTGATAATATTGATTTCAAAAAAAATAGAAGATTTATGTGATCCTGATGGTTTAAATACTGAAATTCTTTCCTCAACAAAGAAAAAGGATCACCCTGAATCCAATCTTATCCGAATGCTCATAAGATTAATTATCCCAAGTGACCACCGCCGTTCTTCATGGGTATCTCTTATATCATCTTCACTTTATCTGACCGCACATGAATTCAGCCAGCTTCCATCACATCAAAACATTAACTCAGATTTTCCAATTGAATGTGGTCTTCAGCTTCTAGCTCACCTTTCAAATCTGAAGAGTCCGATTCCTGATGGCTTAGAAGTTGGTCCCACTGAACTTCAAACATGTGATATATCAATGTCAACTCTTCTTCAAATCAGATATAATTATGTCAATTATCATTCTTAAATCAAAATATTGTGCTTCAACAATATCAAATGGCAGGACTAGCGAAGCTCAACAATCAAGTCAGAAAAACGAAAATACTGAACTGACTATAATGAGACAGAAACAAAAGGCTGCACTAAACAAGATAAATTCTGAATACTCCCACCACCGATATCAATCTTTCACATTCTATATAATTGATGGTGTCCGTGGTTTATTTCTGAGCTCTCAAGATCATAGATTGGCTTCAGCAGCTGATTGCTTGGAGGTAATATCAGAAATTAAGTTTCTTAATTTACATGAAAAAAAAATCATTTTATGGAAGAAATAATTTGGAAAAATTTAAATAACTATATTTTAACATTAATAAAACCTTTTATAGGCAAGTGTGATCCATTTCCTTTAAAATTTGATACCTCAAGTCCTCCAGGAATTGCTAGGGCTATTTCTGCAGATTTTCTTAATCACTGGAGCTCCATTCAGCCAGTATCACCTTTTTTTGCTAAACATAGCCTTTCAATAAATTAATATTCCAACATGTAAATAGATAAAGTTCTTTGTATATGATTTATCTTGTATAATTCAAGTTATTTTCCTTCAAATACATCAAACAAGTGACCATCTTTGAAATTTATTAAGAAACCTTTGACATGATTTTCTAAATTAATTATTAAAAAAAATTATTGTAAGTCCAGCAATAAAAAAGATTTTAAAATCTACTTATATGATTTCAAATACTTGTATTAAATTCTTAAATATTTTATTGTTTATATAAAAATATGATAACTGCTCTAGTTTTGTTATTTTACCTTTAATATTCAATAATCTATTAATTATTACAAATTTTTTCATTGATTGTAACATTTTTAATCAGAAGTAAAACAACTTAAATAATTAAATGTGTGTATTCTTAAAAAAATACAATTTAATCTATTTTTGATTCAAAATTCTTTCATCAACTCTTTATTATTAACTTTTTTATTAATAAGCTTGTTTGACCTAAAATACTATACAGTTAATTTGGTAGCATTAAAAGCACATTTTTATGGCTAATATATTTCAAATTCTTAATTATAGTTTTTGTATTTTAGAACCTTTGCTACCTATTTAATAAAAATGACATTTAAAGATTTCACAACTTATATATTTCCTCAAAAGTAAATCAAATTTTCTTATAATATTATGAAAAAACAATTATTCTATTTCACAAATAAAAAAAATAGATAATACTTTAATCATCACAACTGAAAATGTTACAGCTACTCCCAGTATTTATCATGTTTAATTTCACATTAATTTGTATAAATATGATATAAATTTTTAATATTTAATTATCAAAATTCTTTATATTTGTCTGAACATTAGATAAATAATACTTTGCTGAATTTATTTCTTCCTCTATTAAGTCATCTCTTTTCAAAAAAACTCTCAAAGCACTAATCAAATATTTATATCTATCTTTTTCTTCTTTAATTTCCAAGTACTCTGAAATATCAATATCAAAAACATTAAGCTTTTCTATAGCATGAAAAATTCTAGTGTTGATTTGAATAGAAGAACCTATCCTTGTGAAGCCATGAATTTTGTGACATCTTGAGGTAAAATGCCTCAGTTGATTGGCAGGCCATAACATCACTGTTATTCCATTAGTTGCTTCAAAGTTAATTTTACTTCAAATTTCGGGAAACATAAGTTCTCCACCTGTTTGGCATGGTTGGGTCTTATTGTACTTCATATGAATGGTATTGTTTTCTGTATCTTTAGGAAAAAATATTCCTAAAGTATACTCACTTGCATCCTTATCACGATGAACCTCATGGGAGAACCCATTACCATTTGCTCCAGATGTCCAAGTTAAATTACTAGCAAACAGTACACCCTCTTCTTCACTATAAACTTTTGAAAATCCAGGAATACCAAGTTTTTCACAAAGATTAGTTGCCTTGTTGTACTTTACATATGATATTTTTTTAAAAAAATATTCAAAGTACATTTCAATCCTCTTCATTCGTTTTTTATATTCATCAGTGCGTACAATCTTATCAGTGTATTCATCTGCAAGTAAAAGCATTCAAAAATTCAGTATTTAAATTAAAAAAAGTGATACTTACGAATATATAAAGATTTCTTCCTATCTAAAATAAAGCCACCACCAAACATTTTTCCAAACCCACCAGCTCTTTGATGATAACCATTATTTGTAATTTCATGTTCGCAGTAAGAAAGATCCTTAATGCATTGCACCGTAGCTTCTAACATATCTAGTTCTTTGAGCTCATGAATTTCAAAAGTCTGCACAAGAACATTAGGTATTAAGACACCTTTTAGTTTATAAATACTACAACCAGGAAAAAAATTGTAATAATTATTGCAATCTGTCATATTATTTGCATAAGATCGTGCGTAGAAATGTGGCTTCTTCCCATTTGTATCCATTCCAAGAACATTTACAAGTTTCATTCCAGTAGCAATGTCTTTCGCCCACCTATTGTTAGAGATCTTCCCTGGCCGTTTTTTTTTCAAATTGTAACTCATTGATGGTTCAATCCTAAGAGAATTCAATTTTGATTTAAAATAGAAAAATATCAAAAATTAGAAAACAGTAAGAGAATTTCAATTATCAGTCAATGATACCTTTAACTTTATCATATCTTAAATATTAGAAATACAAAAGGTAGCATATCTACATATTAGTAAATTTATATACTTTTTCTTTATTTCAAATATTAAGAAAGTGTTTCAAAGGTATACTTTATTAAATTATACATATAAAGAGTATAGCTTTATCCTGTATGCATTTAGCAAGTACAAGATTTGTCTCTACACTTAATATTAATAATATAATGAAAGTATAGCTCCAATACACTAGTAATATTAAAAAATTTACAGAATTATCATATCCACACATATAAAATGAAAAATCTTTCTCTGACCAATATATTGACTTAGAAAGTTATACTTCAATAAATTATTAATTTTTTAATTGTAGCATTGTCCTGTATGCTTTCAGAAAGTACGAGACTTTGAAACATCTTAAAAATCAATAAATTAAATTTAAATTACAAACAATATAATTATTATTATGAAAAGCAAAACATTATCCTGTATGCTTTCAGAAAGTATGAGATGATGTTTTACTTTTCATATTAATAATATAATGGTTGAGAAAGTATTAAAGAAATATAGAAAAATGATAAGCAAAACATGAACTTACGTGTCTATAAAATCTTCTCCCATTTGTAGCTGATTGATCAAAATTAATTATAAAGTTTATTTTATAATTACTGTTTTAAAAAATAAATTGAACATTTTTGATAAGGAATAAAGAAAAGTAAATTGACAAACAAAAAAAAACTTTAAGTTAACTGAAAAAGAATTTTTTTATAATGAATCAAAAGGGTACAGTAAAAGATATCATAAAAATAAATTCAGAATTAGAATCATTAGATTAACTTGTCAAAAGTGTAAAAAAGAGTAACAAACCGAAATGATATGGAATGCAATACAAAGAAAAATTTGCTTACCGGTAATCAGATAAGGTCAAGAAAATAGTACCAATAATTCAAAATGATAAAGCAAAAATATGATTGATAATTTTTGAAAAAGGTAAGTGAGAAAGAGAAAGGAAAAATAAATTGGGTGGCAAACAGATGTAGATATCATGAATTTTCACTGATCTCATTTTCAAAAAAATGCAGCTCTCCAAGTCATATGATAAACTTCATCTAAATTCCAAGAATAATGTTGCCAAGGCGCTGTACACAGCTTGATCATTTTTTCCTATGCATATACTAATTCCAGCTAGAATTTACTTGGCTGCATGTTTTACAGATGAACGTTTGTGGAATGCTGAATTTCACATCTAAAAAAAATTGACGCCACATAATTCTAGCTACCATGTTTCACGTAGCTAAAAAACATACACTCATCACATTTAAATTTACATTGCGTCAAAATTAATTCATTTTCAAATTTTTTTAAAGGGAACTATAATGTGCACCACCTATTTCTAAAATATGAACCTCCCCACCATATTAAATTGGTAGATTTTTAATTGTGCAATTTTTATGCCTTGGCCTTTTTCCTGATCCTACTTGGCTCAAAATATCAAAACATGGCCAATGTTTCTGAAAGCAACATTTGATTTTATTTCTATGTGTATCAATGGAAGGCCGTTTATAACCGGCTTCAGGGGGTTGTATATCTTTTTGAACAAATTTTTATTTATTTATGTATTTTAATTAGATAATTTACTTTTTAATGCAGCCAGATTTATACTGGCTGCTTTTTGGAAAGCTTAATTTATGACCCAAGCCTTTGAAATTGGATTGGGTCCCTTACATTGCAATTTAGTACTTCCAGCCAGGGGAAACCTGGCTGGAAGTGTCTCTTTCAGGAAATCAAAGTCCCTAAAAGCAACTTTGATTGCTTGCTGTAACATTTGCCACCCTCCCAGCCAATTTACTAGGCTGGGAGGTGGCCAAAGCTGTGTGCAACGCACGTTGCACAATCACTTTCATATCTCATTCAGCTGATATCAAGTCAGCTGCATGAGATATGGGCAGCACATGCAATGCGCGCTGCATGCAGCAGAAATGCACGTTGCATGCAGCAGCAATGCACGTTGCATGCAGCAGAAATGCGCGTTGCATGTTCTGCATGCAGTGCATTGCACAGCCAGTTTTTTTCTGGCTGTGGAATGCACACAGAGAAACGAAAGTCCCTGCAAGGGACTTTGGTCTCTAAAATGGAAGCAACTTTCCCTACCAGGTGCAAACTGGTGGGAAAGTGAGAGACAAGTTAGACTGAAGTTGTTTGAAAGCAACTTCAGTCTTAAAAACATTAAAAATCATAAAAAAAAATGAGAAAGCTAGAAAAAAAAAATTTAAAAAAAATTAAAATGTGAGTATAAGAAAAAAAATAATTGCTAGTGATACCAAAAACCCAAGCCGATTTCATTTGACTTGGTTATTTAATAATTATTTTTTAATACATTAAATTTAAAATTCAAACACCATAAATTATATGAAATTTTTTTATATGAATATTATAAATTTAATTTACCTCTTTCTCATAATTTTATTTATAATTTTGTTTTTTTAATTTTTGACTTTTAAGTTGATTTTTTGGAAATACAAAATTAAATTTTCAACTAATTTTTTTAGTAAGGTAAAAATTATTATAAATTTGACATTTTGTAATTGAATAATGAAAAAAATTTTAAATTTATTTAAAAAATATTTTTGTTAGAAGAATACCAATATTTTAAGGGTAGAAATATGGTGCAAATTGTAAGTAAAAAAAATTATATTTTTTTTGTGAGGGGTTATTTCTATTTTTGTAAATATTTTTCAAAAAAATTCATTAAATACTGAATTTAATTACTTTGTAACTCAAATTTTTTGTAAAATAATTAAAATTGAAATAATAATATTGATATATTTGATATAAAATGTGAATTGGTAATATTAATGTCTCTTTAAGTAAATTTGAAAATCATTTAAAAAGACCATGTTGATAAGTACTTCATTTTTGATATACAATGGTTATATGTATATCTTATATATATTTCTTGAGTGTTATTTTTATATACATTCAATAAAATTTGTAATATATAATGCCATTTAATCATTAATTATTGTTAAACTTAGTTATAACAACTTCATATTTAATACCAGCCACTAGTATTTACATTTTAATTTAAAACTCCAATATAATATGAGAGTATCCTTATTTTGTCTGTATGTAATTAACAACAATAACAGACCATAAATGAGTGGGTAATTAATTAAAATAAATAGTTGAAAAAAAACCTATAAGAAATGATAAGTTTATCAAAAAGAGTACATTAAAAAAATATGCATATGATTTTTTTTGATATAATTTGGGTAATTAAATGGAAATTTAAATTATCAGACTTCAAAATGGAAAAAATCTAAAAGTGGTGTTTATATAATAAGCCTCATATAAAAAAAAGGATTAAAAATCTACTTTGTAACTAAATTATTAAATATTAAGGTATTATTAAAATTATTGAAAAACTTATTTTACAGTTATAATGAAATCTAAATGTGAAAATTATGGTGGGATAATAGTAAGACTATGTGGAAACACTTTAATTTATACATACTTTCAACTATGTTCAGATAAAAAAATTGGTAAAATTGTATAATAACATCTAGTTAATAGTGATGCAATTTTATTTAGATCAAGAATAAATTTTTCTGAGGAAAAACTAATTAAATTGAGATATGGCCATCTCCTTTCAAGAGATAGAATAATAATAAAAATTTAAAAAAATTATAATAAGTATTCTTAATCACCATTTTTGAAAAGTCTCTAGTAAAATTCATTATAATATATCATTCATTTATTACATTATATGGAGTTTCATCTTGAAGGAGTGATGGGCAGCTTTGAACTTATGTTATGAAAAACAAAAAAGTTAAAAAATATATAGTTTTACTAATGTAATAGCCAAAAATAAAAATAATATTATAAATTAATAAAATTAAACTACATAAATTTTATTCTGCTCTAAAGCTGGAAGGGTACTATGTATGAATTTCCACTTGTTAAATCTAAACCCGCTTTAAGGCTAGATTACAGGTAGAGCTATTAAGTTTCCTTAAATTCTAAAAATAAATTATGCATTTTACTAAATATTTTTTTCTTGTTTTCTTTCCAAAGTTGTTAGAGTTTCTTAATTAATACTGTTATCTTGATTGTAAGATATATAATTTTTTTGAATACATGATTTATTGTTTCAAAAATTATATTATAAAGTTAAATCATTTATTTCATTTTATAAAGCTTCATTGTCAAAGACACCACTCTATTTTCTATTACTTAACAAATATATAAAATTTGATAGTAAAATTATTAGAATTTTCTTTTTGAGAGGGTCAAACTATATTGTGAAGATTTTTATCTATAAATTCTTGTACTCTAAAACCAAATAATTTTCTCCCTTAAGTAAGCCATTTCAAAAATATGAAAATATAAAAAAGAATATTAACTTATCATATTTTTATTTTCTTTACTGAAATTTTTAGTTCAATCCCTTTTTTTATATGACATTAGTATAAAACCATGGTTAAATGCTACTATATAATTAATTTTTATTATATATATATATATAAATATATGAAGTATTTAGAAGGTCATCCTTTTTTATTTACTTGAATAAATGGCTCAATTATGATTTCCAACACTTATTAATCTTTCCCAAACTCAATAACTAATTTCTCTTATGAAATATTAGCTTCTAATATAAGAAGTTTATCTATAGATGATATTCAACATGTGATTTTCCTTTTTAGATTCAGCTAAAATTAAACAAAAGGAGAAATCATGCATATGTGTATAAATGGTAACTACATGTTACTTAGAGGATTGTGAAATTCACTCATCAGAATGGTTTAAGTATTAAAATAAATTGAGGTCATTATTTTCAAGTATTTGAAACTAATTAGGAAATTATTCTAAAATTATATTTTAATGTGTATCATGTTTAAAAATTTAGAAATATGATTTTTGAAAATTGTGAGTTTCTTGTGAGATACCAAGCTTTAGTTTACATTGTTTCAAGTAGAATAGAATTTTAGTACTAGAAATTGAAAGCAATGTAACATTATCAGATTTTAACTTTGTTCTACTTATAGAATGATTACATAACATTAAACATTATTTAAATTAAAATGGTTTAAAAGATATTTAGAATTTTACAAAATTTCACCATTTATTAATCTTTTATTTGAAAACCAACTATGATGTACACTCACTAGAAATAAGCAATCCCAATTTTAACATAATTTATCAATCCAAAAATAATGAGTCAATTAACATAAAAATATATATTATTTCAAAAAAAAATCTCTAGATTTAAAATATGATGCTTTAATGAAAAATTTATACAAAACTTTAATGCAATGAACTCTCTTAAAAAATTCAAAAATAGAATATCAAAACAAGTAATTTCTGCAAAAAAAACTACTAACTATTGTAGATAAAGAATAAAAATGTCGGTCAGTCGTCTAGAAGAGGTAAGAAAAATAGGAGAAAAAGGAGGAGAGAAGGAGGATGACAAGGGAAAATAAGAGGTATAATTTGTAATAGTATTTTAATTTTATTTAAGAGGGAAAACAACGGCGAGCAACTTTGAGAGATGACAAAAGCTTAGTATTTATTAATAATAATATTCTTTAATGTAAGGGTTCTGCGTGGCAAACACTTTTAATTACTATCAGACTTAAAGCAACCTTCAATTTGTTATATAGACTTTTAATTAGATTTGTATTACTAATAAAAAAAATTTAAACGTAATAAAATAGTTATTTAATTTGTTGAGTGTTTAATAAGTGATGAGGCTACAGGGGATTATCCAAGGCCCTTTTATAGGCAATGGGTCCTCTGAAGCGCTACTATATTTGTAAATACAATGATTAGAATAGAATAAAACAAATATATCAAAGAGTAAATGAAACATAACAATATAGAGAAAAACATGAAACAATTAATTAAAACCCCAATTAAGAATCCAATTTTCCCGTCATTAATTCCCAAATCAGTAAGTAAAAATAGTGAATAACTAAACAAGATTGGAACATAGGAACTATGAGAAAAATAATTCCAAACAGATGGTACAGTCTGATTAAAGGATATTTTAAGTGAAACAAAAAATACTTTGACGCAACAAAACATGTAATTAATCTCCATTTAGTCTAAATTAATTTATTTGTTTTTTCTAACACAATTAAGGGCCAAAAGAAGCGTCATTAATTATTGTTTAGTATCATATGAGAGGTATTATTTAATATATAAATTTAAGTAATTAATTTAAATATATTATAAGTCAATTTTACACTTATAATTATAATATATGTTTTTCAATTAATTAAATATAAATTTATAATTATTAAATACATAAAAATGTGCCATTATTTGTAGAATATATTATATTATGTTCAATTTAACTGTATATAAAAATTTATATAACCAATAAATTTAATGTAACAATTGTATATTATATAATTATTCTTCTATAATTTCATTATGCAATAAAATATTAAGTTATATTCATTAAATACAATTCTTACCCACTTTTTAAGGTTTAATAAGTTATATATCATTTACTGGACTCCTGGAATAGCCTGGCTGACACTCCCTCACTCTAAAAAAACAATAAAAAAAATGCTAAGATTTTTTCTTTTTGTATTTTTTCAACAGAGCAGGCAGATTTGAAATTTCCTTGCCAGGTATCCATGCATCATGTTCAGATGATTTGTTCTTATATCTCAATAAATATTCAGTACCTCTTTCAGAAGTGATAATTCTATCATTGAGAATTTTATCAATTTCTGCTGTTTCTGTGACTTCCTGAGGGTTCTTCTTAGGTCTTCCTCTTCTTTTTGGAAATAAGTCACTGTTGGAAGTATAAGGTTTAAGCAAAGAAATGGGAAAGACAGGATGTTTCTTATCATATGGAGAATACAATACAACTTCTACTGCATTATCACCAACCATTCTTTTAACAACAAATGGTCCTACAAAAGGATCTTTTAATTTGTGGTTACCTTGTAAATTGAAATGTACAGTAGAGATCAACACTTCATCACCCTTGTTAAATGTGTATTCTTTATGGGATTCATCCCATCTTTTCTTTTCATATTCAAATGCTTTATCAATACAACTCTGAGCATGTTTTCTGCATAGCTGTTGCATTTGCATAAAAGATTTTACACCAGGGTGTAGTTCCAACTTAGGCAATTTATTATTGAGAATCTGAGCAGGAGTGTTTGGGACATAACCTAACCAAAGCTCAAAAGGCTTTTTCTCAGTGACAGAATGAACAGTGCTTTTATATGCAAATTCATGACCAGGCAAAAGAGTGACCCAGTCATGAGTAAATCTGTCATTGTCTTTATATTCTAAACCAAAGGCACAATACCTTCTAATCATATCTTCCAGAGTTTGAATCACTCTTTCAGCTAGACCATCAGTCTGAGGATGGTGAGATGTAGACAATTTTAACTCACAGCCACAAATATCCATCAAAGAGGTCCAAAACTCAGAAGTGAATTTTGGATCCCTATCAGAGATAATGGCTTTTGGAAAACCAATAATATTAAACATGTAAGAACACCATAAGAAAGCTAATTCTTTGGTGGATACATCTTTGTGGGTTGGAATAAATTTGCACATTTTGGTGAATCTATCCACTATTACCCAACAAGAGTTAAAGCTGTCTTTACCTGCAACAGGAAGACCAGTGACAAAATCCATATTAATGATTTGCCAGGGAGCACTAGGTGCTTCAATATGTTGTAATAATCCTGCTCTCTTACCTGTTAACCTGTTAGATTTTTGGCAGGAATCACAAGATTCAACATATAATTTTGTGTCTTCAGACATATTAGCCCACCATGCAGTGTTTTTGATTCTAATCAATGTTTTTTCAAGATCAAAATGACCAGCTAGTATGTCATCATGACAAAGTTTGAGGATAGTTTCTTTCATTGAAGGAGGAATAACAATTACATTGGTAAGCTTCCTTCTATAATATATATAACCATCTTCAATAGAAAACTTTCCTTTATTTATAGCATTTTGGTACTTTGCAGGAAGAGTTTTTATTAATGCTTGAATTGAAGCATTCTTAGGATCATTCAAAATAGTAACTAATTTATTTAAATCAGAATCTTTATCATATGAATCCAGTATTAACTGTAATAACTCTTCTTCCATATCAACTATAAATATACCATGTATATGAAAAGTATCATCTTCAGGTACATAAGCAGGATTGGAGTCATTATTTGGCAGAAGCAATCTGGAGAGCATATCAACATTAGAGTGAACATTTCCAGCTCTATGTATAATAGTCATCCTTCCTCTGTATTCTTGAACAGCAAGTTGCCACCTGAACATATGTCTGTTAGGTGTTTTGAGGTTTAAGAGAGATTTCACAGCACTACAGTCAGTTACCAACTCAAATTTTTGGTCATCCAAGTAGTAATGAAGTTTCTCAAGAGCCCAAACAACTGCTAAGCACTCCAATTGAGTGGCACCATATTTCAATTCACTATTTCTTAAGGTTCTTGAAATATAACAAATTACAACCTCTGAGGATTTATCATTAATAATTTGCTTTTGGTCAAGGGCAGCACCCAGACCAATAAAGCTAGCATCTGTATAAAGGACAAATGGCTTGTTAAAATCTGGAAGAGCCAATATAGGGGCTGTCATTAAGCAACTTTTCAATGTATCAAAAGCTTTCTGACAGTCATTATTCCAGAGAAAAACAACATCTTTTCTGGTCAGTTTTGTAAGAGGCAAGGCTATGACCTGATAATTTTTAATATATTGCCTATAATAGCCACACATACCCAAAAAACTTTGGATTTCTCTTACAGAAGTTGGTGCTTTCACATTTTGAATGGCAGCAACTTTATTATGGTCTACACAAATTTGTAAGCCTGACACAACATGGCCAAGGACTTTCAAAGATTGAAAACCAAATTTACACTTTTTTAAAGATAAGGTCATATTGATTTCATCCATTTTTTGGAAAACTCTATTCAAGTGAATCATATGTTCATCAAAAGTTTTAGAAAAAACAATAATATCATCAATATAAACCATGAGCCAACCTTCAATAATTTCTTGATGGAAAGTGTTATCCATGACTTTCTGGAAAACTGAAGGAGCATTTTTAGGGCCAAATGGCATCCTAACATACTTATATATTCCCATATGAGTAGCAATAAGCAAAAAATTTTGAGAATTTTTCTCAACTGGAACTTGATGATAACCTTTATTACCATCCAGACAACTAATAAATTTTGCACCTTGCAAGGTAGCATGTATTGAATTAATTCTGGGTAAAGGATAAATATCATCAACAGTATAAGTATTTAAAGCTCTGTAATCTCCACATAATCTAGCTTTATCTTTTTCATATGAAATAAAGACTGGGGAGATGACACAATATTTGGGGGTGACATCCACTTTCTCAATGATATTCATTTTCAATAATGTTTCAATATTATCTTCAATATCTTTTCTTTTTGATGGAGAAGCAGGATATGGTTTTTTCTTAAGGGAAGGAGGAATATCACTCAAATTACAGGATAAGGTAATTTTCATCTCTTCCTGAACAATTCCCAAGACATGAGAACCATGAGCAAAAGCCATAGGGAAAGAGGTAATAGAGGCAACAATAGAATCCTTTTGTTCACTAGTCAAATGATCACCAAAAGAAGCGGTATTTATTTTATGTAATAAATCATCCATTTCAGTTGTTGTTCTACCTTTACATTGGGTCAGTGAGTTACAAGATTTCAACAAATGCCCAGAAGGTCTAGGAGAAGAAATTTTGAATTTTCTTTTCCCATTCATTCCTAAGGTAAAGCAATTATTTTCTGGGTCCAGTTTCACACCAAACATGGTTAATATATCATTTCTCATAATAAACCAATTGCTCAAATTATCATTTTTCATGACAACAAAATCACAAATAGCTCTGACAAAACCACCATTATATTTGAAGAATACAGATGTTTTGTATTTGCCAATAGGAAATAAGGTAGAACCATACCCTCTTCATTTTTCAGAAGTTATAGGCAATAATTTACTCAAATATTCCTTATCCACTGAAGCCAAAGCTTTTTCAGATACTACACTTCCTCCAGCACCAGAATCAAGAACTACATCAACAGTTTTACCATTAATGATAACAGGTGCCTTTAAAGGGGAATTAGGAATAGAATTGTTAGTAATATCTTTAATTATTTCAGCATTTTCTACTGAAGATAAATTCAATACACAATCTTCAGATATATTATTTAAATAATGGAAATCATGTTCCAACATTAAAACATCTTTAACAGATTCATTGTCATAGGAGATATTACTTTCACAGTCACTGGAAGAATTATTGACATTAAGTTCAACTTCATCAGTGTCTTCATTTTGTTCAACAAGATGAATTTTCTTGTCACAAACATGACCCTTCTGCCACGGTTTGTTACATTTATAACAAGTATTTGTTGCATATTTTTTAGGTGCAATTGGGGCAGAGGGTTTACCAGATTTTTCTGGGAGCTTTATAGAAGGTTTATTCTGATCATTATAAGATTTACTAAGGTAATTCTTTGTTTCGTATCTATGGTTGAGTAGTACTTCATTACAGATATTAATGAAAGAAGAATTTTCCCTTACATGCTCAGTTCTAGAAACAATCAAATCCCTAAGAGAATTTGGTAATTTATACAAGATTTTATCTCTCCAAATATCATAATCCATCTTTGGATCAATTGCTCTAAGGATTTTAGTTATTTTCATCAGAAAAACAATGGGCTTTTCAACAGAGGAGGATACATATCTAGTATTCTCATACAGTCTCTGCTGAGCTAACCTGAATTTTGAACCACCAAACTGATTCTCAATCAAGGATTTCCAATCATTCCATGTATAATGATTGTTATCTAAGAGGACAGATTCATACCACATCAAGGCTACATTGGAAAATAAAGAAATTAGCTTAGAAACAATTTCCTCATCAGGTAGTTTATAAGATCTCTTTAAATTATCAATTCTCTGGATAAAGTGTTGCCAATCAGAGGAAGAATCACCATCAAAGGTAGGATATTGGTCTAACTTAGGCCAATTTTTCTGACTACTGGGATGGTCCACTTTTTGGTTTGAATTATTCATTATTAATAATTCCTGAAGTTTAGCCAGGTGTTCAGAAATTTCATTATTTACAGAAACAGCTGGTGCATGACCATCAGAAGATTTTTTGCTAGTAGCAAAAGATTTTACAGACTCATTGTCAGTTTGTTTAATGGTTGAAATATGAGGAAGAAAGGATGAACTTTGCTCAGGTTTTTTCCCTTTATTTTTATGCAGCTTATTTACAGAAATCTCATTTAATTCATTATTGATGGTTAAGGTTGAGAACTTTTCCTGTAGGTCAGACACATAGTTTCTTATTCTTGGAATTTCAGACATCTGGTCATTTACTTTTGCAAGAGATAGAACATTTCTGTCCTCAGAAACTGAGTGTTTGGTACTTAGTGCATGGAAATCATTTTTTAGCTTCTTAAACTCATTTTGCAGAGATTTTATTTCATTCTTGAATGAATAATTTTCCTCAATAAGGGGTTTCAATTCACTCAAGGTTTTATGCAGACTGATATTTCTATCTGAGATAGCTTTATGGTCACTTCTTATTTGTTTTTGTTGACTAAGAACAATATTCAAGGTTTCTTTGATTTTTAAATAAGCTGTATCTTGTACAGAAGAACTCACTTTACATTGCAAGTGTAAATTATTTAATCTATCATTTTCATGGATTAACACATCTCTCACATGTTTGTCTTTCACAATATTAAAATCAAGGGTATCTTTCAATATTTCCTCAGAAGTTTTTTCAATTAAGGTATAGATCTCAGGGGGGACAGAATCATTTTTAATTGCAAGAGAAGGATTAATTAAAGATGTTGAATTTTAATTTAAAGGTTCATCAAATGACAATTTGCTAATTACATCAATAGGGCTACTAGTTACAGGAAGCTGTCTTTTAACAGGTTTAACTGTTCTTTCACCATGTTCAATAATATTACCTGCAGAAGAAGATTTATTAGAAAACATACCCAAGTGACTATCAACCAAATTACTTCCCATGGCAGAGGAGGAAACTTCCCCTGGGACTGGGTTTGGGATTGTGCTTGGGCCTTCTTTCTCCTGCCTTGTTGGTAGGGATGAGGAGGTGGATGGAAATTGGGTGTTCTGGATGGGCCAGGCTGATGATGAGGAGGGTGTTGCACATTCTGTTGGTAGTGACTCATTAGATAATCCCATTTCCATTGCTCTACTTCCATAGTATTTGGATTTTGGATGGTTGAGCTGGGTGGCTGTGAAGGTTGAGCCTGAAACTGAGGCTGATTGGGAGGCAACTGAGGAGGGGCCTGGGCCTGAATCTGGTTCCTGAGTTCTTGGACCTGGTCCCACAATGTGTCTACCTTTGCTTTGTATGTCATATTTTCTGTCTTCAACTCTTTTATATGACTGGATAGGTTGCTGATTTGTTGTGGCAGAGGAAGCTTTTTTATTTTGAAGCCTTTTGGAAGACCTTCTTGAGGCACTAGAGGCTTTACTTCCTTCTGTGGTACTGGGGGAAGGGGGTTTGGTTTGTTTGCATTTCCTGTCATTTCCACATCCTGCAGTATGTGAATTCTTTGTGTTAGCATAAGATTTTTTATGACCAACTTTAGAAGAACTTACAGTGTCAGCATCATAGTCAATTTCTATTTCATCCACTTGCATGTTATCCATTTTTTCTGCCGAATTGTTGGACATACTAGTGGGAAGATTTATAATTTTACTTTTTATTTTATAAAAAAATAATAAAAGTTAGTCAATAATTGCTCCAAAAAAAAATTTTTATTAATTAAATTATAGAAAAAATAATTTTCAATATAAAGTAATAATTAAAAAAATTAATTTTTTTTTTAAAAAAAATGGATTGCAAGGTTAAATTGGGAATAACAATTAAGTTAATTTCAACCAATTAATTACCAATATTAAATATGGCAATATATTTGGGACCAAGCACAATGTACTTTTAAGTCAACCAAAATTAACAATAATTAATAATAATAAAAATTAAATTAATAATTCAATTTGTATTAATAAAAAATGTCAATTCTTCTAGGACTAAGAGGATTTAACACTCTATAATGGTCAACTAGGAAAAATAATTTTTAAAAATTGAACACTTACACTCAGTGAATCAGCAATTAAGCCACAATCACTGTTATTGCAATAAAAATATAGTAATATGAGTGAGAGGCGCAAAGGTGAACTTACTATAGTGATCGAAAAATCACTTCAAAATAATATAAAAATTAATATTATATAAACCTAAGATGTCGAACCCAAGTTCGAAACACAGACGCAGCAAAAGTTTTGTTTTTGCTAGGTGGTCCGTGCGTTTTGTCATTCGTCGTCGTCGTTTGGAAAGGCCCCCAGTTGTCCGTCAGTCGTCTAGAAGAGGTAAGAAAAATAGGAGAAAAAGGAGGAGAGAAGGAGGATGACAAGGGAAAATAAGAGGTATAATTTGTAATAGTATTTTAATTTTATTTAAGAGGGAAAACAACGGCGAGCAACTTTGAGAGATGACAAAAGCTTAGTATTTATTAATAATAATATTATTTAATGTAAGGGTTCTGCGCGGAAAACACTTTTAATTACTATCAGACTTAAAGCAACCTTCAATTTGTTATATAGACTTTTAATTAGATTTGTATTACTAATATAAAAAAAAATATAAACGTAATAAAATAGTTATTTAATTTGTTGAGTGTTTAATAAGTGATGAGGCTACAGGGGATTATCCAAGGCCCTTTTATAGGTAATGGGTCCTCTGAAGCGCTACTATATTTGTAAATACAATTATTAGAATAAAATAAAACAAATATATCAAAGAGTAAATGAAACATAACAATATAGAGAAAAACATGAAAAAATTAATTAAAACCCCAATTAAGAATCCAATTTTCCCGTCATTAATTCCCAAATAAGTAAGTGAAAATAGTGAATAACTAAACAAGATTGGAACATAGGAACTATGAGAAAAATAATTCCAAACAGATGGTACAGTCTGATTAAAGGATATTTTAAGTGAAAAAAAAAATACTTTGACGCAACAAAACATGTAATTAAACTCAATTTAGTCTAAATTAATTTATTTGTTTTTTCTAACACAATTAAGGGTCAAAAGAAGCATCATTAATTTTTGTTTAGTATCATATGAGAGGTATTATTTAATATATAAATTTAAGTAATTAATTTAAATATATTATAAGTCAATTTTACACTTATAATTATAATATATGTTTTTCAATTAATTAAATATAAATTTATAATTATTAAATACATAAAAATGCGCCATTATTTGTAGAATATATTATATTATGTTCAATTTAACTGTATATAAAAATTTATATAACCAATAAATTTAATGTAACAATTGTATATAATAAAATACTTATATAATTTCATTATGCAATAAAATATTAAGTTATATTCATTAAATACAATTCTTACCCACTTTTTAAGGTTTTATAAGTTATATATCATTTACTGGACTCCTGGAATAGCCTGGCTGACAAAAAATAGAATATCAAAACAAGTAATTTCTGCAAAAAAAACTACTAACTATTGTAGATAAAGCATAAAAATAAGTCATATTTTTTAAAAAAATGATCTAACAATATTTATTTTTGTTAAAAAAATAAAAAACATTGTTAAGTTTGCTTGTTATAAAAAATGTTAAAATCCACTAAACATTATCTAAAGGTAACAAAATATGTCAAAAATATGTTGAATTTTGTGAGCCAAAAATCAACAATTTTGTATCATTTCCTGTTGTGATATGACTTTATTCCACCCTTTTCATCTGATTCTTCCAGTATTACTTTGCTATGATCACTAGTTTTCAAGTTAAAATTTACAAATGTTCATTATATTTGGTAATAAGAAAATTAACTCAAAATTTTATAACTACAAAATAAGATTTTGAGACTCCTTCTTTCAATCAACATTTGAAGAAATTTTTAGTTTATTTGAGTAATGATTTTGAGAATAACAAAAAATTTGTAATTCACAAGGACTTATTTCCAGAGACTATAATTATTTACTTGTGTAATGCATGAGCTACTTATCAATGATGTCAGTATAGTCTAGTATATAAGTATGATATAATAGTGTTATTTTATGGTCCTACTACTTATTAATAAATGATTTAGTGATTAAAACTCAGGGGAAGACTAATAGAATAGTTATACTCAAATAAAACTCACAATACTTGGATTTAAATGCGTGCTAGTGGTGGAAAATAGAAGAATAAAATATAGTTATAGCTTTTATAAAGATAATATCAATTTATAAGGGCTTTATAATATATTTCTGAATACTAATAATTGTAGTGTAGTGTTTGCTTGAAGTTTAGTAATTGAATGATTCTAATAAACCGTCAAAATCCCTCCTTACTTATACCCAAATCCACTGGAGTGCACAGACCTTCAATCCAGATGATGTCACTGCTATCCCCGGAAATTACAGCACTGTGAGGGCCCATCACCTCCCCATGGCGTCCACTTCAAGCAGTTTCAACACCCAGACCTCCAGTAAGGACCCTCCATCACTATTAATAATAACACAGAGTCATACCATAAATAGAAAACCCAGATAAAAGTGGATACCATAAAGAAACAGGTAAAATAAATGATCAAAAAGAGATTTAATGAAACTAAAAGCATATAAAGGAAACAAATAAAATGTCCAAGCCCCCAATAACATCCCCAAGCATCCACATTAACCCAAAAACATCTTTCCAACCCATAAATCCGTGAATAACCATCCAAGGAAGTAATTTTTGTTGTCCAAACTGGGTGTATGCGCCTGATATAGGTGTCTATGCTTCTGTAGGCGTTGTGAGTCCACTGATTTCGTCCATATGACCTAAAATAAGCAGAAAAACAAAGGTTATAGGCTATTAAGGGGCTAAAACCCACTTATATACCTAAATATACATAATATACTGCATATTTCACTGAATATGAGATTTATGTATACATATAAGCTTATGTATGTCAATAATTACTTCATATCACTTAAGATAAGTATATTATGACTCCATTAACACCTTAATAAGTATTATTAGGCCATGGATAAGCTATTTAAACTATTATACATTATATAATAGAATAATAATTATATATATATATAATAAAATAATATATATTATTATTTTAACCTTATTTTTAAGATATAAGCTTAATCTAGTTAAGGTTATCTTATTTTAAGCATAAGAAATACTCAGTCCTAAGGATATTTAGGCTGACACTCCCTCACCCCAAAAAAAACAATAAAAAAAATGTTAAGACATTTTAATTAATCTTAAGGAATGAAATAATAAAATAAAAAAATAATTTTTATAATACATATGCTGAATGAACAGTATTATTTAGATTTAAATTTTTTCAAGAGATTTTTAAGATCAGAGATTTCATTTTCTGGAATCCACTGGTCATATTCACTTGATTTATTTTTAAATCTTAATAGATACTCAACTCCCTTTTCTTTAGTAAGGTGTCTCTTTTTAAGTATCTTTTCAATTTCTGCTTTTTCCACTATTTCTTCAGGTTGTTGTTTATGCCTTCCTGATCTTCTTGGAAAGAGAGCAGTATCATTAGAATGGTATGGTTTTATAAGAGAAATAGGAAATACTGGATGTTTTCTATCATAAGGTGCATATAGAATAACCTCAACAGCATTATTACCAACCATCTTTTTAACTACAAATGGTCCAATGAATGGATCCTTCAATTTAACATTACCATTTAAATTGAAATGTAGCGTTGAAATAAGGACTTCATCACCCTCTTTGAACATTTGTTCTTTATGGGCTTTATCCCATCTTTTCTTTTCATACTCAAAAGCCTTATTTATACATTCTTGAGCATGTTTTCTGCATAATTCCTGCATCTGAAGAAAAGATTTAGTACCTGGATGAATATTCAATCTAGGTAACTTATTAAGAGTTTTAGCAGGGGTATTAGGTACATAACCCAACCATAACTCAAATGGCTTTTTGCCAGTGACAGAATGTACTGTACTATTATATGCAAATTCTAAACCTGGGATAAGGGTTACCCAATCATGCATGAATTTGTCATTGTCTTTAAAATTAAGACCAAAAGCACAGTATCTTCTTATCATATCTTCTAAGGTTTGTATCATTCTTTCTGCTAGCCCATCAGTTTGTGGATGGTGTGCTGTAGAAAGTTTTAATTGACACCCTGAAACATCCATAAGTGACGTCCAGAACTCAGAAGTAAGTTTAGGATCTCTGTCAGAAACTATTGCTTTGGGGAAACCTGCTGTATTTAACATTTGTGTCCACCATAAAAAAGCTAAGTCCTTTGCAGAAACCTCTTTGTGGGTAGGAATAAATTTACACATCTTTGTAAATCTATCTACAATTACCCAGCAGGAGTTATAACTCTTATGCCCTGCTATTGGCAAACCTGTTACAAAGTCCATGTTAATGATTTCCCATGGAGCTTTTGGTTGCTCAATTTGTTGTAATAAACCAGCTCTTTTTCCTGTTAATCTTTTAGATTTTTGACAAGAATCACATGTTTCAACATATTTCTGAACATCCTCAGACATGTTAATCCACCAAGCTGTGTTTTTTACTCTGGTTAATGTTTTATGGTAGTCAAAATGACCTGCTAATATATCATCATGACATATACTTAACATTAACTCCTTCATTGAAGGGGGAATTACAATTACATTACTTAATTTTTTCCTGTAATATATAAAACCATCCTCAATGGAAAATTTTCCTTTCTCTAATGCCTCTTTATACTTATTTGGTAATGTTTTTATTAAAACATTCATTGAAGCATTAGATGGATCATTTAATATTGTAGTTAATTTACTTAAGTCAGGATCTGAATTATAATTATCAAGAATTGATTGCATAAATTCATCCTCAAGATCTACAATATAAATGCCATAAATGTTAATAATCTCTGATTCAGGAACATAAGCAGGATTATCATCATTATTAGGCAGAGGTACTCTAGATAACAGATCTACATTAGAGTGCAAGGTTCCTGCTCTATGTGTAATAGTCATCCGTCCTCTGTATTCTTGTACAGCTAATTGCCATCTAAACATGTGTATATTAGGAGTTTTCATATTTAAGAGTGACTTAACTGCACTACAGTCAGTTATTAACTCAAATTTTTGGTCTTCAAGGTAATAATGTAGCTTTTCAAGAGCCCATACTACTGCCAAACATTCAAGTTGAGTAGCACCATATTTCAATTCACCACTTCTCAGAGTACGTGAAATATAGCAGATTACTACTTCTGACATTTTACCTTCAATAAGTTGTTTTTGATGTAAAGCAGCACCCAGTCCAATAAAACTTGCATCTGTATATAATACAAAAGGTAATTGGAAATCTGGTAATCCCAAGATAGGAGCTGTCATTAAACATTCTTTCAACTTATTAAAATCTTGTTGTCTTTCATTATTCCAAATGAAAGCTTCTGATTTCTTTATCAGTGTGGTCAGTGGTGCAGCAATTGATTGGTAGTTTTTTATATATTGTCTATAATAACCACACATTCCAAGAAAAGATTGTACATCCTTCACATTTTGAGGAATGCCAATATTCTTTATTGCAGCCACTTTATTTTGGTCTACACATATTTGTAAGCCAGATAAAATATGACCAAGCACTTTTAAAGATTCAAACCCAAATTTACATTTTTTCAATGCAAGGGTCATTTTTATTTCATCCATTTTCTGAAATACTTTCCTTAAATGGATTAAGTGTTCATCAAAAGTTTTAGAGAACACTATGATGTCATCAATGTATACCATTAACCATCCCTCAATCATTTCATTATGGAATGTTATATCCATTAACTTCTGAAATACTGATGGAGCATTTTTTGGTCCAAATGGCATTCTGACATACTTATAAATTCCCATGTGTGTTGTTATCAACAAAAAGTTCTGTGAATTCTTTCACTACGCAATATAGGGGGTGGACTTGCTAGCAAGTCCCCAACCTGAACTCAGGCACAACTCAGATGGAACTCAGACTGAACTCATACTGAACTCATATTGAACTCTACTTGAAGACCCACCTAAAACTGTTCTGCTGAGTGGTGTTTATCCCTGATTGTATGGTTCCTTTGTCAATAGCTCAATGTGTGTTCAATCTGTGGTGAACTTGAGTCCAAGGTTGCGGACTTGCTAACAAGTCCGCCCCCCATATTGCGTGGTGTTTTCAACAGGAATTTGATGGTACCCTTTATTTCCATCTAGGAAACTTATATATTTAGCACCTTTAAGGGTAGCATGTATTGAGGCAATCCTTGGCAAGGGATAAATATAATCTACTGTAAATGTATTTAATGCTCTATAATCACCGCACAGTCTTGCTTTATCTTGTTCATAAGAAATCAGCACTGGTGATATTACACAATATTTTGGTGTAGTTTCAACATTCTCAAGAATTTTCATTTTTAATAACATCTTAATATTATCCTCTATGTCTTTCCTCTTCATTGGTGAAGCAGGGTATGGTTTCTTTTTAAGACTAGCAGGAATATTATCCATGTCACAGGTTAAACTAATTTTCATTTCATGATCTTTTACAAGGCCAAGTTCATTTGTACCATGTGCAAAAGCCATTGGAAAAGCTTTAATTAATTCCAAAATATTATCTTTCTCAGTTTCACTTATCTGAGTGCCAAATGATGCTTTTGAAATTTCTGTTTCCAGAAGTTCCATCTCATTGGATTCTCTTCCTTTAGACGGGGAATTTGTTACTGACTCAATGTTTAAGACAGTGTTAAAAGAATTTATTTTAAAATTCCTTTTACCATTCATGCCAATTGTAAAATTATTATTAGCAGGGTCTAATTTTACACCAAATTTAGTCAGAATATCATTTCCAATGATAAAACAGTTACTACAATTAGTATTATCCATTACTACAAAGTCACAAGTTAGCCTTACATAACCATGTTGGTGTTTAAAGAAAACAGCAGCTTTGTATTTACCAATAGGGTGTAGTACTGATCCAAAACCTCTCCAATTTTTATTTTGAAGTGGTTCAAGCTTAAACTTATATTCACTATCAATTTTCTGTAATGTATTAGTGGAAACAACTGAACCAGCAGCTCCTGTGTCCAATACTATATTAACATTTTCACCAGAAATGATAGCTGGAACCGTGATAGGTGTCATTCTAAAGTTATCAGCTTGTATATCCTTAATGATTTCAGCATCCTCAAAATTCATTAAAGATTCATTTGAGTCCATATTTAATATTGGATTTTCAAAGATGGACAAATCATCTTCCAACATACAGACTTCATTTTCATCACTATATGAGATATTGCTGTCATAATCACTTGATTCTTTACTTTTTTCAGTTTCAGTTTCAGATTCACGTTGATTTTCAACAATATTTATGTTTTTCTCACATTTGTGACCTTTGACCCAAGGTTGGTTACACTTATAACAAGTATTTGTTTCATACTTTTTAGGTACTACAGGTGCAGTAGGTTTTTTCTGCTTCTCCTGAAGTGTTTTTGAGTTCTGAGTTTTTACAGGTTCAACATTTTGCTTATAAGTGGAATACCTTGATTCATACTTATGGTTTAATAATATTTCATTGCAAATATTAATAAAGTCAGAATATTCAGTAACATTTAATGTTCTAGCTACAACAATGTCTCTGACAGATATAGGTAATTTGTATATTATCTTATCTTTCCATAAGTTAAAATCCATATGAGGCTCAATGGCTTTTAATATTTTGTTTAAATTCATTAAAAATACCATAGTTTTGTCACCATTCAACGGATTATACCTAGTCTTCTCATACAGTCTCTGCTGAGTAAGCCTGAATTTAGAACCTCCAAATTGTTTTTCAATAAGTTGTTTCCATTCAGCCCAAGAGTAGTCTCTACCCTCACTTAAGACAGCTTCAAACCATAATAAAGCAACATCCTTAAATAAAGAAATTAATTTTGATGTTATCTCTTCATCTGGTAACTTATATGAGAATTTCAAGTTGTCAATTCTTTGAATAAAATGTTGCCAATCAGAGCTGGCTTCCCCATCATAAGTTGGGTACTGATCTATTTTAGGCCAGTTCTTCTGATTGGATTTTATCTCACTAATCTTAGGTAAATTCAACAACTCATTTACTTTTGATAAATGGTCTTGTATTTCTTCCTGCACGGATTTGTGACTTACATTTTCAGATTTGACACTACCACCAGATGGTTTTAATTGTGGTGGTACAGGGAAGGAATGAGATTCACTTTTTCCAATGAAAGGATTATTATTATATTGATTATACTTATGATTATCCTGGTTCATCAGTAGATTGGCAGTTTCAATCTCAACTTTAGTTAATCTTTGTAGCAGCTCAGAGACACTTTAATTTGTCTGTGCAAAAGATAACTTTGTTCTTGATTCAGTTTTTAATAAATGTGTTTCATATAATTTTTCTAACTCACAAAATTTGTTTGAAAGGTCATTATATTTATTACTCAATGAATCATATTTAAGAGTTAGAGACAAATGTTCTTTCTCTAATTCTTTATTACGTGTTGCTAATTGAGAAATGTTCAATGTCAAGGATGAAATTGTATCACTAGTGAGCTTAACTGTCTGTTCCTCACAATCAGTCATTCTATTCCACAATGCTGAAACAATTCTATGGACAGTTGGATTATTGTTAAAATATTCCATGTCCTCCTTTTCAATTCTCTCACTCTCCTGTGAACTTCTCATCTCACTAGTAGGTGGTTGCAACTGAGGATTAACTGTATTATCATTGTATATAGTACTGTTATTATGGACAAAAGACAAGTCAGGTGTATCTACTCTAAAACCTAAATTTCTTAAATCCTCCTCTATTTGTTGTACAGATTTAACATCAATAGAATTACCTATATTGTAATTATCAGTATTATGTCTAATCTGAGAGGGTAAGTTTCTTACCAAGGGATGGTTGCCAGTCCTGATTTTTGCTGCTTTTTTCCCTTGTAAGGGTGAGCTGAGGAAGTCAGATGAGGGGGTGGATCCCTGTTGCAACTGTGGCTTGTCCACTGTTGGTGAAACCAGTCCCATTTCCATTTGTCTACCAGGATTTTCTCCTAGGAGTGAGTGGACCCTCCTTGGGTAGGGGGTTGCTGATTTGATTGACTGGGCTGGCCTCCCTTTAATTCTGCCATTGCCTGATTCATCTGCTGAAATCCTACCTTGCAATTGTTTTGCAACTGCTCTACTTCTTTGAACATGAGAGATTTTGATTCCTCTAGCTTCAGAACCTGTTTGGCCAGGTGGGACAGTTGATCCTGAAGAGGAGGAGACGTCTTTTTTATAGTTATCTTTTTTAAGAGGGTGTCCTTTTCCTCTATACTCATGCTTTCTGGTTGAGGGTACTGTTGTCCCTCCATGGTGATGTCCTGGAAAGTTTTTGTTAGCTTTAGACCTGGTATTATAAGCAGGCTGTTCACTTACACTATCCTGGGGAGCACTCATATTGTTCAGAATAACAATATTTTACGTCTACAAAAGGAAAAACTCTGTGGAATTAGTAGACAAATAATATTAGCAATTATATTACTAATAAAAAAGCAATGGAGCTTACCCTGAATTTATATCTTTATTTATTTAAATAAAATATAAGAAAAATTCGAAAAAATCTGTTAAAATATAATAATAAGTTTAACTAGACCTCTATAAGGGTGAATAATTAGCTTACCAAGCTTTAGCCAAATACCAATTTAATTGGGTGTTATATTGGTGTCCAAATACCAAGTGAAATTGGGTTTATATTGGGTACAGTTACTACTGTAAATATCTAATTTTTATGATAAAAAATTAGTACAATTATTATAAGGGTTCTTTTCCGCAATTAATGAGTTATGATGACCCACTAATATGCAGCAGACCCAAATATTTGGTTAATTTTGAGTTGTACTAAGGTAAAAATCACGTCCCAAGGCTTATACTAAATAATAAGTAAAATATAAGGAAAGACCCCCAATTGTCAGTATAGTCTAGTATATAAGTATGATATAATAGTGTTATTTTATGGTCCTACTACTTATTAATAAATGATTTAGTGATTAAACCTCAGGGGAAGACTAATAGAATAGTTATACTCAAATAAAACTCACAATACTTGGATTTAAATGCGTGCTAGTGGTGGAAAATAGAAGAATAAAATATAGTTATAGCTTTTATAAAGATAATATCAATTTATAAGGGCTTTATAATATATTTCTGAATACTAATAATTGTAGTGTAGTGTTTGTTTGAAGTGTAGTAATTGAATGATTCTAATAAACCGTCAAAATCCCTCCTTACTTATACCCAAATCCACTGGAGTGCACAGACCTTCAATCCAGATGATGTCACTGCTATCCCCGGCAATTACAGCACTGTGAGGGCCCATCACCTCCCCATGGCGTCCACTTCAAGCAGTTTCAACACCCAGACCTCCAGTAAGGACCCTCCATCACTATTAATAATAACACAGAGTCATACCATAAATAGAAAACCCAGATAAAAGCGGATACCATAAAGAAACAGGTAAAATAAATGATCAAAAAGAGATTTAATGAAACTAAAAGCATATAAAGGAAACAAATAAAATGTCCAAGCCCCCAATAACATCCCCAAGCATCCACATTAACCCAAAAACATCTTTCCAACCCATAAATCCGTGAATAACCATCCAAGGAAGTAATTTTAGTTGTCCAAACTGGGTGTATGCGCCTGATATAGGTGTCTATGCTTGTGTAGGCGTTGTGAGTCCACTGATTTCGTCCATATGACCTAAAATAAGCAGAAAAACAAAGGTTATAGGCTATTAAGGGGCTAAAACCCACTTATATACCTAAATATACATAATATACTGCATATTTCACTGAATATGAGATTTATGTATACATATAAGCTTATGTATGTCAATAATTACTTCATATCACTTAAGATAAGTATATTATGACTCCATTAACACCTTAATAAGTATTATTAGGCCATGGATAAGCTATTTAAACTATTATACATTATATAATAGAATAATAATTATATATATATATAATAAAATAATATATATTATTATTTTAACCTTATTTTTAAGATAGAAGCTTAATCTAGTTAAGGTTATCTTATTTTAAGCATAAGAAATACTCAGTCCTAAGGATATTTAGGCTGACAAATGATGTAAAACATCAGAAAAGTAAGTTATAGTTATAAATCTACAGATTATACTGTGTCTGGTATATATATCTTCAATAAATCTTTTAAACTTATCTTAACCTACATACCACACAACAGAAAATCATTTTATTAAAAAATGAAAAAATTCTATGATAATATCATAAAGAATGATAACCATGGATTGATATTCCATAAAATTGGTTAACAAAATTTTAAGAGAACCTAAATCAGTATTCTTTCATCAAAATATATCCTTTTTGTCTTTTTAATTTATTCCAAACAAATTTTTTGAAACTTGAATCTATATATCTAATGCCAAAACCACTATTAAGTTCCCTCTTAGACTTTTTAAGCAATTATATATATATATATATATATATTATTTATCAAAAACTGAAATAAAGAGTAAAAAAATAATTTTATTTACCTTTAATTATTTAAATATAGAGTATTTTCAGAATGCATTGTGGTTACTTGTGAAGGTTAGAAGATTTGAAGTTGGATTTATGAGTTTTTAGAAGGGCAAATATTGTAAAATTCTTTCACAAATATTTATTTCATAGTTTCAAATGTTGAAATCTACAAACTAATTGGATTTAAAATTATATTGAGATTTAAAATCTGTTTTCTTGTCAGCCAGGCTACTAGACTTACCCAGTGAAATAATTAATTATTTACTGGATGAAGCCGCACCTTATCATTTTAATTATTATTTAATTATAAATTAGTTACACTAAAATTACTTATAATAAATTAACTAATTACAGAATGATAAAATTAAATGAATAATTAAAATTAAAATATAAAATTGTCCCTTATATTTTTTCTCTAACACTGTTGGTCAGTTGTCTAGAAGAGGGAAAGAAAAAGGGCAAAAAAGAAGAGAAACAAATAGGAAAAGATACTAAAGGTAAATAGAAAGATAAAAGTAATAATAGAAATAATTTATTTAAAATGAAGCAACGACAAGTGAGTTGGGAGTTGAACAATTTGAGGTTTAATTTAATATCAATATTATTTAAGTAAGAGTTCTGCGCAGCAAACACTATAATTCCTATCAGACTTAAGTCAACCTTTAATTTATTATTGAGAATTTTAAATTAGACTGTAGTACTAATAGAAATAATAATAAATGTGATAAAATTATCTTTTAAATTGTTGAGTGTATAGTAAGTGATGATGCTACAGGGGATTATCCAAGGCCCTTTTATAGGCAATGGGTCCTCAGAAGCGCCACTATGTTTGTAAATACAATAGTTAGAATAGAATAAAACAAATATATCAAAGAGTAAATGAAACATAACAATGTAGAGAAAAACATGAAACAAATAATTAAAACCCCAATTAAGAATCCAATTTTCCTGCCATTAATTCCCAAATCAGTAAGTAAAAATAGTGAATAACTAAACAAGATTGGAACATAGGAACTATGAGAGAAATAATTCCAAACAGATAGTACAGTCTGATTTAAGGATATTTTAAGTGAAAAAAAAATAACTTTGACGCAACAAAACATGTAATTAATCTCAATTTAGTATAAATTAATTAATTGGTTTTTCCTGACACAATTAAGGGTCAAAAGAAGCGTCATTAATTATTGCTTAGTATTATATGAAAGGTGTTATTTAATATATAAATTTAAATAATTAATTTACATATATTATAAGTCAATTTTACACTTATAATTATAATATATGTTTTTCAATTAATTAAATATAAATTTACAATTATTAAGTAACATAAAAATGCGCCCTTATTTGTAGAATATATTATATTATGTTCAATTTAAATGTATATAAAAATTTATATAACCAATAAAATTAATATAACACTTGTATATAATAAAATACTTATATAATTTTATTATGCAATAAAATAATAATTTATATTCATTAAATACAATTATTACCCACTCTTTCAGGTTTTATAAGTTACATATCATTTACTGGACTCCTGGAATAGCCTGGCTGACAAACACCGTGCTCATTTTACAGGTTGGAAAAAATAAAAATTTATATTAAAAAATAGATTTTAAGTTAAAATAAGATTTTAATATTCAAATAATATTAAATATATACAGAAAATTCAAATTCCTTATTTAGAATTGACTTCTACAGTAAATATTAAATAAATTGATGTATTTCTGACATACTCTGTAAATACATCTTTTTGACGCCTTCTTTTTAGAACAACTTTATTATTTGAAAATACCCCTTCTGGAATATTCTTTTCTCTCTCTCATACTACTGTTTTTAGAATTTGACATGCCATGCTTTGTCTCTCCTTTGCCTATATAAGGCCTCTCTTTTGGTTGTTTTTTGATCATTCCTTTACTACACCATTTTATTGCAACAATAACCAATCAAAACTTATTCTTATATTATATATCATTAGTCATTACAATAGTGTAACTCTAATCTATAAATTATATCAATATCTTAATCCTACCTCTTTTAATTGAGTTAAATAATCATCCTTGAATTAAGCAATATGTACCAATTTGTTGAAAATCCATTTAAATCCTTAAAATCCTTGTAGAGCTTCATACCAAATCTTCTAGACCAAAAGCGTACCTTGACAATTGGGAAACTTTCCAAAATATTGTCGGCGCAACGTTAATTGAGGCGTAATCAAAGGGACCATCGGTGTGCAAAGTACCTGTAAAGGACGAGGGAGGCAAGAAAACGACGAACGTCATACGTCACGTGACAAAAGTTTTTGCTGCGAACGGAAATTGAACCGCGCTCCAAAACTTAGGTTCATATACTGACTAAACGTCGTATATATAGTGGTAATTATAGATTTACTATTTGTGGGTTACTCTTCACTCTTCATTTGCTACGTATTTCCTTTTACTCAGCACTCTGTAAGTGGCATTAATTTGCTCATTTTACAGGGGGAGGTGTCTGGTAATTTGGAATTTATATTTTATTATTATATTTTTTTTTTATTTTTCCTGGTTGACCATAATAGAGCAATAAGTGTTTTTAGTCCCAGAAGTAATAAAATAAGTATATTTTAATATTAAATTATTATAATTTTTCAGTTGACATTTGTCCTGATTAATTTAAATTTTAATTGTTCCAGTTGACAAATTGTCCTGACAATAAAATTTTTTAATTAATAAATAATTCATATTTAATTACTTCAGTTGAATTTGAGTCCTGGTAGTTCAATAAATTTTTTTTAATTAATAAAACTCATATTTAATTACTTCAGTTGACATTAAGTCCTGGTAGTTAAGTGATCAGTTTAATAAAAATTTTAAAAATTTATATTTAATTACTTCAGTTGACATTAAGTCCTGGTAGTTAAGTTATCAGTTTAATAAAATTTTGTTAAATTAATAAAGTTTCATATTTGATTACTTCAGTTGACAATAAGTCCTGGTAATAAATTAGTTGATTTAAATCCTGAAAATAAATAATTAAAAATTATTAATAAAAATTTTACTTTATTTCTACAGTTGATTATATGATAATCCTGGTTTTAAATTTTTTTATTAGTAAATTACTTTTATTTAAGTTGATTTTTATCCTAAAAAGATTTTTATTATTATTTTTATTTTATTTCTGTTAAATAAAAATTAAAAATAAAAGACTAATTAATCTTATTGTCTCTTTTTTTTCATTTCAGTTAAATCTTAAAATGACTGACCAAAGTGGTTTTGCTGCACGTGAAGAAGAACTAGACTTAATTGATTATGATGAGCCTACCTCTGTAAGTTCTCCTTTAACAAGAAGAAATTCTCAAACTAATAAATCCTTGCCCCAAACAGGATGTAGAGATGGAAGAAGTAGAAATCCTAGTGGACACAACTCAGGATCAGAAGCCCATGATAAACCCACAAGAAGAGCTTCCAAAAGGCTTCAGGATAAAAAAGATGCTGTTATCTCAGCAGGTAAAGAGTCTGTCTACTCACATAAAGGAGTTAAGGACAAAGCTTGAGACTAAAGGTAAGGGTAGATGCCTTGGAAGAAAAGGTGAGAAGAACAGATACTTTTCTCCAAGAGAAGAAGAAACCTCTTCCTCCCAGGGATCAACAACAATTGGCTCCCCAGTCCCAAGAGAAGGTGGAAGTGTCCAAGTGGCAGTGGGACTGGCTCAACACTCAGTGGGACTACTTGGCTAAAAACCAGCATCAGTTACCTCAGGTAGGTCCATCAAGGCCCACCCAGGTCAAACCCACTCCTCCCCACCCTTATCAAGGAGGCAAAAGAAAAAGGAAGCCCAATATGTTGATACCCAGCAAACCCTGGTACGTCCCTCTATTGATTCTCAAGTGCCTTTTCTTGTGGCTGACTCTGTTCCTTCAGGTAAATCTGGAAGGGAGGATGAAATTTTGAGACCTATAGAGGCTGGGAATAGTAGACAGATATCTCATGTATCTAATCCATTACTTTTAATTGCTACCTCAATGATTAATCCTGATATGGCTGTGATTGATGAAACTCTTGACCCTGAGTTCTATGAGAGTCTGGAAATTTACTCAGTTTCCTTATTGAGAAACACTCCAGATGTAACAAGAATTAATGATGAGCACTCGAGAGATATTATTGCCAAGCAAAATCATATAATGAACAATATGCAATTAACTCAGAGATATAATAGTTTGTTTACTGATCAGGGTTAGCAAGCATTAAGAAGTGAAGCACAGAGAGTCTCTGATGAATTGTCTCATTACAAAGCAACCCATGAAAAGAAATTTGCTTTATGGCAAAATATAAAAAATGATTTGGCTAAACTAAAAGATAATGTATCCGCCTGTTGCCAGGAGGTAGAGATAGATAAGATAAATCTGAAAAGATTCAATGACCATTTGTCATCTTTTCAACATAAAAATCAATTATCTTTTACAACTATCAATGAGAGTTTATCTAGTCTTCCAAGAATGAAAACAAGACTAACAACCATTGAAGAAAAATTGAACTCATTGTTAAATGACCAAAAATATTCTGACATTTCTGTGAAGGAACATATAGAGCAGGATGATCAAACAGTACCTGTGGCTAGTTCATCTAAAGTAAAAATAGCTCCAGAAATACCTGTTGATAACACTGAGTTTCCATCAAAAACTGATTATGCACCAGGATCTGCAACAGAAGGATTAAACAATGAGATTTCAGCACAATTAGAGAAATTACAGCTGCTTCTTACTCAGAAACAAGCTAGTACTAAGGAGACTCCTTCAAATCAAAAGAATTGGCCAAAACTTGACCAATATCCTACATTTGATGGTGATTCTTCCTCTGATTGGCAACAATTTATTTGCAGAATTTATAACTTAAAAAATTCTTACAAACTCCCAGATGAGGAAATTGTGTCCAAGTTAATTTCTTTGTTCACTAATGTTGCCCTGATGTGTTATGAATCTGTTCTCCTGGATGGGAATGACTACTCATGGGAGGATTGGAAGAAATTAATTAAAGCACAATTTGGTGGCTCCAAGTTCAGAATGGCTCAACAAAAGCAGTATGAGGAAACTAGATATAGCTCTTCTACTGATAAACCTATTGAGTTTTTAATGAAACTTGTAAAAATCTTAAGGGCAATGGACCCAAATATGGAGTTTGATTTAATGAAGGATAGGATCCTCTATAAATTACCAATGTCTCTGAGAGACTTGATAGTGGCTAGGACTGAGTTCTCCAAAGAACCCTCTCTTTCATTAATACTTGCAATGAGATACTTCTAAACAATAATTATGATGCAAGAAGATTCATTCCTAGGACCCCTTTGGAGAAACCCTCCACTTACCAACAGAAACCTCTGGAAAAGGTTGGTAAACCTTCTGCCCCTGTTGTTCCAAAGAATTATGCAACAAACACTTGCTTCAAGTGCAACAAGCCTTGGCAGAAAAGCCATGTTTTTGACAAGAAGATAAATCTTGTAGAAAAAACAGAGGAGCATGCTGATGACACAGTGGCACTGGATGATACATCAAGTGATTGTGCCAGCAATATTTCATATGAATCTCAACAAGAAATCTTGATGCTGGAAGAGGATATTCATTATTTAAATACAATTGATATTGATAATAATGCTTTATCTACAGTTGAGGATGCTGAGATCATAAAGAACATTTAGGATAGCTAAATTATTATTGCCCCTCTCAAGGCACCAGTCTTGATCAATGGAACCAGCATTGAAGTTGTTCTGGATTCTGGAGCTGGAGGAAGTGTAGTATCTGAAAGAGCACTTGCTTCAGTAGATCAAGACTATAAATCTAAACTGATGCCTACCATTTCTGAAAATTGGAGAGGGTATGGCTCTGTTTTGTCCCCCATTGGTAAATACAAAGCCACAGTGTTTTTCAAATATAACCATGGTTTTGTAAGAGATATTTGTAATTTTGTTGTCATGAAAAATGATAACTTTAGTAATTGGTTTATTGTAGGAAATGATATTTTAACCAAGTATGGCATAAAGTTGGATCCTTCAAACCAATGTTTCACAATGGGGATGAATGGGAAGAGAAAATTTAAGATTTCCTCCCCTAAAAAATTAGTAAAACCAGAATTGAACACATGTAATTCTGTGGTTCAATATAAAGGAAGATCTACAAAGGAAATTCATGCCCTTGTGTCTGAAATTGAAAATGCTTCTTTTGGAGAAAAACTTTCTGGTGAGGATAAAGATTCCATTATTAACTTGATAAAATCTTTTGCTATGGCCTTTGCTCATGGGTCACATGAACTGGGATTAGTTAAAGAGGAAATGAAACTTTCATTGTCTTGCCCATTAACTGATATACCACCTAGTTTAAAGAAGAAGCCTTATCCTGCTTCTCCCACAAAGAGAAAAGATATTGAAGACAATATCTCTACCCTTTTAAAAATGAATATTATTGAAAAGGTGGTTGAAACACCTAAGCATTGTGTTATCTCACTTGTCTTAATTTCTTATGAGAAAGATAAAGCCAGGTTATGTGGTGATTATAGAGCACTAAACACTTATACTGTTGATGATATCTACCCTTTACCTAGAATCAGCTCTATACATGCTACTTTACAGGGTGCTAAATATATCAGTGTTTGGATGGTAATAAAGGATATAACCAGGTACCTGTGGAGAAAAATTCTCAGAAATTTCTGATGATTGCCACTCATATGGGTGTTTATAAGTATATTAGGATACCATTTGGCCCTAAAAATGCCCCTTCAGTTCTCCAAAAAGTAATGGATAACACATTCCATCAAGAAATAATTGAAGGATGGCTGATGGTTTATATTGATGATATCATTATATTTTCAAAAACATTTGAGGACCATCTTAACCACCTGTGTAAAGTATTCCATAAAATGGATGAAATAAATATGACACTTGCTTTGAAGAAATGTAAATTTGGTTTCCATTCTTTAAAAGTTCTTGGTCATGTTGTTTAAGGCTTACAAATATGTGTTGACCAGATCAAAGTGGCAGCCATACAACAGGTGAAGGCTCCTACAACAGTGAGAGAGCTCCAGAGTTTTTTGGGAATGTGTGGATACTATAGACAGTATATTAAAAATTACCAAGTCATAGCTTTACCCCTTACCCAATTAACTAGAAAGGATGTTGCTTTTGTCTGGAATAGTGAAAGACAAAGAGCCTTTGACACTATGTAACACTGTTTGATGTCAGCACCTATTCTTGCTTTACCTGACTTTAATCAACCATTTGTTTTGTACACTGATGCCAGTTTCATTGGTCTTGGTGCTGCCCTCCATCAAAAACAAGTGATAAATGATAAAGTTTCAGAAGTAGTAATTTGTTATATTTCAAGAACCTTGAGAAATAGTAAATTGAAATACAGTGCTACTCAATTAGAGTGTTTAGCTGTAGTATGGGCTCTAGAAAAGCTTCATTATTACCTAGATGACCAGAAATTTGAACTTTTCACTGACTGCAGTGCAGTTAAATCCCTTCTAAACTTGAAAACACTTAACAGACATATGTTCAGATGGCAGCTGACTGTTCAAGAGTACAGAGGGAGAATGACAATTATTCATAGGGCTGGTATTGTTCACTCAAATGTGGATATGTTATCAAGGTTACCTTTACCTAATGATGACTCTAATCCTGCTTATGATCCTGAGGATGAAATTATTCATATTCATGGTATATATGTGGTTGATATGGAGGGAGAGCTATTACAGCTTATTCTGGAATCATATGATAAGGACACTGACTTGAAAAAGTTATGCACCATATTAAATGATCCAAAGAGTGCTTCAATACAAGCAATAATTAAAACCCTTCCACCAAAGTACCAAAAAGCCTTGGAAAAAGGTAAATTTTCAATTGATGAAAGATATCTATATTATAGAAGAAAGTTGAGTAATGTTATTGTTATTACTCCTTCTATGAAAGAAATCATCTTGAAAATTTGTCATGATGACATATTAGCTGGACATTTTGATCTTGACAAAACATTGATCAGAATTAAGAACACTGCTTGGTGGGCTAATATGTCTGAAGACACAAAATTATATGTTGAATCTTGTTATTCTTGCCAAAAATCAAAAAGATTAACTGGTAAAAGAGCAGGATTAATGCAACATATTGAACCTCCTGATGCTCCATGTCAAATAATAAACATGGATTTTGTAACAGGATTACCTATTGCTGGTAAAACAGTTATAACTCTTGTTGGGTTATTGTGGACAGATTCACAAAAATGTGTAAATTTATCCCTACCCACAAGGATGTTTCCACTAAAGAATTAGCTTTCTTATGGTGGTCTCATATGTTTAATACTGCTGGTTTTCCCAAAGCCATAATCTCTGACAGAGACCCTAAATTTACTTCTGAATTTTGGATGTCTCTGATGGATGTTTGTGGTTGTGATCTGAAACTTTCTACTGCCCATCACCCTCAGACTGATGGTTTAGCTGAAAGAATGATTCAGACTTTAGAGGACATGATAAGTAGATATTGTGCCTTTGGCCTTGAGTATAAAAATAATTACAGATTCACTCATGATTGGGTTACCTTACTTCCTGGGTTAGAATTTGCTTATAATAGCACTGTTCATTCTGTTACTCAAAGAAAGCCTTTTGAGCTCTGGATTGGATATGTTCCAAATACTCCTGCCCAAATTCTCAATAACAAAATACCTAAATTGGATATACATCCTGTTGTAAAATCTTTTCTTCAAATGCAACAACTATGTAGAAATCATGCTCAAAAATATATTGAAAAATCATTTGAATATGAGAAGAAAAGATGGGACAAATCCCATAAAGAATACACTTTAAAAAAGGGTGATGAAGTGTTGATTTCTACAGTCCACTTCAACTTACAAGGTAATAACAAATTGAAAGATCCATTTGTTGGTACATTTGTTGTCAGTAGAATGATTGGAGATAATGCAGTTAAAGTTATTCTGTATTCTCAATATGACAGAAAACATCCTGTTTTTCCAATATCTCTTTTGAAACCTTACACATCCAATAGTGATTTATTTCCAAAAAGGAGGGGTAGACCAAAGAAAACCCCAAATGAAATCACTGAAACAGCAGAAATTGAAAAAGTTTTAAATGACAGAATAGTCACTGCTGAAAAAGGTACAGAATACTTATTGAGATTCAAGAATAAATCATCTGAATATGATTCTTGGATACCTGGGAAGGAGATATATAATCTTCCTACTCTACTAAAAAAGTATAAAAAAAAAATCATAGCATTTTTTTATTGTTTTTTTAGAGTGAGGGAGTGTCAGCCAGGCTACTAGACTTACCCAGTGAAATAATTAAGTATTTACTGGATGAAGCCACACCTTATCATTTTAATTATTATTTAATTATAAATTAGTTACATTAAAATTACTTATAATAAATTAACTAATTACAGAATGATAAAATTAAATGAATAATTAAAATTAAAATATAAAATTGTCCCTTATATTTTTTCTCTAACACCGTGCTCATTTGACAGGTTGGAAAAAATAAAAATTTATTTTAAAAAATAGATTTTAAGTTAAAATAAGATTTTAATATTCAAATAATATTAAATATATACAAAAAATTCAAATTCCTTATTTAGAATTTACTTCTACAGTAAATATTAAATAAATTGATGTATTTCTGACATACTCTGTAAATACATCTTTTTGACGCCTTCTTTTTAGAACAACTTTATTATTTGAAAATACCCCTTCTGGAATATTCTTTTCTCTCTCTCATACTACTGTTTTTAGAATTTGACTGCCATGCTTTGTCTCTCCTTTGCCTATATAAGGCCTCTCTTTTGGTTGTTTTTTGATCATTCCTTTACTACACCATTTTATTACAACAATAACCAATCAAAACTTATTCTTATATTCTATATCATTAGTATTTACAATAGTGTAACTCTAATCTATAAATTATATCAATATTTTAATCCTACCTCTTTTAATTGAGTAATATAATCATCCTTGAATTAAGAAATATGTACCAATTTGTTGAGAATCCATTTAAATCCTTAAAATCCTTGTAGAGCTTCGTAACAAATCTTCTAGAACAAAAGTGTACCTTGACATTTCTACTCAAGTAAAATAAAATAAAATGATGATATCAAAATTGAAATTAACTTTAAACTTTTGATATGCTCTATCTTCAATTTTATTGATAGTGCATCAAAAATTTAATAATATTTTTTTCCTTCATCACTTTTTACATAAAAGATAGTTCTATCATTTTATGCATTAAAGATTGCTTATATAAAGTTAACATCTATGTCAACTGTTTATGACTATTAATCTATATAATAAATTTTTTAGAAGAAAAAATAACAACAGTATATACTGACTTTGAAATTATTTAATTTAAAATAGTTTACAGGTAGATAATGAAGGGTGATTTCATTTTTGAATATGAATTATAGAAGTCTTATTTTGTCAATTTTAATTCTTTTTGAGCTAAAATGTATCCACTTCAACTTATGTAAGAATAAAAATTATTTTTATTGAAATTTACATGAGAAAGTATGCCTATTATTCAAAATCAAACTTGCTCTAATGGTGTTTTTCAATCATTATTTCCATTCATAACAATAAAAAACATTTCAATTTGCTGATGTTTTAGTTTTTGATATCCCCAAGTTTATATCTAAGGTGTACTATTCACAAAATTATTAAAAGTATAATTTTTGAAATACATGATAAACTTGAAAGTGAGGGGGCATTAAATTTTTAAAAATGAATTCTAAATTCAGGATGAATAGTATTTTTTCTATTTTCACAAATGAACAATTTTTTGTTTTAATTAATCCAGACAAAAAAATTTGTTGTAAGCATATTATATTATATTTATTTTGATTTTAAATACTATATTCTCAAGATTTGTGTTTAATATTTCCTGTGAAAGTTAATGTTAATGTGAATTTTAAGTAAACTTGAAGAAATTTAATCAATAGGCATATTGGATATGTAAAATAATATTTTGCTCCAATCTTGAATCATCCTGGGCTAAAAAATATCCCAAATAAGGTTTTTGTGGGTCAATTTGGATTTAAGTAGGATTAAGTGAGGTTTAATAAAGGACAGATAAAAGGCTAAATTCATTACTAGTGACTTTTTTCTCAAAATAGTTATAAAATATGTATCATTCTGGAATCAAGCTTCAATAAAGTTGAATTTAAACAGAGCTAATTTCTAGCAGCACAACACCATATTTACAATGGTGTACAATACCTAAAATATTACTCATAATATAGGAAGGCAAGGAATCTACAAAATTCACATTTGAAATGAGGATTTATATTTTGAATTTAAAATTGAGAAATGGAATATTATTTTCCAATTTAAATATCTATTAGTCATTTTACCAAAAGTTTTCAGTAATCAGATTGAATTTTGATGATATTTTATTGTAGATTAGTCATTTTGATGAGTCATTTACTCATAATTACTGGTTTCGGTTCTAATATTCCATGTGAAATTCATTACGAATCTTTTTGAAAGTGAATATTTGACATATTGGATATGCAAAAGCTTATGTTAGATCAAAGTGAGATCAAAGGGAGTTCAACTCATGATCAAATTAGGATTTTGCAAGATCAAACGGTGATCAATGTAGGTTCATCTTGAGCTCAATTTGTGACAAATCTCTGACTAAATGTAAGGCCAAAATATTTCCTACATGGTGATGATGTGTGCATAATTCAGGCATAGATTTGTGGCTCAACGGAGTTCAAGAAAGGGGTATTGCTAGCAATACCCCCCTAAATTTTCTGTGGTGGGTCTAGCTGAAAGGATGATTCAAACTCTGGAAGATATGATTAGAAGGTATTGTGCCTTTGGTTTAGAATATAAAGACAATGACAGATTTACTCATGACTGGGTCACTCTTTTGCTTGGTCTTGAATTTGCATATAATAGTATTGTTCATTCTGTCACTGAGAAAAAGCCTTTTGAGCTTTGGTTAGGTTATGTCCCAAATACTTCTGCTCAAATTCTCAATAATAAATTACCTAAGTTGCAACTACATCCTAGTGTAAAATCTTTTATGAAAATGCAACAGCTATTCAGAAAACATGCTCAAAGCTGTATTGATAAAGCATTTGAATATGAAAAGAAAAGATTGGATAAATCCCATAAAGAATACACATTTAACAAGGGTGATGAAGTGTTGATATCTACTGTCCATTTCAATTTACAAGGTAACAACAAATTAAAAGATCCTTTTGTGGGACCATTTGTTGTTAAAAGAATGGTTGGTTAAAATTCAGTAGAAGTAGTATTGTATTCTCCATATGATAGAAAACATCCTTTTTTTCCCATTTCTTTGATTAGACCTTATACTTCCAAAAGTGACTTATTTCCCAAAAGAAGGGGAAGACCTAAGAAATACCCACAGGAAGTCACAGAAACTGCAGAGATTGATAAAATTCTCAATGATAGAGTTATCACTTCTGAAAGAGGTATTGAATATTTATTGAGATATAAAAACAAGTCATCTGAACAAGATGCATGGATACCTGGAAAGGAAATTTCAAATCTTTCTACTCTGTTAAAAAAGTATAAAAAGAAAAAATCTTAACATTTTTTTTATTGATTTTTTAGAGTGAGGGAGTGTCAGCCAGGCTACCTCAGGAGTCCAGTAATTTATATAATAAATTACTGTAAAGGAATAACTTTATGTAAATACAAAAAATTATTTAAAATAAAATTATAAATGTTTTGTGAATGAAATAAAATATTATACTGAATTTTATTATTAAATAAATTGTATTACATAAATAAATATAATATTCTATAATACCATGGTATGATTTATATGTATAAATAAATTATTTAAAATTATATTATCAGTGTAAATTTAACCTACACATTAATTACAATTTTTAATAATAACATTTATATAAAACTAAATACAACCTATCATATAATAATATCCATCAATATCTGGCGCTTCTGTGACCCCTAATTTTGTTACCAATATTACTACATTAGTTTAATATGATTAAAATTCAAATTCTCATGTTAAAAGGTTCCTGTATTAACTTAATTAGTTGTTCAATTGATTTAATAGTTCATTTACTTGAAATAGTTAAATTAATGTTACTTATACTTAGTTAAGCTTATTTAAAAGCGTAAAAATACTTCATTTTATTTTAATTATACTTTTCTAGCTATTGGTATTCCTTCTTTAGATTTCTTTCTCATATTTCTCATATTTTTTATACTCACGTAGTTAGTTGTTATATTAATTCTATTCTTTTTTAGGGATTACTAATGGGAAAGATAATTTTTTATTCACGGATTTATTTTTTATATTTTTAAAATTAGATTCTTTTAAATTAATTATTTCACATAATTTTACCTTTTTGTATATACTATTGGAATGCTCCAGAATGTCCTCTTGACTTTAAAAGGGCTTTAGAAGTCCATCTGGTAGCTCATCAATTACTTACTATTCACTCACTCAACATATTTTAAATATACTTCTTTATTTACTATTTTTATTAGTGTATTACATCTAATTTAAATACTATATAAGTTATTATAGGTTGCTTTAAGATTTATAATACTAATTTTAAACTGACGTGCTTTTGAACATTTATTATTATTAATAATATTTGCAATTTAATTTAATACTTACAAGTTTTTTCATATAACAATTATATTGTTGTCCTATTCTCTCAAGTTATATCTATTTTATTTCATTTAATATTACTACCTTATTGTTTCCATTTCTATCCTTTATTATTTCTATTCATTTCTGCAATCTTCTAGACATCCCGGCTGATAGAAACATTCAGGTAGTAGAATAGTCCTAGAAATTTCACCAACTGTCCTGTTGAATCACACAGCTGATCCATTTTTGTTCATGGTGGTGCAGAAAAGTAACTTCATGATTAGCACCAATACTAGCTAGGATTTGAGCCATCTGTCTGCTGTGAATTTCCTCCCATCAGTTTGTAATGCTTGAAGCTTTTTTCCTGTGAAATTTTCCATCTTTTTGTAAAAATCAAAAAATGCAGATGTGGCTTCAGTTTTGGAATCGAGTAGAAACACCTCATCATAAGAAGTGTAACTTCCCTAAACATATCTGCCCATCTAGCACCATGAATGTTAGGGTTCATAAGGACAACCAGGTCTCCAACAGTAAGGCTCATCATTGAATAAGGTCTTGATTTGCAAGTGGCTGAAGGCTTTCTGGTACTTTTTGCTATTAGGAAATCTTCACAGTCAACCTTACCTGGTGGCATAGAAAGGGGTAATTCAGTAATAATCCCAGCTCTGATGATATTCCTGATGGTTTCTTCACTGGTATGACCAAGTCTTCTTTACCAATCCATAAGGGAGACTTTAGCAGTCGGAGGTCAGTTAATGTGCTCATTATTTTTTACAGTACGCAGGAGGGAAAGATGCAAGCAATAGTGGTAAGGAGAAATATCATTTGGATTGCAACCACAAAACCTAATTACATCTAGGATCCATTGTCTCCTTGTACTTTCTAATTTCCCTGTAATAATTAAATCATCTTTAAAAAAATCCCAAGGGTTTTGTCTTCAGAACATAAACCAAAACAGAAACCACTATCCAGCAAATTAAAAAGAGAAATAAGAGTAGTTCTAACATCTGGAAAGTAAAAAATATTGGTAATAGTAACAACTTTTCCATCTCCTTTTATTTTCAGGTACCCTATACCAGTAATAAATGAGGAGGGAAAGCTAGTTTCTACTTTTATTGGGATTTGATTTTTAAGAAGTTTGAAACTGCTCAGAAGGCTCACATTGCCAGTTACATGGTGGGTTGCTCCAGAGTCCATGATAGCCACATTTCCTGCAATTTCTTCTGGTGACCACTTGGAACTGTTCAAATCAATATGTGCAACTTTTTCATACAAGGCCTCATCATATTCTTCAAAAATAGTGACTTCATTGGCTTCAACCTGGACATCTCTGGCTCTAATATGCCTGCATTGGGGCCTCTTGTAAGGGATGTAAACTGGTTTGTAATTTGCATTTGGATTGGATGCAAAAGCATTGGCACAATTCCTCATAATATAGAGTCTTGGTGAAAATGTGGAAGAGTAAACATTTTAAGTACAATGAGCAAAAATTTGGGAAGTCAATTTGCATTCATGGCATTGTCTTTGAGTCCCAGGAGGTTTGTCTGAGTCACTTTGATATGTTGGATGAGCAGCTGCATTAAAGATGGGCTCTGTTGACAAAGAGGCAGTGGATGTGGAGGTGAAAGCATCTCTATTTGATTTGTTTTGTGCTAAGGTTGGAATGAGCTGGCAGAAATCTTCAAACGTGACCAATTTTAAGTCAGGGAAATTATCAGAGCAATACAGAGATCAACGTAGAGGTCTTTCAGGGATGATGGTAACAAGACATGAGACATTAGTGCTTTAAATACTTTCTGATCAAACACAATCCCCTTTTGTTCAATTACATCAAAGTATTTGTTGAAGGCTTCCAAATATTCACTGTGCAACTTAAATGGGGTTTGTTTCAAAATAATTAAATTACAGATAGCTGTCATGATGGATATGTGATTGGATCTGGTGAATTTTTTACTAATGTGAAGATATGTTTGATGCGCTTTCCAGTCAGTGGAGATCTCATGGTGTAGGTTAGGTGAAATTGAATACACAAGAATTAGGTGAGTGACTCTATCTTCAAAATTATCCAGTCCACTATCATCATTTAAGGTGTAAGCTCTAGTGCTAACAAAATCTTTGATTAAAACCATCACATTGCTATGCCATTCAGAGTAATTGCTACCATTTGTATCAGGATTTGGTATAGATGTGGTGGATTCTATTACATTTCACAAGGTGTGTTGTCTCTCTATCATGCTAATTGGGGCTGGTGCTGACATGTGTGGTGGTAATGGGTGTGAACAACCGACAGGATCAGCCTGCCTAAGTGGGGAGACCAATCTCCCTGTTGGTATTGGCTTACTAGCTTTGCTCATGTTGGCAACAGAGGATATTGGGCTTGTAGATGGGGAGATTAGAGGTATAGGGGTAGGGTGAGGTTTTATGGTGGGAGAAGCAAACAAAGCAGGTAGACCTATGGTTAGGTCACCAATCGCATTCATAAGGTCCTCAATTGTGTTTGGGACCTGTGTTAGAGTTCCACATGGTTTTTCTGTGTTGGACAGTTTGCAAGCAAGAGATGACTCTGTAGGAGAGTCATTACGGGGATTTTCAAGGGTGAAGGGGGAGGGAGGGGAGGTTGGAAATGAATGTGCCATAGGAGAGGTAGTTGGGGGCTTTACGAGGGCAGAGGATGGAGATAAAGATGGTGGTATGGGGGTGATTGTAGGGGCAGGAGTGACGGTAGAAGTATGTTGATGGGTGGTGGAGCATGTTTTGTGAGAGGTGTGAGATTCAGGATAAGTTGGGAGGGTAGTCAGGTCAATACCAAGGCTACAAAGCTCTCAGGTGGATATTGCTTGGGTTTGTTTAATTTTCCCAGCACTATGAGGAGGTACATCTTTTTCAGACATGTGCTGGGGGTCTTTTGCCTACTAGTGTTCCTAGTGTCACTAACGCAGTGGAGTTATTTATGGCTAACGTTTCAATGCCTGCGGTTACAGTACATAACCTGTAGCATGGTGTCAGCCTGTATAACTCGGGAAAGAACCTGAATGCATTGCTTACCTGTAGCACAGTGTCAGCCTGTAGAACTCCGGAAAGAACCGGAGAACAGGAGACGCCGCGACTACAGACTATATACAATCTACATAACTAAGTACATAGTCCTAGTGACATAACAGCACTGAGGTTGCAGTCCGAAAAAAAAAATTGAGTTGATAGTTGTAATACTTAGAGTTTCCCATACTATAAAATCTAAATTTCCCTTCAATGTTAAATACCTCGATAAACTTTCCTAGTCACTTAGAATCTACTACTACTGACTCCTTAGCTAACGATACTCTACATTCTTTATCTACTGATAACCTTGGTTACAGATAAAACTTCTTTTATTATCTTGTACATACTTTATTATTTAAATCACGTTAGTCTTACCATTAAAGTCAACGATTCAACTTTGCTTATAATCTAAAATCACTTGTTCATTTACTTAAAATATTAAATTTTGAATTTGAATTTTATTTGTTTACAATAGTGGTGCCCAAGTCTGTGCCCAAACCAAAATATTAATAATTACCCTGTGTCCTTACTGCTTACCATATTTTATGATCATTACTAGATGGCCAAAACCCTGTTAGATATAAAAACCCTTTTGTATTTCAGTATTGAAACCATTGAAACAACTTTATTTTATCTTAATACATATCTATTTAAAAAAACCCTAAAATACATTAAAACTCGCATTCTTGACCTTACATGTTGGTAGTGTATCACTACGACACATTTTCGTTTTGCCATGAGTCGCAACAGTTTTCACTACAATCACTACGCACCAAGTAAGATATCCCTGATATGGATATTCATGCGTAAGTTGGGGACATTCACTTCAATAAATGTTCGTTTCGTCTTTGGGCGAAACAATGGCGCAAGGATTGCGCAACAGTTAAGTAACAATTATTTTTGGCACTTAACGGTCTTAGGTGGGTCTTAAGTGCAAAAAACAATTATTTCGTAACTGTTGCACGACTGTTGCGTAATTGTTGCGCCCCGTGGCGAAACAAACATGTGCTGTAGTGACAGTTGTGTAACGGTTGCATAATAAATACATAACAATCTTTATGATCCCTAGAAACCAATAATAACTGTTATGTATTTGTTACACAACCGTTACGTAACTGTTACGCCGTGTGGCGTAACAAACAATTTTGGTAGTGTTAAGACCTTTAGATGCTAAAAACAATTGTTACACAAATGTTGCGTAATCGTTTGTGCTACTGCTGCGCCTCAAGACGAAACAAACATTTGTTGCAGCGAAAGTGCAAAAAACAATTGTTTCGTAACAGTTGCACAACTGTTGCGACATTGTAACAAAAATGTGTCGTAGTGTCTTCTATGAATAAATCAGAATACACTCATTCATCTTTGAAAAGCTTATTTTCGATTAATTGACACCACAAGAGAATCGATGACGTTTTGTGCTTTTTGCCACCTGATTGTTTGACCTGTCAGTCAAGAAATCTATCATTTATTGGCTTGAGACATTTCAAACAACATTTATTTTGCCTACGACAGGTCAACATCAACAGTCCTTTCCATCAATAAAAGTTGTTTGATATGTCTCAAGCCAATAAATGATAGATCTCTTGACTGACAGGTCAAACAATCTGGTGGCGAAAAGCACAAAACGTCATCGATTCTCTTGTGGTGTGATATATACGAGGCTTAGCAGCTATTTTTTTTTTAAAAAATTATAATAAAACTGTGGATTTTGTGCTTTGCGATTTTCTCTTTTTTTAAGTAAAAGTATGATACTGTTCTACGCTTTGATGACCGCGTGCTTCCTTGCAAGCTACAGAGCTCCTAACCTTACAAATTTGGAAAATACTAATTCGTTTTCCACTGGCAAGACATTAAATTCTTTACTTACAAAATCGATTGCAGAATCTGAAAGTCCCGAGGACAAAGGAATGAGTTGTGCAGGAAAACGAGTTTTTGTTGCATCTAGAAATAAGGATAGTGATGAAGAGTTTGTATCATTGGATGTTAAGGAGCGCGAGGGCTATTCTACTCCGTCAGACGGTATGTACTTGGAAATATTTAAATATTTGATGATTTTTTTGTGTTAAATTCTCTTTACGTGGGGGGGGGGGGGGGGGTGGGACAATCGACTGTGACTTACACTTGAAATCAAGTAAGGAAGTTAAAATGCGGGATTGCAAAGCTTGTAAGAACCGTGCAGTTTATCACAACAATCCAATTTTCAGGTATTTTTTTCTTATCATTTTCTATAAATATCCAATGTGTATATCAAATAATGTTGTGACGAAATTGCTATAAATAGATAGTACTGGAGGTTCCATTTGGAGTCCTGGCATGCAACAGTTAATGAAAGGTCTAATAATGCTGGTCATTCCTGGATTGACCTGCACTGGTATGTAAACACAAAAAATGATATAGCTAACCGCCTGTCGTAAAACACTCACGTCAGATTTTAGAAGTGCGCGCGTTCGCCAAAAGTTCTTACACTTGGTCAAAAAATGATCAATTGAAGCCGTACTTGTCCCTTATGCGCCAGAAAAACAAAAGAATATTCATAGAAACCAGAGAAGCTGCTTTAAAGCTAATCATGAACACTCATCATCTTCGAATGAATATAAAGATGTTTTCAGAATTATCACGCAACAGCAAAAAGCTACAGCTAATGGTCTCTCGCTTGCTCAAACTGAATAATGACATTAAAAAGCGTAAATGGCACACTGAAATAAACAAAAAAGCTGTTCTAACTCACTAAATTTTTATCATAGATAACATTGATTCACTCATATATGTGCTTTCAATTTTCAAGTACAAAGTTGAAGAGGAGATGCGTATTCAGAAGAGTATAGCAGAAACTAACCCCGTAAGTATATAATGTATTGTGCTTCCTCGAGCCTCAAAATGTGAGTTTGCGTTGAAACTTCTTTTTCAACGACAAAGCACTATTACGACAAGTACGTAAGCTTTCTCAAAGAAAATGGATTGAATGAAAAACAAATACTTCCGGCCAGTTCCATTTTTGTCAAAGTTTTAATTTATCACGAGGAAACCCAAGTTTTCAAAGAACAATTGATGGAAGTAGCCACTTTGTTTGGGAATGCCATGAAAACACAGTCACCTCAACCAGATTTGAAAACATTTCAAATGATAAAGGGTAATTTGATATTTTTGCTATCCATTGTACAGCTAATCCTGGAAAGCTTGCGATTGTCTTGCTTCTCATCCCCCGCCAAAAGTATAGGTCAACTGCCCTAAACTCATAATTTTGGCGGGGCATGGGATGTAAAACAACCACAAGCTTTCCAGGATTAACTGTAACTCCTGTCTGCTCGCAGTATTTCCGCTCAACTAACCAGAATATATAGATCAACCTTTCGATATTGTAGTGACACTTCAGAGAGAGTTACTAAAAAAAGTCTACTCAGTATCTTATGACAGTAATAATCTCGATATGTTCCTACAGACCCCTTGGCCACCACCGGATAGGCATGAATTCTTTCTAAAATTATCGTTACCACGGAGAACCAACGTAAAAACGTCATACATAAATGGCAGGTTTCCAAATTATTCAGATGAAATGAAACCTTTACTTGTTGCCTATAAAATATACATTCATTATATCGACAAAGGATTTTCTACCAATCACTTGAGGTCGGGAGATTTTAGTAAGTCCTTTTTTCATAAAATGAAGACTTAAATTTGTGAATATAGATCATATTTCAAATCCATATTAAAATAAATTTTCCGGATTTAAAAAAGTAACAAATATTGTTTAAAAAATTCAGATATTCGCCGAAAAGCTCAAACAACATCGACTTTGCCCGATGCAAAAACTTGGAAGGTTCTATTGGCCGGGAAAGAGAACTGGTGCAAATTGCTTAACATGTTAGTTAGTCAAGCTAAAGGTAAGATACTAATTGTGCAATTATTTTATAATTTTATAATTTTATAATTTTATAATTTTATAATTTTATAATTTTATAATTTTATAATTTTATAATTTTATAATTTTATAATTTTATAATTTTATAATTTTATAATTTTATAATTTTATAATTTTATAATTTTATAATTTTATAATTTTATAATTTTATAATTTTATAATTTTATAATTTTATAATTTTATAATTTTATAATTTTATAATTTTATAATTTTATAATTTTATAATTTTATAATTTTATAATTTTATAATTTTATAATTAATTTTATAATTTTATAATTTTATAATTTTTTGAATCTTGCTCATATCAAAGGAATACAGTGCCTTTTTTTCTTCAGTGTTTTCTGAAATGCATCACTTTTGTTCAGCATCTTTGTAGAATAGCTGGTAAGGTGGCAACTTACTTTTTTTTTCAAAAGTAAAGACATTGACTTTTTGTATGAGAAATATTACAGGGATTCCAACCTCAGATATATTTAATAACAGTTTTTTCAACAAAAAAATAAACACTCTCCTTTTAGAAAGTGTAAAGAATCTAGAGCTATATGTCAGCAAGCTTTTTAGATTGAAAAATTGTATCATAAAAAAGATAGCAGAAAATGGGAGTATTTTTAACAAAGCACAGCAAGACTTGTTGAAATCTTGTGGAATTGAGAAAAATAGGATATATAAATCAAAATTTTCATCAGGTGTGTGACATGTGAAATGTTTAATAATTCTAGGACTACAACTTGATTATAAGTAGCTCATTTAAATCTCTCACTTACTTTTTAAGCTATATTTGACTCAATGTTCTATTATTCATTCAAAATAAAAGGATCAAAGCAAAATTTTGAGCTTCACAATGCTCTTGATATTTTTGTCAAAAACCTTCAGAGTCTCAAACATTTGGGTAACCAAAAGAAAATGTCACCTTTAAAAGATGAAATATTTGACTGTATTGTTCAAGAATGGAAAACTTGCACACTTACACTAAACATTCTACTAGAAGCTGAATCCTTTAAGTTTATTTTCAGTATAATAACAGAGAATGATTTTGATAATATAATCAGGAGCAAAGGTATGTGTCTTTTTATTTTTTTTAATAGCTACTCAATAATATCAATTTTTATTACAGATAGGTATTTTGAAAATTTTTATATATGCTATATCAATACGGTAACCTCAATTCAAAGTTTAATACCCAATTCTCTTCTTAATCAATACCGAACTATAAACTTTATTCACCAGAACTTTAATGAACAAGTGGAATATACAAGCACCAAAATAAATACTGCAACCTGGCTTATTTTGGAAAGCTTCAATAAAAAGTCAAAAAGCTTAGTTAAAATATTAAATGAAATTAGTGGTAACTAAATAAGTTTTGGTGATGGCACCAGAATATTGATTTTGGTGTCCATTTATTGTTAACATGAAATCAATATTTATGAAGCATTATTCTCTTTCTTTTTTAATTTTTTTTTTTAAACTCAAGGAAGCCAACTAACTATTTTATGACTTGAATGATAAAAGATATGATATGATTATATTTCAAAGTAAATTTTGTAGAAAGGTTCTAACAGCGACATTGTGTAAGAAGATTCTAAAGGTCATTAGTTTTTATGTCTCAGAATAAGCTTTAAAAATATAATATTGGGTCTCCAACATGACAAATATTTTTAGAAATTAAATATATTTCTATTCATAAAACAATAGGAACCCCTTCCATATAAAGTCATCAAGATAAATATTCTTAGGAGTAAAAAACATCATAATTGAAGGTTTTCAGTTTTTTATCTGATTGAAAAAATGGGACTTTAAAATAGCTTATCTAGCATGTTTGAGATCCCCAAATATGAAGTCTTGTGAGGTTTTATCAAAAATTATAGAAAGAATCTTACAGTCTCCTTACTGTAAGCAGAATCTAAGGGAGTTGGATAAATCTAAGAAAACCCTGTCCCTTTAAGTAAAAATAGAGTTCACAATTAAATAAGCTAAATTTTCTACTTGATATGAAGTGACTTGTTAAAAAATTAATTTAAAAAGTTTTGAGATGTAGAATCAGTGTTCTTTATAATGTGGAAAAGAAATACAACAATAAATTTTTACTTGAAAAATTATATTAATGATTGAATTGGTATGTTTTTATAAAGCTTTTTATTTTTGTGAACAGATTTAAAATTTGAGTCCCTGAAATTAAGACCCTTACAATGGTACCCTACAAGTGTATATTGATGAGTTGTTATATAGAATATATGAAATGTTAAGAAAAAGTGTTATATTTATAAGAGTATTTCAAATATATAATATTTTATGTGAATATGATGGTAGTTGTTGTAAATGGTAAAGTTTTATGATGTTGCTGATCATGCTCTAATTAAGAGTCTACAGGATTTACATGCATAGTATCGGCCAGTTGTCAAGAAGAAGGAGAAGAAGAAGAGGAGAGAAGAGGAGGAAAAAGAAGATAGAAATAATGGAGGGATTATAAAAGGTAGGAAGAAATAAAAGAAAAATAAAGGAAATAAAATAACTAATAAAAAATTTGTAACAACAAGTTGGGAGAGTTGACACAACAATAAATAATGGTTTAATGGGATCAATGATCAAGTAAGTAATTGATTTCTGCTTAACTAACAATTATGATTACTAATAAACTTAAAGCAACCTATTGTAAATACAATATTTATATTAGACTTATAACACCAAAAAAATAGTAATAAAATATTTAAAGTATTGTAAGTGTTGTAATGTAAGTGATGACTACCAAAGGGGAACTACAAGGCCCTTTTATAGGCAAGGATACCTCTGAGGCGCCTCAAATGTATATACAAATATAATATTAATGTGAAACAAAAGATTAATGGAAATTAATTAAAACATACAAATAAGGAGGAATGATTGAAACAATAAATTAAACCCATGAATAAGTAACTATTTTTCCCACCATAAAGTTACAAAAAAAATAATTAATATAATGAATCAATACGTGAGTATGAAAACTGAGAACTGTGAGAAAGAAAATCCTTCACAGGTATTACAATAAGATGTAAAGGGTTTAATTATAACAAATAAAATTATTTTCACACCAAAATGTATGTAATCAATTTTAATTTAGTATAAAGAAAAATTAACTAATTGTTTTAACTATTTTAAGTAATTTAATAATTAATTTAATTGAAACAAATAATTAATTTAATAATATAACTAATTTAAAGTGAGAATTTAATATTGATATATTAAATAAGTGTTTTAGGTTATTTAGTAATTTTACTGACACAATTAAGGGGCAAAAAAGCTCCCAATATTTATGGATAATAGTATATGATAAGTTGTATTTAGTATATAAATTTTATTAATTAATTTTTAATTTCCTTATAAGTTAAAATTTACTATTACACTTAAAATATAATTTTATAAATAATTAATTTATTAATTTAGAAATATTAAATATATAAAAATGCACCATGATTTTATAGAATATAATATTTTTTTATGTAATAAAAATTTACTTAATAATAAAATATATTATTGTAACTACATAAAATAAATAATGTTATTCCCTTAAATGATTCCAATAAATTATTATAACAATATACTGGGCTCCTGAGATTGCCTGGCTGACACATAGTATGTCATGTGCCCTACTTTCACTAGCCAGAGAATTTCTGACAGCCGGTTTGTCTAGAAGATGGTGAAAAATGAAAGGAAGAAGAAGAAGGACAAGAAGAAAACTATTGGAAAGGAGAATATAGAAGAAAAGACAGAAATTAGACGATAAAATAACAGGACTAATAGACAAAAGATGATGAGGGGTGTACGGTTTATAATAGTAAGTATTTTATTTTCTCTCTGCTCTCTTAACAACTTTCAAATAATTAAATATTCTTAACACAAACTATAATATTGTATTTAGTATTGAAGAGAACTGAAGCACTACAATAGTTAATAAAATATAATAAAATGTATTTAAAATATGATGAGTAGTAGGTGATGAGGAAAAAGGGGATTACCAAAGGCCTTTTTATAGGCAATGGGACCTCTAAAGCGCTACAAATGATTATATACAAAATAGTAATGAGATGAAACAAGAAGATCAAAGAAAATACTTGTAACATAGTAATTGAGATAAAAATATACAAAAAAAATAAACATCCCAATTAAGAAAATAGTTTTCCCACCATAAATCCCCAAATCAGATAATTAAAAATAACAAGTAACTAAACAACCCTGTGACATAAGAACTATGGGAAAAAATAATTCAAAACAAGTATTACAATATGTTTTCAGAGTTTTTAAGTGAAAAAAATAAATTTTTTTGACGCAACAAGGTATGTAATCAATTTAAGTCAGTACAAATCAATATTTATTAATTGCTTTAACTATTTAATTAAATAAATAGTTTAAATGAAACAAATAATTAATTTAAATTAAGAATTTTTAATAATATTTTATTAAATAAGTTTTTTAAATTATTTAATATATTATTGACACAATTAAGGGTCAAAAAAGTGCCACTAATTATGGATAATAGCTTATATGAAAAGGTTTAATTACATATTTAAATTAAATAATTAATGTAATTAGGATATAAGATAATTAAAAAGAGGTAGTTATATTATAAAATTTTAATTAATTATTTATTTATTATATACATAAAAATGTGTTCCTTTACATGGAATATGATAATTTTATTGAACTATACTTAATTTACATGATAATAAAATTAATATAAAATTTATTTTTCTTATAAAATAAAATATTTATATAATATATTATGTAATATAAATTAAATGTAAATACATAAGCTTCCAATATTATGTCCTCTTTTAATTTCAATAAAGTTGTATGTATATTTACTGGGCTCCTGGAACAGCCTGGATGACAATTCCGGAGCTTGTCCAGAGATCACCAGAGGTCATATAGAGCTTTCCCAGAGAGTTCTAGAGCTTCTACCAACTTCCAGACTTAATTTAAACTTTAAAACTGTAAAAAAAATCTACAAAAATTAAAGATGATAGGGTTACATCTGAGGAACCTCCCATTGAATTTCGGTAGCCCGTGCAACCCTATTCACTGAACTAAAAATCATCAAAGTTGAGTAAATTATCAGAAATACTTTATATAATTATTAAAAATATAGAAAGATAGTAAAAATTCTAAGAAAATTTCTAATAGGTTCTTGAGACTCCTAGCTTTCATTTCCATGCACTTTTAAGCCTATACTTGCATTTCTTGACCATTAACTTATTATTTATACCTGGACTCATATAAATAACCATTTTTGCAATAAAAATCTTTTATTTTTTTAATAAAAAAATATATATAATTTTATTGGCCTTTCAAATCTTAAATTTAATAATCCCACATTAATTTGAAAATATTTTTAAGTGGCATACTAAATTTTAGACTGCCACAACATCTTTTTACAATGAGTGCACTTGCAGCCTAGAAATAGATTAACACCATTCATAATTCACATTTATTACACATATTAACAAAAAGATATGAAGTGCATACAAAAATATAATAGAGGTTATCAGATTAGGAAAATCTGCACCCAAAAATACACACTTATTTGATTGTGTATTTCCAAATCCCAATAGTCCTAAAACTGGTGTGTTCAAAAACTCAAACATGTCAAATAAGGAAAAATGATGGAGAAGCTGCATTAAAGTCTGAAGTGCAATCAGCACTCACTTTGAAACTTACAAGCACTTGATCAGCCTTTAGCCATAATTTAACCACCATTCATACTTTATATCCTACAAAATTCATAGCTACTTTCATTGAAACTTACAAAAGCTGCTCCAACTTTCTTTTAAAAGAATTTATATCACATCTCAAGATTCACTAGATTTTTATTCAACTCACTTGCATTTCTTCAATTATTATTTTGTAACAAAACAACACATTTTATTATTTGCTTAAAAATTTTCATTGCATATGCTCCTTTAGAATTTTAGTTTTATACTAAAATATTTCATTCCATTGTTTGCTAGATTTTTTTCTTATCTTACACCAGGAAAAAATTTTGGCACCTGCCAGCAGGAAACTCCCCTCAATTGAATTACCATAGTCCATGTAGGGATAGTATTCTGCTAGCTGCTCTCAGATTTTCTTTCTGGTGTCACTTAATATTTTACAACAATAATTTTTTACTCAAATTCATCATTTTCTAACTTTCTGTTAATCCAATCTTCTAACTTTCCTCATAATTTGATACTAAAATATTGCACTTTATTATTCATTAAATTATTATTTAACCCACTTGCCTTTTCCAAATTATTATTTTGTTCTCAAATTTATTTATCATTTAAAACATTTTTCTCATTGCATATGTAAATTTTACATCTCAATTTTATACTAATTTATCACATTTTATCATCTTTTAACCTTTTACTCATTGCACTTTCCATTTTTACATCATCATTTTATACTAAAATTTCATATTTTGTCAGCCAGGCTGCTAGACTTACCCAGTAAAATAATTAATCATTTACTGGATGAAGCCACACCTTTTTATTTCTTATATATTATTAATTATAATATATTCACTTTAAACTTACTTATAATAAATTAACTAGTTACAGAAATATAAAGTTAGTAAATAATTAAATATAATAATAAATGTTCTTTATACTTATATTTATATTTTAATTTTAATTTTATTATTTTTATTTCTAACACAGTGCTCAATGACAGGTTAAGAGAAGTAAATACTTAATATTAAAATAAATATTAATATTGAAATAAAAACAAATATATACAAAAAATTCAAATTACTTATTTAAAATTGACACTTACTGTAATTTTAAATCAAACAATTTATTTCTAACATATTCTGTAAATACAGATTTTGAACACATTCTTTCTAGAACAATCTAATTATTTGAAATGTCTTCTTGGAATTTTCTTTCTTCTTCTCTCATACTCCTGTATATAGAATTTTTAAGTCCGTGCTTTGCCTCTCATTTGCCTATAAAAGGTCTCCCTTTTTTGTTGTTTTGAAATATTCCTTCATTACTTATTTATTTATTTACACTATTATTACAAAACAAATTATTTATTACTATCATTTATTGCTTCAAGCACTTACTTCTACATTAAACTAAATCAATAATTATAATAATATTTAAAATATTTGACAACTTTAAATTTGAGTAAAGTAAATCAAGAAAAATACATACCTTGACTTTAAAAGCCCAAAAATTCCACCTATTTGCCCCATTGGACCTCCAAAAAAACCTTTCAACACTTGAGGCCCTTTCAAAATTGTTGACGGCACATCAATATATTGAGGTTGGTAACCAAGGGACCATTGAAATTGAGGTACCTGTAGGGATGGGTGGACAACGAAAAGCACAAATGTCATAAACCACTTGACTTAATTTTTTGCTGCAAATGGGAATCAAACCACACCCTAAAGTTTAGGTTCATATATTGGCAATAGTCATATATATTTGTGGTAATTATATTGATTACTATTCATGGGTCACTATGCACTTTTCATAGTCTATGTATATCTTTTTATTCAGCACTCTGTATGTGGCATTAACTTTCTCATTTTACAGGGGGAGGTGCCTGGTAAATAAAATATTTTTTTTCCTAGTTGATAAAGATAGAAATTTATTTTTCTTAGTCCTAGAAGTGATATAAAAGATTAAATAATGATATTATATTTTCTTTTATTTCAGTTGACCTTTGTCCTGATAAATTAAAATAATATATTATTGTTTCAGTTGACATATTGTCCTGGCAATAAATTAGTATTAAAAATTAATTAAAATTGATTATATTAAAATTATTTCAGTTGAAAGTAAGTCCTGATAATTAGATTATTTCAGTTGACATTGAATCCTGGTAATTAAAATTATTTTAACTTTACATTAAGTCCTGGTAATTAAATTTTTCAGTTGATTTTAACCCTGATAATTATCAAAATTTACATTACTAATTAAAAATTTATTTTATTACTTCAGTTGATTTATTTTAATCCTGGTTAGCACCAAGACCAATAAAACTGGAATCAGTATATAAAACAAATGGTTGGTTAAAGTCAGGTAAAGCAAGAATTGGTGCTGACATCAAACAGTGTTTCATAGTGTCAAAAGCTCTTTGTCTTTCACTATTCCAGACAAAAGCAACATCTTTTCTAGTTAATTGGGTAAGGGGTAAGGCTATGACTTGGTAATTTTTAATATACTGTCTATAGTATCCACACATTCCCAAAAAACTCTAGAGCTCTCTAACTGTGGTAGGAGAGTTCACCTGTTGTATGGCTGCCACTTTGTTTTGGTCAATACATATCTGTAACCCTGAAATAACATGACCAAGAACTTTTAAAGAATGAAAACCAGATTTACATTTCTTCAAAGCAAGTGTCATATTTATTTCATCCATTTTCTGGAATACTTTACACAGGTGGTTAAGATGGTCCTCAAATGTTTTTTAGAATATAATGATATCATCAATATAAACCATCAGCCATCCTTCAATTATTTCTTGATGGAATGTGTTATCCATTACTTTTTGGAGAACTGAAGGGGCATTTTTAGGGCCAAATGGTATCCTAATATACTTATAAACACCCATATGAGTGGCAATCATCAGAAATTTCTGAGAATTTTTCTCCACAGGTACCTGGTTATATCCTTTATTACCATCCAAACACTGATATATTTAGCACCCTGTAAAGTAGCATGTATAGAGCTAATTCTTGGTAAAGGATAGATATCATCAGCAGTATAAGTATTTAATGCTCTATAATCACCACATAACCTGGCTTTATCTTTCTCATATGAAATTAGGACAGGTGAGATAACACAATATTTAGGTGTTTCAACTACCTTTTCAATAATATTCATTTTTAAAAGGGTATAGATATTGTCTTCAATATCTTTTCTCTTTGTGGGAGAAGCAGGATATGGCTTCTTCTTTAAACTAGGTGGTATTTCAGTTAATGGGCAAGATAATGAAAGTTTAGTTTCTTCTTTAACTAATCCTAATTCATGTTACCCATGAGCGAAGGCCATAAGAAAATTTTTTATCAATTTAATGATGGAATCTTTATACTAACCAGAAAGTTGTTCTCCAAAAGACGAATTTTCAATTTCAGAAATAAGGGCAGGCATTTCTTTTGTAGATCTTCCTTATTATTGAACTACAGAATTACATGTGTTCAATTCTGGTTTTAATAATTTTTTGGGGGAGGAAATCTAAACTTTTCTCTTCCCATTCATCCTGATTGTGAAGCAATGTTTTGAAGGATCCAATTTTATGCCATACTTGGTTAAAATTTCATTTCCTACAATAAAACAACTGCTTAAATTATCATTTTTCATGACATCAAAATCACTTATAGCTCTTACGAAACCATGGTTATATTTGAAAAACACTGTGGCTTTGTATTTACCAATGGGGGACAAAACAAAGCCATAACCTCTCCAATTTTCAGAAATGATAGGCATAAGTTTTGATTTATAATCTTGGTCCACTAATGCAAGTGCTTATTCTGATACTACACTTTCTCCAGCTCCAGAATCCAAGACAACCTCAATGTTGGTTCCATTGATCAAGACTGGTGCCTTGATAGGTGCAATAACAATTAAGCTATCCTCAAGGTTTTTTATGATCTCAGCATCCTCTACTGTAGATAAATCATTATTCTCAATATTAATAGTGTTTAAATAATGAATATCCTCTTCTAGCATCAAAACTTCCTGCTGAGATTCATATGAAATATTTCTGGCACAATCGCTTGAAGTATCATCCAGTGCTATTGTGTAATCAGCATGTTCCTCAGTTTATTCAACAAGATTGATCTTTTTGTCACAAACATAGCCTTTCTGAAAAGGCTTTCTGCACTTGAAGCAAGTTTTTGTTGCATACTTTGTAGGTGAAACAGGGGCAGAAGGTTTACCCACCTTTTACAGAGGTTTCTGTTGGTAATTCGAGGGTTTCTTCAAAGGAGTTCTAGGAATGAATCTTCTGTCATCATACTTGTTGTTGAGAAGGATCTCATTACAAGTATTAATGAAAGAAGAAGGTTCTCTGGAGAACTCAGTCCTAGCAACTATCAAGTCTCTCAAAGACATGGGTAATTTATAGAGGATCCTGTCCTTCCATAACTCAAACTCCATATTTGGGTCCATTTCCCTTAAGATTTTTACAAGTTTCATTAGAAACTCAATAATTTTATCAGTAGAAGAGCTGTATCTAGTTTCTTCATACTGCCTTTGTTGAGCTATCCTAAACTTCGAGCCACCAAATTGTGCTTTAATTAATTTTTTCCAATTTTCACATGAGTAGTCATTATTATCCAAGAGAACAGATTCATACCACATTAGGGCTACATTGGTAGATAAAGAAGTTAATTTAGACACAATTTCATCATCTGGGAGTTTGTAAGAATTTTTTAAGGTATCAATTCTGCAAATGAATTGCTGCCAATCAGAGGAAGAGTCACCATCAAATGTTGGATACTGGTCAAGTTTTGGCCAATTATTTTGATTTGAAGTAATTTCTTTAGTACAAGTTTGTCTCTGAGTAAGAATGAGCCTTACTTTCTCCCATTGGGCAGTAATTTCATTGTTTATTCCTTCTGTGGAAGATCCTGGTACATCATCAATTTTTGAGAGAAACACAGTGATATCAAGAGGCATTTCTAGAACTAATTTCTCTTTGGACGAACTAGGAACAGGTAAACTTGGGGTATCCTACATTATATGTTCTTTCAAAGAAATGTCAGAAATTTTTTGATCATGAAACAATGAATTCAATTTTTCTTCAATGGTTGTTAATCTGATTTTCACTCATGGAAGACTAGATAAACTCTTATTCATGGTTGCAAAAGATAACTCGTTCTAGTTTTGAATTGATGAATAATGGTCACCCAATCTTTTAAAGTTCAACTTATGTCCCTCTAGCTCCTGGCAACAAATGGACACAGTATCTTGTAATGTAGAAAAATCATTTTTGGAATTTTTCCATAAAGAAACTTTCTTTTCATGAGTTACTTTGTAATTAAATAAATCATCAGAAACTGTCTATAATTCACTCCTCAATTATTGGTAACCCTGTTCAGTGAACAAACTATTAAATTTCTGAGTCAATTGCATGTTTTTTATAATCTGATTTTGTTTAGCAACAATATCCCTCAAATATTCATCATTAGTTTTTTCCACATCTGGAGTATTTCTCAATAGGGAAACAGAATAACTTTCCAGAATCTCATAAAACTCAGGATCAAGTGTCTCATCAATAACATCCATATCAGAATTTATCATTGAAGTAGCAATCAAAACCAAAGTATTAGATACATTAGAATATTGAGCAATTTTTCTACTACTATCAGCCTCTACTGGTCTCACAGTTTCATCTACTCTTCCAGAATTACCTGAAGGAACTGAATCAGCAACAAGAAATGGTACTTGAGATTCAATAGAGGGGCTTACCAATGCTTGGGCAAGAATTGAATGTGGTTATTTTTTCTCTTTCTTCCTCCTTGATAAGGGTGAGGAGGTGTGGGGTTGAATTGATTAATTCTTGATGGACCTGACTGAGGAATTTGAGGTTGCTGTTGCTGGAACAGATAATCCCACTGGGTGTTCAAACAATCCCACTGCCACTTTGACACTTCCACCTTTTATTGTTGCTGGGGAGCCAATTGTGGAAGGTCCCTGGGGGGAGGAGTTCTCCCCTTCTCTTGAAGGAAGGACTCTATCTTTCTTACCTTTTCTTCTAGAGAATCTGTTTTTGACCTCAGCTTGAGGTTTTCAGTCCTCAATTCCTTGATGTGAGTGGAGAGATTTTTGACTTGCTGAGTTAATGGCATCTTTTTTATTTTGAAGCCTTTTGTAAGCTCTTCTGGGGGGTTGATAGAAGGCTTTTGGTCCTGAGCAGTTGTCTCCACTAATATTTCCACCTCCTTAATTTCTTCATCCTGATTGGTCCAGTAATTGATTAATTTGAGCCAATTCTGGAGTCAAAGGAGAATTACAGAAGAAGCTCAATCATAATCAATTAAGTCCAGTTCCTCATCACAGCCAGCAGAAGCACCTTGATCAGTCATAGTTTAAATGAACTTAAACTGAGAGAAATAAATATTAAGAATTAATTAGTTATTATTTTTGCTTTATTTAAAGAAAAATAAAAAAAAAATTATACTATATAATTAATTATCAGGATTTTTCAATCAACTGGAATAATTTAAAATATGATGTGTTTCAGGAAAAAAATCAACTGAAATAATAATCACAATTTTTATTAATTTAAGATAATTTTATAGCCAGGATTAGAATAAATCAACTGAAATAATAAAATAAATTTTTAATTAGTAATGTAAATTTTGATAATTATCAGGATTAAAATCAACTGAAAAAATTAAATTACCAGGACTTGATGTCAACTGAAAATAATTTTAATTAACAGGACTTGATTTCAACTGAAATAATCCAATTATCAGGACTTATTGTCAACTGAATACATTTTAATATAATCAATTTGAATAAATTTTTAATACTAATTTATTGCCAGGACAATTTTTCAACTGATACAATAATATATTATTTTACTTTATCTGTACTAAGGTCAACTGAAATAAAAGAAAATATAATATAATTAATTTAATTTTTTATATCACTTCTAGGACTAAGAAAAATAAAGTTCTATCTTGGTCAACTAGAAAAAAAAATATTTTATTTACCAGGCACCTCCCCCTGTAAAATGAGCAAGTTAATGCCACTTACAGAGTGCTGAGTAAAAAGATAAATGTAGACTATGAAAAGTGAAAAGTGACCCATGAATAGTAATAAATATAATTACCACAAATATATATGACTATTACCAATATATGAACCTAAAATTTGGAGCGCAGTTTGATTCCTGTTTGCAGAAAAAAATTAAGTAACGTGGTTGATGACATTTGTGCATTTAGTCATCCACCAGTCCCTACAGGGACCTCAATATTGATGGTCCCTTAGTCGCCAGCCTCAAGATATTGTTGTGCCATCAACGATTCAGAAAGTCTCCCAAGTGTCAATGGGTCCTGACGGTCAAGAAGATTCTTACGGAGCCCCAACAGGAGGATTAGGTGGATTATTGGGTTTTCAAAGTCAAAGTGCCTATTTTTTCTTTTATTTTTTTTACTCAATTTAAAGAGGTAAAAATTGTTATAAATATTATTATTATAAATGATTAGATTTAAGTAGCAGTAAAGAATAAGACAATGAATAATAGTAATAGATATTTATTTAGTATAGTAATGTAATAGAAATATGTAACTAATGATTGAACCTTCAAAAACAACAAAAAGGGGAGGCCTTTTATAGGCAAATGAGAGACAAAGCACGGACTTAAAATTCTAAATATAGGATTATGAGAGAAGAAGAAAGAAAATTCCAAGAAGACAATTTCAAATAATAAGATTGTTCTAGTAAGAACGTGTTCACATTTTGTATTTACAGAATATGTAAAAAATAAATTGTTTTATTTAAAATTACAGTAAGTGTCAATTTTAAATAAGTAATTTTAATTTTTTGTATATAGTTATTTTAATTTAAATATTAAATCATATTTTCAATATTAATATTTATTATAATATTAAGTATTTTATTTCTCTTAACCTTTTATTGAGCACAGTGTTAGAATTAAAAATAAAAATAAAATACAAATTAAAATAAAAATATAAAGGACATTTATTATTAAATTTAATAATTTTCTAACTTTACTTTTTGTAACTAGTTGATTTATTATAAGTAAGTTTAAAGTAAATATTATAATTAATAATTATAAGAAATAAAAAGGTGTGGCTTCATCCAGTAAATAATTAAATATTTTACTAGGTAAGTCTAGCAGCCTGGCCGACAGCTGGGAAGTGTTTCTAGGGAGGTTTTATGCAATTTGGCAGTCAGGAACACCAAATTCATGGGTGTGAATGGGCTCTTAGTTAGTAGTCTGTGTGTATATAGTTAATAAGACAGTTTGGGGAAACTCTAATTATCATACAAACATCTGGAGGTAATATCCTTGTTCCTCATTCAGTATTCACTGTTTTCTGGCCACAATTGGCTGTGTCTCTTGAAAAGTGAGTTCTTCATTTAACTTAACTTAGCAACTGTTTTCTCTGGTATAGTCTTGCAAGCTATATAAGGTATTATTTCTGTCTCTGGTGTGGATTTGAAACCTACATCAAGTATCATTGCTTTTTCTGGTGTGGAAATTGGTCTACATTTCAGTTCTTTGGTTTGGTAGTCTGTCTGGAGACTACTTGCTTGACTGATCAGGCATTCAAATGTGTTGGAAAAGTGGCTTTGGGTAAACAGGAATCAAATTACTTTAGCAGTTAAACCTCACTTGTTTTTTTAAAGTTACAGGGGTTTTTCTCTCTAGTTTTACTCCAACTCCCTTGGTCAAGGCCTATAGCTAGTACTATAGGATTGTCTACATTTCTGGCACCCAAAATGGGGGACAGATCTTCTAGTTCTTTAAAATCTCTGTTGTCTTTGATTGCCATTTCTGATGATTTTGGACTGGAAGAATGGCTTCTGGTTATTCTATTCCTGTGGTGACTGTCAGTGGGGGGGAAGGTCCTCCTTCTGTGATGGTTAGGGAATGTGTAACGATTAAAACTGAGGATGGTACCAAGTTTAATGGTGAAGATGTGAGGTGGTTTCTGGAGAAGTATTAAACTGCTTCTGGTGTGAATGGTGCTTCTTACCTAGACATGGTGAAGCAAATTATCTTCTTTGTTGGTGATAGGGCAGTGGAGAAGGAGGTTGTGGCAATTCCTGGCTACAAGAAGAGGGAATGGAAGTTACTGTGTAGGAAGATGGTGGATAGATGTGGTGTCAGGTTCACTATGGTGGATCTGAACAAGGTTGTCAGTGATTGGCAGTCCTTTGGTGGTGTTGGTAACTTGCACAGTTACAGGAAGTTTCTGCTACAGTTGGATCCTGCAGTGGAATACTTGGTGGAAGTGGAGGAGCTGGCACATGAAAATGCTGCCAAGGATGTTTTTTGGTCTTCCCTGGCTAGAGATGTCAGGTTGGATGTGTTGAAGGAGCTTTCAAGGAAGGACTTCATGAAGACTCTTTCTAATAGGGACCAGAATTTGCCTGCCTTGGACATGGTGAAGGAGGCAGTTGAGGCCCACTTAAAGTTATTGGCTGTGGATACCTATCAAGAGGGGTGTGCCAAGTATGTCAGCAAAGTCAGTGAGGCTTTGGCTGAAGAGGAGAGTAGAGTAAAGAAGGAGGAAAAGAATATGGTGAAGGTTCCTAAACATGAGAGGGACCCAGTGGTAGAGCAGTTGGCTTATCTGACAAAACAGCTACACATATTTGTTCAGGAGGCTAGGAAGGCCAATAAGGCTCCTTCTCAGCCCAGAGATTTTGACAAGCGGGCTGGTAGGAGTGATCCTTGGGTCTGCTCTTATTGCAGTAGGAGGGGGCACAAGTCCAATGATTGTTGACTCTGAACAGAGATGTGTCAGAGGGAAAGGTGGAGTTTTATGGCAGGGTGTTCAAGTTACCTGATGGTCAATTTGTGAAGCCCAGTGAGGTGCAGGCTCCTGTTGATTTGGTCAGGAGAAGGGCTGGTTTCAATCAGAGGAGATCAAAGTTTGTGTAGATTATTGATCAGGGGAAGTCTTCTATTAAGGAAGATGATGATGTCAAGGGAAAAGGGAAGAAGGTTAATAAAGTCTATTTTTCTACTTCCTTTGGTGGGTTGGAATTATATTCTTGTGGTGGAAAGTCAAGTGTTGAATACTTGGTTGGTGTCTATGATGTGGAGGCAGGAAAGGTGGGAAGGCCTAAGAGTAACTCTCAAGCCCAACCAAAGCCCAAGGCTTCTAAGGTGGATCCTATGCTGAGTGCAGCTAGGAGAAAGTACAGCAAAGAAGAGCTGTACAAGATGCAGAAGGGGATTGCTAATATGGGCCCCCCTAGCTTTGGTGCATTGGACATGAATTGAGAGCCAATGCCCATGGATGTGGATTATGATTCTGAGGAGGATGTTCCTTTGGCTTCATTGCCAAGGCCTGTTGGAGTTAGAGGTTCTGGTGAGGGATCTGGTTTGATTCCTGTTGATGGAAAATCTGTTGGTGGTTCTGGCCCTCAGGAAATTTCTAGGACCAAGCACCACAGGAAATCTGGGGTGAACTGCTAGCAGTTCCCTCTATTTGAAACTATCAGGAATTTGTCAGGAAACTGTTGGGAAACTGTCCTGAAACTGTCAGATATATGTTTTTAAATCTGATGAGAAAACATTGAAAAAATAAACTGTCACAGGTTGAATCCAGAACAATCCCTCCTTGAGCAGAGCTTAGAAACCACATTGAACATCAGTTAATCTCAGGTTTGGCAAAATGTTGAACAACATCACTTAGCATACCTTAGTATTCAAATATTAAACTTGAATATATGTTGCATGTATGATATAGATGCATATGCATTTGAATTTGCATGGTGGATACTTATTGCATTTTAAAAATTGATGTGAAATGCCTACCCAAAGTGCATGCATAATGACTATGATGAATAAATATGCATAAAAAATATGAATATTAAATATGCATAAAAATATGCGTATTGAATATGAATTAAAAATATGCATATTGAATATGCATTAAAAATATGCATATTGAATATGCATTAAAAATATGCATATTGAATATGCATTAAAAATATGCATATTGAATATGCAAAAAAAAGGTGCATATATGTATATGAATAAAATATATTAATATGCATATAAATCTGTATAATGAATATGCATATACATATGCATAAATATGCATAATGATTGAAAAATGCAAAAAAATGATGCTTAATGAGTATATTTTATGCATAGATAGAAATATGCAATATGAATTCATATTGCATACAGAAAACACTGGCAAACCAACGTAACCAAAACTCATACTAAATTTTCATTCTGGGCTAAAGGTGTGAGGGAAGGAAGAAAAACAGTCCGATGTTAGAAAAATGCTACATGCACTCATTTTGTAGCAGAGCAAATGAGAAGTGCTGAATTATGGTTGGTGCCCATAATTTAGTATGATATCATAATTTTATTTAATTGTTTTTAATATTGACAAGACTTTAGGTCAGTTGGTATGGATCTAGCTGTGCCAGGGTCTAATCTATATATTTTAACAATTTCTTAATAATTAACGGGTTTTAATACAAAAGCAGGTTGTATTTTTTGTGGGATATTGGATATGATAAGGTCTTTTGTAAAAAAAAATTATATTATTCAAAACTATTCCTGAATCAGATGTGGGATAATCACTACAAAAAATTGTAGTACTGTGGGCAATAAAATATATGCACAAGCAGTAGAGAAAGGACAGAGTGAACCCTTTTTGTGCAGTGGGAATCATAAGAGTGGAATTGTGGATGAAAAATATAATTCATTATTACCATTTTATTTAATCAAAAAATTTATAATATTAAAAAGAACTATTGGTTAATTGGTATTTGACCTTTGTGCCTCACTCATATTTATCATTTGATTGATTTTTTGTCACCATTATGTTATTAATATTATAAGTATAGCAAAAACTCGTGTGCCCAACGCATACCGGGTGATGTTACACCTTTTATAATATTATTAAATAAAGGTAAAAAAATATGAAAATGATTTGTTTTACAAAAAATAAATTGATATCCAAAAGCAATATGAGGGATAAAAAGGTAAAATTAAAGGGATCAAATATGAAATAAAAGATTAAAGTAAAATTCCTGCCATCAAGAGCAAGTAGACATGATGGGGTGAACGCCCACCAGTGGCACTAAACTTGGACTATAATTTCTTTTTTGTAAAAATAAAAAAAAACCACTTGAGCTTTAACAAAACTTCAGGATGACAATTTTGCCATATCAAACAACTTCTAGTGCAATTATTGAAGAAAAATTCATTTTCATTGCAATAGAGAGAATTGATCACATCAGACTGCATGTGACCAAACGTGTCCAGCAAAAGTTCGGCCGAACTTGTGCTGGACACTTTTATGATGGAGAGTTACTAGGGTGGAATTTTTCTTCAGTTCATCTGGTATTTCTTATAAACATGTCCACTGGTATTTGATCTTTGTGCCTCACTCATATTTATCATTTGATTGATTTTTTGTCACCAGTATGTTATTAATATTATAAGTATAGCAAAAACTCGTGTGCCCAATGCATACCAGGTGATGTTACACCTTTTATAATATTATTAAATAAAGGTAAAAAAATATGAAAATGATTTGTTTTACAAAAAATAAATTGATATGCAAAAGCAATATGAGGGATAAAAAGGTAAAATCAAAGGAATCCAATATGAAATAAAAAATTAATATAAAATTACTGCCATCAAGAGCAAGTAGACATGTTGGGGAAAACGTCCACCAGTGAGGCAAAACTTGGACTATAATTGCTTTTTTGAAAAACAAAAAGGTGCCAATCTAAGGTTTAACAAAACTTCAGCAAAACCATTTAGCCATATCAAACAACTTCTAGTGCAATGATTGAGAGAGAATTGATCACACCAGACTGCATGTGACCAAGAGTGTCCATGTCAAGGGTCACTTTTGGTCTAGAAGTTTTAGTATGAAGTTTTTACGAGGATTTTAAAGGTTTAAATGGACTCTCAACAAATTTGTACGTATTTCTTAATTCAAAGATGATTATTTTACTCAATAAAAAGAGGTAGGATTAAAATATTAATATAGTTTATAAATTAGAATTACGCTATTGTAAATACTAATGATATAGAATATAAGAATAAGTTTTTATTGGTTATTGTTGTAATAAAATGGTTTGGTAAGATAGAATGATTAAAAGACAACAAAAAGAGAGGCCTTTTATAGGCAAAGGAGAGACAAAGCACGGAAATCAAATTCTAAAAACAGTAGGAAGAGAGAGAGAAAAAGAACATTCCAGAAGAGTATTTCAAATAATAAAGTTATTCCAAAAAGAAGGCGTCAAAAAGATGTATTTACAGAGTATATCAGAAATACATCAATATTTTTAATATTTACTGTAAATGTCAATCCCAAATAAGAAATTTGATTTTTTTTGTATATATTTAATATTATTTGAATATTTAAATCTTATTTTATCTTTGTATTTTATTTTTTTAAATATAAAGTTTTATTTTTCCCAACCTGTCAATTGAGCACGGTGTTAGAGAAAAATATAAGGGACAAAATTATAATTATAATTTTACTTATTTATTTAATTAATTAATTTAATTTTAACATTCTGTAACTAGTTAATTTATAACTAATTTTAATGTAACTAAATGATAATTAAAGAATAATTAAAGATGATAAGGTGCGGCTTCATCCAGTAAATAATTACTTATTTCACTGGGTAAGTCTAGTAGCCTGGCTGACAGTCCAGCACAAGTTCGGCCGAACTTGTGCTGGACACATATATGACGGAGAGTAGCTAGGGTATAATTTTTCTTCAGTTAATCTGGTATTTCTTATAAAAATGTCCATTCGTACTTGATCTTTGTGCCTCACTCATATATATCATTTAGTTAATTTATATGTCACCATTATATTATTAATATTATAAGTATAGAAAAAACTCATGTGCCAAATGCATACCAGGTGATGTTACACCTTTTATAATATTATGAAATAAAAGTAAAAAAATATGAAAATGAATAGCTTTACAATAATTTAAATAGATATTAAAAAAAAGAGAAATAAAAAAGTAAAACTAATCTCAAAGAGATCAATTATGAAAAAAAAATACAAGTAAAATTCTTGCTCTCAAGAGCCATTAGAAGTGTTGAAACAAATGGGAGCCATCAGGGCTAAATTGTAATAAGTGACCTTTTTTTTAAAGATAAAAAATTATACACCTGAGGTCAGGAAGAACGACAGGTGGATGATTCAGCTAAACAAAAATACTTGTAGTGAAGTTTAATAAAAAAATGTTTTTTTGTTGCTATAGAGAGAATTGATCCAATCTGACTGCATGTGACCAAAAGTGTCAATGTGTACTTTTGGTCTAGAAGATTGGTTCGAGGTTTCTACAGGGTATTTAAGGGTTTAATGGTCTCTCAACAAAAGGTACGTATTTCTAAATCAATATGATTTTTGTTACTCAAATAAAAGAGGTAGTTTTAAAATATTTAATATAGATTATAGATTACAATTACGCTGTTGTAAATGCTAAGCTTATAAAATATAGAAATAAGTATTGTATTGTAATTGTAATAATAAGTAATTGATGAAGAAATGTTCTGAAAAGCAAAAAGTAAGAGGCCTTTTATAGGCAAAACATGAGGTAATAAAATATACGGAATTTACACCATATACTGTAAAAATGTGAGAAAAAGAATGACTAAAAGGAGTACATATATGACATAAGAAATAAATAAACTGGTACATCAACAAGGGCATCAAATTTATTAGAAATAAAGTTTGAGTTCCTTGGACTGTCACAATTAATTACACAATAATTAATTAATTATATTACTTTCATGGGATTTCAGATCTCTTACTGGGGTAATATAATTGTTTTAAAGTTTTTTATTATAATTTTATTATTAAATTCTATTCCCATTGACTTATACTATTGAGCACGGTGTTAGGGAGTAAAATTGTAGGGGACATTTTATTTACACTAATTAATTATACTAATTATTGTACTTAACTAGTTAATTTTAAGTAATAATTAAGTAGATAATTAATTATTATTAAGAAGAAGGGGTGTGGCTTAAACTTAGTAAAATAATTAATTATTTTACCGGTTAAGTCTAGTAGCCTGGCTGACACTTCCTCACTCTAAAAGAACAAAAAAAAAATTCTATGATTTTTTCTTTTTATACTTTTTTAGTAGAGTAGGAAGATTAGATATCTCCTTCCCAGGTATCCAAGAATCATATTCAGATGATTTATTCTTGAATCTCAATAAGTATTCTGTACCTTTTCCAGCAGTGACTATACTGTCATTAAGAATTTTTTCAATTTTTGCTGTTTCAGTGATTTCATTTGGGGTTTTCTTTGGTCTTCCCCTCCTTTTTGGAAGTAAATCACTATTGGACGTGTAGGGTTTCAGAAGAGATATTGGAAAAACAGGATGTTTTCTGTCATATGGAGAATACAAAATAACCTCAACTGCATTATCTCCAATCATTCTTCTGACAAAAAATGGACCAACAAATGGATCTTTCAATTTGTTATTACCTTGTAAACTGAAGTGGACTGTAGAAGTCAACAATTCATCACCCTTTTTAAAAGTGTATTCTTTATGGTATTTGTCCCATCTCTTCTTCTCATATTCAAATGATTTTTCAATACATTTTTGAGCATGATTTCTGCTTATTTGTTGCTTTTGAAGAAAAGACTTTACACCAGGATGTATATCCAATTTAGGTATTTTGTTATTGAGAATTTGGGCAGGAGTATTTGGAAAATATCCAAGTCAGAGCTCAAAAGGCTTTCTTTGAGTTACAGAATGAACAGTGCTATTATAAGCAAATTCCAACTCACAAAGTAAGGTAACCCAATCATGAGTTAATCTGTAATTATCTTTATACTCAAGGCCAAAGCCACAATACCTTCTAATCATGTCCTCTAAAGTCTGAATCATTCTTTCAGCTAAACCATCAGTCTGTGGATGGTGGGCAGTTGAAAGTTTCAGATCACAACCACAAACATCCATCAGAGACATTCAAAATTAAGAAGTAAATTTAGGGTCTCTGTCAGAGATTATGGCTTTAGGAAAACCAACAGTATTAAACATATGAGACCACCATAAAAAAGCTAATTCTTTAGTGGAAACATCCTTGTGGGTAAGGATAAATTTACAAATTTTTGTGAATCTGTCCACAATAACCCAACAAGAGTTATAACTGTCTTTACCAGCAATAGGTAACCCTGTTACAAAATCCATGTTTATTATCTGCCATGGTGCATATGAGGTTCAATATGTTACATTAATCCTGCTCTTTTACCAGTTAATCTTTTTGATTTTTGAAAAGAATCACAAGACTAAACATATAATTTGGTGTATTCAGACATATTAACCCACCAAGCAGTGTTCTTAATTCTGATCATTGTTTTTTCAAGATCAAAATGTCCAGCTAATATGTCATCATGAAAATTTTCAAGATGATTTCTCTCATAGAAGGAGGAATAACAATAACATTACTCAACTTTCTCCTATAATATAGATATCCTTCATCAATTGAAAATTTACCTTTTTCCAAAGCCTTCTTGTACTTTGGTGGAAGGGTTTTAATTAATGCTTGTATTGAAGAATGCTTTGGATCATTTAATATGGTGCATAACTTTTTCAAGTCAGTGTCCTTATCATATGAATACAGAATAAGCTGTAATAGCTCTTCCTCCATATCAACCACATATATCCCATGTATATTAATAATTTCATCCTCAGGATCATAAGCAGGATTAGAGTCATTATTTGGTAAAGGTAACCTAGATAACATATCCACATTTGAGTGAAGAATACCAGCCCTATGAATAATTGTCATTCTCCCTCTGTATTCTTGAACAGCCAACTGCCATCTAAAAATATGTCTGTTTGGTGTTTTCAAGTTTAAAAGGGATTTAACTGCACTGCAGTCAGTGACAAGTTCAAATTTCTGGTCATCTAGGTAATAATTAAGCTTTTCTAGAGCCCACACTACAGCTAAACATTCTAATTGAGTAGCACCATATTTCAAGTCACTGTTTCTCAAGGTTCTTTAAATATAACAAATTACTAATTCTGAAACTTTATCATTTATCACTTTTTTTTGATGGAGGGCAGCACCAAGACCAATGAAACTGGCATCAGTGTACAAAACAAATGGTTGATTAAAGTCAGGTAAAGCAAGAATTGGTGCTGACATCAAACAGTGTTTCATAGCGTCAAAGGCTCTTTGTCTTTCACTATTCCAGACAAAAGCAACATCGTTTCTAGATAATTGGGTAAGGGAAAAGCTATGACTTGGTAATTTTTAATATACTGTCTATAGTATCCACATATTCCCAAAAAACTTTGGAGCTCTCTAACTGTAGTAGGAGCCTTCACCTGTTGTATGGCTGCCACTTTGTTTTGGTCAACACATATCTGTAAACCTGAAACAACATGACCAAGAACTTTTAAAGAATGAAAACCAGATTTACATTTCTTCAAAGCAAGTGTCATATTTATTTCATCCATTTTCTGGAATACTTTACACAGGTGGTTAAGATGGTCCTCAAATGTTTTTTAGAATATAATGATATCATCAATATAAACCATCAGCCATCCTTCAATTATCTCTTGATGGAATGTGTTATCCATGACTTTTTGGAAAACAGAAGGGGCATTTTTAGGGCCAAATGGCATCCTAATATACTTATAAATACCCATATGAGTAGTAATCATCAAAAAGTTTTGAGAATTTTTCTCAACAGGTAAATGGTGATATCCTTTGTTACCATCCAAACAGCTGATATATTTAGCACCCTGTAAAGTAGGATGTATAGAGCTAATTCTAGGTAAAGGGTAGATATCATCAACAGTATAAGTATTTATTGCTCTATAATTACCACATAACCTGGCTTTATCTTTCTCATAAGAAATTAGGACAGGTGAGATAACACAATATTTAGGTGTTTGAACTACCATTTCAATAATATTCATTTTAAAAGGGTAGAGATATTGTTTTCAATATCTTTTCTCTTTGTGGGAGAAGCAGGATATGGCTTCTTATTTAAACTAGGTGGTATTTCAGTTAATGGGCAAGATAATTAAAGTTTAGTTTCCTCTTTAACTAATCCCAGTTCATGTGACCCATGAGCAAAGGCCATAGGTAAAGACTTTATCAAGTTAATGATGGAATCTTTATCCTCACCAGAAAATTGTTCTCCAAAAGAGGCATTGTCAATTTCGGACAAAAGGGCATGCATCTCTTTTGTAGATCTTTCTTTACATAGAACCACAGAATTACATGTGTTCAATTTTGGTTTCAATAATTTTTTAGGGGAGGAAATCTTAAATTTTCTCTTCCCATTCATCCCCATTGTGAAACATTGGTTTGAGGGATCCAATTTTATGCAATACTTGGTAAAAATATCATTCCCTACAGTAAACCAATTGCTTATGATATCATTTTTCATGACAACAAAATCACAAATAGCTCTTACAAAACCATGGTTATATTTAAAAAACACTGTGGCTTTGTATTTCCCAATGGGGGACAAAACAGAGCCATACCCTCTCCAATTTTCAGAAATGATAGGCATCAGTTTAGATTTATAGTCTTGATCTACTGAAGCAAGTGCTCTTTCAGATACTACACTTCCTCCAGCTCCAGAATCCAGAACACCTTCAATGCTGGTTCCATTGATCAAGACTGGTGCCTTCAGAGGGACAATAACAATTGAGTTATCCTCAATGTTCTTTATTATCTCAGCATCTTCCACTGTAGATAAAGCTTTATTATCAATATCAATAGTATTTAATTAATGAATATCCTCTTCCAGAATCAAGATTTCTTGTTGAGATTCATATGAAATATTGCTGGCACAATCACTTGACGTATCATCCAGTGCTACTGTGTCATAAGCATGCTTGTCAGCCTAAATATCCTTAGGACTGAGTATTTCTTATGCTTAAAATAAGATAACCTTAACTAGATTAAGCTTATATCTTAAAAATAAGGTTAAAATAATAATATATATTATTTTATTATATATATATATAATTATTATTCTATTATATAATTTATAATAGTTTAAATAGCTTATCCATGGCCTAATAATACTTATTAAGGTGTTAATGGAGTCATAATATACTTATCTTAAGTGATATGAAGTAATTATTGACATACATAAGCTTATATGTATACATAAATCTCATATTCAGTGAAATATGCAGTATATTATGTATATTTAGGTATATAAGTGGGTTTTAGCCCCTTAATAGCCTATAACCTTTGTTTTTCTGCTTATTTTAGGTCATATGGACGAAATCAGTGGACTCACAACGCCTACAGAAGCATAGACACCTATATCAGGCGCATACACCCAGTTTGGACAACTAAAATTACTTCCTTGGATGGTTATTCACGGATTTATGGGTTGGAAATATGTTTTTGGGTTAATGTGGATGCTTGGGGATGTTATTGGGGGCTTGGACATTTTATTTGTTTCCTTTATATGCTTTTAGTTTCATTAAATCTCTTTTTGATCATTTATTTTACCTGTTTCTTTATGGTATCCGCTTTTATCTGGGTTTTCTATTTATGGTATGACTCTGTGTTATTATTAATAGTGATGGAGGGTCCTTACTGGAGGTCTGGGTGTTGAAACTGCTTGAAGTGGATGCCATGGGGAGGTGATGGGCCCTCACAGTGCTGTAATTGCCGGGGATAGCAGTGACATCATCTGGATTGAAGGTCTGTGCACTCCAGTGGATTTGGGTATAAGTAAGGAGGGATTTTGACGGTTTATTATCATCATTCAATTACTACACTTCAAACAAACATTACACTACAATTATTAACATTCAGAAAATTATTATAAAGTCCTTATAAATTGATATTATCTTTATAAAAGCTATAACTATATTTTATTCTTCTATTTTCCACCACTAGCACGCATTTAAATCCAAGTATTGTGAGTTTAATTTGAGTATAACTATTCTATTAGTCTTCCCCTGAGGTTTAATCACTAAATCATTTATTAATAAGTAGTAGGACCATAAAATAAACTATTATATCATACTTATATACTAGACTGTACTGACAATGCTCCTCTGTTTTTTCTACAAGTTTTATCTTGTCACAAACATGGCCTTTCTGCCAAGGCTTGTTGCACTTGAAGCAAGTGTTTGTTGCATACTTTTTTGGTGCAACATGGGCAGAAGGTTTACCAACCTTTTCCAGAGGTTTCTGTTGGTAAGTGGAGGGTTTCTCCAAAGGGGTCCTAGGAATGAATCTTCTGGCATCATACTTTTTGTTTAGAAGGATCTCATTGCAAGTATTAATAAAAGAAGAGGATTCTCTGGAGAACTCAGTCCTAGCCACTATCAAGTCTTTCAGAGACATTGGTAATTTATAGAGGATCCTATCCTTCCATAAATCAAACTCCATATTTGGGTCCATTGCCCTTAAGATTTTTACAAGTTTCATTAAAAACTCAATAGGTTTATCAGTAGAAGAGCTATATCTAGTTTCCTCATACTGCCTTTGTTGAGCCATTCTGAACTTGGAGCCACCAAATTGTGCTTTAATCAATTTCTTCCAATCCTCCCATGTGTAGTCATTCCCATCCAGGAGAACAGATTCATACCACATTAAGGCAACATTAGTAAACAAAATAAATTAACTTGGACACAATTTCCTCATCTGGGAGTTTGTAAGAATTTTTTAAGTTATCAATTCTGCAAATAAATTGTTGCCAATCAGAGGAAGAATCACCATCAAATGTTGGGTACTGGTCAAGTTTTGGCCAATTCTTTTGATTTGAAGGAGTCTCCTTAGTACAAGCTTGTTTCTGAGTAAGGAGAAGCTGTAACTTCTCTATTCGGGCAGTATTCTCATTGTTCAATCCCTCTGTTAAAGGTCCTGGTGCATCATTAATTTTTAATGGAAACTCAGGGGTATCAACATGTATTTCTGGAACTGACTTACTTTTAGATGAACTAGCCACAGCTAACTCTGGAGCATCCTGTACTGTTTGTTCCTTCAAAGAAATCTCAGAATACTTTTGATCAATAAACAATGAGTTCAATTTCTCCTCCATGGTTGTTAGTTTAGTTTTCAATCTTGGAAGACCAAATAAATTCTCATTGATTGTTGCAAAAGATAACTGATTCTTATTTTGAAAAGATGAAAAATGGTCATTCAATCTTTTCAGATTCATCTTATCTATCTCCACCTCCTGGAAACAGGCAGATACAGTATCTTTTAGTTTAGACAAATCATTTTTTATATTTTTCCATAAAGCAACTTTCTTTTCATGGGTTGCTTTGTAATGAGACAATTCATCAGAGACTCTCCTTGATTCAATTCTTAATGCTTGATAACCCTGATCAGTTAACAAACTATTATATCTCTGAGTCAATTTAATATTGTTCATTATATGGTTTTGTTTGGCAATAATATCTCTCAAGTACTCATCATTAATCTTTGCTACATCTGGAATTTTTCACAATAAGGAAACTGAGTAACTTTCCAGACTCTCATAGAACTCAGGGTCAAGAGTTTCATCAATTACAGCCATATCAGGGTTAATCATTGAGGTAGCAATTAAAAGTAATGGATTAGATACATGAGCTATTTGTCTACTGCTCCCAGCCTCTACTGGTCACAAGGTTTCTTCTTCACTCTCAGATTTACCTGAAAGAACAGAATCAGCTTCAAGAAATGGCACTTGAGAATCAATAGAGGGGTGTACCAGGGTTTGCTGGGTATGAAAATATTGAGATTTCTTCTTCTTTTGCCTCCTTGATAGGGGTGAGGAGGTGTGGGGTTGACCTGGTTGGGTCTTGACAGACCTGCCTGAGGTAACAGATGCTGATTTTTAGACAGGTAGTCCCACTGAGTGTTTAATCAGTCCCACTGCCACTTGGACACTTCCACCTTTCCATGGGACTGGGGAGCCAATTGTTGTTCATTCCTGGGAGGAAGAAGTTTCTTCTTCTCCTGAAGAAAGGTATCTATCCTTCTCACCTTTTCTTCCAGAGCATCTACCCTTGCCTTTAGTCTCAAGTTTTCTGTCCTTAGCTCCTTTATGTGAGTTGACAGATTCTTTACCTGTTGAGGCAATGGCATCTTTTTTATCCTGAAGCCTTTTGGAAGTTTTTCTGGTGGGTTTATCATAGGCTCCTGATCCTGAGTTGTGTCTACTAGGATTTCTACTTCTTCCATCCCTACATCCTGTTTGAGGCAAGGATTTATTAATCTGAGAAATTCTTCTTGTTAAAGGAGAACTTACAGAAGTAGGCTCATCATAATTAATCAAGTCTAGTTCCTCTTCACATGCAGCAGAACCACTTTGGTCAGTCATTTTAAGATTTAACTGAAATGAAGAAGAGAGACAATAAGATGAATTAGTCTTTATTTTTAATTTTTATTTAACAGAAATAAAATAAAAATAATTTAAAAAAAATCTTTTTAGGATAAAAATAAACTAAATAAAATTAATTTATTAATTCAAAAAAAATAATTTGAAACCAGGATTATAATATAATCAACTGAAGAAATAAATTAAAATTTTTATTAATAATTTTAATTAATTATTTTCAGGATTTAAATCAACTAATTTATTACCAGGACTTAATGTCAACTGAAGTAATTAAATATTAATTTTATTAATTAAAAATTTTTTTATTAAACTGATCACTTAACTACCAGGACTCAATGTCAACTGAAGTAATTAAATATGAATTTTTATTTAAAATTTTTTATTAAACTGATCACTTAACTACCAGGACTTAATTTCAACTGAAGTAATTAAATATGAATTTTTATTAATTAAATAATTTTATTGAACTGATTACTTAACTACCAGGACTTAATGTCAACTGAAGTAATTAAATATGAATTTTTATTAAAAAAAAAGTTTATTGTCAGGACAATTTGTCAACTGGAACAAATAAAATTTAAATTAATCAGGACAAAATGTCAACTGAAAATTGTAATAATTAATATTAAAATATAATTATTTATTAATTTTGGGACTAAGAACACTATTGCTCTATTATTGTCAACCAGGAAAAATTAAAAAAAACATAATAATAAAATGAAATCCAAATTACCAGACACCTCCCCCTGTAAAATGAGGAAATAAATGCCACTTACAGAGTGCTGAGTAAAAGGAAATACCTAGCAAATGAAGAGAGCAAAGTAACCCACAAATAGTAATATCAATAATTACCACGATATATATGACATTTAGTCAATATATGAACCTAATTTTTGGAGCGTGGTTCGATTCCTGTTCGCAGCAAAAATTTTTGTCACGTGTCGTATGGCGTTCGTCGTTTTTGTCGCTCTCTCCTCCTTACAGGTACTCGAATGCCAATGGTCCCTTCGATTTACGCCCTCAAATCACAATGCACCGTTGATAATTCAGGAAGGCCTCTAATTGTCAAGGTGTACTTTTGGTCTAGAAGATTGGTTCGAGGTTTCTACGGGGTATTTAAGGGTTTAATGGTCTCTCAACAAAAGGTACGTATTTCTAAATCAATATGATTTTTGTTACTCAAATAAAAGAAGTAGTTTTGAAATATTTAATATAGATTATAGATTAAAATTACGCTGTTGTAAATGCTAAGCTTATAAAATATAGAAATAAGTATTGTATTGTAATTGTAATAGTAAGTAATTGATGAAGAAATGTTCTGAAAAGCACAAAGTAAGAGGCCTTTTATAGGCAAAACATGAGGGAATAAAATATACGGAATTTACACCATATACTGTAAGAATGTGAGAAAAAGAATGACTAAAAGGAGTACATATATGACATAAGAAATAAATAAACTGGTACGTCAACAAGGGCATCAAATTTATTAGCAATAAAGTTTGAGTTCCTTGGACTGTCACAATCAATTACACAATAATTAATTAATTATATTACTTTCACGGGATTCCAGATCTCTCACTGAGGTAATATAATTGTTTTAAAGTTTTTTTATTATAATTTTATTTTTAAAATCTATTCCCATTGACTTACACTATTGAGCACGGAGTTAGGGAGTAAAATTGTAGGGGACATTTTATCTACACTAATTAATTATACTACTTATTGTACTTAACTAGTTAATTGTAAGTAATACTTAAGTAGATAATTAATTATTAGTAAGAAGAAGGGGTGTGGCTTCAACTTAGTAAAATAATTAAATATTTTACCGGTTAAGTCTAGTAGCCTTGCTGACAAAAAGTGTCCAAGACAAGTTTGGCCAAACTTGTGCTGGACACTTTTATGATGGAGAGTAGCTTGGATGGAAATTTTCTTCAGTTCCTTCATCTTGTATTTCTCATAAACATGTATAATGGTATTTGATCAGTCTGTATCTTTCATATTTATCATCCGATTAATATTTTGTCACCATTATATTATTAATGTTATTAGTATAGCAAAAACTTGTGTGCCAAATGCATACCATGTGAAGTTATACCTTCAATAATTTTTTAAAATAGACGTAAATAAATATGGAAAGGTTTGGTTTTACAAAAATTAAATAGAAATTTAAAAGTAAAAAGAGAAATAAAAGAGTAAAATAAAAGTCAAAGAGTTTAAATATGAAAAAAATACTAGTAAAATTCCTGCTATCAAGAGCCAGTAGAGGTGTTAAAGCAAATGGGAGCCATCAGGGCTTAATTGTAATAAGTGAACTTTTCTTTAAAGATAAAAAATTATACACCTGATATTGGGCAGAACAGCAGGTGGATAATTCAGCTAAACCAAACTACTTCTAGTGAAATTTGATAAAAAAAGTTTTTTGTTGCCATACAGAGAATTGATCCCATCTGACTGCACATGACCAAAAGTGTCCAGCACAAGTTTGGCCGAACTTGTGCTGCACACTTCTATGATGGAGAGTGGCTGGGGTAGAATTTTTCTTCAGTTCATCTGGTATTTCTTACAAACATGTCTACTGGTATTTTATCTTTGTTCCTCACTCATACATATTGTTTGATTAAATTTTTGTCTTAATTATATAATTATAGTAAAAAATTGTGTGCCAAATGCATACTGAGTGATGTTACACCTTTTATAATATTATTAAATAAATGTATAAAAATATTAAAATAATTTATTTTCAAAATTATTAATTGATATCCAAAAGCAATATGAGGAATTAAAAAATTAAGTTTAAGGGATCAAATATGAAAAAAGAAATCCAAGTATTATTCCTAATATCAAAGGCCAGTAGAGATGTTGAAGAAAATGAGAGCCATCAGGGATAAATTGTACTAAATTGACTGTTTTTTAAAGATAAAAAATTGTGTACCTGTGGTTTGGATGAACTCTAGGTGGATAATTCAGCTATATCAAACTACATCTAGTGAAGTTTCTTATCAAATAATTTTTTTCATTGCCATACAGAGAATTGATCCCATCTGACTGCACCTGACCAAAAGTGTCCAGCACAAGTTCGGCTGAACTTGTGCTGGACACTTTTATGATGGATAGTAGTTAGGGTGCAGGTCTTCTTCAGTGCAACTGTTATTTTTTAAAACATGTTAACTGGTATTTGATCTTTCTGTGTTATTTGTATTTTATTATTTGATTTATTTTTTGTCATTAGAATATTATTAATTTTATTAGTATAGAAAAAACTTGTGCGCCAAATGCATGCCATGTTATATTACACCTTTTATAATATTATTAAAAAATGTTAAAAAAATATGAAAATGATTTTATTTCCAAAATTATAAATTAATATCCAAATGTAACATGAGTGTTATAAAAAATAAAGTAAAAGAGATCAAATATGAAAAAGATAAATTCAAGGGAAATTCCTGCCTTCAAGAGCCAGTAGAGGTGTTGAAACAAATGGGTGCCATCCACCACAGAAAAAATGGGGGGGTATTGCTAGCAATACCCCTTGCTTAAACTCCGTTGAGCCACAAATCTATGCCTGAATTATGCACACATCATCACCATGTAGGAAATTTTTTGGCCTTACATTTGGTCAGAGATTTGTCACAAATTGAGCTCAAGATGAACCTACATTGATCACCGTTTGATCTTGAAAAATCCTAATTTGATCATGAGTTGAACTCCCTTTGATCTCACTTTGATCTAACATAAGCTTTTTCATATCCAATATGTCAAATATTCACTTTCAAAAAGATTCGTAATGAATTTCACATGGAATATTAGAACCGAAACCAGTAATTTTCAGTAAATGGCTCATCAAAATGATTAATCTACAACAAAATACCATCAAAATTCAATCTGATTACTGAAAACCTTTGGTAAAATGACTAATAGATATTTAAATTGGAAAATAATATTCCATTTCTCAATTTCAAATTCAAAATATAAATCCTCGTTTCAAATGTGAATTTTTTAGATTCCTTGCCTTCCTATATTATGAGTAATATTTGAGGTATTTTACACCTTTGTAAATATGGTGATGTGCTGCTAGAAATTATCTCTGTTTCAATTCAACTTTATTGAAGCTTGATTCCAGAATGATACATATTTTATAACTATTTTGAGAAAAAAGTCACTAGTAATGAATTTAGCCTTTTATCTGTCCTTTATTAAACCTCACTTAATCCTACTTAAATCCAAATTGACCCACAAAAACCTTATTTGGGATATTTTTTAGCCCAGGATGATTCAAGATTGGAGTAAAATATTATTTTAAATATTCAATATGCCTATTGATTAAATTTCTTTAAGCTTACTTAAAATTCACATTAACATTAACTTTCACAGGAAATATTAAACACAAATCTTGAAAATATAGTATTTAAAATCAAAATAAATATAATATAATATGTTTACAACAAAATTTTCTTTCTGGATTAATTGAAACAAAAAATTGTTAATTTGTGAAAATAGAAAAAATACTATCCATCCTGAATTTAGAATTCATTTTTAAAAATTTAATGCCCCCTCACTTTCAAATTTATCATGTATTTCAAAAATTATATTTTTAATAATTTTGTGAATAGTACACCTGAGATATAAACTTGGGGATATCAAAAACTAAAACATCAGCAAATTGAAATGTTTTTTATTGTTATGAATGGAAATAATGATTGAAAAACACCATTAGAGCAAGTTTGATTTTGAATAATAGGCATACTTTCTCATGTAAATTTGAATAAAAATAATTTTTATTCTTACATAAGTTGCGGTGGATACATTTGAGCTCAAAAAGAATTAAAATTGACAAAATAAGACTTCTATAATTCATATTCAAAAATGAAATCACCCTTCATTATCTACCTGTAAACTATTTTAAATTAAATAATTTCAAAGTCAGTATATACTGATGTTTCTTCTAAAAAATTTATTATATAGATTAATAGTCATAAACAGTTGACATAGATGTTAACTTTATATAAGAAATCTTTAATGCATAAAATGATAAAACTATCTTTTATGTAAAAAGTGATGAAGGAAAAAAATATTATTAAATTTTTGATGCACTATCAATAAAATTGAAGATAGAGCATATCAAAAGTTTAAAGTTAATTTCAATTTTGATATCATCATTTTATATTATTTTACTTGAGTAGAAAACAGATTTTAAATCTCAATATAATTTCAAATCCCATTAGTTTGTAGATTTCAACATTTGAAACTATGAAATAAATATTTATGAAAGAATTTTACAATTTTTGCCCTTCTAAAAACTCATAAATCCAACTTCAAATCTTCTAACCTTCACAAGTAACCACAATGCATTCTGAAAAAACTCTATATTTAAATAATTAAAGGTAAATAAAATTATGTTTTTATTCTTTATTTCAATTTTTGATAAATAATATATATATATATATATATATATATATATTTATATATATATAATTTCTTAAAAAGTCTAAGAGGGAACTTAATAGTGGTTTTCGCATTAGATATATAGATTCAACTTTCAAAAAATTTGTTTGGAATAAATTACAAAGACAAAAAGGATATATTTTGATGAAAGAATACTGATTTGGGTTATCTTAAAATTTTATTAACCATTTTTAAGAATATCAATCCATGGTTATCATTATTTATGATATTATCATAGAATTTTTTCCTTTTTTAATATAATGATTTTCTATTGTGTGGTATGTAGGTTATGATAAGTTTAAAAGATTTATTGAAGATATATATGCCAGAAACAGTATAATCTGTAGATTTATAACTATAACTTACTTTTCTGATGTGTGAAATAAAGTCATAGCACAACAGGAAATGATACAAAATTGTTCATTTTTGGCTCACAAAATTCAACATATTTTTGACATATTTTACCACCTTTAGATAATGTTTAGTGGATTTTAAAATTATTATAACAAGCAAACTTAACAATGTTTTGATTTTTTTAACAAAAATAAATATTGTTAGATCATTTTTTTAAAAAATATGACTTATTTTTATGCGTTATCTACAATAGTTAGTAGTTTTTTTTGCAGAAATTACTTTTTTTGATATTCTATTTTTGAATTTTTTAAGAGAGTTCATTGCATTAAAGTTTTGTATTAATTTTTCATTAAAGCATCATATTTTAAATCTAGAGATTTGGTTTTGAAATAATATATATTTTTATGTTAATTGACTCATTATTTTTGGATTGATAAATTATGTTAAAATTGGGATTGCTTATTTCTAGTGAGTGTACATCATAGTTGGATTTCAAATCAAAGATTAATAAATGGTGAAATTTTGTAAAATTCTAAATATCTTTTAAACCTTTTTGATTTAAATAATGTTTAATGTTATGTAATCATTCTATAAGTAGAACACAGTTAAAATCTGATAATGGTACATTGCTTTCAATTTCTAATACTAAAATTCTATTCTACTTGAAACAATGTAAACTAAAGATTGGTATCTCATAAGAAACTCACAATTTTCAAAAATCATATTTCCAACTTTTTAAACATGATACACATTAAAATATATTTTTAGAATAATTTCCTAATTAGTTTCAAATACTAGAAAATAATGACCTCAATTTATTTTAATACTTAAACCATTCTGATGAGTGAATTTCACAATCTTCTAAGTAACATATGGTTACCATTTATACATATATGCATGATTTCTCCTTTTGTTTAATTTTAGCTGAATCTAAAAAGTAAAATCACATGTTGAATATCATCTATAGATAAACTTCTTATATTAGAAGCTAATATTTCATATGAGAAATTTGTTATTGAGTTTGGGAAACATTAATAAGTGTTGTATATTATAATTGAGCCATTTATTCAAGTAAATAAAAAAGGATGACCTTCTAAATATTTCATATATATATATATACATATATATATATAATAAAAATTAATAATATAGTAGCATTTAACCATGGTTTTTTACTAATGTCATATAAAAAAAGGGATTGAACTAAAAATTTCAGTAAAGAAAATAAAACTAAGATAAGTCAATATTCTTGTTTATATTCTCATATTTTTGAAATGGCTTACTTAAGGGAGAAAATTATTTGGTTTTAGAGTACAAGAATTTCTAGATAAAAATCTTGACAGTATAGTTTGACCCTCTCAAAAAGAAAATTCCTAAAATTTTACTATCACATTTTATATATTTGTTAAGTAATAGAAAATGGAGTTGTGTCTTTGACAATGAAGCTTTAGAAAATGAAATAAATGATTTAAATTTATAATATAATTTTTGAAACAATAAATCATGTATTCAAAAAAAATTATATATCTTACAATTAAGATAACTGTCAGCCAGGGTATTCCAGGAGTCCAGTAAATGATATGTTAACTTATAAGACCTGAAAGAGGGAGTAAGAATTGTATTTAATGCATATAAATTAATATTTTATTGCATAATAAAATTATATAAGAATCTTATTACATAAAAGTGTTATATTAATTTTATTGTTTATATAAATTTTTATACATTTAAATTAAACATGATATATTTTATATTCTACAAATAATGGCGCATTTTTATGTATTTAATAAATTATAAATTTATATTTAATTAATTAAAAACATATATTGTAATTATAAGTGTAAAATTGACTTATAATATAATTAAATTAATTATTTAAATTTATATATTAAATAACACCTTTCATATAATATTAAAAAATAATTAATGACACTTCTTTTGACCCTTAATTGTGTCAGGAAAAACAATTAATTAATTTATACTAAATTGAGATTAATTACATATTTTGTTGCGTAAAAATATTCTCTGTTTCACTTAAAAATCCTTAAATCAGACTGTACAATCTGTTTTAAATTATTTTTCTCATAGTCCCTATGTCACAGGCTTGTTTAGTTATTCACTATTTTTACTTACTGATTTGGGAATTAATGGTGGGAAAATTGGATTCTTAATTGGGGTTTTTAATTATTTGTTACATATTTTTCTCTACATTGTTATGTTTCACTTACTCTTTGATATACTTGTTTTATCCTATTATAATTCTTGTATTTACAAATATAGTGGCGCTTCAGAGGACCCATTGCCTATAAAAGGGCCTTGGATAATCCCCTGTAGCCTCATCAGTTACTATACACTCAACAAATTTAATATACTTTTACATTACGTTTATATTTTTTTTATCAGTAATAAAATTATAATTAAAATTCTATATAACAATTTAAAGCTTGCTTTAAGTCTGATAGTAATTAAAAGTGTTTGCCGCACAGAACCCTTACCTTAAATAATATTATTATTAATAAAGCCTAAATTTTTGTCATCTCTCAAGTTACTCGCTGTTGTTTTTCTTTTAAATAAATTAAATAATCTATTACACTTTATTTCTTTTATTTTTTTTCCCTTGTCCTCCTCCTTTTCTCCTCTTTTCCTTCCCTTCTTCTAGACGACTGACTGACAATAACAGTATTAATTAAGCAAGTCTAACAACTTTGGAAAGAAAACAAGAAAAAAATAATTAGTAAAATGCATAAGTTATTTTTAGAATTTAAGGAAACTTAATAGCTCTACCTGTAAACTAGCTTTAAAACAGGTTTAGATTTAACATGTGTAAATTCATACATAGTACCCTTCCATCAGTAGAGCAGAATAAAATTTATGTAGTTTTACTTTATTAATTAATAATAGTATTTTTATTTTTGGCTACTTCATTAGTATAACTATATATTTTTTAACTATTTTGTTTTTCATAACATAAGTTCAAAGCTTCCCATCACTCCTTCAAGATGAAACTCCATATAATGTAATAAATGAATGATATATTATAATGAATTTTACTAGAGACTTTTCAAAAATGGTGATAAAGAACACTTATTATAATTTTTTTAAATTTTTATTATTATTTTATCTCTTGAAAGGAGATGGCCATATCTCAATTTAATTAGTTTTTCTTCAGAAAAAATTATTCTTGATCTAAAAAAAATTGCATCACTATTAACTAGATGTTATTATACAATTTTACCAGTTTTTTTATCTGAAAATAGTTGAAAGTATGTATAAATTAAAGTGTTTCCAAATTGTCTTACTATTATCCCACCATAATTTTCACATTTAGATTTCATTATAACTGTAAAATAAGTTCTTCAATAATTTTAATAATACCTTAATATTTAATAATTTAGTTACATTGTAGATTTTTTATCCTTTTTTTTATATGAGGCTTATTATATAATCACCACTTTTAGATTTTTTCCATTTTGATGTCTGATAATTTAAATTTTCATTTAACTACCCAAATTATATCAAAAAAATTTCAAAAGTATATTTTTTTAATGTAATATTTTTGAAAACTTATCATTTCTTATAGGTTTTTCTTCAACTATTTATTGTAATTAATTACCCACTCATTTATGGTCTGTTATTGTTGTTAATTACATACAGACAAAATATGGATACTCTCATATTATATTGGAGTTTTAAATTAAAAAGTAAATACTAGTGGCTGGTATTAAATATGAAGTTGTTATAACTAAGTTGAAAAATAATTAATGATTAAATGGCATTGTATATTAAAAATTTTATTGAATGTATATAAAAATAACACTCAAGAAATATATATAAGATATATATCTGACCATTGTATATCAAAAATGAAGTACTTATCAACATAATCTTTTCAAATGATTTTCAAATTTACTTAAAGAGACATTAATATTACCAATTCAAACTTTATATCAAATATAACAATATTGATATTTCATTTTTAATTATTTTACAAAAAATTTGAGTTACAAAGTAATTTTATTCAGTATTTAATGAATGTTTATGAAAAATAATTTTAAAAATAGAAATAACCCCTCACAAAAAAAATATAATTTTTTTTACTTACAATTCACACCATATTTCTACCCTTAAAATATTGGTATTCTTCTAACAAAAATATTTTTTAAATAAACTTAAAAAAATTTTCAATATTCAATTACAAAATTTCAAATTTATAATTTATTTTACCTTACTAAAAAATTTAGTTGAAAATTTAATTTTGTATTTCCAAAAAATAAACTTAAATGTCAAATATTAAAAAAACAAAATTATAAATATAATTATGAGAAAGAGGTAGATTAAATTTATAATATTTATAAAAAAAAATTCATATCTTTTATGGTGTTTGAATTTTAAATTTAATGTATTAAAAAATAATTATTAAACAACCAAGCCAAATGAAATCGGCTTGGGTTTTTGGTATCACTAGCACTTATTTTTTTCTTATACTCACATTTTAAATTTTTTTTTTTTTCTAGATTTCTCATTTTTTTTTTATGATTTTTAAGGTTTTTAAGACTGAAGTTGCTTTCAAACAACTTCAGTCTAACTTATCTCTCACTTTCCCACCAGATTGCACCTGGTAGGGAAAGTCGCTTCCATTTTAGAGACCAAAGTCCCTTGCAGGGACTTTGGTTTCTCTGTGTGCATTGCACAGCCAGAAAAAAACTGGCTGCGCAATGCACTGCATGCAGCACATGTAACGCGCATCGCTGCTGCAAGTAATGCACATTGCATGTGCTGCCCATATCTCATTCAGCTGACTTGATATCAGCTGCATGAGATATGGAAGCTATTGTGCAACGCGCGTTACTTGCAGCAGCAACGCGCGTTGCACACAATTATGGCCACCTCCCAGCCTAGTAAATTAGCTGGGAGGGTGGCAAACGTTACAGCAAGCAATCAAAGTCGCTTTTAGAAACTTTGATTGCTTGAAAGAGACACTTCCAGCCAGGGAAAACCTGGCTGGAAGTACTAAATTGCAATGTAAGGGACCCAAGCCAATTTAAAAGGCTTGGGTCATAAATTAAGGTTTCTAAAAAGCAGCCAGTATAAATCTGGCTGCAATAAAAAGTAAATTTTTTAAATAAAATACATAAAAAAATAAAAATGTGTTCAAATAAAATATACAACACTCTTCAGCCGGTAAGAAACAGCCTTCCATTGTTACACATAGAAAAAAAATCAAATGTTTCTTTCAGAAACATTGGTCATGTTTCAATATTTTGAACCAAGTAAGATCAGGAAAAAGGTCACAGCAAAAAAATTGCATAATTATAAGTCTCCCAATTTAATATGGTGGGGAGGTTCATATTTTAGAAAAAGGTGGTGCAGATTATAGTTCCCTTTAAAAAAATTCAAAAATGAATTAATTTTGATGCAATGTAAATTTAAATGTGATGAGTGTATGTCATTTAGCTACGTGAAACATGGTAGCTAGAATTATGTGGTGTCAATTTTTTTTAGATGTGAAATTCAGTGTTCCACAAATGTTCATCTGTACAAAATGCAGCCAAGTAAATTCTAGCTGAAATTAGTATATGCATAGGAAAAAATGATCATGCTGTGTAAAGTGCCTTGGCAACATCATTCTTGGAATTTAGATGAAGTTTATCATATGACTTGGAGAGCTGCATTTTTTGGAAAATGAGATCAGTGAAAATTCATGATATCTACATCTGTTTTCCACCCAATTTCTTTTTCCTTTCTCTTTCTCACTTACCTTTTTCAAAATATATCCATCATATTTTTGCTTTATCATTTTGAGTTATTGGTACTATTTTCTTGACCTTATCTGATTACCGGTAAGCAAATTTTTTCTTGCTATTGTATTTTATATCATTTTGGTTTGTTACTCTTTTTTACACTTTTGACAAGTTAATCTAATGATTCTAATTCTGAATTTATTTTTATGGTTTCTTTTACTGTACCCTTTTGATTCATTATAAAAAATTCTTTTTCAGTTATCTTAAAGTTTTTTTATTTTTTGTCAATTTACTTTTCTTTATTCCTTATCAAAAATGTTCAATTTATTTATCTAACCATTTATTTTTTAAAACAGTGATTATAAAATAAACTTTATAATTAATTTTGATCAATCAGCTACAAATGGAAGAAGATTTTATGTACATGTAAGTTCATGTTTTGCTTATCATTTTTCTATATTTTTTAATACTTTCTCAACCATTATATTATTAATATGAAAAGTAAAACATCATCTCGTACTTGCTGAAAGCATACAGGATAATTTTTTGCTTTTCATAATAATAGGGGGTATCAATGTTCAGGGATCAACAATTAGGGATCAGGAATTTTTTTTCCCGGGATCAGACATTATTAATTGCGGAAGATTCTTATCCACTAGCCCCAGGGCTAGTGGATAAGAAATCCACGATAATGCATTATCCCGCCTCTTATACCCAAATTTCCATTCCTAATTCCTGATCCCAAACTCATCTCATCCATGATGGATTTTTAAGAAAGTCACATGACTTATAATTGCTGATGCCATCCTTAAGTATTTCCTCACTCTATGCTACTTAATTTTGGTGGCGAACATTTAAGTTTTTTTTCTATCTACACACCCCAACTGCACATTTGGCGGTGAATTCCCACTTCCCTCATCACTTAACCCTTCCACCAGCAACAATGAAACACCTCTCTACTAGGAAGCTACTTCACTCAACAATGAATGCTATCACTTTTCTTTTAGTTCTTTACTATAAATCTGACTCTGATTTGGAAGATGCTTTAGCTTATATGTGTTTTCTTTCCAAAAAGCGTTACATCATCACCAGGGGGCCAAATCTTTATCATGATCCCCGATATGATCTGGCCTCCATTCTCAACATTCCTCATTTAAACTTTACACAACTTTTTAGAACTTCTCCCGATTCTTTCTTCAAACTTTATCAACTCATCTCCGATCATCCTATCTTCCATAACAATTCTCATAACAAACAGCGTAATCCTGCCATCCAACTTGCTGTTGCTATATGTCGCTTTGGCTCAAATGGAAATGGTGCTGCCGTAAGACGTTTGGATAATCTCTTTAACATAGGATATGGTACCGTGATATTATACACCAAGCGCTGTATGATTGCTATCCTTTCCCTCAAGTCTCAAACTCTTGCTTGGCCAACTCCAGAACAGCGACTTGAATCCTCTCAAGTAATGCAAGCTGAAGGTTTCCCTGGCTGTATAGGTTTTGTTGATGGCACAACCATCCCTTTGAGTCAAAAGCCTGCTCATGATGGCAACCATTATTTTGATCGCAAAAAAAGGTTTCTTCAAAATCTTCTCCAAGTTCTCATCTTTCACAATCTAACTTTTAATCTTCTTTCTAGATACTCTATTGCCGTTCAACTTGTATGTGATGTCAATAAAAAATTTATTGCTTTTCACAGTGGCTGCCCTGGATCATGTCATGACTCTTCCGTCTTCCAAAGAATGAGGATTTCTTAATCCCCTGAATCATACTTTGACGAATCTCAGTACCTCCTTGCAGACTCAGCATATGCAAGTGGAAAGTACATTATACCTGCTTTCCGTGGTGCAACTTCAGAAAATGACCCCAAAACTAAATTTAATTATCACCTTGCACAATCAAGAGTACGAATTGAACATGCTATAGGTATTTTAAAGGGACGATTTTCTAGTCTTCGGGAGCTCAGAATCCAATTTCAAAAAAAATTGGAGATCAAAACTGCAAATCATTGGATCTTGACTTGCGTAATACTCCACAATATTCTAGCTGATTTAAAGGATGAGTGGAATGATCTTTATGAAGATGAGGATCCTGAACCACCACTGGCACTCCCCTCCCTTGATTCACAAATAATTAAATCAACCAGCATAGGCCCCATTATAATGCCAATTACTCTTCAACATTTCTCTTCACCCTTTTAATTTTTAATTTTTATGTTTTCATACTTTCCAAATGTCCTCTTTGTGTACTTTAATCACTTGGTTTTGTATTTTGGTTTGTTGCATATTTATTTTTTTTTGAATTTATGGTGAATATCTTTTTTTTGGATGGCTCATTGGTTTTCTTTCACTTCCTCAACATGAAATCGCATATTTTCTTATATCGCATATTTTGTCAGTGATTTTTTTTTTCATTCATCACTCATATCCTTTTCATCCTCTCCTCAAACATCCCTCAAATATTTTGGTTGCATTTATTTTCTCAACTCAACTCACCAGGTAGGTCATTTTTTTTCTTTTTTCATGGTTTTTTATTTTCTAATCATGATTTTTTTTTTTTTTGCTTTTTTTTGCTTTTTTTTTGCTTTTTTTTTGCTTTTTTTTTTTGGTTTTTTTGTTTTTTTTGTAAGTGCTTCTATTATTTTTGTTCTAGGGTAAACTAATTTTTGTTTTTCTTTTTTCTTTTTTTTATCTTTTTATTTTTTTGTTTTTTTTTCTCTCCTTCACCTCTCTTTATGATCCTCAAGGCCCCCCTTTTTCCCTCTCTTTACCTGTCTCTGACCCCCTTTTTACCCCCTTTTTAGCTGCCTCAAATCCCCCCTTTCCCCCCTCTTTAGGTCCCTCATCACCCCCTTTCCCCTCTTTTTAGGTGCTTCAATACTCCCCCCTTCCCCTCTCTTTATGTCCCTCAAACCCCCCCCTTCACCTCTCTTTTGGCGCCTCAAACCCCCCCCTTCACCTCTCTTTACCCACATCAAACCCCCCTTTCCCTCTCTTTAGGCGCCTCAAACACCCCCCCTTCCCCCCCTACCTAATCATTATATCCTCCTCTACCCCCCCCCCCTGTTTATTAACAAAAGATCGTTATAGATCGTTCGTTAACATGGAGGTGGGGGGGGGGGGTGGGTGTTGGGGAAAGGGTTTGGGAGGGGGTAAGGAGATTGGAAGGGGGGGGTTTGAGGTACCTAAGGAGAGGGGAATGGGGGGGGTTTGAGGTGCCTAAGGAGAGGGGAATGGGGGGGGGGTTTGAGGCGCCTAAGGAGAGGGGAATGGGGGGGGGGGGTTTGAGGCGCCTAAGGTGAGGGGAATGGGGGGGGTTTGAGGGAGCTAAAGAGGGGGGAATGGGGGGGGGTTTGAGGCAGCTAATGAGGGGGGAAGGAGGGTGATGAGGGACCTAAAGAGGGGGGAAAGGGGGGTATTTCAGGGGGATTTTGAGGCAGGCAAGGAGAGCATTTGAGGGGGAAAAGGGGACTTTAATGGGAGATAAAGATGGGTTACTAACTTTCAAATAAAGATACTAACAAATTTTTGTTTGTAATTTTGATTATTTTTTTTATTTTTTTTGCAGTAATATAGAAAAAAAAAATTTTTTTTTGCTGATAAGGACTGTCCCTCTTATTTACAAAACAAAAAAGGTTTATAATTTTATTTTTATTTTTTCTATAATTAATTTTTGTGATTTTGATTTTAATTAAATAATTTTTTTAATTTTTTATTTTGATTTTACTGATTTTTTTTTTCATGATCTTGTGAGAAGGTTTTTAATAACCAATCTTCAGGTTCACTTTTAATTTTTTTTTTTTTTTTTTGTGTTTTAATTCTTACTGAAATTTTCTTTTTTGAATGAATTTAATTATTAATTTTTTTTAATAGGATTTTGCTTTGATTGTGTTTTTTAAAATAAAACCTCAGGTTTTTTTTTTATAATTTTTTTTTTTGGAAAAATTTTTACTGATTTTTTGGTTTTTTTTTCAATTTTATTTTTAAAATAAAAAAACAGCTTTTTTTATTATTAGGTAGGAATTTTTTTTAAAAAAAATTTGAGTTAAAATTTTATTGACAATTAATTTTTTTTTCAGATCAAAAAAAATGTCTTCTTCTTCTGATTCACCCCTTACTTCTCTCTTATCTTCACCTTTATCTTCTTTATCATCTTCATCTTTATCATCTCTATCATCTTCTTTGAAATCAACTCTATCATCTTCTTTGAAATCAACTCTATCATCTTCTTTGAAATCAACTTCCATACAATCATCTTCTAAATCATCAAAAAAAATTAAAGATAATCAGTCTCATCAGAAGAAAAGATATTTAAAAAAAAAGTATCTCTGCAAAAGTTATTTTTGTCATATCCCAAACATTTTTTTTTATAAAACTAAAGTAGATAAAAAAAATCAATATCCGAAAAAATTACCAGAAGATATCAAATATCTAACAGAATTTGGAGATGATCAAGTTGTTGCAGTTATCAGCAATGCTTTTAAGCCTCAATTCATTTTGGAAGTTCATTCATTCGATGGTGTAAAAGATGAAGCTTTTAATCAACTATCCGATCTTATCATAACTCTTTATCAAATGGCTTTGGTTCCATTACCTATAAGGAATAAGAATTTGTTGGGTGGTATCATGATTGGTTTTGGTTGGAGACCTGGTTTTGTCAAAGGATATTCTCTTGGTATGTCTAATAATTTTTGTTCCATTCTTAATATCATTTCACTTATTTCAATTATATAGGTATATATTCATTGCTCAATAATATCACTAAAGCACAAAAAGATGAAGATTTTCGCTTATGGGACACTCTACCCTACTTTAATTCTTTTCTTGCTCTTCGACTCAAAAAGCTCTGTAATAAGGCATTTGAAAAAAATCATGACCTTGCAACCAAAGTTGGAATACCAAATTGGTGTGACTCTGAATGGGAAGATATCAGCCACGAATATCTTTTATTTTCTAATGTTATTATCACTCGTTCTGGATTCCACAATAGGATTCATATCGATAGGAATGATGCCAATTTTCGTACTTTTGGAATATTCTCATATATCAATCCGATAACTGGCCACCCAATACCATCTCCAGCTAAAATCAAAGGACATGGTTTATATTTTCCAGACCACCGGTGCATCATTGATTTTGGTTTGGGAAATGGTATCATTGAAACTATTTGGAATTCTTCTAAGGATAATCATCAAACGACCAAAGCTCCTCCTGGTTTGAAATCCTGTCAAGATTTCACTCATTTCGGTTGCTCATTTCAAATCAGTAATAAGTTGATACAAAGAATCAATAAGGTAAAGATAGAAGGTAAAGTTATTCGATTTAAAAAAACTTTATCTAGATCCAAAAAGTATGGGGATTAGAGTTGTCATCAAAAATTTTATATTTTTTCATAAATTTTTAATAAATATTTTTTATATATCAATTTTCTCAAATAATGTGATGAGCCATCGACCTTGTGTTGTATAACAGGTAATCATGATAACATTTATTTGTTTCATGGGGTTCCTCTTTCCTATACCTGTAGAAAGTCCCAAACTTATGTTTCTCGACTTGGTCTGCATTTTGGCTTGAGGGATTGTCATTACATTAAACTAGGGAAATTGATATATATTAGATATTTATTTAATAATTTATGTAATTATATTAAATTTAGATGTCTTCCACCACTTACTTCAATAAAATGCAGGGGGGGGGTATTGCCAAATTTTCAAATCTGACATGTGAAATTGATGACTTAGAAAAATTTTGGTGATACCCACCCCTTGCTTCAATAAAATGCAGGGGAGGGTATTGCCAATTTTTTTAAACAGATATAGAATTTTTTTGACTTGTAAATATTTTTGTGATACCCGTCCCTTACTTCAATAAAATCCATGGGGGGTTGTGCCAAAATTTTTTATAAGACTTGTGAAATTCTTGACATGTAAGAATTTTTAGGATACCGGTAAAATGCAGGGGGTAGTAAAGCCAAATTTTCATATAAAACTTTCAAGATTCATGACATGAAAGAATTTTTGTGATACCCACCCCTTACTTCAAAAAAATCCAGGGGTGGGGGATTGTCAAATTTTCAAAGGAGACTTGAAAATTTTATTTAAAAAAAGAATATTTATCATTAAAATACGATATTTCAAGAAATACAGAAAATAATTGTAAAATTTATGTACAAATAAATATGAACACATGAAGTGTGAAAGAAATAAAAGAAACTAGTCAACAAAAAATTTCATTAAACGTTCTATTTCTTCAACAGATTTGTTTGCTTTAATGCATTCGATCAAGAAATCTTTCTTTTTAGAACTTTCTTGGAGATCATGCTTATACTTCATCTGTTCCATTAAGTTTTGATGCTTGAGTGTTTTTTCCTTATTTTTGGATTTTTCAATACTAAGAGTTAACTCAAACTTCTTCTCCTCCAAATCTTGGGCCCTACCATCCTTCTGTAAAGAGAGCTCAAACTTCTTCTCCTCCAAATCTTGGATCCGATCATCCTTCCGTAAGGAGAGCTCATACTTCCTCTCTTCCAAATCTTGTACTCTGTCATCCCTCCTTAAAGAGAGCTCGTATTTCTTCTTTTCAAAGCTCAGTGTCTCTTTAGAAATTTCCACTTGTTCTAGAGTGAGAATAAAAATTAACATAAAGTAGAAGAAAAGCAGAGTAAAGTAATAAGAGGTATGATATCACTTACCAGCATCACGTTTCTCTAAAAACTGTTCCATCGAAGAAAAAGGTGTTTGTGATGAAGTATCACTTTTTTGTCTTCTTTGGGAGAGGAAATTTAGACTAGTTGAAGCCCTTCTTATTTTGTTCAACGTAGCATTTTCCTCCTCATCATTGTCACTAGCTTCAGACTCAGTTTATTGAGGATCCTGGGTTTGTTCATCAGCCTTTTAAGGAATAAGAAAAATATAAGTAAATAAAAAAATAGAATTGATAAGATAAAAGAAACAGACCTGAGTTAGATTGGGTTGGGTTAAATTGCCAATAGGATCAATAGCAAAGCTATCTAGATTCGTAGAATTTAGAAGAGGGGAGGCTTGAGTGGAGGAAGAGGATGGGAAAAGATTTGCTTTGACATCATGTTCGGAGATAGGATCTTCTCCATCCAACATGTTTACAGGATTAACATCGGCTCGCTCTCCAAAAATTGCATCCTTCTCTTTAAAGTAAGGACATAAAGAATCAAGTTTATTGTCTATGGATTTTATACCCTTAGTTATATCAATGTCAGTAATCCCAAAACCAGTGGAAGATGAAAGAGCCTTTGCCTTCTTGTATTTTGCTCGATAATGCTTGAAGCGTTCAGACATCTGTTTAGGCAAAAGATCAATCCTTCCCTTGGTCTTACTGCGTAATTCATTTGCCATTAGAAGATAGCCATTAACTTTTGATGTGGGGGGCCGTCCTACTTTAGTGGCATACTCAGTACCAAAACAAGAATCATAGTTAGATTTGGTTTTCAGCCAGTTGATAAGAATGAGATGTTCATCTTTTTTTAATTGAACAGTCTTTGATTTCTTGGCTGAGCGGGGAAAAGAGGAAGTAGTGGGAATTGAAGAACAACTGGGTGATAGCTGCCTTTGAGAAGATCTAGGATGATGAGGCATGTTATTATAAATGAAGATGAAAAGGAGCAGAAACAAGCAGATGAGATAGCGAGATGAAAAGGAGAAGAATCAAATAGATGAAATGGGGAGAAATTCTGAGCGGATAGAATGAACAGGATGGGATGAGAATGGAAGTGCGCAGCAAGGTAGAAGGCTGGGATATCCAGAAAGTTGTCCAAGATGTGGTTATGGAAAATTGAGTAAATAAATGTCGGATAACAGGTGAACATTGACACGTAAAGTGTCTAATAACCCAATTATTATCAAAAATAATTGTGGAAGATAATTGGGGTATGCAGATTATTTTCCGCAATTAATTTAATTGCGGATCGGTCCACATTGATACCCCCTAATAATTAGATTGTTTGTACTTTACCTTTAATTTATTGATTTTTAAGTTGTTTCAAAGTCTCATACTTGCTGAAAGCATACAGGATAATGCTACAATTTAAAAATTAATAATTTATTGAAGTATAACTTTCTAAGTCAATATATTGGTCAGAGAAAGATTTTTCATTTTATATATGTGGATATGATAATTATGTAAATTTTTTAATATTACTAGTGTTGTCAGCCAGGCTACTAGACTTACCCAGTGAAATAATTAATTATTTACTGGATGAAGCCGCACCTTATCATTTTAATTATTTAATTATAAATTTGTTACATTAAAATTACTTATAATAAATTAACTAATTACAGAATGATAAAATTAAATGAATAATTAAAATTAAATATAAAATTGTCCCTTATATTTTTTCTCTAACACCTTTCTCATTTGACAGGTTGGAAGAAATAAAGATTTATATTAAAAAATAGATTTTAAATTAAAAAAAGATTTTTATATTCAAATAATATTAAATATATACAAAAACTCAAATTTCTTATTTAGAATTGACTTCTACAGTAAATATTAAATAAATTGATGTATTTCTGACATACTCTGTAAATACATCTTTTTGATGCCTTCTTTTTAGAACAACTTTATTATTTGAAAATACTCCTTCTGAAATATTCCTTTTCTCTCTCTCTCATTTTAATGTTTTCAGAATTTGATTGCTGTGCTTTTTCCCTCCTTTGCCTATATAAGGCCTCTCTTTTGGTTGTTTTTTATTCATTCCTTTACCAACTTACTTTATTATTACTATTTACAACACAATACTTATTTTTATATCTTATCTCTTAGTAGTTACAAGAGCGTAATTCTAATCAATAACTTATAACAATATTTAAACCCTACCTCTTATATTTGAGTAACAAATCACTTAGATTAAGAAATACGTACCAAATTTTTAAGAGTTTATTTAAAATCCTTAAAATCCTCATAGAAACTTCATACCAAATCTTCTAAACCAAAATTGTACCTTGACAATTGAGGGCTTTCAGAATTATCAACGGCGCAAAAATATTTGAGGCTTAATCGAGGGGACCATCAGTGTGCGAAGTACCTGTAAAGGACGAGAAAGCAAGAAAACGACGAACGTCATACGTCACATGACAAATTTTTTTGCTGCAAACGGGAATCGAACTGGGCTCCAAAAATTAAGTTCATATACTGACTAAACGTCGTATATATTGTGGTAATTATTGTTATTACTATTTGTGGGTTACTCTTCACTCTTCCTTTGCCACGTATTTCCTTTTACTCAGCACTCTGTAAGTGGAATTAATTTGCTAATTTTTCAGGGGGAGGTGTCTGGTAATTGGACTTTATTTTTATTATTATATTTTTTTTATTTTCCTGGTAGACCATAATAGAGCAAAAAAGTGTTCTTAGTCCCAGAGGTAATAAATTAATTATATTTTAATATTATTTATTATAATTTTTCAGTTGACATTTGTCCTGATTAATTTAATTGTTCCAGTTGACAAATTGTCCTGACAATACTATTTTTAATTAATATATAATTAATATTTAATTACTTCAGTTGACTTTGAGTCCTGGTAATTCAATAAATATTTTAATTAATAAAACTCACATTTAATTATTTCAGTTAAATTAAGTCCTGGTAATTAAGTGATCAAGCTTAATAAAATTTTTAAAAAAAAATTATATTTAATTACTTCAGTTGACATTAAGTCCTGGTAGTTAAGTTATCAGTTTAATAAAATTTTGTTAAATTAATAAAGTTTCATATTTGATTACTTCAGTTGACAATAAGTCCTGGTAATAAATTAGTTGATTTAAATCCTGAAAATAAATAATTAAAAATTATTAATAAAAATTCTAATTTATTTCCAAAGTTGATTATATTATAATCCTGGTTTTAAATTTTTTTTCTATTAATAAATTAATTTTATTTAAGTTGATTTTTATCCTGAAAAAGATTTTTTTTAATTTTTTAATTTTTTTTAAAAAATCAAAAATAAAGACTAATTAATCTTATTGTCTCTTTTCTTCATTTCAGTAGAATCTTAAAATGACTGACCAAAGTGGTTCTGCTGGACGTGAAGAAGAACTAGACTTAATTGATTATGATGAGCCTACTTCAGTAAGTTCTCCTTTAACAAGAAGAATTTCTCAAACTAATAAATCCTTGCCTCAAACAGGATGTAGAGATGGAAGAAGTAGAAATCCTAGTAGACAAATCACTCATGTATCAAATCCTTTACTTTTAATTGCTACCTCAATGATTAATCCTGATATGGCTGTTATTGATGAAACTCTTGATCCTGAGTTTTATGAGAGTCTGGAAAGTTACTCAGTTTCCTTATTGAGAAACACTCCAGATGTAGCAAGAATTAATGATGAGCACTTGAGAGATATTATTGCCAAGCAAAATCATATAATGAACAATATGCAATTGACTCAGAGATATAATAGTTTGTTAACTGATCAGGGTTATCAAGCATTAAGAAGTAAATCACAGAGAGTCTCTGATGAATTGTCTCATTACAAAGCAACCCATGAAAAGAAAGTTGCTTTATGGCAAAATATAAAAAATGATTTGTCTAAACTAAAAGATACTGTATCTGCCTATTTCCAGGAGGTAGAGATAGATAAGATAAATTTGAAAAGATTGAATGACCATTTGTCATCTTTTCAAAATAAAAATCAATTATCTTTTGCAACTATCAATGGAAGTTTATCTAGTCTTCCAAGAATGAAACAAGACTAACAACCATTGAAGAAACATTGAACTCATTGTTAAATGACCAAAAATATTCTGACATTTCTGTGAAGAAACATATAGAGCAGGATGCTCAAATAGTACCTGTGGCTAGTTCATCTAAAGTAAAAATAGCTCCAGAAATACCTGTTGATAACACTGAGTTTCCATCAAAAACTGATGATGCACCAGGATCTGCAACAGAAGTATTAAACAATAAGATTTCAGCACAATTAGAGAAATTACAGCTGCTTCTTAATCAGAAACCAGCTAGTACTAAGGAGACTCCTTCAAATCAAAAGAACTGGCCAAAACTTGACCAGTACCCAACATTTGATGGTGATTCTTCCTCTGATTGGCAACAATTTATTTGCAGAATTGATAACTTAAAAAATTCTTACAAACTCCCAGATGAGGAAATTGTTTCCAAGTTAATTTCTTTGTTCACTAATGTTGCCCTGATGTGGTATGAATCTGTTCTCATGGATGGGAATGACTACTCATGGGAGGATTGGAAAAAATTAATTAAAGCACAATTTGGTGGCTCCAAGTTCACAATGGCTCAACAAAGGCAGTATGAGGAAACTAGATATAGCTCTTCTACTGATAAACCTATTGAGTTTTTGATGAAACTTGTAAAAATCTTAAGGGCAATAGACCCAAATATGGAGGTTGATTTATGGAAGGACAGGATCCTCTATAAATTACCAATGTCTCTGAGAGACTTGATAGTGGCTAGGACTGAGTTCTCCAAAGAACCCTCTTCTTTCATTAATACTTGCAATGAGATACTTCTAAACAATAATTATGATGCCAGAAGATTCATTCCTAGGACCCCTTTGGAGAAACCCTCCACTTAGCAACAGAAACCTCTGGAAAAGGTTGGTAAACCTTCTGCCCCTGTTTCACCAAAGAAGTATGCAACAAACACTTGCTTCAAGTGCAACAAGCCTTGGCAGAAAGGCCATGTTTGTGACAAGAAGATAAATCTTGTAGAACAAACAGAGGAACATGCTGATGACACAGTGGTACTGGATGATACATCAAGTGATTGTGCCAGCAATATTTTATATGAATTTCAACAAGAAATCTTGATGCTGGAAGAGGATATCCATTATTTAAATACTATTGACATTGATAATAATGATTTGTCTACAGTTGAAGATGCTGAGATAATAAAGAACATTGAGGATAGCTCAATTATTATTGCCCCTCTTAAGGAACCAGTCTTGATAAATGAAACCAGAATTGAACTTGTTCTGGATTATGGAGCTGGAGGAAGTGTAGTATCTGAAAGAGAACTTGCTTTAGTAGATCAAGACCATAAATCTAAACTGATGCCTATCATTTCTGAAAATTAGAGAGGGTATGGCTCTGTTTTGTCCCCCATTGGGAAATACAAAGCCACAGTGTTTTTTAAATATAACCATGGTTTTGTAAGAGCTATTTGTGATTTTGTTGTCATAAAAAATGATAACTTGAGCAATTGGTTTTTTGTAGGGAATGATATTTTAACCAAGTATGGCATAAAATTGGATCCTTCAAACCAATTTTTAACAATGGGGATGAATGGGAAGAGAAAATTTAAGATTTCCTCCCCTAAAAAATTAGTAATACCAGAATTTAACACATGTAATTCTGTGGTTCAATATAAAGGAAGATCTACAAAGGAAATGCATGCCCTTATGTCTGAAATTGACAATTCTTCTTTTGGAGAACAAATTTCTGGGGAGGATAAAGATTCCATCATTAACTTGATAAAATCTTTTCCTATGGCCTTTGCTCATGGGTCACATGAACTGGGATTAGTTAAAGAGGAAATGAAACTTTCATTGTCTTGCCCATTAAATGATATACCACCTAGTTTAAAGAAGAAGCCTTATCCTGCTTCTCCCACAAAGAGAAAAGATATTGAAGATAATATCTCTACCCTTTAAAAAATGAATATTATTGAAAAGGTAGTTGAAACACCTAAATATTGTGTTATCTCACCTGTCCTAATTTCTTATGAGAAAGATAAAGCCAGTTTGTGTGGTGATTATAGAGCACTGAATACTTATACTGTTGATGATATCTATCCTTTACCTAGAATCAGCTCTATACATGCCACTTTACAGGGTGCTAAATATATCAGCTGTTTGGATGGTGACAAAAGATATCACCAGGTACCTGTTGAGAAAAATTCTCAGAACTTTCTGATGATTGCCACTCATATAAGTATTTAGAAGTATATTAGGATGCCATTTGGCCCTAAAAATGCCCCTTCATTTTTCCAAAAAGTAATGGATAACACATTCCATCAAGAGATAATTGAAGGATGGCTGATGGTTTATATTGATGATATCATTTTATTCTCAAAAACATTTGAGGACCATCTTAACCACCTGTGTAAAGTATTCAAGAAAATGGATGAAATAAATATGACACTTGCTTTGAAGAAATGTAAATTTGGTTTCCATTCTTTAAAAGTTCTTGGTCATGTTGTTTCAGGCTTACAGATATGTGGTGACCAGAACAAAGTGGCAGCCATACAACAGGTGAAGGCTCCTACAACAGTGAGAGAGCTCCAAAGTTTTTTGGGAATGTGTGGATACTATAGACAGTATATTAAAAATTACCAAGTCATAGCTTTACCCCTTACCCAATTAACTAGAAAGGATGTTGCTTTTGTCTGGAATAGTGAAAGACAAAGAGCCTTTGACACTATGAAACACTGTTTGATGTCAGAACCAATTCTTGCTTTACCTGACTTTAATCAACCATTTGTTTTGTACACTGATGCCAGTTTCATTGGTCTTGGTGCTACCCTCCATCAAAAACAAGTGATAAATGATAAAGTTTCAGAAGTAGTAATTTGTTATATTTCAAGAACCTTGAGAAATAGTGAATTGAAATATGGTGCTACTCAATTAGAGTGTTTAGCTGTAGTATGGGCTCTAGAAAAGCTTCATTATTACCTAGATTACCAGAAATTTGAACTTGTCACTGACTGCAGTGCAGTTAAATCCCTTTTAAACTTGAAAACACCTAACAGACATATGTTCATTTGGCATTTGGCTGTTCAAGAGTACATAGGGAGAATGACAATTATTCATAGGGCTGGTATTGTTCACTCAAATGTGGATATGTTATCTAGGTTACCTATGTCAATTAATGACTCTAATCCTGTGTATGATCTTAGGACAAAATTATTCATATACATGGGATATATGTGGTTGATATGGAGGAAGAGCTATTACAGCTTATTCTGGAATCATATGATAAGGACACTGACTTGAAAAAGTTATGCACCATATTAAATGATCCAAAGAATGATTCAATACAAGCATTAATTAAAACCCTTCCACCAAAGTATTAAAAAGCTTTGGAAAAACGTAAATTTTCAATTGATGAAGGATATCTATATTATAGAAGAAAGTTGAGTAATGTTATTTTTATTCCTCCTTCTATGAAAGAAATCATCTTGAAAATTTGTCATGATGACATATTAGCTGGACATTTTGTTCTTGACAAAACAATGATCAGAATTAAGAACACTGCTTGGTGGGCTAATATGTCTGAAGACACAAAATTATATGTTGAATCTTGTGATTTTTGCCAAAAATCAAAAAGATTAACTGGTAAAAGAGCAGGATTAATGCAACATATTGAACCTCCTGATGCTCCATGGCAAATAATAAACATGGATTTTGTAACAGGATTACCTATTTCTGGTAAAGACAGTTATAACTCTTGTTGGGTTATTGTGGACAGATTCACAAAAATGTGTAAATTTATCCCTACCCACAAGGATGTTTCCACTAAAGAATTAGCTTTCTTATGGTGGTCTCATATTTTTAATACTGCTGGTTTTCCTAAAGCCATAATCTCTGACAGAGACCCTAAATTTACTTCTGAATTTTGAATGTCTCTGATGGATGTTTGTGGTTGTGATGTGAAACTTTCTACTGCCCATCATCCACAGACTGATGGCTTAGCTGAAAGAATAATTCAGACTTTAGAGGACATGATAAGAAGATATTGTGCCTTTGGCCTTGAGTATAAAGATAATGACAGATTCACTCATGATTGGGTTACCTTACTTCCTGGGTTAGAATTTGCTTATAATAGCACTGTTCATTCTGTAACTCAAAGAAAGCCTTTTGAGCTCTGGCTTGGATATGTTCCCAATACTCCTGTCCAAATTCTCAATAACAAAATACCTAAATTGGATATACATCCTGGTGTTAAATCTTTTGTTCAAATGGAACAATTATGTAGAAATCATGCTCAAAAATGTATTGAAAAATCATTTGAATATGAGAAGAAAAGATGGGACAAATCCCATAAAGAATTCACTTTTAAAAAGGGTGATGAAGTGTTGATTTCTACAGTCCACTTCAACTTACAAGGTAATAACAAATTGAAAGATCCATTTGTAGGTCCATTTTTTGTCAGAAGAATGATTGGAGATAATGAAGTTGAAGTTATTCTGTATTCTCCATATGACAGAAAACATCCTGTTTTTCCAATATCTCTTTTGAAACCTTACATATCCAATAGTGATTTATTTCCAAAAAGGAGGGGTATACCAAAGAAAACCCCAAATGAAATCACTGAAACAGCAGAAATTGAAAAAATTCTAAATGACAGAATAGTCACTGCTGAAAAAATTACAGAATACTTATTGAGATTCAAGAATAAATCATCTGAATATGATTCTTGGATACCTGGGAAGGAGATATCTTATTTTCCTACTCTACTAAAAAAGTATAAAAAGAAAAAATCATAGATTTTTTTTATTGTTTTTTTTAGAGTGAGGGAGTGTCAGCCAGGCTACTAGACTTACCAAGTGAAATAATTAATTATTTACTGGATGAAGCCGCACCTTATCATTTTTATTATTCAATTATAAATTAGTTACATTAAAATTACTTATAATAAATTAACTAATTACAGAATGATAAAATTAAATGAATAATTAAAATTAAATATAAAATTGTCCCTTATATTTTTTCTCTAACACGTTTCTCATTTGACAGGTTGGAAGAAATAAAGATTTATATTAAAAAAAGATTTTAAATTAAAATAAGATTTTAATATTCAAATAATATTAAATATATACAAAAACTCAAATTTCTTATTTAGAATTGACTTCTACAGTAAATATTAAATAAATTGATGTATTTCTGACATACTCTGTAAATACATCTTTTTGATGCCTTCTTTTTAGAACAACATTATTATTTGAAAATACTCCTTCTGGAATATTCCTTTTCTCTCTCTCTCATACTACTGTTTTCAGAATTTGATTGCCCTGCTTTGTCCCTCCTTTGCCTATATAAGGCCTCTCTTTTGGTTGTTTTTTATTCATTCCTTTACCAACTTACTTTATTATTACTATTTACAACACAATACTTATTTTTATATCTTATCTCATTAGTAGTTACAAGAGCATAATTCTAATCAATAACTTATAACAATATTTAAACCTACCTCTTTTATTTGAGTAACAAATCACTTAGATTAAGAAATACGTACCAAATTTTTGAGAGTTTATTTAAAATCCTTAAAATCCTCATAGAAACTTCATACCAAATCTTCTAAACCAAAAGTGTACCTTGACAATTGTATTGGAGTTATACTTTCATTATATTATTAAAATTAAGTGTAGAGCCAAATCTTGTACTTGCTGAATGCATACAGGATAAAGCTATACTCTTTATATGTATAATTTAATAAAGTATACCTTTGAAACACTTTATTAATATTTGAAATAAAGAAAGAGTATATAAATTTACTAATATGTAGATATGCTAACTTTTGTATTTCTAATATTGAAGATATGATAAAGTTAAAGGTATCATTGACTGATAATTGAAATTATGTTACTATTTTCTAAGTTTTTAACTTTTTTCTATTTTAAATCCAAATTGAATTCTCTTAGGATTGAACCATCAATGAGTAATAATTTGAAAAAAAAACGGCCAGGGAAGATCTCTAACAATAGGTGGGCAAAAGACATTGCTACTGGAATGAAACTTGTAAACGCTCTTGGAATGGATACAAATGGGAAGAAGCCACATTTCTATGCACGATCTTATGCAAATAATATCACAGATTGCAATAATTATTACAATTTTTTTCCTGGATGTAGTATTTATAAACCAAAAGGTGTCTTAATACCTAATGTTCTTGTGCAGACTTTTGAAATTCATGAGCTCAAAGAACTAGATATGTTAGAAGCTACGGTGCAATGCATTAAGAATCTTTCTTACTGCAAGCATGAAATTAAAAATAATGGTTATCATCAAAGAGCTGGTGGTTTTGGAAAAATGTTTGGTGGTGGCTTTATTTTAGATAGGAAGAAATCTTTATATATTTGTAAGTATCACTTTTTTTAATTTAAGTACTGAATATTTTAATGCTTTTCCTTGCAGATGAATACACTGATGATATTGTACAAACGGATGATTATAAAAAACAAATTAAGAGGATTTCAATGTACTTTGAATATTTTTTTAAAAAAATATCATATGTAAAGTACAACAAGGCAACTAATCTTTCTGAAAAACTTGGTATTCCTGGATTTTCAAAAGTTTCTAGTGAAGAAGAGGGTGTACCATTTTCTAGTAATTTAACTTGGACATCTGGAGCAAATGGTAATGGGTTCTCCAATGAGGTTCATCTTGATAAGGATGCAAGTGAGTATAATTTATGAATATTTATTCCTAAAGATACAGAAAACAATACCATTCATATGAAGTATGATAAGACCCAACCAAGACAAACAGGTGGAGAACTTATGTTTCCCGAAATTTGAAGTAAATTAAACTTTGAAGCAACTAATGGAATAACAGTGACATTATGGCCTGCCAATCAACTAAGGCATTTTACCTCAAGATGTCACAAAATTCCTGGCTTCACTAGGATAGGTTCTTCTATTCAAATCAGCACTAGACTTTTTCATGCTATAGAAAAGCTTAATGTTTTTGATATTGATATTTCAGAGTACTTGGAAATTAAAGAAGAAAAAGATAGGTATAAATATTTGATTAGTGCTTTGAGAGTTTTTTTGAAAAGAGATGACTTAATAGAGGAAGAAATAAATTCAGCAAAGTATTATTTATCTAATTTTAAGACAAATCTAAAAAATCAAGATACTTAAATATTAAAAATTTATATTATATATACACAACTTAATGCAAAATTAAACATGATAAATACTGGGAGTAGCTGTAAAGTTTTCAGTTTTGATAATTATAGTATTATCTATTTTTTTTATTTGTGAAAAAAAATTTTTTTTTTCATAATATTATAAGAAAATTTGCTTTCCTTTTGAGGAAATATATAAGTTATAAAATCTTTAAATGTCATTTTTATTAAATTGGTAGCAAAGGTTCTAAAATAAAAAAACTATAATAAAGAATTTGAAATATATTAGCCATAAAAATGAGCTTTTAATGCTACCAAATTAACTGTATAGTTTTTAGGTCAAACAGGCTTATTAATAAAAAAGTTAATAATAAAGAGTTGATGAAAGAATTTTGAATCAATAATAGATTAAATTGTATTTTTTTAAGAATTTACTCATTTAATTATTTTAATTGTTCTACTTCTGATTAAAAATGTTACACTCAACGTAAATATTTGTAATAATTAATAGATTATATAATATTAAAGGTAAAGTAACAAAACTAGAGCAGTTATCATATTTTTATATAAACAATAAAATATTTAAGAATTTAATACAAGTATTTGAAATCATATAAGTAGATTTTAAAATCTTTGTTATTGCTGGACTTACAATAATTTTTTTAATAATTAATTTAGAAAATCATGTCAAAGGTTACTTAATAAATCTCAAAGATGGTCACATTTTTGACGTATTTTAAGGAAAATAACTTGAATTATACAAGATAAATCATATAGACAGAATTTTATCTATTTACATGTTGGAATATTAATTTATTGAAAGGCTATGTTTAGCAAAAAAAGGTGATACTGGCTGAATGGAGCTCCAGTGATTAAGAAAATCTGCAGAAATAGCCCTAGCAATTCCTGGAGGACTTGGGGTATCAAATTTTAAAGGAAATGGATCACACTTGCCTATAAAAGGTTTTATTAATGTTAAAATATAGTTATTTAAATTTTTCCAAATTATTTCTTCCATCAAATGATTTTTTTTTCATATAAATTAAGAAACTTAACTTCTGTTATTACCTCTAAGCAATCAGCTGCTGAAGCCAATCTATGATCTTGAGAGCTCAGAAATAAACCACGGACAACATTGATTATATAGAATGTGAAAGATTGATATCGGTGGTGGGAGTATTCAGAATTTATTTTGTTTAGTGCAGCCTTTTGTTTCTGTCTCATTATAGTCAGTTCAGTATTTTCGTTTTTCTCACTTGATTGTTGAGCTTCACTAGTCTTGCCACTTGATATTGTTGCAGCACAATATTTTTATTTAAGAACGATAATTGACATAATTATATCAATGATAATATTTCTGATTTGAAGAAGAGTTGACATTAATATATCACGGGTTTGAAGTGCAGTGGGAACAACTTCTAAGCCATCAGAAATCGAACTCTTCAGATTTGAAAGGTGAGCTAGAAGCTGAAGACCACGTTCAATTGGAAAATCTTAGTTAATGTTTTGATGTGATGGAAGCTAACTGAATTCATGTGCGGTCAGATAAAGTGAAGATGATATAAGAGATACCCATGAAGAACGGCAGTGGTCACTTGGGATCATTAATCTCATGAGCATTCGGATAAGATTGGATTCAGGGTGATCCTTTTTCTTTGTTGAGGAAAGAATTTCAGTATTTAAACCATCAGTATCACATAAATCTTTTATTTTTTTGAAATCAATATTATCGAGTACCCATAGCTGTGAGCTATCAATCTCTAAAAAAATATTTGCTACAAAAGGAAAAAAAAATAAGTAAAAGAACAAAAGTCAAGACTAAAAATTATGGTAACTTACATAACTCAGTAAGTTTTGAAAGCCAATCTTCTCCACAAGATTTTTCCCAATGAAAAGTAAACATTAGAATATTTAACATGGGTTCTTGGGAAGAATTAGAAGAGCGTAATTTGAGGAGAGTAACAATTTCCAACCACGACCTGAGGAACTTTGCCGTGCTGATTCTACCTTTATAAAAATTATGAATCTTACAGAATTCCTCCTGCAAATCAGAGTCTTTTAGAACTGAGGGAGAATACGTTAGAAGTTTTTTTTGATATCATGATTGGAGTTGATTTCATTGGTAGAGAAGCTTTCAAAGTGGTCAAAGTAGGTAATTTAGGAGGTGATGGGTATTTCTTCTTAGAAATGAAGGAATTCGGTGATGAGCTGTTTGAATCATCATTTATATCAAACATATCGTCATGTCTTGAAGAAGATTTTAAATTTTGCTTTTTTTGATGAACAAGCATAGCTTCATATTCTGACAGTTCATCATTGCTATTTTCATTGCTCTTTTCATCATCTTCTCAGGTAGAGGGCGTTTATGGATGGAACAATCAACAGCAGGTGAGTTTCTGGTACAAAATATCAAAATAAAGATAAAAAGTACAATATGTAAGCAATAAAAGAGATATATGATTGAATTTTAAAGATAAAAGAAAAACAATAAAAAAAAAGGAAACAAGAATATACTCATTATCAAAGCCTTTTCTTTTTTTTGGAGATTTATTATTTGATACATCAGAAAATTCATTAGCAGAAGCCGGTTTAATATGTCAAACAAAAGAGGAGCCTTGGGATAATTTCATTTCTCTTGGAGCAGATAACAGGTTTTTCAAGATTTTCCTTAGAAGTTGAAGCATGAGTTGAAGCTGATGGTTCATCTGTCTCATCATCATCCCTAATGACAATTATTTCATCAGGAGGAATCATACCCTCATCGTAAGCTACAAATATATATGTAGAAAAAAAATATTAATAATCTTATCTACTAATTTAAAAGGAGACAAAAAAGGTGAAGAACATACATTTTTCAAGGCTTTTCACATATTGGAGTAAGTCATTACAAGGGTTAGATAAATATGAAGGAGAAGGATTATTGTTAAGGATCTTGACAAGTTCTTCTGTTTTATCTCTAGCCAATTCAAGTAAATTGCAATACTGAACTCTCGTTATTTCCTGCCTCTCATTGCTAAGTACAGGAGGGTTAGGTGCCATGCCATGTGGCAGACATGGTGCAAGCTCAAAAGCTTCAAAGCGAGTATCAATCAGAGAGTGGGATGAAACACATTTGGGTGCTGGAAAATCAATTTTTTTTAAAAAAAGATATAGAACATAAGTGAAATATATAAATTAAGAGAGAGGAACAGGATATACATACAAAGTGGAGGTGTAGGATTTTTTATACTAGAAATATTGATTAATGAATATTAAAAAAAAGTATTCGATATCAAAAAATTATGATTTAATATGATGAATAATTATAAGAAACTCTATTCTAGAAAATTGAAGTTGATAATTTAATAGGATAAAAAATTGAATAAGATTAAAATTAAAGTGAGGATGAAAGAAACAGAAAACATAAAGAGGGGGATTTTATATTATTTGAGCTTTTTTTAACATGTATTATTCATAGTGGGGTAAACTGAGTAACATGCTAAATCACAATCTGTTTATATTGAGGCAAAATTTGATGTAGCTAACAGAAAATACTAGTAATTCTTTGGGGACTTTTAATGTGAAAAACAAATAATAAAAAATGTATATCCCATATGCAAATCGCCTTGGGTAAATACAAAATTTTTTAAATTAGAATTTACTCCTAAACAATGGAGATATACTTGATTAGTATATTATATGAAAAAAAAGGATAATCCTTTATGAATATTTGTTAAATTTACTTTCAGATGACAATGCCAGATTCACATATATACTGATATGCCTCATCAAACAAGAAATGAATTATAAATATAAAATTGGTAACATTAAAATTTAAGATAAGAATTTGTTCTTTAAGTGACAGGAGGAGTGTCAGGCTAGGGTGTAGGAACCGTGACCAAACCATTGATAAACTTGGATACAACTAAGGGAAAAAAAATTGACTAGTTTTATTTTACAATATATCTTAGTCTGCACAAGATATTGCATTTTTGTCCCTAACTACACCAATATTGTTACTTTTCAAAAGTTATAGGACTACTAAGTTGATAAAATATTATTATGAATCACCCAATGAAATACCTTAAGCAACATTCAAAATTATTAAAATATTAATATTCAATTTGAGATTTGGATTAGCTAATTTTTCACAACTTACCACAGTTTTGATTAATATAATAAAACTTGAAAAAAATTGTAGAGATAACCTAGAAATGGGTGCAAGAAAATGATGAAACATATGACTTGAAACTTAACTTATACACTATTGATAAACTTCATGGATCCTGATTAATATCTATTGAAATTAATTTTGAGACTGGAATATTGAATTTTAGCTATGACCAAGTACTGTAAGTGCCATGGTTTGTATTCAATATATTGGTGTTGAAATTAATTTTGATAGGAATCAACAAGTATCATATGGCACCATGCATGAAACCCTGACAGAAACCACCAAATTTGTCAAGGTTCACTTTTGGTCTAGAAGCTTTGGTACGGTGTTATAGGAAGATTTTAAGGTATTATTTGACTCTCAATAATTAGGTACGTATTTTCTCAATCAAGTATGATTTATTTACTCAAATTAAGAGGTAGGTTTTAATAATTTATATAGATTTTAGAATTAGAATTACGTATGGTGTAAATACTAAGGATATAAAATATAATAAATAAGTTTTAACTGTTGTAGTTGTAGTAATAAATGAGTTGGTAAAATAGAATGACTCAAAAGACAACAAAAAGAGAGGCCTTTTATAGGCAAAGGAGAGACAAAGCATGGCAATCAAATTCTAAAAACAGTAGGAAGAGAGAGAGAAAAGAACATTCCAGAAAGAGTATTTCAAATAATAAAGTTATTCTAAAAAGAAGGCGTCAAAAAAGATGTATTTACAGAGTATGTCAGAAATACATCAAGATTTTTAATATTTACTATAAAAGTCAATCCTAAATAAGAAATTTGATTATTTTGTACATATTTAATATTATTTGAATATTTAAATCTTATTTTATCTTTGTATTTATTTTTTAATATAAAATTTTTATTTTTTTATTTTTTTTTAAACCTGTCAAATGAGCACGGTGTTAGAGAAAAATATAAGGGACAAAATTATAATTTTAATTTTAATTATTTATTTAATTAATTAATTTTTTAATTTTAACATTCTGTAATTAGTTAATTTATTATAACTAATTTTAATGTAACTAAATTATAATTAAATAATAATTTAAAAATGATAAGGTGCGGCTTCATCCAGTAAATAATTAATTATTTCACTGGGTAAGTCTAGCAGCCTGGCTGACACTCCCTCATTCTAAAAAAAACAATAAAAAAAATGCTATGATTTTTTCTTTTTATACTTTTTTAGTAGAGTAGGAAGATTAGATATCTCCTTCCCAGGTATCCAAGAATCATATTCAGATGATTTATTCTTGAATCTCAATAAGTATTCTGTACCTTTTTCAGCAGTGACTATTCTGTCATTTAAAATTTTCTCAATTTCTGCTGTCTCAGTGATTTAATTTGGGGTTTTCTTTGGTCTACCCCTCCTTTTTGGAAATAAATCACTATTGGATATGTAAGGTTTCAAAAGAGATATTGGAAAAACAGGATGTTTTCTGTCATATGGGGAATACAGAATAAATTCAACTGCATTATCTCCAATCATTCTGCTGACAACAAAAGGACCAACAAAAGGATCTTTTAATTTGTTATCACCTTGTAAGTTGAAGTGGACTGTAGAAATCAACACTTCATCACCCTTTTTAAAAGTTTATTCTTTATGGGATTTGTCCCATCTTTTCTTCTCATATTCAAATGATTTTTCAATACATTTTTGAGCATGATTTCTACATAGTTTTTGCATTTGAAGAAAAGATTTTACACCAGGATGTATATCCAATTTAGGTATTTTGTTATTGAGAATTTGGGCAGGAGTATTAGGAACATATCCAAGCCAGAGCTCAAAAGGCTTTCTTTGAGTAACAGAATGAACAGTGCTATTATAAGCAAATTCTAACCCAGGAAGTAAGGTAACCCAATCATGAGTGAATCTGTCATTATCTTTATACTCAAGGCCAAAGGCACAATATCTTCTTATCATGTCCTCTAAAGTCTGAATCATTCTTTCAGCTAAACCATCAGTCTGAGGGTGATGGGCAGTAGAAAGTTTCAGATCACAACCACAAACATCCATCAGAGACATCCAAAATTCAGAAGTAAATTTAGGGTCTCTGTCAGAGATTATGGCTTTAGGAAAACCAGCAGTATTAAACATATGAGACCACCATAAGAAAGCTAATTCTTTAGTGGAAACATCCTTGTGGGTAGGGATAAATTTACACATTTTTGTGAATCTGTCCACAATAACCCAACAAGAGTTATAACTGTCTTTACCAGCAATAGGTAATCCTGTTACAAAATCCATGTTTATTATTTGCCATGGAGCATCAGGAGGTTCAATATGTTGCATTAATCCTGCCCTTTTACCAGTTAATCTTTTTGATTTTTGGCAAGAATCACAAGATTCAACATATAATTTTGTGTCTTCAGACATATTAGCCCACCAAGCAGTGTTCTTAATTCTGATCATTGTTTTGTCAAGATCAAAATGTCCAGCTAATATGTCATCATGACAAATTTTCAAGATGATTTCTTTCATAGAAGGAGGAATAACAATAACATTACTCAACTTTCTTCTATAATATAGGTATCCTTCATCAATTGAAAATTTTCCTTTTTCCAAAGCTTTTTGGTACTTTGGTGGAAGGGTTTTAATTAATGCTTGTATTGAAGCATTCTTTGGATCATTTAATATGGTGCATAACTTTTTCAAGTCAGTGTCCTTATCATATGATTCCAGAATAAGCTGTAATAGCTCTTCCTCCATATCAACCACATATATCCCATGGATATGGATAATTTCATCCTCAGGATCATAAGCAGGATTAGAGTCATCATTTGGTAAGGGTAACCTTGATAACATATCCACATTTGAGTGACCAATACCAGCTCTGTGAATAATTGTCATTCTCCCTCTGTACTCTTGAACAGCCAGCTGCCATCTAAACATATGTCTATTAGGTGTTTTCAAGTTTAAAAGGGATTTAACTGCACTGCAGTCAGTGACAAGTTCAAATTTCTGGTCATCTAGGTAATAATGAAGCTTTTCTAGAGCCCATACTACAGCTAAACACTCTAATTGAGTAGCACCATATTTCAATTCACTATTTCTCAAGGTTCTTGAAATATAACAAATTACTACTTCTGTAACTTTATCATTTATCACTTGTTTTTGATGGAGGGCAGCACCAAGACCAATGAAACTGGAATCAGTGTACAAAACAAATGCTTGATCAAAGTCAGGTAAAGCAAGAATTGGTTCTGACATCAAACAGTGTTTCATAGTGTCAAAGGCTCTTTGTCTTTCACTATTCCAGACAAAAGCAACATACTTTCTAGTTAATTGGGTAAGGGGTAAAGCTATGACTTGGTAATTTTTAATATACTGTCTATAGTATCCACACATTCCCAAAAAATTTGGAGCTCTCTCACTGTTGTAGGAGCTTTCACCTGTTGTATGGCTGCCACTTTGCTCTGGTCAACACATATCTGTAAGCCTGAAACAACATGACCAAGAACTTTTAAAGAATGGAAACCAAATTTACATTTCTTCAAAGCAAGTGTCATATTTATTTCATCCATTTTCTTGAATACTTTACACAAGTGTTTAAGATGGTCCTTAAATGTTTTTGAGAATATAATGATATCATCAATATAAACCATCAGCCAACCTTCAATTATCTCATGATGGAATGTGTTATCCATTACTTTTTGGAAAACAGAAGGGGCATTTTTAGGGCCAAATGGCATATTAATATACTTATAAATACCCATATGAGTGGCAATTATCAGAAAGATGTGAGAATTTTTCTCAACAGGTACCTGGTGATATCCCTTATTACCATCCAAACAGCCAATATATTTAGCACCCTGTAAAGTAGCATGTATAGAGCTGATTCTAGGTAAAGGATAGATATCATCAACAGTATAAGTATTTAGTGCTCTATAATCACCACACAACCTGGCTTTATCTTTCTCATAAGAAATTAGGACAGGTGAGATAACACAATGTTTAGGTGTTTCAACTACCTTTTCAATAATATTCATTTTTAAAAGGGTAGAGATATTATCTTCAATATCTTTTCTCTTTGTGGGAGAAGCAGGATAAGGCTTCTTCTTTAAACTAGGTGGTATATCAGTTAATGGGCAAGACAATGAAAGTTTCATTTCCTCTTTAACTAATCCTAGTTCATGTGACCCATGAGAAAAAGCCATAGGAAAAGATTTTATCAAGTTAATGATGGAATCTTTATCCTCACCAGAAAGTTGTTCTCCAAAAGAGGCATTGTCAATTTCAGACATAAGGGCATGCATTTCCTTTGTAGATCTTCCTTTATATTGAACCACAGAATTACATGTGTTCAATTCTGGTTTTAATAATTTTTTAGGGGAGGAAATCTTAAATTTTCTCTTCCCATTCATCCCCATTGTGAAACATTTGTTTGAAGGATCCAATTTTATGCCATACTTGGTTAAAAAATCATTCCCTAAAATAAACCAATTGCTCAAGTTATCATTTTTCATGAGAACAAAATCACAAATAGCTCTTACAAAACCATGGTTATATTTAAAAAACACTGTGGCTTTGTATTTTCCAATGGGGGACAAACGGAGCCATACCCTCTCCAATTTTCAGAAATGATAGGCAACAGTTTAGATTTATAGTCTTGATCTACTGAAGCAAGTGCTCTTTCAGATACTACACTTCCTCCAGCTCCAGAATCCAGAACAACTTCAATGCTGGTTCCATTGATAAAGACTGGTGCCTTAATAGGGGCAATAACAATTGAGTTATCCTCAATGTTCTTTATGATCTCAGCATCCTCAACTGTAGGTAAATCATTATTATCAATGTCAATAGTATTTAAATAATGAATATCTTCTTCCAGCATCAAGATTTCTTGTTGAGATTCATATGAAATATTGCTGGCACAATCACTTGATGTATCCTCCAGTGCCACTGTGTCATCAGCATGCTCCTCTGTTTGTTCTACAAGATTTATCTTCCTGTCACAAACATGGCCTTTCTGCCAAGGTTTGTTGCACTTGAAGCAAGTGTTTGTTGCATACTTCTTTGGTGCAACAGGGGCAGAAGGTTTACCAACCTTTTCCAGAGGTTTTTGTTGGTAAGTGGAGGGATTCTCCAAAGGGGTCCTAGGAATGAATCTTCTTGCATCATACTTATTGTTTAGAAGTATCTCATTGCAAGTATTAATGAAAGAAGAGGGTTCTTTGGAGAACTCAGTCCTAGCCACAATCAAGTCTCTCAGAGACATTGGTAATTTATAGAGGATCCTGTCCTTCCATAAGTCAAACTCCATATTTGGGTCTATTGCCCTTAAGATTTTTACAAGTTTCATTAAAAACTCAATAGGTTTATCAGTAGAAGAGCTATATCTAGTTTCCTCATACTGCCTTTGTTGAGCCATTCTGAACTTGGAGCCACCAAATTGTGCTTTAATTAATTTCTTCCAATCCTCCCATGAGTTGTCATTCCCATCCAGGAGAACAGATTCATACCTTATCAGGTCAACATTAGTGAAAAAAGAGATTAACTTGGACACAATGTCCTCATCTGGGAGTTTGTAAGAATTTTTTAAATTATCAATTCTGCAAATAAATTTTTGCCAATCAGAGGAAGAATAACCAACAAATGTTGGGTACTGGTCAAGTTTTGGCCAATTCTTTTGATTTGAAGGAGTCTCCTTAGTACTAGCTTGTTTCTGAGTAAGAAGCGGCTGTAATTTCTCTAATTGTGTTGAAATCTCATTGTTTAATCCTTCTGTTGCAGATCCTGGTGCATCATAAGTTTTTGATGGAAACTCAGTGTTATCAACAGGTATTTCTGGATCAATTTTTATTTTAGATGAACTAGTCACAGGTACTGGTTGAGCATCCTGCACTATATGTTCCTTCACAGAAATTTCAGAATATTTTTGGTCATTTAACAATGAGTTCAATTTTTCTTTAATGGTTGTTAGTCTTGTTTTCATTCTTGGAAGACTAGATATACTTTCATTGATAGTTGCAAAAGATAATTGATTTTTATGTTGAAAAGATGACAAATGGTCACTCAATCTTTTCAGATTTATCTTATCTATCTCTACCTCCTGGCAACAGGCAGATACAGTATCTTTTAGTTTAGACAAATCATTTTTTATATTTTGCCATAAAGCAATTTTCTTTTCATGTGTTGCTTTGTAATGAGACAATTCATCAGAGACTCTCTGTGCTTCACTTTTTAATGCTTGATAACCCTGATCAGTTAACAAACTATTATATCTCTGAGTCAATTGCATATTGTTCATTATATGATTTTGCTTGGCAATAATATCTCTCAAGTGCTCATCATTAATTCTTGCTACATCTGGAGTGTTTCTCAATAAGGAAACTGAGTAACTTTCCAGACTCTCATAGAACTCAGGGTCAAGAGTTTCATCAATCACAGCCATATCAGGATTAATCATTGCGGTAGCAATTAAAAGTAATGAATTGGATACATGAGATAACTGTCTACTATTCCCAGCTTCTATAGGTCTCAAGGTTTCATCCTGCCTTCCAGATTTACCTGAAGGAACAGAGTCAGCCACAAGAAAAGGCACTTGAGAATCAATAGAGGGACGTACCAGGGTTTGCTGGGTATCACCATATTGGGCTTCCTTCTTCTTTTGCCTCCTTGATAAGGGTGGGGAGGAGTGGGGTTGGCCTGGGTGGGCCTTGATGGACCTACCTGAGGTAACTGATGCTGGTTTTGAGCCAAGTAGTCCCACTGAGTGTTGAGCCAGTCCCACTGCCACTTGGACACTTCCACCATCTCTTGGGATTGGGGAGACAATTGTTGTTGATCCCTGGGAGGAAGAGGTTTCCTTTTCTCTTGGAGAAAAGTATCTGTTCTTTTCACCTTTTCTTCCAAGGCATCTACCCTTAACTTTAGTCTCAAGCTGTCTGTACTTAACTCCTTTATGTGGGTTGACAGATTCTTTACCTGCTTGGACAACGGCATCTTTTTTATCCTGAAGCCTTTTGGAAGCTCTTCTGGTGGGTTTTGTTATGGGCTTCTGATCCTGAGTATTGTCCACTAGGATTTCTACTTCTTTCATTTCTACATCCTGTTTGGGGCAAGGATTTATTAGTTTGAGAAATTCTTCTTGTTAAAGGAGAACTTACAGAAGTAGGCTCATCATAATCAATTAAGTCTAGTTCTTCTTCACGTGCAGCAAAACCACTTTGATCAGTCATTTTAAGATTCCACTGAAATGAAGGAAAGAGACAAAAATTAATTAGCCTTAATTTTTAATTTTTATTTAAAAGAAATAAAAAAAAAATAATAAAAAAAATCTTTTTAGGATAAAAATCAACTTAAATAAAATTAATAAAAGAAAAATTTAAAACCAGGATAATAAAATCAACTGTAGAAATAAATTAGAATTTCTATTAATTTTTATTTTTCAGGATTTAAATCAACTAATTTATTACCAGGATTTATTGTCAACTGAAATAATCAAATATGAATCTTTATTAATAAATAAATTATTTTAACTGATCACTTAACTACCTGGACTTAATTTCAACTGAAGTAATTAAATATGAATTTTATTACTTAAAAAGATTTATTGGATTACCAGGACTCAAAGTCAACTGAAGTAATTAAATGTGAATTATATATTAATAAATAAAAAAAATTAATTGTCAGGACAATTTGTCAACTGGAACAATTAAAATTTAAATTAATCAGGACAAATGTCAACTGAAGAATTATAATAATTATTTTATTTAATAAAAAATATTATTGTCAGGACAATTTGTCAAATGGAGCAATTAAAATTCAAATTAATCAGGACAATTGTCAACTGAAAAATGATAATAATTAATATTAAAATATAATTATTTTATTACTTCTGGGACTAAGAACAGTTATTGCTCTATTATGGTCAACCAGGAAAAATAAAAAAAAAATATAATAATAAAAATAAATTCCAAATTACCAGACACCTCCCCCTGCAAAATGAGCAAATTAATGCCACTTACAGAGTGCTGAGTAAAAGGAAATACGTAGCAAATGAAGAGTGAAGAGTAACCCACAAATAGTAATAACAATAATTACCACAATATATACGATCTTTAGTCAGTATATGAGCTTAAACTTTTGAGCGCGGTTCGATTCCCGTTCGCAGCAAAAAACTTTTATCACGTGACGTAACACATTTGTCGTTTTCTTGCCTCTACTCGTCCTTTACAGGTACTTGTACGCCGATGGTCCCCTCGATTACGCCTCAAGTAACGTTGCCCCGTCGATATTTCGGAAAGGATTTCAATTGTCAAGGTTCACTTTTGGTCTAGAAGCTTTGGTACGGTGTTATAGGAAGATTTTAAGGTATTATTTGACTCTCAATAATTAGGTACGTATTTTCTCAATCAAGTATGATTTATTTACTCAAATTAAGAGGTAGATTTTAATAATTTATATAGATTATAGAATTAGAATTACGTATGGTGTAAATACTAAGGATATAGAATATAATAAATAAGTTTTAACTGTTGTAGTTGTAGTAATAAATGAGTTGGTAAAATAGAATGACTCAAAAGACAACAAAAAGAGAGGCCTTTTATAGGTAAAGGAGAGACAAAGCACGGCAATCAAATCCTAAAAACAGTAGGAAGAGAGAGAGAAAAGAACATTCCAGAAAGAGTATTTCAAATAATAAAGTTATTCTAAAAAGAAGGCGTCAAAAAAGATGTATTTACAGAGTATGTCAGAAATACATCAATATTTTTAATATTTACTATAAAAGTCAATCCTAAATAAGAAATTTGATTATTTTGTATATATTTAATATTATTTGAATATTTAAATCTTAATTTATCTTTGTATTTATTTTTTAATATAAAATTTTTATTTTTTTATTTTTTTTTAAACCTGTCAAATGAGCACGGTGTTAGAGAAAAATATAAGGGACAAAATTATAATTTTAATTTTAATTATTTATTTAATTAATTAATTTTTTAATTTTAACATTCTGTAATTAGTTAATTTATTATAACTAATTTTAATGTAACTAAATTATAATTAAATAATAATTTAAAAATGATAAGGTGCGGATTCATCCAGTAAATAATTAATTATTTCACTGGGTAAGTCTAGCAGCCTGGCTGACAAAATTTATGAAGCAATGAACCTCATAATTTTGATCGAAATTAATGTAGACCCCTGCATATTGAATACAAGCCATTTCACATGGACTACACAGACATAGATAAAATTCAACATGCATGGCTTAAAATTAATTTCAATCAAAATTAACCAAGGCATTAAAACATCAATTTTTATATGGTGTTTTGATCAAACCAGTTAATCTAACTGCTTAGCTTACCTATACTTATAGGAATTTTATGCATAGTCCATGTCCATATTAATTTCGATCAAAATTAATGTTGAATAATACATAATGAATACATGCTATGCCACTTACACTTGCCAGGCATAGCTACCATTAAATATGCCAGTATCAAAAATTAATTTCGATCGAAATTAATGAGCATGATAATCATGAATTTCTGGAGTCAACTGCTTATTTTTATGCATGGTGCCTTGCCAACATTAATTTCAATCGAAATTACTTTTGATACTGGCATATTGCATGTAGCTATGCCTGGAAAATGTAAGTGGCATAGTGTGTATTCATTATGTATTGGTCAACATTAATTTCGATCGAATTTAATATTGACATTTGCATATTGAACCCGAGCCAGAAAACAGCCAAAAAGATTCTTCATAAAACTTCCCATTAATTTCGATTGAAATTAAGGCTGACCATATACATATTGAATGGTAGTTATATCTGGTCTGAGTAAGCAGAGATTACTTATATTCAATATGTATTGGTCAACATTAATTTTGATTAAAATTAATGAGCATTTTGATGATGAACTTTTTAAGTCATTTAGTTGTTTCAATGCATAATGGCATGCCAACATTAATTTTGATCAAAGTTAATGTTGAAGTGATATAATGCTTATTTGCATGACATGTAAAGGACAGCAAGTATTTTTAAGTATTGAAATTTACTATACATGTTGAGGGTAAATATAAAATTTACACATCCATATTAATTTCTATAAAAATTAATGTTGACCAATACATAATAAATAGTAAATATGCCTGGCTAGTGTAGGTGGCATAGCTTTTTTTCAATCTGCACTTGGCAACATTAATTTCGATCAAAATTAAGGTTCATGATTATCATCAATTTATGCAGTCAGTTGCTTACTGTTATGCATGGTAACATGTCAAAATTAATTTTAATAAAAATTGAATTTGACATGCCACCAAGCATTTTTCTGTAAGATGAAAAGTAGGGCCCTCTATTCTTAAGTAAACACATTACAATGCATATTGAGCATGTATATATCATTTACACATTAATATTAATTTCAATCAAAATTAATGTTGACCAATAAACATTGAACACAAGCTTTAGAACTTACTCACACCAGATATAACTACCATTCAATATGTATATGGTCAACACTAATTTTGATCAAAATTAATGAGCAGTTTTATGAAGAATTTTTTGGGTCGTTTTCTGGTTTGGGTTCAATATGAAAATGTCAATATTAAATTCTATTGAAATTAATGTTGACCAATACGTAATGAATACACACTATGCCACTTACATTTTCCAGGAATAGACACCATGCAATATGCCAGTATCAAAAGTAATTTTGATCGAAATTAATGTTGGCAAGGCACCATGCATAAAAATAAGCAGTTGACTCCAGAAATTCATGATTATCATGCTCATTAATTTCGATCGAAATTAATTTTTGATACTGGCATATTTAATGGTAGCTATGCCTGGCAAGTGTAAGTGGCATAGCATGTATTCATTATGTATTATTCAACATTAAATTCAATTGAAATTAATATGGATACATAAATGTGACATAAAGAGGTATGGACCATCAATTTGTTGAAAATACATTTTTATATCTCATACATTATTTGTTTTTCTTAAATAAAATGTTACTCTCTCTCAATATCACTTTATAACATTTACCAAGCTGCTTTGAAAAAAAACAGAATACATAAAATTCAATATAAGATAGCTATATTACACAGAAGATCACCGTTATACCTAAGTTATGATGATGTTGATGCTCTATTAATTGATTCCCGAATATTTACCAGATCAATATCAGCTCGAACCCCAAGTGACTCATGTTCATTCACAGATAATCCTTGCAAAAATGTTGCTGAATAGCAATTCTCGGGGAGGTATTTGGGAACATTGAATATACCATTTTGTGCAACTGTCCTTTCTGATGACCGTGAATATGTTTTTAATGCTGATTTTCTTTGAGCTGGCATATGGGCTAAGTCCTTTGTCATCTTATCCATTTTTTTAAACAAATCATTGAGTTCAGGATTTTGCCATCCAGGAATATCTTGGATAGGTGCAGTTGGGGCTGGTGCTGGGCCTTCCTCAATATCAGAGATGCACCTAGTATCATGAAAAAGCACAACAAAACCTGGCACATCACTGCAGAGATCTCTTGATAACTTGTAGCGTGCACTAGCAATCTGAATTCCAACTAAATCAGCTTCATAATAACAAAAAGCAAAGTAAAATAAAAAACTTACCTTGGTCCAATAATGTTTTACTTGTGCCCTTTCCCTCTTTTCGATCTTTTCTCTGTCTACCCTTTCTTCTTCTTGCCCAAACAACCTTATCATCTCCTTCCCCTTATTAACTACCCATTTCTCCATAACACATTGAGTGAACTGAAGCTTTGACTGATAGATTGTATTCAAGGTGGTGAGCCACCTGGTACAGTGGTCACATACTATGCTTCCCATGACTTGATTCCAAGTTGATTCCGAAAAATCACGGCAAGTCCAATCAAAGGCAAATTTCTGAAAACCTTTTTCTTGCAATTCAGGCTCTAAGTTTCTTTTGACAGAAAGTGGGATCGGTGCTCCTCCTTTTAGTCCTTGAGGTTCAGGTGCTGGAAATAATTTGGGTAGTCAAATTTTGGATTGCAAGAAGGCTATAGAATTGGTTATCAGAAATTGTCAATCAGCTGCAGAATTGGAATGGTTAGAAGATTGGACTTGGGTTAGGACAGTTTGAATGGTTTTTAGTTTGAATTGGCTCCAAGCTTTCCAATTTTCAATCTCCAAAGGTGTTGGGCTCGCAGGATATTTTGATATTTGTGTTGGTCCCCCAAGACAATACTTCAGAAAGTGGTAAATATTTCTATTTAGAATGTCTGAGCTCCTGGGAACATCATTCCTTCTAACTAAGCCTCTTACAGCCCTTAAACCCCGTTCTCGTTCATGAGACTCTGCTGAATTGAGTCTGTGGTAATCACTGATACCCATAATGATTGAGGGAATCACTAACAATTCAAATAAGTTAATTAAATTGGTTATTTTTCAATAAAGGAATACACCACAAATTTGACTTACCAGCTCCACTTGTGCTTGCTCCTTGGTTAGGCTGAGCAGATGATGATTGGTCTCCGAAAAATTCCCTCAATACTTCACTAGCCCAATCTCTTCCTAGCTGATCAGCTTGCTGATAAGCACTTTCAGGAGCAGAAGGATGATTGGGATTAAAATTTCTTGGTTCTGAATGAGACTCTTGGCCTGGATTGGGATTAGGTGGTGGGTTAGGATTAGGCGGTACAGATTGAGATGCATCTGGAGGTGGATCAGCAGCGGGTGGTGGTGGAGTATTTCTAGTATTAGTATGTTGAGGTGGAAAAAAATCTGAATCAGTTGGGTCAACAGACATCCCTTCAAAATTATCATCCATAATGAACTGTAATAAAATAAAATAAAAGAAAAATAATCAGTTGTTAAAATTTATACCTATCAAAGCTAAAGTAAAAAAAGATACTATGTATATAGTCTTGTTAACATGTATGTTCTCTTGTCGAAAAATAAAGTGAATAATATATAGCTATCAGCTAAAGTTGGAAGGTCAAACTATTTATAGTAGATGAATGAGCAAGAATATCATTCATTAAGTAAAATTTTTATCATATTTCTCATTATCATAATTTTCTTTCTTTCATTCTTACATTTAAGATAAAAATGACTCATTGAAAGCATGGTTTCTCTTTCAATAAAAGCAACCAAAGTAATTGTTCACTGATTTATGATAAGGTAAGTTGGATGCATTGCATTTTTTAATCGAGCATTGAATTATTTCTTTCCCCATTTACAAACATCACAAATCCTACAAATTTCCCGAATCCCAAATTAACACAAAGATGTTAGTCAACAGAAAATAAATTTGATTAATTTTTTCACTCACTACTGTCTGAAGTCCAATGGCAGTGACAACCTTGTCTTTGATTCCAAAGATTCCTTTTTTGTCCTTGACAGTAGCTGCATGTCCAATTATTGCATCTTTATTAATCAAAATTTGAGTTGCTTTGGCTACTCTTACTAACCGACAATTCACTTGTGGGGAAAGCTCATAGGGATCATTTGATGTTTCTTCTGGAAGGAGCTCTTTGAAAGGACTTACTATTAAATATATTTGATCATTCTCTTCCTTTGACCTGAAAAGATCATCAATTTGCCCAAACTGGCTATCTTTTCCATAGTAGAATTCAATTGTTGAATTAGCAATGTGTTGATGGTAACTAGTAAACCTCTTTCCATGTATCAATATGCTTGCTACATTTTCAACTACCCGATCCCCACTTTTCTCCAATGGTATCAAAGCCCGTCTTGAAGTTTCTTTTCCCATTTGTGCCCTTACCCATTTAGTAAATAATGCCATACTTATATGGATCCATTTGTTTTGTTTATCGAGATCAATATGGATTTTTTTAGTCTCACATTGATCATTATCTTCAGCTTCACCAAGATCTAATACCCTAGACTTCCGATACCAATGTTTGAGCATTGTTAGCCGTATCTCTCCTGTGGTAAATATTAATAAATTAGCACAGCTGAGTTTTTAAATCATTGCTTACAAACATTACATACGTGGATGGTGATTGTTTGAAATTTCAGATAATATATGATTCACCCGCTCTCCAGACCAAGTAGCTGTACCTGATGGTGGACCAAGACGCTTTATCATTTCAGGAAAATGTTGAGTGATATGCAGATTTGGCTTTGCATTAATATTCTTCCAACCCTCTTCCAGGCACTCACAATACTCTAACAGAAATTGATCTAGATCTTTAAGCTCATTAGTCTGTATATTTTTTAATGTCAAAAAATTGGTGATCGAGCATAATGTTACAAGTGACTTGAGAAGATAATATTCTCTTGGTTTTTCAGCTGAGGAAGCTGAAGATTCAGATTCTTTAAATTTTTCAAACCAAAGGGGTATAAGTGACAAAGGGAAGTAGAGAGTATACAGCATGTGCCATTCTGCTGCCTTGAGGTATCCTGCCTTTTTATATCCTACTGATTTTGGAACTTGTGTTAGCCAGAAAGGTCTTCTTTCTTGATCAATCATCTTCCATACAACCTGTAGCTCTTCTTCCGTGATTCGTGGACTACTACTACCTTCATTTTCTTTCTCCTTACCTTTCCTTTTATTTTCTTCATCTCTAGCTGTCTCATTTGATGAGTGAGATCCTTCACTCTGTGATATGCTAATGCTCCTTTGCCTTAAGTTATACAATGAATTCCTACTGTCACTGCTGTAAGACTGTATTGAGGCCAAATCGCTATATGGAAGAATAATTTTGGAGCTGGATGACCTACTCTGGCTTCTTGATCGATTTGTTCCCAATACTTCATTATCTAGTCCATGATGACTTGATGACTGTCTTGAACTCTTACGTCTTTGCCGCTTGTGCTGTCTTGTGTGTTCTGTATCATCATCATCATTATTTGTGGTGCTTAAGCTACTTCTATGTTTTTTTGAATGTTTGTGCAGTGAAGTATCAGAAAAGAAATCATCATCTTCTTCTCTTACAAGCCAATTTTTATCCTTTTCCAGTTTTCTTTCTAGATCTTTTGATGAATTTTGGATTTGAAAATAGCTTAGACTGTGATCTTTTAGGTTGCCAAGCATATGTGAATGCATAAGATCAAATGAGCAATATTCAGTTGGACGCCAATATTCAAGGGTATTCAGCTCACTCCATCGTACCCCATGATTCTGAACAATTGATACACGCTCCCAACGTGACTTAGAATTTTTCCACTTTGTTGCCCAGCACATATGATCCTCATGATTCCGTAATGAAAAATTTCCCACATTCTTTTCACTAATTTCATCTTTAGAGATATTACAGAAAGAGCAGAACATTTTTGCAGAGTGACTCGAAAAGCCAGCCAATTTTTGTATTGAAGGAATGTCACCTATCAAAGAGAACAATGCAACTCTTAATTTCAGGCCTTGTGGATAAAGATGCGTCTTTTCAATCAGTATACCATCCCATAGAGTTTGTAGATCATTAACCAGTGGTTTTAGAAGGTGATTAAGCTGTTCAATTGTAGGCTCTGTTGGTCCAGGTATAATAGCATACAAAAAAGATCTTCCATTTTGTATCTATCTTCTTGAGGTAGGTTCATACACACCATCATAATATTTCCTACAGACTTCTGATGACCTTCAATCCTATTGCCACCAGGCCTAAACCAGTCAAAATATAAAGTAAAAATTAAGTTGCCTGAAGTTATCGTATATTCATCATCATTGCTATCCAGAGCTGGAGTGGTAATGGGAAAGATTTTCCAAATTGAACCATCACAAACATCCTTCATCAAATCACACTCTACATGTTCTGCCACAGGGGTTTTCTTCTCAATCAGAAGCTCAAATTTGAACAGTTTGATCTTTTTCTTAAGCCAGTCAATAAAAGAATGGTGATGAAATGTTTTAAGAGATAAGTATTTTACATTTTCTTGATGTTCCTCCATCAAATACAGCCTTTCATCACATTTAACTGCAATTTGTCCTGCTCCAAACATTTTTAAATAGCGCTTTGATGATGAAAGAAACGGTTGATTTCAACATAGTATAGATGGTTGAGATTCAGATTTATACTCATAAAGAGCAAAGCATTTAGGACAGCATGTTTTAGTGAAAAATGATTGATTGAGCTTTAATCGACTAAAAACTGTATCTATCGAGCATGGGATCAGGCGGACAATGCTATCAGAATCCAGTATTCCACTATCACCTAGAAGTTTGAGCTTCTTAATTTCTTCATCCAAAAATTGAGTACAACCTTCTTTGCTCAAATGATGAATCAGAGAAATCCTTGCTGCCTGCCACATAATTATTTGGCTATACCGTTCCCCAAGATTTGATTTTCTAGAGACTGTTGAAGATACTTCTGCCCCCAATAGCAACTGCCCCTATGTAATAAATCATTGAAACATCATAAAGACTTTTATTCTCACATTGAACTATAGATATACAGCTTACTGTTTCTGTGGAGCGGGAACTTCCAATGTTAAGTGGATTGTTGGAAGAAATAACCATCTGGGCCTTCCTATTTCTTTCCTCTTGATGTTTTGCGTAAGAATCAGAGCTTTTGAAAGCCATACCAACTTCAAAGGACCCAGAAGAAGTTTGATACTTTTTATTGACACATCCAAGATCTTCACATTGACATACATGAAAAAATGGAGGAATTGTAATTGTGATAATTGTAGGAATAAGTTAGCTATTGGAAGTTACCGATTGAAGGTACTCCTTTTTTTGAAAGGCACTAGCTAATATAAGCTACATTTTTTCATCAAAAGAATATGATGGAATATGTGTTGAAATTATTTAAGTTTAAATGTTTAATTTTTAATCAGATAATTTATATATTGATTAAAAGTTATGCAGTCTACTTTATTTGTATTCTGTATACTCTCTGCATTTGTACAACAATGCATGCATGTTTATCAGAATATTTTCTGTCATAGAAAAAATTCTATTGTACGCACAAGCATCTTTATTATTTTTCTATCAAATGCCTTCTGAGTTTTATCTAACTACCCTATAATTATTTGATTTTGATAAAAATTCTTAGTTATGGACTATAAGAAAAGTAATCTGTATTTTTAACATAATTATTTAAAAAATTACCCCAAAAATAAAAGTTAAACCCAAAAATAAGGTAAATATTTTGTAAAAAAACAATCACAAACATATTTCTTTCACTTTGAAAATTGGTCTGTACTAGGTAGAATTTTCCATAAAGAAAAAATCAAAAATACTCAAATAATAGATGCTACAAAAGTGTAAACCTTAAAGAATTACAAAAAAGCCGAAACCCTGTATAAATTTTCATACATAAATGTGATGAAGTGACACTCTAGTCTATTTATTCAGGTTGAACAAAAATTACTCAATGGAATATGTATTACTATCATATTGGACCAAAAATAATTTTTTGGTAATCAAAAAATGAACATAGCCTCACATTTATCAAATTATTTTTGTGGAAGAATTTTTTGAAAAGAAAAAAAATCCGTTTCTCAAATGAGTCTGCTTTTATCACATAATCATTCTCTTCATTTTATACCATTCCTTTTGAGTTCAAATTGCATATAAAAATATAATTTATGCATATTGTAATGTCATAAAGTTGAAATATTTCTTATTCTTAATTTTTGTGAAATTTCTCCTTAAATCAACTTTGATCATAAATTTTTGGAGCTCAACAATTTATCCTTCCTCTTTGTTTAATTTAATTGAACAATTTCTTAATCTAATTCTTTATGAACCCTAGTAGCTCTTACTTTCCTCATGGAAACCTGCCCACAAACACACAAACACTTAATAGAATTTTTAATGAGACTTTGCATACATTCAATTCTCACTTTTGTAGATCTATACACAATTTTTGTCATTCACTTTTTGATATTTCACCAGAATCAAACGGATGGAAACAAAACCCTACTGAAGAGCAATTAGACAGATTTTCATCATTCGACATGAATTCTTGCAACATCGCCTTTGAACTACCTCATCCAGAATCAAATTCAGCGGTTTCGGAAAAGTTTCCACCAATTTTCTGTGAATCTTTTATTGAGCACCTTCGCATGTGCGGTTTCCTAGGATCAACTTTCACTTGGAACCTAGATTGGTTTGACAAATGGAACCAGGTCTTGGCAAATATTCTCATTGAACAATGGGACAATGCCTTAAAAACCAATAATTTGATTGCATATCCAATTGACTCAACTCAAATTAGCTTCTCAAATCAAATGGGAGTTCTTCACCGTTGGTTTTTAGGTCATGCTGATAAATTAAGACTTGGGAAGGATTCTCATAGCTCTCAAGAAATAATCAAAGTGAGAAATCATAAATATAGAATAAAAAAAATTATGAAAATCCCCCTTTTTTCAACCGTTTTTATTTATGACCTTTATTTCAAACAACAAAGATTCTTAGAATTCAGTTAACTGAACTAAACTTCTTAAATAACTTCCACATTGCAAAACTTATCACAACCTTTTCACAAACATCAAGTGTTGTTCAGATGCCGAAATTGATAATGATGGATTGTTAAGACGTATCTTAATGCAATGGAGGTCTGAAGATTTTTCTATAGTTGCACAATATCTTGACCAACAACACTTTGATATTCGAGATACTTCAACCTACTCTGGAAGTGTGCTAAAGGACTTAGCCTTGTACAAAAGAATCAGTTTGTTTTCAACATTATCCCCTAACCTTAATCCTTCTCATGTCCCCTGGGGTTTGCCGAATGACTGTTATTCTCCCTTATATCTTGCATCTCTAAATCCTCAACAACTCAGACTTTTAAATCCTCAAAATCCCATAAATTTACCTGCTCTCCTTGAAATTCTTTCTTCCTCTAATGTTAGTGATTGACAAACTCCCTTAATAATAGGTTTGCACACTCATACTCCTCATTTCCACTGTTTGGGACACTTAGCCTTGAAAATAAAAACATAATTTTAATGATTACTATTATCATTAAAATTTATAGAAATGAAATTTGGCTTACATTGTTAGCTCCAATTTTTTCCTTTGAATCTTATACATGCTGAATTCTATACTTCCTTGTACAAAATAATTCAAAACATTTACTTAATTTGGCTGCCCCATTCTATACAGCCAATCAACAGCCTGCTGCTCAACTGCTGGATTCCAATTTGGCTCCTATTTCAACATTTTACATATAAAAAATTTAATATTTTTGTTCTTAATATGAAATGAAAGACATTGAGCTCACCATTATATATACATTTTGAGCACACCTGAGATCTATACTAACTCCTGCAGCCTGAATCGTTCCAACCAAAACTTGGCAATTTTTATTAAAATGGAATTCATGCATATTTTTGTCTTGCTTTGTCCTGCTTAGTTCACCCGTAAGCTGGGTATACCTAATATTGTGGTCATCTTAAGCCATTTTTATTCTATTTTGAAATATTAGAAAATTATTTTTAATAAGCCAACACAATTTTGTAAAACAATTCATTATAGAATCACTTACATCTGTAAAAAGTCTGCAAAGTTTGAGAATATAACAGCTTTTTGAAAATTTATACCCCTTTCACTAGACAAAATTTTTTTTAAGTGGCCTATAAGATGACAAATCTTTGCAGAATGCTGCCAGGTGAAATCAAAAGTTGGAGTTTCATCCAGATTCTCGTAGATTGGATGGTTGCAGAAATTTCTTAAAATCATCAGCTCTCTTAGAAACTCAGATGAGTCCCAAGGGATTTCAGTGCTTCTGGAGGGCCCATATTGCTCAGTGAATCCTTCTTGAAGCACAACAAGTTTAGACCTCCATGAATCTGCTAATTGAACCGATATCCCCCTTTGAATCTTTTTTGGAAGAGACAAAATTGCATCCTTTGTTATATGTAGGCTTATGACTTTTATTAAGTGATTGATTGATTTAATAGAATTAGCCTTTCCTTTTTGCAAACCTGGAAAAAGGAAATTCTTCCATAACCAGTCTTCTTGCCACTTTTCGATTCTAATTAAAAATATGAGACTTTGAAGGTCAGTGGGCCTTTTCTGAAGTGGAGTTCCAGTCAAGCATAGTCGGTGTTGGGATTCCAAGTCAAATATTGTTTGAGCCCTCTGCGAGTAAGGATTTTTAATGTAACTAAAAGAATATTTATAAAAATTGATTATAAAAATTAAGTTTTAAGTTTTAGATATAGAAATGGGCACTAACTGAGCTTCATGTAAAACAACTCTATACCAAAAGAGCTTTTGAGTCACTGGTATCTTTTTTGGCTTTGATTTTTTGACATTGTTGAGCTAGCAATTTCATAGGTCATTAAAACAATAGCAGTGTCCTGTAGCTCATTGACGTTAGTATTTTGACAATCCTTCCCATAAAGAACCTTGAAAGGAAGCGCATTATCTTCAAAGTGCACACTTATTTCATTGATCCAATTCGATAGTGTTGCCAGGGGGCATATAATCAGTGTGGCTGAACTCCAATTAATACCTTCATGATTTTCCGATACCTGGAATTGTCTTGCTTCACTTTAAGTTGCACTTATAAGAGAAAGAGTTGAAAGCGTCTTTCCCAAACCCATATCATCAGCAAGTATTGACCCATTTCCTTCAGGGGTTAATTGATTGTTAGGAAACTGATCTTTATAGTCATCAAATCAAGTTCTAAGCCAATGGTTGTCCTGGTGCCTCCACATGATATACAACTTTTCGTTTAACATTTGTTCATTTTCAATCATAAAATTTATTGCTTGAAGTTGATGTGTTTTGAGAACTGTTTTGATTCCTTGGATAAGTTGATCAGCTTTCCAATCTTGAGTACTCTGAGATATTTGGAAAGAGCCTTCAAAAATTACATGCGGGATATTAAAAAAGATAGTGGAGTCGAAGTTGAGGATCGGACATAAATTGATTTGAGCAGAATAAAATGCTTCTTTAGCAAGACTGATTAGTGTACTTGAAGAAAAGAGGCATCCCCAAAGTTGATACTGATTACCAAAAACTGGAACCAAGTAAGCATGAAAATAGAAAGGCTTCATAGGATTCAAGGCACTTCTTTGGTTTAAATGGTGAGATCCAGACCCAATGTCACCCAATAGTGGTCCAATGTGCTGACTCTGCACTTAAGAAAGATTACCGACAAGGGTTGGTTTTCTCTCTTCGAATAGTCCAAAAATATGAACATTCAAATGGCCTCGCTGTAAAATTGTGGGGGTTGGTGAGTTTTGAAATCTTGAAATTACATTCATATAAATTTCATCAATCGTTATTGAGAACTGTCAAACACATCTGAGACTTGACATATTAAGTAATAATAGTATCTGCAGATAGTGGTTCTTAAAAGATGAATTGAAGCAAAAAATGAATATTCAGTTTTGAATAAAACAATGTAGACAATCCTATAGTACTAGCTATAGGCCTTGACCAAGGGAGTTGGAGAAAACCCAGAGAGAAAATCCCCTGTCCCTTTAGAAAAATAGAGTGAGATTTACTTGCTAAAGTAAGTTAGTTCCTTTTTTGCTAAAGCTCCTGTTTAACACACTTGACTACTTGATGAGCCAAGAAAGTAGTCCCCAGATAGACTACCAGACCAAAGAACTGAAATGTAGAACAAAGTCCACACCAGAGACAGCAAAGATACATGATGTAGGCTGCAAATCCACACCAGAGACAGCAATAATACTTGCTATAGCTTGCAAGACTATAACAGAGAAAACAGTTGCCAAAGTTAAGTTAAATAAAGAACTCACTTGCAACAAACACAGCCAATTGTGGCCAGAAAACAGTGAAAACTGAGTGAGGAACAATGATATCACCTCCGGATGGTTGTATGATGATTAAGGTTTCCCCAAACTGTCTTATTCACTATGTACACACAGACCAATAACTAAGAACCCATGCGCACCCACCAATCTGGTGCCTGTACCCGCCAAGTTGCATAAAAAACCCTCCTGGAGCGCTCCCCAACCTCCTAAAACAGAGGCGGGCGGGCCGCCTGACGTCGGAGATGCCGCCTGAAGCGGCCCGGCCTCCCTGAAGCCAGAAAACCAACAAAAACCACTAATCTACTTAGAAAAATTAGCTAGAACTACTAAAACCTTTAAAACACGGAATTTCACTATAAAAACATTGAGACATGAAATATAGAGAAAAATTAGCTCTATCAAATGGTACTAAGCACTTAACCCTAAGACTTAAGGTTAGCCGGTAAAACACGAAAAACAAAATTAAACAGCAATCTTTTATAAAGAAAAAAATGAGGAAATGACCCCTTAAAACTCAGAATATGAAAAATGTCTTCAAGACATATAATATAGAGAAAAACCAGGGATATCCAATGATAGAACCCACATACCCAGACCCAATATCCATGGAATAAAACCAGAAAAATACCCAATTCTTTAACAGATGTCAATTAAGACATGCACAAACCGCGCCAAATCACACAACAAAGGCCCCTGCCAATGTTGGAAGACCACATCCTCCCTCCAATTGTGAATTTCCGCATTCTTTTTTCATCCAACCACCATGTTTAACCTTCTTCCCAAATCTGCCTCTGAAATGGGCCCCTGCCAATACTGCATCGACAATAATTTAATCTGCGCCATGACACCACCTGTCCATCCATAAAGAACGTCCTGCGATGTCTGCCAATCCAGAAAGAAGACCTGCCACAGACCTGGTCAACTTTTATCCACAACAGATTCACCTCCACCTCAACCTGGTCCTTCTTCTGCCAGCACCAAAAGATCTAGGCCATCCATCCTGATACCCAGATTAATCAAAAAGCTCCACCCTTCCCAGAAGAGTCCCACACCCATAAAACAACTAGTTCCCCCATCCCTTGTCCATCTGATGGTAAAGAACATTTATTTCTTCCTTCAACATTAAAACTAATAACTTCTCAGTTCCTCCCTCTTCTGATAGTGATGATAACAATGTAGGATCCAATGCACCACCAACACCAACGCACTTGCCCACTATCAAGGCCAAGTTCCAACAACACAAATCTCAACAGAAACAACTTCTGCTTCACTACTTCCAATCCACTCCTGCTAGAGATCCACAGGAAATTGAGAACAGAAGGCACCTCATTCACCAGTTCAAGACTAATTCTGAACACCTCATTTCATCTCTTGATTCCCTCTGTAATTCTACTAGTACTTGAGTTTGATTCAGAAAAGAAAAATTGACCACACCCTCTATAGGACATAACCACAAACAACCCTCAGTTTAAAGTCTTGGGGGACCATCCTCATTTTATAGTCTTGGGGGACTCAAAAACCCTCAGTTTAAAGTCTTGGGGGAATCAAAAACCTAAATCATAAACTCAGAACCAGAGATCAACCACATTAAGACACAGAGAAAAAACTAACATTCTGGGGTAATTGTGAATAGAGCAGCCAGCCCATCAATTACCCCCAAACTTGCCTTTGCTAAATTCAGAGGCTCCCCCTGTGGATACCCTCCACCAATATTTCAAAACCAACTCCACAACAAAAAATTTTTCCCCAGTTTATAGTCTTGGGGACTTACAACCCTCAGTTTAAAGTCTTGGGGGACTAACACAGTGTTCAGTTTAAAGTCTTGACGGACTACCTTGATAAAATCTTGAAACCAGAAAGTTTAAAGTCTTGGAGGACTAACAGAAACCAGACTTAAGTTTAAAGTCTTGATGGACTGACTTGATACCATAGCTTTTTCAGTTTAGAGTCTTGATGGACTTCCTTGATAATATAGCTTTTTCAGTTTAGAGTCTTGATGGACTGACGGAATTTTGCATAAAATGGACGCAGACAATTTCATGCAGCACACCTCTACAGCCAACCTGCTGAACTTCCACCTTCACTTCATCATCTACCCATCACTGACAAAAATCTCCTCCTATCTCTTTTCATCATCTTTTCTTACCGCAGATCATGGCTGGATCTCCTGATGTTAACCCTTCTACTCTCCCTTGCTTCACTGCTCCCAAGGACTATGCCTGCAAACAGTGAATCCACATGTGCAGACCTTGCACATTCACTCTTTCAAATCCTGAATCCAAATTCTACAACAGGGCTTGTGACTCTTGCTATTCCAAAAATAAAAGATGTCAGCCTAAATATCCTTAGGACTGAGTATTTCTTATGCTTAAAATAAGATAACCTTAACTAGATTAAGCTTATATCTTAAAAATAAGGTTAAAAATAATAATATATATTATTTTATTATATATATATATAATTATTATTCTATTATATAATTTATAATAGTTTAAATAGCTTATCCATGGCCTAATAATACTTATTAAGGTGTTAATGGAGTCATAATATACTTATCTTAAGTGATATGAAGTAATTATTGACATACATAAGCTTATATGTATACATAAATCTCATATTCAGTGAAATATGCAGTATATTATGTATATTTAGGTATATAAGTGGGTTTTAGCCCCTTAATAGCCTATAACCTTTGTTTTTCTGCTTATTTTAGGTCATATGGACAAAATCAGTGGACTCACAACGCCTACAGAAGCATAGATACCTATATCAGGCGCATACACCCAATTCGGATAACTCAAATTACTTCCTTGGATGGTTATTCACGGATTTATGGGTTGGAAGGATGTTTCTGGGTTAATATGGATGCTTGGGGATGTTATTGAGGGCTTGCACATTTGATTTGTTCCCTTTATATGCTTTTAGTTTCATTAAATCTCTTTTTGATCATTTATTTTACCTGTTTCTTTATGGTATCCGCTTTTATCTGTGTTTTCTATTTATGGTATGACTCTGTGTTATTATTAATAGTGATGGAGGGTCCTTACTGGAGGTCTGGGTGTTGAAACTGCTTGAAGTGGACGCCATGGGGAGGTGATGAGCCCTCACAGTGCTGTAATTGCCGGGGATAGCAGTGACATCATCTGGATTGAAGGTCTGTGCACTCCAGTGGATTTGGGTATAAGTAAGGAGGGATTTTTGACGGTTTATTATCATCATTCAATTACTACACTTCAAACAAACATTACAATATAATTATTAGCATTCAGAAACATATTATAAAGCCCTTATAAATTGATATTATCTTTATAATAGCTATAACTATATTTTATTCTTCTATTTTCCACCACTAGCATGCATTTAAATCCAAGTATTGTGAGTTTTATTTGAGTATAACTATTCTATTAGTCTTCCCCTGAGGTTTAATCACTAAATCATTTATTAATAAGTAGTAGGACCATAAATGAACATTATTATATCATACTTATATACTAGACTATACTGACAAAAGATGTGACAGAGACGCCAACCACCCTATTCCTCCGCCTTCTCATTCTCACAAATACATCTCCAGATCCCCTACCAGATCCCCAGGGCTTGGTCCTTCCCCTTCCTCTCTATCTTCTGCTACTTCCAGAAGATCCAGAAGCTCAGCTTCCCACACTCTTCCCAAAAGACCAGCCTTAGCCTCACAAGAAACTGCTTTTATCTCTGCCAAATTAGCTCCAAAAGCTTCAAAATCAATTCCCAGGCTTCTAGACAGCGTCCAAGCGGCCGATGTCGGGCGGCACGCCCGCCTCACCAAAAAGTGAAAAACAGGGCCAAAACCTCCAAAAACGGCCAGAAAATAGCCAAGTTCATCCAGACAACAACAACAACTCAACCCAACTACCTCCTACTGCTCCCAGAGCAATGCAATCCACCCTTCCAAAGTTCAAAAGCACCAAAATTTACCAGATTTCTAAGAGTACTGCCAGAGAACCCCAAGAAGAAACCAGAACTCCACAGGCTGCTCCACAACAACTATTTCGTCCCCAACTAAGACAAAGAAACTACACCTCTCCTCTGTCAGCCAACTACTCTTCTGACAGTTCCATCTCTTCTAAATCCAGAAGAGAGCAGTCTGCTTCCAAATCCCCCTCTCCTGCTCCATCCTTTAACAACTCTGGTACTCCATCACCAGCACCTCCTCTAGCTGAATCCAACAGAAATAACAACCACAACACCAACAATCTCACTGCTCCAACTAGGCCCCAGGAAAATCAGCATCCAAGTTCACCTTCTCAGGATCCTTCAGAGGAAGACCATGAGAATCTATATTTCTCCCTAGTTGATCCACCTTCTATGACCATTACAAAATTGTCAGAGATCCAAATCCCAGCTTCTTACAGATTTGAGGAGCTTCCAATCTGTAAGTACCAAATTAATTATTCCATTTCTACAACAAAAATAATTACTGATCCAATTCTTCTTTTCTAGTTGGCACCCCTCCTACTGAATCTATTATTGGAGTTGGCCAAACTCTTGAAACTTCTTTGACCCTGGATTATGGAGACATGAAGAAACACCTAAGCACCATGTGTTCCAATATGCTAAAAGCCTTTGCCCTCCATGGACCTTTGAATGACTTTGAAAAATACCTGAGAAAGAGCCTACTGGACGACCACTGGAAATGTCTAGGATTATTAAGCACACCCTCCAGCACTCCATTCCTACCTCATCTTCTTCCTCCTCTGAACTTCACTCTAATCAAATTTCTGACCATTACAATCCCTATAATCTCTCCAGCAGGATGCACTTCAAAGAACACAGTGCTTCCCACAATCCCAACAAAAAACAAAAACGTCATCACAATCCGGACCAGCCTCCAGAAGCTTCATCATCCAGACAATGAGCTCCTGCAAAAGATTAGAAACATAAAAATAATATAAAACAAATAATAAAAATAATTTAAGATTTTTTTTTATTTTTTATTTTTTTTATGGTCTACTGATATACTAAAATAAAAAATTAATAATTAAAATAAAATGAAATCACATAAATTAAATAAAATAAAATATAAAAAATAATACAAATGGTATCCCCCAGCCAATTAATGAGCTGATCCCCTGATACCTTACCCACATTCAAGTGCACCTTGATGTAGATACACAATTAATTCTTTTAAATGGTTAACAGAAAACAAAATTCAAAAAATTTGGAAATTCAGAAAATAATAAAAAATAATGAAACACAGAAACACATGAAATAAATAATAAATAAAAATAAGAAAATAGCATTGCACGGCCAATTGATGAGCCTTTCCCCACCAATGCTTGCCCACATCCAGGTGACCCTGATGTAGTAACACCCTATATTTTTGATTTTAAAATTTTAAACAACCCCCAAAAAAAAATTAAAAGTAAAAAAAGAGAAAAAAGAAAATAATCTAAAACTGCTATCTAGCAAAAAAAACATAACTGTAAAATCAAAGACAGTCCAGCTCCATAGATGGTCCAATAAGGGAAAGTCTGATCCATAGAAATGATCACTGGGTGGGCTCCCTCCAATAAGTAAAAATGATGGGAGACCACCAGTGATCCACCACCAATCTGAAAGAACCAAAGATAAAGAAGCCAGTCCCAAACCAGTTTAAAGTCATAGCCGACTTGAACCTGAATAATAAAAAACAGAACTAGAATTCAGCTAGGAAAAACAAAGACTTGAAACAGACATTCTGGGGTAACTGTTCTACAGAGAAGCCAGCTCATCAGTTACCCCCACACTTGCCAAAAAAAATCTAGAAGCCCCCCCTGGGTACCTTCTAACATAAAACACAACGTCCAACACAAAAAAAAAACCAAAACCAATAAACAGTGAAGAGTCCAGCACTTGAAAACCAGAGGAGATTCCAGTTTAAAGTCATAGAGGACTAAAACCTGTGAAAAGAAACCAATACTAGGGTTCAACCAAATTAAGAGAAAGGGTTGGAAACAGAAAATCTGGGGTAACTGTTGATAGAGCAGCCAGCCCATCAGTCACCCCTACACTTTCCAAGATCAAATATAGAAGCCCCACCCATGGGTACCCTCTAACAAAAGTTTCCAACAAACAGATGCATATCATGACCACAAAAAACCAAAATTAAAGAATGGTCCGTAGTTTATCCTCATTGCAGAGTCAATCTTCTTCATGCCTAGTGCCTCTGGGATAAAACCTCTTCACTTGGTATTCAGCCACCCTCTTTTTCAAGACTGCACCATCCAACTCTTCCAAAACATAAGAACCTCCAGGCGCCTGAGATCTGACTCTGTAAGGTCCATTCCATCTGTCAGCAAACATTTTACCCCACTGACTCTCCAAACTTCTATTATACACCAAAACCAAACAACCAGGTTTCAAGGGATTCCTGAGTCTATGAGCCAACTTCTTGTTCCAGTACCTGACTGATTGATTCCTAATCTTCATCATTCTAGAGTATGCCTTCTCCTGACGTTCCTCTCTACATTCCAACTGTTGCATCCTGGCACAGAGCAAATCTTCTGTTGAGTGCACGTCATCCCAATAAATTCCAAGATAAGAGACAGCTTCCAAGTCCACTGGTAGAACAGCTTTCTGACCAAACATTAACTCATGAGGAGAATAGCCAGTTGTCCTCTTCACAGTGACCCTATCAGCAAATAACACCAAGGGTAAATAATGCCTCCACTTTTCAGCACTATCTCCACACATCTTCACCAAAGAATTCTTGATAACCTGATGGCCTCTTTCAACCATGCCTTCAGCTTCAGGATAATACGGTGTAGCCACTCTAACCCTAGAACCAACACTAGCCACAGCTTCTTTAAATTCGGCACCAAACACTGGCCCATAATCAACAGTCACCAACTTCATCAACCCATACCTATAAATCCACTCCTTCTTCAAAAACTCTGCCACATTCTTGGAAGTCAAATTAACCAGAGGCACTGCCTCAACCCAACAAGACAAGTCATCCCTAGAAACAATCAAGTATTTATACCTGCCCTCTTTAATATGGACAGCATCCAGACTGACTCTTCCAAAAACAGTTTATTCACCAGTAGCACAGCCCACCTCTTTAGGTTTCAAGTGACTTATTTTTTGACAATCTTAACAAGATTGAACCCAACCCTGCACAGCCAACTTCATACCCGGCCACCAAAATCTGTCTGCTACTCTTCTATAAGTCTCCCCAAAGCCTCTATGACCAAGGTCTTTGTGCAAAGACTTCAAAACCAAATCTTGACTCTTCTTCTGAGTCACCACCACTTGAGGATTAGGATGTCTCCTTCTCATCAACCGCCTTCCTGACACATAAAATCCAGGACTCTTCTTCTTGATTGCCAACCAAGTATCATCATCACAATTATCTGGCCCCTCCAAGGTCAACAGATATTCCACCAAAATAAAATAAAACCCAGACTGACCCCAGGTCTCATCTTCAAAATCTAACAAAACAAATCCAAGGGTACAACTCTGTCATCAAAATCACCAGTGTGAACATGAGCCAATTGAGCAGCCCAACCAGGACACCAATCCTTAAATTTTGGCACGTCCTTCTCTTTCCATTGAACCTTGTGAGAATCCAGTTCACTAACAAAAACACCCTTTTCCAATTTTGAGCTGTCCCAAAAAACAACTCCATCTTCATCAACAAAAACATCCTGATCACCAGAATCAAGATCAGATCCAGCCAGTTTAGCCTCTTGGGGGAGGTCAGAACAATCATCCAGTTTAGCCTCATGGGGGAGGAGAGAAAAATCCTCAGCACCCTTTGTGCTGGCCCTAACCACTGGAACATCTTCGTTAAACTCTTCAGAATCAGAATCCTCATCTGTAGGTGGCCTCCTTGATAATCCATCAGGCATAGAAAAAGTTTTACCTGGTTTGTGTACCAGGTCAAAAGAAAAATGTTGAATAAATGCCACCCACCTAGTCATTGGAGCATTTGGAAGACTAGGTGTATTGATCATCTGAACCAAAGATTTTGCATCCACCTGCAGCTCAAAATGCTGCCCACACAAAACCGTCTGTAGCTTCTTTAAAATTTTAGCTACGCCACACAATTCCAACTTAGGTTGAGAATACCTAGATTCCACCTCATTAAACACCACAGACTCATACCTTACTGGCCTGACCCTCCCAGTCTTATCCTCCTGAGACAAAACAGCACCAGCATCAATATAACTTGAGTTCACTGCCAGATAAATTTTTCCAGCACCAACCCCATAATCCAACTTGTGAAGAACAATATCTTCACCAACAACCTTTTTAAACTTCTGAAAAGCCTCTTCACACTCTTCAGTCCATTCCCAATCTGCACCTTTTCTGGTCAACCTCCTTAAAGGTGAAGCCAACAAAGAAAAATCCTTAATAAAAATACTGACATATACACATACACCCGAAAATCCCCTGACTTCAGTCGTATTTTTAGGCCTTGGCCATGACTGAATTTTATTAATCTTCTTCTTCGCCATAACCCTTCCCTCTTTACATACCACATGACCCAGAATTTTCAAAGCAGGAACACAACAACAGAATTTTGACCCTGAAATGGTCAAACCATCCTCTTCAATCCTGAACAACACTCTCTCTAGAGTTATTTCATATTCCCACAAAAACCTCCTTATGCCAGGGTTTCCGCTAACACCTCATTACCATTATCAGTGGATGGTCCTCTAATTCCACCATCATCAATAAAAATACCAGCATGAGTAGGAACCTCCTCCTGAAAAATCCAAGCAATCTGTGCTTGATAAACTGCCACTGAATTAGTTTCTCCTTGAGGCAACCTAGTGAGCTGAAATCTTCCCAAAGGAGTCTCAAAAGCTGTGAGAGGCCTTGAATACGTATGTATTTCCCTCTCATCATAAGCACCCATAATATCACCCAAAAAATAACACACCCTTCCAGCAAAAGCTTCAACAAAATCCACTGCACTTGGCGGCATACTAGCGTCCTTGATAGTGACTCTATTCAAGGCTCTAAGATCATGAACCACCCTCAACTTTCCATTCTTCTTCTTTACACAGAACACCGGACTTGAGTAACTGGATGTTGATTGTTCATATAACCCAGTCCTGACTCTTTCCCTAACAATCTCTACAAAATCCTCTCGAATAGCAGCTGGAATCGGAATAGGTTTGATTTGCCAAGGTTCATGACAAACAACAGGAATCAAGTAAGGTTCCCCATAAGGGTGCTTCAATACACCCCTTTCATCCTAAACAAATGCCACCGCTTTATCCCTTAGCACAATAACGTGCAACAACAACTTCTTTTCTTCCTCAGACAACCACCCATCAGGACCAAAATTAACAACTTTCAATCTTTCCACGGTCACCCTAGCCGTCTCTACAAATTCTGGAGGATTCTTCACCAAAAGAGTACAGTTGGGATCTCTTGATAAATGAAATCTCTTCAAAGGCGGATTCAAACCCAAAAGCATAGGCTCATTGACAGGCCTAATCTTCTGCGCTACCTTCTTATACTTTTCCACTCCACGTTCAACTTGAGGGATCTTCAGGAATTCTTCATCACCAGACCTGGAACAAAAACCAAGGATTTCCCCATTTCTCATATGTGTGGCCAAGGTAATGTTTTTGAAAGGTGTAGAAGAAACCCTAGCGGTGCACAATTGGGAGGACTTACTTTTACACCCCAATCTCACCAGGCCAAAACTTTTCCACAATTCCACATCTTCATCCTCACTTCCAACTTCCAAATCTTCAAATCTTGATTCATCTTCTGAATCACATCTTCTAAAATTGTGCAGTTTATCCTCATGCTGGAGGTCCAAAAATCGATCTTGATGATCTTTTCTCTTCAACATTTTCTGCAGTTTAACCTCATGCTGGAGGCCCAAAAATAGATCTTGACAATCTTCACAAAAATATTTTGCGTCTTCTTTATTCATTATCTTCAGATTTTTTTCTTGATTTTCATAAATTATCTTGAAATTTTTATCTTCTTTTTTTGAGTTTTCTTCTGACCTACAAAAATAACCAGGGGTTTCCCCAATGCTCACAGGTGTGGGCCAGGTAATGTTTTTGAAATTTGTAGAAGAAACCCTAGCGGTGAACAATTGGGAGGACTTCCTTTTTGTCAGCCAGGCTATTCCAGGAGTCCAGTAAATGATATATAAATTATAAAACCTTAAAGAGTGGGTAAGACTTGTATTTAATGAATATAACTTAATATTTTATTGCATAATGAAATTATATAAGAATTTTATTATATACAAATGTTACATTAAGTTTATTGGTTATATATATTTTTATATACAATTAAATTGAGCATAATATAATATATTCTACAAATAATGGCGCATTTTTATGTATTTAATAATTATAAATTTATATTTAATTAATTAAAAAAACATATATTATAATTACAAGTGTAAATTTGATTTATAATATATTTAAATTAATTACTTAAATTTATATATTAACTAATACCTCTCATATGATACTAAACAATTATTAAGGACGCTTCTTTTGACCCTTAATTGTGTTAGAAAAAAACAAATAAATTAATTTGGACTAAATTGAGATTAATTGCTTGTCTTGTTGCGTCAAATTATTTTTTGTTTCACATAAAATGTCCTCTAATCAGAATGTACCATCTGTTGGGAATTATATTTCTCATAGTTCCTATGTTTCCAATCTTGTTTAGTTATTCACTATTGTCACTTACTGATTTGGGGATTAATGGCGGGGAAATTGGATTCTTAATTGGGGTTTTAATTATTTGTTTCATGTTTTTCTCTATATTGTTATGTTTCATTTACTCTTTTGATATGTTTGTTTTATTCCTTTCTAATCATTGTATTTACTGATATAGTAGCGCTTCAGAGGACCCATTGCCTATAAAAGGGCCTTGGATAATCCCCTGTAGCCTTATCACTTATTATACACTCAACAAATTAAATACAATTTTTATATTACGTTTATATTCTTTTTATTAGTAATAAAATTCTAATTAAAATTTTATATAACAATTTAAAGGTTGCTTTAAGTCTGATAGTAATTATATTGGTTGCCGCGCAGAACTCTTACTTAAATAATAATAATATTTATAAAACCACTTTGTTGTCTCTTCTCAGCTCACTCATCGTTGCCTTCTCTCAAATAAATTAAATAATTCTAATTGTTTTTATTTCTTTATTTCTAAAACTATTATCTCCTTCTTGTCCTCCTCTCTTTTCTTCCCTCTTCTCTTATATCTTCTAGACGACTGACCGACAACTGAGGGCCTTTCCAAACGACGACGACGATCGAGCCTGGCGACGAACGACAAAACGCACGGACCACCTAGCAAAACGAAACTTTTGCCGCGACTGTGTTTTGAACTTGGGTTCGACATTTTAGGTTTATATAATATTAATTTTTATATTATTTTGAAGTGATTTTTTGATCACTATAGTAAGTTCACCTTTGCGCCTCTCACTCATATTACTATATTTTTATTGCAATAACAGTGATTGTGGCTTAATTGCTGATTCACTGAGTGTAAGTGTTCAATTTTTAAAAAAAAAAAAAAAAAAAAATTTTTTCCTAGTTGACCATTATAGAGTGTTAAATCCTCTTAGTCCTAGAAGAATTGACATTATTATTAATACAAATTGAATTATTAATTTAATTTTTTTTTTATTATTAATTATTGTTAATTTTGGTTGACTTAAAAGTACATTGTGCTTAGTCCCAATATATTGCCATATTTAATATTGGTAATTAATTGGTTGAATTAACTTACTTGTTATTCCCAATTTAAACTTGCAATCCATTTTTTTTAAAAAATTACTTTTTTAATTATTACTTTATATTGAAAGTTATTTTTTCTATAATTTAATTAATTAAAAAAAATTTTTTTTATATTATTTGGAGCAATTATTGACTAACTTTGATTATTTTTTTATAAAGTACAAAGTAAAATATAAATCTTCCCACTAGTATGTCCAACAATTTGACAGAAAAAATGGATAACATGCAAGTGGATGAGATAGAAATTGACTATGATGCTGACACTGTAAGTTCTTCTAAAGTTGGTCATAAAAAATCTTATGCTAACACAAAGAATTCACATACTGCAGGATGTGGAAATGACAGGAAATGCAAACAAACCAAACCCCCTTCCCCCAGTACCACAGAAGGAAGTAAAGCCTCTAGTGCCTCAAAAAGGTCTTCCAAAAGGCTTCAAAATAAAAAAGCTTCCTCTGCCACAACAAATCAGCAACCTATCCAGTCATATAAAAGAGTTGAAGACAGAAAATATGACGTACAAAGCAAAGGTAGACACATTGTGGGATCAGGTCCAAGAACTCAGGAACCAGATTCAGGCCCAGGCCCCTCCTCAATTGCCTCCCAATCAGCTTCAATTTCAGGCTCAACCTTCACAGCCACCCAGCTCAACCATCCAAAATCCAAATACTATGGAAGTAGAGCAATGGAAATGGGATTATCTAATGAGTCACTACCAACAGAATGTGCAACACCCTCCTCATCATCAGCCTGGCCCATCCAGAACACCCAATTTCCATCCACCTCCTCATCCCTACCAACAAAGCAGGAGAAAGAAGGCCCAAGCACAATCCCAAACCCAGTCCCAGGGGAAGTTTCCTCCTCTGCCATGGTAAGTAATTTGGTTGATAGTCACTTGGGTATGTTTTCTAATAAATCTTCTTCTGCAGGTAATATTATTGAACATGGTGAAAGAACAGTTAAACCTGTTAAAAGACAGCTTCCTGTAACTAGTAGCCCTATTGATGTAATTAGCAAATTGTCATTTGATGAACCTTTACATTTAACTTCTACATCTTTAATTAATCCTTCTCTTGCAATTAAAAATGATTCTGTTCCCCCTGAAATCTATAACTTAATTGAAAAAACTTCTGAGGAAATATTGAAAGATACCCTTGATTTTAATATTGTGAAAGACAAACATGTGAGAGATGTGTTAATCCATGAAAATGATAGATTAAATAATTTACACTTGCAATGTAAAGTGAGTTCTTCTGTACAAGATACAGCTTATTTAAAAATCAAAGAAACCTTGAATATTGTTCTTAGTCAACAAAAACAAATAAGAAGTGACCATAGAGCTATCTCAGATAGAAATATCAGTCTGCATAAGACATTGAGTGAATTGAAACCCCTTATTGAGGAAAATTATTCATTCAAAAATGAAATAAAATCTCTACAAAATGAGTTGAAGAAACTAAAAAATGACTTCCATGCACTAAGTACCAAACACTCAGTTTCTGAGGACAGAAATGTTCTATCTCTTGCAAAAGTGAATGACCAGATGTCTGAAATTCCAAGAATAAGAAACTATGTGTCTGACCTACAGGAAAAGTTTTCAACCTTAACCATCAATAATGAATTGAATGAGATTTCTGCAAATAAGCTGCATAAAAATAAAGGGAAAAAACCTGAACAAAGTTCATCCTTTCTGCCTCATATTTCAACCATTAAACAAACTGACAATGAGTCTGTAAAATCTTTTGCTACTAGCAAAAAATCTTGTGATGGTCATGCACCAGCTGTTTCTGTACATAATGAAATTTCTGAACACCTGGCTAAACTTCAGGAATTATTACTAATAAATAATTCAAACCAAAAAGTGGACCATCCCAGTAGTCAGAAAAATTGGCCTAAGTTAGACCAATATCCTACCTTTGATGGTGATTCTTCCTCTGATTGGCAACACTTTATCCAGAGAATTGATAATTTAAAGAGATCTTATAAACTACCTGATGAGGAAATTGTTTCTAAGCTAATTTCTTTATTTTCCAATGTAGCCTTGATGTGGTATGAATCTGTCCTCTTAGATAACAATCATTATACATGGAATGATTGGAAATCCTTGATTGAGAATCAGTTTGGTGGTTCAAAATTCAGGTTAGCTCAGCAAAGACTGTATGAGAATACTAGATATGTATCCTCCTCTGTTGAAAAGCCCATTGTTTTTCTGATGAAATTAACTTAAATCCTTAGAGCAATTGATCCAAAGATGGATTATGATATTTGGAGAGATAAAATCTTGTATAAATTACCAAATTCTCTTAGGGATTTGATTGTTGCTAGAACTGAGCATGTAAGGGAAAATTCTTCTTTCATTAATATCTGTAATGAAGTACTACTCAACCATAGATATGAACCAAAGAATTACCTTAGTAAATCTTATAATGATCAGAATAAACCTTCTATAAAGCTCCCAGAAAAATCTGGTAAACCCTCTGCCCCAGTTGCACCTAAAAAATATGCAACAAATACTTGTTATAAATGTAACAAACCGTGGCAGAAGGGTCATGTTTGTGACAAGAAAATTCATCTTGTTGAACAAAATGAAGACCCTGATGAAGTTGAACTTGATGTCAATAATTCTTCCAGTGACTGTGAAAGTAATATCTCCTATGACAATGAATCTGTTAAAGATGTTTTAATGTTGGAACATGATGTCCATTATTTAAATAATATATCTGAAGATTGTGTATTGAATTTATCTTCAGTAGAAAATGCTGAGATAATTAAAGATATTACTAACAATTCTATTCCTATATCCCCTTTAAAGGCACCTGTTATCATTAATGGTAAAAATGTTGATGTAGTTCTTGATTCTGGTGCTGGAGGAAGTGTAGTATCTGAAAAAGCTTTGGCTTCAGTGGATAAGGAATATTTGAGTAAATTATTGCCTATAACTTCTGAAAAATGGAGAGGGTATGGTTCTACCTTATTTCCTATTGGCAAATACAAAACCTCTGTATTCTTCAAATATAATGGTGGTTTTGTCAGAGCTGTTTGTGAATTTTTTGTCATGCAAAATGATAATTTAAGCAATTGGTTTATTATGGGAAATGATATTTTAACCATGTTTGGTGTGAAACTGGACCCAGCAAATAATTGCTTTACCTTAGGAATGAATGGGAAAAGAAAATTCAAAATTTCTTCTCCTAAACCTTCTGGGCATTTGTTGAAATCTTGTAACTCACTGATCCAATGTAAAGGTAGAACAACAACTGAAATGGATGATTTATTACATGAAATAAATACCGCTTCTTTTGGTGATCATTTGACTAATGAACAAAAGGATTCTATTGTTGCCTCTATTACCTCTTTCCCTATGGCTTTTGCTCATGGTTCTCATGTCTTGGGAATTGTTCAGGAAGAAATGAAAATTACCTTATCCTGTAATTTGAGTGATATTCCTCCTTCCCTTAAGAAAAAACCATATCCTGCTTCTCCATCAAAAAGAAAAGATATTGAAGATAATATTGAAACATTATTGAAAATGAATATCATTGAGAAAGTGAATGTCACCCCCAAATATTGTGTCATCTCCCCAGTCTTTATTTCATATGAAAAAGATAAAGCTAGATTATGTGGAGATTACAGAGCTTTAAATACTTATACTGTTGATGATATTTATCCTTTACCCAGAATTAATTCAATACATGCTACCTTGCAAGGTGCAAAATTTATTAGTTGTCTGGATGGTAATAAAGGTTATCATCAAGTTCCAGTTGAGAAAAATTCTCAAAATTTTTTGCTTATTGCTACTCATATGGGAATATATAAGTATGTTAGGATGCCATTTGGCCCTAAAAATGCTCCTTCAGTTTTCCAGAAAGTCATGGATAACACTTTCCATCAAGAAATTATTGAAGGTTGGCTCATGGTTTATATTGATGATATTATTGTTTTTTCTAAAACTTTTGATGAACATATGATTCACTTGAATAGAGTTTTCCAAAAAATGGATGAAATCAATATGACCTTATCTTTAAAAAAGTGTAAATTTGGTTTTCAATCTTTGAAAGTCCTTGGCCATGTTGTGTCAGGCTTACAAATTTGTGTAGACCATAATAAAGTTGCTGCCATTCAAAATGTTAAAGCACCAACTTCTGTAAGAGAAATCCAAAGTTTTTTGGGTATGTGTGGCTATTATAGACAATATATTAAAAATTATCAGGTCATAGCCTTGCCTCTTACAAAACTAACCAGAAAAGATGTTGCTTTTCTCTGGAATGATGACTGTCAGAAAGCTTTTAATACATTGAAAAATTGCTTAATGACAGCCCCTATATTGGCTCTCCCAGATTTTAACAAGCCATTTGTACTTTATACAGATGCTAGCTTTGTTGGTCTGGGTGCTGCCCTTCACCAAAAGCAAATTATTAATGATAAATCCTCAGAGGTTGTAATTTGTTATATTTCAAGAACCTTAAGAAATAGTGAATTGAAATATGGTGCCACTCAATTGGAGTGCTTAGCAGTTGTTTACGCTCTTGAGAAACTTCATTACTACTTGGATGACCAAAAATTTGAGTTGGTAACTGACTGTAGTGCTGTAAAATCTCTCTTAAACCTCAAAACACCTAACAGACATATGTTCAGGTGGCAACTTGCTGTTCAGGAATACAGAGGAAGGATGACTATTATCCATAGAGCTGGAAATGTTCACTCTAATGTTGATATGCTCTCCAGATTGCCTCTGCCAAATAATGACTCCAATCCTGCTTATGTACCTGAAGATGATACTGTTCATATACATGGTATATTTATAGTTGATATGGAAGAAGAGTTATTACAGTTAATACTGGATTCATATGATAAAGATTCTGACTTAAATAAATTAGTTACTATTTTGAATGATCCTAAGAATGCTTCAATTCAAGCATTAATAAAAACTCTTCCTGCAAAGTACCAAAATGCTTTAAATAAAGGAAAGTTTTCTATTGAAGATGGTTATATATATTATAGAAGGAAGCTTACCAAAGTAATTGTTATTCCTCCTTCAATGAAAGAAACTATCCTCAAACTTTGTCATGATGACATATTAGCTGGACATTTTGATCTTGAAAAAACATTGATTAGAATCAAAAACACTGCATGGTGGGCTAATATGTCTGAAGACACAAAATTATATGTTGAATCTTGTGATTCCTGCCAAAAATCTAAAAGTTTAACAGGTAAGAGAGCAGGGTTATTACAACATATTGAAGCACCTAGTGCTCCCTGGCAAATCATTAATATGGATTTTGTCACTGGTCTTCCTGTTGCAGGTAAAGACAGCTTTAACTCTTGTTGGGTAATAGTTGATAGATTCACAAAAATGTGCAAATTTATTCCAACCCACAAAGATGTATCCACCAAAGAATTAGCTTTCTTATGGTGGTCTTACATGTTTAATATTATTGGTTTTCCAAAAGCCATTATCTCTGATAGGGATCCAAAATTCACTTCTGAGTTTTGGACCTCTTTGATGGATATTTGTGGCTGTGAGTTAAAATTGTCTACAGCTCACCATCCTCAGACTGATGGTCTAGCTGAAAGAATGATTCAAACTCTAGAAGATATGATTAGAAGGTATTGTGCCTTTGGTTTAGAATATAAAGACAATGACAGATTTACTCATGATTGGGTCACTCTTTTGCCTGGTCTTGAATTTGCATATAATAGCACTGTTCATTCTGTCACTGAGAAAAAGCCTTTTGAGCTTTGGTTAGGTTATGTCCCAAACACTCCTGCTCAGATTCTCAATAATAAATTACCTAAGTTGGAACTACACCCTGGTGTAAAATCTTTTATGCAAATGCAACAGCTATGCAGAAAACATGCTCAGAGTTGTATTGATAAAGCATTTGAATATGAAAAGAAAAGATGGGATAAATCCCATAAAGAATACACATTTAACAAGGGTGATGAAGTGTTGATCTCTACTGTCCATTTCAATTTACAAGGTAACCACAAATTAAAAGATCCTTTTGTAGGACCATTTGTTGTTAAAACAATGGTTGGTGATAATGCAGTAGAAGTTGTATTGTATTCTCCATATGATAGGAAACATCCTGTCTTTCCCATTTCTTTGCTTAAACCTTATACTTCCAACAGTGACTTATTTCCAAAAAGAAGAGGAAGACCTAAGAAGAACCCTCAGGAAGTCACAGAAACAGCAGAAATTGATAAAATTCTCAATGATAGAATTATCACTTCTGAAAGAGGTACTGAATATTTATTGAGATATAAGAACAAATCATCTGAACATGATGCATGGATACCTGGCAAAGAAATTTCAAATCTTCCTGCTCTGTTGAAAAAATACAAAAAGAAAAAATCTTAGCATTTTTTTTTATTGTTTTTTTTTAGAGTGAGGGAGTGTCAGCCAGGCTATTCCAGGAGTCCAGTAAATGATATATAAATTATAAAACCTTAAAGAGTGGGTAAGACTTGTATTTAATGAATATAACTTAATATTTTATTGCATAATGAAATTATATAAGAATTTTATTATATACAAATGTTACATTAAATTTATTGGTTATATATATTTTTATATACAATTAAATTGAGCATAATATAATATATTCTACAAATAATGGCGCATTTTTATGTATTTAATAATTATAAATTTATATTTAATTAATTAAAAAAACATATATTATAATTACAAGTGTAAATTTGATTTATAATATATTTAAATTAATTACTTAAATTTATATATTAACTAATACCTCTCATATGATACTAAACAATTATTAAGGACGCTTCTTTTGAACCTTAATTGTGTTAGAAAAAAACAAATAAATTAATTTGGACTAAATTGAGATTAATTGCTTGTCTTGTTGCGTCAAATTATTTTTTGTTTCACTTAAAATGTCCTCTAATCAGAATGTACCATCTGTTGGGAATTATATTTCTCATAGTTCCTATGTTTCCAATCTTGTTTAGTTATTCACTATTGTCACTTACTGATTTGGGGATTAATGGCGGGGAAATTGGATTCTTAATTGGGGTTTTAATTATTTGTTTCATGTTTTTCTCTATATTGTTATGTTTCATTTACTCTTTTGATATGTTTGTTTTATTCCTTTCTAATCATTGTATTTACTGATATAGTAGCGCTTCAGAGGACCCATTGCCTATAAAAGGGCCTTGGATAATCCCCTGTAGCCTTATCACTTATTATACACTCAACAAATTAAATACAATTTTTATATTACGTTTATATTCTTTTTATTAGTAATAAAATTCTAATTAAAATTTTATATAACAATTTAAAGGTTGCTTTAAGTCTGATAGTAATTATATTGGTTGCCGCGCAGAACTCTTACTTAAATAATAATAATATTTATAAAACCACTTTGTTGTCTCTTCTCAGCTCACTCATCGTTGCCTTCTCTCAAATAAATTAAATAATTCTAATTGTTTTTATTTCTTTATTTCTAAAACTATTATCTCCTTCTTGTCCTCCTCTCTTTTCTTCCCTCTTCTCTTATATCTTCTAGACGACTGACCGACAACTGAGGGCCTTTCCAAACGACGACGACGATCGAGCCTGGCGACGAACGACAAAACGCACGGACCACCTAGCAAAACGAAACTTTTGCCGCGACTGTGTTTTGAACTTGGGTTCGACATTTTAGGTTTATATAATATTAATTTTTATATTATTTTGAAGTGATTTTTCGATCACTATAGTAAGTTCACCTTTGCGCCTCTCACTCATATTACTATATTTTTATTGCAATAACAGTGATTGTGGCTTAATTGCTGATTCACTGAGTGTAAGTGTTCAATTTTTTTAAAAAAAAAAAAAAAAAAAATTATTTAAAGGTTGCTTTAAGTCTGATAGTAATTATATTGGTTGCCGCGCAGAACTCTTACTTAAATAATAATAATATTTATAAAACCACTTTGTTGTCTCTTCTCAGCTCACTCATCGTTGCCTTCTCTCAAATAAATTAAATAATTCTAATTGTTTTTATTTCTTTATTTCTAAAACTATTATCTCCTTCTTGTTCTCCTCTCTTTTCTTCCCTCTTCTCTTATATCTTCTAGACGACTGACCGACACTTTTAGACCCCAATCTCACCACCCAAAAACTTTTCCGCATATCTTTCAATAAAGATACATAACCAATCTTCTTCTTTAAAATTGAATTAAAAATAATTAAAAATCTTGAGAGAGAACAGATACTTGATAAAAAACTTGATGAATACATGCAGAGAGGAGAAACATTAATAAGAGAAAATTGAAAATCCACTTGGTATATCTCCAAGGGAGCTGACCTACTACAACCTGGGATTTCCTCATCTCGTGGAGAGGTTGTAGCACTAAGGTGATCAGCCCTCATTACTCTAAAAAAGACAGACTCTCAATAGAGCCTGAGCTGCAGTCCAAAAAACCAGACGCAGCACCCACTCCCTTCCTTCTCCTGCAGCAGTCCATGCACTGGCACATTGAAGATAAACCAGGCCTAGTCTCCCAACTATCCTCTTCAGGGGATGACAACCTCATGTGAAGCATCCTTTTGTCTTCACCAGTCAACTCCAAACTGATTCCCAAATCAAATTTATAACCAATTCTTGCCTGAAAATCCATCAAGAATGGCCCACCCAAAACTGCTTTTACATTACCTTTAGCAATGTAAAAATGAACCTTCCCTGAGGCTCCTTCAACATCTAACTTCACAAACTCTGAAGTTCCAACCAATTCAGTGACATGGCCACCGATCCCTCTCAAATTCCCACCAATACCAGTTTTGATGGGGAGGCCCATATGAGTTGCCTCAAACAAAGAACTCAGGTTTATCTGAGAACCTGAATCCACCAATGCCCTTGCCTCCCTGCCATTCAGAGTGACATTGACATATCCCAGAGGAGCAGAAAAATGAGTTTCCAACCCCTCACCAAACTTTTCAGCAGAATCACAAATGTATTCTACCTCACCAGAAGAAACCCTTCTCCTGGTCAACAACTTTTTCTGCCTATCAGCCAACCCTGGACTGATAGCATACAATTCCCCATAATATAGGGAAACCTGAACCTGATTCATCCTTTCCAGGACAGAGTCCATAACATTAACTTGACCAGACACTACTGGCCTCTCAAAGTGAGTTCTTTGCTTCACCACCTTGGTGCTAGAAGCTTCTTGAGGACCAGCACCACCAACAGATTTACCATTAACAGGAACCAAACCAGATCCCTCACCAGAAACCCTGACTCCAACAGGCTTTGGCAATGAAGCCAAAGGGACATCCTCCTCAGAGTCAGAATCCACCTCCATTGGCATTGGATCACCATTCATATCCAATGCGCCAAAACTAGGGGGGCCCATATCAGCCATACCCTTCTGCATCTTGTACAGCTCCTCTTTGCTGTACCTCTTCCTATCTGCACTCAGCTTAGGATCCCCCTTTGAAGCATTTGGCTTTGGTTGGGCCTGAGAACTGCTCTTAGGCCTACCCACCTTTCCTGCTTCCACATCATAAACACCAGCCAAGCATTCACCACTTGACTGTCCACCACAAAAATACAACTCCAAACCACCAAAGGAAGTAGAAAAAGAGACCTTATTGCCCTCCTTCCCTTTTCCCTTGACGTCCTCATCTACCTTAACAGAAGACTTCCCCTGATCAAGAATCTCCTCAAACCTTGGCCTCCTTTGATTGAGACCACCCCTTCTCCTGACCAAATCAACAGGAGCCTGCCCCTCAATGGGCTTCAAAAAAGAACCGTCAGGGAACTTAAAAACCCTGCCATCAAACTCCACTTTTCCTTCAGACACATCTCTGTTCAATGCGCAACAATTATTAGACCTGTGCCCCCTCCTACAGCAATAAGAGCAAACCCAAGGATCACTCCTACCAGCCTTCCTTTCAAAATCTCTTGGCTGAGAAGGTGCCTTATTAATCTTCTTGGCCTCCTGGAAAAAAATGTGCAGCTGTTTTGTCAGATCAGCCAACTGATCCACCATTGGGTCCCTCTCCTGTTTGGGAACCTGAACCAAATTTTTCTCCTCCTTCTTCTCCCAATTTCCTCTTCAGCCAAAGCCTCACTTACTTTGCTGACATATTTGGAACACCCCTCCTGATAGGTGTCCACAGCCAATAACTTTAAATGGGCCTCAACAGCCTCCTTCACCTTATCCAAGGCAGGCAACTTCTAATCACCATTAGAAAGAGTCTTCATCAATTCCTTTCTTGACAACTCATTCAACACATCCATCCTGACATCTCTAGCCAGGGCAGACCAAAAAACATCCTTGGCAGCATTTTCATGGGCCAGCTCCTCTACTTCCACCAAATATTCCACCACAGGATCAAACTGTAGCAGAAACTTCCTGTAACTATGTAAGTTACCATCACCACCATAAGATTGGCATTCACTGACAACCTTGTTCAGATCCACCATATTGAACCTAACACCCCATCTATCCACCATCTCCCTACACAGCAATTTCTAATCCCTCTTCTTGTAGCAAGACATGGCCACAATCTCCTTCTCCACTGACATATCACCAATGACGAAGATAATCTGCTTCACCATGTCCAGGTAGGAAGCACCATCCACTCCAGCAGCAGTTTCATACTTCTCTAGAAAACACTTGACATCCTCCCATTAAACTTGGTACCATCCCAAGTTTTAATCCTCACACACTCCCTAACCATCACAGAAGGAGGACCATCCCCCCCACTGACAGTCACCACAAGGAAGGCAGAACCAGAAGCCATTCCTCCTGACCAAAACCCCAAAAAGAGCCAACCAAAGAAAACAGAGATTCCAAAGAACTAGCAAGTTCCACCCCACGTTGGGCGCCAGAAATGTAGACAATCCTATAGTACTAGCTATAGGCCTTGACCAAGGGAGTTGGAGAAAAACCAGAGAGAAAATCCCCTGTCCCTTCATAAAAATAGAGTGAGATTTACTTGCTAAAGTAAGTTGGTTCCTGTTTTGCTTAAGGTTACTTTTAAACACACTTGACTGCTTGATGAGCCAAGAAAGTAGTCCCCAGATAGACTACTAGACCAAAGAACTGAAATGTAGAACAATGTCCACACCAGAGACAGCAAAGATACTTGATGTAGGCTGCAAATCCACATCAGAGACAGCAATAATACTTGCTATAGCTTGCAAGACTATAACAGAGAAAAAAGTTTCCAAGTTTAAGTTAATTGAAGAACTCACTTGCAACAAACACAGCCAATTGTGGCCAGAAAACAGTGAAAACTGAGTGAGGAACAATGATATCACCTCCGGATGTTTGTATGATAATTAAGGTTTCCCCAAACTGTCTTATTCACTATGTACACACAGACCACTAACTAAGAGCCCATGCGCACCCACCAATCTGGCGCCTGTACCTGCCAAATTGCATAAAAAACCCTACTGGAGCGCTTCCCAACCTCCTAAAACAGAGGCGGGCGGGCCACCCGACGTCGGAGATTCTGCCTGAAACGGCCCGGCCTCCCTGAATCCAAAAAACCAACAAAAACCACTAATCTACTTAGAAAAATTAGCTACAACTACTAAAACCTTTAAAACACGTAATTTCACTATAACAACATTGAGACATGAAATATAGAGAAAAATTAGCTCTATCAAATGGTACTAAGCACTTAACCGTAAGACTTAAGGTTATCCCGTAAAACACAAAAAACAAAATTAAAAAGCAATCTTTTTTAAACAAAAAATGAGGAAATGACCCCTTAAAACTCAGAATATGAAAAATGTTTACAAGACATAAAATATAGAGAAAAACCAGGGCTATCCAATGATAGCATCCACATACCTGCAGACCCAATATCCACGGAATAAAACCAGAAAAATACCCAATTCTTTAACAGATGTCAATTAAGACATGCACAAACCGCTCCAAATCACACAACAAAGGCCCCTGCCAATGTTGGAAGACCACAATGACAAAATAACTTTTTAGCATATGCTATGCTAAGCTCATAATTCTTTTACATGTATTATTATTATCTTTTTAATAAATATTGGAAGTAAATCAATGATAACTGAAATGAATAATATGGCTTAAAAATAAATCTTGAGCCTATAGAGTAAATTTTGGTTTGTGGAGGAAGAAATTTTTTCTCAATAAAAATGTGCTTTATTGTTACATTATAATCACAAAATAGAATAATTTCACTCTTATTACACTTATTTATGTTTCTGTCTAATAGTAAAATGCTTTAGATGTCAGTTCAAAATCCAAATTGAAACTACTACCTAGAAAGATGTCTTGATACTAACATACTTTTTGTAAGTCTTTGGAGAGACACTTATGGTGATCTCAATAATATTAAAATTGATTTGAATTGTATGTATTATCAAATATCTATGTAGTCTAGTGTAATAATTGAGATACTACAGTTTAACCTTCTGTTACCAACTTGGTAAGAAAATATATGTAGATATTCTTAGTACAAATATCAAATTTCGCTTTCCACAAGATGGGAAAGTGAATATTATGATATGTTAAGTGATATGTTCAAGCTTTGCTCAATCTGTGCTCAACTCAAAATCAAAGTAATCACCAAGCTCCAAGAAACCTGTGATTGATTTCTGTTGAACCTAGGTCTAACTGATTACCAAATCTTTGTCCAATTAATTTAAATCTGGCTTCACAATGAACTCCCAACAGCCTTCCAACAGCTTTCCAACCACTTCCCAACATTTTTAAATTAGGGGTATTGCTAGCAATACCCCCCCATTTTTTCTGTGGTGATCAGGGCTAAATTTGATAATATTTAATTTTTTTTAAAGATAAAATATTTTTCACCTGAGGTTTGGAAAAACTCAAGGTGGATAATTCAGCCATACCAAACTACTTCTAATGTAATTATTTAGCATTTTTTTATTTTAATTTCCACAGAGAGAATTGATCCCATCTGACTGCACCTGAACGAAAGTGTCCAGCACAAGTTCAGCTGAACTTGTGCTGGACACTTTTATGATGGAGAGTAGCTAGGGTGGAAGTGTTTCTCAGTACATAATTTTTTGTTTTTCACATTTCTATTGGTTTTTTAACTTTTATTTATCATTAATATTTATCTTATAATTAATTTTTTTTCACCTTATATATTATTATTTTTTCTAGTATAGAAAAAACCTGCATGCCAAATGAAAAATTGGTGATATTACACCTTTAATAACATTATTATATAAAATTAAAAAAAATATGAATATGTTGTAGAAAATCCTATAGTGCTAGCTATAGGCCTTGACCAAGGGAGTTGGAAAAAAACAGAGAGAAAATCCCCTGTCCCTTTAGAAAAATAAGTGAGATTTACCTGCTACAGTAAATTGGTTCCTGTTTACCAAAAGCCCCTTTTCCAATACACTTGACTGTTTGATGAGCCAAGAAAGTAGTCCCCAAACAGACTACCAGACGAAAGAACTGAAATGTGGACCAATGTCCACACCAGAGACAGCAATGATACTTGATGTAGGCCAGGTAAAATTTTTACTACGCCTGATTGATTATCAAGGAGGCCACCTACAGATGACAATTCTGAGGCTGAAGAGTTTGATGAAGATGTTCCAGTGGTTAGGGCCAGCAAAAAGGGTGCTAAAGATTTTTCTGACCTCCCCCAAGAGGCTAAACTGGCTGGATCTGATCTTGATTCTGGTGATCAGGATGTTTTTGTTGATGAAGATGGAGTTTTTGTTTGGGACAGCTCAAATTCGATAGAAAGTATTTTTGTTACTGAACTGGATTCTCACAAGATTCAGTGGAAAGAGAAGGAAGTGCCAAAATTTAAGGATTGGTGTTCTGGTTGGGCTGCTCAATTGGCTCATGTTCATACTGGTGATTTTGATGACAGAATTTTACCCTTGGATGTGGTGTTGTTGGATTTTAAAGATGAGACCTGGGGTCAGTCTGGATTTTATTTAATTTTGGTGGAATATCTGTTGACCTTAGAGAGGCCAGATAGTTTTGATGATGATACTTTGTTGGAAATCAAGAAGAAGAGTCCTGGATTTTATGTGTCAGGAAGGTGGTTGATGAGGAGGAGAAATCCAAATCCTCAACTGGTGGTGACTCAGAAGAAGGGTCAAGAATTGGTTTTGAAGTCTTTGAATGAAGACCTTGGTCATAGAGGCTTTGGGGAGACTTATATAAGAGTAGCAGACAGATTGTGGTGGCCAGGTATGAAGTTGGCTGTGCAGGGTTGGGTTCAATCTTGCGAAGAATGTCAAAGAAGAAGTCCCTTGAAACCTAAAGAGTTCGGCCATGCTACTGGTGAATCAACTGTTTTTGGAACGGTCAGTCTGAAGGTGTCCATATTAAAGAGGGCAGGTATAAATACTTGATTGTAGCTAGGGATGATTTGTCTTGTTGGGCTGAGGCAGTGCCTCTGGTTAATTTGACTTCCAAGAATGTGGCAGAGTTTTTGAAGAAGGAGTGGATTTATAGGTATGGGTTGATGAAGTTGGTGACTGTTGATGATGGGCCAGAGTTTAGTGCCGAATTTAAAGAAGCTGTGGCTAGTGTTGGTTCTAGGGTTAGAGTGGCTACACCGTATTATCCTGAAGCTGAAGGCATGGTTGAAAGAGGCCATCAGGTTATCATGAATGCTTTGGTGAAGATGTGTGGAGATAGTGCTGAAAAGTGGAGGCATTATTTACCCTTGGTGTTATTTGCTGATAGGGTCACTGTGAAGAGGACAACTGGCTATTCTCCTCATGAGTTAATGTTTGGTCAGAAAGCTGTTCTACCAGTGGACTTGGAAGCTGTCTCTTATCTTGGAATTTATTGGGATGACGTGCACTCAACAGAAGATTTTCTCTGTACCAGGATGCAACAGCTGGAATGTAAAGAGGAATGTCAGGAGAAGGCATACTCTAGAATGATGAAGATTAGGAATAAATCAGTCAGATACTGGGACAAGAAGTTGGCTCATAGACTCACAAATCCCTTGAAACCTGGTTGTTTGGTTTTGGTGTATAATAGAAGTTTGGAGAGTCAGTGGGGGAAAATGTTTGCTGACAGATGGAATGGACCTTACAGAGTCAGATCTCAGGCGTCTGGAGGTTCTTATGTTTTGGAAGAGTTGCATGTTGCAGTCTTGAAAAAGAGGGTGGCTGAAGACCAAGTGAAGAGGTTTTATCCCAGAGGCACTAGGCATGAAGAAGATTGACTCTGCAATGAGGATAAACTACAAACCATTCTTTAATTTTGGTTGTTTGTGGTGATGCTATGCATCTGTTTGTTGGAAACTTTTGTTAGAGGGTACCCATGGGTGGGGCTTCTATATTTGATCTTGGAAAGTGTAGGGGTGACTGATGGGCTGGCTGCTCTATCAACAGTTACCCCAGATTGTCTGTTTCCAGCGCTTTCTCTTAATTTGGTTGAACCCTAGTATTGGTTTCTTTTCACAGGTTTTAGTCCTCTATGACTTTAAACTGGAATTTCCTTGGGTTTTCAAGTGCTGGACTCTTCACTCTTATTGGTTTTGGATTTTTTTGTGTTGGAGGTTGTGTTTTTGTTAGAAGGTACCCAGGGGGGGCTTCTAGATTTTATTTTGGCAAGTGTGGGGGTAACTGATGAGCTGGCTGCTCTGTAGAAAAGTTACCCCAGAATGTCTGTCTCAAGTCTTTTGTTTTTCCTAGTTGAATTCTAGTTCTGTTGTTTATTTTTCAGGTTTAAAGTCCACTATGACTTTAAACTGGTTTGGGACTGGCTTCTTTATCTTTGGTTTTTTCAGATTGGTGGTGGATCACTGGTGGTCTCACATCATTTTTACTTATTGGAGGGAGCTCACCCAGTGATCATTTCTATGGATCGGATTTTCCCTTATTGGACCATCTATGGAGCTGGACTGTCTTTGATTTTGCAGTTATGTTTTTGCTAGGTAGAAGTATTAGATTATTTTATTTTTTCTCTTTTTTTCTTTAAATTTTTTTATGGGGGTTGTTTAAAATTAAAAAATCAAAAATATAGGGTGTTACTACATCAGGGTCACCTGGATGTGGGCAAGCATTGGTGGGGAAAGGCTCATCAATTGGCTGGGAAATGCTATTTTCTTTTTTTATTAATTATTTATTTCATGTTTTTCTGTGTTTCATTATTTTTATTATCTTCTGAATTTCTAAATTTTTTGATTTTTGTTTTCTGTTAATCATTTAAAAGATTTAATTGTGTATCCACATCAAGGTGCACTTGAATGTGGGTAAGGAATCAGGGGATCAGCTCATCAATTGGCTGAGGGGATACCATTTCTATTATTTTTTATATTATATTATATTTCATTTATTTTATTTTATTTTATTTATCAATTTTTAATTTTAGTATATCAGTAGATTAAAAAAAAAAATCTGAAATTATTTTTATTAATTGTTTTATATTATTATTACATTTCTAATCTTCTTGCAGGAGCTCATTGTCTGGATGATGAAGCTTCTGGAGGCTAGTCCGGATTGTGATGTTGTTTTTGTTTTTTGTTAGGATTGTGGGAAGCACTGTGTTCTTTGAAGTGAATCCTGCTGGAGAGATTATAGGGATTGTAATGGTCAGGAATTGGATTAGAGGGAAGTTCAGAGGAGGAAGAAGAAGAGGCAGGAATGGAGTGCTGGAGGGTGTGCTTAATGATCCTAGACATTTTTTCAGTGGTCGTCCAACAGGCGCTTCCTCAGGGATTTTTCAAAGTCATTCAAAGGTCCATGGAGGGCAAAGGCTTTTAGCATGTTGTAACACATGGTGCTTAGGCGTTTCTTCATGTCTCCATAATCCAGGGTCAAAAAATTTTCAAGAGGTTGGCCAACTCCAATAGTAGATTCAGGAGGAGGGGTGCCAACTAGACAAGAAGAATTGGATCAGTAATTATTTATTTTGAAGAAATGGGATAATTAATTGGTACTTACAGATTGGAAGCTCATCAAATCTGTAAGCAGCTGGGATTTGGATCTCTTAAGATTTTGTAATGGTCATAGTGGGTGGATCAACCAGGGAAAGATATGGATTCTCTTGGTCCTTCTCTGAAAGATTTTGAGAAGGTGAACTAGGAAGCTGATGTTCCTGGGGCCTACTTGGAGCAGTGGGATTGTTGTTGTTGTTGTGGTTGTTATTTCTGTTGGATTCAGCTGGAGGAGGTGCTGGTGATGGATTACCAGGGTTGTTAAAAGATGGAGCAGGAGAGGGTGATTTGGAAGCAGATTGATCTCTTCTGGATGGAGCTTTTGAAGAGATGGAACTGTCTGAAGAATAGTTGGCTGACAGTGGAGAGGTGTAGTTTCTTTGTCTTAGCTGGGGACAAAGTTGTTGCTTGGGTGCAGTGTTGGGTGTTCTGGTTTCTTCTTGGGGTTCTCTGGTAGGTCTCCTAGAAGTTTGGAAAAATTTGAAGTTTTTGGACCTTGGAAGGGTTGGCCGCATTGCTCTGGGAGCAGTGGGAGGTGATTGTGTAGAGTTGTTTTCGTTGATTGATTGAATTTGGCTGTTTTCCAGTTGTTTTTGAAGATTTTGAGCCGGATTTTCACTGCCCAGTGAGGCAGGCGGGCCGCCTGGACGCGGTCTAGAAGCCTGGGAGCTGATCTTAAAGCTTTTGGAGCTAATATGGCTGAGATAAAAGCAGTTTCTTGGGAAGCTAAGGCTGGTATTTTGGGAAGAGTTCTGGAATCTGAGCTTCTGGATCTTCTGGAAGGTGCTGAAGATAAAGAGGAAGAGGAAGGACCAAGCTCTGGGGATCTGGAAGGGGATCTAGAGATGTATTTATGAGAAGGTGAAGGGGGAGGAATTGGGTAGTTTGAATCTCTGTCACATCTTTTCTTTTTAGAATAGAAAGAATCAAAAGCCCAGTTGTAGAATTTGGCTTCAGGAGTTGGAGGAGTGAATGTGAAAGGATTGCACATGTGGATGCACTGTTTGCAGACATAGTCCTTGGAATCAGTGAAGCAAGGGAGAGTAGAAGGGTTAACATCAGGAGATCCAGCCATGATATGTGGTGAGAAAAGATGATGGAAAGGGATAGGAGGAGATTTTTGTCAGTGATGGGTAGATAATGAAGTGAAGGTGGAAGTTCAGCATGTTGGCTGTAGGGGTGTTCTGTATGAAATTGGCTGCGTCTAATTTATGCAAAATTCCACCAGTCCATCAAGACTCTAAACTGAAACATCTATGGTATCAAGGTCAGTCCATCAAGACTTTAAACTGAAATCTCGTTTCTGTTAGTCCTCCAAGACTTTAAACTGGCTGGTTTCAAGATTTTATCAATTCTAGTCCATCAAGACTTTAAACTGAACACTTTGTTAGTCCCCCAAGACTTTAAACTGAGGATTGTTGTTGGTTGAGTCCCCCAAGACTATAAACTGAGGAATGAGTTTTGTTGTTTGGGTGGGTTTTGAAAGATTGGTGGAGGGTTTCCACAGGGGGAGCCTCCAAATTTAGAAAAGGCAAGTTTGGGGGTAATTGATGGGCTGGCAGCTCTATTTACAATTGCCCCAGAATGTTAGTTTTTTTTCTGTGTCCTAATGTGGTTGATCTCTGGTTCTGGGTTTATGATTTAGGTTTTTGAGTCCCCCAAGACTTTAAACTGAGGGTTGTTTGTGGTTACATCCTATAGAGGTTGTGGTCAATTTTTCTTTTCTGAATCAAACTCAAGTACTAGTGGAATTACAGAGAAAATCAAGAGATGAAATGAAGTGTCCAGAATTAGCCTTGAACTGGTGAATGAGGTGTCTTCTGTTCTCAATGTTCTGTGGATCTCTAGCAGGAGTGGATTGGAAGTAGTGAAGCAGAAGTTGTTTCTGTTGAGATGTGTGTTGTTGGAACTTGGCCTTGATAGTGGGCAAATGGTTTGGTGTTGGTGGTGAAATGGATCCTACATTTTTATCATCACTATCAGAAGATGGAGGAACTGAGAAGTCATCAGTTTTAAAGTTAAAGGAAGAAATGAAAGTTCTTTACCATCAGATGGACCAGGGATGGTCGAACTAGTTGTTTTATGGGTTGTGGCACTCTTCTGGGAAGGGTGAAGCTTTTTGATTAATCTGGGTATCAGGATGGATGGCCTAGATCTTTTGGTTCTGGCAGAAGATGGACCAGGTTGAGGTGGAGGTGAATCTGTTGCAGAAGATAGTGGACCAGGTCTGTGGCAGGTCTTCTTTCTAGATTGACAGACATCGCAGGACATTCTGTATTGATGGACAGGTGGTGTCATGGAATTATTGTCGATGCAGTATTGGCAGGGGCCCATTTCAGAGGCATATTTGGGAAGATGGTTGAACATGGTGGTTGGATGAAGAAAGAATGTGGACATACTCAGTTGAAGGGAGGATGTGGCCTTCTAACATTGGCAGGGGCCTTTGTTGTGTGATTTGGGGCTGTTTGTGCATATATTTACGTTTTAAGGGGTCATTTCCTCATTTTTCATATAAAAAAGATTGCTATTTAATTTTCTTTTCGTGTTTTATGGGCTAACCTTACGTCTTAGAGTTAAGTTCTAAGTACCATTGGATAGAGCTAATTTTTCTCTATATTTCATGTCACAATTTTGTTATAGTGCAATTCCGTGTTTTAAAGGTTTTAGTAGTTGTAGCTAATTTTTCTAAGTAGATTAGTTGTTTTTATTGGTTTTCTGGCTTCAGGGAGGCTGGGCCACTTCAGGAAGCACCTCCAACATTGGGCGGCCCACCCGCCTCTGTTTTAGGAGGTTAGGGAGCGCTTCAGGAGGGTTTTTTATTCAATTTGGTGGGTACAGGCACCAGATTGGTGGGTGCGCATGGGCTCTTAGCTAGTGGTCTGTGTGTAAATAGTGAATATGACAATTTGGGGCAACCTTAATTATCATACAAACATCCGGAGGTGATATCATTGTTCCTCACTCAGTTTTCACTGTTTTCTGGCCACAATTGGCTGTGTTTGTTGAAAGTGAGTTCTTCAATTAACTTAAACTTGGAAACTTTTTTCTCTGTTATAGTCTTGCAAGCTATAGCAAGTATTATTTCTGTCTCTGATGTGGATTTGCAGCCTACATCAAGTATCTTTTCTGTCTCTGGTGTGGACACTGTTCTACATTTCAGTTCTTTGGTCTAGTAGTCTATCTGGGGACTACTTTCTTGGCTCATCAAGCAGTCAAGTGTGTTTAAAAGTAACCTTAAGCAAAACAGGAACCAACTTACTTTAGCAAGTAAATCTCACTCTATTTTTATGAAGGGACAGGGGATTTTCTCTCTGGGTTTTCCCCAACTCCCTTGGTCAAGGACTATAGCTAGTACTATAGGATTGTCTACAGCGTGTTGTCTTTCATTATTCCAAATGAAAGCCTCATTTTTCCTGATTAATGTTGTTAAAGGAGCTGCAATAGATTGGTCATTTTTAATATATTGTCTATAATATCCACACATACTCAAAAAACTTTGAACCTTTTTTACATTTTTAGGTATACCAATGTTTTTAATTGCTGCCAACTTTTTCTGGTCAACACAAATTTGTAATCCAGATACAACATGTCCAAGTACTTTCAAAGATTGAAATCCAAATTTACATTTCTTTAATGCAATTGTCATATTAATTTCATCCATTCTTTGAAAGACTCTTTTCAGGTGATTTAAAAGTTCATCATATGTTTTTGAAAACACTATGATGTCATCAATATAGACCAATAGCCATCCTTCAACCATTTCCTGATGAAAGACACTATCCATCAATTTTTGAAAGACTGAAGGCGCATTCTTTGGGCCAAATGGCAATCTCACATACTTATATATACCCATATGTGTGGTTATTAATAAGTAATTTTGAGAATTTCTTTCTACAGGAATCTGGTGGATACCCTTGTTTCCATCCAGACAGGAAATATATTTTGCTCCTTGTAAAGTAGCATGGATAGAAGCTATCCTTGGTAGAGGGTAAATATCCTCTACTGTGTATGTATTCAGAGCTCTATAATCACCGCATAATCTTGCCTTATCTTTTTCATAAGAGATCAATACTGGTGAAATGACACAATACTTAGGTGTTGTGTCCACTTTTTCAACAATACCCATTTCCAACAAAATTTTTATATTGTCTTCAATATCTTCCCTTTTTGCAGGAGATGCTGGGTAAGGTTTCTTTTTTAGGCTTCCAGGAATATTATCCAAATCACAGCTTAGAGAGATTTTCATCTCATGGTCTTTGACCAATCCTAGTTCATTTGAACCATGAGCAAATGCCATAGGATATGATTTAATCAATCTCAAAATATTTTCTTCTTCAATTTTTGAGAGTTGAGGACTGAAAGAGGCCTTTTGGATTTTATTTTCAAATTCAACCACTTCAGTGGTGGCTTTTCCACCTTGCAGTTGTTCTTCTCTAGGAGAAATGGCATACACTGAATTTTCAGAACATATTTAAAATTTTCTTTTACCATTCATGCCTATGGTGAAACAACTGTTTGCAGGATCTAGTTTAATGCCAGATTTTGTCAATAAATGTTACCAATAATAAACCAATCACTACAATTATTATTATACATTACTACAATTTCACAAACTGCTCTAACATATCCATTATTATATTTAAAGAATACAGCAGTTTTGTATTTGCCATTGTATTTAATACAGAACCAAAACCCCTCCAGTTCTGTGTCTGAACAGGTTCTAGTTTTTTCTGGTACTTACTATCCAGTTTCATTAAGGTATTAATTGAAACTATACTACCTGCAGCCCCAGTGTCAAGAATGGCATTCATTTCTTTTCCACATGATAACAGGTGCTCTGATAGGTGTTATTTTGTAAGTATCATGAGATACATCTTTAATTATTTCAGCTTCCTCTATGAATATTAAAGATGTGTCTGTATGAGGTATAGCATCATTCAGGAGCAAAATATCTTGTTCTAATACAAATATCTCATTTTCATCATCACTGTAAGATATGTTACTTTTACCATCCTCACTGGATTCCACGTTCTCATCTTCATGATTACTTGGTTCAGAATTCTATGAGGTTTCAATAAAATTTATTCTCTTCTTACACGAGTGACCCTTAACCCAAGGTTCATTACATTTGTAACAAGTGTTATTCTCTTGTCTCTTAGGGACAAGGGGAGCTGAAGGTTTTTTCTTTTCTACTGGTAACTTACTTGTAGTAGTTTTTACCACCTCAACACTTTGTCTGTAATTACTATACTTGGTTTCATACTTGTGGTTTAATAATATCTCATTGCATATATTAATGAACCCAGAGGTATCTCTGATGGTTTCAGTTCTAGCTACAATAATGTCTCTAACTGATATAGGCAACTTGTTTATTATTTTTTCCTTCCACTCTTCATAATCCATTTTTGGATCCATAGCTTTCATGATTTTTATTAAATTCATTAAGAAGACCATGGGTTTATCTCCAGCATTTGGATTATATCTGGTCCTTTCATACAATCTTTGTTGAGTGATTCTAAATTTTGGGCCACCAAATTGCCTTTCAATTAGTGCCTTCCATTCATTCCAGGAGTAATTAATTCCCTCACTAATTACAGATTCAAACCATAATAAGGCCACATCTGTAAATAAAGATATTAACTTTGAAGTAATTTCTTCATCAGGTAATTTGTATGAACATTCTAAGTTATCAATTCTTTGTATGAATTGTTGCCAATCAGATTTTGAATCCCCGTCAAAAGAAGGGTACTGATCTAACTTATGACAGTTCTTTTGGCTACTTTTTGCTTCCCTAACCTGAGGAATATTGAGTAATTTACTTACTTTAGAAAGATGATCATTTATTTCATCTTTTACTGATTTTATATTTTCAGAGCCCATGACACTATGTTCATGTTCAATCATTGGTTTATTATCAGAGTGTTTCATAAAAACTGGTACTCTTTCTACATAAGAGGTATTATCTTTTATTTTTTCAGTATTTTTCAAAATGTTAGCTACTTCAATTTCTACTCTTTTTAACCTATCTTTTATTACAGGTAAATGAGTTAAGGTATCATTTACATTTGAAAAGGAAATTTTACACGTCCCTCTATGGTAGCCATAATATTCTGAGAATGTTCTAATTTAATTTCTAAATTTTTAAACTCAGAATTTAATCTTTTGTTTTCATTGATCAATTTATTATTTGAATTCTCAATAATTTTTAACTTATTGGCTGTTGTACTCATTGATTGTGTGAGGTGTAATAATACACTTTCTGTATTATTGTTGGACTTTCTAGAAAATTCTTCCAATTTTTCAATTCTTAATAATAATTTACTAATTATTTTTGATTCCATTGGGTTTTCTTTTAGAAAATATTCAATTTTGTCTGTGTCCAATTCAGAATAATCATCATCAGAGTCAAGATTTGATTCATTTGATTCCATTTTTATGTTAATATTATTTTACTGGTGGTCAATAAAACTATGTACATTGTCCTCATTGAAAGACAAGTTTAACATGTTATTTTCAAATGAATAATTTTTTAAATCCTTATCAATTATATCCAATACCTCTCTATCAATTTCATTACCTAAAAGTAATTCATTTTTAGGATTATATAATTGATCCTGAGAAGATGGATGACTTACAACGGTCTTATTCCATTTCCCCTGCCTCTCCTTGGCTTTCCCCTGTAAGGGTGACTGCCGGATCCCTGTTGAGGAGGGTTGTTGTAGTTTTGGGCGTACCAATCCCATTTCCATTTGCTTACTGTAATTTTTTGATCTTCCTCTTGGGCTGGAGGTGTTTCTATGGAATTGTTGGGTGCCACTGTTGGTGGTTGATCCTTTATGTCAACTAGAGCTTGGTTGACGTCTATGAAACCTTGAGCTGCTCTTTTCTCAAGATTGTTGATCTGGTCCACTATATTGTTGACTCTTATTGTCAAGGTGTTCAGTAGGGTGGATAGGGAGTGAACTTGTTCTTGTAATGTATTTTTTGTTTCCTTTATTGAAACCTGTTTTAAAAGCTTTTCCCTTTCCTCCAGAGACATTGGCGGAGTTTTGTTGATTATGGGAGAGTCCTGGCCCTCCATTTGAATGTCCTGTAACAGGTCTTTCAGCTCTAGGTCTTAAGTTATAAGGTTTTGCCTTATTACTTACAATGTCAATGTTGTCACACATGTTTACATGGAATTTAAAAAATTGAAAGTTTAGATTGGAAAACTTCAAAAAAGGAGTTTTATCAGTTGTTATAAATACCACTGAAGACAATTTTATTGCTTACTTATTTGTATGAAGTGAATCTTTAAGTGCCAAAAGTCAAATATTCTTTTATGTGGTCACTTGATTTAACTGGTCTACAATATGTAGCCGTGTTTTTATATTGAAAAAGAAAATCAGTCAGTAAGATTCTTTCCAAATATTAAATGAATTTTACAAACCAAAAAAAAAAGATTAAGAGTCCTGTTTAAAAGAAAACAATTAATCGGTTTAATTGGTTTATTATCTGCAAAGATCACAAATTTAATTAGTCTATTGACAGACTCCCACTAATAAAAATTTTATGTTAAATTTGTGGTAAAATTGTTGATTCAATATCACAATTTTATTACATAACAGGGCTTTTTTTTCTGAAATCACTATATAAGTGACCCCAACTTGTTGTAATTATCCAAATATTTCTATAGGGATATTATTTACATGTACCTTCTTTGAAAATTTCACTTACTGGATTATAACAGAATTGTTGAGGAAAGGTCCACAATTTTCAGGCTAAGATCAACTAAATGGACGTGAAATAGCTTGAAAAGTCTATGTTTAGAAGATTTAAATGGTCCTATATGAATACTGTAGTATAAATCCAAGAAATAGTAAAATATAATTCAGAATAAAGGTTTCAGTAATATAATTCTCACTATTCTTATATGTGGCTTACAATCTTTTTAGTTGGTAGAAAAATAGATTCTAATAATTCAGATACTATTCAAAAGTCTTATAAAAGTACTAATTGATATGTGTTGTAATTTATTTGGTTATATTGGTTAAATTTTAATGATAATGAATGTAGAAACAAGACCCAAAAACCTCCTCCTTTTATACACAATGAGTTCCCCAAAAAATCCCTTGATGTACCATCCAATACACAGTTAATGGCGCCTCAAAACAACTAATAGACCTGCCCATCAACATCCCCAGTAACCCATGACATAATCAGACAAGTAACAAGAGTCAAAATCTTGTAATAATAAGGGAAATTCATCAAAATTAAAGAAAAAGACAAAAAGAGAGTATATGCGTATAAAACAATAATATAAAAGACTAAAGGAGACTTTTTAAGGTTTATAATAGCTTAATAATAAGGGGTATCTACTGTAGAAATGGAGGGGCTAATCCTGACATTATACTATGTGAAATTTCCATCCAAAAATAATCAATATTGACTGAGAAACCACCCAAAAACTTAAAAAAGAGGGTAAGATGTGGGGTAACTACATGCAGTCCTTGGCAGGCGCTTTCACGGGTAAATCCTTGACTAAAATTAGGAAAGTTTAAGTGTGGTGATGAAATAAGATTCCAAGAATGAGGTTATTAATGAAATTAGTGCATATAAACAAGGTCAATGCACTATTAATTAAGCTAGGACACTAAATAAGCACCTGTTGCCTATTTTAGTGTGTTTCCCCACAGTGGGCGTAGAATGTGAGGTAATTATAGTGTGAAAAAGCTAACTTTGCTAAAAATGAAGCTCTTCACATGGGAAAAAATCAGGTAGTATGTGGCCAGTACACAGAAGCTATTTCTGGCATCAAAAACACCAAATTTGAAAAGTGTTATTTTTATGCATTTAAATAGCCAAATCAATAGTCCTAAATGAGCCCAATCGATCTGTCAAAATGCAATTTGATATTCTCAACTTTATAGCGCATATAGTCAACTTTTAAGTGAAATAAAGCGCATTTCTTGTTTTTTGCATAAAACAATGAATATAATAGCTTTAAGTGTACTTAAAATTTATGTAGCCTTGTAATTAAGTATCTTAAGATTACTCTAACATATTCAAACTTAATACAAAGTAAATAAGACCTATAAAAGGTGTATATATGCGTGTATATAAGGTGTTATAATGGCACTTTTTGTGTATTATCATAATTTTACTTATGTATACTATTTGTGTACTCTCATTTATTGTTCCCATGTATAGTTCATGTGTTTAACATAACTTATAAGCACTTTTTATTCAGTCCTGGGGATATACAGGCAGACAATAACCACCCATAATATCACCCAAACCATAACACACCCTTCAAGAAAAAGCTTCAACAAAATCCTCTGCACTTGGCGGCATACCAGCATCCTTGATAGTGACTCTATTCAAGGCTCTAAGATCATGAACCACCCTCAACTTTCCATTCTGCTTTTTTACACAGAAAACCGGACTTGAGTAGCTGGAAGTCGATTGTTTGTATAACCCAGTCCTGACTCTTTCCCTAACAATCTCCACAAAATCCTCTCTAATAGCGGCTGGAATTGGAATAGGTTTGATTTGCCAAGGTTCATGATAAACCACAGGAATCAAGTAAAGTTCCCCATAAGAGTGCTTCAACACACCCCTTTCCTCTTCAACAAAAGCCACAGCTTCTTCCCTTAGCAGAATAACTTGCAACAACAACTTCTTTTGATCTTCAGACAACCACCCATCAGTACCAAAATTAACCATTTTCAACCTTTCCACAGTCACCCTAACCGTCTCTTCAAACTCTGGAGGATTCTTCACTAAAGGAGTACAGTACTGATCTCTTGATAAAGGAGGTCTCTTTAAGAATGTATTCAAACCCACAGGCATAGGCTCATTGACAGGAATAATCTTCTGCGCTACCTTCTTATACTTTGCTGCTCCACCTTCAACTTGAGGGATCTTCAGGAAATCTTCACCACCAGACCTGGAAAAAAAATCAAGGGTTTCCCCATTGCTCACATGTGTGGCCAAGGTAATGTTTTTGAAAGGTGTAGAAGAAACCCTAGCAGTGCACAATTGGTGGGACTTACTTTTAGACACCAATCTCACCACTCCAAAGCTTTTCCGCAATTCCAATTCTTCATCTTCACTTCCATAATCCAAATCTTCAAATCTTGATTCATCTTCAGAATCAACTCTTTCAAAATCGTGCAGTTTATCCTCATGCTGGAGGCCCAAAAATAGATCTTGATGATCTTCTCTCTTCATAATTTTCTGCAGTTTAACCTCATGCTGGAGGCCCAAAAATGGATCTTGATGATCTTCACAAAAAATTTAGAATCTTCTTTCTTCATTATCTTCAGATTTTTTTCTTGATTTTCTTCAATTATCTTTAAATTTTTTTCTTCTTTTCTTGAGTTTTCTTCAGACCTACAAAAATAACCAGGGGTTTTCCCAATGCTCACAGGTGTGGCCCCGGTAATGTTTTTGAAAGGTGTAGAAGAAACCCTAGCGGTGCACAATTGGAAGGACTTACTTTTAGACCCCAATCTCACCGCCCAAAACTTTTCTGCATATCTTTCAATAAAGATATATAACCAATCTTCTTTTTTGAACTTGAATTAAAAATAATTGAGAATCTTGAGAGAGAACAGAGACTTGATAAAAATTTGATGAATATACAAACTGGGATTTACTCGCCTTTGGGAGAGGTTGTAGCACTAGGGTGATCAGCCCTCATCCCTCTAAAAAAGACAGACTATAAATAGAGCCTGAGCCACACTCCAAAAAACCAGAGGCAGCACCAACTTCTCTCCGTCTCCTGCAACAACCCATACACTGGCACATTGAAGATAAGCCAGGCCTGGTCTCCCAACCATCCTCTCCAGGGGATGATAAACTCATGTGAAGTCTCCTTTTATCTTCACCAGTCAACTCCAAACTGATTCCCAAATCATATTGATAGCCAATTCTTTCCTGGAAATCCATCAAGAATGGCCCTCCCAGAACAGCATTAACTGTTCCCTTAGCAATATTGAAATGAACCTTCCCTGAGGCTCCACCAACATATAACTTTACCAATTTGGAAGTTCTGACCAATTCAGTGACATGGCCACCAATCCCTCTCAAGTTTCCACCAATACCAGTTTTGATGGGGAGGCCCAAATGAGTTGCCTCAAACAAGGAAATCAGGTTTATCTGAGAACCTGAATCCACCAATGCCCTTGCCTCCCTGCCATTCAGAGTGAAGTTGACATAACCCAGAGGAGCAGAAAAATGAGTTTCCAACCCCTCACCAAACTTTTCAGAAGAATCACAGATGTATTCCACCTCCCCAGAAGAAACCCTTCTCCTGGTCAACAACTTTTTCTGCCTATCAGCCAACCCTTGACTGATAGCATACAACTCCCCATAAGACAGGGAAACCTGACCCTGATTCATCCTTTCCAGGACAGAGTCCATAATGTTAACTTGACCAGAAACTACGGACCTCTCAAAGTGAGCCCTTGGCTTCACCACCTTGGTCCTAGAAGATTCTTGAATACCCACACCAGCAAGAGATTTACCGTCAACAGGAACAAAACCAGATCCCTCACCAGACCCTCTAACTCCAGCAGGCTTTGGCAATGAAGCCAAAGGGACATCCTTCTCAGAGTCAGAATCAACATCCATGGGGATTGGCTCACCATTCATGTCCAATGCACCAAAACTAGGGGGGCCCATGTCAGCCATACCCTCCTGCATCTTGTACAGCTCCTCTTTGCTGTACTTCTTCCTAGCTGCAATCAGCTTAGAATCCAACTTTGAAGCTCTAGGCTTTGGTTGGGCCTGAGAACTACTCTTCTGCCTTCCCACCTTTTCTGCTTCCACATCATAAACACCAGCCAAGCATTCACCACTTGACTGTCCACCACAAGAGTACAACTCCAAACCACCAAAGGAAGTAGAAAAAGAGACCTTATTGACCTCCTTCCCCTTTACCTTGAAATCATTACTCTCCTTAGCAGAATACTTCCCCTGATCAGGAATCTCCTCAAACCTCGGCCTCCTTTGGTTGAGACCACCACTCCTCCTGACCAAATCCACAGGAGCCTGCCCACAACTGGGTTTCACAAAAGAACCGTCAGGGAACTTGAAAACCCTGCCATAAAATTCCACTTTCCCTTCCAACACATCCCTGTTCAATGCCCAACAATCATTGGACCTGTTCCCCCTCCTACTGCAATAAGAGCAAACCCAAGGATCACTCCTACCAGCCCTCTTTTCAAAATCTCTAGGCTGAGAAGGTGCCTTATTGAGCTTCTTAGCCTCCTGCACAAAAATGTGAAGCTGTTCTGTCAGGTCAGCTAACTGTTCCACAATTGGGTCCCTCTTCTGTTTTGGAATCTTCACCGAATTCTTCTCCTCCTTTTTGTCCCTAAATTCCTTGTCGGCCAAAGCCTCACTGACTTTGCTGACATACTTGGCACACCCCTCCTGATAGTTGTCTCAGCCAATAACTTCAAATGGGCCTCAACAGCCTCCTTCACCTTATCCAAGGCAAGCAACTTCTGATCCCCATTAGAAAGAGTTTTCATCAATTCCTTTCTTGACAACTCCTTCAACACATCCATCCTGACATCTCTAGCCAGGGCAGACCAAAAAACATCCTTGGCAGCATTTTCATGTGCCAGCTCCTCCACTTCCACCAAATATTCCACCACTGGAACAAACTGTAGCAGAAATTCCTGTAACTATGTAAGTTACCAACACCACCATAAGATTGCCATTCACTGACAACCTTGTTCAGATCCACAATAGTGAACCTGACACCCCATCTATACACCATCTCCGAACACAGTAGCTTTCAATCCCTCTTCTTGTAGCCAGACATGGCCACAATCTCCTCCTTAACTTCCCTATCACCAATGAAGAAAATGATCTGCTTCACCATGTCCATGTAGGAAGCACCATCTACACCAGCAGCAGTTTCATATTTCTCCAGAAACCACTTCACATCTTCCCCATTAAACTTGGTACCATCCCAAGTTTTAATCCTAACACATTCCCTAAGCATCACACCAGGAGGACCATCCCCCCCACCAACAGTCACCAGAGAAATAGCAGAACCAGAAGCCATTCTCCCAGTTCAAAACACCAAAAAGAGCCAACCAAAAAAAACTGAGATTCAAAATAACTAGCAGGTTCCCCCGACGTTGGGCGCCAGAAATGTAGACAATCCTATAGTGCTAGCTATAGGCCTTGACAAAGGGAGTTGGAGAAAAACCATAGAGAAAATCCCCTGTCCCTTTAGAAAAATAAGTGAGATTTACCTGATACAGTAAATTGGTTCCTGTTTATCAAAAGCCCCTTTTCCAATACACTTGACTGCCTGATGAGCCAAGAAAGTAGTCCCCAAACAGACTACCAGACCAAAGAACTGAAATGTAGACCAATGTCCACACCAGAGACAGCAAAGATACTTGATGTAGGCTGCAAATCCACACCAGAGACAGAAAAGATACTTGATGTAGGCTGCAAATCCACACCAGAGACAGCAATAATACTTGCTATAGCTTGTAAGACTATAACAGAGAAAAAAGTTGCCAAAGTTAAGTTAAATGAAGAACTCACTTGCAACAAACACAGCCAATTGTGGCCAGAAAACAGTGAAAACTGAGTGAGGAACAATGATATCACCTCCAGATGGTTGTATAATGATTAAGGTTGCCCCAAACTGTCTTATTCACTATGTACACACAGACCACCCTCTATGAGCCCATGCGCACCCACCAATTTGGGGCCTGTACCTGCTGAATTGCATAAAGAGCCCTCCAGAAGCGCTCCCCAACCTTCTAAAACAGAGGCAGGCGGGCTGCCCGACATCAGAGGTGCTGCCTGAAGCGGCACAGCCTCCCTGAAGCCTGAGAACCACTAAAAACACCCAATCTACTTACTACTAAAACCTTTAAAACACGGAATTTCACTATAACAATATTGGGACATGAAATATATAGAAAAATTAGCTCTATCCAATGGTACTAAGCACTTAACCCTAAGACTTAAGGTTAGCCCCTAAAAAACAAAAAACAAAATTAGACAGCTATCTTTTTAAATGAAAAATGAGGAAATGACCCCTTAAAACTTAGAATATGAAAATTGTCTACAAGACATAAAATATAGAGAAAAACCGGGGCTATCCAATGATAGTACCAACATACCCGCAGACTCAAAATCCATGGAATAATACCAGAAAAATACCTAATTCCTTAACTGATGTCAATTAAGACATGCATAAACAATGCCAAATCACACAACAAATGCCCCTGTTAATGTTGGAAGACCACAATGTTTAGTTTTTAAAAAAATAAATTGATATTTAAAATCAAAAAGAGTAATAGAAAAGTAAAATGAAAAAAAATGGGATCAAATACAAAATAAAAAATACAAGTAAAATTTTTACTGTCAAGAGCCAGAAGTGGTGTTGGGACAGTTGGGGACCCCTAGGTCAAGACTTGGTCTAAACTTACTTTTATGTATAGCTAACAAATTTTGACCTAAGGTTTGGACAGACTTCCAGGGAACAATTTTACAATATTAAACATTCTTTACTTCAATAAATGAGTGAAATATCATTTTCATTGCCATAGAGAGAATTTATCTCATATGACTTCATGCAACCAAAAGTGTCCAGCACAAGTTCAGCCAAACTTGTGCTGGACACTTTTATAATTGAGAGTAGGCATACAGCAAATCTTCTTAAACTCAAAAGGGATTTCTTATAAACATTTCCACTGGTATTTGATCTTTCTGTGTCCTTTAAATTTACCATTTGATTAATTTTTTGTCATCATTATATTATTAACATTATTACTATAGTAATAACTTATGTGAAAAATGCATACCAGGTGGTGTTCCACCTTTAATCATATATTATTAAATAAAGGTATAAGAGTATGAAAATTATTTATTTTAAAAATTAAAAATTGATATCCAAAGCAATATGAGCAATAAAAAAGTAAAATAAAAGGGATAAAATAAGAAAAAAAAATCTAAGGAAAATTCCCACTATCAATAACAAGTAGAGGTGTTAGATCAAATGTGTACCACCAGGGCTAAACTTGGACTATATTTTCTTTTTTGTTAAACCAAAGAAAGTGTCCTGATGATTTTTGAAAAATCATCAGCAAGAAACTTTGGAAATATCAAACTACTTATTGTGCAATGATTGAGCAAAGTGTCATTTTCATTTCCTTAGAGTAAATTTATCCCATCTGACTGCATGCAACCAAAAGTGTCCAGCACAAGCTCAGCTGAACTTGTGCTGGACACTTTTATGATGGAGAGTAGCTAGGGTGCAAGTCTTCTTCAGTTAATCCTGTATTCATTTGAAAAGTGTCTATGGGTATTTGATCTTTCTGTGTCATCCATATTAATTATTTGATTATTTTTTAGTCACCATTATATTATTAATGTTTTTAGTATAGCAAAAACATGTGTACTGAATGTACACTGGGTGATTTTACAACTTCAATAATATTATATAATAAATGTAAAAAAATAAGAAATTTATCAGTTTTACCAAAATAAAATTGATATATAAAAGCTAAAGGATAAATAAAAGGGTAAAATTAAAATTAAAGAAGTCAAACATGAAATAAAGATATTAAGTATAATTTCTGCAATCATGAGCCAGTAGATGCTTCATAAAAAATCGGCACCATCATAGATTAACATGGATCTAATTTAATTTTTACCAAAGTAAAAAATTGTCTACCTTAGGTTTGGACAAACTTCTGGGGGACAATTTGTCCATATAAAACTACTTTCAGTGCACTGATGGAGTTATCAATCAGTCTCATTTCCATAAAAAGAATTGATTGCATCTGACGGCATGCAACCAAAAGTGTCCAGCACAAGTTTGGCCAAACTTGTGCTGGACACTTTTATCATGGAGAGTAGCCAGGGTGCAAGTCATTTTAAATCATCTGGAATTTCTTATAAACATGTCCACTGTTATTAAATCTTTGTGCCTCACTCATATTTATCAATTGATTAATTTTTTGTCACTATAATATTATTAATATTATCAGTATAACAAAAACTTGTGTGCCAAATGAATACTGGGTGATTTTACACTTTTTATAATATTCTTAAATAAAGGTAAAAAAATATGAAAATGATTTATTTTTAAAAAAAAAAACTTCTATCCAAAAGCAATATGAGAGCAATAAAGTAAAATAAAAGAAATCAAAGATGAAAATTAAAATCCAAGTTTAATTCCTGCCATAAACAGAAAAAGGGATGTTGAATAAAATTAGCACAATCAGGGCTAAACTTGCACTAAATTTTCTTTTTTGTAAAAAAAAAAAAATCCACTTGAGCTTTACCAAAACTTCAGCATGAAAATTTTGCTATATCAAACTACTTCTAGTGTAATTTTTTATCAAAAGTTTATCTTCATTTCAATAGAGAGAATTTCTCCCATCCGACTGCACCTGACCATAAGTGTCCAGCACAAGTTAGGCCGAGTTGTGCTGGACACCTTTATGATCGAGAGTAGCTAGGGTAGAATTTTTCTTCAGTTAATCTAGTATTTCTTACAAACATGTATACTGGTATTTTTTCTTTGTTCCTCACTCATAAATATCATTTGATAAATTTTTGGTCGCCATCATATTATTAATTTTATAAGTATAGAAAAAACTCATGTGCCAAATGCAAATCAGGTGATGTTACACCATTTATAATATTATTAAATAAATGTATAAAAATATGAAAATAGTTTATTTTAAAAATTTTTAATTGATATCCAAAAGTAATATGAGAAATAAAAAATTAAGTTAAATGGATCAAATATGAAAAAAGAAATTCAAGTAATATTCCTACTATCAAAGGCCAGTAGAGGTTTTGAAGCAAATCAGAGCAATCAGGGATAAATTGTACTAAATTTACTTTTTTTTAAAGATAAAAAATTGTGCACCTGTGGTTTGGTTGAACTCTAGGTAGAAAATTTGGCTATATAAAACTACTTCTAGGGAAGTTTTTTATCAAATGATTTTTTTCATTGCCATAGAGAGAATTGATCTCATATGACTGCACCTGACCAAAAGTGTCCAGAACAAGTTTGGCGGAACTTGTGCTGGACACTTATTTGATGGTGAGTATCTAGGGTGCAGGTCTTCTTCAGTGCAACTGGTATTTTTTTAAAACATAATAACTGGTATTTGATCTTTCTGTTTAATTAATATTTTATCATTTGTTCAATTTTTTGTCACCAGTATATTATTATTTTTATTAGTATAGCAAAAAAACATGTGCCAAATGCTTACAGGGTTGATGTTAAACCTTTAATAATTTTATTAAATAAAGGTAAAAAATTATGAAAATGATTTGTTTTACATAAAATCAATTGATATCTAAAAGAAAAAAAAGGGATAAAAAGAAATAGGTTGAATAAAAGGGATTTTATATTAAATTAAAAATTCAAGCTAAATGCCTACTTTCAAGGCTCAGAAGTGGTGTTGGATAAAATGGGCACCATCAGGAATAAAATTGTACTTAATTTCACCATGGGAAATCTGGGGGTGAACTGCTAGCAGTTCCCTCTATTTGAAACTATCAGGAATTTGTCAGGAAACTGTTGGGAAACCATCCTGAAACTGTCAGAAAGATGTTTTTAAATCTGATGAAAAAACATTGAAAAAATAAACTGTCACAGATTAAATCCAGAACAATCCCTCCTTGAGCGGAGATTAAGAACCACATAGAACATCAGTTAATCTCAGGTTTGGCAAAAGGTTGAACAAAATTACTTAGCATACCTTAATATTCAAATATTAATATATGTTGTGTGTATGATATAGATGCATATGCATTTGAATTTGCATGGTGGATACTTATTGCATGCTAAAAATTGATGTGAAATGCCTATCCAAAGTGTAATCATAATGACTATGAAGAATAAATATGCATAAAAATATGCATAAAAATATGCATTTTGAATATGCATAAAAATATGCATATTGAATATGCATTAAAAATATGCATATTGAATATGCAAAAAAAAGGTGCATATATGTATATGAATAAAATATATTAATATGAATATAAATATGTATAATGAATATGCATATTAATATGCATAAATATGCATAATAATTGGAAAATGCAAAAAAATCGATGTGGTCTTTCAACATTGGCAGGGGCCTTTGTTGTGTGATTTGGTGCTGTTTGTGCATGTCTTAATTGACATCCGCTAAGGAATAGGGTATTTTTCTGGTTTTATTCCGTGGATATTGGATCTGCAAGTATGTGGATACTATCATTGGATGCCCTGGATTTTCTCTATATTTTATGTCTTGAATACATTTTTCATATTCTAAGTTTTAAGGGGTCATTTCCTCATTTTTCATTTATAAAAGATTGCTGTTTAATTTTGTTTTTTGTGTTTTATGGGCTAACCTTAAGTCTTAGGGTTAAGTGCTTAGTACCATTGGATAGAGCTAATTTTTCTCTATTATTCATGTCTGAACGTTGTTATAGTGAAATTCCGTGTTTTAAAGGTTTTAGTAGTTCTAGCTAATTTTTCTAAGTAGATTAGTGGTTTTTGTTGGTTTTCTGGCTTCAGGGAGGCCAGGCCGCTTCAGGCAGCATCTCCGACATCGGGCGGCCCGCCCGCCTCTGTTTTAGGAGGTTGGGGAGTGCTTCATGAAGGGTTTTTTATGCAATTTGACGGGTACAGGCGCCAGATTGGAGGGTGCGCATGGGCTCTTAGTTATTGGTCTGTGTGTACATAGTGAATAAGACAGTTTGGGGCAATCTTAATCATCATACAACCATCCAGAGGTGATCTCATTGTTCCTCACTCAGTTTTCACTGTTTTCTAGCCACAATTGGCTGTGTTTGTTGCAAGTGAGTTCTTCATTTAGCTTAACTTTGGCAACTGTTTTCTCTGTTATAGTCTTGCAAGCTATAGCAAGTATTATTTCTGTCTCTGGTGTGGATTTGCAGCCTACATCAAGTATCTTTGCTGTCTTTGGTGTGGACTTTGTTCTACATTTCAGTTCTTTGGTCTGGTATTCTATCTGGGGACTACTTTCTTGGGTCATCAAGCAGTCAAGTGTGTTAAACAGGAGCTTTAGCAAAACAGGAACCAACTTACTTTAGCAAGTAAATCTCACACTATTTTTTTAAAGGGACAGGGGATTTTCTCTCTGTTTTTTCTCCAAATCCCTTGGTCAAGGCCTATAGCTAGTACTATAGGATTGTCTACATTTCTGGCGCCCAACGTGGGGTGGAACTTGCTAATTCTTTCGAATCTCTGTTTTCTTTGGTTGGCTCTTTTTGGTGTTTTGGTCTGGAGGAATGGCTTCTGGTTCCTCTATTCTTGTGGTGACTTTCGGTGGGGGGGATAGTCCTCCTTCTGTGATGGTTAGGGAGTGTGTGAGGATTACAACTTGGGATGGTACCAAGTTTAATGGGGAGTAGGTCAAGTGGTTTCTAGAGAAGTATGAAACTGCTGCTGGAGTGGATGGTGCTTCCTACATGGACATGGTGAAGCAGATTATCTTCTTCATTGGTGATAGGTCAGTGGAGAAGGAGATTGTGGCCATGTCTGGCTACAAGAAGAGGGATTGGAAATTGTTGTGTAGGGAAATGGTGGACAGATGGGGGGTTAGGTTCACTATGGTGGATCAGAACAAGGTTGTCAGTGAATGGCAATCTTATGGTGGTGTTGGAAACTTACATAGTTACAGGAAGTTTCTACTACAGTTTGATCCTGTGGTGGAATATTTTGTGGAAGTGGAGGAGCTGGCCCATGAAAATTCTGCCAAAGGTGTTTTTTGGTCTGCCCTGGCTAGAGATGTCAGGATGGATGTTTTGAAGGAGTTGTCAAGAAAGGAATTGATGAAAACTCTTTTTAATGGGGATCAGAAGTTGCCTGCCTTGGATAAGGTGAAGGAGGCTGTTGAGGCCAATTTGAAGTTATTGGCTGTGGACACCTATCAGGAGGGGTGTGCCAAGTATGTCAGCAAAGTCAGTGAAGCTTTGGCTGAAGAGGAAGTTAAGGAGAAGAAGGAGGAGAAAAATTTGGTGCAGGTTCCCAAACAGGAGAGGGACCCAATGGTGGAGCAGTTGGCTGAACTTACAAAGCAGCTGCACATTTTTGTTCAGGAGGCCAAGAAGGTTAATAAGGCACCTTCTCAGCCTAGAGATTTTGAAAGGAGAGCTGGTAGGAGTGATCCTTGGGTTTGCTCTTATTGCAGTAGGAGGGGGCACAGGTCCAATGATTGTTGGGCACTGAACAGAGATGTTTCTGAAGGAAAAGTGGAGTTTGATGGCAAGGTTTTTACGTTCCCTGACGGTTCTTTTGTGAAGCCCAGTGAGGGGCAGGCTCCTGTAGATTTGGTCAGGAGAGGGGGTGGTCTCAATCAAAGGAGGCCAAGGTTTGAGGAGATTCCTGATCAGGGGAAGTCTTCTGTTAAGGTAGATGAGGACTTCAAGTAAAAGGGGAAGGAGGTTAATAAGGTCTCTTTTTCTACTTCCTTTGGTGGTTTAGAGTGGTATTCTTGTGGTGGACAGTCAAGTGGTGAATGCTTGGCTGGTGTTTATGATGTGGAAGCAGGAAAGGTGGGAAGGCCAAAGAGCAGTTCTCAGGCCCATCCAAAGCCAAATGCTTCAAAGGTGGATCCTAAGCTGAGTGCAGCTAGGAAGAGGTACAGCAAAGAGGAGCTGTACAAGATGCAGAAGGGTATTGCTGACATGGGCCCCCCTAGTTTTGGTGCATTGGATCTGAATGGTGAGCCAATGCCAATGGAGGTGGATTCTGACTCTGAGGAGGATGTCACTTTGGCTTCATTGCCAAAGCCTGTTGGAGTCAGGGGTTCTGGTGAGGGATCTGGTTTGGTTCCTGTTAATGGTAAATCTGTTGGTGGTGCTGGTCCTCAAGAAGCTTCTAGGACCAAGGTGGTGAAGAAAAGAACTCACTTTGAGAGGCCAGTAGTGTCTGGTCAAGTTAATGTTATGGACTCTGTCCTGGAAAGGATGAATCAGAGTCAAGTTTCCCTATCTTATGGGGAATTGTATGCTATCAGTCCAGGGTTGTCTGATAGGCAGAAAAAGTTGTTGACCAGAAGAAGGGTGTCTTCTGGGGAGGTGGAATACATCTGTGATTCTGCTGAAACGTTTGGTGAGGGGTTGGAAACTCATATTTCTGCTCCTCTGGGATATGTCAATGTCACTCTGATTGGCATGGAGACAAGGTCATTGGTGGATTCAGGTTCTCAGATAAACCTGATTTCTTTGTTTGAGGCAACTCATATGGGCCTCCCCATCAAAACTGGTATTGGTCGGAATTTGAGAGGGATTGGTGGCCATGTCACTGAATTGGTTGGAACTTCAGAGTTTGTGAAGTTAGATGTTGGAGGAGCCTCAGGGAAGGTTCATTTTTACATTGCTAAAGGTAATGTAAAAGCAGTGTTGGGTGGGCCATTCTTGATGAATTTTCAGGCAAGAATTGGTTATCAATTTGATTTGGGAATCAGTTTGGAGCTGACTGGTGAAGAAGAAAGGAGGCTTCACATGAGGTTGTCATCCCCTGGAGAAGATGGTTGGGAGACCAGGCCTGGTTTATCTTCAATGTGCCAGTGCATGGACTGCTGCAGGAGAACGAAGGAAGTGGGTGCTGCCTCTGGTTTTTTGGAGTGCAGCTCAGGCTCTATTGAGAGTCTGTCTTTTTTAGAGTAATGAGGCCTGATCACCCTAGTGCTAAAACCTCTCCCCAAGATGCGGAAATCACAGGTTGTAGTAGGTCAGCTCCCTTGGAGATATACCAAGTGGATTTTCAACTTTCTCTTTTTAATGTTTCTCTTCTTTGCAAGTATTCATCAAGTTTTTTATCAAGTCTCTTTTCTCTCTCAAGATTCTTAATTATTTTTAATTCAAGTTCAAGGAAGAAGATTGGTTATATATCTTTATTGAAAGATATGCGGAAAAGTTTTGGGGCAGTGAGATTGGGGTCTAAAAGTAAGTCCTCCCAATTGTGAACCGCTAGGTTTTCTCTTATACCTCTCAAAAACATTACCTGGGCCACACCTGTGAGCATTGGGGAAACCCCTGGTTATTTTTGTAGGTCAGAAGAAAACTCAAGAAAAGAAGATAAAAATTTCAAGATAATTCATGAAAACCAAGAAAAAAATCTGAAGATAATGAAGAAAGAAGATGCAAAATATTTTTGTGAAGATTGTCAAGATCTATTTTTGGGCCTCCAGCATGAGGTTCAACTGCAGAAAATTTTGAAGAGAGAAGATCATCAAGATTGATTTTTGGGCCTCCAGCATGAGGGTAAACGGCACAATTTTAGAAGATGTGATTCAGAAGATGAATCTGTATTTGAATATTTGGAGGTTGGAAGTGAGGATGAAGATTTGGAATTGCGGAAAAGTTTTGGAGTTGTGAGATTGGGGTGTAGAAGTAAGTCCTCCCAATTGTGCACCGCTAGGGTCTCTTCTACACCTTTAAAAAACATTACCTTGGCCACACATGTGAGCAATGGGGAAACCCTTGGTTTTTGTTCCAGGTCTGGTGGTGAAGATTTCCTGAAGATCCCTCAAGTTGAAGGTGGAACAGAAAAGTATAAGAAGGTAGCGCGGAAGATTAGGCCTGTCAATGAGCCTATGCCTGTGGGTTTGAATCCGCCCTTGAAGAGACCTCCTTTGTCAAGAGATCTGTACTGTACTCCTTTGGTGAAGAATCCTCCAGAATTTGTAGAGACAGCTAGGGTGACTGTGGAAAGATTGAAAGTTGTTAATTTTGGTCCTGATGGGTGGTTGTCTGAAGAAGAAAAGTAGTTGTTGTTGCACATTATTGTGCTAAGGGAAAAAGCTGTGGCATTTGTTGAAGAGGAAAGGGGTGTGTTAAAGGACTCTTATGGGGAACCTTACTTGATTCCTGTGGTTTATCATGAACCTTGGCAAATCAAACCTATTTCGATTCCAGCCGCTATTAGAGAGGATTTTGTGGAGATTGTTAGGGAAAGAGTCAGGACTGGGTTATATGAACAATTGACATCCAGTTACTCAAGTCCGGTGTTCTCTATAAAGAAGCAGAATGGAAAGTTGCAGCTGGTTCATGATCTTAGAGCCTTGAACAGAGTCACTATCAAGGACGCTGGAATGCCGCCAAGTGCAGAGGATTTTGTTAAAGCTTTTGCTGGAAGGGTGTGTTATGGTTTGGGTGATATTATGGGTGGTTATGATAAGAGGGAACTACATACGGATTCAAGGCCTCTCACAACTTTTGAGACTCCTTTGGGAAGATTTCAGCTTACTAGGTTGCCTCAAGGAGCAACTAATTCAGTGTCAGTTTATCAAGCACAGATGGCTTGGATTTTGCAGGATGAGGTTCCTACTCATGCTGATATTTTTATTGATGATGGTGGTTGAAAAGGACCATCCACTGATTATGGTAATGAGGTGTTAGCGGAGAACCCTGGCATAAGGAGGTTTGTGTGGGAATATGCAATAACTTTAGAGAGAGTGTTGCTCAGGATTGAAGAGGCTGGTTTGACCATTTCAGGGTCAAAATTCTGTTGTTGAGTTCCTGCTTTGGAAATTCTGCGTCATGTGGTACGTAAAGAGGGAAGGATTATGGCGAAGAAGAAGATTAATAAAATCCAGTCATGGCCAAAGCCTAAAAATACTACTGAAGTCAGGGGATTTTTGGGTGTATGTGTATATGTCAGGATTTTTATTAAGGATTTTTCTTTTTTGGCTTCACCTTTAAGGAGGTTGACCAGAAAATATGCACATTGGGAATGGACTGAAGAGTGTGAAGAGGCTCTTCAGAAGTTGAAAAAGGTTTTTGATGAAGATATTGTTCTTCACAAGTTGGATTATGGTATGGCGCTGGAAAAATTTATCTGGCAGTGGACTCAAGTTATATTGCTGCTGGTGCTGTTTTGTCTCAGGAGGATAAGACTGGGAGGATCAGGCCAGTAAGGTATGAGTCTGTAGTGTTTAATGAGGTGGAATCTAGGTATTCTCAACCTAAGTTGGAATTGTGTGGCATAGCTAAAATTTTAAAGAAGCTACAGACAGTTTTGTGGGGGAAGCATTTTGAGCTGCAGGTGGATGCAAAATCTTTGGTTCAGATGATCAATACACCTAGTCTTCCAAATGCTCCAATTACTAGGTGTGTGGCATTTATTCAACATTTTTCTTTTGAACTGGTACACAAACCAGGTAAAACTTTTACTATGCCTGATGGATTATCAAGGAGGCCACCTACAGATGAAAATTCCGAGGCTGAAGAGTTTGATGAGGATGTTCCAGTGTTTAGGGCCAGCACAAAGGGTGCTGAAGATTTTTCTGACCTCCCCCAAGAGGCTTAACTGGCTGGATCTGATCTTGATTCTGGTGATCAGGATGTTTTTGTTGATGAAGATGGAGTTGTGGTTTGAGACAGCTCAAAATTGGAAAAGGGTGTTTTTGTTAGTGAACTGGATTCTCACAAGGTTCAGTGGAAAAAGAAGGATGTGCCGAAATTTAAAGATTGGTGTCCTGGTTGGGCTGCTCAATTGGCTCATGTTCATAATGGTGATTTTGGTGACAGAATTGTACCCTTGGATGATGTTTTGTTGGATTTTGAAGATGAGACCTGGGGTCAGTCTGGGTTTTATTTTATTTTGGTGGAATATCTGTTGACCTTGAAGAGGCCAGATAGTTGTGATGATGATACTTGGTTAGAAATCAAGAAGAAGAGTCCTGGATTTGATGTGTCAGGAAGACAGTTGATGAGGATGAGACATCCAAATCCTCAAGTGGTGGTGACTCAGAAGAAGGGTCAAGAATTGGTTTTGAAGTCTTTTCATGAAGATCTTGGTCATAGAGGCTTTGGAAAGACTTATAGAAGAGTAGCAGACAGATTTTGGTGGTCAGGTATGAAGTTGGCTGTGCAGGGTTTGGTTCAATCTTGTGAAGAATGTCAAAGAAGAAGTCACTTGAAACCTAAAGAGGTGGGCCATGCTACTGGTGAATCAACTGTTTTTGGAAGGGTCAGTCTGGATGCTGTCCATATTAAAGAGGGCAGGTATAAATACTTGATTGTTGCTAGGGATGATTTCTCTGGTTGGGTTGAGGCAGTGCCTCTGGTTAATTTGATTGCCAAGAATGTGGCAGAGTTTTTGAAGAAGGAGTGGATTTATAGGTGTGGGTTGATGAAGTTGGTCACTGTTGATGGCGGGCCAGAGTTTTGTGCCAAATTTAAAGAAGCTGTGGCTAGTGTTGGTTCTAAAGTTAGAGTGGCTACACCTTATTGTCCTGAAGCTGAAGGCATGGTTGAAAGAGGCCACCAAGTTATCAAGAATGCTTTGGTGAAGATGTGCGGAGATAGTGCTGAAAAGTGGAGGCATTATTTACCCTTGGTGTTATTTGCTGATAGGGTCACTGTGAAGAGGACAACTGGCTATTCTCCATATGAGTTAATGTTTTGTCAGAAAGCTGTTCTACCAGTGGACTTGGAAGCCTTCTCTTATCTTGGAATTGATTGGGATGACATGCACTAAACAGAAGATTTGCTCTGTGCCAGGATGCAACAGTTGGAATGTAGAGAGGAATGTCAGGAGAAGGCATACTCTAGAATGATGAAGATAAGGAATCAATCAGTCAGATACTGGGACAAGAAGTTGGCTCATAGACTCAGGAGTCCCTTGAAACCTGGTTGTTTGGTTTTGGTGTATAATAGAAGTTTGGAGAGTCAGTGGGGGAAAATGTTTGCTGGCAGATGGAATGGACCTTACAGAGTCAGATCTCAGGCGTCTGGAGGTTCTTATGTTTTGGAAGAGTTGGATGGTTCAATCTTGAAAAAGAGGATGGCTGCAGACAAAGTGAAGAGGTCTTATCCCAGAGGAACTAGGCATGAAGAAGATTGACTCCACAATGAGGATAAACTATGGAACTTTTTTTTTGTTTTGGAATTTTGTGGTGTTGCAGAGCAACCTATGTGTTGGAAACTTTTTGTTAGAGGGTACCCATGGGTGGGGCTTCTAGATTTCATCTTGGCAAGTGTAGGGGTGACTTATGGGCTGGCTGCTCTATCAACAGTTACCCCAGAATGTCTGTTTCCAACGCTTTCTCTTATTCTGGTTGAACCCTAGTATTGGTTTCTTTTCACAGGTTTTAGTCCTCTATGACTTAAAACTGGAATTTTCTCTAGTTTTCATGTACTGGTCTCTTCACTCTTATTGGTTTTGGTTTTTTTTGTGTTGGACGTTGTGTTTTTGTTAGAAGGTACCCAGGGGGGGCTTCTAGATTTTATTTTGGCAAGTGTGGGGGTAACTGATGAGCTGGCTGCTCTGTAGAACAGTTACCCCAGAATGTCTGTCTCAAGTACTTTGTTTTTACTAGTTGAATTCTAGTTCTGTTGTTTATTATTCACGGTTCAAGTCCACTATGACTTTAAACTGGTTTGGGACTGGCTTCTTTATCTTTGGTTCTTTCAGATTGGTGGTGGATCACTGGTGGTCTCCCATCATTTTTACTTATTGGAGGGAGCCCACCCAGTGATCATTTCTATGGATCGGACTTTACCTTATTGAACCATCTATGGAGCTGGACTGTCTTTGATTTTGCAGTTATGTTTTTGCTAGATGGCAGTTTTAGATTATTTTCTTTTTTCTCTTTTTTTCTTTTAATTTTTTATGGGGGTTTTTTAAAATTATAAAATCAAAAATATAGGGTGTTACCACATCAGGGTCACCTGGATGTGGGAAATCATTGGTGGGGAAAGGCTCATCAATTGGCCGGGCAATGCTATTTTATTTTTATTTATTATTTATTTCATGTGTTTCTGTGTTTCATTAATTTTATTATCTTCTGAATTTCTAAATTTTTTTAAATTTTGTTTTCTGTTAACCATTTAAAAGAATTGAGTGTGTATCCACATCAAGGTGAACTTGGATGTGGGTAAGGTATCAGGGGATCAGCTCATCAACTGGCTGGGGGATACCATTTGTATTATTTTTTATATTATATTTTATTTCATTTATTTTATTTCATTTTATTTATAAATTTTTAATTTAATATATATTAGTACATTTTAAAAGAAAAAAAAAATAAATAAGATTCTGAAATTATTTTTATTAATTGTTTTATATTATTATTATGTTTCTAATCTTTTTTCAGGAGCTCATTGTCTGGATGATGAAGCTTCTGGAGGCTGGTCCGGATTGTGATGACGTTTTTGTTTTTTGTTGGGATTGTGGGTAGCACTGTGTTCTTTGAAGTGCATCCTGCTGGAGAGATGATAGGGATTGTAATCATCACAAATTTGATTAGAGGGAAGTTCAGAGGAGGAAGAAGAAGAGGCAGGAATGGAGTGCTGGAGGGTGTGTTTAATGATCCGAAAAATTTTTCAGTGGTAATCCAGTAGGGGCTTTCTCAGGGATTTTTCAGAGTCATTCAAAGGTCCATGGAGGGCAAAGGCTTTTAGCATGTTGGAACACATGGTGCTTAGGTGTTTCTTCATGTCTTAATAATCCAGGGTCAAAGAAGTTTCAAGAGGTTGGCCAACTCCAATAATAGATTCAGGAGGAGGGGTGCCAACTAGACAAGAAGAATTGGATCAGTAATTATTTTTGTTGAAGGAATGGAATAATTAATTTGGTAGTTACAGATTGGAAGCTCATCAAATATGTAAGCAGCTGGGATTTGGATCTCTGACAATTTTGTAATGGTCTTAGTGGGTGGATCAACTAGGGAAAGATATGGATTCTCGTGGTCTTCCTCTGAAGGATCCTGAGAAGGTGAACTTGGATGTTGAGGTTCCTGGGGCCTAGTTGGAGCAGTGAGATTGTTTTTGTTGTTGTGGTTGTTATTTCTGTTCGATTCAGCTGGAGGAGGTGCGGGTGATGGAGTACCAGGGTTGTTAAAGGATGGAGCAGGAGAGGGGAATTTGGAAGCAGACTTCTCTCTTCTGGATTGAGAATTTGAAGAGATGGAACTGTCAGAAGAGTAGTTGGCTGACAGAGGAGAGGTGTAGTTTCTTTGTCTTAGTTGGGGACAAAGTTGTTGTTGTGGAGCAGTGTGTGGTGTTCTGGTTTCTTCTTGGGGTTCTCTGGCAGGTCTCTTAGAAATCTGGGAAATTTTGGTGCTTTTGGACTTTGGAAGGGTGGATTGTATTGCTCTGGGAGCAGTAGTAGGTAGTTGGGTTGAGTTGTTGTTGTTTTCTGGATGAATTTGGCTGTTTTCTGGCTGTTTTTGGAGGTTTTGGCCCTTATTTTCACTGTTTGGTGAGGTGGGCCGGGTTGCCTGGACGCGGTCTAGAAGCCTGGGAGTGGATCTTGAAGCTTTTGGAGCTAATTTGGCGGAGATAAAAGCAGTTTCTTGTGAGGCTAAGGCTTGTCTTTTGGGAAGAGTGCAGGAAGCTGAGCTTCTGGATCTTCTGGAAGGAGCAGAAGATAGTGAGGAAGATGAAGGACCAAGGTATGGGGATATGGTAGGGGATCTGGAGATGTATTTGTGAGAAGGAGAAGGCGGAGGAATAGAGTAGTTGTTGTATCTGTCACATCTTTTCTTTTTGGAATAGCAAGAATCACAAGCCCTGTTGTAGAATTTGGATTCAGGATTTGGAAGAGTGAATGTGCAAGGTCTGCACATGTGGATGCACTGTTTGCAGGCATAGTCCTTGGGAGCAGTGAAGCAAGGATGAGTAGAAGGGTTAACATCAGGAGATCCAGCCATGATCTGTGGTGAGAAAAGATGATGAAAAGGGATAGGAGGAGATTCTTGTCAGTGATGGGTAGATGATGAAGTGAAGGTGGAAGTTCAGCAGGTTGGCTGTAGAGGTGTGCTGCATGAAACTGGCTGCGTCTATTTTATGCGAAATTAGGTCAGTCCATCAAGACTCTAAACTGAAAAAGCTATGGTATCAAGTCAGTCCATCAAGACTTTAAACTGAAATCTGGTTTCTGTTAGTCCTCCAAGACTTTAAACTGGCTGGTTTCAAGATTTTATCAAGAATAGTCCGTCAAGACTTTAAACTGAACACTGTGTTAGTCCCCCAAGACTTTAAACTGAGGGTTGTAAGTCCCCCAAGACTATAAACTGAGGAAAAAGTTTTTGTTGTTGGAGTTGATTTTGAAAGAATGGTGGAGGGTATCCACAGGGGGAGCCTCCGAATTTAGAAAAGCAAGTTTGGGGGTAATTGATAAGCTGGCTGCTCTATTTACAATTACCCCAGAATGTTAGTTTTTTCTGTTTCTTAATGTGGTTGATGTCTGGTTCTGGGTTTATGATTTAGGTTTTTGAGTCCCCCAAGACTTTAAACTGAGGGTTTTTGAGTCCCCCAAGACTATAAAATGAGGATGGTCCCCCAAGACTTAAAATTGAGGGTTGTTTGTGGTTACATCCTATAGAGGGTGTGGTCAATTTTTCTCTCTGAATCAAACTCAAGTACTAGTGGAATTACAGAGGGAATCAAGAGATGAAATGAAGTGTTTAGAATTAGCCTTGAACTGGTGAATGAGGTGTCTTCTGTTCTCAATGTCCTGTGGATCTCTAGCAGGAGTGGATTGGAAGTAGTGAAGCAGAAGTTTTTTCTGTTGAGATGTGTGTTGTTGGAACTTGGCCTTGATAGTGGGCAAGTGCGTTGGTGTTGGTGGTGCAATGGATCCTACATTGTTATCATCACTATCAGAAGAGGAAGGAACTGAGAAGTTATCAGTTATAAAGTTGAAGGAAGGAATGAATGTTCTTTACCATCAGATGGACCAGGGATGGGGGAACTAGTTGTTTTATGAGTTGTGGCACTCTTCTGGGAACGGTGAAGCTTTTGATTAATCTGGGTATCAGGATGGATGGCCTAGATCTTTTGGTGCTGGCAGAAGATGGACCAGTTTGAGGTGGAGGTGAATCCGTTGTGGAAGAAAGTGGACCAGGTCTGTGGCAGGTCTCCTTTATGGATTGGCAGACATCGCAGGACGTTCTGTATGGATGAACAGGTGGTGTCATGGTGCAGATTAAATTATTGTTGATGCAGTATTGGCAGGGGCCCATTTCAGAGGCAGATTTGGGAAGAAGGTTAAACATGGTGGTTGGATGAAGAAAGAATGCGGACATTCACAATCGGAGGGAGGATGTGGTCTTCCAACATTGGCAGGGGCCTTTGTTGATTGATTTGGAGCTGTTTGTGCATGTCTTAATTGACATCTGTTAAGGAATAGGGTATCTTTCTGGTTTTATTCCGTGGGTATTGGGTCTGCAGGTATGTGGATACTATCATTGGATTCCCTGGATTTTCTCTATATTTTATGTCTTGAATACATTTTTCATATTTTAAGTTTTAAGGGGTCATTTCCTCATTTTTCATTTATAAAGATTGCTGTTTAATTTTGTTTTTTGTGTTTTACGGGCTAACCTTAAGACTTAAGGTTAAGTGCTTAGTACCATTGGATAGAGCTAATTTTTCTCTATTTTTTATGTCACAATGTTGTTATAGTGAAATTCTGTGTTTTAAAGGTTTTAGTAGTTGTAGCTAATTTTTCTAAGTAGATTAGTTGTTTTAGTTGGTTTTCTGGCTTCAGGGAGGCCCGGCCGCTTCAGGCGGCATCTCCGACATCGGGCGGCCCGCCCCCCTCTATTTTAGAAGGTTGGGGAGCGTTTCAGGAGGGTTTTTTATGAAATTTGGCGGGTACAGGCGCCAGATTGGTGGGTGCTCATGGGCTCTTAGTTAGTGTTCTGTGTGTACATAGTGAATAAGACAGTTTGGGGCAACCTTAATCATCATACAACCATCCAGAGGTGATCTCATTGTTCCTCACTCAGTTTTCACTGTTTTCTGGCCACAATTGGCTGTGTCTGTTGCAAGTGAGTTCTTCATTTAACTTAACTTTGGCAACTGTTTTCTCTGTTATAGTCTTGCAAGCTATAGCAAGTATTATTTCTGTCTCTGGTGTGGATTTTCAGCCTACATCAAGTATCTTTGCTGTCTCTGGTGTGGACTTTGTTCTACATTTCAGTTCTTTGGTCTGGTAGTCTATCTGGGGACTACTTTCTTGGCTCATCAAGCAGTCAAGTGTGTTAAAAAGGAGCTTTAGAAAAACAGGAACCAACTTACTTTAGCAAGTAAATCTCACTCTATTTTTTTAAAGGTACAGGGGATTTTCTCTCTGATTTTTCTCCAACTCCCTTGGTCAAGGCCTATAGCTAGTACTATAGGATTGTCTATAACGAGTATATTTTATGCATAAAAAGAAATATGCAATATGAATTCATATTGCATACAGATAACACTGGCAAACCATTTTGACCAAAACTCATACTAAATTTTCATTCTGGACAAAGGTGTGAGGGAAGGAAGAAAAACAGTCTGACGTTAGAAAAGTGCTACATGCACTCATTTTGTAGCAGAGCAAATGCAAAGTGCTGAATTATGGTTGGTGCCCATAATGTAGTATGATATCATAATTTTATTTAATTGTTTTCAATATTGACAAGACTTTAGGTCAGTTTGTATGGATCTAGCTGTGCCAGGGTCTAATATAATTATTTTAACACTTTCTTAATAACTAACGGGCTTTAATACGAAAACTGGTTGTATTTTTTGTAGGATATTGGATATGATAAGGTCTATTGTAAAAAAAATTATATTATTTAAAACTATTCCTGAATCAGATGTGGGATAATCACTACAAAAAATTGTAGTACTGTGGGAAATAAAATATATGCACAAGCAGTAAAGAAAAGACCGAGTGAACCCTTTTTGTGCAGTGGGAATCATTAGAGTGGAATTGTGGATGAAAAATATAATTCATTATTACCATTTTATTTAATCCAAAAAATTATAATATTAAAAAGAACTATTGATTAATTTTTATTTGACCTTTTTGCCTCACTCATATTTATCATTTGATTGATTTTTGTCACCATTATGTTATTAATATTATAAGTATAGCAAAAACTCGTGTTCCCAACGCATACCGGGTGATGTTACACCTTTTATAATATTATTAAATAAAGGTAAAATAATATGAAAATGATTTGTTTTACAAAAAATAAATTGATATCCAAATGCAATATGAGGGATAAAAAGGTAAAATTAAAGGGATCAAATATGAAATAAAAAATTAAAGTAAAATTCCTGCCATCAAGAGCAAGTAGACATGATGGGGTGAACGCCCACCAGTGGCACTAAACTTGGACTATAATTTTTTTTTGTAAAAATAAAAAAAAATCCACTTGAGATTTACCAAAACTTCAGGATGACAATTTTGCCATATCAAACAACTTCTAGTGCAATTATTGAAGAAAAATTCATTTTCATTGAAATAGAGAGAATTGATCACATCAGACTGCATGTGACCAAAGGTGTCCAGCACAAGTTCGGCCGAACTTGTGCTGGACACTTTTATGATGGAGAGTAGCTAGGGTGGAATTTCTCTTCAGTTCATCTGGTATTTCTTATAAACATGTCAACTGGTATTTGATCTTTGTGCCTCACTCATATTTATCATTTGATTGATTTTTTTGTCACCATTATGTTATTAATATTATAAGTTTAGCAAAAACTTGTGTGCCCAACACATACCGGGTGATGTTACACCTTTTATAATATTATTAAATAAAGGTAAAAAAATATGAAAATGATTTGTTTTACAAAAAATAAATTGATATACAATAGCAATATGAGGGATAAAAAGGTAAAATTAAATGAAGCAAATATGAAATAAAAAATTAAAATAAAATTACTGCCATCAAGAGCAAGTAGACATGTTGGGGCAAATGTCCACCAGTAAGGCTAAACTTGGACTATAATTGCTTTTTGAAAAACAAAAAAGTTCCAATCTGAGGTTTAAAAAAACTTCAGCAGAACCATTTAGCTATATCAAACAACTTCTAGTGCAATGATTGAGAGAGAATTGATCACACCAGACTGCATGTGACAAAAAGTGTCCAGAACAAGTTCGGCCAAACATGTTCTGGAAAAATTTATGACGGAGAGTAGCTAGAGTAGAATTTTTCTTCAGTTAATCTGGTATTTCTTATAAAAATATCCATTGGTACTTCATCTTTGTGCCTCACTGATATATATCATTTGATTAATTTATTGTCACCATTATATTATTAATATTATAAGTATAGTAAAAACTTGTGTGCCCAACGCATACAGGGTGATTTTACACCTTTTATAATATTATTAAATAAAGGTAAAAAATATGAAAATGATTTGTTTTACAAAAAAATAAATTGATTTATAAAAGCAATATGAGGGATAGAAAGGTAAAATTAATCTCAAAGAGATCAATTATGAAAAACAAAATACTAGTAAAATTCTAACTCTCAAGAGCCAGTAGAAGTGTTGAAACAAATGGGAGCCATCAGGGCTAAATTGTAATAAGTGACCTTTTTTTTAAAGATAAAAAATTATACACCTGAGTTTGGGAAGAACAACAGGTGGATGATTCAGCTAAACAAAACTACTTGTACTGAAGTTTAATAAAAAAATGTTTTTTGTTGCCATATAGAGAATTGATCCCCTCTGCTGCACGTGACTAAAAGTGTCCAGCACAAGTTCGGCCGAACTTGTGCTGGACACTTTTATGATGGAGAGTATCTAGGGTAGAATTTTTCTTCAGTTCAGCTAGTATTTCTTACAAACATGTCTACTGGTATTTTATATTTGTTCCTTACTCATTAATATCATTTGATTAATTTTTGGTTGCCATTATATTATTAATATTATAAGTATAGAAAAAACTCATGTGCCAAATGCATACCAGGTGATGTTATGCCATTTATAATATTATTAAATAAATGTATAAAAATATGAAAATAGTTTATTTTAAAACATATTAATTGATATCCAAAAGCAATATTAGGAATAAAAAATTAAGTTAAAGGGATCAAATATGAAAAAAGAAATCCAAGTAATATTCCTACTATCAAAGGCAAGTAGAGGTGTTGAAGCAAATGAGAGCCATCAGGGATAAATTGTACTATATTGACTTTTTTTTAAAGATAAAAAATTGTGCACCTGTGGTTTGGATGAAATCTAGGTGGAAAATTTGGCTATGTAAAACTAATTCTAGTGAAATTTTTTATCAAATAATTTTTTTCATTGCCATAGCAAGAATTTATCTCATATGACTGCAACTGACCAAAAGTGTCCAGCACAAGTTTGGCCGAACTTGTGCTGAACACTTTTTTGATGGTGAGTATCTAGGGTGCAGCTAATCTTCAGTGAAACTGGTAAATTTTTAAAACATTTCCAGTGGTATTTGATCTTTCTGTTTTATTAATATTTTATCATTTGATCAATTTTTGGTCACCATTATATTATTATTTTTATTAGTATAGCAAAAAAAATGTGCCAAATGCTTACAGGGTGATGTTAAACCTTTAATAATTTTATTAAATACAGGTAAAAAATTATGAAAATGATTTGTTTTACATAAAATCAATTGATATCTAAAAGTAAAAAAAGGGATAAAAAGAAATAGATTGAATAATAGGGATTTTATATGAAATTCAAAATTCAAGCTAAATGCCTACTTTCAAGGCTCAGAAGAGGTGTTGGATAAAATGGGATCATCAGGAATAAAATTGTACTTAATTTGATTTTTTGAAAAACTAAATGAAGTTTTCAACTGATTTTTTTCCGATATTTAGTTGAACACTTTATCTATATCCAATTACTTCTAGTACCATGATTGACCAAATTAAATCCTCATTTCCATATTCAGAATAGATCCCATATGGCTGGAACAGGCCAAAGGTGTCAACTACAAGTTTGAGAATTCTTCTAGTGGACACTTTTATGATTGACAGTAGTAGGGTGCAAGTCTTCTTTAGTTAATCTAGTATTCCTCATAAACATTTCCAACTTATTTTTGGACAAAATAAGGTAGAAAGTTTGTCCATATGAAATTACTTCAAATGCCATGATTGTCTAAAAATTGATTCTCATTGCCATATTGAGAGTTGATCCCATATGACTGGATCTGGCAAAAGTGTCACCACAATTTTTGATAAACTTAAGTTTGAAAATTTTATGATGGAAAGTAATTGCAAGTCTTCTTCATTTCATCAAGTAATCCTTATAAAAATTTCCACCTGTATTTTGGCCAAACTTCAGGTGGACACTTTGGCCATATTAAATTAATTCTAGTTCCATGTTGATAAAAAACTGATACTTATTACCATATATAGATATTTAACCCATCAGACTGTGCCTTTCCAAAAGTGTCTACCTCCTAACTTCAGGTGGAAAATTTCAGAAAGCACCAGTTAGTCACTATCCATCAAAAAAGTGTTCACCAAAATTTGGGCTTAACTTGTGGTGGACCCCTTTGATCAGCCACAGTCATATGAGATCAACTCTTTAAATGGAAATAAGGATGATGTTTTGGTCAATCATGGAAATAGAAGTAGTGTGATGTGGCCAAATTACCCCCCTGAAGGTTAGACAAACCTCACAAGGACACTTTTTAGCAGCAATTCACTGAGAAAAATCCATTTATCAGAAGTAAAATCTTTTATTGGATAGATGCCAAGGTTTCATACTTGTGTATTATGGTCAGTATTAATTATGAAAAAGTCTGTCCAAGCAATTTCATTGCCCATCATGACACATTTTGTTTTAAATGTTTCAAACTGCATGATACAGTATTAAGGTGTCAAATAGTATAATTAAGTTCTATTAAGTGCCCTCCTATGATGCATAAATTTTTAATTCAATATCTTACATAATAATTTTTTTATATAAATTCATCAATATTTTATTTTATTATCAAATTTAATAGAGCAAGTATCCTGAATTATTATATATGCTTAAGCTTAGGATAGATCAATTTATGCTCAATTTGTGCTTATCAGAAGACCAAAATCAAGTTCTGGAGGATCAACTTGTGCATAATTTGGAATCAGTTGATATTCTGTCTATAATCAATCTGAGAATAAATGTAAATCTAACTCTAATTTACTTATGTTTATAAAGTATTAATAAACCTGGCATAATTAAGGGACACTCTAAATTTCAACAGAGGGGATTGCTAGCAATTCACCCCTAGATTTCCCATGGTGTTTGATTTTTTGAAAAACTAAATGAAGTTTTCAACTGATTATTTTCCAAAATTTAGTTGGAAACTTTGTCTATATCAAATTACTTCTAGTACCATGATTGACAAAATTAAATCCTCATTTCCATATGCAGAATTGATCCCATATGGCCAGACCAGGCCAAAGGTGTCAACCACAAGTTTGAGAATTCTTCTGGTGGACACTTTTATGATGGACAGTAGTAGGGTGCAAGTCTTCTTTAGTTAATCTAGTATTCCTCATAAAAATTCACAACTTATTTTTGGCCAAAAATCAGGCGGAAAGTTTGTCCATATCAAATTACTTCTAATGCCATGATTGACTAAAAATTGATTCTAATTTCCATATAGAGAGTTGATCCCATATGACTGGATCTAGAAAAAGTGTCACCACAATTTTTGATAAACTTAAGTTTGAAAATTTTATGATGGAAAGTAATTGCAAGTCTTCTTCATTTCATCAAGTAATCCTCATAAAAATTTCCACCTGTATTTTGGCCATATTAAATTAATTCTAGTTCCATGTTGATAAAAAACTCATAATTATTACCATATATACATATTAAACCCATCAGACTGTGCCTTTCCAAAAGTGTCTACCTGAATTATGGCTAAACCTCAGTTGGACACTTTTATGATGCAGAGTAGCTAGGGCAAAAGTATTCTTCAGTTAATTTGTTATTCATAATAAATTTATCCTCCAGAAGTTTGGCCTAACTTCAGGTGGAAAATTTTGGAAAGCACCAGTTAGTCACTATCCATCAAAAAAGTGTTCACCAAAATTTTGGCTAAACTTGTGGTGGAACCCTTTCATCAGGCACAGTAAGATGAGATCAACTCTTTAGATGGAAATGAGGATGATGTTTTGGTCAATAATGGAAATAGAAGTAGTTTTATGTGGCCAAATTATCCCCCTGAAGGTCAGACAAACCTCACAAGGACACTTTTTAGCAGGTAGTAACTGAGAAAAATCCATTTATCAGAAGGAAAATCTTTTATTGGATAGATTCCAAGGTTTCATACTTGTGTATTATGGTCAGTATTAATTTTAAAAGTGTCTTTCCAAGAAATTTCATTGCCCATCATGACATATTTTGTTTTAAATGTTTCAAACTGCATGATACAGTATTAAGGTGTCACATAGTATAATTAAGTTCTATTAAGTGCCCTCCTATGATGCATTAGTTTTTAATTTAATATCTTACATAATAATTATTTTTTACATAAATTCATCAATATTTTATTTTATTATCAAATTTAATAGAGAAAGTATCCTGAATTATTATATATGCATAAGCTTAGGTTAGATCAATTTGTGCTCAACAGAGGACCAAAATCAAGTTATGGAGAATTAACTTGTGCATAATTTGGAATCAGTTGATATTCTGTCTATCATCAATCTGAGAATAAATGTACTTCCAATAAAATTTTGTATATTGTTATAAAGTGAGAATAACCCTGGAATAATAATAGACACTCTGGAGTTCAAAGAGAGGGGATCGCTAGCAGTTCACCCCCATATTTTCCATGGTGAAGGTAGTGAAGCTAAGGGCTCACTTTGAGAGGCCAGTAGTTTCTGGATAATATAATGTTATGGACTCTGTTCTGTAAAGGATGATCCAGGGTCAGGTTTCCCTCACTTTTAAGGAATTGTATGCTATCAGTCCTGGGTTGTCTGATAGACAAAAGAAGTTGTTGACCAGAAGAAGAGTGTCTTCTGGGGAGGTAGAACAAATATGTGATTCTGCTGAAAAGTTTAAAGAGGGGTTGGAAACTCATTTTTCTGCTCCCCTGGGATATGTAAATGTCACTCTGAATGGTAGGGAGGCTAGGGCATTGGTGGATTCAGGTTCTCAGATCAACCTGATTTCCTTGTTTGAGGCTACTCATTTGGGCCTCCTTATCAAACTGGTATTGGTGAGAATTTGAGAGGTATAGGTGGCCATCTCACTGAGTTTATAGAATCCTCCGAATTGTTGAAGTTGGACATTGGTGGAGCCTCTGGAAAGGCTCATTTTTACCTTGCTAAAGTTAATGTTAAAGCTGTTTTGGGTGGGCCAATCTTGATGGATTTTCAAGCAAGAATTGGTTACCAATTTGACATGGGAATCAGTTTGGAGTTAACTAGTGAAGAAAAAAGAAGACTTTACATGAGGTTGTCATCTCCTGGAGATGATGGTTGGGAAAACAGACCTGGTTTGTTGTCCATGTGTCAATGCATGGATTGTTGGAGGAGAAAAATAGAATTAAGTGCCGCCTCTGAATTTTTGGAGTGTGGCTCAGGCTCTAGTGAGATTCTGTCTTTTTTAGAGTAATGAGGGCTTATCACCCAAGTGCTACAACCTCTCCCCAAGATGAGAAAATCCCTGGTTGTAGTAGGTCAGCTCCCTTGGAGATATACCAAGTGGATTTTCAACTCTCTCTTTTTAATGAATCTCTTCTCTGCAAGCATTCTTCAACTTTTATATCAAGTCTATGTTCTTTCTCAAGAGATTTAATTAATTTTAATTTAAGTTACAATAGGAAGATGGGTTATATATCTTTATTGAAAGATATGGGGAGAAGCTCTGGAGTGGTGAGATTGGGGTCTAAAAGTAAGTTCTCACAATTGTGCACCGCTAGGGTTTCTTCTACACCTTGTAAAAACATAAGCTTGGCCACGTCCATGAGAATTGGGGAAACCCCTGGTTATTTTTTTATGCAAGAAAACCCAAGAAAAGAGAATAAAAATTTCAAGATAACTGTAGAAATTCAAGAAAAAAATCTGAATAGAATAAAGAAAGAATATTCAAAATATTTTTGTGAAGATCATGAAGATCAATTTTTGCGCCTCCAGAAAGTGGTTAAACTGCACAAATTTTTGAAGAATGAAGATCAGCAAGATCTAGTTTTTGGCCTCTAGCAAGAGGTTAAACTGCACAAATTTTTGGAGATTAAAGATCAGCAAGATCTAGTATTGGGCCTCCTGAATGAGGATAAACTGCAAAATTTTAGAAGATGTGATTCTTATGATGAATCAAGATTTGAAGTTTTGGAAGATGGAAGTGAAGATGAAGATGTGGGATTGCGAAAATTTTTTGGAGTGGTGAGATTTGGGAGTTGAAGTAAGTCCTCCCAATTGTGCACCACTAGGTTTTCTTCTACACCTTTCAAAAACATTACCTTGGCCACACATGTGAGCAATGGGTAAACCCTTGGTTTTTGTTCCAGGTTTGGTGGAGAAGACGTCTAAAAGTTCCCTCAAGTTGATGGTGCAGCCACAAAATACAAGAAGGTGACGCAGAAGATTAGGCCTGTCAACGAGCATATTCCTGTAGGTTTGAATCCTCCGTTGTCAAGAGATCCATACTGTACTCCTCTGGTGAACAACCCTCTGATTTTGAGGAAACTGCTAGGGTGATGGTGGAATGTTTGAAGGTTTTTAATTTTGGTCCTGATGGTTGGTTTTATGATGAGGAACAGAAGTTGTTGTTTCACATTATTGTGCTGAGGGAGAAGGCAGTAGCATTTGATGAAGAGTAAAGGGTTGTGTTGAAACACTCTTATGGGGAACCTTACTTGATTCCTCTGGTTTGTCATGAACCTTGGCAAATCAAACCTATTCAACTTCCTGTTGCTATCCGAGATGATTTTGTGGAGATTGTTAATGAAAGAGTCAGGACTGGATTTTATGAAAAATCAACTTCTAGTTACTCAAGTCTCGTTTTCTGTGTTAAAAAACAGAATGGAAAGCTCAGGATGGTTCATGATCTTAGAGCCCAGAATAGAGTTACTATCAAGGATGGGGGGATGCCGCCAAGTACAGAAGACTTTGTGGAAGCCTTTGCTGGAAGGGTGTGTTATAATTTGGGTTATATTATGGGTGGTTATGATGAAAGGGAACTTCATACTGATTCACAGCCACTCACAACATTTGAGACTCCTCTGGGAAGATTTCAGCTCACTAGGTTTCCTCATGGAGCAAATAATTCAGTAGCAGTTTATCAAGCACCAATGGCTTGGATTTCACAGGATGAGGTGCCAACTCATTATGGTATTTTTATTGATGATGTTGGAATTAAAAAACCCTCCACTGATTATTGAAATGAGGTTCTGAAAGAGAACCCAGGTATAAGGAGATTTGTTTGGGAATATGCAATTACTCTAGAGAGAGTATTGTTTAGAAATGAAGAGGCTGGTTCGACCATTTCTGGGTCAAAGTTTTTGTTGCTTTTTTCTGGCTCTGGAAAATCTGGGTCATGTGGTATGTAAAGAAGGGAAAATTATGGCAAAGAAGAAGGTTAATAAAATTCAGTCATGGCCAAGTCCTAAAAATACTACTGAATTCAGGGGATTTTTGGGAGTTTGTGTGTATGTCAGGAATTTTATTAAAGATTTTTCTTTGTTGGCTTCACCTTTGAGGAGGCTGACCAGGAAATTTGTAGAGTGGGAATGGACTGAAGAGTGTGAAGAGGCTTTTGAGAAGTTGAAGAAGGTAGTAGGTGAAGATATTATTCTTCAAAAGTTGGATTATGGAAGGGAAGCTGGAAAAATTTATCTGGAAGTGGACTCAAGTTATATTTTTGCTGGTGCTGTTTTGTGTCAGAACATAAAGCTGGGAATGTCAGGCCAGTAAGGTATGATTCTGTGGTTTAAAAGAGGTGAAATCTAGGTATTCTCAGCCAAAGATGGAATTGTGCAGTGTAGAAAAAATCTTGAAGAAGCTATAAACTGTTTTCTGAGGGAAGCATTTTGAGCTTCAGGTGGATGCTAAATCTCTGGTTCAAATGATCAACACACCTAGTCTTCAAAATGCTCCAATGACTAGGTGGGTGGTATTTATTTAACACTTTTTCTTTGACCTGGTGCACAAGCCAGGTAAAACTTTTATGATGCCAGATGGATTGTTAAGAAGACCACCCACAGATGAAGATTCTGATCCTGAAGAGTTTGACGAAGATGTCCCAGTTGTTAGGACAAGAACAAAGGGTTCTGAAGATTTTTCTCACCTCCCGCAAGAGGTTAAACTGGATGGTTCTGATCTTGATTCTGGTGATCAGGATGTTTTTGTTGATTAAGATGGGGCTGTTGTTTGGGATGGCTCAAATTTGGAAAATGGTGTTTTGTTAGTGAACTGAATTCTCATAAGATTCAGTGGGAGGGAAGGGATTTACCAAAGTTTAGGGATTGGTGTCCTGGTTGGGCTGGTCCTGTTGCTCATGTGCACACTGGTGATTTTGATCATAGGGTTGTACCCTTGGATGTTGTGTTGTTGGATTTTGAAGATGAGACCTGGGGTCAGACTGGGTTTTATTTTATTTTGGTTGAATATTTTTTAACCTTGGAGAGGCCAGATATTTGTGATGATGATACTTGGCTGGCAATCAAGAAGAAAAGTCCTGGATTCTATGTGTCAGGAAGAAGGTTGATGAGGAGTAGAAATCAAAATCCTCAAGTCATGTTGACTCAGAAGAAGGTTCAAGAGTTGGTGTTGAAGTCTTTGCATGAAGACCTTGGTCATAGAGGCTTTGGAAAGACTTATAGAAGAGTAGCAGACAGATTTTGGTGGCCAGGTATGAAGTTGGCAGTGCAGGGTTAGGTTCAATCTTGCGAAGAATTTCAAAGAAGAAGTCACTTGAAACCTAAAGAGGTGGGCTATGCTACTGGGGAATCAACTGTTTTTGGAAGGGTCAGTCTGGATGCTGTCCATATTTAAGAGGGCAGGTATAAATACTTGATTTTTGCTAGGGATGATTTGTCTGGTTGGGTTGAGGCAGTGCCTCTGGTTAATTTGACTGCCAAAAATGTGGCATAATTTTTGAATAAATAATGGGTATTTAGATATGGGTTGATGAAGTTGGTGACTGTTGACGGTGGGCCAGATTTTGGAGCTGAATTCAAAGAAGCTGTGGCAAGTATTGGCTCTAAAGTTAGAGTGGCTACACCCTATTATCCTGAAAATGAAGGCATGGTTGAAAGAGGCCATCAAGTTATCAAGAATGCTTTGGTGAAGATGTGTGGAGATAGTGCTGAAAAGTGGAGGCATTATTTAACCTTGGTGTTATTTGCTGATAGGGTCACTGTGAAAAGGATAACTGGATATTCTACTTATGAATTAATGTTTGGTTAGAAAGATGTTCTACCAGTGGATTTGGAAGCCTTCTCTTATCTTGGAATTTATTGGGATGATGTGCGCTCAACAGAAGATTTACTATGTTCCAGGATGCAACAGTTGGAATGTAGAGAGGAATGTCAAGAGAATGAATACTCTAGAATGATGAAGATAATAAATCAATCAGTCACATACTGGGACAAGAAGTTGGCTCATATACTCAGGAATCCCTTGAAACCTGTTTGTTTGGTTTTAGTGTATAATAGAAGTTTGGAGAGTCAGTGTGGAAAAATTTTTGCTGACAGATGGAATGGACCTTACAGAGTCAGATCTCAGGTGTCTGGAGGTTCTTATGTTTTGGAAGAGTTGGATGGTACAGTCTTAAAGAAGAGAGTGGCTGCTGACCAGGTGAAGAGATTTTACCCTAGAGGCACTAGAAGTGAAGAAGATTTGCTCCCCAATGAGGATAAACTATGGACCGTTCTTTAATTTTGGATTTTTTTTGTGGTGATGCTGTGAATTTGTTTTGTTGGAAACCTTTTGTTAGAATTTACCCATGGGTGGAGCTTCTAGATTTTGCCTTGGCAAGTGTGGGGGTGACTGATCAGCTGGCTGCTCTATCAACAGTTACCCCTGATTGTCTGTTTCCAACCCCTTCTCTTAATTTGGTTGAAACCTAGTATTAGTTTTTCTTCACAGGTTTTAGTCCTGTATGACTTTAAAATGGAAATTATTTTGTTCTTCAAGTGTCGGACTCTTGACAATTATTGGTTTTGGTTTTTGTGTTGGATGTTGTGTTTTTGTTAGAAGGTACCCAGGGGGGGCTTCTATATTTTATTTTGGAAAGTGTGGGGGTAACTAATGAGCTGGATGCTCTGTAGAAAAGTTACCCTATAATGTCTTTTTCAAGAATTTTGTTTGTCCTAGTTGAATCCTAGTTCTGGTTTTAGTTATTCAGTTTTCTGGTCCACTATGACTTTAAACTGGCTTTGGACTGTCTTCTTTGTTTCTCTTGGTGTGGTGACGGATCAATGGTGTTCTCCCATCATTTTTACTTATTGGAGGGAGCCCACCCAGTGATCATTTCTATGGAGCCAGACCTTTTTCTTTTTCTTTTTTTTTCTGATTTTTGGTTTATGGTTGTGTTAGATAGTAGTTTTAGATTATTTTCTTTTTTATCTTTTTATCTTTTATTTTTTTATGGGGGTTATTAGGATGTAAAGAGGGAAAAGTCACAAATTATGGTGTTACCACATCAGGGTCAACTGGATGTGGGCAAGCATTGGTTGGGAAAGGCTCATCAAGTGGCCCAACAATGCTATTTTTTTTTTATATATTTCATTTTTTTCTGTGTTTCATTTTTTATTATTTTCTTTAATCTCTAATTTTTTTATCTTAAATCACTTGAAATATTTAAAGGTGTATCCACATCAAGGTGCACTTGGATGTGGGTAAGGTATTGAGGGTTCAGCTCATCAACTGGCTGGGGGATACCATTTGTAATAATTATTTAGTTCATATTATTTTATTCATTACATTTTAATTTCATTTTCAATGTTTTTTAGTATGTTAGTTGTTTAGTAGATAAAAATAAAAATAAAAATAATAAAAAAGAATAAAAATAAAAATAAAAAATAACAATAAAATTAAAATTAAAAAAAAAAATATATATATATATATCTTTTAGCTGCTATTTTTTTTTCTATTTAGTAAAATTTTTAAATTCTTTTATTTAATGACGTGGTGAAGAAGCCTCTGGAAGTGGGTCTGGATAGTGTTGGTGTTTATGTTTCTTTTTTGGATTAGAGGAAGAACTGTGCTCTTTTTAGTGCAGGTGGCTGGAGAAAGTATACGGGTTATAGTGGTCAGGAAGTTGGTCAGAAGGTAAACTTTAACAAGAAGAGGAAGAAGCAGGAATGGAGTGCTGGAAAGTGTGCTTGAAAATTTGAGACATCTTCCAGTGGTCATCAGGGAGTAGTTTTCTCAGATTCTTCTCAAAATAATTCAACAGACCTTGGAGAGCAAAGGCCTTAAGCATGTTTGAACACATCATGCTAAGGTGTTGCTTCATAAAAGTGTAATCCAGTGTCAAAGTAGTTTCCAGGGGTTGGCCAGTTCCAAATGCAGCTGCAGGAGGGGGGTTTCCAACTAAAAACAGAAGAAGTGGTTCAATAATTATTCGCTGTCGAAGAAATTAATTTTTGTTATTTTATTTTGCTACTTACAGATTGGGAGATCCTCAAATTTGTATGCAGCCAGAATCTGGACAGCTGAAGGGTGTTGAAAAGATGTTGTAGGAGGGTCCACCAGATGGAGGTATGGATTTTCATGGTCATCCTCTGAATGGTGTTGAGAAGGTGAAGGAGAAGAAGGAGGTTTCTGTGACCTGTTTGCAGCAGCAGGGCTGTTGTTGTTGTTATTTTTTATATTATTGCTTGGTGCAGGTTTGCTAGATACTGGCAGAGGAGTGCCAGGTTGATTGAAGGAAGGACCAGGATATGGTGATCTGGTGGCTGATTGTGATCTTCTGGATGAAGATCCAGAGGAATAATTGGCGGCCAGAGGAGAGGTGAAGTTGTTTCTTCCTGAAGTAACAGTGTTGGCTGTTCTGGTGTTTGCAGTGGGTCCTCTAGGAAGCCTTATAGAGATGTAGGAGTTTCTGGTGTTGATAGAGAAGAAATGGTGGTGGTACCCATTTCTCTGTGAGCATTAGGAGGTTTTAGTGTAGAGTTATTGGTGTTGGATGGAAGAATTTGGCTGTTTTATGGCTGAATTTGGAAGTTCTGAGCCTGATTTTTGTTTTCTGATCAGGCGGGAGGGCCGCCCAAAGTTGGGAGAGCCGCCTGGACACGGTCTAGCAGCCTAGGAGCTGATTTTGACACCATTTTTTCTGAATTCGATGAGAGAAAAGCAGATTCTTGAGAAGATAAAGCTGGTCTTTTAGGAATGGTTTTGGAAATAGAAAGTTGTGATCTTCTGGAAGTAGCAGAAGACAAAGAGGAAGAAACAGGTCCAAGCTCTGGTGACCTGGTAGGAGATCTGGATACATATTTTTGTGAAGGTGAAGGCGGAGGTATTGGGTAGTTGGGATCTCTGTCACACCTTATCTTTCAGAATTGCAAGAATCTCAGGCCCTGTAATAGAGTTTGGCCTAAGAAGTAGAAAGAGTCAATTTTCAAGGTCTGCACATGTGTATGCACTGTTTATAAGCGTAGTCCTTAGGAGAAGTGAAACAGGGAAGGTCCAATGGGTCAAAATTTGGTGATCCAGCCATAATCTGTGAAGGAGAAATAATAGAGAGAAAAGAGATGAATAAAAAAATTTATAAGTGATGTGTAGATGGTGAAGAAAGAGTGGAAGTTCAGCAGGTTTGCTGTGGAGCATTGTGCATGGAGGCGGCACTGCCTTTGTTATGCAAAACAAAGAAAAGTCTGTCAAGACTTTAAACTGAAAAATGCAGTCAGTTTGTCAAGACTTTAAACTGAACACTGGTCAGTCCATCAAGACTTTCGACTGAGAAATGGTACAGTCCCCCAAGACTATAAACTGAGGATGGTTTAATGGTTGAGTCTTTCAGGACTATAAATTGATAATTGGAGTTAGTTTGATTCTGGTAGAGGTCATCCAAGGGGGAGTTTCCAAATTTTGTTAAGGCAAGTGTGGTGGTAACAGATGAGCTGGCTGCACTGTAGAACAGTTATCCAAGAATTTCAAATTGTCTCTTTGGGTCTTAAATGTTTTGATCTCTGGTTCTGTCTTTTTGATTTAGGTTTTTAGTCCCCCAAGACTAAAAACTGAGGGTTTTGAGTCCCCCAAGACTATAAAATGAGGGCTGTTAGTCCCCCAAGACTTAAAACTGAGGGTAGTCCCCCAAGACTGTAAACTGAGAAACTTTTTTTATGTGGATTGGCTTCATTCAGGAAGTCTGGAGAAGTCAATCTTTTTTCATTTCTAAGTCAAGAGATTAATCAAGAGTCAGGAGGCACAAGAGAATCAAGAGATGTAACAAAATGTTCAGAATCAGCTTTGAATTGTTGTATGAGGTTCTTCCTTTTCTCAAGATCCTGTGGGTTCCTAGCAGGAGTGGACGGGAAGTAGATTAGTAAGAGATGCTTCTGTTGAGAAGAATGTTGTTGAAATTTGACCTTAATTCTGGGAAAAGGATTAGGTGGTGGTGCTTCAATGGTCCCACATTGTCATCATCACTGTCAGTAGAGAAATGAACTTGAAAATTTCAGATTGAAGTCCAGTATGAAGAAAATTTGGGCTTACCATTAGAAGGACCAGGGATAGTAGAGCTAGTGGTATTAGCGGGATTGACACTCTTTTTTGAATGGTGTAATTTGTGGACCAGTCTGGGAATCAGGATAGATGGCCTGGATCTTTTGGTGCTAGTAGAAGGTGGATCAGGTTGCGGAGAAGGAGAAGATGTTGCAGAGGACAATGGACCAGGTCTGAAACAAGTCTTCTTTCTACAGTGGCAGGCATCACAGGAGGTTCTGTAGGGATGAGCCTGTGGTGAGATGGTACAAATGAGATTGTTGTCAATGCAGTATTGGCAGGGGCCCATTTCAGTAGCAGATTTGGAAAGAAATCTGAGCATGGTGGTTGTGGTAAAGGAGAATGTGGAAATTCTCTATTGGAGGGAGGATGTGGTCTTCCAACATTGGTGGAGCCCTTTGTTATTTAATTTGGTGTTTTTTTGGTTGCCTTAAATGTAATTGTTTAAATAATTAGGTGTTTTTCTGGATTTTCCCAGAAAATATTGGGACTACCAGGATGTGGATATAAACATTGTATAGCGCCGGTGTTTCTCTATATTTTATGACTTGATGACATTTTTCATAGTCTAAGTATTTGGGGGATAATTTCTCATTTCTCATTTTAAAAGATTGCTGTTGAATCATGTTTTTTGTGTTTTAACGGCTAACCTTAAGTCTTAGGGTTAAGTGCTTAGTACTGTTGGAATGAGCTGAATTTTTTCTACATTTCATGTCACAATGTTGTTATAGTGTAATTATGTGTTTTAAGGGTTTTAGTAGCTGTATTTGATTTTTCTAAGTATTTTGGGTATTTTTGGTGGTTTTCTGGCTTCAGGGTGGTCAGGTCGCTTCAGGCGGGCCTCCGGACGTCAGGAGGACTGCCTGCCTCAGTGCTAGAGGGCTGGGAAGCATTTCCAGGGAGGTTTTATGCAAAATGGGGGTCAGGAACGCCAAATTTGTGTGTGTGCATGGGCTCTTAGTTACTAGTCTGTGTGTATATAGTGAATAAGACAGTTTGGGGCAAATCTAATTATCATACAACCATCCGGAGGTAATATCCTTGTTCCTCATTCAGTTTTCACTGTTTTCTGGTCACAATTGGCTGTGTTTGTTGCAAAGTGAGTTCTTCATTTAACTTAACTTAGCAACTGTTTTCTCTGGTATAGTCTTGCAAGCTATATAAGGTATTATTGCCGTCTCTGGTGTGGATTTGAAACCTACATCAAGTATCATTGCTTTTTCTGGTGTGGAAATTGGTCTACATTTCAGTTCTTTGGTTTGGTAGTCTCTCTGGAGACTACTTTCTTGACTGATCAGGCAGTCAAGTGTTGGAAAAGGGGCTTTTGGTAAACAGTAACCAATTTACTGTAGCAGGTAAATATCACTTGTTTTTCTAAAGCGACAGGGGTTTTTCTATCTGGTTTTACTCCAACTCCCTTGGTCAAGGCCTATAGCTGGTACTATAGGATTGTCTACACCTGGAGCCGGGTAAATTTTATATTAATTTATTGGACCTGAAAGAGGGCATATAATGTGCATTTTATGTATACAAATTAATATTTTATTGCATAATAAAATTATATAAGTATCTTATTAAATATAAGTAAAATTGGTGTTATATTAATTTTATTATTATATAAATATTTATAAATTTAAATTAAGCATTATTTATTTTATATTCTATAAATTATGACACATTTTTTTGTATTTAATAATTATAAATTAATAATTATTTAATTATAAACATATATTATAATTATAAGTGTAAAATTGACTTATAATGTAATTAAATTAATTATTTAAATTTATATATAAAATAAAATTTTTCATATCTCATTAAGCAAAAATATTAGACGCTTTTTTGACTCATAATTGTGTCATCAAGTTATTAAAAAAGTTAAAACACTTTATTAAATATCTTATTAATGTTTTATTCTAAAAATGAGTAATTTTGTTAGAATAAGTACTTGTTTTAACTTAAAATAATTATTAAACTAATAAAAGTAGTTAAAATAATTGATTACTCATGTTTTATACTAAATTAATTAATTACACTATTTTTATGTGTTAAAATAGTTCATTTTTATGTGTCTCTTAAAATTGGTTTTTTTAAAGGGTTATCAGAAATTTTTTAAATTAAATTAGTTTTTTTTTATGTGTCTCAAACTTATTTAATTCACCACGCAATATGGGGGGTGGACTTGCTAGCAAGTCTGCAAACTTGAACCCTAATTCATATCTTTTTCAGCACACATTGAGGTGGTGATGAAACAATCATGAAGAAATATTGAATTTACTTTGAAAACACCTTGAAAGTGATTTGAACCTTCATTGAACCACAGTTGATTAATAGTTAAAAAAATATTCACAGCAGGAAAAAAGTGTGCACTAGACGTCTAGTGATTTTTTTTGCTTCCTGAATTGATTCCTGGTAGAATTCCAAGTGGGACTTTCATCTGATGCCTCCCTCCCCTAATTCTCCCTTATCTTCAATCTGACTTCCTATCCCACCCCCTTATCTCATTTCTAACCTTTCCATCTACTTACCCTTTTTTCCCTATTCCTTTCCTTCACAGTGAGAAAACAACTCTCCTCTCCTTCCCCCCTCTCCCTTCTCTTCTCTTAATTTCTCACACCTCCCCCAGAACCTCACTCACCTTTCCCAGCCCACTGTCATTATTTAGTTTTATTTTACTTTGTATTTTTTTCATTTTTCATGTTTCTTCCCTACAAATATATTCCTTTCTCAACAATTGGCAACATTTTTTTAGTAAACACAAGCAACTCAAATTCTGAAATATGTATTTAGTTACATTTTTTACCACTTGGAATGGGTTATAATTCCTCAAAATTTTGTTCCTTGTTATTTCTAATTTATACATATTAATTATTCTCAAGTTTATAAAAAGCTGGCTACTTCCCAAGCTCTTGCATGCCTCCCCAACAATTTTTTCACCTCTCCAATCTCATTGCTCACCTCCCCCAGAAAAATAAAGGAACTGGGGAAGTGTCAGCCAGGCTATTCCAGGAGTCCAGTAAATGATATATAAATTATAAAACCTTAAAGAGTGGGTAAAACTTGTATTTAATGAATATAACTTAATATTTTATTACATAATGAAATTATATAAGAATTTTATTATATACAAATGTTACATTAAATTTATTGGTTATATATATTTTTATATACAATTAAATTGAGCATAATATAATATATTCTAAAAATAATGGCGCATTTTTATATATATAATAATTATAAATTTATATTTGATTAATTAAAAAACATATATTATAATTACAAGTGTAAATTTGATTTATAATATATTTAAATTAATTACTTAAATTTATATATTAACTAATACCTCTCATATGACACTAAACAATTATTAAGGACGCTTCTTTTGACACTTAATTGTGTTAGAAAAAAAAAAAAAAAAACAAATAAATTAATTTGAACTAAATTGAGATTAATTGATTGTTTTGTTGCGTCAAATTATTTTTGTTTCACTTAAAAAGTTCTCTAATCAGGATGGACCATCTGTTGGGAATTATATTTCTCATAGTTCCTATGTTTCCACTCTTGTTTAGTTATTTACTATTGTCACTTACTGATTTGGGGATTAATGGCGGGGAAATTGGATTCTTAATTGGGCTTTTAATTAATTGTTTCATGTTTTTCTCTATATTGTTATGTTTCATTTACTCTTTTTGATATAATTGTTTTATTTCTTTCTAATAATTGTATTTACTGATATAGTAGCGCTTCAGAGGACCCATTGCCTATAAAAGGGCCTTGGATAATCCCCTGTAGCCTTATCACTTATTATACACTCAACAATTTAAATACAATTTTTATATTACGTTTATATTCTTTTTATTAGTAATAAAAATCTAATTAAAATTTTATATAACAAATTAAAGGTTGCTTTAAGTCTGATAGTAATTATTTTGGTTGCCGCGCAGAACTCTTACTTAAAATAATATTAATATTAATAAAACCAAGTTGTTGTCACCTCCCAGCTCACTTATCGTTGTTTTTCTCTCAATAAATTAAATAATTTTATTAAATTTTATTTTTTTTATTACCCATACCTTTTTCCTCCTTCTCCTCCTCTCATTCCTTCTTCCATTTTCTCCTTCTTCTAGACGACCGGCCGACAACTGAGGGCCTTTCCAAACGACGACGACGATCGAAGCCTGGCGACGAACGACAAAACGCACGGACCACCTAGCAAAACGAAACTTTTGCCGCGACTGTGTTTCGAACTTGGGTTCGACATATTAGGTTTATATAATATTAATTTTTATATTATTTTGAAGTGATTTTTCGATCACTATAGCAAGTTCACCTTTGCGCCTCTCACTCATAATACTATATTTTTATTGCAATAACAGTGATTGTGGCTTAATTGCTGATTCACTGAGTGTAAGTGTTCAATTTTTAAAAATTTTTTTTCCTAGTTGACCATTATAGAGTGTTAAATCCTCTTAGTCCTAGAAGAATTAACATTATTATTAATACAAATTGAATTATTAATTTAATTTTTTTTTATTATTAATTATTGTTAATTTTTGGTTGACTTAAAAGTACATTGTGCTTAGTCCCAATATATTGCCATATTTAATATTGGTAATTAATTTGTTGAATTAACTAACTTGTTATTCCCAATTTAAACTTGCAATCCATTTTTTTTAAAAAAATTAATTTTTAATTATTACTTTATATTGAAAGTTAATTTTTCTATAATTAAATTAATTAAAAAATTTTTTATATTATTTGGAGCAAATTATTGACTAACTTTGATTATTTTTTATAAAGAACAAAGTAAAATATTAATCTTCCCACTAGTATGTCCAACAATTTGACAGAAAAAATGGATAACATGCAAGTGGATGAGATAGAAATTGACTATGATGCTGACACTGTAAGCTCTTCTAAAGTTGGTCATAAAAAGTCTTATGCTAACACAAAGATTTCTCATACTGCAGGATGTGGAAATGACAGGAAATGCAAACAAAAACCCCCTTCCCCCAGTACCACAGAAGGAAGTAAAGCCTCTAGTGCCTCAAGAAGGTCTTCCAAAAGGCTTCAAAATAAAAAAGCTTCCTCTGCCACAACAAATCAGCAACCTCTCCAGTCATATAAAAGAGTTGAAGACAGAAAATATGACGTACAAAGCAAAGGTAGACACATTGTGGGATCAGGTCCAAGAACTCAGGAACCAGATTCAGGCCCAGGCCCCTCCTCAATTGCCTCCCAATCAACTTCAATTTCAGGCTCAACCTTCACAGCCACCCAGCTCAACCATCCAAAATCCAAATACTATGGAAGTAGAGCAATGGAAATGGGATTATCTAATGAGTCACTACCAGCAGAATGTGCAACACCCTCCTCATCATCAGCCTGGCCCATCCAGAACACCCAATTTCCATCCACCTCCTCATCCCTACCAACAAAGCAGGAGAAAGAAGGCCCAAGCACAATCCCAAACCCAGTCCCAGGGGAAGTTTCCTCCTCTGCCATGGTAAGTAATTTGGTTGATAGTCACTTGGGTATGTTTTCTAATAAATCTTCTTCTGCAGGTAATATTATTGAACATGGTGAAAGAACAGTTAAACCTGTTAAAAGACAGCTTCCTGTAACTAGTAGCCCTATTGATGTAATTAGCAAATTGTCATTTGATGAACCTTTACATTTAACTTCTACATCTTTAATTAATCCTTCTCTTGCAATTAAAATGATTCTGTTCCCCCTGAAATCTATAACTTAATTGAAAAAACTTCTGAGGAAATTTTGAAAGATACCCTTGATTTTAATATTGTGAAAGACAAACATGTGAGAGATGTGTTAATCCATGAAAATGACAGATTAAATAATTTACACTTGCAATGTAGAGTGAGTTCTTCTGTACAAGATACAGCTTATTTAAAAAGCAAAGAGACCTTGAATATTGTTCTTAGTCAACAAAAACAAATAAGAAGTGACCATAGAGCTATCTCAGATAGAAATATCAGTCTGCATAAGACATTAAGTGAATTGAAACCCCTTATTGAGGAAAATTATTCATTCAAAAATGAAATAAAATCCCTACAAAATGAGTTGAAGAAACTAAAAAATGACTTCCATGCACTAAGTACCAAACACTCAGTTTCTGAGGACAGAAATGTTCTATCTCTTGCAAAAGTGAATGACCAGATGTCTGAAATTCCAAGAATAAGAAACTATGTGTCTGACCTACAGGAAAAATTCTCAACCTTAACCATCAATAATGAATTAAATGAGATCTCTGCCAGTAAGCTGCATAAAAATAAAGGGAAAAAACCTGAACAAAGTTCATCCTTTCTTCCTCATATTTCAACCATTCAACAAACTGACAATGAGTCTGTAAAATCTTTTGCTACTAGCAAAAAATCTTGTGATGGTCATGCACCAGCTGTTTCTGTAAATAATGAAATTTCTGAACACCTGGCTAAACTTCAGGAATTATTACTAATGAATAATTCAAACCAAAAAGTGGACCATCCCAGTAGTCAGAAAAATTGGCCTAAGTTAGACCAATATCCTACCTTTGATGGTGATTCTTCCTCTGATTGGCAACACTTTATCCAAAGAATTGATAATTTAAAGAGATCTTATAAACTACCTGATGAGGAAATTGTTTCTAAGCTAATTTCTTTATTTTCCAATGTAGCCTTGATGTGGTATGAATCTGTCCTCTTAGATAACAATCATTATACATGGAATGATTGGAAATCCTTGATTGAAAATCAGTTTGGTGGTTCAAAATTCAGGTTAGCTCAGCAAAGACTGTATGAGAATACTAGATATGTATCCTCCTCTGTTGAAAAGCCCATTGTTTTTCTGATGAAAATAACTAAAATCCTTAGAGCAATTGATCCAAAGATGGATTATGATATTTGGAGAGATAAAATTTTGTATAAATTACCAAATTCTCTTAGGGATTTGATTGTTGCTAGAACTGAGCATGTAAGGGAAAATTCTTCTTTCATTAATATCTGTAATGAAGTACTACTCAACCATAGATATGAACCAAAGAATTACCTTAGTAAATCTTATAATGATCAAAATAAACCTTCTGTAAAGCTCCCAGAAAAATCTGGTAAACCCTCTGCCCCAGTTGCACCTAAAAAATATGCAACAAATACTTGTTATAAATGTAACAAACCGTGGCAGAAGGGTCATGTTTGTGACAAGAAAATTCATCTTGTTGAACAAAATGAAGACACTGATGAACTTGAACTTGATGTCAATAATTCTTCCAGTGACTGTGAAAGTAATATCTCCTATGACAATGAATCTGTTAAAGATGTTTTAATGTTGGAACATGATGTCCATTATTTAAATAATATATCTGAAGATTGTGTATTGAATTTATCTTCAGTAGAAAATGCTGAGATAATTAAAGATATTACTAACAATTCTATTCCTATATCCCCTTTAAAGGCACCTGTTATCATTAATGGTAAAAATATTGATGTAGTTCTTGATTCTGGTGCTGGAGGAAGTGTAGTATCTGAAAAAGCTTTGGCTTCAGTGGATAAGGAATATTTGAGTAAATTATTGCCTATAACTTCTGAAAAATGGAGAGGGTATGGTTCTACCTTATTTCCTATTGGCAAATACAAAACCTCTGTATTCTTCAAATACAATGGTGGTTTTGTCAGAGCTATTTGTGAATTTGTTGTCATGAAAAATGATAATTTGAGCAATTGGTTTATTATGGGAAATGATATTTTAACCATGTTTGGTGTGAAACTGGACCCAGCAAATAATTGCTTTACCTTAGGAATGAATGGGAAAAGAAAATTCAAAATTTCTTCTCCTAAACCTTCTGGGCATTTGTTGAAATCTTGTAACTCACTGACCCAATGTAAAGGTAGAACAACAACTGAAATGGATGATTTATTACATGAAATAAATACCGCTTCTTTTGGTGATCATTTGACTAATGAACAAAAGGATTCTATTGTTGCCTCTATTACCTCTTTCCCTATGGCCTTTGCTCATGGTTCTCATGTCTTGGGAATTGTTCAAGAAGAAATGAAAATTACCTTATCCTGTAATTTGAGTGATATTCCTCCTTCCCTTAAGAAAAAACCATATCCTGCTTCTCCATCAAAAAGAAAAGATATTGAAGATAATATTGAAACATTATTGAAAATGAATATCATTGAGAAAGTGGATGTCACCCCCAAATATTGTGTCATCTCCCCAGTCTTAATTTCTTATGAAAAAGATAAAGCTAGATTATGTGGAGATTACAGAGCTTTAAATACTTATACTGTTGATGATATTTATCCTTTACCCAGAATTAATTCAATACATGCTACCTTGCAAGGTGCAAAATTTATTAGTTGTCTGGATGGTAATAAAGGTTATCATCAAGTTCCAGTTGAGAAAAATTCACAAAATTTTTTGCTTATTGCTACTCATATGGGAATATATAAGTATGTTAGGATGCCATTTGGCCCTAAAAATGCTCCTTCAGTTTTCCAAAAAGTCATGGATAACACTTTCCATCAAGAAATTATTGAAGGTTGGCTCATGGTTTATATTGATGATATTATTGTTTTTTCTAAAACTTTTGATGAACATATGATTCACTTAAATAGAGTTTTCCAAAAAATGGATGAAATCAATATGACCTTATCTTTAAAAAAGTGTAAATTTGGTTTTCAATCTTTGAAAGTCCTTGGCCATGTTGTGTCAGGCTTACAAATTTGTGTAGACCATAATAAAGTTGCTGCCATTCAAAATGTGAAAGCACCAACTTCTGTAAGAGAAATCCAAAGTTTTTTGGGTATGTGTGGCTATTATAGACAATATATTAAAAATTATCAGGTCATAGCCTTGCCTCTTACAAAACTAACCAGAAAAGATGTTGCTTTTCTCTGGAATTATGACTGTCAAAAAGCTTTTAATACATTGAAAAATTGCTTAATGTCAGCCCCTATATTGGCTCTCCCAGATTTTAACAAGCCATTTGTACTTTATACAGATGCAAGCTTTATTGGTCTGGGTGCTGCCCTTCACCAAAAGCAAATTATTAATGATAAATCCTCAGAGGTTGTAATTTGTTATATTTCAAGAACCTTAAGAAATAGTGAATTGAAATATGGTGCCACTCAATTGGAGTGCTTAGCAGTTGTTTGGGCTCTTGAGAAACTTCATTACTACTTGGATGACCAAAAATTTGAGTTGGTAACTGACTGTAGTGCTGTGAAATCTCTCTTAAACCTCAAAACACCTAACAGACATATGTTCAGGTGGCAACTTGCTGTTCAGGAATACAGAGGAAGGATGACTATTATACACAGAGCTGGAAATGTTCACTCTAATGTTGATATGCTCTCCAGATTGCCTTTGCCAAATAATGACTCCAATCCTGCTTATGTTCCTGAGGATGACACTGTTCATATACATGGTATATTTATAGTTGATATGGAAGAAGAGTTATTACAGTTAATACTGGATTCATATGATAAAGATTCTGACTTAAATAAATTAGTTACTATTTTGAATGATCCTAAGAATGCTTCAATTCAAGCATTAATAAAAACTCTTCCTGCAAAATACTAAAATGCCTTAAATAAAGGAAAGTTTTCTATTGAAGATGGTTATATTTATTATAGAAGGAAGCTTACCAATGTAATTGTTATTCCTCCTTCAATGAAAGAAACTATCCTCAAACTTTGTCATGATGACATATTAGCTGGTCATTTTGATCTTGAAAAAACATTGATTAGAATCAAAAACACTGCATGGTGGGCTAATATGTCTGAAGACACAAAATTATATGTTGAATCTTGTGATTCCTGCCAAAAATCTAAAAGGTTAACAGGTAAAAGAGCAGGGTTGTTACAACATATTGAAACACCTAGTGCTCCCTGGCAAATCATTAATATGGATTTTGTCACTGGTCTTCCTGTTGCAGGTAAAGACAGCTTTAACTCTTGTTGGGTAATAGTTGATAGATTCACAAAAATGTGCAAATTTATTCCAACCCACAAAGATGTATCCACCAAGGAATTAGCTTTCTTATGGTGGTCTTACATGTTTAATATTATTGGTTTTCCAAAAGCCATTATCTCTGATAGGGATCCAAAATTCACTTCTGAGTTTTGGACCTCTTTGATGGATATTTGTGGCTGTGAGTTAAAATTGTCTACAGCTCACCATCCTCAAACTGATGGTCTAGCTGAAAGAATGATTCAAACTCTGGAAGATATGATTAGAAGGTATTGTGCCTTTGGTTTAGAATATAAAGACAATGACAGATTTACTCATGATTGGGTCACTCTTTTGCCTGGTCTTGAATTTGCATATAATAGCACTGTTCATTCTGTCACTGAGAAAAAGCCTTTTGAGCTTTGGTTAGGTTATGTCCCAAACACTCCTGCTCAGATTCTCAATAATAAATTACCTAAGTTGGAACTACATCCTGGTGTAAAATCTTTTATGCAAATGCAACAGCTATGCAGAAAACATGCTCAGAGTTGTATTGATAAAGCATTTGAATATGAAAAGAAAAGATGGGATAAATCCCATAAAGAATACACATTTAACAAGGGTGATGAAGTGTTGATCTCTACTGTCCATTTCAATTTACAAGGTAACCACAAATTAAAAGATCCTTTTGTAGGACCATTTGTTGTTAAAAAAATGGTTGGTGATAATGCAGTAGAAGTTGTATTGTATTCTCCATATGATAGGAAACATCCTGTCTTTCCCATTTCTTTGCTTAAACCTTATACTTCCAACAGTGACTTATTTCCAAAAAGAAGAGGAAGACCTAAGAAGAACCCTCAGGAAGTCACAGAAACAGCAGAAATTGATAAAATTCTCAATGATAGAATTATCACTTCTGAAAGAGGTACTGAATATTTATTGAGATATAAGAACAAATCATCTGAACATGATGCATGGATACCTGGCAAAGAAATTTCAAATCTGCCTGCTCTGTTGAAAAAATACAAAAAGAAAAAATCTTAGCATTTTTTTTATTGTTTTTTTTAGAGTGAGGGAGTGTCAGCCAGGCTATTCCAGGAGTCCAGTAAATGATATATAAATTATAAAACCTTAAAGAGTGGGTAAAACTTGTATTTAATGAATATAACTTAATATTTTATTACATAATGAAATTATATAAGAATTTTATTATATACAAATGTTACATTAAATTTATTGGTTATATATATTTTTATATACAATTAAATTGAGCATAATATAATATATTCTAAAAATAATGGCGCATTTTTATATATTTAATAATTATAAATTTATATTTGATTAATTAAAAAACATATATTATAATTACAAGTGTAAATTTGATTTATAATATATTTAAATTAATTACTTAAATTTATATATTAACTAATACCTCTCATATGAAACTAAACAATTATTAAGGACGCTTCTTTTGACCCTTAATTGTGTTAGAAAAAAAAAAAAAAAAAACAAATAAATTAATTTGAACTAAATTGAGATTAATTGATTGTTTTGTTGCGTCAAATTATTTTTGTTTCACTTAAAAAGTTCTCTAATCAGGATGGACCATCTGTTGGGAATTATATTTCTCATAGTTCCTATGTTTCCACTCTTGTTTAGTTATTTACTATTGTCACTTACTGATTTGGGGATTAATGGCGGGGAAATTGGATTCTTAATTGGGCTTTTAATTAATTGTTTCATGTTTTTCTCTATATTGTTATGTTTCATTTACTCTTTTTGATATAATTGTTTTATTTCTTTCTAATCATTGTATTTACTGATATAGTAGCGCTTCAGAGGACCCATTGCCTATAAAAGGGCCTTGGATAATCCCCTGTAGCCTTATCACTTATTATACACTCAACAATTTAAATACAATTTTTATATTACGTTTATATTCTTTTTATTAGTAATAAAAATCTAATTAAAATTTTATATAACAAATTAAAGGTTGCTTTAAGTCTGATAGTAATTATTTTGGTTGCCGCGCAGAACTCTTACTTAAAATAATATTAATATTAATAAAACCAAGTTGTTGTCACCTCCCAGCTCACTTATCGTTGTTTTTCTCTCAATAAATTAAATAATTTTATTAAATTTTATTTTTTTTATTACCCATACCTTTTTCCTCCTTCTCCTCCTCTCATTCCTTCTTCCATTTTCTCCTTCTTCTAGACGACCGGCCGACAGGAAGGCTGGGAAGGTGAGAGAGGGGCTTTACAAGGCTGGGAGAGGTTATAAAAGCCCCTAACCCACTTTGGGAAGGCTGGGAAAGGTGAGCAAGGGTCCTTAAAGTGCTAGGAGAGGTGATAAAAGCCTTTGACCTACTACTCACAGCCCTACTTAGTCTTTACAGCACCTCGTTTACATCTCCAGACAAATTAAGGGACTTGGGAAGCTGGGGGAGGTGAGCGAGGGGCTTTGAAAGTCTGTGGGAGGTCATAAAAGCCTCTCACTCACTTCTCCCAGCCCTCCTTAGTCTTTACAGCACCTCGCTCACATCTCCAGCCAAAGTAAGGGACTGGGGGAGGCTGAAAGAGGTGAGTGAAGGGCTGGAAAGGGCTTAAGAAGGTGAGAAAGGGCTAGGGGAGGTAAGCGTGAGCTGGGGGATGTGGACAATAGACTGGGGAGGTGAGTAATAGTTCAAGAATGTGAGAGAAAGGCTGGTGAGGGCTAATGGAGGTGAGTGGGGTGAGTGAGGGGAATGGGAGGTAAGCGAGAGGTTGCAAAAGGGGTGTAGTTGTGTTAAAAGTGAAAATAGAGTGGAGGGGAGTAGTGAGGAGGGTTTAAACATAGATTTTGAAGCTTAAAGGGTGTAGCAAATGTATCAGGAGAGCAATAAAATGGTGGTGAGTGGTAAGAGAATTAACAGAAATGTAAAGGCAGAAAAATTTGTGTGGAGAGATTGAGAGGTTGTCCATTGAGGTAGTGAAAAAAGTAGTGTGAACTTTGTTCTTTGGGCGAACATCAGAGTCCACCCCCTCAATCTACAGCTCTATTCTGCTGATATGGAAAATAATTGATAATTATTTTTTATTGATCTTTTTGAACTTAAACCTATAGTTTATACGTCTTTATTTTATATTTTTGATTTACAATTCACTTTAAGACTAACAAAGTAATATAGTAAAATAATTGATAATGAAATACTATTTTGATTTTTTACACAAGAATTCACAGAATTCTTTTGATAACTATACATGATATAAATAAACAATATAATAGGAAAATTGTGGCAAAAAGTTGAAAACTAGAATAAAGCATTTAAAGAAATTCTAAACTATTAAACCTATGTATTTTTTGAGTTTATTGTATTTATTTTTAAATGTAATAGTAAAATATGTTGGTTAGATTAAAAATAGCTTTGAATTAAATTAAATAATTTGGGTAAAGGTTGAGGAAAATATTTATCCACATATATAACCATTTAGGCTTATTTCTTGTTTTGTGATTGCTATATATAACTGTATAATTGACTGTAATAACTGCAAATTTATAAAACTTCAATAAGTCATCTACCTCAATATATTTATGATAATCTATTCATTAACAGAATAAAATATCTGAGTCCTTTCTTTTACTAATTTTTTTTTCATTTCAATGACTATATACATTTTCAAAAAATTATTTATCATGTTTTTGGCGGAACTTAGAATGAAATCTCAATGCAATCTTGTTTCCAAGTGTGGTTCATAATAATTTAAGCCATGAAAAAATTTATACTTTTTTAGAAGTTTTATTAATTACTTTAAAATATGAAAATAATTATATTTTTATATCAAAGTATTTTTATTAAATACTTTGAAGCTCAAAAAATAAGTACAAATTAAGAATCATTTTTAGAAAATATTATACTAAAAAAAGTTTTAAGTTGATTATATATTATTATGATATGATTTCTTTCCATATAATGGATTATGAAACTACCTAAAAATCAATTTTATACAACTATATTACATAAAAAAGATATCAGCTCTTCTGCTCAGATTTGAAGTACTTCAAAAAAAATTATTTTTGTCTTAGGTACACATTATATAGAGTATTCAGAGCATCATATTAATTTTTTAGACTTACACATGTAAGTTGAAGGGAAGCCTCACAGGATAAAATTGGTCATTTTGTAAAAAAAAAAAATAAGTAAATATCTTTTAAATCAATATATATTTTTATAAAAAGTCAAATTTTAATATTTATGTTTTTTTTAAAATCTTTTATGAAGATTTTAAATCTTTCTATTTAAATTAATTTTTATAACAATATACCCATTCCAGTATTGCTTTGCAATAAGGCCAATTTCAAGAAAATTTTTAAATTCTTCTGTTTAAATAAAATATCAAAGGGATTGTTTTTCATACACTTAGAAACTGAATAGAAACATCATATAAGATCTACCAATCAGCATAAATATCATAATTTCAATAAATTATTGATAAATCTTGAACCCATATATATAATTTTACAATTGCTTTTAAGTGTTCAGTTGTGAATTACTCCTATCAAAACTTTGATTCTAATGACTAAAAAAGCGTACCTGCAATGTTTCATTTAATTTATTTTTCAACACCATAGAATTAAAATATTTTTTCTTTTCATTTAAAACATGGAAGAATATTATTTTTAATCAAAAGATGCTTGCCTTTACAGCTGCTTTTCTACATGGGTAGAATCTAAATTACCTATTGTGTCTTTTTTACAAAATGATTATCATATAATAGTTTTTCAATTTGAAACTGATAGAATTATGAAAAAGTACCACTTTTACCTATTAAGGTCAGTTCTTGAACAATAATACAATCAAAATATTTACCTGAAGCACATTTTTTAACATGAGAACACTTTTCAAATTATATGGTGCTTATTCCCAGGTTTAAACTGAAATTATCCCACAATACAGCATTGAAGCAAAATCAAGCATTAAAATTAAAGTTTAAATAAATTTATACTACTTTGTTTTAATTATCTTTAAATTTTTACATCTAGCTTAAATTTTAGTCTTTCATATGAAAAATTCACTAAGTAGTGATTAATTATTTCAACTCATGAGATTACTCTACCAAATAACCATATTTACATGGAATTTTGATGAAATACATCATGAAGAGTTACAGAATATCATATATGTATTACATTGAATAAATTTATATTCTGAAAATTCTTAGTAGTTGAGTATTCAATAGAAAAAAAAAGAGCAAAAAGATATTTCCTTTTAATTTTAATCATCTTCTTGCATACAAAAATGGAAAAAACTGGATTAAAATTCACTTGTATAAGAATTATACATCTTTCTAGACATATAATTAAACAATTTATCATTTATTAGTGCTAAGTGTAAAGAAGATATTAGAGAACTTCATTGAAACAGAAATTATGAAAACATATTTCTATCTTTTATTATGAGTCTTTTCACAGTATTCTAGAATAGAAACTTGAGAATTTTTATGGTTCAATATTTTCATTAAATAATTCCATTGAATTTAAAATAATTATATTGCATTATAAGAAATAATAAAAATACAAAAAAAAATATCAGGTAATATGGTTTAAATTAAAAAATAAAAGCTTCAAATTAATGGTTAAAAGGAGTTATCATTAAAAAGAACCACTTATATTATTTTATATTTTTTCAAAAAAAATAGAATAAAATAATTAGAGAGGTTAAAAGTGATGTTTTTGAAATAAATAGTATAATTTTCAGTCTTTTAAGTGATCAGGTGAAATTCAAAATGAAAATGAAATTGAGTTTTATGTAAAAAATTCTGTGAATGGATCAAATTATTAATCTTCCCTTGTTATTATTTCTATAAATTATTTATTAAACTTTCACTATTACTCTACACAGACTCATCCATGTTTGGTTAAGAGCTCAAGATGTGATCAAAGTAAAGTTTATTCTGAGTTCAGTCTTAGTTCAGTCTGAATTTCATCTGAATTCAAGTTGACTCTTGCTAGCAAGTCCCCCCAAAATATTGTGTGGTGATTACCCTTATTTTATTGTAACTGTTTGCAATAAAATAAGGGGAATTCAGGCTCTTACTTATGTGTCATATTTAATTTTATCATGGGTTTCGCCTTACACTTACTTAAGATTGGTTACATGTTATTTTTATTTTATCTTACCTTGTATATACTTAAATGTGGCACATCAGAGGTCCCCTTTCCTATGTTAAGGCCTTGGGTTACCCCTTGTAGCCTCATCACTTATTAATTACATTAAATATATTTTAAATATTAAAAAAACCATTGTAGACAATCCTATAGTACTAGCAATAGGCCTTGACCAAGGGATTTGGAGAAAACCCAGAGATAGAATTCCCCGTCCCTTTAGAAAAACAAGTGATATTTACCTGCTACAGTAAATTGGTTCCTGTTTACCAAAAGCCTCTTTTCCAAACACTTGACTGCTTGATCAGCCAAGAAAGTAGTCCCCAGACAGACTACCAGAACAAAGAACTGAAATGCAGACTAATTTCCACACCAGAGAAAGCAATGATACTTGATGAAGGTTTCAAATCCACACCAGAGACAGCAATGATACTTGCTATAGCTTGCAAGACTATAACAGAGAAAACAGTTGCTAGTGAAGTTAAATGAAGAACTTACTTGCAACAAGACACAGCCGAATTGTGGCCAACAACAGTGAAAACAGAGTGAGGAACAAGGATATTACCTCTGGATGGTTGTATTATAATTAGATATTCCCCAAATTGTCGTCTCTAGTAAATACACATGGACCACCCCCTAATATCGATGCACAGCAATGCATTTGGCACCTGTACCAGCCAAATTGAATAAAAACCCTTCAGAAGCGCTCCCCAACCTCCTAAAACAGAGGCGGCTGGGCCGCTATGGTAAGGTAAACTCTTACAGTCGCCTTGCTGTAAGCAGAATCCGGAGGAGATATGTGGATTTAGCTGAAAACCCAGTCCTTCCAATAAAAATATCAAAATGGGAATTCTAAATCACTAAGCTAACCAGTCTACTTGGATCTGATTGATAAAAATAATGAAACTCTAAAATATTTAACACTTATTGAGATTTAAATAAAGTGGCTGTTGAGGAAGAAATACTGATTACAACAATTAAGGTGTACCAGTGAAAGCCTGAAAAGATTGACTTTTATGTTTTTATTATAATTTGAGTTTTATGAGACAGCAATAATCAAGTCCGAGCGATAAAGACCTTTCTAAATATACCCTGTATGAAGTGTGATTTAAATTTTTCAGTAGTATTTCTAAAATGTTATATATAAAATTAAAGTTATAAGGGTATTACAAATTTATTTAATTTGTTGTGTAATAAAAAATAAGACCGTGGTGGTTAATGATTAAGCTGTATGATGTATTCCCCTCTCCTCAATTTCGAGTTTGAGAGGCTCTTAAGTATTCCTAGTCACGTGCCTAAGTTTTCCCCTCCAGAGCTCTCCCAGAGTCAATCCGAGCCCATACGGAGTCCATACGGAGTCGGTCCGGACTTCCGGACTCAATTAGAACCTTTAAAACTATAATAAAAAATCAAGAAAAATTACACATGATAGAGCCACTTCTTCTTTACATTCCAAACAAATTTTCGTAGTCTGCGCAGCTCTAATTACCACGTGAAAATTAATCAAAGTCTGAATATGTAAATACTTCTATAAATCTTTAAAATTCATTTAAAAATATAAGAAAAATAGTAAAAATTCTGGAAAAATTTCCCAAGGTTCTTGAGTGACTTGACTTGATACTTATAATTTTTTCAGACCGTAAAAATAAGTTTTCTCCAAAAAATAAATTGATTTTGTGTAGGCATTTGCTTTTAACCAAATTTCTTTATATTTAAAACTCAAATAAATTAAATAAAATCCTTTTATAAAATAATAACGCCAATCTTGCACACCGTAATAACTCCATTTACGTACTTAGGAGCCATACTAAACTTTAGGCTACCACATCCTCCCTCCAATTGAGAATGTCCCCATTCTTAAGACTTTGCATAAATGGTTGAACACAATATTCATCTTTAACCTTCAACCACCATCTTCTTTAATCAACTTTAAAATTCATCTTCATCAATATGTCTTTCAAAGAACTTGTCGCTCCATGTGAACTCTGCGCTCGATACCAGGTACCTTGTTTAATGTCCAACCCTAATCTTTCTGGCAGGACAGCTTGCAACTTATGCCGTGTGAAAAAAGTCAAATGTAACCGGCCAATAGTTCCTTCTAAAACAAACGTATATTTAGGACCAGAAGCTCTCCCTGATCCCTCAACTTCTAAAAAACAATCAAAAATTCCTGTCTTCTTAAAACGGATAAGATCAAAAACAGCTTCAAAAGTTCAATCCTCATCAGCGGATCCCGGCATAATTTTACCTTCACAAGATCCTTATCCTATAACGCCAGTGCCCCCAACCAACTTTGCTGAGACTATGTTTCCTGGCTCTAAATGTAAGACACTATTATCTTACTAAAAAAACTTTTAATCAAAATTGACTAAACCTATGACTTAATAACATATTTGAACTTCTAGCTGTCAAAATAACCAACACTGATGATGTTGGTAGAGTGAAGACGGACTGTATCAATCATTATCCAAATTTTCATTGCTATCTTTTTCTTGACTTTAATAATGAGCTGAAACGAAAAATGCTGGCCAATTTTCAAGAAACTCCAGCTAATAACCATGAAGACCTTATGAAAAGAAGAATTTTAATGCAAAGATTTGATAATGATGTTGAACAATTTCAAAGAAATTATCTTTTCTAACAATATAACTTGATAAAATTTTATTTTTTCTTGGTCTTCTTTAACTTTCAACATAAATGTTGTTTTCTTTCTTCTCTGGCTTAACATAAAATAATAAATAATAAATCTTGTGATGATTCCACTACTGAGAGAAAGGTTTGAATCCCTTCAGACTCCCATATACCAGTCTTCCTTCTTGTCACAGCATTGAGAGAGTGGATCTTCCTATGAGCCGAATACTCCTGATTCCAACCTCATAGGGCCCCCCACTGAGCCAAATTCTATGATTCCAATCTCGCCATAAGGTCCTCCAAGCTTTACACCAAAAATGGCCTAACACTGAGGCACTAAAAATCATTCCCTAAAATCCAACTACCATCCTAACTTCTGATTCCTTCATCACAATTTTCAAACTTTGCTATACAGCAAACCCATAAAATACTTTTTCCATGCTTCCAATAATAATATTAACTTTAGACAATGTTAAACCACCACAAATTTCACCTAATTAACCATTATTCTTTCCTTAGCATCATCACCACCTAAAATTTTAACATCCTAAAGCTTATCAGCACCCAATTCCAGAAATAATTGAATAACCAGTTTAGAGTCTTAGTGGACAGTGATAAATTAAAAGATTGAATTGAGTTATCCAAACAAGATTGACATTCCAGTTTAAAGTCTTGGTGGACCAAAAATATAATCAATTGCCAGTTTATGGTCTTGGTGGACCAAAGATAGTTTAGGTGCATAAATAACTTGATAAATTCCTAAATAAAGCCTAGGCTTGACCAAAGATTGAATAAATTTGATAATCCAGTTTAATGTCATAGTGGACCAAACATTTGATCGACAAGTAATCCAGTATAAGGCCATAGTGGACCAATGAATGTTGAATTATCCTGCAGATATTAATTTTCCAGTTTAAAGTCATAGTGGACTAAACAATAAATGAACTACCAGTTTAAAGTCATGGTGGACCAAACATTTGATCGATAAGAAATCCAGTTTAAGGTCATGGTGGACCCAACAGCTTGATAAAAGTCCAGTTTAAGGTCTTGGTGGACCTAACAACTTCTCTATCCTTGAACCCAGATTTTGCCACCAGCTTTCTTCATCCTAGTTTCAAGTTTTCTTCTTCAAAAAAATATCTCCTAACAAGATGAAACCTTCTGACTTCATTGCTTCAGCTGATCAATCTTGCAAATACTGTGCTTTCACCCATAGAGAATGTATCTTCACTTTCAACTGGCAAAAGCACGCTTATAACAGGGCCTGTTTATCCGGTTATGAGAAGAAAAGAAAATGTTCTGGCTTGAATTGTGGTTCTTTCCCCATTACTGCTACTAGCTTTGCCTCCTTCTGCAAACCTCCTCCTTCTTCTTCACCTTCTACTCCACCCCCTATTCCATCAACCTCTAAAGATCCCATCCCTTTTTCTCCATCAGCCTATTTAAATCTTTCTTCATCACCTAATCCTCTGGGTCCTTCTCTCCAATCTAGACTTGCTGCTACTCCCCAAAGAACTCTTACTGCTCCCAGGTCCATGCTTCAACCTTCAAACAATTCTTCTCATACTTCCAACATCTTGAAGCACAAAAGGTTCTACAATAGCCAGCAATCTTCATCTTCTCTTGTTTCATCCTAAAAAGCCCAGAACATCTACTTCAAACTCCAAATCCAACGCCAGTCCTCCTCATCTTTCAAAAATTAAAAATCCTTTTTTAAACATAAAAAATCTCACTCAATTACCAAGTAAGCCATTTATCTATGATCTTGATAGTGTTGACACAGGTTAGTTGTCACTTTTATATTTTCTTAATCTTCAGGTTTTAATATTGCTGATATTTTAATTTGATCAGCGTCCACCGGTTCTCCAATTCCATATTCAGCTTATGAACTACCAGAACCTAATCCAAGCTTCCCTAGAGTTCCAATTCACCTAGTGTCTGAAAAGCTCTTTGCTTATTTTAATAACCTTTTCGCTTATTTCCAACAATACCTGCCCTCTGATAGATCAGAATCTTGGATGAGAGAACAACTTTTAAGAGATATTTTCAAAAAATCCAACTGGCTTCAACACTATCGTGACCGTGAAATAAGATTCAAATCCCAGGAAATTGATCAAGGTCCGTCTAAATTTTCTAATTTAAATTCTTCACAAGATAACAACCCTTGATGGTGTTCTTCCTGGTATGTAGCTTTCTTGAATAATGTTTGAAAAATAAAAATATAAACATCTAAACTACCTAAAACTAAAATACCTTTTATTTTTTTATTTTTTTATTTTTTTATTTTTTATTTTTATTTTTATTTTTTTTTATATTTTTACTTATTTTATTATTTATTTATTTTTTTACCATTAATAATATATTATTATTATTTTATTTTTTTAATTTTTAATTTTTATTTTATTTTATTTTTTTATTTTTTTATTTTTTTTTTGATTTAAAATAAAAGATTTTTAAAAAGATTGTTTTGAAAAAAAAGTTAAAATTTAATTTTTAAAGAAAGATAAACGAATGTGAAAAGAAAGATAAAAAAAGTAATAAAAATTTTTTTTTAAAAGATGCCCCCCGGCCATTTGATGAGTGGTACCCTCGACATACCCATATCCAAGTGCAACTTGATGTGGTTACACAATTTTGAGAAATTGAAAAGAAAAGAAAATAAATGAAAGTTTTTAGAAGATAATTTTTATAATAATGATCACTGGGTGGGCTCCCTCCAATTTATAAAATTGATTAGAGACCACCAGTGAGCATAACCTTTACAATAATTCATAATATATATTAAAGAAAAGAAATCACAATCTAACATAAAAAAAATCAAAAGCAAAATAAAATAAAATAAAATCTTGAATCCGGCGTTGAGAGCAGTGTCTCTTGATTTGTTCCAGTTTATAGTCTTAGTGGACTTCCTATAATTAAAAGACAAAGCCAGGATTCAACTAGAAACAGTGAAAATTTTGGAAACAAACATTATTGGGTAATTGTGTATAGAGCAGCCAGCCCATCAATTACCCCCACACTTGCCAATATTAAATTAAGAAGGTTCCCCTGTGAACACTTCTTCCAATAAATTTTTAAAATTTTCCAACACTATCTTCACCCATATTTTAAGAATCTTAAATTTTAAAAATTTTCAAAGAAGGTTTTCTCGCATTTCGTTATGTTTCATTAGAGTTTCGTCGCCCATACGCAGTGTAACGATAGTAAAGTATTTTGATAAAAAGAAGATAGTTTATCCTTGTTGCGGAGGTCAATAAAATTTGATAAATGTCATAGTTTATCCTCATTGCGGAGGAATCCATAAAATTTCGTCAATATCATAGTTTATCCTCATTGCGGAGGAATCCATAAAATTTCATAAATGTCATAGTTTATCCTCATTGCGGAGGTTGATAAGGTTTTTATAAACATCATAGTTTATCCTCATTGCGGAGGAAGACTTCAGCACTCCTGGTGCCTCTAGGATAGAACCGTTTCACTTGATCGGCCGCTACCCTCTTCTTCAATACTACTCCATCCAACTCTTCTAGCACATATGAACCGCCGGAAACTTGCTCCTTGATTTTATATGGTCCATTCCACCTATCTGCAAACATCTTTCCCCACTGACTTTCCAAACTCCTATTATACACCAAGACCATATCTTCTGGATTTAAAGGTTTCCTTAATCGATGTGCCAACCGCTCATCCCAATATCTAACTGATTAGTTTCTGATCTTCATCATCCGCGAATATGCCTTTTCTAAATATTCTTCTTTCTTTTCTAGCTGCATCATTCTTGCACACAATAATTCTTCAGTAGTTTTGACCGTGTCCCAGTCAACTCCAAGACATGATTCAGCTTCTAAATCAACCGGTAAAACTGCTTTCTGTCCAAAAACAAGTTCATAAGGTGCAAATCCGGTCGTCCTTTTGGCAGTTATTTGATCAGCAAATAAAACTAAAGGTAAATAGTGCCTCCACTTTTCGGCACTTGTCCCACACATTTTAATTAAAGCATCCTTGATAACTTGATGCCCTCTTTCAGCCATGCCTTCAGCTTCAGGATAATATGGGGTTGCTACCCTAACCTTTGATCCAACTTTCAATACAGCCTCTTTAAACTCTGTCCCAAATTCAGGACCTCCATCTACCGTCACCAACTTCATCACCCCATACCTATATACCCAATTATTCAACAAAAATCCTGCCACATTTTTGGCAGTTAAATTAATAAGAGGCTCTGCCTCTACCCAACCAGATAAATCATCTCTGGCCACTACTAAATATTTATACCGTCCCTCTTTTATATGAACGGCATCTAAACTAACTGTCCCAAAGAGCGTATATTCACCGGTCGTGCGTCCAGGTTCTTTTGGCCTTAAATAACTTTGTCTTTGACATTCTTCACATGACTGAACCCACTGTTTAACAGCCATCTTCATGCCAGGCCACCAAAATTGATCAGAAATTCTTCTAAACGTTTCTCCAATTCCTCTATGCCCGAGATATTCATGCAGTGATTTCAAAACTAATTCTTGCCCCTTCTGTTGAGTTATAACTACTTGAGGATTTGGATACCTCCTCCTCATTAAACGTCGACCAGATAGGTAAAACGTAGATGACTTCCTCTTGATAGCCACCCATTCATCGTCTTCACAATCTTCTGGCCTCTCTAAAGTCAACAAATATTTGACTAACAAAAAATAAAAACCAGTCTGACCCCAGACTTCATCTTGAAAATCGATTAATATAACATCAATAGGGACTTCTCTATCACCAATATCACCTGCACATGAATGAGCCAATAATCATTGACCCCTAAATAAATTTTTAATCAAGCTATGTCGACGTTTTTCTTCTGAACCTTTGAATCCTTCGTAAACCGTATTTGAAAATACCTCTTTCTCTTTATCCACCTTTTTATTTAAATTCTCTAATTCTCCAACATATACACCATTACTTAACTTACTACTATCCCACACTACCAATCCATCTTCCTCTACATACACCACATGGCCTAATATTTCTAAGGCTGGCACACAAGATGAAAATTTTGAACCTGAAATAGTTAAACCAGCCTCTTCAATTCGAAACAAGATTCTTTCTAAAGTAATTGCAAACTCCCAAATGAATTTGCGTATCCCGGGATTCTCTTCCATCACCTGGTTATCATTGTCGGTTGTTGGTCCCTTAATTCCTCCATCATCTATAAAGATTCCAGCATATTGTGGAATTTCATCTTGAAGGATCCAAGCCATCTGAGCTTGATAAACTGCAACTGAATTTGTTGCTCCTTGAGGTAATCTTGTTAACTGTAAAAGCCCAAGTGGTGTATCGAATGTAGTGAGAGGCCTTGAGTCCGGATGTAACTCTCTCTCATCATATCCACCCATAATATCTCCCAAACCATAACACACTCTCCCTGAAAACGCTTCAACAAACTCCTCAGCACTAGGCAGTATCCCAGCATTCTTTATTGTAACCCTATTTAATCCCCTAAGATCATGAACAACTCTAAGCTTGCCATTCGGTTTCTTGATACAAAATACCGGACTAGAATAACTTGATGTTGATTGCTCATACAGTCCAGTGCGTATCCGTTCTCTGACAACTTCAATATAGGCTTCTTTTAATGCAGCCGGAATAGGAATCGGTTTCTGCTGCCACGGTTCATGACATACCACAGGAATCTTGTAAGGCTCCCCATAGGAATGCTTCAACACACCCCTCTCCTCTTCTACAAAAGCAATGGCCTTCTCTCGCTTGACCATCACATCCAACAACAACTTCTTCTCTTCTCCAGACAACCAACCATAAGGTCCAAAATTAACAAAACCCAGTCTCTCAAAAGTGATTCTTGATGTCTCAGAAAATTCAGGCGGATTCATTACCAAGGGACTTTCATAAGGATTTCTTGATAACCTTGGTCTTCTCAAGGGTGGATTTAATTCGACAGGTAGCGGTTCATTAATAGGTCGAACTTTATTTGCTACTTTCTTATATTTGGCTGCGTCCACATCTAAATAAACTTGAGGTAAAAAATTTACTTTTGTATTGCCATTATAAATTTCATCAAATGAATCTTCTTCATCGCCAGAATCGGAATAAGAAAAATTAGAAAAATATTTTATTTCATTTTTAAATTTTACTCTTTTCTCCTTTCCCTTGTCTAATTTATAATCAGATTTTCCAACACCTTTGCTTCCCTTATCCAACAGTAAATCACCCGTAAAGAAAGTTGGCAGTTTAACCTCTTGCCAGAGAACCGGAATTGAATTTTCACAAAAATTATTTTTTTGTGTTTTAATTATACTGAGATTTTTAATGGGGTTTTGATAATATTTTTGCAGTTTACCCTCTTGCTGGAGGTCCAAAATAGAAGGAGATACTTGAAGTTTAACCTCTTGCTGGAGGTCCAAAATAGAAGGAGATAATTGCAGTTTAACCTCTTGCTGGAGGTCCGGAACAACCTTTTCACATAAATTATTTTTTTGTGTTTTAATTATACTGAGATTTTTAATCGGGTTTTGATAATATTTTCGCTGTTTACCCTCTTGCTGGAGGTCATAAAACATACCCATCCAATTTTTATCCAACGTAATTTGGCCCATTTTGCCTTTTTCACCATTTTTAAATTTAATAGAAAAATAGGGTAAATCCAATAAACATATAGAAAAGTCCAAAACGTATTTGCACTCCAAAGTAATATTAACAGAAAATAATTGAGAATCCACTTGAATTATCTCCAAGTGAGCTGACCTATTGCAATCCGGGATCTCATCCTGAGGAGAGATTACAACATTAGAGTGATCAGCCCCTGCTACCCCAAAAAAATGAGGGCATTCATAATAATTTGAATCCTGAATAAATTGAAGACATAACGATAAAAGAAAATTTCAGCCCAGTTTAGGTAGTTTATCCTCATTTCGGAGGAATTAAATTCTTGATATCCCCTGGAGATAATCCATAATTTTGCCCCAAGGGCTTATCCACCGATTCCATAAAACCCAAAAATAAACCCCCATAATTTGTCCTACCATTGGACATAAAAAATAAACAACCCTTTTCCAAAATATGAGTGCATCCAATTAATGCACTCTATTATCAAATGCCACTACACTATTTATTAGCGCAGTGAAAACCATATCCTCCTTAAAAATCTCTCCCTGAGATTGTAACAAATCCACCATATCCATATCTTCATTGCAGACAGTCTCTGCTTCTAAAGACAAAACCTGAGGCAATAAATCCTCTAAATCCGATTTGGAATCATTCGACACAAAATTATCCCCATCATCCAAAAGTTTGTCATTAATGACAACAAAATCTTCATCTTCAAAAATCTCTTCTTTCCCAACAGAATTGTTAACAAAAATAATATCTTCAGGCTGGACAAAATCTTCAGGAATGGCTGATTCCAAAAATTCAACAGAAGCTAATTCTTCTAAACCGCCCTCTTCTATCTCTTGAGCAAGAAAAACCTCTTTTCCAGAGTCCAAATCAACAGAAGTATGAGTATTCAGATGTTCTAAGATAGCCTTCTTTAGCACCTCCATACCAGGAATCCTAGTTTCTCCATCTGGGAGATCCTTCATTAAATTCCCATTAATAAGGACCATCAAAACATCTTTCTTAACCTTTTCCCCCATAGCATCCCAAAAAACATACTTTGATGCATTATCATGAAATAAAATTTCATACTCCAACAAATAATCCAGAACCACCTGAAATTCAACCATAAACTGATGATACTGATGCAGAGATGTTACACCACCTTTTGATTCCCATTTCCTAGCTATATCCTTTAGATCCTCCAATGAATAAACTTTTGGCCACCTTTTTTCCATTTCCATCTTGAGCTTTCTCCAATCTTGATCTTTATAACCATCCATAGAAATAACCTCTTTTTCCACCTCTCTGTCCAAAATAAAGAACCTAATCTGCTTCACCATATCCAAAGGTAAAGCACCATCAATCACAGCTGCAGTTTCATACCTATGTAAAAATCCTTCTAAATCATCTCCAGAAAACTTGGGCCCAACCCAATATACAATCCTTACTGATGCCCTAACAGGTACACCAGCAGCCAACACAACAGTTCCAATAGTAGAAGACATCCCAAAACATAAGAAAAGCGTTAACAACTGTTAAAATAACAAGCCTCTTGCAGGCCAATAACAAAAATACAATTAGAGTTCCAGAGAATAAGCCTCTTGCAGGCTATTAACAAAGTCCTAGAAAAAGCTAGAGATTTCCCGGAAAGACCCCACGTTGGGCGCCAACTATGGTAAGGTAAACTCTTACAGTCGCCTTGCTGTAAGTAGAATCCGGAGGAGATATGTGGATTTAGCTGAAAACCCCATCCTTCCAATAAAAATATCAAAATGGGAATTCTAAATCACTAAGCTAACCAGTCTAATTGGATCTGATTGATAAAAATAATGAAACTCTAAAATATTTAACGCTTATTGAGATTTAAATAAAGTGGCTGTTGAGGAAGAAATACTGATTACAACAATTAAGGTGTACCAGTGAAAGATCTGAAAAGATTGACTTTTATGTTTTTATTATAATTTGAGTTTTATGAGACAGCAATAATCAAGTCCCAGCAATGAAGACCTTTCTAAAGATACCCTGTATGAAGTGTGATTTAAATTGTTCAGTAGTATTTCTAAAATGTTATATATAAAATTAAAGTTATAAGGGTATTACAAATTTATTTAATTTGTTGAGTAATAAAAAATAAGACCGTGGTGGTTAATGATTAAGCTGTATGATGTATTCCCCTCTCCTCAATTTCGAGTTTGAGAGGCTCTTAAGTATCCCTAGTCACGTGCCTAAGTTTTCCCCTCCAGAGCTCTCCCAGAGTCAATCCGGAGCCCGTACGGAGTCTGTACGGAGTCGAAGCGGAGTCCGTATGGAGTCCAAACGGAGTCCGTCCGGACTTCCGGACTCAATTAGAACCTTTAAAACTATAATAAAAAATCTAGAAAAACTACACATGATAGAGCCACTTCCCCTTTACATTTCAAAACTAATTTTCGTAGTCTGCGCCGCTCTAATTACCCCGTGAAAATTCATCAAAGTTAAGTAATTTCTGAATACATAAATATTTCTATAAATCTTTAAAATTCATTTAAAAATATAAGAAAAATAGTAAAAATTCTGGAAAAATTTCCTAAGGTTCTTGAGTGACTCGACTTGATACTTATAAACTTATCAGACTGTAAAAATAAGTTTTCTCCGTAAAATAAATTGATTTCGTGTAGGCATTTGCTTTTAACCAAATTTCTTTATATTTAAAAATCAAATAAATTAAATAAAATCCTTTTATAAAATAATAACACCAATCTTGCACGCCGTAATAACTCCATTTACGTACTTAGGAGCCATAATAAACTTTAGGCTACCACACCGCCTGAAGCGGCCCTGCCTCCCTGAAGCCAGAAAACCACTAAAAACATCTAACGTACTTAGAAAACTTCACTACAACTACTAAAACCCTTAAAACACAAAATTAAGCTATGACAACATTGAGACATGAAACGTAGAGCCAAATTAGCCCTATCTAATGGTACTTAGCACTTAACCCTTAGACTTAAGGTTAGCTCGCAAAACACAAAAAACAAAATTAAACAGCTATCTTTTATAATGAAATATGAGGAAATGACCCCTTAAAACTTAGAATATGAAAAATTTCCACAAGACATGAAATATAGAGAAAAACTGGGGCTATCCAATGAAAGTGCCCACATACTATCTGTCAGCCTGTATATCTCCAGGACTGAGTAAAAAGTGATTATAAGTTAAGTTAAACATATGAACTATACATGGGAATAATAAATAAGAGTACACAAATAGTATACATAAGTAAAATTATGATAATACACAAAAAATGCCATTACAACACCTTATATACACGCATATATCCACCTTTTATAGGTCTTATGTACTTAATATTAAGTTGGAATATGTTAGGGTAATCTTAAGAACCTTAAGTATAAGGCTACATAATTTTTAAGTACACTTAAAGCTGTTATATTCATTGTTTTATGCAGAAAACAAGAAATGCACTTAATTTCACTTAAAAGTTGACTATATGCGCTATAAAATTGAGAATATCAAAATTGCGCTTTGACAGATCAATTGGGCTCATTTACAACTATTGATTTGGCTATTTAAATGCATAAAAATAACACTTTTCAAATTTGGTGTTTTTTATGCCAGAAATGGCTTCTGTGTACTGGCCACATACTGCCTGCTTTTTTCCCGTGTGAATAGCTTCATTTTTAGCAAAGTTAGCCTTTTCACACTATAATTACCCCACATTCTACGCCCACTGTGGGGAAACACACTAAAATAGGCGACAGGCGCTTATTTAGTGTCCTAGCTTAATTAATAATGCATTGACCTTGTTTATATGCACTAATTTCATTAATAACCTCACTCTTGGCACTTTATTTCACTACCACGCTTAAATTCGCCTAATTTTAGTCAAGGATTTACCCGTGCAAGCGCCTGCCAAGAACTGCATGTAGTTACCCCACATCTCATGCTCTTTTTTAAGTTTTTGAGTGGTTTCTCAGTCAATTTTGGTTATTTTTGAATGGGAATTTCACGTAGTATGATGTCAGGATTAGCCCCATTATTTCTACAGGAAGTCCCCCTTTTTATTAAGCTATTATTAACCTTAAAAAGTCTCCTTTAGTCTTTAATATTATTGTTTTATACGCATATACTCTCTTTTTGTCTTTTTCTTTAATTTTGATGGATTTCCCTTATTATTACAGGATTTTGGTGGTTGTTACTCTTCTAATTATGTCATGGATTACTGGGGATGTTGATGGGCATGTCTATTAGTTGTTTAGAGGCGTCATTAACTGTGTATTGGGTGGTACATCAAGGGAATCATTGGGGAACTTAGTGTGTATAAAAGGAGGAGGTTTTTGGGTTGTGTTTCTTCATTCCTTATCATTACAATTTAACCAATATAACCAAACAAATTACAATACATATCAATTAGTACTTTTATGAGACTTTTGAATAGTATCTGAATTATATAATCTATTTTTCTACCAACTACAAAGATTGTAAGCCATATATAAGAATAGTGAGAATTATATTACTGAGACCTTTATATTTGATTTTATTTTACAACTTAGTGGATTAATACTACAGTATTCATATAGGACCATTAAAATCTTCTAGACAACTGACCATTCAAGCTAGTTCACATCCTTGTACTTGACCTTAGCCTGACAATTGGGTACCTTTCCTCAAGAATTCTGTTATAATCCAGTAAGTGACATTTTCAAAGAGGGTACACATAAATAATATCCCTATAAAAATATTTGGATAATTACAACAGGTTGGGGTCACTTATATAGTGATTTCAGAAAAAGAAGCCCTGTTATATAATAAAATTGTGATATTTAATCATCAATTTTACCACTAATTTAACATATAATTGTTCTTAGTGGGAGTCTGTCAATAGACCAATTAAATTTGTGATCTTTGCAGATGATAACCAATTAAACTGATTAATTGTTTTCTTTTTACAGGACTCTTAATCCCTTTTTATTGGTTTGTAAAATTCATTTAATATTTGGAAAGAATCTTACTAACAAATTTTCTTTTTTAAATATAAATACACGGCTACATATTGTAGACCAGTTAAATAAAGTGACCACATAAAAGCATATTTGACTTTTGGCACTAAAAGATTCACTTAATACCAATAATTAAGCAATAAAATTGTCTTCAGTGGTATTAATAAATACTGATTAAACTCCTTTTTGAAGTTTTTCAAATCTAAACTTTCAAATCTTTAAAATTCCACGTAAAAATGTGTGACAACAATGGCATTGTAAGTAATAAGGCAAAACCTTATAACTTAAGAACTAGAGCTGAAATACCTGTTACAGGACATCAAAATGGAGGTTCAAGAATCACCAGTAACAATAAACAACACCCCACCAATGTCCATGGAAGAAAAGGAAAAACTGTTAAAACAAATGTCAATAAAGAAGTGCAAAAACACCTTACAAGAGCAAATTCACTCCCTCTCAACCCTACTGAATACACTAACAAGAAGAGTAAACAATATGTTAGACCAGATCAACAATCTGGAGAAAAGGGCGGCACAGGGCTTTATAGAAGTCAACCAGGCTCTAGTGGATATAAGGTCTCATCAACAACCAGTTGCACCAAATACCACAGCAACACCTCCAGTCCCAGAAGAGGACCAAAAGATAACTTTAAGCAAATGGAAGTGGGATTGGTATGCCCAAAACTACAACAGTCCTCCTCAAATGGGATCCAGCAGTCACCCTTACAGGGGAAAGCCAAGGAGAGGCAGGGGAAATGGAATAAGACCGTGGTAAGTCATCCATCTTCTCAAGATCAATTATATAATCCTAACAATGAATTACTTATAGGTAATGAAATTGATAGAGAGTTATTGGATATAATTGATCAGGATTTAAAAAATTATTCATTTGAAAATAACATGTTAGACTTGTCATTAAATGAGGACAATGTACATAGTTTTATTGACCACCAGGAAAATACTATTAATATAAAAATGGAATCAAATGAATTAAAAATTGACCCTGATGATGAATCTTCTGAATTGGAAACAGAAAAAATTGAATATTTTCTAAAGGAAAATCCAATGGAATCAAAAATAATTAGTAAATTATTATTAAGAATTGAAAAATTGAATGAATTCTCTAGAGATTCCAACAATAATACGGAAAGTGTATTATTAAACATCACACAATCATTGAGTACAACAGCCAATAAGTTAAAAGTTATTGAGAATTCAAATAATGAATTGATCAATGAAAACAAAAGATTAAATTCTGAGATTAAAAATTCAGAAATTAAATTAGAACATTCTCAGAATATTATGGCCACCATAGAGGGACATGTAAAATTGTCTTTTTCAAATGTAAATGATACCTTAACTCATGTACCTGTGTTAAAAGATAGATTACAAAGAGTAGAAATTGAAGTAGCTAACATTTTGAAAAATACTGAAACAATAAAGGATAATACCTCTTATGTAGGAAGAGTACCAGTTTTTATGAAACACTCTGATGATAAACCAATGATGGAACATGAACATAGTGTCATGGGCTCTGAGAATATAAAATCAGTAAAAGATGAAATCAATGATCATCTTTCTAAAGTGAGTGAATTACTCAATATTCCTCAGGTTAGGGAAGCAAAAACTAGCCAAAAGAACTGGCCTAAGTTAGATCAGTATCCTTCTTTTGACGGGGATTCAAAATCTGATTGGCAACAATTCATACAAAGAATTGATAACTTAAAATTTTCATATAAACTACCTGATGAAGAAATTACTTCAAAGTTAATATCTTTATTTACAGATGTGGCCTTATTACGGTTTGAATCTGTAATTAGTGAGGGAATTAATTACTCCTGGAATGAATGGAAGGCACTAATTGAAAGGCAATTTGGTGGCCCAAAATTTAGAATCACTCAACAAAGATTGTATGAAAGGGCCAGATATAATCCAAATGCTGGAGATAAACCCATAGTCTTCTTAATGAATTTAATAAAAATCATGAAAGCTATGGATCCAAAAATGGATTATGAAGAGTGGAAAGAAAAAATAATATATAAGTTGCCTATATCAGTTAGAGACATTATTGTAGCTAGAACTGAAACTATCAGAGACACCTCTGGATTCATTAATATATGCAATGAGATAATATTAAACCACAAGTATGAAACCAAGTATAGTAATTACAGACAAAGTGTTGACGTGGTAAAACCTACTACAAGTAAGTTACCAGTGGAAAAGAAAAAACCTTCAGCTCCCCTTGTCCCTAAGAGACAAGAAAATAACACTTGTTACAAATGTAATGAACCTTGGGTTAAGGGTCACATGTGTAAGAAAAGAATAAATGTTATTGAAACCTCACAGAATTCTGAACCTAGTAATCATGAAGATGAGAATGTGGAATCTAGTGAGGATTGCAAAAGTAACATATCTTACAGTGATGATGAAAATGAGATATTTGTATTAGAACAGGATATAATGTTCCTGAATGATGCTATACCTCATACAGACACATCTTTAACTTCCATAGAGGAAGCTGAAATAATTAAAGATGTATCTCATGACACTTACAAAATAACACCTATCAGAGCACCTATTATCATATGTGGAAAAGAAATGAATGCCATTCTTGACACTGGGGCTGCAGGTAGTGTAGTTTCACTTAATGCATTAAGGAAACTTGATAGTAAGTACCAGGAAAAACTAGAACCTGTTCAGACAAAGAACTGGAGGGGTTTTGGTTCAGTATTAAATCCAATTGGCAAATACAAAACTGCTGTATTCTTTAAATATCATAATGGATATGTTAAAGCAGTTTGTGAATTTGTAGTAATGGATAATAATAATTGTAGTGATTGGTTTATTATCGGCAATGATTTATTGACAAAATTTGGCATTAAACTAGATCCTGCAAACAGTTGTTTCACCATTGACGTGAATGGTAAAAGAAAATTCCAAATATGTTCTGAAAATTCAGTATATTCCATTTCTCCTAGAGAAGAACAACTGCAAGGTGGAAGAACCACCAATGAAGTGGGTGAATTGGAAAATGAAATCCAAAAGGCCTCTTTCAGTCCTCAACTCTCAAAAATTGAAGAAGAAGATATTTTGAGATTGATTAAATCATATCCTATGGCATTTGCTCATGGTTCAAATGAACTAGGATTGGTCAAAGACCATGAGATGAAAATCTCTCTAAGCTGTGATCTGGATAATATTCCTGGAAGCTTAAAAAAGAAACCTTACCCAGCATCTCCTGCAAAAAGGAAAGACATTGAAGACAATATAAAATTGTTGTTGGAAATGGGTATTGTTGAAAAAGTGGACACAACACCTAAGTATTGTGTCATTTCACCAGTATTAATCTCTTATGAAAAAGATAAGGCAAGATTATGCGGTGATTATAGAGCTCTGAATACATACACAGTAGATGATATTTACCTTCTACCAAGGATAGCTTCTATCCATGCTACCTTACAAGGAGCAAAATATATTTCCTGTCTGGATGGGAACAAGGGTTACAAGCAGATTCCTGTGGAAAGAAATTCTCAAAATTACTTATTAATAACCACACATATGGGTATATATAAGTATGTGAGAATGCCATTTGGCCCAAAGAATGCGCCTTCAGTCTTTCAAAAGTTGATGGATAGTGTCTTTCATCAGGAAATGGTTGAAGGATGGCTATTGGTCTATATTGATGACATCATAGTGTTTTCAAAAACATATGATGAACATTTAAATCACCTGAAAAGAGTCTTTCAAAAAATGGATGAAATTAATATGACTATTGCATTAAAGAAATGTAAGTTTGGATTTCAATCCTTGAAAGTACTTGGACATGTTGTATCTGGATTACAAATTTGTGTTGACCAGAATAAGGTGGCAGCAATTAAAAACATTGGGATACCTAAAAATGTAAAAGAGGTTCAAAGTTTTTTGGGTATGTGTGGATATTATAGACAATAAATTAAAAATTACCAATCCATTGCAGCCCCTTTAACAACATTAATCAGGAAGAATGAGGCTTTCATTTGGAATAATGAAAGACAACACGCCTTTAATAAATTAAAGGAATGTTTAATGTCAGCTCCAATATTGGGACTGCCAGATTTCACCCTACCTTTTATCTTGTACACTGATGCAAGTTTCATAGTTTTGGTTGCTGCTTTACAGCAGAAACAGATAATAAATGGAAAATTATCTGAAGTAGTTATCTGTTATATATCCAGAACCTTAAGAAAAACAGAATTAAGGTATGGTGCCACACAGCTAGAATGTTTAGCCGTGGTGTGGGCTTTGGAGAAACTTCATTACTATCTGGAAGACCAGAAGTTTGAACTTATAACAGATTGCAGTGCAGTAAAATCATTACTAAACATGAAAACACCTAATAGGCACATGTTTATATGGAAACTAGCTGTACAAGAGTACAGAGGAAGAATGACAATCACTCACAGAGCAGGAACATTGCATTCAAATGTGGTTTATTATCCAGAGTCCTTTGCCAAATGATGCTGACAACCCAGCTTATGTACCTGAAAATGAGGTTATACATATATTTGGGATTTATATAGTGGATTTAGAAGAAGAGTTTATGCAAACTATATTGGAAAATTATTCATCTGATAAAGATTTGTCTAAACTATCTACCATTCTTAATGATCCAACAAATGCCTCCATGAGTGCATTAATTAAAACCTTGCCTCCAAAGTATAAAAATGCGTTGGAAAAAGGTAAACTATCAATTGAAGATGGATATATATATTACAGGAAAAAGTTAAGCAATGTAATAGTAATACCACCTTCTATGAAAGAGTTAATGTTGAGTACTTGTCATGATGACATCTTAGCTGGTCATTTTGACTTTAACAAAACATTAACCAGAGTTAAAAATACAGCCTGGTGGATAAACATGAAAGAGGATGTACAAAAATACATTGAAACATGTGACTCTTGTCAGAAATCTAAAAGATTAACTGGGAATAGAGCTGGGTTGTTACAACAAATAGAGCAGCCAAAAGCTCCATGGGAAATTATAAACATGGATTTTGTAACTGGCTTGCCATTAGCAGGAAAGGAAAGTTTCAATTCTTGCTGGGTAATAGTGGATAGATTAACAAAAATGTGTAAGTTTATCCCTACCCATAAAGAGGTATCTGCAAAAGACTTGGCATTACTATGGTGGACTCAGATGATGAATACTGCTGGGTTCCCCAAAGCCATAATCTCTGACAGAGATCCTAAATTTACTTCAGAGTTCTGGACATCTTTGATGGAAGTATCAGGTTGTCAATTAAAATTGTCTACAGCACACCATCCACAAACTGATGGGCTGGCTGAGAGAATGATACAAACTCTAGAAGACATGATCAGAAGATATTGTGCCTTTGGATTAGAATACAAAGACAATGAGAAATTCACACATGACTGGGTAACATTAATTCCTGGCCTTGAATTTGCTTATAACAGCACAACTCATTCTGTAACAGAGAAGAAACCATTTGAACTCTGGCTGGGATACGTACCAAATACCCTAGTAAATTATTTAAATAAACTACCAAGGTTGGATATACACCCTGGCACTAAATCCTTTATTCAGATGCAACAAATGTGTAGAAAGCATGCAGAAGAATGCATCCAAAAAGCATTTGAATATGAAAAGAAAAGGTGGGACAAATCTCATAAAGAATTTGAATTCAAAAAGGGAGATGAAGTCCTCATATCAACACTACATTTTAACTTACAAGGTAATGTTAAATTAAAGGATCCCTTTGTAGGACCTATTGTTGTAAATAAAATGGTTGGGAATAATGCAGTGGAAGTCATATTATATGCTCCATATGATAGGAAACATCCAGTTTTCCCTATCTCATTATTGAAACCTTACCATGCAAATGATCCTGACTTATTTCCAAAAAGAAGGGGAAGGCCTAAAAAGCAACCTGAAGAAATTGTGGAAAAAGCAGAGATTGAAAAAATACTCAATAAAAGAATCCTTACTAAAGAAAAAGGAACTGAGTATTTACTAAGATTTAAAGGGAAATCAAATAGTTTGATAAATGGATACCTGAAAAAGAAATTTCTAATTTATCCACCCTTCTTAAAAAATTTAAACAGAAATAAATTTTTGTTCAACAAGCTGAGGGGTTAAAAAACCAGTACTCATAATATTTTATTATGTTTTATTTCTTTAAAGTTTAATCTTTAATACTACAGATTTATTCTGAATACCTGAAAATTGCAAATTAATAAAATAAAATGTATAACTTATCATTTTTTTATTGTTTTTTTTGGGTGGGCGAGTGTAAGCCTCTATATCTCCAGGACTGATTAAAAAGTGATTATAAGTTATGTTAAACACATGAACTATACATGGGAATAATAAATAAGAGTACACAAATAGTATACATAAGTAAAATTATGATAATACACAAAAAATGCCATTATAACACCTTATACACACGCATATATCCACCTTTCATAGGTATTATGTACTTAATATTAAGTTGGAATATGTTAGGGTAATCTTAAGAACCTTAATTATAAGGCTACATAATTTTTAAGTACACTTAAAGCTGTTATATTCATTGTTTTATGCAGAAAACAAGAAATGCGCTTTATTTCACTTAAAAGTTGACTATATGCGCTATAAAATTGAGAATATCAAAATTGCGCTTTGACAGATCAATTGGGCTCATTTACAACTATTGATTTGGCTATTTAAAAGCATAAAAATAACACTTTTCAAATTTGGTGTTTTTTATGCCAGAAATGGCTTCTGTGTACTGGCCACATACTGCCTGCTTTTTTCCCGTGTGAATAGCTTCATTTTTAGCAAAGTTAGCCTCTTCACACTATAATTACCCCACATTCTACGCCCACTGTGGGGAAACACACTAAAATAGGCGACAGGTGCTTATTTAGTGTCCTAGCTTAATTAATAATGCATTGACCTTGTTTATATGCACTAATTTCATTAATAACCTCACTCTTGGCACTTTATTTCACTACCACGCTTAAATTTGCCTAATTTTAGTCAAGGATTTACCCGTGCAAGCGCCTGCCAAGAACTGCATGTAGTTACCCCACATCTCATGCTCTTTTTTAAGTTTTTGAGTGGTTTCTCAGTCAATTTTGGTTATTTTTGAATGGGAATTTCACGTAGTATGATGTCAGGATTAGCCCCATTATTTCTACAGGAAGTCCCCCTTTTTATTAAGCTATTATTAACCTTAAAAAGTCTCCTTTAGTCTTTAATATTATTGTTTTATACGCATATACTCTCTTTTTGTCTTTTTCTTTAATTTTGATGGATTTCCCTTATTATTACAGGATTTTGGCGGTTGTTACTCTTCTAATTATGTCATGGATTACTGGGGATGTTGATGGGCATGTCTATTAGTTGTTTAGAGGCGTCATTAACTGTGAATTGGGTGGTACATCAAGGGAATCATTGGGGAACTCAGTGTGTATAAAAGGAGGAGGTTTTTGAGTTGTGTTTCTTCATTCCTTATCATTACAATTTAACCAATATAACCAAACAAATTACAATACATATCAATTAGCACTTTTATGAGACTTTTGAATAGTATCTGAATTATATAATCTATTTTTCTACCAACTACAAAGATTGTAAGCCATATATAAGAATAGTGAGAATTATATTACTGAGACCTTTATATTTGATTTTATTTTACAACTTAGTGGATTAATACTACAGTATTCATATAGGACCATTAAAATCTTCTAGACAACTGACCATTCAAGCTAGTTCACGTCCTTTTACTTGACCTTAGCCTGACACTATCAGTCCAAATATTCACAGAATAAATCCAGAAAAACACCCTATTCTTCAACCAATGTCAATTAAGACATGCACAAACAGCACCAAACCGCACAACAAAGGCCCCTGCCAATGTTGGAAGACCACACCATAAAACGCAAAAAACAAAATTAAACAGATACCCACAGTCCAAATATTCATGGAATAGATCCAGAAAAATACCTAACTCTTCAACCAGTGTCAATTAAGACATGCAAAATAAGAACCAAACTGCACAACAAAGGCCCCTGCCAATGTTGGAAGACCACATCCTCCCTCCAATAGAGAATTTCCACATTCTCCTATACCACAACCACCATGTTCAGCATTCTTTCAAAATCTGCTACTGACATGGGCCCCTGCCAATACTTCATTGACAATAATATAATCTCCACCATCACACCTTCAGCCCATCCATACAGAACGTCCTGTGATGTCTGCCTCTCCAGAAAGAAGACCTGCTACAGACCTGGTCCATTATCCTCTGCAACACCTTTGCCTTCACCTCCACCTGGTCCATCTTCTACCAGCACCAAAAGATCTAGGCCATCCATCCTGATACCCAGAATTATCAAGAAGCTACACCCTTCCCAGAAGAGTGCCACAACCCTTAAAACCACAAGTTCCACCGTTGTAGACAGTTCTAAAGTTCTAAGCAGTAGACACAATGCGAGATGGGTTGGTTCTCCTTTTTAATTTATAAAAAGAAGCGCCTGCCACTCTTATTTTTTAAAGACAGTGTAATAATGTGTAACAATAATATTTGACTAGAAAGTTTATAAGTTGAGATGAGTTAAAGATAAGGAAACAAGCACTACTATCCGGATATTTCTATTCTTAACAAGCGCTATTATCCACTGCTACTCCCTCTTGAAGCGCTCTATTTGAATTTGCCTTATTATAGTAATAAAATATCTCTAATAATAGTTAATCCCACTCAATCTATATATTCTCTCTATTTTGCTCTCTTTCACTATAATATAGGAAATACACACACAGACGCACAAACTCTAAAGACTCAGAAAATACCTTTTAATATTCTCTCAACAATTAATCACAAATGATCTAATATCTTATACTGGGTACTATGACTATAGCTACACGTATATCTCTATATTGATTTTCTTTATGATCTGCTTTTTTTAAAATGACAACTAATGCAATTTTTCTTATTTTATTAACTAAATAGATAGATTGACCAGTTCTCCCCTTTGTCCCTATCTAATAGTCCTCATTTTATATTCTTCCGGCGCTCAAGACACAGTTCCCTAATGGATCTCCAGCGCTGACTCTAGCGCCACATTAGTAAAACAATAACTAATTTATTAGTATGCTAGTTACACTGCTTTAAACAACTACAGCGCCTAAATCAGACCCTATAATTACTAACACTAGTATTAACTTGTTTCACTGATTCTCCACATATGCGCTTTTAACTATACCTTGTTTTGTTTCAGCGCTAGTTCCAGGTTTGACTTATCCTCACGCTGCGTCTAGTTGCCTTAACTCTTGGGTAGTTTTACGATTGAGTCCCCACTCTCTTTGCTTTAATACTAGGTTCGTAGTTCTGACAGCTTGCTTTACTAGTTAGCCTTCTTTATAACTTGTCTCGGTAAGTTTCCCAACTGGCTGCGGTACAGCATACCATGCACTTGAGTTGTCCTTAATCCATGACTTTCTTCTTAATTCATAACACATACCTTTTGGAAAGCCCAAATCCATATTGTTTAGCGCTTTATGATCCTAAATCAATAATACACAATTCCCCATTGTGCGGCACATTTCTCTACAAAATCCGAGCGCACAGACCCTGAATCTTTTTCCGCGCTTCCATTTCCTTTGTTCCTTGAAACACGCAAATACATATTATATTTTAACATTTCCTGCTGCGCTAGCTCCCCTTTATTCTTCCTGGACTACGCACGATGATTGGTCTAAAATCACGCTTCCAGCGAGGCGCGTACCACACCATCCCTGGTCCATCAGATGGTAACAAACTTTCATTTCTTCCTTAAACTTTAAAACTGATGACTTCTCAGTTCCTTCATCTTCTGACAGTGATGATGACAATGTAGGATCCATTGCACCACCAACACCAAACCACTTTCCCACAGTTAAAGCCAAGTTCTAACAACACTAATCTCAACAGAAGCAACTCCTGCTTCACTACTTCCAATCCACTCCTGCTAGATATCCACAGGACATTGGAAAAAGAAGGCACCTCATCCATCAGTTCAAGGCTAATTCTGAACACTTCATTTCATCTCTTGATTCTCTCTGTAATTCCACTAGTACTTGATCTTAATTTAGAAAAGAAAATTTGACCACACCCTCTATAGGATGTAACCACAAACAACCCTCAGTTTTAATTCTTGGGGGACCATCCTCATTTTATAGTCTTGGGGGACTCAAAAACCATCAGTTTATAGTCTTGGGGGACTCAAAACCTAAATCATAAACCCAGCTCAGAGATCAACCACATTAAGACACAGAGAAAAAACTAACATTCTGGGGTAATTGCAAATAGAGCTGCCAGCCCATCAATTACCCCCAAACTTGCCTTTTCTAAATTTGGAGGCTCCCCCTGTCGATAACCTCCACCAATCTTTAAAAGCAACTCTAACAACAAAACCCATCCCTCAGTTTATACTCTTGGGGGACTAACCATCAACAAACCTCAGTTTAAAGTCTTGGGGGACTAACACAGTGTTCAGTTTAAAATCTTGACAGACTTCTTTTTTAGTTTAAATTCTTGAGGGAATTCCCATAATTAAAAAAAATTCAGTTTGAAGTCTTGAAGGACCTTCCAGAAAAAAAAATCTTGAAGATATATCCCATAATTAAAAAAAATTCAGCTTGAAGTCTTGAAGGACCTTCCAGAAAAAATAAATCTTGAAGATATAGCCCACAAATCCCCAAACCAAAAACCATCAAAGCCAAAACATTTAACCTCCTTTAATAAATAAAAAAATAAAATGGTATCCCCCAGCCAATTGATGAGCTGATCCCCTGATACCTTACCCAAATCCAAGTGCACCTTGATGTGGTCACACCTAAAAAAAAAAAAATATTTTTTTATTTTGACTCCCCCTCTTCTGCCAAAAACATTTCCAGAGCCCTATCTTGAGCTTTTGAACAAACATAGCCTCCATAAAAAAATTAAAAGAAAAAATAGAGAAAAAAAGAAAATAATCTTGAATCCACCACTTTCATAGACAACACCCTGAGCCAAATAGCAAAGCCAGCTCCAGGTCAACAGACGTAATCACTGGGTGGACCTCCTCCAGTAAGTAAAAATGATGGGAGACCACCAGTGATCCACCACCAATCCAAAAGTACCAAAAGACATCCAAGGCAATCCAGTTTAAAGTCATAGAGGACTAAAACCTGAATAACAAAAACCATAACTAGGATTCAACTAGGACAAACAAAATACTTGAAACAGACATTATGGGGTAACTGATCTACAGAGCAGCCAGCTCATCAGTCACCCCCACACTTACAAAAATAAAATCTAGAAGCCCCCCCTGGGTACCTTCTAACAACACAACATCCAACACAAAAAAAACAAAAACCAAAAATCATGAGGGGTCCAGCGCTTGAATACCAAAAGAATTTCCAGTTTAAAGTCATGGTGGACTAAAAACCTGTTAAAGAAAAAAAACAAATACTAGAATTCAACAAAATTAAGAGAAGGCGTTGAAAAAAGACAATCTGGGGTAACTGTTGATAGAGCAGCCAGCCCATCAGTCACCCCCAAATTTTCCAAAATAAAATCTAGAAGCCCAACCCCTGGGTACCTTCTAAAAAAAGAATTTTCAAACACAAATCTTCTCCCATAAAAAACCCAAACCATTAAAAAACAATTAAAATTCTTGAAAGCCAAAAAAAATCCAATTTAGAAATAAAATTTTGCAGTTGAACCTCATGCTGGAGATGAAATAAAACCAATAATCTTCATTTTTATCTTCATTTTACTTTAAATAAAATATCCATCTTAACTTGAATTTTTCTTTTCTTTCATCTTCATTATACTAAGATTTTTTTTCATAATGGGCGGGCTGCCTGACGTCAGAGGTGCCACCTGAAGCAGCCTGGCCTCCCTTTTTTATATAGAGACTTGAAACAGAGAGACTGATAAGAATTGGACAAAACAAAAAAATCCTGACCAAATAAATAGAGGCCAAATTAAGCAAAACCAAAACAAATTAAGTAGGTTATCCTCATTTTGGAGGAATCAGATTCTTGAAATCCAAAGGTTTAAACCAATAAGTTTGCCCCTAGGGCTTGAACCCCCTAAGCTCCTCTTCCAATTCTGATATCCCAAAATCAGACCTCCAAACAAATCTTCCATCATCCTCCATACACTGAGTCTACCATAGTTAACATTACCAGAATCAATAAATTCTCCATCCTGTGAAACATCTGGAACCTCCACCACATCTTTAAAATCAACCTCCATACCAGTGACATCCAAAACATCACAATTCTCCCCTTCCCTACAGGAATCTTAATTAGAATCTGCAAAATCCTCCAGAATAACATCCATAACATCAAAATAAAGATCCTCCACCAAGCAGAGAGCTTCAGATTTTAAGGAAACCACCTGAAAATAATCTTCCTCTATGAGAAAAAGATCCAAGATGGAATCTTTGTGTCCATCCAAAAATTCAACTGATACATCTTCCTCCAATAAGCCATTATCTGATCTTGAGAAAGAAAAATAATCATCCCTAAACAACCATTCATCCACCAAAGATTCCTTCTCAATATCCCAAAATACTTCTTCATGACCAGACAAGTCCTCCTTCCCACATAATTCACCAAACCTTGAGGAAATACACTGATCATCCAGTGTTTACATTTCCAAAACATCCAATGAAGCAAATTCCTGAGATCCCATGGCATCCTTTGGAAAAGAAAAATCAGTTTCAAAAACATCATCAGAGTCCCCATCTTCCAAAATTGATGGCTCCAACACCTCCTTAGAAACTAAATTTTCCACCACAGTCTCCTGAACCTCTCCATCCAACAGGATTTCCTCTCCAGATTCCACATCCCTATCCTTCATACCATCCAAATATCCCAAAATAACCTCCTTCAGAATAGCCAAACCAGGAATCCTATTTTCACCATTTGGAAGAGTCTTCATCATGTCAGCCTTGAAAAGAATCTCCATAACCTCCACCTTTACATCCCTACCCATGGAACTCCAAAACACATACTTGGCCCCAACTTCATGTGGTAATATATCATTATATACCAGATAATCCAGAGCCTCCCCAAACTCCTCCATAAATTCCCAATACTGAGAAAAAGAGGTTACACCACCTTTCAATTCCCACTTCCTAGAAATTTCATGAAGGTCCACCATTGAGAAAGTAGTTGGCCACCTTTTAACCATTTCAATCTTCAACTTTCCCCAGTCCTGACTCCTATATCCTGCCATACCAGAAACTTCCTTCTCCACCTCCCTATTACCAATGAAAAAGATTACTTTCCTGACCATTTCCAACAGTGAGGCCCCATCAATCTCAGCAGCAACCTCAAACCTAGCCAAAAACCCCTTTGCATCCTCTCCCAAAAACCTTGAGCCATCCCAAGACTGAATCCTAACCATCCTAGCAATTCCAAGTTACAGCCTCCAATCTCCACCAAAGATAGCCAAAGTCCCCCCCAATAGCCTTAGAGACCTAGGAGGGACCAAAAACAACAGAAAAGAAGACCCCTAGACCAACCACAAAGAGATATAGCACCAAATCCAAAATCCACCAAAGGAGATCCACCAAAGAGAGATGCCTAGATCAACACACCACGGGAAATCTGGGGGTGAACTGCTAGCAGTTCCCTCTTTTTGAAACTATTAGGAATTTGTCAGGAAACTGTTGGGAAACCATCCTGAAACTGTCAGAAAGATGTTTTTAAATCTGATGAAAAAACATTGAAAAAATAAACTGTCACAGATTGAATCCAGAACAATCCCTCCTTGAGCAGAGCTTAAGAACCACATTGAACATCAGTTAATCTCAGGTTTGGCAAAAGGTTGAACAACATCACTTAGCATACCTTAATATTCAAATATTAAACTTGAATATATGTTGCGTGTATGATATAGATGCATATGCATTTGAATTTGCATGGTGGATACTTATTGCATGCTAAAAATTGATGTGAAATGCCTATCCAAAGTGTATGCATAATGACTATGAAGAATAAATATACATAAAAAATATGCATAAAAATATGCATAAAAATGTGCATAAAAATATGCATATTGAATATGCATTAAAAATATGCATATTGAATATGCAAAAAAAAGGTGCATATACGTATATGAATAAAATATATTAATATGCATATAAATCTGTATAATGAATATGCATATGAATATGCATAAATATGCATAATGATTGAAAAATGCAAAAAAAATGATGCTTAACGAGTATATTTTATGCATAAATAGAAATATGCAATATGAATTCATATTGCATACAGATAACACTGGCAAACCATTTTGACCAAAACTCATACTAAATTTTCATTCTGGACTAAAGGTGTGAGAGAAGGAAGAAAAACAGTCCAACATTAGAAAAATGCTACATGCACTCATTTTGTAGCAGAGCAAATGAGAAGTGCTGAATTATGGTTGGTGCCCATAGATTAGTATGATATCATAATTTTATTTAATTGTTTTCAATATTGAAAATACTTTAGGTCGGTTGGTATGGATCTAGCTGTGCCAGGGTCTAATCTAATTATTTTAACAACTTCTTAATAATTAGCGGGCTTTAATACAAAAACAGGTTGTATTTTTTGTGGGATATTGGATATGATAAGGTCTTTTGTAAAAAAAACTTATATTGTTTAAAAATATTCCTGAATCAGATGTGGGATAATCACTACAAAAAATTGTAGTACTGTGGGCAATAAAATATATGCACAAGCAGTAAAGAAAGGACCAAGTGAACCCTTTTTGTGCAGTGGGAATCATTAGAGTGGAATTGTGGATGAAAAATATAATTCATTATTACCATTTTATTTAATCCAAAAAATTATAATATTTAAAAGAACTATTGATTAATTTTTATTTGACCTTTTTGCCTCACTCATATTTATCATTTGATTGATTTTTGTCACCATTATGTTATTAATATTATAAGTATAGCAAAAACTCGTGTGCCAAATGTATACCGGGTGATGTTACACCTTTTATAATATTATTAAATAAAGATAAAAAAATATGAAAATGATTTTTTTTACAAAAAATATATTGATATCCAAAAGCAATATGAGGGATAAAATGGTAAAATTAAAGGGATCAAATATGAAATAAAAAATTAAAGTGAAATTCCTCCCATCAAGAGCAAGTAGACATGATGGGGTGAATGCCCACCAGTGGCACTAAACTTGGACCATAATTTCTTTTTTGTAAAAGTAAAAAAAAATCCACTGGAGCTTTACCAAAACTTCAGGATGACAATTTTGCAATATCAAACAACTTCTAGTGCAATTATTGAAGAAAAATTCATTTTCATTGCAATAGAGAGAATTGATCACATCAGACTGCATGTGACCAAAAGTGTCCAGCACAAGTTTGGCCGAACTTGTGCTGGACACTTTTATGATGGAGGTTAGCTAGGGTGGAATTTTTCTTCAGTTCATCTGGTAATTCTTATAAACATGTCCACTTGTATTTGATCTTTGTGCCTAACTCATATTTATCATTTGATTGATTTTTTGTCACCATTATGTTTTAATATTATAAGTATAGCAAAAACTTGTGTGCCAAATGCATACCGGGTGATGTTACACCTTTTAAAATATTATTAAATAAAAATAAAAAAATATGAAAATGATTTGTTTTACAAAAAAAAATTGATATACAAAAGCAATATGAGGGATAAAAAGGTAAAATTAAAGGAATAAAATATGAAATAAAAAATTAAAATAAAATTACTGCCATCAAGAGCAAGTAGACATGTTGGGGCAAATGTCCACCAGTGAGGCTAAACTTGGACTATAATTGCTTTTTTGAAAAACAAAAAAGTGCCAATCTAAGGTTTAAAAAAACTTCAGCATAACCATTTAGCCATATCAAACAACATCTAGTTCAATGATTGAGAGAGAATTGATCACACCAGACTGCATGTGACAAAAAGTGTCCAGCACAAGTTCGGCCGAACTTGTGCTGGACACATTTATGACAAAGAGTAGCTAGGGTAGAATTTTTCTTCCGTTGATCTGGTATTTCTTATAAACATGTCCATTGGTACTTCATCTTTGTGCCTCACTCATATATATCATTTGATTAATTTATTATCACCATTATATTATTAATATTATAAGTATAGCAAAAACTCGTGTGCCCAACGCATACCGGGTGATGTTACACCTTTTATAATATTATAAAAAAAAGGTAAAAAAATATGAAAATGATTTGTTTTACAAAAAATAAATTGATATACAAAAGCAATATGAGGGATAAAAAGGTAAAATTAATCTCAAAGAGATCAATTATGAAAAACAAAATACTAGTAAAATTCTTGCTCTCAAGAGCCAGTAGAAGTGTTGAAAAAATGGGAGCCATCAGGGCTAAATTGTAATAAGTGACCTTTTTTTTAAAGATAAAAAATTATACACCTGAGGTTGGGAAGAACAACAGGTGGATGATTCAGCTAAACAAAACTGCTTTTAGTGACGTTTAATAAAAAAATGTTTTTTGTTTCCATATAGAGAATTGATCCCATCTGACTGCACGTGACTAAAAGTGTCCAGCACAAGTTCGGCCAAACTTGTGCTGGACACTTCTATGATGGAGAGCGGCTGGGGTAGAATTTTTCTTCAGTTCATCTGGTATTTCTTACAAACATGTCTACTGTTATTTTTTCTTTGTGCCTCACTCATACATATTGTTTGATTAATTTTTTGTCTTAATTATATTATTAATTATATAAGTATAGCAAAAAATTGTGTGCCAAATGCATACTGAGTGATGTTACACCTTTTACAATATTATTAAAAAAATGTATAAAAATATTAAAATAATTTATTTTAAAAATTATTAATTGATATCCAAGAGCAATATGAGGAATAAAAAATTAATTTAAAGTCATCAAATATGAAAAAGAACTCCAAGTATTATTGCTAATATCAAAGGCTAGTAGAGATGTTGAAGCAAATGAGAGCCGTCAGGGATAAATTGTACTTAATTGATTATTTTTAAAGATAAAAAATTGTGTACCTGTGGTTTGGATTAACTCTTAGTGTATAATTCAGCTATATCAAACTACATCTAGTGAAGTTTCTTATAAATAATTTTTTTCATTTCCATAGAGAGAATTGATCCCATCTGACTGCACCTGACCAAAAGTGTCCAGCACAAGTTCAGCCAAACTTGTGCTGGACACTTTTATGATGGAGAGTAGCTAGGGTGCAGGTCTTCTTCAGTGCAACTGTTATTTTTTTAAAACATGTCAAATGGTATTTGATCTTTCTGTGTTATTCATATTTTATTATCTGATTAATTTTTTGTCATTAGAATATTATTAATTTTATAAGTATAGAAAAAACTTGTGCGCCAAATGAATGCCATGTTATATTACACCTTTTATAATATTATTAAAAAATGTTAAAAAAAATGAAAATGAATTCTTTTCCAAAATTATAAATTAATATCCAAATGTAACATGAGTGATAAAAAAGTAAAGTAAAAGAGATCAAATATGAAAAAGAAAAATTCAAGAAAAATTCGTGCCTACAAGAGCCAGTAGAGGTGTTGAAACAAATGGGTGCCATCAGGGCTAAATTTGATAAAATTTAATTTCTTTTAAAGATAAAAATTTTTTCACCTGAGGTTTGGAAAAACTCAAGATGGATAATTCAGCCATACCAAACTACTTCTAATTTAATTATATAGCATTTTTTTTAATTTCATTTCCACAGAGAGAATTGATCCCATCTGACTGCACCTGAAAAAAAGTGTCCAGCACATGTTCGACCGAACTTGTGCTGGACACTTTTATGATGGAGAGTAGCTAGGGTGGAAGTGTTTCTCAGTACATCAGTTTTTTGTTTTTCACATTTCTATTAGTTTTTTAACTTTTTTTTATCATTCTTATTTATCTTATAATTAATTTTTTGTCACCATATATATTATTAATGTTTCTAGTATAGCAAAAACCTGCATGCCAAATGCAAAATTGGTGATGTTACAACTTTAATAATATTATTATATAAAGTTAAAAAAATATGAATATGTTTAGTTTTTAAAAAAATAAATTGATATTTAAAATTTAAAAGAGTAATAGAAAAGTAAAATGAAAAAAATGGGATCAAATATAAAATAAAAAATACAAGTAATTTTTTTGCTATCAAGAACCAGAAGTGGTGTTGGGACAGTTGGGGACCCCTAGGTCAAGACTTGGTCTAAACTTACTTTTATGTATAGCTAACAAATTTTGAACTGAGGTTTGGACAGACTTCCAGGGGACAATTTTACAATATTAAACATTCTTTACTTCAATAATTGAGTGAAATATCATTTTTATTTCAATAGAGAGAATTTATCTCATATGACTTCATGCAACCAATAGTGTCCAGCACAAGTTTGGCCGAACTTGTGCTGGACACTTTTATAATTGAGAGTAGGCATACAGCAAGTCTTCTTAAACTCAAAAGGGATTTCTTATAAACATTTCCACTGGAATTTGATCTTTCTGTGTCATTTAAATTTACCATTTGATTAATTTTTTGTCATCATTATATTGTTAATGTTATTACTATAGTAAAAACTTGTGTGAAAAATGCATACCAGGTGGTGTTCCAGCTTTAATCATATAATATTAAATAAAGGTATAAGAGTATGAAAATTATTTATTTTAAAAATTAAAAATTGATATCCAAAGCAATATGAGCAATAAAAAAGTAAAATAAAAGGGATAAAATAAGAAAAAAAATCTAAGGAAAATTCTCACTATCAATAACAAGTAGAGGTGTTAGATCAAATGTGCACCACCAGGGCTAAACTTGCACTATATTTTCTTTTTTGTTAAACCAAAGAAAGTGTCCTGATGAGTTTTGAAAATTCATCAGGAGGACATTTTGGCAATATCAAACTACTTATTGTGCAATGATTGAGCAAAATTTCATTTTCATTTCCATAGAGTAAATTTATCCCATCTGACTGCATGCAACCAAAATTTTCCAGCACAAGTTTGGCCAAACTTATGCTGGACACTTTTATGATGGTGAGTATCTAGGGTGCAGGTCTTCTTCAGTTTATCAGGTATTCCTTATAAACAAATCCACTTGTATATGATCTTTCTGTGTCATTCATATTTATCATTTGATTCATTGTTTTTCACCATTATAATATTAATGTTATTAGTATTGAAAAAATTTGTAAGCCAAATGCATACTGGGAGATGCTACATCTTTCATAATCTTATTAAATAAAAGTAAAAAAAATATGAAAATTATTAGTTTTACAATAAATAAATTGATATTTGAAAGCAAAAACAGGAATAAAAAAGTAAAATAAAAGTGATTAAATATGAAATTAAACATTCAAATAAAATTTCTGCCATCAAAGATAATTTGAGTTTTCAGACCAAATTTGCACCACCAGTTCTAGATTTGGAATATGTTTTCTTTTTTTTAAAATTAATAAAAGTGTCCACCTGATGTTTTCCAAAAAATCAGGAGGATAGTCTAGCAGTATAAAGCTACTTCTTGTGCAATGATTGAGCAAAAATTCATTTTAACTTCCATTGAGTAAATTTATCCCATCTGACTGCATGCAACCAAAAGTGTCCAGCACAAGCTTAGCTGAAATTGTGCTGGACACTTTTATGATGGAGAGTAGCTAGGTTGCAAGTCTTCTTCAGTTAATTATATATTCATTTTAAAAATGTCTATGGCTATTTAATCTTTCTGTGTCATCCATATTTATTATTTGATTATTTTTTAGTCACCTTATATTATTAATGTTTTTAGTATAGCAAAAAAATGTGTAATGAATGTACACTGGATGATTTTACAACTTTAATAATATAATATAGTAAATATAAAAAATTGTGAAAGTTATCAGTTTTACCAAAATAAAATTGATATTTAAAAGCTAAAGGATAAATAAAAAGGTAAGAATAAAATTAAAGGGATCAAACATGAAATAAAGATATTAAGTATAATTTCTGCTATCATGAGCCAGTAGAGGCTTCAGAAAAAATGGGCACCATCATAGATTAACATGGATCAAATTTACTTTTTACCAAAGGAAAAAATTTTCTACCTTAGGTTTGGACAAACTTCCAGGGGACAATTTTTCTATATAAAACTACTTTCAGTGCAATGATGGAGTGATAATTCAGTCTCATTTCCATAAAAAGAATTGATTGCGTCTGAAGGCATGCAATCAAAAGTGTCCAGCACAAGTTTGGCCAAACTTGTGCTGGACACTTTTATCATAAAGAGTAGCCAGGGTGCAAGTCATTTTTAATCATCTGAAATTTCTTATAAACATTTCCACTGTTATTAAATCTTTGTGCCTCACTCATATTTATCAATTGATTAATTTTTTGTCACCATTATATTATTAATATTATCAGTATAGCAAAAAACTGTGTGCCAAATGAATACTGGGTGATGTTACACCTTTTATAATATTATTAAATAAAGGTAAAAAAATATGAAAATGATTTATTTTACAAAAATTAAACTTCTATCCAAAAGCAATATGAGAGGAATAAAGTAAAATAAATGAAATCAAAGATGAAAATTAAAATCCAAGTAAAATTCCTTCCATAAACAGAAAAAAGAGATGTTGAATTAAATTAGAACAATCAGGGCTAAACTTGCACTAAATTTTCTTTTTTGTAAAAATAAAAAAAATTCACTTGAGCTTTACCAAAACTTCAGCATGAAAATTTTGCCATATCAAAATACTTCTAGTCTAATTTTATATCAAAAATTTATCTTCATTTCCATAGAGAGAATTGCTCCCATCTGACTGCACCTGACCATAAGTGTCCAGCACAAGTTCGGCCAAACTTGTGCTGGACACTTTTATAATGGAGAGTAGCTAGGGTAGAATTTTTCTTCAGTTTATCTAGTATTTCTTACAAACATGTCTACTGGTATTTTATATTTGTTCCTCACTCATTAATATCATTTGATTAATTTTTGGTCGCCATTATATTATTAATTTTATAAGTATAGAAAAAACTCATGTGCCAAATGCATATCAGGTGATGTTATGCCATTTATAATATTATTAAATAAATGTATGAAAATATGAAGATAGTTTATTTTAAAAATTATTAATTGATATCCAAAAGCAATATTAAGAATAAAAAATTAAGTTAAAGGGATCAAATATGAAAAAAGAAATCCAAGTAATATTCCTACTATCAAAGGCAAGTAGAGGTGGTGAAGAGAATGAGAGCCATCAGGGATAAATTGTACTAATTTGGTTTTTTTTCAAAGATAAAAAATCGTGCACCTTTGGTTTTAATGAAATCTAGGTAGAAAATTTGGCTATGTAAAACTATATCTAGTGAAGTTTTTTATCCAAAATTTATTTTTCATTTCCATAGCAAGAATTGATCTCATATGACTGCAACTGACCAAAAATGTCCAGCACAAGTTCAGCCAAACTTGTGCTGGACACTTTTTTGATGGTGAGTATCTAGGGTGCAGCTCTTCTTCAATGCAACTGGTATTTTTTTAAAACATATCCACTAGTATTTGATCTTTCTGTTTTATTAATATTTTATCATTTTATCAATTTTTGTTACCAGTAAATTATTATTTTTATTAGTATAGCAAAAAAACATGTGCCAAATGCTTACAGGGTGATGTTAAACCTTTAATAATTCTATTAAATACTGGTAAAAAATTATGAAAATGATTTGTTTTACATAAAATTAATTGATATCTAAAAGAAAAAAAGGGATAAAAAGAAATAGGTTGAATAATAGGGATTTTATATGAAATTCGGAATTCAAGTTAAATGCCTACTTTCAAGGCTCAGAAGAGGTGTTGGATAAAATGGGCATCATCAGGAATAAAATTTTACTTAATTTGATTTTTTGAAAAACTAAATGAAGTTTTCAACTGATTTTTTTCCAATATTAAGTTGGAATCTTTATCTATATCAAATTACTTCTAGTACCATGATTGACCAAATTAAATCCTCATTTCCATATGCAGAATTGATCCCATATGGCTGGACCAGGTTAAAGGTGTCAACCACAAGTTTGAGAATTCTTCTGTTGGACACTTTTATGATGGACAGTAGTAGGGTGAAAGTTTTCTTTAGTTAATCTAGTATTCCTCATAAACATTTCCAACTTATTTTTGGCCAAAAATCAGGTGGAAAGTTTTTCCATATAAAATTACTTCTAATGCCATGATTGACTAAAAATTGATTCTCATTGCCATATAGAGAGTTGATCCCATATGACTGGATCTGGCAAAAGTGTCACCACAATTTTTGATAAACTTAAGTTTGAAAATTTAATGATGGAAGGTAATTGCAAGTCTTCTTCATTTCATCAAGTAATCCTCATAAAAATTTCCACCTCTATTTTGGCCAAACTTCAGGTGGACACTTTGGCCATATTCAATTAATTCTAGTTCCATGTTGATAAAAAACTGATACTTATTGCCATATATAGATATTAAACCCATCAGACTGTGCCTTTCCAAAAGTGTCTACCTGAATTATGGCTAAACCTCAGTTGGACACTTTTATGATGCAGAGTAGCTAGGGAAAAAGTATTCTTCAATTAATTTGGTATTCATAATAAATTTATCCTCCTGAACTTTATCCTAACTTGAGGTTGACAATTTTGGAAAGCACCAGTTAGTCACTATCCATCAATAAATTGTTCACCAAAATTTTGGCTAAACTTGTGGTGCACCCCTTTGATCAGCCACAGTCTGATGAGATCAACTCTTTAGATGGGAATGAGTATGATGTTTTGGTCAATCATGGAAATAGAATATGTGTGATGTGGCCAAATTACCCCCCTGAAGGTCAGACAAACCTCAGAAGGAAACTTTTTAGCAGGTAGTAACTGAGAAAAATCCATTTATCACAAGGAAAATCTTTTATTGGATAGATGCCAAGGTTTCATACTTGTGTATTATGGTCAGTATTAATTTTGAAAGTGTCTTTCCAAGCAATTTCATTGCCCATCATGACTCATTTTGTTTTAAATGTTTCAAACTGCGTGATACAGTATTAAGGTGTCACATAGTATAATTAAGTTCTATTACGTGCTCTCCTATGATGCCTAAATTTATAATTTAATATCTTACATAATAATTTTTTTTATATAAATTCATCAATATTTTATTTTATTATCAAATTTAATAGAGCAAGTATCCTGAATTATTATATATGAATAAGCTTAGGATAGATCAATTTGTGCTCAATTTGTTCTCATCAGAGGACCAAAATCAAGTTCTGGAGGATCAACTTGTGCATAATTTGGAATCAGTTGATATTCTGTCTATAATCAATTTGAGAATAAATGTAAATCTAACTCTAATTTACTTATGTTTATAAAGTATTCATAAACCTGGCATATTTAAGGAACACTCTAAATTTCAAGAGAGGGGATTGCTAGCAATTCACCCCTAGATTTCCCATGGTGACAGAGATTCCAAAAAGCCAACAGATTTGTACCTCACATTGGGTTCCAGAAATGTAGAAAATTCTATTGTACTAGCTATAGGCCATGACCAAGGGAGTGGGAGAAAAGCCAGAGAGAAAATCCCCTGTCTTTTTAGAAAAACAAGTGAGATTTACCTGCTACAGTAAATTGGTTCCTGTTTACCAAAAGCCTCTTTTCCAAACACTTTACTGCTTGATCAGCCAAGAAAGTAGTCCCCAGACAGACTACCAGAAGAAAGAACTGAAATACAGACCAATGTCCACACCGGAGAAAGCAATAATACTTGATGTAGGTTGCAAATCCACACCAGAGACAGCAATGATACTTTCTATAGCTTGCAAGACTGTAACAAAGAAAAAAGTTGCTAGTGAAGTTAAATGAAGAACTTACTTGCAACAAGACACAGCCAAATTGTGGCCAACAACAGTGAAAACTGAGTGAGGAACAAGGATATTACCTCCAGATGGTTGTATGATAATTAGATATTCCCCAAACTGTCTTCTCTAGTAAATACACACGGACCACCCCCTAAGATCGATACACAGCAATGCATTTGGCACCTGTACCAGCCAAATTGAATAAAACCCCTTCAAAGTGCTCCCCAACCTCCTAAAACAGAGGCGGCCCCGCCTCCCTGAAGCCAGAAAACCACTAAAAACATCTAACCTACTTAGAAAACTTCACTACAACTACTAAAACCCTTAAAACACAAAATTAAGCTATGACAACATTGTGACTTGAAACGTAGAGCCAAATTATCCCTATCTAATGGTACTAAGCACTTAACCCTAAGACTTAAGGTTAGCCCGTAAAACACAAAAAACAAAATTAAACAGCTATCTTTTTTAATGAAATATGAGGAAATGACCCCTTAAAACTTAGAATATGAAAAATTTCCAAAAGACTTGAAATATAGAGAAAAGCTGGGGCTATCCTATGGTAGTACCCACATACCCTCAGTCCAAATATCCATGGAATAAATCCAGAATAAAGCCCTATTTTTCAACCAATGTCAATTAAGACATGCACAAACAGCACCAAACCGCACAACAAAGGCCCCTTCCAATGTTGGAAGACCACACTGTTTTCTTTATTTTTATTAGTATTACAAGTCTAATCTAAATATTCAATAAATAATCTAAGGTTGCTTTAAGTTTATTAGTAATAATATTTTTTAGCCGCACAGAAAAACTTGACTTAATTAAATATTTTACCAATAAAACAAACCTCACTGTTGTGTCATTCCTCATAAATTGTCATTGCATCTCTCTTATTTCATTTAATAATTTTTATTAATCTAATTATTTTCATTTCTTACTACCTTTTGTAATCCCTTCTTTATTTTTTTTCCTTCTCCTCCTCTTCATTTCTTCTTCTTCTTCTGCTTCTTCTAGACAGCTCACCAACATTAAAGTTCTGATAAATCTCACTGTGATGGTAAATTAAAAAAATATCTTTTAGGTCAAATCAAAGTGGCCATTGAAAAGAAAAAATACAAGAAGGCAGAAAATAAAGTAAATCCAATTAATTAGCTTCTAACATCTGAGTTAAATCCACATTTAAAGTTCCCAATTTTATTAAGAGATAATTAAGTTTTTCTTTTAGTCAAGAATTTATCTGAATTGCTTGAAACATCATGAATCAATTTTGAGAGAATTAGTTTTTTAACTTCTTGACCAGAATATTGGTTGTCTGGGTAAAAGAATAAGTTGTTGCATGTGATAGTAAAAAGGGAGATGTGTATTGTGTTTTTAGAGTAGTGAGAGATTTCTTAAAGCCTTATTATGGGGAGACTTACAAGATTCCAGTTGTATGAAATAAACTTGGTAGAAAAATCCAATTCCAATTCCTGAAGCTTTAAATGAATATTATATTAAATTCATTAGAGAAAATATTTGTACTGGATTTTATTAAAAGTCTTTATCAAGTCATTCAAGTCCAGAATTTTGTTTCAAGAATACTAATTTCAAGCTCAGGAAATTTCATGATCTTAGGGATTACATAGGGTTACAATAAAAGATTCTGGTATACCACCTATTTCTGAAGAGTTTGTGGAAGTTTTTGCTGGTAGAGTGTGTTAATTGTAAGGTGATATAATCAGGGGATATTATGAGAGATAATTGCATTCATATTTCAGACCTCTCACAACTTTTGATTGTCCACTTGTATGATTTAAATTAATAAGATTACCTCACTTTTCAGAAATTCAGTTTCTGTTTATCAAGCTCAAGCGGCTTGGATTCTTCATGATAGAATTACACAATATTCTGGTATATTTATTGATGATGGTTAAATCAAAGGTTTTCTACAGAATATGGTAATGAAGTTTTGGAGGAGGATACAGGTATAAGACAATTTATCTGGGAGTATTATGTTACTTTGGAAATGATTTTTTTTTAGGATTGAAGAATCTGGGTAAACTATTTCTGGTTAAAAATTTTCTTTTTCTGTGCCAGCATTAGAGATTCTTGGTCATGTAGTTTTTAGAGATGGTAAGACAAATTTGTATAAAGAAGATGTTCTATAATACTAAGCTATAGACACAATCCAAGGTGGGTTGGTTCTCCTTCCTAAAACTAATTTAAAAAGAAACGCCTTTCACTCTAATATTTAAAGACAGTGAAAGCACATATTCTAAGTGTGGTTATATATTTTTTGGGAAGAAAGTAGAATGAATTAATAGAGATCTTTTAAAGAAAGAAATTATATATTTTAATAGAATTAATCTATCTATTGGATAGATCTATTCTCAGTAAGTGCTGTGGTCATCCAAAATTGGCTGGGGCCTTTGTTGTGTAGCTTGGTATGGTTTGGTAATGTCTTAAATGGCATTTATTTCTGTTTATGGTGTTTTTCTAGATTCATAGGCTGAATATTGAAGCTACAGAGGTAAGGCTATTATAATTGAATAGCCCTGGTTTTTCTCTATATTTTATGTTTTGATGATTTTTTTATATTTTAAATTTTAAGGGCTCTTTTGGACACTTTTCATTTTTTACAATAACTGTTTAATATTTTTTTAAATTTTTTAGGATAAAATTAGGTCTTAGTTTTAAGTGCTCAGTACCATTAAATAGCCCTAGGTTTTATCTACATTTTATTTCTTGATGATTTTTTAGCATATTTTAAGGTTTAAGGTGTTTTCTGTTGTTTTATGGTTTTTTAGTTGTTTTTTGGTGGTTTTATGGCTTCAGGGGACACGGCCACCTCTAGGATGGCTGCCCATCTTAGTTGTAGCATTCTGGGAAGCATTTCTAGAGGGGTTTTATGCAATTTGGCAGGCATAAGTGCTAAATTAGTGGCTTTAATATAGATTTTAGATGGGGGTCTGTGTGTACATACTGAAAAAGATAGTTTTGGGCAACTTTAATTATCATAAAACTATCTGGAAATTATATCACTGTTTCTCACTAAGTTTTCAATGTTTTTGGCCACAATTTTCTGTGTTTGTTGCAAGTTTATTTCTTCATTTAACTAAACTTTGGAAACTGTTTTCTCTGGTGTAGCTTAGCAACCTGCTTCAAGTATTATGTCTGTTTTCTGTTCAACAAGAGCACAGTGTTATAGTTTTCTGGTGTGCATCTTTCTGAATTTCAGGTTTTCTTTGGTTTGTAGTCATCTGGGCTACTTTCTTGGCTTGTTAAGCAATCAAGAAGTTTTTAGAAAGGGTATTGTAACAGTCTTCAATTTGCTGTGGCAAATTAATCTCACCTGGTATTTCTCAGAGGGACAGGGGATTTTCTCTCTAGTTTTTTTCCAACTCCCTTGGTCAAGGCGTATAGCTAGAACTATAGGATTTTATAAAGTTCTATTACTCTCAGTCACTCCCTCTTGAAGTGCTCAATCTAATGCCATCCTTACTGTAGCAATAAAATAACTCTACAGAGCTTTTTCTGGTATGCACACCCATTGTGTACAAAAAATTAAAATATATATATATTTTTGTTATATCTTAGATATTTAAATATAATAATAAGCTATTAAACACATGTATTCTAATTAATCTACTTCTATCTCCTTCTCCCCTCTTTTAAGAGTGAGTAACTACACAATATAGGGGGTGAACTTTCTACCAAGTCCCCAACCTGAACTCAGATGGAACTCAGAATGAACTCATATTAAACCCATACTGAACTCTACTTTAGCACCCACCTAAAACTTTTATGCTGATTGGTGTTCATCCCTGATTGTATGGTTCCTTTGTCAATAGCTCAATGTGTGTTCAATCTGTGGTGAGTTTGGGTCCAAGGTTGTGGACTTGCTAGCAAGTCCACCCCCCCATATTGTGTAGTGAGTTCTATTTTATATACATTTTATGTTAAGTGCCCCTCTCCTATGCTTCCTTTCCCCACTGGTTCTCCTACACAAGATAAGTGCTACTAACAGAATATTAAATGGTAACTAATTATATTAATAATATAATTATATTTATTAGCATAAAATCTGGCTCTAATAGTGCTTGAAATAATACTTTATAGCTACTCTTAGTGCCTGATGCTTCACATTTTGGTAAATACCCTATACTTCTTGGGATTACTAACTACACAATAAGTACTGTACCATCTCCCATACCTATTATAACAGCCCACACTTTATGTGTGAGTATTCACTAATTGTGAAACCCTCTGCACTGATTGGTAATTTCTTGTTCTTCTAGTGTTGTTTATTCCTATCTAAGTGTGAAACCTCTACCCTTGCTTGATGCTACCCCTTAATCCATACTATGCCTCTAGTGGGTTCTGGTTTTGGCTTCTTCAAGTACATATCATAGTGTTTCTCTATAGTTTGCTATGCAGTTCCCTATATATCTGTTTTCCACTGCTTGTATATTCATACTGCCCTTTAAAAAGTGTGCGCAGAGAGTCTACTTTTCCTGTGCTTTTGAAGACCCCTTAGTTGCACTTCAGTAACCATCCTTCTTGGAAACCCATTTTCGCACTTTGTGAGAACTGAATCATTGCTGCGCTCTTGAGACTTTTGCTACATCCTTGAAAGATGTGTGTCACAAAGTCAAAGTGGAAGGTTAATATTATTTTGTACTGGCCAAGACCCCAAAACACTGATTAATTCAGAGGATTTTTAGGGATTTGTGTTTATGATAGAGTGTTAATCAAGGACTTTTTTTATTGGAAGAACCTTTAAGAAGTCAAACTAGAGAATATGCACAATTAAATTAGGTTGAAGTGTGTAAAGAGGAATATTTTAAGTTGAAGAAGGTGGTTGGTGAATATATTGTGTTACAAAAGTTGGATTATAGCAAAGATGCTGGTAGAATGTACTTTGCTGTGTACTCAAGTCAAATTTCAGCTTGGCTTGTCTTATCTTGGATGGATGAAGCTGGCTATATTATACCAGTCAGGTATGAATCTCTGGTATTTATTGAGTTAAAATAAAGATCTTCACAACTTAAATGAGAGTTGTGTGGTGTGGAAAAAATATTAAAGAAACTTCAAAATATTATATGGGGCCAAAACTTTGAGCTTCAAGTGGATGCTTAATCTTTAGTTCAAATGAATAGTTCTCCCAGTTTAACAAATGCACTCATGAACAGAAGGGTAGCTTTCATTAAAAGTTTTTAATTCAATTAAGTTCATAGGCCTGGAAAAATGGCAACCATGACATATGCATTGTCAAAAAAGCCACCCACACAGAGTGATTTTGACTTTGAAGAATTTGATGAAGATATACCTGTTATCAAAGTGAAGACTTTCCTTACCTCCCTAATGAGGCTAAGGATCTGTTTGTATTTTAGTTAATAATAATGATGAATCTGTGAATTATTTGTTGAAAGTTGGAGTTAATGTAGATAAATTTTCTAAAAATAAGCTTTTAGAAGTAAAAGTGTTATATGATGAAGAGAAATTTTCAGTATGAGATATTAGTAGGTTGGAGAATCATGTACATGTGGTAGAAAAATATTTGGCTCAGAAGAGGTTGGATTGTGAACTTTTTGGTGTGATGGACTCTGTTAACAGGATTTTGGATGATTTTAGTGCTGTAGAATGTGAATATTCAGTTAAAGAGAGGTTGGGTGATTTAGGTGCATGTGCAGAGAAATTTAATAAAATTTGGTCATAAAGAATATGGTATAATGATTTTAGCTCATTTTTATTTGGTCTTTTAGGTGACAGGGAAGTATTTATTGACTTTTTGCTGTAGGAGTTTAAAGACAAAGTCTGGGGTCACACTGGATTTTTTTTATTGGTGAAATATTTGTTGATTCTGGAAAGGCCATAGGATTGTGATGATGATGATTGGGTGGCCATTAAGAGAAATTCTCGAGGTTTTTCTTAATATGGAAGGATTTTATGAAGAGGAGATATACAAATCCTCATGTTTTTGTTACTCAGAGAATAGGGCAAGAGCTGGTATTAAAATCACTACATGAAATCTTGGGTATAGAGGTATAGGTGAAATATATAAAAGTATTTCTGATAGATTATGGTGGCCTGCTATTAAGATGGCTGTTAAAAAGTGGGTTCAGGCATGTGAAAAATTTTGAAAAAGAATTTACTTAAGGCAGAAGAACCTTGACATGAGACTAGTGAAAACACTCTTTTTGGTAGAATTAGTTTGGATGCTGTTCATATACAAGAGAGAAGATATAAATATTTAAATGTGGACAGAGATGATTTATCTGGTTGGATTAATGAAAAGCCTCTGGTTAATTTTAATGCTAAAGTTGTTTCAGATCTCTTGATGAAAGATTGGGTGTATTAATTTTGTGTGATGAAGTTAGTAACTATTGATGGAGGGCCTGAGTTTGGGGCCAAGTGTAGAGAATCTACAAAAAATTTTTGTTCAAAGTTTGGGGTAGAACCCTGTTACAACCCTGAAGCTTAAGAGAATGTAGAACATGTGCATTAAGTTTTTAAGCATGATTTTTTTAAAACATGTGGAAAAGGTGCCAAAAAATGGAGTTACTATTTACCTTTGCTTTTTTTTGCAGAAAGAATCACTGCCAAGAGGATGACTGGGTATTCACCTTATTCACTATTTCTCAGGGTTCTTGAAATATAACAAATTACTAATTCTGAAACTTTATCATTCATCACTTATTTTTGATGGAGGTCAGCACCAAGACCAATGAAACTGGCATCAGTGTACAAAACAAATGGTTGATTAAAGTCAGGTAAAGCAAGAATTGGTGCTGACATCAAACAGTGTTTCATAGTATCAAAGGCTCTTTGTCTTTCATTATTCCAGACAAAAGCAACATCCTTTCTAGTTAATTGGGTAAGGGGTAAAGCTATGACTTGGTAATTTTTAATATACTGTCTATAGTATCCACACATTCTTAAAAAACTCTGGAACTCTCTCACTGTTGTATGGCTGCCACTTTGTTCTGGTCAACACATATCTGTAAGCCTGAAACAACATGACCAAGAACTTTTAAAGAATGGAAACCAAATTTACATTTCTTCAGAGCAAGTGTCATATTTATTTCATCCATTTTCTGGAATACTTTACACAGGTGTTTAAGATGGTCCTCAAATGTTTTTGAGAATATAATGATATCATCAATATAAACCATCAGCCATCCTTCAATTATTTCTTGATGAAATGTGTTATCCATTACTTTTTGGAAAACTGAAGGGGCATTTTTAGGGCCAAATGGCATCCTAAGATACCTATAAATACCCATATTAGTGGCAATCATCAGAAAGTTCTGAGAATTTTTCTCCACAGGTACCTGGTGATATCCTTTATTACCATCTAAACAGCTGATATATTTAGCACCCTGTAAAGTAGCATGCATAGAGCTGATATTAGGTAAAGGGTAGATATCATCAACAGCATAAGTGTTTAGTGCTCTATAATCACCACATAACCTGGCTTTATCTTTCTCATAAGAAATTAGGACAGGTGAGATAACACAATGTTTAGGTGTTTCAACTACCTTTTCAATAATATTCATTTTTAAAAGGGTAGAGATATTGTATTCAATATCTTTTCTCTTTGTGGGAGAAGCAGGATAAGGCTTCTTCTTTAAACTAGGTGGTATATCAGTTAATGGGCAAGACAATGAAAGTTTCATTTCCTCTTTAACTAATCCCAGTTCATGTGGCCCATGAGCAAAGGCCATAGGAAAAGATTTTATCAAGTTAATGATGGAATATTTATCCTCACCAGAAATTTGTTTTCCAAAAGAAGCATTGTCAATTTCAGACATAAGGGCATGCATTTCCTTTGTAGATCTTCCTTTATATTGAACCACAGAATTACATGTGTTCAATTCTGGTTTTACTAATTTTTCAGGGGAGGAAATCTTAAATTTTCTCTTCCCATTCATCCCCATTGTGAAACATTGGTTTGAAGGATCCAATTTTATGCCATACTTGGTTAAAATATCATATCCTACAATAAACCAATTTCTCAAGTTATCATTTTTCATGACAACAAAGTTACAAATAGCTCTTACAAAACCATGGCTATATTTAAATAACACTGTGGCTTTGTATTTACCAATGGAGGACAAAACAGAGCCATACCCTCTCCAATTTTCAGAAATGATAGGCATCAGTTTATATTTATAGTCTTGATCTACTGAAGCAAGTGCTCTTTCAGATACTACACTTCCTCCAGATACAGAATCCAGAACAACTTCAATGCTGGTTCCATTGATCAAGACTGGTGCCTTGAGAGGGGCAATAATAATTGAGCTATCCTCAATGTTCTTTATGATCTCAGCATCCTCAACTGTAGATAAAGCATTATTATCAATATCAATAGTATTTAAATAATGAATATCCTCTTCCAGCATCAAGATTTCTTGTTGAGATTCATATGAAATATTGCTGGCACAATCACTTGATGTATCATCCAGTGCCACTGTGTCATCAGCATGCTCCTCTGTTTGTTCTACAAGATTTATCTTCTTGTCACAAAAATGGTCTTTCTGCCAAGGCTTGTTGCACTTGAAGCAAGTGTTTGTTGCATACTTTTTTGGAGCAACAGGGGCAGAAGGTTTACCAACCTTTTCCAGAGGTTTCTGTTGTTAAGTGGAGGGTTTCTCCAAAGGGGTCCTAGGAATGAATCTTCTTGCATCATACTTATTGTTTAGAAGTATCTCATTGCAAGTATTAATGAAAGAAGAGGGTTCTTTGGAGAACTCAGTCCTAGCCACTATCAAGTCTCTCAGAGACATTGGTAAATTATAGAGGATCCTGTCCTTCCATAAATCAAACTCCATATTTGGGTCCATTGCCCTTAAGATTTTTACAAGTTTCATTAAAAACTTAATAGGTTTATCAGTAGAAGAGCTATATCTAGTTTCCTCATACTGCCTTTGTTGAGCCATTCTGAACTTGGAGCCACCAAATTGTGCTTTAATTAATTTCTTCCAATCCTCCCATGAGTAGTCATTCCCATCCAGGAGAACAGATTCATACCACATCAGGGCAACATTAGTGAACAAAGAAATTAACTTGGACACAATTTCCTCATCTGGGAGTTTGTAAGAGTTTTTTAAGTTATCAATTCCGCAAATAAATTGTTGCCAATCAGAGGAAGAATCACCATCAAATGTAGGATATTGGTCAAGTTTTGGCCAATTCTTTTGATTTGAAGGAGTCTCCTTAGTACTAGCTTGTTTCTGAGTAAGAAGAAGCTGTAATTTATCTAATTGTTCTGAAATCTCATTGTTTAATCCTTCTGTTTCAGATCCTGGTGCATCATCAGTTTTTGATGCAAACTTAGTGTTATCAATAGGTATTTCTGGAGCTATTTTTACTTTAGATGAACTAACCACAGGTACTGTTTGATCATCCTGCTCTATATGTTCCTTTACAGAAATTTCAGAATTTTTTTGGTCATTTAACAATGAGTTCAATTTTTCTTCAATGGTTGTTAGTCTTGTTTTCATTCTTGGAAGACTAGATAAACTCTCATTGATAGTTGCAAAAGATAATTGATTTTTATGTTGAAAAGATGACAAATGGTCATTCAATCTTTTCAGATTTATCTTATCTATCTCTACCTCCTGGCAACAGGCGGATACAGTATCTTTTAGTTTAGACAAATCATTTTCTATATTTTGCCATAAAGCAACTTTCTTTTCATGGGTTGCTTTGTAATGAGACAGTTCATCAGAGACTCTCTGTGCTTCACTTCTTAATGCTTGATAACCCTGATCAGTTAACAAACTATTATATCTCTGAGTTAATTGCATATTGTTCATTATATGATTTTCCTTGGCAATAATATCTCTCAAGTGCACATCATTAATTCTTGCTACATCTGGAGTGTTTCTCAATAAGGAAACTGAGTAACTTTCCAGACTCTCATAGAACTCAGGGTAAAGAGTTTTATCAATCACAGCCATATCAGGATTAATCATTGAGGTAGAAATTAAAAGTAATGGATTGGATACATGAGATATCTGTCTACTATTCCCAGCCTCTATAGGTCTCAAAGTTTCATCCTCCCTTCCAGATTTACCTGAAGGAACAGAGTCAGCCACAAGAAAAGGCACTTGAGAATCAATAGAGGGACATACCAGGGTTTGCTGGGTATCACCATATTGGACTTCCTTCTTCTTTTTCCTCCTTGATAAGGGTGTGGAGGAGTGGGGTTGACCTGGGTGGGCCTTGATGGACCTGCCTGAGGTAACTGATGCTGGTTTTGAGCCAAGTAGTCTCACTGAGTGTTGAGCCAGTCCCACTGCCACTTGGACACTTCCACCTTCTCTTGGGACTGGGGAGCCAATTGTTGTTGATCCCTGGGAGGAAGAGGTTTCTTCTTCTCTTGGAGAAAAGTATCTGTTCTTCTCACCTTTTCTTCCAAGGCATCTACCCTTACCTTTAGTCTCAAGCTTTCTGTCCTTAACTCCTTTATGTGAGTAGACAGATTCTTTACCTTCTGAGATAACGGCATCTTTTTTATCCTGAAGCCTATTCGAAGCTCTTCTGGTGGGTTTATCATGGGCTTCTGATCCTGAGTTGTGTCCACTAGGATTTCTACTTCTTCCATCTCTACATCCTGTTTGGGGCAAGGATTTATTAGTTTGAAAAATTCTTCTTGTTAAAGGAGAACTTACAGAAGTAGGCTCATCATAATCAATTAAGTCTAGTTCTTCTTCACGTGCAGACAAACCACTTTGGTCAGTCATTTTAAGATTTAACAGAAATGAAAAAAAAGAGACAATAAGATTAATTAGTCTTTTATTTTTAATTTTTATTTAACAGAAATAAAATAAAAAAAATAAAAAAAATCTTTTTAGGATAAAAATCAACTTAAATAAAAGTAATTTACTAATAAAAAAATTTAAAACCAGGATTATCATATAATCAACTGTAGAAATAAATTAAAATTTTTATTAATAATTTTTTATTATTTATTTTCAGGATTTAAATCAACTAATTTATTACCAGGACTTATTGTCAACTGAAGTAATCAAATATGAAAATTTATTAATTTAACAAAATTTTATTAAACTGATAACTTAACTACCAGGACTTAATGTCAACTGAAGTAATTAAATATTAGTTTTATTAATTTAAAAAAAATTATTGAACTACCAGGACTCAAAGTCAACTGAAGTAATTAAATATGAATTATTTATTAATTAAAAAATATTATTGTCAGGAAAATTTGTCAACTGGAACAATTAAAATTTAAATTAATCAGGACAAATGTCAACTGAAAAATTATAATAATTTAATATTAAAATATACTTATTTTATTACTTCTGGGACTAAGAACACTTATTGCTCTATTATGGTCAACCAGGAAAAATAAAATAAAAATATAATAATAAAAAATAAATTCCAAATTACCAGACACCTCCCCTTGTAAAATGAGCAAATTAATGCCACTTACAGAGTGCTGAGTAAAAGGAAATACGTAGCAAATGAAGAGTGAAGAGTAACCCACAAATAGTAAATCTGTCAGCCAGGCAATTCCAGGAGTCCAGTAAATGATATGTTAACTTATAAGACCTGAAAGAGGGGGTAAGAATTGTATTTAATGTATATAAATTAATATTTTATTGCATCATAAAATTATATAAGTATCTTATTTCATAAAAGTGTTATATTAATTTTATTTTTTATATAATTTTTTATACATTTAAATTGAACATGATATATTTTATATTCTACAAATAATGGCGCATTTTTATATATTTAATAAATTATAAATTTATATTTAATTAATTAAAAACATATATTATAATTATAAGTGTAAAATTGACTTATAATATAATTAAATTAATTATTTAAATTTATATATTAAATAACACCTTTCATATAATATTAAAAAATAATTAATGACGCTTCTTTTGAACCTTAATTGTGTCAGGAAAAACAATTAATTAATTTATACTAAATTGAGATTAATTACATATTTTTTTGTGTAAAAATATTCTCTGTTTCACTTAAAAATCTTTAAATCAGACTGTACAATCTGTTTTGAATTATTTTTCTCATAGTCCCTATGTCACAGGCTTGTTTAGTTATTCACTATTTTTACTTACTGATTTGGGAATTAATGGTGGGAAAATTGGATTCTTAATTGGGGTTTTTAATTATTTGTTTCATATTTTTCTCTACATTGTTATTTTTCACTTACTCTTTGATATACTTGTTTTATCCTATTATAATTCTTGTATTTACAAATATAGTGGCGCCTCAGAGGACCCATTGCCTATAAAAGGGCCTTGGATAATCCCCTGTAGCCTCATCACTTACTATACACTCAACAAATTTAATATACTTTTACATTACGTTTATATTTTTTTATTAGTAATAAAATTCTATTTAAAATTCTATATAACAATTTAAAGGTTGCTTTAAGTCTGATAGTTATTAAAAGTTTTTGCCGCACAGAACCCTTACCTTAAATAATATTATTATTAATAAAGCCTAAATTTTTGTCATCTCTCAAGTTACTTGCCGTTTTTTTCTTTTAAATAACTTAAATAATCTATTACACTTTATTTCTTTTATTTTTTTCCCTTGTCCTCCTCCTTTTCTTTTCTTTTACTTACCTTCTTCTAGACGACTGACGGACAACTGAGGGCCTTTCCTAAACAACGACGACGATCGAGCCTGGCGGTGAACCACAAACGCAGGGACCACCTAGCAAAAAAGAAAGTTTTGCCGCGACCTTATTTTGAACTTGGGTTTGATATATTAGGTTTATATTATATTAATTCATATATTATTTTGAAGTGATTTTTTGATCACTATAGTAAGTTCACCTTTGCACCTCTCACTCATATTACTATATTTTTACTGCAATAACAGTGATTGTGGCTTAATTGCTGATTCACTGAGTGTAAGTGTTCAATTATTAAAAAATTTTTTTCCTAGTTGACCATTATAGAGTGTTAAATCCTCTTAGTCCTAGAAGAATTGAAATTATTATTAATGCAAATTGAATAATTAAATTAATTTTTTTTATTATTAATTATTGTTAATTTTTGTTGACTTAAAAGTACTTTGTGCTTAGTCCCAAATATATTGCCATATTTAATATTGGTAATTAATTGGTTGAATTAACTTGATTGTTTATTCCCAATTTAACCTTGCAATCCATTTTATTAATTAATTTTATAATTATTACTTTATATTAAAAAAAATTTATTTTTAAAATTTAATTAATAAAATTTTTTTTATTTATTTTTTGGAGCAATTATTAACTAACTTTTATTATTTTTTTAAAAAAGTTAATTAATCTTCCCACTATTATGTCCAACAATTTGGCTGAAAAAATGGATAACATGCAAGTGGATAAAATTGAAATTGACTATGATGCTGATACTGTGAGTTCTTCTAAAGTTGGACATAAAAAATCTTATGCTAACACAAAAAATTCACATAATTCAGGTTGTGGAAATGACAGGAGATGTAAACTGTCAGCCAGGCTACTAGACTTACCCAGTGAAATAATTAATTATTTACTGGATGAAGCCGCACCTTATAATTTTTAACTATTATTTAATTATAATTTAGTTACATTGAAATTAGTTATAATAAATTAACTAATTACAGAATTTTAAAATTAAAAAAATAATTAATTAAATAAATAATTAAAATTAAAATTATAATGATTTTAATATTCAAATAATATTAAATATATACAAAAAAAAATCAAATTTCTTATTTAGGATTGACTTTTACAGTAAATATTAAAAATATTGATGTATTTCTGACATACTCTGTAAATACATCTTTTTGACGCCTTCTTTTTAGAATAACTTTATTATTTGAAATACTCTTTCTGGAATGTTCTTTTCTCTCTCTCTTCCTACTGTTTTTAGAATTTGATTGCCGTGCTTTGTCTCTCCTTTGCCTATAAAAGGCCTCTCTTTTTGTTGTCTTTTGATCATTCTATTTTACCAACTCATTTATTACTACAACTTCAACAGTTAAAACTTATTTATTATATTTTATATCCTTAGTATTTACACCATACGTAATTCTAATTCTATAATCAATATAAATTATTAAAATCCACCTCTTAATTTGAGTAAATAAATCATACTTGATTGAGAAAATACGTACCTAATTATTGAGAGTCAAATAATACCTTAAAATCTTCATATAACACCGTACCAAAGCTTCTAGACCAAAAGTGAACCTTGACATAAACAAACCAAACCCCCTTCCCCCAGCACAACAGAAGAAAGTAAAGCCTCTAGTACCTCTAGAAGGTCTTCCAAAAGGATTCAAAATAAAAAAGCTTCCTCTACCACAACAAATCAGCAACCTGTCCAGTCATATAAAAGAGCTGAAGACAGAAAATATGAGGTACAAAGCAAAAGTAGACACCTTGTGGGATCAGGTTCAAGAACTCAGGAACCAGAATTAGGCCCAGGCCCCTCCTCAGTTGCCTCCCAATCAGCCTCAGTTTCAGGCTCAACCTTCACAGCCACCCAGCTCAACCATCCAAAATCCAAATACTATGGAAGTAGAGCAATGGAAATGGGATTATTTAATGAGTCACTACCAACAGAATGTGTAACACCCTACTCATCATCAGCCTGGCCCATCCAGAACACCCAATTTCCATCCACCTCCTCATCCCTACCAACAAGGAAGGAGAAAGAAGGCCCAAGTACAATCCCAAACCAAGTCTCAGGGGAAGTTTCCTTCTCTGCCATGGTAAGTAATTTGGTTGATAGTCACTTGGGTATGTTTTCTAATAAAACTTCTTCTGCAGGTAATATTATTGAACATGGTGAAAGAACTGTTAAACCTGTTAAAAGACAGCTTCCTGTAACTAGTAGCCCTATTGATGTAATTAGCAAATTGTCATTTGATGAACCTTTACATTTAACTTCTACTTCTTAAATTAATCCTTCTCTTGCAATTGTAAATAATTCTGTTCCCCCAGAAATCTATACCTTAATTGAAAGAACTTCTTAGGAAATATTGAAAGATACCCTTAATTTTAATGTTGTGAAAGACAAACATTTGAGAGATGTTTAAATCCATGAAAATTATAGATTAAATAATTTAAACTTGCAATGTAAAGTGAGTTCTTCTGTACAAGATACAGCTTATTTAAAAATTAAAGAAACCTTGAGTATTATTCTTAGTCAACAAAAAAAAAATAAGAAGTGACCATAGAGCTATCTCAGATATAAATATCAGTCTACATAAGACCTTGAGTGAATTGAAACCCCTTATTAAAGAAAATTATTCATCAAAAAATGAAATAAAATCTCTGCAAAATGAGTTTAAAAAGCTAAGAAATGATTTCCATGCACTAAGTGCCAAGCACTCAATTTCTGAGGACAGAAATGTTCTATCTCTTGAAAAAGTAAATGACCAGATGTCTGAAATTCCAAGAATAAGAAACTATGTGTCTGACCTGCAGAAAAAATTCTCAACCTTAACCATCAATAATGAATTGAATGAGAATGCTGTCAATAAGCTGCATAAAAATAATGGAAAAAAACCTGAGAAAAGTTCATCTTTTCTTCCTCATATTTCAACCATTAAACAAACTGACAATGAGTCTGTAAAATCTTTTGCTACTAGCAAAAAATCTTGTGATGGTCATGCACCAGCTGTTTCTGTAAATAATGAAATTTCTGAACACCTGGCTAAACTTCAGGAATTATTAATAATGAATAATTCAAACCAAAAAGTGGACCATCCCAGTAGTCAGAAAAATTGGCCTAAGTTAGACCAATATCCTACCTTTGATGGTGATTCTTCCTCTGATTGGCAACACTATATCCAAAGAATTGATAATTTAAAGAATTCTTATAAACTACCTGATGAGGAAATTGTTTCTAAGCTAATTTCTTTATTTTCCAATGCAGCCTTGATGTGGTATGAATCTGTTCTTTTAGATAACAATCATTATACATGGAATGATTGGAAATCCTTGATTGAGAATCAGTTTGGTGGTTCAAAATTCAGGTTAGCTCAACAGAGACTGTATGAGAATACTAGATATGTATCCTCCTCTGTTGAAAAGCCCATTGTTTTTCTGATGAAAATAACAAAAATCCTCAGAGAAATTGATCCAAAGATGGATTATGATATTTGGAGAGATAAAATCTTGTATAAATTACCAAATTCTCTTAGGGATTTGATTGTGGCTAGAACTGAGCATGTAAGGGAAAATTCTTCTTTCATTAATATCTGTAATGAGGTACTACTCAACCATAGATATGAACCAAAGAATTACCTTGGTAAATCCTTTAATGATCAGAATAAACCTTCTACAAAGCTCCCAGAAAAATCTGGTAAACCCTCTGCTCCAATTTCACCTCAACAATATGCAACAAATAATTGTTATAAATGTAACAAACCGTGGAAGAAGGGTCATGTTTGTGACAAGAAAATTCATCTTGTTGAACAAAATGAAGACACTGATAAAGTTGAACTTGATGTCAATAATTCTTCCAGTGAATGGGAAAGTAATATCTCCTATGAAAATAATTCTGTTAAAGATGTTTTAATGTTGGAACAAGATGTCCATTATTTAAATAATATATCTGAAGAATGTGTATTGGATTTATCTTCAGTAGAAAATGCTGAGATAATTAAAGATATTACTAAAAATTCTATACCTATATCCCCTTTAAAGGCACCTGTTATCCTTAATGGTAAAAATGTTGATGTAGTTCTTGATTCTGGTGCCGGAGGAAGTGTAGTGTCAGAAAAAGCTTTAGATTCAGTGGATAAGAAATATTTGAGTAAATTATTACCTATAACTTCTGAAAAATGGAGAGGGTATGGTTCTACCTTATTTCCTATTGGCAAATACAAAACCTCTGTATTCTTCAAATATAATGGTGGTTTTGTCAGAGCTATTTGTGAGTTTCTTGTCATGAAAAATGATAATTTGAGCAATTGGTTTATTATGGGAAATGATATTTTAACCATGTTTGGTGTGAAACTGGACCCAGAAAATAATTGCTTTACCTTAGGATTGAATGGACAAAGGAAATTCAAAATTTACTCTCCTAAAAATTCTGGGCATTTTTGAAATATTGTAACTCACTGATCCAGTGTAAAGATAGAACAACAACTGAAATGTATGATTTATTACATGAAATAAATACTGCTTCTTTTAATGATCAGTTGACTAGTGAGCAAAAAGATTCTATTGTTGCCTCTATTACCTCTTTCCCTATGGCTTTTGCTCATGGTTCTCATGTCTTGGGAATTGTTCAGGAAGAGATGAAAATTACCTTATCCTGTAACTTGAGTGATATTCCTCCTAGTCTTAAGAAAAAACCATATCCTGCTTCTCCAACAAAAAGAAAGGATATTGAAGATAATATTGAAACATTATTAAAAATGAATATCATTGAGAAAGTGGAAGTCACCCCCAAATATTGTGTCATCTCCCCAGTCTTGATTTCTTATGAAAAAGATAAAGCTAGATTATGTGGAGATTACAGAGCTTTAAACACTTATACTGTTGATGATATTTATCCTTTACCCAGAATTAATTCAATACATGCTACCTTGCAAGGTGCAAAATTTATTAGTTGTCTGGATGGTAATAAAGGTTATCATCAAGTTCCAGTTGAGAAAAATTCTCAAAATTTTTTGCTTATTGCTACTCATATGGGAATATATAAGTATGTTAGGATGCCATTTGGCCCTAAAAATGCTCCTTCAGTTTTCCATAAAGTTATGGATAACACTTTCCATCAAGAAATTATTGAAGGTTGGCTCATGGTTTATATTGATGATATTATTGTTTTTTCTAAAACTTTTGATGAACATATGATTCACTTGAATAGAGTTTTCCAAAAAATGGATGAAATCAATATGACCTTATCTTTAAAAAAGTGTAAATTTGGTTTTCAATCTTTGAAAGTCCTTGGCCATGTTGTGTCAGGCTTACAAATTTGTGTAGACCATAACAAAGTTGCTGCCATTCAAAATGTAAAAGCACCAACTTCTGTAAGAGAAATCCAAAGTTTTTTGGGTATGTGTGGCTATTATAGACAATATATTAAAAATTATCAGGTCATAGCCTTGCCTCTTACAAAACTGACCAGAAAAGATGTTGCTTTTCTCTGGAATAATGACTGTCAAAATGCTTATGATACATTAAAAAGTTGCTTAATGACAGCCCCTATATTGGCTCTTTCAGATTTTAACCAGCCATTTGTCCTATATACAGATTCTAGCTTTATTAGTCTGGGTGCTGCCCTTCACCAGAAGCAAATTATTAATGATAAATCCTCAGAAGTTGTAATTTGTTATATTTCAAGAACCTTAAGAAATAGTGAATTGAAATATGGTGCCACTCAATTGGAGTGCTTAGCAGTTGTTTGGGCTCTTGAGAAGCTTCATTACTATTTGGATGAGCAAAAATTTGAATTGGTAACTGACTGTAGTGCTGTGAAGTCCCTCTTAAACCTGAAGAAACCTAACAGACATATGTTCAGGTGGCAACTTGCTGTTCAAGAATACAGAGGACGGATGACAATTATCCATTGGGCTGCAAATGTTCACTCCAATGTTGATATGCTCTCCAGATTGCCTCTGCCAAATAATGACTCAAATCCTGCTTATGTACCTGAAGATGATACTGTTCATATCTGTGGTATATTTATAGTTGATATGGAAGAGGATTTATCACAATTAATACTGGATTTATATGATAAGGATTCTGATTTAAATAAATTGGTTACTATCTTAAATGATCCTAAGAATGCTTCAATTCAAGCATTAATAAAAACTCTTCCTGCAAAGTATCAAAATGCTTTGAATAAAGGAAAGTTTTTTATTGAAGATGGTTATATATATAATAGAAGAAAGCTTACTAATGTAATTGTAATTCCTCCTTCAATGAAAGAAACTATCCTCAAACTTTGTCATGATGACATATTAGCTGGTCATTTTAATCTTGAAAAAACCTTGATTAGAATCAAAAACACTGCATGGTGGGCTAATATGTCTGAAGACACAAAATTATATGTTGAATCTTGTGATTCCTGCCAAAAATCTAAAAGTTTAACAGGTAAGAGAGCAGGGCTATTACAACATATTGAAGCACCTAATGCTCCCTGGCAAAATATATGTTTTTAATTAATTAAATATAAATTTATAATTTATAAAATACATAAAAATGTGCCATTATTTGTAGAATATAAAATATATCATGTTTAATTTAAATGTACAAAAATTTATATGAACAATAAAATTAATATAACACTTTTATGAAATAAGATACTTATATAATTTTATTATGCAATAAAATATTAATTTATATACATTAAATACAATTCTTACGCCCTCTTTCAGGTCTTATAAGTTAACATATCATTTACTGGACTCCTGAAATAGCCAACTGATGGTCTATCAGAGAGAATGATTCAAAATCTGGAGGATATGATTAGAAGGTATTGTGCCTTTGGTTTAGAATATAAAGACAATGACAGATTTACTCATGATTGGGTCACTCTATTGCCTGGTCTTGAATTTGCATATAATAGCACTGTTCATTCTGTCACTGAAAAGAAAAGCCTTTTGAGCTTTGGTTAGTTTATGTCCCACATACTCATGCTCAGATTCTCAATAATAAATTACCTAAGTTGGAACTACACCCTGGTGTAAAATCTTTCATGCAAATGCAACAGATATGCAGAAAATATGCTCAGAGCTGTATTGATAAAGCATTTGAATATCGAAAGAAAAGATGGGATAAATCCCATAAAGAATACACATTTAACAAGGGTGATGAAGTGTTGAGCTCTACTGTTCATTTCAATTTACAAGGTAACCACAAATTAAAAGATCCTTTTGTAGGACCATTTGTTGTTAAAAGAATGGTTGGTGATAATGCAGTAGAAGTTGTATTGTATTCTCCATATGATAGGAAACATCCTGTTTTTCCCATTTCTTTGCTTAAGCCTTATACTTCCAACAGTGACTTATTTCCCAAAAGAAGGGGAAGACCTAAGAAAAACCCTCAGGAAGTCACAGAAACAGCAGAAATTGATAAAATTCTCAATGATAGAATTATCACTTCTGAATGAGGTACTGAATATTTATTGAGATATAAGAACAAATCATCTGAACATGATGCATGGATACCTGGAAAGGAGATTTCAAATCTGCCTACTCTGTTGAAAAAGTACAAAAAGAAAAAAGCTTAGCATTTTTTTTTATTGTTTTTTTTAGAGTGAGGGAGTGTCAGCCAGGATATTTCAGGAGTCCAGTAAATGATATGTTAACTTATAAGACCTGAAAGAGGGCGTAAGAATTGTATTTAATGTATATAAATTAATATTTTATTGCATAATAAAATTATATAAGTATCTTATTTCATAAAAGTGTTATATTAATTTTATTGTTTATATAAATTTTTATACATTTAAATTAAACATGATATATTTTATATTCTACAAATAATGGCGCATTTTTATGTATTTAATAAATTATAAATTTATATTTAATTAATTAAAAACATATATTATAATTATAAGTGTAAAATTGACTTATAATATAATTAAATTAATTATTTAAATTTATATATTAAATAACACCTTTCATATAATATTAAAAAATAATTAATGACGCTTCTTTTGACCCTTAATTGTGTCAGGAAAAACAATTAATTAATTTATACTAAATTGAGATTAATTACATATTTTTTTAAGTAAAAAAATTCTCTTTTTCACTTAAAAATCTTTAAATCAGACTGTACAATCTTTTTTGAATTATTTTTCTCATAGTCCCTATGTCACAGGCTTGTTTAGTTATTCACTATTTTTACTTACTGATTTGGGAATTAATGGTGGGAAAATTGGATTCTTAATTGGGGTTTTTAATTATTTGTTTCATATTTTTCTCTACATTGTTACTTTTCACTTACTCTTTGATATACTTGTTTTATCCTATTATAATTCTTGTATTTACAAATATAGTGGCGCTTCAGAGGACCCATTGCCTATAAAAGGGCCTTGGATAATCCCCTGTAGCCTCATCACTTACTATACACTCAACAAATTTAATATACTTTTACATTACATTTATATTTTTTTTATTAGTAATAAAATTCTAATTAAAATTCTACATAAAAATTTAAAGGTTGCTTTAAGTCTGATAGTAATTAAAAGTGTTTGCCGCGCAGAACCCTTACCTTAAATAATATTATTATTAATAAAGCCTAAATTTTTGTCATCTCTCAAGTTACTCGCCGTTGTTTTTCTTTTAAATAAATTAAATAATCTATTACACTTTATTTCTTTTATTTTTTTTCCCTTGTCCTCCTCCTTTTCTCCTCTTTTCCTTACCTTCTTCTAGACGACTGACTGACAAAATTTATAATTACCACGATATATACAACGTTTAGTCAGTATATGAACCTAAGTTTAGGAGGGCGGTTCAATTCCTGTTTGCAGCAAAAACTTTTGTCACGTGACGTATGACTTTTTAGACAATCCTATAGTACTAGCTATAGGCCTTGACCAAGGGAGTTAGAGAAAAACCAGAGAGAAAATCCCCTTTCCCTTTAGAAAAATAGAGTGAGATTTAGTTGCTAAAGTAAGTTGGATCCTGTTTTGCTAAAGCCCCTTTTTAACACACTTGACTGCTTGATGAGCCAAGAAAGTAGTCACCAGATAGACTACCAGACCAAAGAACTGAAATGTAGAACAAAGTCCACACCAGAGACAGCAAAGATACTTGATGTAGGCTGCAAATCCACATCAGAGACAGCAATAATACTTGCTATAGCTTGCAAGACTATAACAGAGAAAACAGTTGCTGAAGTTAAGTTAAATGAAGAACTTACTTGCAACAAACACAGCCAATTGTGGCCAGAAAACAGTGAAAACTGAGTGAGGAACAGTGAGATCACCTCCGGATGGTTGTATGATGATTGAGGTTGCCCCAAACTATCTTATTCACTATGTACTTACAGACCACTAACTAAGAGCCCATGCGCACCCACCAATCTGGCGCCTGTACCCGCCAAATTGCATAAAAAACCCTCCTGGAGTGCTCCCCAACCTCCTAAAACAGAGGCGGGCAGGCCGCCCGACGTTGGAGATGCCGCCTGAAGCAGCCCAGCCTCCCGAAGCCAGAAAACCAATAAAAACCACTAATCTACTTAGAAAAATTAGCTACAACTACTAAAACCTTTAAAACACGGAATTTCACTATAACAACATTGAGACATGAAATATAGAGAAAAATTAGCTCTATCCAATGGTACTAAGCACTTTACCCTAAGACTTAAGGTTAGCCCATAAAACACGAAAAAAAAATTAAACAGCAATCTTTTATAAATGAAAAATGAGGAAATGACCCCTTAAAACTTAGAATATAAAAAATGTCTTCATGACATAAAATATAGAGAAAAACCAGGGCTATCCAATGATAGTACCCACATACCTGCAGACCCAATATCCACGGAATAAAATCAGAAAAATACCAAATTCCTTAACAGATGTCAATTAAGACATGCACAAACAGCACCAAATCACACAACAAAAGCCCCTGCCAATTTTGGAAGACCACATCCTCCCTCCAATTGAGAATGTCCGCATTCTTTCTTCATCCAACCACCATGTTTAACCTCCTTCCCAAATCTGCCTCTGAAATGGGCCCCTGCCAATACTGCATCAACAATATTTTAATCTGCGCCATGACACCACCTGTCCATCCATACAGAACGTCCTGCGATGTCTGCCACTCCAGAAAGAAGACCTGCAACAGAACTGGTCCACTTTCTTCTGCAACAGATTCACCTCCACCTCAGCCTGGTCCTTCTTCCGCCAGCACCAAAAGATCTAGGCCATCCATCCTGATACCCAGATTAATCAAAAAGCTCCACCCTTCCCAAAAGAGTGCCACAACCCATAAAACAACTAGTTCCCCCATCCCTGGTTTATCTGATGGTAAAGAAAGTTCATTCCTATCTTCAACTATAAAACTGATAACTTCTCAGTTCCTTCCTCTTCTGATAGTGATGATAACAATGTAGGATCCATTGCACCACCAACACCAATGCACTTGCCCACTATCAAGGCCAAGTTCCAGCAAAACACATCTCAACAGAAACAACTTCTGCTTCACTACTTCCAATCCACTCCTGCTAGAGATCCACAGGACATTGAGAACAGAAGACACCTCATTCACCAATTCAAGGCTAATTCTGAACACTTCATTTCATCTCATTATTCCCACTGTAATTCCCCTAGTACTTGAGTTTGATCCAGAAAATAAAAAATGACCACACCCTCTATAGGATGTAGCCACAAACAACCCTCAGTTTTAAGTCTTGGGGGACCATCCTCATTTTATAGTCTTGAGGGACTCAAAAACCCTCAGTTTAAAGTCTTGGGGGACTCAAAAACCTAAATCATATCCCAGAACCAGAGATCAACCACATTAATACACAGAGAAAAAACTAACATTCTGGGGTAATTGCAAATAGAGCTGCCAGCCCATCAATTACCCCCAAACTTGCCTTTGGTAAATTCGGAGGCTCCCCCTGTGGATACCCTCCACCAATCTTTTAAACCAACTCCAACAACAAAAACTTTCCCCTCACACTACGCAATATAGGGGGTGGACTTGCTAGCAAGTCCTCAACCTGAACTCAGATGGAACTCAGATGGAACTCAGACTGAACTCAGACTGAACCCATACTGAACTCTACTTGAACACCCACCTAAAACTGTTCTGCTGAGTGGTGTTCATCCCTGATTGTATGGTTCCTTTATCAATAGCTCAATGTGTGTTCAATCTATGGTGAGTTTGGGTCCAAGGTTGCGGACTTGCTAGCAAGTCCGCCCCCCATATTGTGTGGTGTCAGTTTATAGTCTTGGGGGACTTACAACACTTAGTTTAAAGTCTTGGGGGACTAACACAGTGTTCAGTTTAAAGTCTTGACAGACTAATCTTGATAAAATCTTGAAACCAGCCAGTTTAAAGTTTTGGAGGACTAACAGAAACCAGATTTCAGTTTAAAGTCTTGATGGACTGACTTGATACCATAGCTTTTTTTCAGTTTAGAGTCTTGATGGACTGACTTGATACCATAGCTTTTTCAGTTTAGAGTCTTGATGGACTGACTTGATAATATAGCTTTTTCATTTTAGAGTCTTGATGGACTAACTGAATTTCGAATAAAATGGACGCAGCCAATTTCATGCAACACACCTCTAAAGCCAACCTGCTGAACTTCCACCCTCACTTCATCATCTACCCATCACTGACAAAATCTCCTCCTATCCCTTTTCATCATCTTTTATCACCACAGATCATGGCTGGAACTCCTGATGTTAACCCTTCTACTCTCCCTTGCTTCACTGCTCCCAAGGACTATGCCTGCAAACAGTGCATCCACATGTTCAGACCTTGCACATTCAATCTTCCAAATCCTGAATCTAAATTCTACAACACTGCTTGTGACTCTTGATATTCAAAAAGAAAAGATGTGACAGAGACGCCAACTACCCTATTCCTCCGCCTTCTCCTTCTCACAAATACATCTCCAGATCCCCTACCAGATCCCCAGAGCTTGGTCCTTCCTCTTCCTCTCTATCTTCTGCTCCTTCCAGAAGATCCAGAAGCTCAGCTTCCCGCACTCTTCCCAAAAGACCAGCCTTAGCCTCACAAGAAACTGCTTTTATCTCCGCCAAATTGGCTCCAAAAGCTTCAAAATCAACTCCCAGGCTTCTAGACTGCGTCCAGGCAGCCCAGTCGACGTCGGGCAGCCCGCCCGCCTCACCAAACAGTGAAAATCAGGGCCAAAACCTCCAAAAACGGCCAGAAAATAGCCAAATTCATCCAGACAACAACAACAACTCAACCCAATTACCTCCTACTGCTCCCAGAGCAATGCAATCCACCCTTCCAAAATCCAAAAACACCAAAATTTCCCAGATTTCTAAGAGAACTTCCAGAGAACCCCAAGAAGAAACCAGAACACCACACACTGCTCCACAACAACAACTTTGTCCCCAACTAAGACAAAGAAACTACACCTCTCCTCTGTCAGCCAACTACTCTTCTGACAGTTCCATCTCTTAAAATTCTCCATCCAGAAGAGAGCAGTCTGCTTCCAATTCCCCCTCTCCTGCTCCATCCTTTAACAACCCTGGTACTCCATCACCAGCACCTCCTCCAGCTGAATCCAACAGAGATAACAACCACAACACCAACCACAATCTCACTGCTCCAACTAGGCCCCAGGAACATCAGACTCCTAGTTCACCATCTCAAAATCTTTCAGAGAAGGACCAAGAGAATCCATATCTTTCCCTGGTTGATCCACCCACTATGTCAAGGTACACTTTTAGTCTAGAAGTTTGGGTACGAAGTTCTACGAGGATTTAAAAGGCTTAAATCGATTCTCAACAAATTTTTACGTATTTCTTAATTCAAAAATGATTGTTTTACTCAATAAAAAGAGGTAGGATTAAAATATTAATATAATTTATAAATTAGAATTACGCTATTGTAAATACTAATGATATAGAATATAAAAATAAGTTTTTTTATTGGTTATTGTTGTAATAAAATGGTTTGGTAAGATAGAATGATCAAAAGACAACAAAAAGAGAGGCCTTTTATAGGCAAAGGAGAGACAAAGCACGGAAATCAAATTCTAAAAACAGTAGGAAAAGAGAGAGAAAAAGAACATTCCAGAAAGAGTATTTCAAATAATAAAGTTATTCCAAAAGAAGGCGTCAAAAAGATGTATTTACAGAGTATGTCAGAAATACATCAATATTTTTAATATTTACTGTAAATGTCAATCCCAAATAAGAAATTTGATTTTTTTGTATATATTTAATATTATTTGAATATTTAAATCTTATTTTATCTTTGTATTTTATTTTTTTAAATATAAAGTTTTATTTTTCCCAACCTGTCAATTGAGCAGGGTGTTAGAGAAAAAAATATAAGGGACAAAATAATTTTAATTTTACTTATTTATTTAATTAATTAATTTAATTTTAACATTCTGTAACTAGTTAATTTATAACTAATTTTAATGTAACTAAATGATAATTAAATAATAATTAAAGATGATAAGGTGCGGCTTCATCCAGTAAATAATTCCTTATTTCACTGGGTAAGTTCAGTAGCCTGGCTGACACTCCCTTACTCTAAAAAAAATAATAAAAAAAAATGCTATGATTTTTTCTTCTTATACTTTTTTAGTAGAGTAGGAAGATTAGATATCTCCTTCCCAGGTATCCAAGAATCATATTCAGATGATTTATTCTTGAATCTCAATAAGTATTCTGTACCTTTCTCAGCAGTGACTATTCTGTCATTTAAAATTTTTTCAATTTCTGCTGTCTCAGTGATTTCATTTGGGGTTTTTTTTGGTCTACCCCTCCTTCTTGGAAATAAATCACTATTGGATGTGTAAGGTTTCAAAAGAGATATTGGAAAAACAGGATGTTTTCTGTCATATGGGGAATACAGAATAACTTCAACTGCATTATCTCCAATCATTCTTCTGACAACAAAAGGACCAACAAATGGATCTTTTAATTTGTTATTACCTTGTAAGTTGAAGTGGACTGTAGAAATCAACACTTCATCACCCTTTTTAAAAGTGTATTCTTTATGGGATTTGTCCCATCTTTTCTTCTCATATTCAAATGATTTTTCAATACATTTTTGAGCATGATTTCTGCATAGTTGTTGCATTTGAAGAAAAGATTTTACAACAGGATGTATATCCAATTTAGGTATTTTGTTATTGAGAATTTGGGCAGGAGTATTAGGAACATATCCAAGCCAGAGCTCAAAAGGCTTTCTTTGAGTAACAGAATGAACAGTGCTATTATAAGCAAATTCTAACCCAGGAAGTAAGGTAACCCAATCATGAGTGAATCTGTCATTATCTTTATACTCAAGGCCAAAGGCACAATATCTTCTTATCATGTCCTCTAAAGTCTGAATCATTCATTCAGCTAAACCATCAGTCTGAGGGTGATGGGCAGTAGAAATTTTCAGATCACAACCACAAACATCCATCAGAGACATCCAAAATTGAGAAGTAAATTTAGGGTCTCTGTCAGAGATTATGGCTTTAGGAAAACCAGCAGTATTAAACATATGAGACCACCATAAGAAAGCTAATTCTTTAGTGGAAACATCCTTGTGGGTAGGGATAAATTTACACATTTTTGTGAATCTGTCCACAATAACCCAACAAGAGTTATAACTGTCTTTACCAGCAATAGGTAACCCTGTTACAAAATCCATGTTTATTATTTGCCATGGGGCATCAGGAGGTTCAATATGTTGCATTAATCCTGCTCTTTTAACAGTTAATCTTTTTGATTTTTGGCATGAATCACAGGATTCAACATATAATTTTGTGTCCTCAGACATATTAGCCCACCAAGCAGTGTTCTTAATTCTGATCATTGTTTTGTTAAGATCAAAATGTCCAGCTAATATGTCATCATGACAAATTTTCAAGATAATTTCTTTCATAGAAGGAGGAATAACAATAACATTACTCAACTTTCTTCTATAATATAGATATCCTTCATCAATTGAAAATTTTCCTTTTTCCAAACCTTTTTGGTACTTTGGTGGAAGGGTTTTAATTAATGCTTGTATTGAAGCATTCTTTGGATCATTTAATATGGTGCATAACTTTTTCAAGTCAGTTTCCTTATCATATGATTCCAGAATAAGCTGTAATAGCTCTTCCTCCATATCAACCACATATATCCCATGGATATGGATAATTTCATCCTCAGGATCATAAGCAGGATTTGATCATCATTTGGTAAGGGTAACCTTGATAAAATATACACATTTGAGTGACCAATACCAGCTCTGTGAATAATTGTCATTCTCCCTCTGTACTCTTGAACAGCCAGCTGCCATCTAAACATATGTCTATTAGGTGTTTTCAAGTTTAAAAGGGATTTAACTGCACTGCAGTCAGTGACAAGTTCAAATTTCTGGTCATCTAGGTAATAATGAAGCTTTTCTAGAGCCCATACTACAGCTAAACACTCTAATTGAGTAGCACCATATTTCAATTCACTATTTCTCAAGGTTCTTGAAATATAACAAATTACTACTTCTGAAACTTTATCATTTATCACTTGTTTTTGATGGAGGGCAGCACCAAGACCAATGAAACTGGCATCAGTGTACAAAACAAATGGTTGATCAAAGTCAGGTAAAGCAAGAATTGGTGCTGACATCAAACAGTGTTTCATAGTGTCAAAGGCTCTTTGTCTTTCATTATTCCAGACAAAAGCAACATCCTTTCTAGTTAATTGGGTAAGGGGTAAAGCTATGACTTGGTAATTTTTAATATACTGTCTATAGTATCCACAAATTCCCAAAAAACTTTGGAGCTCTCTTACTGTTGTAGGAGCTTTCACCTGTTGTATGGCTGCCACTTTGTTCTGGTCAACACATATCTGTAAGCCTGAAACAACATGACCAAGAACTTTTAAAGAATGGAAACCAAATTTACATTTCTTCAGAGCAAGTGTTATATTTATTTCATCCATTTTCTGGAATACTTTACACAGGTGTTTAAGATGGTCCTCAAATGTTTTTGAGAATATAATGATATCATCAATATAAACCATCAGCCAACCTTCAATTATCTCTTGATGGAATGTGTTATCCATTACTTTTTGGAAAACAGAAGGGGCATTTTTAGGGCCAAATGGCATCCTAATATACTTATAAATACCCATATGAGTGGCAATCATCAGAAAGTTCTGAGAATTTTTCTCAACAGGTACCTGGTGATATCCCTTATTACCATCCAAACAGCTGATATATTTAGCACCCTGTAAAGTAGCATGTATAGAGCTGATTCTAGGTAAAGGATAGATATCATCAACAGTATAAGTATTTAGTGCTCTATAATCACCACATAACCTGGCTTTATCTTTCTCATAAGAAATTAGAACAGGTGAGATAACACAATATTTAGGTGTTTCAACTACCTTTTCAATAATATTCATTTTTAAAAGGGTAGAGATATTATCTTCAATATCTTTTCTCTTTGTGGGAGAAGCAGGATAAGGCTTCTTCTTTAAACTAGGTGGTATATCAGTTAATGGGAAAGACAATGAAAGTTTCATTTCCTCTTTAACTAATCCCAGTTCATGTGACCCATGAGCAAAGGCCATAGGAAAAGATTTTATCAAGTTAATGATGGAATCTTTATCCTCACCAGAAAGTTGTTCTCCAAAAGAGGCATTGTCAATTTCAGACATAAGGGCATGCATTTCCTTTGTAGATCTTCCTTTATATTGAACCACAGAATTACATGTGTTCAATTCTGGTTTTAATAATTTTTTAGGGGAGGAAATCTTAAATTTTCTCTTCCCATTCATCCCCATTGTGAAACATTGGTTTGAAGGATCCAATTTTATGCCATACTTGGTTAAAATATCATTCCCTACAATAAACCAATTGCTCAAGTTATCATTTTTCATGAAAACAAAATCACAAATAGCTCTAACAAAACCATGGTTATATTTAAAAAACACTGTGGCTTTGTATTTACCAATGGGGGACAAAACAGAGCCATACCCTCTCCAATTTTCAGAAATGATAGGCAACAGTTTAGATTTATAGTCTTGATCTACTGAGGCAAGTGCTCTTTCAGATACTACACTTCCTCCAGCTCCAGAATCCAGAACAACTTCAATGCTGGTTCCATTAATCAAGACTGGTGCCTTGAGAGGGGCAATAATAATTGAGCTATCCTCAATGTTCTTTATGATCTCAGCATCCTCAACTGTAGATAAATCATTATTATCAATGTCAATAGTATTTAAATAATGAATATCTTCTTCCAGCATCAAGATTTCATGTTGAGATTCATATGAAATATTGCTGGCACAATCACTTGATGTATCATCCAGTGCCACTGTGTCATCAGCATGCTCCTCTGTTTGTTCCACAAGATTTATCTTCTTGTCACAAACATGGCCTTTCTGCCAAGGCTTGTTGCACTTGAAGCAAGTGTTTGTTGCATACTTCTTTGGTGCAACAGGGGCAGAAGGTTTACCAACCTTTTCCAGAGGTTTTTGTTGTTAAGTGGAGGGTTTCTCCAAAGGGGTCCTAGGAATGAATCTTCTTGCATCATACTTATTGTTTAGAAGTATCTCATTGCAAGTATTAATTAAAGAAGAGGGTTCTTTGGAGAACTCAGTCCTAGCCACAATCAAGTCTCTCAGAGACATTGGTAATTTATAGAGGATCCTGTCCTTCCATAAATCAAACTCCATATTTGGGTCCATTGCCCTTAAGATTTTTACAAGTTTCATTAAAAACTCAATAGGTTTATCAGTAGAAGAGCTATATCTAGTTTCCTCATACTGCCTTTGTTGAGCCATTGTGAACTTGGAGCCACCAAATTGTGCTTTAATTAATTTCTTCCAATCCTCCCATGAGTAGTCATTCCCATCCAGGAGAACAGATTCATACCACATCAGGGCAACATTAGTGAACAAAGAAATTAATTTGGACACAATTTCCTCATCTGGGAGTTTGTAAGAATTTTTTAAATTATCAATTCTGCAAATAAATTGTTGCCAATCAGAGGAAGAATCACCATCAAATGTTGGGTACTGGTCAAGTTTTGGCCAATTCTTTTGATTTGAAGGAGTCTCCTTAGTACTAGCTTGTTTCTGAGTAAGAAGCAGCTGTAATTTCTCTAATTGTGCTGAAATCTCATTGTTTAATCCTTCTGTTGCAGATCCTGGTGCATCATCAGTTTTTGATGGAAACTCAGTGTTATCAACAGGTATTTCTGGATCAATTTTTATTTTAGATGAACTAGCCACAGGTACTGGTTGAGAATCCTGCACTATATGTTCCTTCACAGAATTTTCAGAATATTTTTGGTCATTTAACAATGAGTTCAATGTTTCTTCAATGGTTGTTAGTCTTGTTTTCATTCTTGGAAGACTAGATAAACTTTCATTGACAGTTGCAAAAGATAATTGGTTTTTATGTTGAAAAGATGACAAATGGTCACTCAATCTTTTCAGATTTATCTTATCTATTTCTACCTCCTGGCAACAGGCAGATACAGTATCTTTTAGTTTAGACAAATCATTTTTTATATTTTTCCATTAAGCAATTTTCTTTTCATGGGTTGCTTTGTAATGAGACAATTCATCAGAGACTCTCTGTGCTTCACTTTTTAATGCTTGATAACCCTGATCAGTTAACAAACTATTATATCTCTGAGTCAATTGCATATTGTTCATTATATGATTTTGCTTGGCAATAATATCTCTCAAGTGCTCATCATTAATTCTTGCTACATCTGGAGTGTTTCTCAATAAGGAAACTGAGTAACTTTCCAGACTCTCATAGAACTCAGGGTCAAGAGTTTCATCAATCACAGCCATATCAGGATTAATCATTGAGGTAGCAATTAAAAGTAATGGATTGGATACATGAGATAACTGTCTACTATTCCCAGCCTCTATAGGTCTCAAGGTTTCATCCTGCCTTCCATATTTACCTGAAGGAACAGAGTCAGCCAAAAGAAAAGGTACTTGAGAATCAATAGAGGGACGTACCAGGGTTTGCTGGGTATCACCATATTGGGCTTCCTTCTTCTTTTGCCTCCTTGATAAGTGTGGGGAGGAGTGGGGTTTGCCTGGGTGGGCCTTGATGGACCTACCTGAGGTAATTGATGCTGATTTTGAGCTAAGTAGTCCCACTGTGTGTTCAGCCAGTCCCACTGCCACTTGGACACTTCCACCATCTCTTGGGATTGGGGAGCCAATTGTTGTTGATCCATGGGAGGAAGAGGTTTCCTTTTCTCTTGGAGAGAAGTATTTATTCTTTTCTCCCTTTCTTCCGAGGCATCTACCCTTACCTTTAGTTTTAAGCTGTCTGTCTTTAACTCCTTTATGTGGGTTGACAGATTCTTTATCTGCTGGGACAACGGCATCTTTTTTATTTTGAAGCCTCTTGGAAGCTCTTCTGGTGGGTTTGTCCTGGGTTTCTGATCCTGAGTATTGTCCACTAGGATTTCTACTTCTTCCATTTCCACATCCTGTTTGGGGCAAGGATTTATTAGTTTGAGAAATTCTTCTTGTTAAAGGAGAACTTACAGAAGTAGGCTCATCATAATAAATTAAGTCTAGTTCTTCTTCACGTGCAGTAAAACCACTTTGATCAGTCATTTTAAGATTCTACTGAAATGAAGGAAAAGAGACAAAAAATTAATTAGTCTTTATTTTTAATTTTTATTTAACAGAAATAAAATAAAAATAAAAAAAATCTTTTTAGGATAAAAATCAACTTAAATAAAATTAATAAAAAAATTTAAAACCAGGATAATGCAATCAACTGTAGAAATAAATTAGAATTTCTATTAATTTTTATTTTCAGGATTTAAATCAACTAATTTATTACCAGGATTTATTGTCAACTGAAATAATCAAATATGAATCTTTATTAATAAAAATTATTTTAACTGATTAATTAACTACCAGGACTTAATGTCAACTGAAGTAATTTAAATATGAATTTTATTACTTAAAAAGATTTATTGGATTACCAGGACTCAAAGTCAACTGAAGTAATGAAATGTTAATTATTTATTAAAAAAAAAAATATAATTGTCAGGACAATTTGTCAACTGGAACAATTAATTAATCAGGACAAATGTCAACTGAAAAATTATAATAATTATTTTATTTAATAAAAATATTATTGTCAGGACAGTTAGTCAACTGGAACAATTAAAATTCAAATTAATCAGGACAATTGTCAACTGAAAAATGATAATAATTAATATTAATATATAATTATTTTATTACCTCTGGGACTAAGAACAGTTATTGCTCTATTATGGTCAACCAGGAAAAATAAAAAAAATATAATAATAAAAATAAATTCCAATTACCAGACACCTCCCCCTGAAAAATGAGCAAATTAATGCCACTTACAGAGTGCTGAGTAAAAGGAAATACGTAGCAAATGAAGAGTGAAGAGTAACCCACAAATAGTAATCACAATAATTACCACGATATATACGATCTTTAGTCAGTATATGAACTTAAGTTTTGGAGCGCGGTTCGATTCCCGTTCGCAGAAAAAACTTTTATCACGTGACGTATGACGTTCGTCGTTTTCTTGCCTCCACTCGTCCTTTACAGGTGCTTCTACGCCAATGGTCCACTCGATTACGCCTCCAGTAACGTTGCGCCGTTGATATTTCGGAAAGGCCCCCAATTGTCAAGGTACACTTTTAGTCTAGAAGTTTGGGTACGAAGTTCTACGAGAATTTAAAAGGCTTAAATGGATTCTCAACAAATTTGTACGTATTTCTTAATTCAAAAATGATTGTTTTACTCAATAAAAAGAGGTAGGATTAAAATATTAATATAATTTATAAATTAGAATTACGCTATTGTAAATACTAATGATATAGAATATAAGAATAAGTTTTTTTATTGGTTATTGTTGTAATAAAATGGTTTGGTAAGATAGAATGATCAAAAGACAACAAAAAGAGAGGCCTTTTATAGGCAAAGGAGAGACAGAGCACGGAAATCAAATTCTAAAAACAGTAGGAAAAGAGAGAGAAAAAGAACATTCCAGAAAGAGTATTTCAAATAATAAAGTTATTCCAAAAAGAAGGCGTCAAAAAGATGTATTTACAGAGTATGTCAGAAATACATCAATATTTTTAATATTTACTGTAAATGTCAATCCCAAATAAGAAATTTGATTTTTTTGTATATATTTAATATTATTTGAATATTTAAATCTTATTTTATCTTTGTATTTTATTTTTTTAAATATAAAGTTTTATTTTTCCCAACCTGTCAATTGAGCACGGTGTTAGAGAAAAAAATATAAGGGACAAAATAATTTTAATTTAACTTATTTATTTAATTAATTAATTTAATTTTAACATTCTGTAACTAGTTAATTTATAACTAATTTTAATGTAACTAAATGATAATTAAATAATAATTAAAGATGATAAGGTGCGGCTTCATCCAGTAAATAATTCCTTATTTCACTGGGTAAGTTCAGTAGCCTGGCTGACACACTATGACCATTAAAAAATCTTCAGAGATCCAAATCCCAGCTTCTTACAGATTTGATGAGCTTCCAATCTGTAAGTACCAATTATTTATCCCATTTATTCAACATAAATAATTACTGATCCAATTCTTCTTGTCTAGTTGGCACCCCTCCTCCTGAATCTATTATTGGAGTTGGCCAAACTCTTGAAACTTTTTTGACCCTGGATTATGGAGACATGAAGAAACACCTAAGCACCATGTGTTACAATATGCTAAAAGCCTTTGCCCTCCATGGACCCTTGAATGACTTTGAAAAATCCTTGAGAAAGCGCCTAATGGACGACCACTGTAAAATGTCTAGGATCATTAAACAAACCCTCCAGCACTCCATTCCTGCCTCTTCTTCTTCCTCCTCTGAACTTCCCTCTAATCCAATCCCTGATCATTACAATCCCTATAATCTCTTCAGCAGGATGCACTTCAAAGAACACAGTGCTTCCCACAATCCCAACAAAAAACAAAAACGTCATCACAAACCAGACCAGCCTCCAGAAGCTTCATCATCCAGACAATGAGCTCCTTCAAAAAGATTAGAAACATAATGATAATATAAAACAATTAATGAAAATAATTTCAGATTTTTTTTTTTTTTTTTTACGGTCTACTGATATACTAAAATAAAAAAATTAATAATAAAAATGAAATGAAATAACATAAATGAAATAAAATAAAATATAAAAAATAATACAAATGGTATCCCCAATCCAATTGTTGAGCTGATCCCCTTATACCTTACCCACATCAAAGTGCACCTTGATGTGGATACACAATTAATTCTTTTAAATGGTTAACAGAAAACGAAATTCAAAAAATTTAAAAATTCAGAAAATAATAAAAAATAATGAAACACAGAAACACATGAAATAAATAATAATTAAAAATAAGAAAATAGAATTGCCCGGCCAATTGATGAGCCTTTCCCCACCAATGATTGCCCACATCCAGGTGACCATGATGTGGTAAAACCCTATATTTTTGATTTTATAATTTTAAACAACCCCATAAAAAATTATAAGAAAAAAAGAGAAAAAAGAAAAAAATTTAAAACTGCTATCTAGCAAAAACATAACTGCAAAATCAAAGAAAGTCCAGCTCCATAGATGGCCCAATAAGAGAAAGTCCGGTCCATAGAAATGATCACTGGGTGGGCTCCCTCCAATAAGTAAAAATGATGGGAGACCACCAGTGATCCACCACCAATCTGAAAGAACCAAAGATAAATAAGCCAGTCCCAAACCATTTTAAAGTCACAGTGGACTTAAACCCTGAATAATAAACAACAGAACTAGAATTCAACTAGGAAAAACAAAAGACTTGAGACAGACATTCTGGGGTAACTGTTCTACAGAGCAGCCAGCTCATCAGTTACCCCCACACTTGCCAAAATAAAATCTAGAAGCCCCCCCTGGGTACCTTCTAACAAAAACACAACGTCCAACACAAAAAAAAACCAAAACCAAAAAGAGTGAAGAGACCAGCACATGAAAACCAGAGGAATTTCCAGTTTAAAGTCATAGAGGACTAAAACCTGTGAAAAGAAACCAATACTAGGGTTCAACCAAGTTAAGAAAAAGGGTTGGAAACAGACAATCTGGGGTAACTGTTGATAGAGCAGCCAGCCCATCAGTCACCCCTACACTTGCCAAGATCAAATCTAGAAGCCCCACCCATGGGTACCCTCTAACACAAAATTCCAATAAACAGATGCATATCATCACCACAAAAAAAAACAAAATTAAGAATGGTCCGTAGTTTATCCTCATTGCGGAGTCAATCTTCTTCATGCCTAATGCCTCTGGGATAAAACCTCTTCACTTGGTCTGCAGCCACCCTCTTTCTCAAGACTGCACCATCCAACTCTTCCAAAACATTAGAACCTCCAGACGCCTGAGACCTGACTCTGTAAGGTCCATTCCATCTGTCAGCAAACATTTTGCCCCACTGACTCTCCAAACTTCTATTATACACCAAAACCAAAAAACCAGGTTTCAAGGGATTCCTGAGTCTGTGAGCTAACTTCTTGTCCCAGTATCTGACTGATTGATTTCTAATCTTCATCATTCTAGAGTATGCCATCTCTTGACATTCCTCTCTACATTCCAACTGTTGCATCCTGGAACAGAGCAAATCTTCTGTTGAGTGCACGTCATCCCAATCAATTCCAAGATAAGAGACATCTTCCAAGTCCACTGGTAGAACGGCTTTTTGACCAAACATTAGCTCATAAGGAGAATGGCCAGTACTCCTCTTCACAGTGACCCTATAAGCAAATAAAACCAAGGGTAAATAATGCCTCCACTTTTGGGCACTATCTCCACACATCTTCACCAAAGCATTCTTGATAACTTTATGGCCTCTTTCAACCATTCCTTCAGCTTCAGGATAATATGGTGTAGCCACTCTAACCCTAGAACAAACACTAGCCACAGCTTCTTTAAATTCGGCACCAAACTCTGGCCCACCATCAACAGTCACCAACTTCATCAACCCATACCTATAAATCCAGTCCTTCTTCAAAACTCTGCCACATTCTTGGCAGTCAAATTAACCAGCAGCACTGCCTCAACCCAACCAGACAAATCATCCCTAGAAACAATCAAGTATTTATACCTGTCCTCTTTAATATGGACAGCATCCAGACTGACCCTTCGAAAAACAGTTGATTCACCAGTAGCACGGCCAACCTCTTTAGGTTTTTAGTGACTTCTTCTTTGACATTCTTCACAAGATTGAACCCAACCCTGCACAGCCAACTTCATACCCGGCCACCAAAATCTGTCTGCTACTCTTCTATAAGTCTTCCTAAAGCCTCTATGACCAAGGTCTTCATGCAAAGACTTCAAAACCAATTATTGACCCTTCTTCTGAGTCACCACCACTTGAGGATTAGGATGTCTCCTTCTCATCAAGCCCCTTCCTGACACATAAAATCCAGGACTCTTCTTCTTGATTGCCAACCAAGTATCATCATCACAACTATCTGGCCCCTCCAAGGTCAACAGATATTCTACCAAAATAAAATAAAACCCAGATTGACCCCAGGTCTCATCTTCAAAATCCAACAAAACAACATCCAAGGGTACAACTCTGTCATCAAAATCACCAGTGTGAACATGAGCCAATTGAGCAGCCCAACCAGGACACCAATCCTTAAATTTTGGCACGTCCTTCTCTTTCCACTGAACCTTGTGAGAATCCAGTTCACTAAAAAAAACACCCTTTTCCAATTTTGAGCTGTCCCAAACAACAACTCCATCTTCATCAACAAAAACATCCTGATCACCAGAATAAAGATCAGATCCAGCCAGTTTAGCCTCTTGGGGGAGGTCAGAACAATCATCCAGTTTAGCCTCATGGGGGAGGAAAGAAAAATCCACAGCACCCTTTGTGCTGGCCCTAATCACGGGAACATTTTCTTCAAACTCTTCAGAATCAGAATCCTCATCTGTAGGTGGCCTCCTTGATAACCCATCATGCATAGTAAATGTTTTACCTGGTTTGTGTACCAGATCAAAAGAAAAATGTTGAATAAATGCCACCCCCCTAGTCATTGGAGCATTTGGAAGACTAGGTGTATTGATCATCTGAACCAAAGATTTTGCATCCACCTGCAGCTCATAATGCTGCCCCCACAAAACAGTCTGTAGCTTCTTTAAAATTTTAGCTACGCCACACAATTCCAACTTAGGTTGAGAATACCTAGATTCCACCTCATTAAACACCACAGACTCATACCTTACTGGCCTGACCCTCCTAGTCCTATCCTCCTGAGACAAATCAGCACCAGCAGCAATATAGCTTGAGTCCACTGCCAGATAAATCTTTCCAGCACCAACACCATAATCCAACTTGTAAAGAATTATATCTTCTCCAGCAACCTTTTTCAGCTTCTGAAAAGCCTCTTCACACTCCTCAGTCCATTCCCAATCTGCATCTTTTCTGGTCAACCTCCTTAAAGGTGAAGCCAACAAAGAAAAATTCTTTATGAAAATCCTGACATATACACATACACCCAAAAATCCTCTGACTTTAGTAGTATTTTTAGGCCTTGGCCATGACTGAATTTTATTAATCTTCTTCTTTGCCATAATCCTTCCCTCTTTACATACCACATGACCAAGAATTTCCAAAGCAGGAACACAACAACAGAATTTTGACCCTGAAATGGTCAAACCAGCCTCTTCAATCCTAAACAACACTCTCTCTAGAGTTATTGCATATTCCCACACAAACCTCCTTATTCCAGGGTTCTCCGATAACACCTCATTACCATGATCAGTGGATGGTCCTTTAATTCCACCATCATCAATAAAAATACCAGAATGAGTAGGAACATCATCCTGCAATATCCAAGCCATCTGTGCTTGATAAACTGCCACTGAATTAGTTGCTCCTTGAGGCAACCTAGTGAGCTGAAATCTTCCCAAAGGAGTCTCAAAAGTTGTGAGAGGCCTTGAATCCGTATGTAGTTCCATCTTATCATAACCACCCATAATATCACCCAAACCATAACACACCCTTCCATCAAAAGCTTCAAAAAAATCCTATGCACTTGGCGGCATACCAGCGTCCTTGATAGTGACTCTATTCAAGGCTCTAAGGTCATGAACCACCCTCAACTTTCCATTCTGCTTCTTTACACAGAACACCGGACTTGAGTAACTGGATGTTGATTGTTCATATAACCCAGTCCTGACTCTTTCCCTAACAATCTCTACAAAATCCTCTCGAATAGCCGCTGGAATCAGAATAGGTTTGATTTGCCAAGGTTCATGAAAAACAACAGGAATCAAGTAAGGTTCCCCATAAGAGTGCTTTAATACACCCCTTTCCTCCTCAACAAATGCCACCACTTTTTCCCTTAGCACAATAACGTGCAACAACAACTTCTTTTCTTCCTCAGACAACCACCCATCAGGACCAAAATTAACAACTTTCAACCTTTCCACAGTCACCCTAGCCGTCTCTACAAATTCTGGAGGATTCTTCACCAAAGGAGTACAGTACCGATCTCTTGAAAAAGGAGGTCTCTTCAAAGGTGGATTCAAGCCCACAGGCATAGGCTCATTGACAGGCCTAATCTACTGCGCTACCTTCTTATACTTTGCCGCTCCACCTTCAGCTTGAGGGATCTTCAGGAATTCTTCACCACCAGACCTGGAACAAAAAACAAGGGTTTCCCCATTGCTCACATGTGTGGCCAAGGTAATGTTTTTGAAAGCTGTAGAAGAAACCCTAGTGGTGCACAATTGAGAGGACTTACTTTTACACCCCAATCTCACCACTCCGAAACTTTTCTGCAATTCCACATCTTCATCCTCACTTCCAACTTCCAAATCTTCAAATCTTGATTCATCTTCTGAATCACATCTTCTAAAATTATGCAGTTTATCCTCATTCTGGAGGTCCAAAAATTGATCTTGATGATCTTCTCTCTTCAAAATTTTCTGCAGTTTAACCTCATGCTGGAGGCCCAAAAATAGATCTTGACAATCTTCACAAAAATATTTTGCATCTTCTTTCTTCATTATCTTCAGATTTTTTTCTTGATTTTCTTGAATTATCTTGAAATTTTTATCTTCTTTTCTTGAGTTTTCTTCTGACCTACAAAAATAACCAGGGGTTTCCCCAATGCTCACAGGTGTGGCCCAGGTAATGTTTTTGAAAGGTGTAGAAGAAACCCTAGCGGTGCACAATTGGGAGGACTTACTTTTAGACCCCAATCTCACCGCCCCAAAACTTTTCCACATATCTTTCAATAAAGATACATAACCAATCTTCTTCTTTAAACTTGAATTAAAAATAATTAAGAATCTTGAGAGAGAACAGAGACTTGATAAAAAACTTGATGAATACTTGCAGAGAAGAGAAACATTAAAAAGAGAAAGTTGAAAATCCACTTGGTATATCTCCAAGGGAGCTGACCTACTACAACCTGGGATTTCCTCATCTCGGGGAGAGGTTGTAGCACTAGGGTGATCAGCCCTCATTACTCTAAAAAAGACAATCCCTCAATAGAGCCTGAGCCGCACTCCAAAATCCAGAGGCAGCACCCACTTCTTTCCTTCTCCTGAAGCAATCCATGCACTGGCACATTGAAGATAAACCAGGCCTAGTCTCCCAACCATCCTATCCAGGGGATGATAAACTCATGTGAAGCCTCCTTTTGTCTTCACCAGTCAACTCCAAACTGATTCCCAAATCAAATTGATAAACTATTCTTGCCTGAAAATCCATCAAGAATGGCCCACCCAAAACTGCTTTTACATTACCTTTAGCAATGTAAAAATGAACCTTCCCTGAGGCTCCTCCAACATCTAACTACACAAACTCTGAAGTTCCAACCAATTCAGTGGCATGGCCACCGATCCCTCTCAAATTCCCACCAATACCAGTTTTGATGGGGAGGCCCATATGAGTTGCCTCAAACAAAGAAATCAGGTTTATCTGAGAACCTGAATCCACCAATGCCCTTGCCACCCTGCCATTCAAAGTGACATTGACATATCCCAGAGGAGCAGAAAAATGAGTTTCCAACCCATCACCAAACTTTTCAGCAGAATCACAAATGTATTCTACCTCACCAGAAGAAACCCTTCTCCTGGTCAACAACTTCTTCTGCCTATCAGCCAACCCTGGACTGATAGCATACGATTCCCCATAAGATAAGGAAACCAGACCCTGGTTCATCCTTTCCAGGGCAGAGTTCATAACATTAACTTAGCCAGACACTACTGGCCTCTCGAAGTGAGCTCTTTGCTTCACCACCTTGGTCCTAGAAGATTCTTGAGGACCAGCACCACCAACAAATTTACCATTAACAGGAACCAAACCAGATCCCTCACCAGAAACTCTGACTCCAACAGGCTTCAGCAATGAAGGAAAAGGGACATCCTCCTCAGAGTCAGAATCCACCTCCATTGGCATTGGCTCACCATTCAGGTCCAATGCACCAAAAATAGGGCGGCTCATATCAGCCATACCCTTCTGCATCTTGTACAGCTCCTCTTTGCTGTACCTCTTCCCAGCTGCACTCAGCTTAGGATTCCCCTTTGAAGCATTTGGCTTTGGTTGGGCCTGAGAACTGCTCTTAGGCCTACCCACCTTCCCTGCTTCCACATCATAAACACCATCCAAGCATTCACCACTTGACTTTCCACCACAAGAATACAAATCCAAACCACCAAAGAAGTAGAAAACGAGACCTTTTTGACCTCCTTCCCCTTTCCCTTGACGTCCTCATCTACCTTAACAGAAGACTTCCCCTGATCAGGAATCTCCTCAAACCTTGGCCTCCTTTGATTGAGACCACCCCTTCTCCTGACCAAATCAACAGGAGCCTGCCCCTCATTGGGCTTCACATAAGAACCGTCAGGGAACTTAAAAACCCTGCCATCAAACTTCACTTTTCCTTCAGACACATCTCTTTTCAGTGCCCAACAATCATTGGACCTGTGTCCCCTCCTACTGCAATAAGAGCAAACCCAAGGATCACTCCTACCAGCCCTCCTTTCAAAATCTCTTGGCTGAGAAGGTGCCTTATTAACTTATTGGCCTCCTGGACAAAAATGTGCAGCTGCTTTGTAAGATCAGCCAACTGCTCCACCATTGGGTCCCTCTCCTGTTTGGGAACCTGCACCAAATTTTTCTCCTCCTTCTTCTCCGTAACTTCCTCTTCAGCCAAAGCCTCACTGACTTTGCTGACATACTTGGCACACCCCTCCTGATAGGTGTCCAGAGCCAATAACTTCAAATGGGCCTCAACAGTCTCCTTCACCTTATCCAAGGCAGGCAACTTCTGATCCCCATTAGAAAGAGTTTTCTTCAATTCCTTTCTTGACAACTCCTTCAACACATCCATCCTGACATCTCTAGCCAGGGCAGACCAAAAAACATCCTTGGCAGCATTTTCATGTGCCAGCTCCTCCACTTCCACCAAATATTCCACCACAGGATCAAACTGTAGCAGAAACTTCCTGTAACTATGTAAGTTACCAACACCACCATAAGATTGCCATTCACTGACAACCTTGTTCAGATCCACTATAGTGAACCTGACACCCCATCTATCCACCATTTCCCTACACAACAATTTCCAATCCCTCTTCTTGTAGCCAGACATGGCCACAATCTCCTTCTCCACTGACCTATCACCAATGAAGAAGATAATCTGCTTCACCATGTCCAGGTAGGAAGCACCATCCACCCCAGCAGCAGTTTCATACTTCTCTGGAAACCACTTGACATCCTCCCCATTAAACTTGGTACCATCCCAAGTTTTAATCCTCACACACTCCCTAACCATCACAGAAGGAGGACCATGCCCCCCACTGACAGTCACCACAGGAATAGCAGATCCAGAAGCCATTCCTCCATTCCAAAACACCAAAAAGAGCCAACCAAAGCAAGCAGAGATTCCAAAGAACTAGCAAGTTCTACCCCACGTTGGGCGCCAGAAATGTAGACAATCCTATAGTACTAGCTATAGGCCTTGACCAAGGTAGTTGGAGAAAAACCAGAGAGAAAATCCCCTGTCCCTTTAGAAAAATAGAGTTAGATTTACTTGCTAAAGTAAGTTGGTTCCTGTTTTGCTAAAGCCCCTTTTTAACACACTTTACTGCTTGATGAGCCAAGAAAGTAGTCACCAGATAGACTACCAGACCAAAGAACTGAAATGTAGAACAAAGTCCACACCAGAGACAGCAAAGATACTTGATGTAGGCTGCATATCCACACCAGAGACAGAAATAATACTTGCTATTGCTTGCAAGACTATAACAGAGAAAACAGTTGCTGAAGTTAAGTTAAATGAAGAACTTACTTGCAACAAACACAGCCAATTGTGGCCAGAAAACAGTGAAAACTGAGTGAGGAACAATGAGATCACCTCTGGATGGTTGTATGATGATTAAGGTTGCCCCAAACTGTCTTACTCACTATGTACACACAGACCACTAACTAAGAGCCCATGCGCACCCACCAATCTGGCGTCTGTACCCTCCAAATTGCATAAAAAACCCTCCTGGAGCGCTCCCCAACCTCCTAAAACAGAGGCGGGCGGGCTGCCCGACATCGGAGATGCCGCCTGAAGCGGCCCCGCCTCCCTGAAGCCAGAAAACCAATAAAAACCACTAATCTACTTAGAAAAATTAGCTACAACTACTAAAACCTTTAAAACACGGAATTTCACTATAACAACTATGAGACATGAAATATAGAGAAAATTTAGCTCTATCCAATGGTACTAAGCACTTAACCCTAAGACTTAAGGTTAGCCCATAAAACACGAAAAACAAAATTAAACAGCAATCTTTTATAAATGAAAAATGAGGAAATGACCCCTTAAAACTCAGAATATAAAAAATGTCTACAAGACATAAAATATAGAGAAAAACCAGGGCTATCCAATGATAGTACCCGCATACCCGCAGACCCAATATCCACGGAATAAAATCAGAAAAATACCAAATTCCTTAACAGATGTCAATTAAGACATGCACAAACAGCGCCAAATCACACAAAAAAGGCCCCTGCCAATGTTGGAAGACCACAACATTTGTCGTTTTCTCGCCTCCCTTGTCCTTTACAGGTACTTTGCACACCGATGGTCCCTTCGATTTTGCCTCAATTAACGTTGCGCCGACGATATTTCAGAAAGGTTCACAATTGTCATGGTACACTTTTGGTCTAGAAGATTTGGTACGAAGCTCTACGAGGATTTTAAGGATTTAAATGGATTCTCAACAAATTGGTACATATTTCTTAATTCAAGGATGATTATTTTACTCAATTAAAAGAGGTAGGATTAAAATATTGATACAATTTATAGATTAGTGTTACGCTATTTTAAATACTAATGATATAGAATATAAGAATAAGTTTGGATTGGTTATTGTTGTAATAAAATGGTGTAGTAAAGGAATGATCAAAAAACAACCAAAAGAGAAGCCTTATATAGGCAAAGGAGAGACAAAGCACGGCAGTCAAACTCTAAAAACAGTAGTATGAGAGAGAGAAAAGAAAATTCCAGAAGGGGTATTTTCAAATAATAAAGTTGTTCTAAAAAGAAGGCGTCAAAAAGATTTATTTACAGACTATGTCAGTAGTACATCAATTTATTTAATATTTACTATAGAAGTCAATTCTAAATAAGGAATTTGAATTTTTTGTATATATTTAATATTATTTGAATATTACAATCTTATTTTAACTTAAAATCTATTTTTTAATATAAATTTTTATTTTTTCCAACCTGTCAAATGAGCACAGTGTTAGAGAAAAAATATAAGGGACAATTTTATATTTTAATTTTAATTATTCATTTAATTTTATCATTCTGTAATTAGTTAATTTATTATATGTAATTTTAATGTAACTTATTTATAATTAAATAAAAATTAAAATGATAAGGTGCAGCTTCATCCAGTAAATAATTAATTATTTCTCTGGGTAAGTCTAGTAGCCTGGCTGACATCAGGGGTATGGCTCATCACAAATATGATGGGAATCTTTTAAATTAATATTTCTTTTACTTTAAAAATTTTAATTTTAATTTTTGAAAAATTTAGTTCTAATTATTTTAATTTTTACTTCATGTTTAATATTTTCTTATTTCATATTTAAGATATAAAAAGAATAGAAAAATATAAAAAATTTATTATGATATTTAAATTTAAATTTTTCTTATTTTCTATTTAAATTTATTTTCATCATTGATTCCTTTATTATTTTTACTTTATGAAAGAGAACAGGGTCTGTTTCTGTTTGATAAAAATTGGATTATTTTTTCAGGGTATGCTGTTATTCCTCCAAGACTTTAAACTGGCTTGTTTTCAAAATTTATTGAAAGATTTTTATTTCTCTTAATTCTGGATCTATTAGTCCTTCATGAATTTAAATCTGTTGGTTTTCAAAATGTATTAAAGAGTATTTAGATCTGTTGGTCCTTCAAGACTTTAAGCTAAATATTTATGAAGATTTTTAGCTTCTTTTTGATCTGCTTATCCTTCAAGACTTAAAACTGAAATTTGAAGAAATCTTGTAATTTTATGGTTAATTTTTTCCAAAGAATTTTGTGTTTAATTTGTTTTGGTCCTCTAAGACCTTAACCTGGAAATTTTTATTTGTAAATATATGTGAAATTTCTGGAATGAAACATTTGAAGGGTCTCTGAACCCTAAATTGAATTACCAATATTTCACATGCAATGAACTTTGGAATTTTGTGGTTAAGACTTTTTTTGATTTGTCCTCCATTAAATTTAACTGGTTAAACAACAAATATTTTAACCAAGAAGACTTTAAATTGGCAATTCAATTTTTAATTTATTACTTTCCACTAAGACTCTAAACTGGATATTCAATCATATGGTAAAATCAGTAATTTTGTTAAAGGTGTAAGCTAAAGTTTGGGATAAGAAGGCACTATATTTTTTATTATGGAATCTTGCTAGATGAATTCAATGAAAAAACATATGGATAAAAATATTGCAAAATAAAGTCTGGATAAAAGTGGTTAAAATTATGACAGGCGGAGGATATTCGGAGGTATAACTAATTCGAATTTTGTTGATGAAAGAAAGTTGAATTTGGCTGGTAATTTAATAATTAGAGTGCCATTGTAGTCATCTTTTACTTTTTTAATGTTCTCAGAGCCCATGACACTATGTTCATGTTCCATCATTGGTGTTTCATATGAGTGTTTCATGAAAACAGGTACTCTTGCCACATAAGAGGTGTTATCTTTTACTTTTTTAGTATTTTTCAAAATGTTTGCTACATCTATTTCTACTCTTTGTAACCTATCTTTTACTATAGGTACATGAGTAAGAGTATCATTTACATTTGTAAAAGACAATTTAACACATCCCTCAATGGTAGCCATAACATTCTGAGAGTGTTCTAATTTACTTTCTAAATTTCTAATCTCAGAGTTCAATCTTTTATTCTCATTGATTAATTCATTATTTGAATTTTCAATAACTTTTAATCTATTGGCTGTGGTACTCAATGATTGTGTTAGCTGTAATAATACACTTTCTGTATTATTGTTTGACTCTTTTGAGAACTCTTCCAATTTTTCAATTCTCAATAATAATTTACTTATTATTTTTGATTCCATTGGATTCTCTTTCAAAAAATATTCTATTTTTTCTGTGTCCAACTCAGAAGACTCATCATTCTGTTCAAGATTTAATTCATTTGGTTCCAATTTTATATTAATAGTATTATCCTGGTGATTAATAAACCTATTTACATTGTCCTCATTTAAAGACAAGTTTAACATGTTATTATCAAATGAATAATTTTTTAAATCCTCATCAATTACATCCAACATTTCCTTATCAATATCATTACCTATAAGTAATTCATTTTTAGGATTATATAATTGATTATGAGAAGTTGGTTGACTTACCAAGGTCTTATCCCACTTCCCCTGCCTCTCCTTGCCTTTCCCCTGTAAGGGTGACTGCTGGAGCCCTTCTGTTGAGGGTTGTTGTAGTTTTGGGCGTACTAATCCCACTTCCATTTGCTTACTGTAATTTTTTGATCCTCCTCTTGGGCTGGAGGTGTTGCTATGGAACTGTTGGGTGCCACTGTTGATGGTTGAGCCTTTATGTCCACTAGAGATTACTTGACTTCTATGAAACCTTGAGGTGCCCTTTTCTCCAGATTTTTATCTGGTCCACTATATTGTTGACTCTTATTTTCAAGGTGTTTAGTAGGGTGGATAGGGAATGAATTTGTTCTTGTAATGTATTTTTTGTTTTCTTTATTGATACTTGTTTTAAAAGTTTTTCCCTTTCCTCCAGAGACGTTTGTGGAGTGTTGTTTATGGGAGAGTCCTGGTCCTCCATTTGAATGTCCTGTAACAGGTCTTTCAGCTCTAGGTCTTAAGTTATACGGTTTTGCCTTATTACTAACATTATCATTGTTGTCACACATTTTTTACGTGGAATTTAATCAAAGAATTGAAATTTTTGATATGAAAAACTTCAAAAAGGAGTTTTATCAGTATTTATCAATACCACTGAAGACAATTTTATTGCTTACTTATAGGTATGAAGAAAATTTATAAGTTCCAAAAGTTAAATTTGCTTTTATGTGGTCAATTAATTTAACTGGTCTACAATATGTAGCCGTGTTTTTATATTTAAAAAAGAAAATCTGTCAGTAAGATTCTTTCTAAATATTAAATGAATTTTACAAAACAATAAAAAAAGGATTAAGAGTCCTTTTAAAAAACAATTAATCAGTTTAATTGGTTTATTATCTGCAAAGATCACAAATTTAATTGGTCTATTGACAGACTCCCACTAATAACAATCTTATGTTAAATTAGTGGTAAAATTGATGATTCAATATCACAATTTTATTATATAACAGGGCTTCTTTTTCTGAAATCACTATATAAGGGACCCCAACCTGTTGTAATTATCCAAATATTTCTATAGGGATATTATTTACGTGTACCTTCTTTGAAAGCTGTTACTTACTGGATTATAACAAAATTCTTGAGGAAAGGCCCCCAATTTTTAGGCTAAGATCAAGTACAAGGACGTGAACTAGCTTGAAAATTCTATGTCTTGAAGATTTAACTTGTCCTATATGAATACTTTAGTATAAATCCAAAAAATAGTAAAATACACCACACAATATGGGGGGCGGACTTGCTAGCAAGTCCGCAACCTTGGACCCAAACTCACCATAGATTGAACACACATTGAGCTATTGATAAAGGAGCCATACAATCAGGAATGAACACCACTCAGAAGAACAGTTTTAGGTGGGTGTTCAAGTAGAGTTCAGTATGGGTTCAGTATGAGTTCAGTCTGAGTTTCATCTGAGTTCCATCTGAGTTCAGGTTGAGGACTTGCAAGCAAGTCCACCCCCTATATTGCGTAGTGATATAATCCAAATAAAGGGCTTAGTAATATAATTCTCACTAATTTTATATATGGCTTACAATCTTTTTAGTTGGTAGAAAAATAGATTTTGATAATTCAGATACTACTCAAATAACTTATAAAAGTACTAATTGATTTGATTTGTAATTTATTTGGGTTATATGATTGAATTGTAATGATAAAGAATGTATAAACAAGACCCAAAAACCTCCTTTTATACACACTGAGTTCCCCAATGAATCCCTTGATGTACCACTCCAATACACAGTTAATGACGCCCCAAACCAACTTATAGACATGTCCATCAACATCCACAGTAACCCATAACATATTTACAAGAGTAAAAACTGCCAAAATCCTGTAATAATAAGGAAAATCCATCAAAATTAAAGAATAAGATAAGAAGAGAGTATATGCGTATTAAACAATAATATAAAGTACTAAAGAGGGAATTTTTAAGTGTAATAATAGCTTAATAACAAGGGGGATTCACCGTAGAAATGATGGGGCTAATCCTGACATTATATTACGTGAAATTCCCATTCAAAAATGACCAATATTGATTGAGAAACCACCCAGAAACTCAAAAAAGAGCGTGAGATGTGGGGTAACTACATGCATTCCTTGGAAGGCACTTGCACGGGTAAATCCTTGACTAATTTTAGGCGAATTTAAGCATGGTGATGAAATAAGATGCCAAGAATGAGGTTATTGATAAAATTAGTGCATATAAACAGGGTCAATGCATTATTAATTAAGCTAGGACACTAAATAAGCACCTCTCACCTATTTTAGCCTGTTTCCCCACAGTGGGAGTAGAATTTGGGGTAATTATAGTGTGAAAAAGCTAACTTTGCTAAAAATGAAGCTATTCACATGGGAAAAAATCAGGCAGTATGTGGCCAGTACACAGAAGCCATTTCTGGCATAAAAAACAACAAATTTGTAAAGTGTTATTTTTATTCATTTAAATAGCCGAATCAATAGTCCTAAACGAGACAAATTGATCTTTCAAAGAGCAATTTTGATATTCTCAAATTTATGGCGCATATAGTCAACTTTTAAGTGAAATAAAGCACATTTCTTGTTTTTTGCATAAAACAGTGAAAATAACAGCTTTAAATGACTTAAAAATTATGTATCCTGATACTTAAGCTTCCTAAGATTACCCTAACATATCCCAGCTTAATATTAAGAACATAAGACTTATAAAAGGTGGATATATGTGTGTATATAAGGTGTTATAATGGCATTTTTTGTGTATTATCATAATTTTACTTATGTATATTGTTTGTGTACTCTCAATTATTATTCCCATGTATAGTTCATGTGGTTAACATAACTTATAAGTACTTTTTACTCAGCCCTGGGGATATACAGGCTGACTGTCGGTCAGTTGTCTAGAAGAGGGAAAGAAAAGAGACAAAAAAGAAGAGAAACAAATAGGAAAAGGTACTAAAGGTAAATAGAAAGATAAAAGTAATAAAAGAAATAATTTATTTAAAATGAAGCAACGATGAGTGAGTTGAGAGATGAACAAATTGAGGTTTTATTTAATATTAATATTATTTAAGTAAGAGTTCTGCGCGGCAAAAACTATAATTCCTATCAGACTTAAGGAAACCTTCAAATTTTTATTTAGAATTTTTAATTGGATTATAATACTAATAAAAATAATAATAAATGTAATAAAATTATCTTTAAATTGTTGAGTGTATAGTAAGTGATGAGGCTACAGCGGATTATCCAAGGCTCTTTTATAGGCAATGGGTCCTCTGAAGCGCCACTATATTTGTAAATACAATAATTATAATAGGATAAAACAAGTATATCAAAGAGTAAGTGAAAAATAACAATGTAGAGAAAAATATGAAACAAATAATCAAAAACCCCTATTAAGAATCCAATTTTCACACCATTAATTCCCAAATCAGTAAGTAAAAATAGTCAATAACTAAACAAGCCTGGAACATAGGAACTATGAGAAAAATCATTCAAAACAGATGGTACAGTCTGATTTAAGGATTTTTAAGTGAAACAAAAATATTCTGACGCAACAAATATGTTATTTATTTCAATTCAGTATTAATTAGTTTTTCCTGACACAATTATAGGTCAAAAGAAGCGTCATTATTTATTGTTTAATATTATAAAAAATGATATTTAATATATAAATATAATTAATTAATTTAATTATATAATAAGTAAATTTTACACTTATAATTATAATATATGTTTTTAATTAATTAAATATAAATTTATAATTATTAAATACATAAAAAATGCGCCATTATTTGTAGAATATAATATATTATGTTAAATTTAAATGTATAAAAATTTATATAACCAATAAAATTAATATAACACTTATATGTAATAAAATACTTATATAATTTTATTATGCAATAAAATATTAATTTATATACATTAAATACAATTCTTACCCCCTCTTTCAGGTCTTATAAGTTACATATCATTAACTGGACTCCTGGAATAGCCTGGCTGACACTCCCTCACTCTAAAAAAAAAACAATAAAAAAAAATGCTAAGATTTTTTCTTTTTGTACTTTTTCAACAGAGTAGGCAGATTTGAAATCTCCTTGCCAGGTATCCATGCATCATGTTCAGGTGATTTGTTCTTATATCTCAATAAATATTCAGTACCTCTTTCAGAAGTGATAATTCTATCATTGAGAATTTTATCAATTTCCGCTGTTTCTGTGACTTCATGAGGGTTTTTCTTAGGTCTTCCCCTTCTTTTGGAAAATAAGTCACTGTTGGAAGTATAAGGCTTAAGCAAAGAAATGGGAAAAACAGGATGTTTCCTATCATACGGAGAATACAATACAACTTCTACTGCATTATCACCAACCATTCTTTTAACAACAAATGGTCCTACAAAAGGATCTTTTAATTTGTGGTTACCCTGTAAATTGAAATGGACAGTAGAGATCAACACTTCATCACCCTTGTTAAATGTGTATTCTTTATGGGATTTATCCCATCTTTTCTTTTCATATTCAAATGCTTTATCAATACAGCTCTGAGCATGTTTTCTGCATAGCTGTTGCATTTGCATGAAAGATCTTACACCAGGGTGCAGTTCCAACTTAGGTAATTTATTATTGAGAATATGAGCAGGAGTGTTTGGGACATAACCTAACCAAAGCTCAAAAGGCTTTTTCTCAGTGACTGAATGAACAGTGCTATTAGGGGGTATCAAAGTTAGAAATCTTCCATTTTAAAATACCTCTTTTTTCCACCAAATCAACCATGATTAGTTTTTCATATATGGTATATTGTGCTCCAAAAACATCTTTTTACTGATAAATAATGTCAACTTTGTAACTTTATTTTTGTGTCGTTAAATACCTTATAAATAATTACAAATTTCTAACTTTGATACCCCCTATTATATGCAAATTCAAGACCAGGCAAAAGAGTGACCCAATCATGAGTAAATCTGTCATTGTCTTTATATTCTAAACCAAAGGCACAATACCTTCTAATCATATCTTCCAGAGTTTGAATCATTCTCTCAGCTAGACCATCAGTCTGAGGACGGTGAGCTGTAGACAATTTTAACTCACAGACACAAATATCCATCAAAGAGGTCCAAAACTCAGAAGTGAATTTTGGATCCCTATCAGAGATAATGGCTTTTAGAAAACCAATAATATTAAACATGTAAGACCACCATAAGAAAGCTAATTCTTTGGTGGATACATCTTGTGGGTTGGAATAAATTTGCACATTTTTGTGAATCTATCCACTATTACCCAACAAGAGTTAAAGCTGTCTTTACCTGCAACAGGAAGACCAGTGACAAAATCCATATTAATAATTTGCCAGGGAGCACTAGGTGCTTCAATATGTTGTAATAACCCTGCTCTCTTACCTGTTAACTTTTTAGATTTTTGGCAGGAATCACAAGATCCAACATATAATTTTGTGTCTTCAGACATATTAGCCCACCATGCAGTGTTTTTGATTCTAATAAATGTTTTTTCAAGATTAAAATGACCAGCTAATATGTCATCATGACAAAGTTTGAGGATAGTTTCTTTCATTGAAGGAGGAATTACAATTACATTAGTAAGCTTCCTTCGATAATATATATAACCATCTTAACTAGAGAACTTTTCTTTATTTAAAGCATTTTGATACTTTGCAGGAAGAGTTTTTATTAATGCTTGAATTGAAGCATTCTTGGGATCATTTAAGATAGTAACCAATTTATTTAAATCAGAATCCTTATCATATGAATCCTGTATTAATTGTAATAACTCCTCTTCCATATCAACTATAAATATACCATGGATATGAACAGTATCATCTTCAGGTACATAAGCAGGATTTGAGTCATTATTTGGCAGAGGAAATCTGGAGAGCATATCAACATTGGAGTGAACATTTCCAGCTCTATGGATAGTTGTCATCCGTCCTCTGTATTCTTGAACATCAAGTTGCCACCTGAACATATGTCTGTTAGGTGTCTTTAGGTTTAAGAGGGACTTCACAGCACTACAGTCAGTTACCAACTCAAATTTATGGTCATCCAAATAGTAATGAAGCTTCTCAAGAGCCCAAACAACTGCTAAGCACTCCAATTGAGTGGCACCATATTTCAATTCACTATTTCTTAAGGTTCTTGAAATATAACAAATAAAAACCTCTGAGGATTTATCATTAATAATTTGCTTCTGGTGAAGGGCAGCACCCAAACCAATAAAGCTAGCATCTGTATATAGGACAAATGGATTGTTAAAATCTGGAAGAGCCAATATAGGGGCTGTCATTAAGCAACTTTTTAATGTATCAAAAGCATTTTGACAGTCATTATTCCAGAGAGAAGCAACATCTTTTCTGGTCAGTTTTGTAAGAGGCAAGGCTATGACCTGATAATTTTTAATATATTGTCTATAATAGCCACACATACCCAAAAAACTTTGGATTTCTCTTACAGAAGTTGGTGCTTTTACATTTTGAATGGCAGCAACTTTGTTATGGTCTACACAAATTTGTAAGCCTGACACAACATGGCCAAGGACTTTCAAAGATTGAAAACCAAATTTACACTTTTTTAAAGATAAGATCATATTGATTTCATCCATTTTTTGGAAAATTCTATTCAAGTGAATCATATGTTCATCAAAAGTTTTAGAAAAAACAATAATATCATCAATATAAACCATGATCCAACCTTCAATAATTTCTTGATGGAAAGTGTTATCCATAACTTTCTGGAAAACTGAAGGAGCATTTTTAGGGCCAAATGGCATCCTAACATACTTATATATTCCCATATGAGTAGCAATAAGCAAAAAATTATGAGAATTTTTCTCAACTGGAACTTGATGATAACCTTTATTACCATCCAGACAACTAATAAATTTTGCACCTTGAAAGGTAGCATGTATTGAATTAATTCTGGGTAAAGGATAAATATCATCAACAGTATAAGTGTTTAAAGCTCTTTAATCACCACATAATCTAGCTTTATCTTTTTCATAAGAAATCAAGACTGGGGAGATGACACAATATTTGGGGGTGACATCCACTTTCTCAATGATATTCATTTTTAATAATGTTTCAATATTATCTTCAATATCCTTTCTTTTTGTTGGAGAATCAGGATATGGTTTTTTCTTAAGACTAGGAGGAATATCACTCAAGTTACAGGATAAGGTAATTTTCATCTCTTCCTGAAAAATTCCCAAGACATGAGAACCATGAGCAAAAGCCATAGGGAAAGAGGTAATAGAGGTAACAATAGAATCTTTTTGCTCACTAGTCAACTGATCACCAAAAGAAGCAGTATTTATTTCATGTAATAAATCATCCATTTCAGTTGTTGTTCTACCTTTACACTGGATCAGTGAGTTACAATATTTCAACAAATGCCCAGAATTTTTAGGAGAAGAAATTTTGAATTTCCTTTTTCCATTCATTCCTAAGGTAAAGCAATTATTTGCTGGGTCCAGTTTCACACCAAACATGGTTAAAATATCATTTCCCATAATAAACCAATTGCTCAAATTATCATTTTTCATGACAACAAACTCACAAATAGCTCTGACAAAACCACCATTATATTTGAAGAATACAGAGGTTTTGTATTTGCCAATAGGAAATAAGGTAGAACCATACCCTCTCCATTTTTCAGAAGTTATAGGTAATTATTTACTCAAATATTCCTTATCCACTGAAGCCAAAGCTTTTTCAGACACTACACCTCCTCCAGCACCAGAATCAAGAACTACATCAACATTTTTACCATTAATGATAACAGGTGCCTTCAAAGTGGATATAGGTATAGAATTGTTAGTAATATCTTTAATTATCTCAGCATTTTCTACTGAAGATAAATCTAATACACATTCTTCAGATATATTATTTAAATAATTGACATCTTGTTCCAACATTAAAACATCTTTAACAGAATTATTTTCATAGGAGATATTACTTTCGCATTCACTGGAAGAATTATTGACATCAAGTTCAACTTGATCAGTGTCTTCATTTTGTTCAACAAGATGAATTTTCTTGTCACAAACATGACCCTTCTGCCATGGTTTGCTACATTTATAACAAGTATTTGTTGCATATTTTTTAGGTGCAACTGGGGAAGAGGGTTTACTAGATTTCTCTGGGAGCTTTGTAGAAGGTTTATTCTGATCATTATAAGATTTACCAAGGTAATTCTTTGGTTCATATCTATGGTTGAGCAGTACCTCATTACAGATATTAATGAAAGAAGAATTTTCCCTTACATGCTCAGTTCTAGCCACAATCAAATCCCTAAGAGAATTTGGTAATTTATACAAGATTTTATCTCTCCAAATATCATAGTCCATCTTTGGATCAATTGCTCTAAGGATTTTTGTTATTTTCATTAGAAAAACAATGGGCATTTCAACAGAGGAGGATATATATCTAGTATTCTCATACAGTCTCTGTTGAGATAACCTGAATTTTAAACCACCAAACTGATTCTCAATCAAGGATTTCCAATCATTCCATGTATAATGATTGTTATCTAAAAGAACAGATTCATACCACATCAAGGCTACATTGGAAACTAAAGAAATTAGCTTAGAAAAAATTTCCTCATCAGGTAGTTTATAAGATATCTTTAAATTATCAATTCTTTGGATATAGTGTTGCCAATCAGAGGAAGAATCACCATCAAAGGTAGGATATTGGTCTAACTTAGGCCAATTTTTCTGACTACTGGGATGGTCCACTTTTTGGTTTGAATTATTCATTATTAATAATTCCTGAAGTTTAGCCAGGTGTTTAGAAATTTCATTATTTACAGAAACAGCTGGTGCATGACCATCAAAAGATTTTTTGCTAGTAGCAAAAGAATTTACAGACTCATTGTCAGTTTGTTTAATGGTTGAAATATGAGGAAGAAAGGATGAACTTTGCTCAGGTTTATTCTTTCATTTGTATGCAGCTTATTGACAGAAATCTCATTTAATTCATTATTGATGGTTAAGGTTGAGAACTTTTCCTGCAGGTCAGACACATAGTTTCTTATTCATGGAATTTCAGACATCTGGTCATTTACTTTTGCAAGAGATAGAACATTTCTGTCCTCAGAAACTGAGTGTTTGGTACTTAGTGCATGGAAGTCATTTCTTAGCTTTTTAAACTCATTTTGCAGAGATTTTATTTCATTTTTTAATGAATAATTTTCTTCAATAAGGGGTTTCAATTCACTCAAGGTCTTATGTAGACTGATATTTCTATCTGAGATAGCTCTATGGTCACTTCTTATTTGTTTTGTTGACTAAGAACAATATTCAAGGTTTCTTTGATTTTTAAATAAGCTGTATCTTGTACAGAAGAACTCACTTTACATTGCAAGTGTAAATTATTTTATCTATCATTTTCATCGGTTAACAAATCTCTCAAATTTTTGTCTTTCACAACATTAAAATCAAGGGTATTTTTCAATATTTCCTCAGAAGTTCTTTCAATTAAGGTATAGATTTCAGGGAGAACAGAATCATTTTCAATTGCAAGAGAAGGATTAATTAGAGAAGTAGAAGTTAAATTTAAAGGTTCATCAAATGACAATTTGCTAATTACATCAATAGTGCTACTAGTTACAGGAAGCTGTCTTTTAACAGGTTTAACTGTTCTTTCACCATGTTCAATAATATTACCTGCAGAAGAAGTTTTATTAGAAAAAATACCTAAGTGACTATCAACCAAATTACTTACCATGGCAGAGGAGGAAACTTCCCCTGAGACTGGGTTTGGGATTGTGCTTGGGCCTTCTTTCTCCTGCCTTGTTGGTAGGGATGAGGAGGTGGATGGAAATTGGGTGTTCTGGATGGGACAAGCTGTTGATGAGGAGGGTGTTGCACATTCTGTTGGTAGTGACTCATTAGATAATCCCATTTCCATTTCTCTACTTCCATAGTATTTGGATTTTGGATGGTTGAGCTGGGTGGCTGTGAAGGTTGAGCCTGAAACTGAGGCTGATTGGGAGGTAAGTGAGGAGGGGCCTGGCCCTAATTCTGGTTCCTGAGTTCTTGAACCTGATCCCACAAGGTGTCTACTTTTGCTTTGTACGTCATATTTTCTGTCTTCAACTCTTTTATATGACTGGACAGGTTGCTGATTTGTTGTGGCAGAGGAAGCTTTTTTATTTTGAATCCTTTTGGAAGACCTTCTTGAGGTACTAGAGGCTTTACTTCCTTCTGTTGTGCTAGAGGAAGGGGGTTTGGTTTTTTTACATTTCCTGTCATTTCCACATCCTGAATTATGTGAATTTTTTGTGTTAGAATAAGATTTTTTATGTCCAACTTTAGAAGAACTCACAGTATCAGCATCATAGTCAATTTCAATTTCATCCACTTGCATGTTATCCATTTTTTCAGCCAAATTGTTGGACATAATAGTGGGAAGATTATTAACTTTTTTAAAAAAAATAATAATAAAAGTTAGTTAATAATTGCTCCAAATATAAAAAAAATTTATTAATTAAATTATAAAAAAAAAAAAAAAATTAATATAAAGTAATAATTATAAAAAATTAATTAAAAAATGGATTGCAAGGTTAAATTAAGAATAAACAATCAAGTTAATTCAACCAATTAATTACCAATATTAAATATGGCAATATATTTGGGACTAAGCACAAAGTACTTTTAAGTCAACCAAAATTAACAATAATTAATAATAAAAAAAATTAATTTAATAATTCAATTTGTATTAATAAAAATGTCAATTCTTCTAGGACTAAGAGGATTTAACACTCTATAATGGTCAACTAGGAAAAAAAAAATTTAATAATTGAACACGTACGCTCAGTGAATCAGCAATTAAGCCACAATCACTGTTATTGCAGTAAAAATATAGTAATATGAGTGAGAGGTGCAAAGGTGAACTTACTATAGTGATCGAAAAATCACTTCAAAATAATATATGAATTAATATAATATAAACCTAAGAAATCGAACCCAAGTTCGAAACACGGTCGCGGCAAAAGTTTTGTTTTTGCTAGGTGGTCTGTCAGTACAGTCTAGTATATAAGTATGATATAATAGTGTTATTTTATGGTCCTACTACTTATTAATAAATGATTTAGTGATTAAACCTCAGGGGAAGACTAATAGAATAGTTATACTCAAATAAAACTCACAATACTTGGATTTAAATGCGTGCTAGTGGTGGAAAATAGAAGAATAAAATATAGTTATAGCTATTATAAAGATAATATCAATTTATAAGTGCTTTATAATATATTTCTGAATGTTAATAATTGTATTGTAGTGTTTGTTTGAAGTGTAGTAATTGAATGATGATAATAAACCGTCAAAATCCCTCCTTACTTATACCCAAATCCACTGGAGTGCACAGACCTTCAATCCAGATGATGTCACTGCTATCCCCGGAAATTACAGCACTGTGAGGGCCCATCACCTCCCCATGGCGTCCACTTCAAGCAGTTTCAACACCCAGACCTCCAGTAAGGACCCTCCATCACTATTAATAATAACACAGAGTCATACCATAAATAGAAAACCCAGATAAAAGCGGATACCATAAAGAAACAGGTAAAATAAATGATCAAAAAGAGATTTAATGAAACTAAAAGCATATTAAAGAAACAAATAAAATTTCCAAGCCCCCAATAACATCCCCAAGCATCCACATTAACCCAAAAACATCTTTCCAACCCATAAATCCGTGAATAACCATCCAAGGAAGTAATTTTAGTTGTCCAAACTGGGTGTATGCGCCTGATATAGGTGTCTATGCTTCTGTAGGCGTTGTGAGTCCACTGATTTCGTCCATATGACCTAAAATAAGCAGAAAAACAAAGGTTATAGGCTATTAAGGGGCTAAAACCCACTTATATACCTAAATATACATAATATACTGCATATTTCACTGAATATGAGATTTATGTATACATATAAGCTTATGTATGTCAATAATTACTTCATATCACTAAAGATAAGTATATTATGACTCCATTAACACCTTAATAAGTATTATTAGGCCATGGATAAGCTATTTAAACTATTATAAATTATATAATAGAATAATAATTATATAATAGAATAATAATTATATATATATATAATAAAATAATATATATTATTATTTTAACCTTATTTTTAAGATATAAGATTAATCTAGTTAAGGTTATCTTATTTTAAGCATAAGAAATACTCAGTCCTAAGGATATTTAGGCTGACACTCCCTCACCCCAAAAAAAAACAATAAAAAAAATGTTAAGACATTTTAATTAATCTTAAGGAATGAAATAATGAAATAAAAAAAATAATTTTTATAATACATATACTGAATGAACAGTATTATTTAGATTTAAATTTTTTCAAGAGATTTTTAAGATCAGAGATTTCATTTTCTGGAATCCACTGGTCATATTCACTTGATTTATTTTTAAATCTTAATAGATACTCAACTCCCTTTTCTTTAGTAAGGTGTCTCTTTTTAAGTATCTTTTCAATTTCTGCTTTTTCCACTATTTCTTCAGGTTGCTGTTTATGCCTTCCTGATCTTCTTGGAAAGAGATCAGTATCATTTGAATGGTATGGTTTTATAGGAGAAATAGGAAATACTGGATGTTTTCTATCATAAGGTGCATATAGAATAACCTCAACAGCATTATTACCAACCATCTTTTTAACTACAAATGGTCCAATGAATGGATCCTTCAATTTAACATTACCATTTAAATTGAAATGTAGCGTTGAAATAAGGACTTCATCACCCTCTTTGAACATTTGTTCTTTATGGGCTTTATCCCATCTTTTCTTTTCATACTCAAAAGCCTTATTTATACATTCTTGAGCATGTTTTCTGCATAATTCCTGCATTTGAAGAAAAGATTTAGTACCTGGATGAATATCCAATCTAGGTAACTTATTAAGAGTTTTAGCAGGGGTATTAGGTACATAACCCAACCATAACTCAAATGGCTTTTTGCCAGTGACAGAATGTACTGTACTATTATATGCAAATTCTAAACCTGGGATAAGGGTTACCCAATCATGTGTGAATTTGTCATTGTCTTTAAAATTAAGACCAAAAGCACAGTATCTTCTTATCATATCTTCTAAGGTTTGTATCATTCTTTCTGCTAGTTCATCAGTTTGTGGATGGTGTGCTGTAGAAAGTTTTAATTGACACCCTGAAACATCCATAAGTGACGTCCAGAACTCAGAAGTAAATTTAGGATCTCTGTCAGAAACTATTGCTTTGGGGAAACCTGCTGTATTTAACATTTGTGTCCACCATAAAAAAGCTAAGTCCTTTGCAGAAACCTCTTTGTGGGTAGGAATAAATTTACACATCTTTGTAAATCTATCTACAATTACCCAGCAGGAGTTATAACTCTTATGCCCTGCTATTGGCAAACCTGTTACAAAGTCCATGTTAATGATTTCCCATGGAGCTTTTGGTTGCTCAATTTGTTGTAATAAACCAGCTCTTTTTCCTGTTAATCTTTTAGATTTTTGACAAGAATCACATGTTTCAACATATTTCTGAACATCCTCAGACATGTTAATCCACCAAGCTGTGTTTTTTACTCTGGTTAATGTTTTATGGTAGTCAAAATGACCTGCTAATATATCATCATGACATATACTTAACATTAACTCCTTCATTGAGGGGGGAATTACAATTACATTGCTTAATTTTTTCCTGTAATATATAAAACCATCCTCAATGGAAAATTTTCCTTTCTCTAATGCCTCTTTATACTTATTTGGTAATGTTTTTATTAAAACATTCATTGAAGCATTAGATGGATCATTTAATATTGTAGTTAATTTACTTAAGTCAGGATCTGAATTATAATTATCAAGAATTGATTGCATAAATTCATCCTCAAGATCTACAATATAAATGCCATAAATGTTAATAATCTCTGATTCAGGAACATAAGCAGGATTATCATCATTATTAGGCAGAGGTACTCTAGATAACAGATCTACATTAGAGTGCAAGGTTCCTGCTCTATGTGTAATAGTCATCCGTCCTCTGTATTCTTGTACAGCTAATTGCCATCTAAAAATGTGTCTATTAGGAGTTTTCATGTTTAAGAGTGACTTAACTGCACTACAGTCAGTTATTAACTCAAATTTTTGGTCTTCAAGGTAATAATGTAGCTTTTCAAGAGCCCATACTACTGCCAAACATTCAAGTTGAGTAGCACCATATTTCAATTCACCACTTCTCAGAGTACGTGAAATATAGCAGATTACTACTTCTGACATTTTACCTTCAATAAGTTGTTTTTGATGCAAAGCAGCACCCAGTCCAATAAAACTTGCATCTGTATATAATACAAAAGGTAATTGGAAATCTGGTAATCCCAAGATAGGAGCTGTCATTAAACATTCTTTCAACTTATTAAAAGCTTTTTGTCTTTTATTATTCCAAATTAAAGCCTCTGATTTCTTTATCAGTGTGGTCAGTGGTGCAGCAATTGATTGGTAGTTTTTTATATATTGTCTATAATAACCACACATTCCAAGAAAAGATTGTACATCCTTCACATTTTGAGGAATGCCAATATTCTTTATTGCAGCCACTTTATTTTGGTCTACACATATTTGTAAGCCAGATACAATATGACCAAGCACTTTTAAAGATTCAAACCCAAATTTACATTTTTTCAATGCAAGGGTCATTTTTATTTCATCCATTTTCTGAAATACCTTCCTTAAATGGATTAAGTGTTCATCAAAAGTTTTAGAGAACACTATGATGTCATCAATGTATACCATTAACCATCCCTCAATCATTTCATTATGGAATGTTATATCCATTAACTTCTGAAATACTGATGGAGCATTCTTTGGTCCAAATGGCATTCTGACATACTTATGAATTCCCATGTGTGTTGTTATCAACAAAAAGTTCTGTGAATTCTTTTCAACAGGAATTTGATGGTACCCTTTATTTCCATCTAGGCAACTTATATATTTAGCACCTTTAAGGGTAGCATGTATAGAGGCAATCCTTGGCAAGGGATAAATATCATCTACTGTAAATGTATTTAATGCTCTATAATCACCGCACAGTCTTGCTTTATCTTGTTCATAAGAAATCAGCACTGGTGATATTACACAATATTTTGGTGTAGTTTCAACCTTCTCAAGAATGTTCATTCTTAATAACATCTTAATATTATCCTCTATGTCTTTCCTCTTCATTGGTGAAGCAGGGTATGGTTTCTTTTTAAGACTAGCAGGAATATTATCCATGTCACAGGTTAAACTAATTTTCATTTCATGATCTTTTACAAGGCCAAGTTCATTTGTACCATGTGCAAAAGCCATTGGAAAAGCTTTAATTAATTCCAAAATATTATCTTTCTCAGTTTCACTTATCTGAGTGCCAAATGATGCTTTTGAAATTTCTGTTTCCAGAAGTTCATCTCATTGGATTCTCTTCCTTTAGACGGGGAATTTGTTACTGACTCAATGTGTAAGACAGTGTTAAAAGAATTTATTTTAAATTTCCTTTTACCATTCATGCCAATTGTAAAATTATTATTAGAAGGGTCTAATTTTACACCAAATTTAGTCAGAATATCATTTCCAATGATAAAACAGTTACTACAATTTGTATTATCCATTACTACAAAGTCACAAGTTACCCTTACATAACCATGTTGGTGTTTAAAGAAAACAGCAGCTTTGTATTTACCAATGGGGTGTAGTACTGATCCAAAACCTCTCCAATTTTTATTTTGAAGTGGTTCAAGTTTAAACTTATATTCACTATCAATTTTCTGTAATGTATTAGTGGAAACAACTGAACCAGCAGCTCCTGTGTCCAATACTATATTAACATTTTCACCAGAAATGATAGCTGGAACCGTGATAGGTGTCATTCTAAAGTTATCAGCTTGTATATCCTTAATGATTTCAGCATCCTCAAAATTCATTAAAGATTCATTTGATTCCATATTTAATATTGGATTTTCAAAGATGGACAAATCATCTTACAACATACAGACTTCATTTTCATCACTATATGAGATATTGCTGTCATAATCACTTGATTCTTTACTTTTTTCAGTTTCAGTTTCAGATTCACGTTGATTTTCAACAATATTTATGTTTTTCTCACATTTGTGACCTTTGACCCAAGGTTTGTTACACTTATAACAAGTACTTGTTTCATACTTTTTAGGTACTACAGGTGCAGTAGGTTTTTTCTGCTTCTCCTGAAGTGTTTTTGAATTCTGAGTTTTTACAGGTTCAACATTTTGCTTATAAGTGGAATACCTTGATTCATACTTATGGTTTAATAATATTTCATTGCAAATATTAATAAAGTCAGAATATTCAGTGACATTTAATGTTCTAGCTACAACAATGTCTCTGACAGATATAGGTAATTTGTATATTATCTTATCTTTCCATAAGTTAAAATCCATATGAGGCTCAATGGCTTTTAATATTTTGTTTAAATTCATTAAAAATACCATTGGTTTGTCACCATTCAACGGATTATACCTAGTCTTCTCATACAGTCTCTGCTGAGTAAGCCTGAATTTAGAACCTCCAAATTGTTTTTCAATAAGTTGTTTCCATTCAGCCCAAGAGTAGTCTCTACCCTCACTTAAGACAGCTTCAAACCATAATAAAGCAACATCCTTAAATAAAGAAATTAATTTTGATGTTATCTCTTCATCTGGTAACTTATATGAGAATTTCAAGTTGTCAATTCTTTGAATAAAATGTTGCCAATCAGAGCTGGCTTCCCCATCATAAGTTGGGTACTGATCTATTTTAGGCCAGCTCTTCTGATTGGATTTTATCTCACTAATCTTAGGTAAATTCAACAACTCATTTACTTTTGATAAATGGTCTTGTATTTCTTCCTGCACGGATTTGTGACTTACATTTTCAGATTTGACACTACCACCAGATGGTTTTAATTGTGGTGGTACAGGGAAGGAATGAGATTCACTTTTGCCAATGAAAGGATTATTATTATATTGATTATACTTATGATTATCCTGGTTCATTAGTAGATTGGCAGTTTCAATCTCAACTTTAGTTAATCTTTGTAGCAACTCAGAGACACTTTGATTTGTCTGGGCAAAAGATAACTTTGTTCTTGATTCAGTCTTTAATAAGTGTGTTTCATATAATTTTTCTAACTCACAAAATTTGTTTGAAAGGTCATTATATTTTTTACTCAATGAATCATATTTAAGAGTTAGAGACAAATGTTCTTTCTCTAATTCTTTATTACGTGTTGCTAATTGAGAAATGTTCAATGTCAAGGATGAAATTGTATCACTAGTGAGCTTAACTGTCTGTTCCTCACAATCAGTCATTCTATTCCACAATGCTGAAACCATTCTATGGACAGTTGGGTTATTATTAAAATATTCCATGTCCTCCTTTTCAATTCTCTCACTCTCCTGTGAACTTCTCATCTCACTAGTAGGTGGTTGCAACTGAGGATTAACTGTATTATCATTGTATATAGTACTGTTATTATGGACAAAAGACAAGTCAGGTGTATCTACTATAAAACCTAAATTTCTTAAATCCTCCTCTATTTTTTGTACAGATTTAACATCAATAGAATTACCTAAATTGTAATTATCAGTATTATGTCTAATCTGAGAGGGTAAGTTACTTACCAAGGGATGGTTGCCAGTCCTGATTTTTGGCGCTTTTTTTCCTTGTAAGGGTGAGCTGAGGAAGTCAGATGAGGGGGTGGATCCCTGTTGCAACTGTGGCTTGTCCACTGTTGGTGAAACCAGTCCCATTTCCATTTGTCTACCAGGTTTTCTCCTGGGAGTGAGTGGACCCTCCTTCTAGATTTAATATTGAAAAGTTTGGGAGTAATTGGTGGGCTGCCTGCTCTATATTACATCACACCACTGTTTTTGTCATCCAGGCTACTAGATTACCCAGTAAAATAATTAATTATCTTACTGAAGTGAAGCCACGCCTTTTAGATCCTTATTAATAATTTTTTATTTATTAAATACCTATGTATTAATTACAATTAACTAACTAAGTGCACCAAGTAAATAATTAATAAAAATAAGTAATTGTCCCACATATAGTTCTACTCCCAAACACCGTGCTCAATAATACAGATGAGATGGGAATAAAAATTAGTATTAAAAATATATAAAATTGTTAAAAGAAAAAAAAATACTTTTTCAAATTCCTTTAATTAGATCTTATTGATTCTATATTTTAAATCAAATGTTCTTACACTAAAAGGTGACGGACTAAAGGGTTCATAGTTTTATTTCAAATAAAATGAATACTTTTATTTACGCACTATTTAGTCTTACTCTTATTATTTCACATACTCTATTTAATTTAGTTTTTTTCCTCTCACACTCTTGTATTAGGAGATGTAAATTCCATGTTCTTTTCTCTCACATATTGCCTATAAAAGGCCCTTCCTTTTTTTCCTTTTGATTCATTCCTTAATTACTTTAAAATTTTTACAAAACATTATTTGAAACAAATTTATTACTATATTTTATAACCCTTAGTACTTACATCATTGTAATTCTAAGAAATATAACTTATAATAATATTATAAATTTACCTCTATTTAATTTGAGTAAAATAATCAATTAGATTGAGAAAATACAAACCTTTCCTTTGAAAGACCAGTAACCACTTAAAACCCTCATATAACCTCAAATAAAACTTCTAGACCAAAGGGGTCCCTTGAAAATTGGGAGCCTTTCCGAATCGTCGACAGCACATCAATATCTTGAGGACCGGAGGCCGTGGGACCATTTCCATCGAGGTACCTATAAGGAGGAGTAAATGACAAAACAACGAACTTCATAAATCATGTGACTATAATTTTTGCTTCAAACGGGAATCGAACCGTGCTCCAAAAATTAGGTTCATATATTGACTAAAAATTGTATATTTCGTGGTAATTATTTAAATTACTATTAGGGGGTCACTTTGCACTCTTCATTCTCTACTTATTTCCTTTTACTCAGCACTCTGTAAGTGGCATTAATTTGCTCATTTTACAGGGAGGTTTCAAGTAAATTGGAATTATTTTTTATTATTTTTTAATATTTTTCCTAGTTGAAAATAAAAGAGCATTTGTGTTTCTAGTCCTAGAAGTAATAAAAATTATATTTTAATAATTAATTATTATGATATTCAGTTGACTTTAAATTTAAATTTTATTTATTCCAGTTGACAAATTGTCCTGACAATAAATTTTTTTTTATTAATAAAAATTCATATTTAATTATTTCAGTTGACTTTAAGTCCTGGTAGTTAATTAATCAGTTGATTTAAATCCTGAAAATAATTATCTTAATAAAATTTTAATTTATTTCTTCAGTTGATTATTTTATAATCCTATTTTTAAATTATTTTAAATTAATAAATTAATTATTAATTAGTTGATTTTTATCCTAAAAATTTATTATTATTATTTTTATTTTATTTCTTTTAAATTAAAAATAAAGACTAATTCATCTTATTGTCTCTCTTCTTCATTTCAGTTAAATCTTAAAAAAAAATGACTGATCAAAGTGGTTCTGCTGCACATGAAGAGGAACTAGACTTAATTGATTATGATGAGCCTACTTCTGTAAGTTCTCCTTTAACAAGAAGAATTTCTCAGATTAATAAATCCTTACCCCAAACAGGATGTGGAGATGGAAGAAGTGGAAATCCTTGTAGACACAACTCAGGATCAGAAGCCTGTAATAAACCCACCAGAAGAACTTCCAAAAGGATTCAGGATAAAAAAGATGCCATTGACTCAACAGTTAAAGAATCTGTCAACTCACATAAAGGAGCTAAGGACAGAAAACTTGAAAGTAAAGGAAAGGATAGATTCTCTGGAAGAAAAGGTGAGAAAGATAGATACCTTTCTTCAAGACAAGAAGAAACCTTTTCCCCCCAGGGATCATCAATCATTGGCTCCAAAGTCCCAAGAGAAAGTGTAAATGACCAAGTGGAAGTGGGATTGGTTAAACACTCAGTGGGACACTTTCTAAAAATCAGCATCATTTATCTCAGGCAGGTCTGTCAAGACCCAGCCAGGTCAACCCCACACCTCCTCACCCCTATCAAGGAGGCAAAAGAAGAAGAAAGCCCAATATGGTCATCCCCAGAAAACCCTGGTAAACCCCTCTATAGATTCTCAAGTGCCATTTCTTGTAGCTGATTCTGTTCCTTCAGGTAAATATGAGATGGAAGAAAAAACCTTGAGACCAGTTGAGGCTGGAAGCAGTAGAAAAATAACTCATGTATCTAATCCATTACTTTTAATTGCTACCTCAATGATTAACCCTGATATGGCTGTAATAGATGAAACTCTTGACCCTGAGTTCTATGAGAGTCTGGAAAATTACTCAGTTTCCTTATTGAGAAAAACTCCGGATATAGCAAAGATTAATGATGAGCACTTGAGAGATATTATTGCAAAACAAAATCATATTATGAACAAAATGCAATTAACTCAGAAGTTTAATGGTTTATTAAATGAGCAAGGGTATCAATCCTTAAGGAGTGAACTGCAGAAAGTCTTTGATGATTTGTTTAATTATAAGGCAACTCATGAAAAGAAGGTTGCTTTGTTGAAAAATATCAAGAATGATTTGTCCAAATTAAAAGAAACTGTATCTATCTGTTGTGAAGAGCTGGAGACAGATAAGATGAATCTGAAGAGATTGAATGACCATCATTCATCTTTTCAAAATAAAAATCAGTTATCTTTTGCAACTATCAATGAGAGTTTATCTAGTCTTCCAAGAATGAAAACAAGACTAACAACCATTGAAGAGAAATTTAACTCATTGTTGAATGACCAAAAATATTCTTATATTTCTTTAAAGGAACATATAGTACGGGATGCTCAAATATTACCTGTGGCTAGTTCATCTAAATTAAAAATAGTTCCAGAAATACCTGTTGATACCCTTGAGTTTCCATCAAAAATTAATGATGCACCAGTATCTTCAAAAGAGGGATTGAACATTGAGATAACTGCCCAACTAGAGAAGTTACAGCTTCTCCTTACTCAGAAACAAGCTTGTACTAAGGAGACTCCTTCAAATCAAAATAATTGGCCAAAACTTGACCAGTACTCGAAATTTGATGTTGATTCTTCCTCTGATTGCCAACAATTTATTTGCAGGATTGATAACTTAAAAATTTCTTACAAACTCACAGATGAGGAAATTGTGTCCAAGTTAATTTCTTTGTTTACTAATTTTGCCCTAATGTTGTATGAATCTGTTCTCCTGGATGGGAATGACTACTCATGGGATGATTGGAAGAAATTAATTAAAGCACAATTTGGTGGCTCCAAGTTCAGAATGGCTCAACAAAGTCAGTATGAGGAAACTAGATATAGCTCTTCTACTGATAAACCTATTGAGTTTTTAATGAAACTTGTAAAAATCTTAAGGGCAACGGACCCAAATATGGAGTTTGAGTTATGGAAGGACAGGATCCTTTATAAATTACCAATGTCTCTGAGAGACTTGATAATGGCTAGGACTGACTTCTCCAGAGAACCCTTTTCTTTCATTAATACTTGCAATGAGATCCTTCTAAAAAACAAGTATGATTCCAGAAGATTCATTCCTAGGACCCCTTTGGAGAAACCTCCACTTACCAACAGAAACCTCTGGAAAAGGTTGGTAAACCTTCTGCCCCTGTTGCACCAAAGAAGTATGCAACAAACACTTGCTTCAAATGCAACAAGCCTTGGCAGAAAGGCCATGTTTGTGACAAAAAGATAAATCTTTTAGAACAAACAGAGGAGCATGCTGATGACACAGTAGCACTGGATGATATGTCAAGTTATGGTGCCAGAAATATTTCATATGAATCTCAACAAGAAATCATGATTCTGGAAGAGGATATACATTATTTAAATACTATTGATATTGATAATAATGCTTTATCTACAGTTGAGGATGCTGAGATCATAAAGAACATTGAGGATAGCTCAATTATTATTGCCCCTCTCAAGGCACCAGTCTTGATCAATGGAACCAGCATTGAAGTTGTTCTGGATTCTGTATCTGGAGGAAGTGTAGTATCTGAAAGAGCACTTGCTTCAGTAGATCAAGACTATAAATCTAAACTGATGCCTATCATTTCTGAAAATTGGAGAGGTTATGGCTCTGTTTTGTCCCCCATTGGTAAATACATAGCCACAGTGTTTTTTAAATACAACCATGGGTTTTTAAGAGCTATTTGCGATTTTGTTGTCATGAAAAATGAAAACTTAAGCAATTGGTTTATTGTAGGGAATGAGATTTTAACCAAATATGGCATAAAATTGGATCCCTCAAACCAATGTTTCACAATGGGGAAGAAGGGGAAGATGAAATTTAAGATTTCTTCCTGCAAAAAATTATTAAAACCAGAATTGAACACATGTAATTCTGTAGTTCAATATTAAGGAATATCTACAAAAGAAATGCATGCCCTTATGTCTGAAATTGACAATGCTTCCTTTGGAGAACAACTTTCTGGTGAGGATAAAGATTCCATCATTAACTTAATAAAGTCTTTTCCTATGGCCTTTGCTCATTGGTCACATGAACTAGGATTAGTTAAAGAGGAAATGAAACTTTCATTTTCTTGTCCATTAACTGATATACCTCCTAGTTTAAAGAAGAAGCCTTATCCTGCTTCTCCCACAAAGAGAAAAGATATTGAAGACAATATCTCTACCATTTTAAAAATGAATATTATTGAAAAGGTAGTTGAAACACCTAAATATTTTGTTATCTCACCTGTCCTAATCTCTTATGAGAAAGATAAAGCCAGGTTATGTGGTGATTATAGAGCACTAAATACTTATACTGTTGATGATATCTATCCTTTGCCTAGAATTAGCTCTATACATGCTACCTTACAGGGTGCTAAATATATCAGCTGTTTGGATGGAAATAAGGGATATCACCAGGTGCCTGTTGAGAAAAATTTTCAGAATTTTCTGATGATTGCTACTTATATGGGTATTTATAAGTATATTAGGATGCCATTTGGCCCTAAAAATGCACCTTCAGTTTTTCAAAAAGTCATGGATAACACATTCCATCAAGAGATAATTGAAGGATGGCTTATGGTTTATATTGATGATATCATTATATTCTCAAAAAATTTTGAGGACCATCTCAACCACCTGTGTAAAGTGTTCCAAAAAATGGATGAAATAAATATGACACTTGATTTGAAGAAATGTAAATTTGGGTTCGATTCTTTAAAAGTTCTTGGTCATGTTGTTTCAGGCTTACAGATATGTGTTGACCAAAACAAAGTGGCAGCCATACAACAGGTGAAGGCTCCTAATAAAGTTAGAGAGCTACAGAGTTTTTTGGGGATGTGTGGATACTATAGACAGTATATTAATAATTACCAATTCATAGCTTTACCCCTTACCCAATTAACTAGAAAGGATGTTGCTTCAGTCTGGAATACTGAAAGACAAAGACTTTTGACACTATGAAACACTGTTTGATGTCAGAACCTTATTCTCCTTTACCTAACTTTAATCAGCCATTTGTTTTATATACTGATGCCAGTTTTATTGGTCTGGGTGCTGCCTTCCATCAAAAAAAAGTGATAAATGATAAAGTATCAGAAGTAGTAATTTGTTATATTTCAAGAACCTTGAGAAATATTGAATTGAAATATGGTGCTACTCAATTGGAAGTTTTAGCTGTAGTGTGGGCTCTAGAAAAGCTACATTAATACCTAGATGACCAGAAATTCGAACTTGTCACTGACTGCAGTGCAGTTAAATCCCTTTTAAACTTGAAAATACCTAACAGACATATGTTTAGATGGCAGTTATCTGTTCAAGAGTACAGAGGGAGAATGACAATTATTCATAGGGCTGGTATTGTACACTCAAATGTGGACATGTTATCAAAGTTACCTTTACCAAATAATGACTCTAATCCTGCTTATGATCCTGAGGATGAAATTATTCATATTCATGGAATATATGTGGTTTATATGGAGGAAGAGCTATTGTAGCTTATTCTGGATTCATATAATAAGGACACTGACTTAAAAAAGTTATGCACCATATTAAATGATCCAAATAATGCTTCATTACAAGAATTAATTAAAACCCTTCCACCAAAGTACCAAAAAGCTTTGGAAAAAGGTAAATTTTGAATTGATGAAGGATATTTATATTATAGAAGAAAGTTGAGTAATGTCATTGTTATTCCTTCTTCTATGAAAGAAATCATCTTGAAAATTTGTCATGAAGACATATTAGCTGGACATTTTGATCTTGAAAAAACAATGATCAGAATTAAAAACACTGCTTGGTGGGTTAATATGTCTGAGGACACCAAATTATATGTTGAATCTTGTGATTCTTGACAAAAATCAAAAAGGTTAACTGGTAAGAGAGCTGGATTAATGCAACATATTGAACCTCCTGATTCACCATGGCAAATAATAAACATGGATTTTGTAACAGGATTACCCATTTCTGGGAAAGAAAGTTATAACTCTTGTTGGGTTATTGTGGACAGATTCACAAAAATGTGTAAATTTATCCCTACCCACAAAGATGTTTCCACTAAAGAATTAGCTTTCTTATGGTGGTCACATATGGTTAATACTGCTGGTTTTCATAAAGCCATAATCTCTGACAGAAACCTTAAATTTACTTCTGAATTTTGGATGTCTCTGATGGATGTTTATGGTTGTGATCTGAAACTTTCTACTGCCCATCACCCACAGACTAATGGCTTAGCTGAAAGAATGATTCAGACTTTAGAGGACATGATTAGAAGGTATTGTGCCTTTGGCCTTGAGTATAAAGATAATGAAAGATTCACTCATGATTGGGTTACATTACTTCCTGGGTTGGAATTTGCTTATAAAAGCACTGTTCATTCTGTTACTCAAAGGAAGCCTTTTGAGCTCTGGCTTGGATATGTTCCAAATACTCCTGCCCAAATTCTCAATAACAAAATACCTAAATTGGATATACATCCTGGTGTAAAATCTTTTCTTCAAATGCAACAACTTTGCAGGAATGATGCTCAAAAATGTATTGAAAAATCATTTGAATATGAGAAGAAGAGATGGGATAAATCCCATAAAGAATGCACTTTTAAAAAGGGTGATGAAGTGTTGATTTCTACAGTCCACTTCAATTTACAAGGTAATAAAAAATGGAAAGACCCATTTGTTGGTCCATTTGTTGTCAGAAGAACGATTAGAGATAATGCAGTTGAGGTTATTTTGTATTCTCCATATGACAGAAAACATCCTGTTTTTCTAATATCTCTTCTGAAACCTTACACATCCAATAGTGATTTATTTCCAAAAAGGAGGGGAAGACCAAAGAATACCCCAAATGAAATCACTGAAACAGCAGAAATTGAAAAAATTCTGAATGATAGATTAGTCACTGCTGAAAAAGTTACAGAATACTTATTGAGATTCAAGAATAAATCATCTGAATATGATTCTTGGATATCTGGGAAGGAGATATCAAATCTTCCTACTCTATTAAAAAAGTATAAAAAGAAAAAAACATAGCATTTTTTAATTGTTTTTTTAGAGTGAGGGTGTGTCAGCCAGGCTACTAGACTTACCCAGTAAAATAATTAATTATCTTACTCAGGTGAAGCCACGCCTTTTAGATCCTTATTAATAATTAATTATTTATTAAATACTTATGTATTAATTACAATTAACTAACTAAGTACACTAAGTAAATAATTAATAAAAATAAGTAGTTGTCCCACATATATTTTTACTCCCAAACACCGTGCTCAATAATACAGATGAGATGGGAATAAAAATTAGTATTAAAAAAATATATAAAATTATAAAAAGAAAAAAAATACTTTTTCAAACTCTTTTAATTAGATCTTATTGATTCTATATTTCAAATCAAATGTTTTACACTAAAAGGTGACGGACTAAAGGGTTCATAGTTTTATTTCAAATAAAATGAATACTTTTATTAAGCACTATTTAGTCTTACTCTTATTATTTCACATACTCTCTTTAATTAAGTTTTTTTCCTCTCACACTCTTGTATTAGGGGATGTAAATTCTGTGTTCATTTCTCTCACATATTGCCTATAAAAGGCCCTTCCTTTTTGTCCTTTTGATTCATTTCTTACTTACTTTACTATTTTTACAAAACATTATTTGAAACAAATTTATTACTATATTTTATAACCATTATTACTTACATCATTGTAATTCTAAGAAATATAACTTATAATAATATTATAAATTTACCTCTTCTTAATTTGAGTAAAATAATCAATTAGATTAAGAAAATATGTACCTTGCCTTTGAAAGACCAGTAACCACTTAAAACCCTTGTATAACCTTGAATAAAACTTCTAGACCAAAGGGGCCCCTTGACAGTTTTAATCTCCATATTTTCCCTGTTTCTATTTGAGTAATGGCATTTTTCATGTTATATAATTAGTCCTCTAAAATGGTAAACAGGGAAATTACAATGTCAACAGAATTTTCTCCTATGAACTCAGGATTCAAGTTTTGTTTTAATTTTGTTTTGTTTAAGAAATTTATGTTTTGAATTTTGTGTTGATTCATTTTCATGTTCATTTTAAATCTTATCTATAATCAATTTGTTGACAGATAATGCACACTGGTGGTTTCCAATCATTTTTACAAATTAGAAGGAGCCCACCTGGTGATCATTTATCTATTTTGTTATTATGTCTTTCAATTTTTTTTCATAATTATATATGATTAATTTTCAAATTTCTTTCTTGTGTATCCCACATAAATATGAACTTGGTTGTGTGTATAATTTCAGGGGTATTTCTCATCAAAAAGCTGGGGAGCACCCTTATATTTTAAATTTTCAAATTTTGTTACATTTTCTAAAAATTGAATTTATTTCATGTTTTATAAATAATAAAATAAAAATAAAAATAAAATAAAAAATAAAAATGAAAATGAAAATAAAAATAAAAATAAAAATAAAAATAAAAATAAAAATAAAAATAAAAATAAAAATAAAAATAAAAATAAAAATAAAAATAAAAATAAAAATAAAAATAAAAATAAAAATAAAAATAAAAATAAAAATAAAAATAAAAATAAAAATAAAAATAAAAATAAAAATAAAAATAAAAATAAAAATAAAAATAAAAATAAAAATAAAAATAAAAATAAAAATAAAAATAAAAATAAAAATAAAAATAAAAATAAAAATAAAAATAAAAATAAAAATAAAAATAAAAATAAAAATAAAAATAAAAATAAAAATAAAAATAAAAATAAAAATAAAAATAAAAATAAAAATAAAAATAAAAATAAAAATAAAAATAAAAATAAAAATAAAAATAAAAATAAAAATAAAAATAAAAATAAAAATAAAAATAAAAATAAAAATAAAAATAAAAATAAAAATAAAAATAAAAATAAAAATAAAAATAAAAATAAAAATAAAAATAAAAATAAAAATAAAAATAAAAATAAAAATATAAATATAAATATAAATAAAAATAAAAATAAAAATAAAAATAAAAATAAAAATAAAAATAAAAATAAAAATAAAAATAAAAATAAAAATAAAAATAAAAATAAAAATAAAAATAAAAATAAAAATAAAAATAAAAATAAAAATAAAAATAAAAATAAAAATAAAAATATAAATATAAATATAAATATAAATATAAATAAAAATAAAAATAAAAATAAAAATAAAAATAAAAATAAAAATAAAAATAAAAATAAAAATAAAAATAAAAATAAAAATAAAAATAAAAATAAAAATAAAAATAAAAATAAAAATAAAAATAAAAATAAAAATAAAAATAAAAATAAAAATAAAAATAAAAATAAAAATAAAAATAAAAATAAAAATAAAAATAAAAATAAAAATAAAAATAAAAATAAAAATAAAAATAAAAAT